>JAXCHO010000164.1:30401666-31818333 GCA_036630365.1 Acanthiza pusilla
TGAGTGTAACAGACAAAGCTGCACTCAGAGAAAAGAATAAAAGTAAAGGAAGTGAAGAAAAAATCCTGTCCTTTCTTTTGTTATTCCTGGTAACACTGATGGGTATTTTGGAGACTCAGAAACCTAAAATAGACCTTCTTTACAGATTGTGCTGCCCCATTTTTTTGCTTGATTCCCCAGAACCTCAGTTCAGTAGGCTTTCTTCCACTGATTCATTGCTCTTTGCATCAGCCTCATGCTACATTTAATGACTGCCAGCTCAGTAATGTTGGGGTACACTGTGGTCCAAGAGAACAGTGAATTGTTCAAATAGGTCTTACATATGGGACCAAACAGAGGAACAAAAGTAAAAGCTTGCTTCAGAGGATAAAGGCAGTACGACTGCCTCCCTTTTAGAGATTAGCACCTAGCAGTTTATAAATTTGCTTGCATCAGCCAAGTACAGCACAAAATATCCTGCACAGAAGAGCAGCCACTTCACTGATTGCAATCAATGTCACAAATTAGAGTGATTTCCTGGCTTGGGTTATGTCAAAGCTAAACTTTGTGTCATGAGTCATGCTGTCTGGACACCCAGCTTTGAGGCGCTGTCTTACTCTCAGGAATTTTCACTTTTTGTTTTTCATGTTATTACTTACTTGGAATCTGTGCTTAATTTTAGTAAGGAAGTATGGACTGCTCATAGATGCATTTGGATGGTTTTCAATATTACAAGGAAGTTCCCATCGTAGCTTCTATAACTTATATTGAAATATATGTCTTTTTTTTCCAGCATCAGAATTTCTGTTTAGAAATGCCAGATTTTTGTCAATATTATTTAGGATTTTGATCTGAAATTTTAACACTTCTTCGGGCTTTTCTCTTGTTGCCTTATTCCTTTTTCAAATGCCTGATGATGGCTTTTTCATTCCAGTCAAATCTCATCCTAGTATTCATGCTGTACTCTGAACACTCCTTCTGCTGCATCTGTGTCATTAAATCCAGTTGCAAAAGAAATGTTTTGCTCACTGTTTCCACAAATAGTTTTTATATTTTGCCAGGTGGGACTTCAGCATACACTCAAAGACAAACACATTTCTCTCTGCAACAAAGAAGATATGGTGTAATTAGAAGCACTTGATTTGTATGGGGAGATTAGTGGGGAGCTGTTTCCTTGTACCTTGCAGCAATGTTCTGTTTCAGTGGATTAGGAGCATCCACAGCCATAGCATTAATTAAGAGTACCTGGTGCACAGTGATTTCATGCTTCAGCCTACCTGTTTGTTACTCAGTATTTTGTGGAAGAGACCCCTGACATTGCTTACGGGGGAACAATTAAATGAATGGCAACTAAACCTTCACATCAACAGGCAGCAAAGGGAAATTAAGCACAATTATTGCTATGAATGAAAGGGTCATCACTTCAGTGCTGGTTTAAGTGTTACTGGAGTAAGTGAAGATTGGAGAGATAGGTAAATTACATAGTTAATTTAATTTTCTAATAATTTATGAATTGTGGTGTGGGTTTGTCTGCTCTGCAGTCAAGTTGAATGCTTGTTTGCCTTAGCTTTTTTCCTAGACTCACTTCTTCCACTTTTAAGGATGTTTAGGGCAGAGGATAAGGAAGTTTCCCTGGCATCTTCTACTATCCTTTTTGTTAGATTAGTATATCAAGAATTGTAATCAAATATAATGAGAAGATACAATCATAATGTGTCTCCTATGAGGTGGATTTACCCACTCATCAACAAAATTTCTAGCTTGAATGCTGTGTTAGGAAATCAGAGACCAAACAGGGAAAAATATTTCACTGTAGCAGTAGCCAAGAAGGAGACAGTATTTAAACTAGGAAAAGGTGTGCCCCCATTCAAAGGGAAATCACAGTTTTATGCAAAAAGATGGGAAAGTGTGGTGAAAAGGAAAAAAATTCTAATTTACTTTCTGATGACAGATGAAAGTAATGTTATATGATATAAGACCATAAAGATAGCATGACTTTATACCCCCAGTGGAGTTCATAGACAGTTCTGTGCTTTAAAATATGCAGCCTGGGTCTGCCCATCTTATTTCTGACTTCAGTGGGATAGCTTTGATTTCTTTTGTATTACTATTTTAGTTTGCTTTCCCTTTTTGTTTCAGTCACTTGTATTTAAATTATTGCTGAAATATATTCCAGCATAAAATCTCCATTTATTTGGTTTGGGCAGGAATAATAATTTCTATAAAGAGTCTCAGGAATCCAAGTCCCACTTTGATCTTTCCCTCATTCTTTCTTCTTAATATTTGTGTATATATGCATATATGATTTTTCCCTGATCCATTTAGTGAATGAAGTGAGCATTCTCTTCTATCAGAGGAACATTTTTGACTTTTAGAAATATGAAATTAGAGAATATAGGTAAATATAGCATGTAAACATAATTAATAATACTGCCATGAGTTAATGAATATCTTCATGTCTTTCGTATCTTTATCAAGAAAATTTCAAACTGAGGTCATGACTGAAAAGTTCACAAACACAGAATCTACAGTGCTCATAGGTTTTAAAATACCTCCTTCATCTCTCTGCCGTATATTTGGTTTAGACACAGGATGGGATTTATTTAAAGGGATACAATCAACTTAAAAATAACAGTGCTGTCTAAAAAGTTCTTATTGAATGTAATTATAAGTAACAATTAAAGATGCTATTAATGAAAAAAGTTAATGGCATAAATCTCTACTTTTTTGATTGGTTTACTTCTTGCACTTGATAATTCTCCATAATAATTCTAATACCTGCTTTTTATGCAGTACTTTTCATCAGTAAGTTTCAGGCCACAACAGTTTTACTAAAATATGTCCCATTTTGCTCTATGTATAGATAGTTTCACTGTTTCCTCCAAACTCAGTCAGTTTCTTCTTGTCTGAAAGTCTTTTATAAACATCAGCTCAGAATCAATAAAAGATCCAAGCATTTTGTGAAATGACAGATCTGCTGTTTAAAAAAAGATCATTGTCAGCTGGTTTTAATTAGCCACATTATAAAGAAAAGGTTGAAAATATCTTTGAGATTGTAAAATTGGAACAAGAAGTTGATAATTTAGTATCTTAATAATTTAAAATCTGTCTCAGATTTTGGATGTTCCATAGTTATTTTCTGAATTCCATTAAACTCATTTAGCCTTGTATTAGGTATTCAAGAAGAGAATGTCAGAAAGTATTACCAAAATTATCATATGCTTATTAGAAATTAATAGTCTGGGCATCTTTTATGCTTGAAAAGATGATGCCTAGAAGCAGAGTATTTTCTTTCCTAATTTCATGAAAACCAATGTTTTCCCTCTTCTTTATCACAATATTTCCTTATTTAGTATCCTGAGCTCTTGATTGTTGGCTGTTATGAGTTCATAACCTTATATTTCTAACTGCAGTGAGAAAATGTCTTGAATCTTGAATGTGATGTTTGTGAAGAATGTTGCCTTTGTGGAAGAATGTGCATTAGATACCTCTGAGCTGCTCAAGTGGTGAAATAAATATGTGGAACAATGTTTGGTAACTTTTGCTTTTCAAAAGACCTTAGATCTCATAACTATACTCCCTTAAAAGCTTTTGCCATACACTCAGCAGCATGTTCTGCTTTTTTGTTAGATTCATCTTTTGGCCTACTTTTCAAACTATGTTTTAACTGGAACTCAAACTCTTTTCCCTTTCCTACTATTTGCTGAGGCTAGCAATCCCATGCTGAGTAAATAATCTATAGTCCATGATCTACTATCCTATCAGCCTTGTTATCCTGGCTCCAAACCCCAAAATGTTGGATATCTAGCTGGTAAGTATTCCCAGGAAGGCTTCCTAATGACCTTCCCCACTGGTTACTATCATCATTGCTTATACACGGATAGAACTACCTTGTAATACACTGACTATATTTGGAAGAATTAATTGGGAGTTCTTATGGTGTTTTTGTTAGGAAAAGTGACATTTTTGAAGTTAAGAAAAATATCCCAATTCTTGTCTTTCATTAGGTATAACAAAACATTGCTAGAGAAAATATATTCCCAGATCTAATGGTACTTCATTCTCTTGCAATAAAAGCAGCTTGGGATCCAAATCAATGAGCAGATGAGATTATTGCAGTAATTTGGCTGCCCTGCCATTTTAAAAGTGGTTTTGACTGCATTTATAAAGCGTTTAATATATACTTAAATGTAGTGCAAACATACAATCACTTATTAAATTATAGAATGTAAGAAAAAATCAAGATGATGGAAATGACTCTACAATTGATAAAATTTTATTTCATCTCATCTGGGAAACCTACATATAAACTTTGCACCTTGAAATCTAATTGTAAAGCATTATGAACTCTTGAAGGAAAGAGCCTGTATCTGTGCTAGCTAGAAGGGTTTATGATTTGGCCACTAAGAGTTTAGCAAAATGTCTTTCTTCAAGTACAACCATGGGCAGTGAGGTTCGTTTAGTATATTGTCTTGTCTCTGGATAAATGCCAAATCAACAAGACCTTTAATATGAAGGAGGATATGTAGAAAACCAAATTGTTTTGCATTGCTGACTGTCCATGCATGCAGGTGCAGCCAATGTCTTTCCATTGGTATGTCTGTGAAACTGAACTTTCCAAAATGAGTGCACACTTATGTCTAGGTCAGTCATAAGGCTGGAGTTTAAGTGTGACTTTTAATGGTGCGCAGGATTTGAGAGTGGTTTCTGGCTTTTATAAATAGTTCATTTTTTTTACTCCTCTGAAAAGAAATATTTCAGCTGCTTCTGTTGTCATTTATCAGGTTGCCCTTTTCTGTTAGTCAGGATAGAAAACAGTAGAAAAGGTCTTTTATACTCAAATTCCCTAACTAATTGTACTGACAACTATGCAACTATGGCAACTAATTGATTGATTTTACATGAAAGTTATGAATTCCATGTTTAAAATCGGAAATGGTGAAGATGAAAATCCTAAGGAAAGGTAAACATGTCAGTATAGTTTGCTGAAAGGAATCCCCAAAAGGGCTACCCTGGTACACTGGTGGGAGTTTCCTGAGTGCCAGAACTGAGGTTGAAGTGTCACACTGAGGTGCCACTTGGCACACTCTACTTGCAGCATAGATGCAGGGTCTGACAGCAGCAAGCTTTTTGCACGTGTGTGATGGATGCTTCAGACCATGAACAGCTGCAAATCTAGTAGTGACAAAAATGCAGTGTGCGTGTATGGTTGTAGAACAACTATGTCTCCGCAAATGAGATGGCTGCCCTTCCCTCTTTGGGCTGCCTTCTCCCATAATTTGAGAACTCCTTGTCTCATGGGGGAGAATGTAAAAAGTCCTGACCATGCCAACATCTATCTGTCTCTGACTCTTTCAGACATATCATTTATGGAAGCACAAGAAAGGAACAAGAACTGAGTCGCTGGTAAAGCTGGAGGGGCTTGCTTTGTTCAAGATGCTATGGTAAGAACTCATTAATTCCTCATATACAGGAAAGCTGATCAGGATATGACCATAACCTTGACCTTACCTGTGAGAAGTGCGGTGCAGAGGACAATACATTGCAACTCAGCAATCAGCTCAGTCAGAGTAGACCTATAAAATAAATGTTATAATCAATAGGGAAACATGTCCTTGTGAAATTCCTTTTTTGTAATGCTGGACTGAAATGAGCTACAATTATTTTGGCAGGATGTTCAGAGAAATCCTTTCAAAGAAATCATTTGCTGAATGTGATGAGATTTTTTTAAGAGAGCTCTTCAGATATATATATATTTTTTTTACATTCCTGAAAAGACACATTGAAGCAAATGAATAATTGGCAGAACATGGAATATGTAACATGCTGTGTGAGAACTGTATTCTTTCAAATCATCAGTAGTCAGAAATTAATTCCTGTGCTAGAGGCCTTACAATTGAGAATGTAATGACTTAAATCTAACCAGGTTAGCTTGGGTTCTCTGCGCTGTGTAGCTGAGGAGAAATGGCACATTTTAAGTTATTCAATTGCTCAGCTGAGCTTTCATTCGTTCTGATTTAAGTGTTCTTAAGTAGCTGTCATGTACTGAGGTTGTAAATATGATTTGAGGTACTGTGTGGTTTCAGGGCTAGTCTCCAAGGTTATCACCTCTTAGACTCCTGTCTTTGAGAATTCAAGGAAGTCAGAATGATAACTTAAAGAAAATTCCTAGCCTCTTCTGGAAAAACAAGAAGTGAGATAAGTAAAGATAGCTACATACCCTAAAAATTAAAATAATTGTTGAATTGTAATCATGCATAGTGTAATGTTTTCAGACAGTTTGTTCTTAATAGAAATTATGCCTGATCACACCCTTCTAAGAGCTACTGCAAAACTTGTCCTTTTCAACTGAGAAAACTGATTTCCAAACTAAGTTCACTGATAAAAGAGTTGGTGTTGCAGATGAAAACACAACTCAGAGTGTGAAACCTCTATTGCCTTGCAGTTGCTGAACACAATAGGCAGATGAAATTCTACAGGTCAGACTAGTATAAGTTTGAAATCTCTTTACATGGGATTTTGTTACTTCACTAGGTTGAAGGCATCAGGAAATATGCTTTTCTCTTTCTCTCAGAGTCTTCATTCTATGTTTTTGCTTTGTGAAGGTTTTTATTTTCAGCCCTGAATACAAAGCCCAGATAAGGACTTTATTTTTCCTTTTTTTCTTTTTCTGGGATTGTTTTAATATGAGAGAATATTGGTTCAAATTTATGATTTTTGATTCTCAAAAGAGGCGATATGACTTTATTGCTATCTTAATATGGCTGAAGTGGATAGCATCAGAAGATAAATTTGGACAAACATATATTTGGAAAACAGAACTGTGAGCAATTATTTTCCTCAAATACATTGCAAATAGAAGAAAACAATATTTTTATCTCTGAGCAGTAAGTAAATTGTCTATTTGGTCTCACTGCTTTGTAAAGATATTTTGATAATTTGAGGTTTGGTATTAATACACACTTTTCCATTCTGCCCTATACTTACTCTTACAAAGCCTTTCATAATATTTAATCATTATTTCATGTGTAAAATAGACTTCTACCATAGATGCTATCATGGCTACTGTTAATATTGACAAGAATTTTCAAAGCAGTTGGAAATAATATTTCTGTACAAGATTTTCATTGTATTAAGGTAAAAATAAAATTTTTCTATCTGAAAGAACTATAACTATTTATTTGATCCAATTAATTTGATAACCAAAAAAGCCTAATGTAAGAAAAAAAGATTCATGTTTCGTGAGATTCACTAACAATTCCAAATGTGAGACTTCAGCTAAATGATACATTTCAGTGATCGTTTTGATCCACAAAAAAGGAAAGAAGAATTTAATCTTTTACCTCAAAGTGCCATTCTTTCACATTCACCATTTAGTATTCATGTATCTAGCTTCAGGGTCATCCATTTAAAAAGGTTTTCCTAGCATATCTTTTGATAGGCAAACCTTTAAATTTTCAAGAGATGACTAGGGAAGTATTATAACAGTGATTTACTATGCATTTTCCTACTTTTTTTTCCTTGCTTTCTAGGGTGTAATTCCTCCAAGATTTTCCTTTATTTTACTGTTCAGAAAATAATGTACTTATGAAGAGTATGTGTGTATGCAAGGAGAAAGTATGACAACAGGACAGCAGGAAGTGGGGGTTGCAAACTTTAATAGCTTTAGAATTAGTAATTATTTCAATAGCATATGAACTTTACTATGTTTTTTATTGTCAAAGAGGCAGGGACACCTGGATGTAATGCATATGAAAGTTCTGTGGGAGTTCTGTTGGCATCAGTGTGTATAAGCTGTCAATGTTTTCAGAGTTAAGAAAAACAAATCAGTATAATAAATCAAAAAACAGTGGCTGGTGAATGGTGACAGTGACTAATGTGTGGATATTTTGATTAATAGAATCTCAGTCTATGAACACATGCTCTTACACACACTCATGCACTTTTCAGGCATGAGAAATGTTTTCCCATCTTTGCTCTCAGCCTGAACCATTGTGAATATGTTATAGAGTCATCTATTTTTCTGCTTCCATCTCTGGAGTTCATGAATGTTATGAATATGGGTAATAAAGTGAGGACTCCTTGTTTTAAGGTAACAGTTGATGAGGTGTTTTAGCTGTTACTGATTGCATCCATCATGCAGATGAAGATGTCCATTATAAATGCAGATAATCAAATCTCAGAGTCAGAAATCTAAACTGTTTGAATGTGTAGAAGATAGAGAACTTTTTTGATAAAACTTTTTTTTTTTTTAACAGCTGTTAAGTACTAGAAAAGGAATACCAAGAAAGGTGTAGCCCTCCTGATAAATGATGCTGGTGAACTGGTGACAATGGATGAGGGGAAGGCTGAGGTACTCAACAACTTTCTTGCCTCAGTCTTCAGTAGCAACCTCTCTTCCCACACCTCTTGAGGGGATGGAGAGCAGGATGGGGACTGGGGGAGCAAACACCCTTCAACTTTAAGTAAAGATCAGATTTATGACCACCTGAGGAATCTGAACATATGTAAGTCTATGGGACCTGATGAGATTCACCCCAGAGTCCTGGGGGGATTGGCTGATGTAGTTGCTAAGGCAATCTTCATGACATGTGAAAAGTCATGGCAGTCAGGTGAAGTCCCAGGTGACTGGAAAAAGAGAAAAATTCTACCTCTCTTTAAAAAAGGTAGGAAGGAGGACCCTGGGAATCAACGATCTGTCAGCCTCATGTCTGTGCCTGAATAAATCATGGAACAGATCCTCCTAGAACCTATGCTGAAGCACATGGAGGACGGGGAGGTGATTTGAAACAGCCATCATGACTTCACCAAGGGCAAGTCCTGCCTGACCAGCCAAGTGGTCTTCTATGATGGGGTGGCTCCATCAGTGGACAAGGGAAGGGCTACAGACGTCATTGTTCTGGGTTTCTGTAAAGCCTTTGACACGGTCTCTTATAGCATCATTCCCTCTAAATTGGAGGGAGATGAATTTCAGGAGGTTTAACAAGTTCAAGGTGCTGTACCTGGGTCGAGGCAATCCCTGGTATCAACACAGGCTGGGGGATGAATCGATTGAGAGCAGCCCTGCTGAGAGGGACTTGGGGGTGCTATGGATATGAGAGGCTGGGCATGAGAGAGCAGTGTGCACTCACAACACAGAGAGACAATTGTATCCTGCTTGAAATGTAATACCAATTGTATTAGTAGAATTCAGTTCAGAAGACCTGAATTTTTGGGTGTAAGATAAGTTTTTTGTCTTATGAACTTTAAAGCACTATCAGTCATGTGGTAGTAAAAGGATGATAAAATGGGACTCAGCTGGATGACTCTTCCCAGTGCAACCTGTGCAAGGTAATCAGCAGCCTAAAGAGTCAGATGTGAGTTCAGACAATCACTCAGGTCTTTGTAGGCCACTTATCGAGGAAATCCACAGTGGATTCAGTAATTTTGGTTTGGTTTGGCTTTTTTTCCTATTTATCTGTTTGTGCTGCATAAGGTAAAATTCATGTCATGCCGTAATTTTGTTGTCATGGGATAACTCTACTATCAATTCAGTGGTTCCTTCTAAGTTTCTTTGTCAGTATTTATTAGGAAATTAACATTTTTTTCAGTAAGCAGGGATGAGGCTTACCAAGTCTGTGGCCTCCTCAGGAGGAATAGAATTTCTCTTGCAAGAAAGGACATGTGTTTCACGTTGGCATGTGGGAGAGACGGACAAGAGCAATGTCAGTGCAGTTAAATGCAGATAGTTTATAGTAGTTCATTAAAAATATCAATTTGATAGAGTAAAATTAATTTGGATTCTGTGCACTTCCTCTCTGTTCAGATAAGGCTCACCCTAATGTACAGCTACTCTAGATCCTGCTGTATTCATAGCTCCCTTTCATACAGAGCCTGTTAACTTAATTCATGCCAATTTGCACGAGAACAACAGTCCTATGTCTTCAGTGTCACCAGAGCTGTACTGAATTTTAAGGTAGAGATTATTCATAGTCCTCACTCCTATGTGAGAAGGAAAAACTCCCTCCTTTAGTCAAGGTGCCTTTAAGAATACATTTTGCAAAAATTACATTTGCTTCTGTCAAGGCTTGTTGATGCTGGCATTAAAGAGTGAACACAAGTCAAAACCAGCAGAGAGCAAGCTTCGGCTCTGTTCCATACAATATTCCACTGAAGAAGCAAAAGACTAGGATAAAATTTAAGCCATTCACTAAAGGAGTGTGGTGTGACATCATTTTCCATGGTGCTCAGTGCTGTAAAAAGAGAGAATAAAAAACAAAAAGCAAAAGTTGCAGCATAAGTCCCTTGAGGTAATTAATCTACTTCAGATAAGAACAACAGTACTGTGAATTTCCACAAATAAATTCTACTGAAACAGGGAATTACAGCAGTAGAATCTCCTCCTCGTGTTAAAAAGAGAACAAGAGTTCAACTAATAAAGTAGTGATCTGAGATCATTTTTCTAATTATGAAGAAAAATAAGCTGGTTTATGTTGTGGTAAAACCTGTTTTGTTTTGTTTTTTTTTCTTTTTCTAGCCTTCCCTAATTGAAATCATTAGTATTGACTTCACTCATAAAGGGAAAAAACAAAAACTGTCTCCTTCTTTACTTTAGAAAGATGACAAAATCCAGGATAACTTTATTCCAAAAATAAACTGAAGATGGCACAATAGGCACATGTTGCTCTCTGGTTTGCTTAAGGTGAGACTGTAAAATGAGAGAATTTTTTTCTAAAATATGAATCCTTTGGATGAGCTCTTTAAAAAATAGAAGCAAAAGAGAAATTTAAACCTTTTAAAGCACAGCCTATCAATAAAATTATTTTACAAGTGGAACACAGGCTGTTAATTTCATGCTGCCTAAAAGATTAATATAAACAGGTGGGCAGACAGGGACTCATCGTGGCTGGGTGTTATTGGCAAAAATAAGTTTAATTTGTGTTGTTTAGTTTTTATTGATACATTTCTTTTGTAATTGTAAAACAACTGATAACCTCATCTGTTATCTCCAGCATAATGTATAATCTACACCTAAATGCCAATTTTTATGAAGCCCATTTTGACTTTGGGAGAGGCAAGATTATGTGCACAATCTCTATTTTATTAAAAGATAAGAAATATTATGGGACATTTTTATTAAAAAAGAAAATAGTATCAAGCTGTATGAGTGAATGAATAAATCTGTATTATAGATGAATTAACCATAAATACACTCTCCACAACACACTGAGACACCCTGAAAATCTGGAGTTTATACAACATAGAAGCAGTTTCACAGATGTGCTCTAGCTAAGGGTCATTCAGCTTGCTACATCCAAGTGTGTATGCTATGCTTGGCTTTTCAAAATGTGTTGAACAAAGGCCTTGTGCAGAATGCTTGTATGGAGTCAAAGCTGTCCCTGTCACAAGAAGGAAGAGTCCGTTCGTGGATTGCCACCTGAAAGACGGAGAAACAAGAGTGTGGGACTAAATGAACTGTTCTAAAGTGGTAAAAGGTTATCAGTGGAGAACCACAGAAGCCTTTACTAACACCTTTGCTATTTCACATGCCCATAAATAATGAAGAAAGGAGAAGGAAGTGAGTTGGTACAATATTCTGTCAAGACTACAATATGTAAGGCAATAAAAAGGAAAGTTGGTGACAGTGAGCTGCAGAGGGATCCACCTGTAGTAAGTGACTGAGCAGTACAAGAATAGTTGAAGTTCTATATGAGTAATTATAGTCAATGTGATTTACATGGGGAAAACCAAGTGTAACTATATGGGCACAGTAATGTTGTGTTTTACAATAGCTGTTACCACTCAGAAAGGAGGTAGAGTCAGTACTCCAGTGGTGTACCAATATTGCAAAACACTTTTTACCAGCACTTTCATTAGAAGCTGGTAACAAGCAGGATTGGGACTATATACACTAAGGATAAAGGCGCCCGAAAGAAGAGGGACTATCCTGAAAACAAGCTTGGCACATGTGAAACATTTTCTCAGCTGCCATCTGCTGCGGTGGTTGGTGAATTCCTGGGAGCTGAAGTCATCTAACTTCAGTAATATGAACATCAAATGTCTAGTTTAAATAATTTTATTTTGTCTCCTTTCATAGCCAGTGTAGACAGCCATGCTCTTCCAGAGGGGGATTCATTCCATTCTGAACACATATCTAAGGCAGATGAATTGAAATACTCTTCTGTCCATAAACTGTATGGTCATACTGTAACATTGCAACACTAAGCCTCTAACAATTATGCAGCTAGAGGTGAAGTGTTCTTCTTCTTCTTGTGCTGTAATAATTTAATTGACTGTTTTATAGCTGAATGGTCTCAAAGTAACATGGCCCCATACCTGAATATGGGAGAGAATGAGGGAGGGAAGAGGAGAGCCTGGGAACCTTTTCGGTTGGGTTCCTCTCTGAAGCCGGTGCACTGTAGACTCTTGACAGCAATGAGCAGTGCCTAAGTGCCTTTCTGCTGCTTGCTCCCAAACAGGGCATTCTCAGTGGAATCTCTTTTAATCTCGCCTCTAGGAGCTTTTTCTCTTTGTGTAAATATTCATGGGAGCACTGACTGAAATGCAGGTTTCCCAGGAGAATGTAGTACCCACAAGAGCCTCAAATCCTTCTCACTCTGCAGGTTCATATATTCTTTTCTGTATTTTAAATGTGGTGAAATGGCTTCAGAAAGAGAAGTTGAGGGATTTTTTTACAGGACATCTTGTCTCAGAAAAAAGAAAATGTGGATCCTCATTTTTACCCATGTCAGTGACCTCCCTGCTCATTGCAGAAGGGTTGGGCTAGTTGAACTTTTAAAATCTCTTTCAACCCAAACAATTCTATGATTCTATTTCAATATATGGTTTTTATAGCCTATATGAATGCTGTAACCTTCAGTCACTGGATGACAGTGCATGTATTGCACTTATTTGTAAATTTTTTGAGAACTATATCTTAGGACATTTGATCCAAGAGTGATTCCTGGCAGTGGAAGGTAAATGGCAGAAAAGCTTTTATTCCACCAGAAATGTTTTTAAGAACTTGTTCTCCTTCCCTAGCTGCTACACATTTCATGTGAGCTGGTAGGACCAGCTCTCTTTCCAGTGTAGAAGTTCTGATAAGACCCTTTCCACAGGGGATAATTCTCTTTTTGCTTTATAACTTTCTGTACCTGGCTGAGGGCTGTGAACTCTCACAGCAAGTAAGCACTCGAAAAAAAATTGACAAGTTCCTATGAGGGAACAGGGCCCAAGCTGTTGATACAGTGCCCCTCTGTGTTCCCTTACAACGGTTCTGCAGGCCAGATTTATCCTTGCCTAGGATTTTTGGGGCTTTGGGATGGTTATCACAACTTTTGGATATAAACATGGATGTGAGTCACCATCCCTGAAGGCGGTTCAGAAACATGTAGTTGTAGCCCTGAGTGTCATGGTTTATTGGTGGATTTGGCAGTACCAGATTGGTGTTTGGACTTGGTAGTCTTAGAGGTCTTTTCTAGCCTGAATAATTCTGTGATTCTATACCAACAGCAGAGCTCAGGCAAGGACACAAGTCTTGGTTAAAGCACAGCTCCTGAACAAAGGAGGGAGGGCCAAGCTCCTCTTTGTTTCCAACAAAAATTTGATAGTTTTTCCTTTTTGTGTTCTATTATTTTACCATCTCTTCATTTTTCTATCCCACTGCCATGGTTTCTTCTGTTCCTCTGAAGGTGACTGAGGCATAGCTGTCTGATTTTCATGGAAACTAACTACAACTGCCCATATGGACAATTAGGGTGCTCCAGCTGTGTGTGGGGTGTAATTTCCAGCTGTGGGGTGGTAGTAAACAGCTGGGGGTGGTAATTTCTCAGACTGCTCCAGCTACATTCACAACATATGCCTATGCCCTAAGGATTTTCAGTAAACTAACCATATTTGTTAGCAGTATTTAAAACATTTGTTATTTCAAATGTGCAAAGTAAAAACCAGTACTGCAGATTTTGAGGTAACTTAATCTTACTGTAAGCAAAAATGCCAAGTATTTAAGGACAACAGCTGTGGCTACTCTGCCTGAAGGAATTTCTATTATCAGCTGGGAAAAGACAAACAAAATATTATGAAAATTTATACAGATCTATAGCATGCTTCCTGAATCCACTTAACCTCTGCCACTCAATTTTCCTAATCAATCAAGTCTGTTAATAGTGATGTTAAGATTTACAATATAGACTGAGTGCAGTGCAAGTCTGGGAGAAGTGAAACTCCTCTGAAACTTTTCCTGAGAATTACTGTGTGCACTTATAAAACTTTCACCATCCAAAATTAATGGATTTACTACACATATTCAGTTTTATACCTCTATGGGCTAATTTTGTGGCATGTTCTTTTATGGATATACTTTCTCTGGAAAAAAAGGTAATATACAAAACATAATTGTAATATAATGCATATATATCTGCCTCCTACAGTAATTGTATGTAGGATGCTATGAAGCTGATATCCTGTTACTAAGATATAAATAGCAAATCCTACTCAGCTGTGGAAACTGATTGCAGTGCTGTTCTGCACACCTGTGGCTACACAAGATTCAGGGCTCCAGAGGATGAGAATGGCAGCATGCAAATATATAAGGCATTTAGTGGTGGCACTTCTGCTATGATGAGATTGCTTATGGCATGTAGGGCAACTAGCAATGCTAAGTATCTGTGAAATAAGGCCCCTGAATTACGGTCCTAAATATAGCTTTTGTGATTTGCTTCAGGCTCTTAAATTTTACTATTTTGACTTAGCTGCTTGCAGAACCATAGTTTATAATTTCTGGTGCAATGCTTAGCCAACTTATAAGAATTCATGCAAAAAGAGTTGTTTCAGAAATTCTAATAGACCCCAAACTGTCATACACGTGCACTGTATAATAGATAGTGGTATTATTATCAAGAATTCTCAAGAGAAATCATGGTTATATTGCCTGCTTTCACTGTCTAAAGTTTTTCATATAGTTAAGAAAAAGACTTACTCATGACTTCAGAAAACTCTGGTTCTTTTGAACCAAGCATCAGTTGTAATGATTTTACATGTTCTGTAAATGATGATAAAGTCTATGTGTGATAAAATTGATTTGATTGATAGCTTCAACACAGTAATATTCAAAAGGATTTAACAACTAGTGCTTTCAAAATGCCATCTTTTGCTCATTCTTTTCTTGTTTCAAAATATTTTTAAAATGTAGCAGTAATAACAATAATAATAATAATTTGTGTGCATGTTTTCTTTCAATTCTGAATCTAAGAGTACATGCATTAATAAATTAAGCCTCCTGGCAACTCTGTAATTTAAGAATATTTTTATCCATGTTTGACAGATGGAGAAATAGAGGTACTGAGAATTAGGAATGCATTTGCAAAAGTGTGATTAGGCTGTACTGCAGAGAATATGAATACAGCATTTAGGGTACTCCAGAACAATAGAGAATGTTCAAGAATAAGAGGTGTGTTCTTTTGAAAATGTGGTCCTACTCAGGATGTGTGGGCTGATGGCCTGAACTGGCATTATCAGCATGGCACAGCACTGCTCTTTGAAACATATTGATTTGACACTGTGCTAGTTAAAGGATCTCACTGCTGCTGCTCTTTCCCTGTTATAGATCAGCATTCTGAGACCCCTGTCAGCAGCAGATCGATATTTCCATGCTTCACTATAAACTAGTTCCCATACTTGAATTCATGTAAGCTGGTGCTTTTCAAGGTTATGAATAGTCCACATGGTGCCAATAACACTACAAACATACACGGAGCAAGCAACAGTGATTTTAATTCAGAGTGAGCTGTTCCTGATTCAGGAACAGCTGATTGGGATATAGCACTGAAGATGGAAGCAGTTCCTGTTTTGTGCCAGGCAACATGTGCACACCAGCTTACACCTTGGGCAACCCTCAGGTACAACTGAAGAGCATCTTGTGTACTGCTGAAGGTGTGGGTGGAAGCACTGCACTCTGCTTAAGGTCAAGCCTGGCCTTGCAAGTGAGTATTGACAGCTGTGGAGCCCTGTGACTTCCCCGGGTCAGTGCAGGCTTGCCATGTGTCCCGTGTCCCAGTAGGCAGAGATTCTGCTCAGCTTCATGTTCCAGATCTGAGCTATCTTTCTCCTCTTGGAAATTATTTGGAAGATGTGAACACATCAATACCAGGGCAGCATTAAGTACAGTGACAGCTTCCTTCTGAAAATCTAGGTATCAGTCCTCAAGGCCAATCAGGAGACAAGTAACATTTTGGCACTGGAGGTACTCTCCTTGACTTTCCATTCTTTCTTTCTTCCTCAATACAGAACTAGGATATTATGTAAAACCTCAAAGAGTAGAGCATCCCTCATCAACAAATTACTACAATGGCTCTTTAGTCTTTGATAAAATATTAATTACCACCCAGCTGAGATAGATAGAAATTATCAAATTCAACAGTACTTGTCACTTAGCACTTATTCTCAGTGTTTGAACCTCTCATTTTAATGCATATGTAGAAATGAGTAAGCTTTGGTTTATCAGAAATCTGAAATTATTTCTTGCAATTATTCTCTAAATGACTAGATTAAAGACATTATTAAAAAAATACTCTAAATGATTTAGATTCATTTGAATATTCATTTTGTTCTTAAGTTAAGGGTTCATTGCAAAAAACAGAGGAAAAAGTGCTGTAAATAAATTCCCCTTCATATTTTACATGCATTTCAGTCATAACAAGGAGAGTTCTACATTTCTTCATTATATAGGGGTTATATAGCTTTTAAGTAGGGGTAGACATATGATATATGTTAATCAATTTTGAATGTCTGTGGTAAAATGTATTTATGGATAGCAGAGATTCTTTATGTTCTTATTGGATGTATTTTTACTCAGGTTTGCTGTTTTGTTTCCTTTATTTTCTAACAGTGGGAATTAGCTGTTTCTTGGAAAAAGGTGACTAAATTTCATTGGTCCAGTTCATCTTAATTAACTCTGCTCTGTCTGTAACAAAGAGAAACAACTGTTGTGACGTCTCTTAAAGATACAAATAATAGCTCAGAAATTTGAACATAGTATGCTTTAAAAAAAGACAATCTAATAATTATTCTTGTATAAAGTCATGTTATTTAATTTTGAATCTTATAGTGTGCTCTTTTCCCACCCAGATAATAGAGGAAATTTTCATTCCTATGTTTAGACTCTCTCTGGAATGTTTGTGAAATGTGTATGTCTGAATCATCTCAGAGTGATGGGAAAAGACGTAGATGGTATAAGGGAAAGCATTGTTTTCTATTCACTCCCTCCTTACTCAGTTGAGAGGTGTCAGGGCTGTGATTTACAGTGATCTCAGTTTAGCTGGCTGGGGCTTTGCCAGGTAAGCTACTGCAGCAAGAATAGCACTACAGTCAAACTCCTCCCTGGCATTCCCAGAGTGCTTCTTCCTTCCCTCTTCATTTTCCACATGCAAGGGTTTAAAGTAGGAACTATAAACAGGTTCCCCTACCTTTATGCTGTTCAAGGACTCCCTGCTCTGAGAAACTCTTAGCAGCTTGTTTAGAGCATTGTTAAGTGCTCATTGTGCTATGGGAGTTAAAACACGTTCAATTAGGTCTGAGGCACTTGGCCATTGTTTTGATTTAAAAAATATTTAGACTATTGATTAGCTGGATTGGCTCTTGTCTATTTCCTTATTTAGAAGATGTCTTTGAGTTTCCCTGGTGTGAGGGATACTTTTCCCTATATAAGTGCTGTAGATAAAGGCATATCAATTATGTCACAAGCAGGATTATGAAGAATGCTAATAATATGAAAATGAACTCAAACCATGAGAAACATAGTTCGTATAGTGATATTCATTAAAATTCATTATGTTTTCAAGGCAACATATTGCAGTAAATTTCTTTGCAATTAAGTGAGAAATACAGTTTTCAGCCTGCCTTGCAATGTCCAGAGTGTGGAGTTACCAAAAAGTAGCTTCCAATTCCTTTTTACCTTTGGTTTTCTGCACCATCTGGTTGATGAATGTATTAAACCAATGAGCTATTAACCACCTTTTTCCATTGCTTTCCCATTGCTTTTCCCAATGCGTTCTCTTGTCATTAACATCCTACACTTGAGAGAAAGCTTTATTCATTGTTTGCCTTTTTAGTTTTGTATGAAGCAGAATTACAAAGCTTTCAACTGAGTTTATGGAAACTGCTTTGGTGTCAGTGAACAGATAAATTTATCTTTCCAGCTTTTGATGTATCATATCCTCCTACTTGAGTTTCTTGGAAGCTTTGTCCACAATCAGGGTTTCATCCTCCTTGAGTGTTCCTAATTTTTTCAGGTTTCTCATTACCCTTCACTTTACAGCTTCAGTCATTTCCAACTAATTTGTCTTTGCTATTCATTCTTCATGTCTAATTTATCTACCAGTTCTTTCTACCCAAAGCAGTGCTGAACATTCAATCATTTTTTTATTTGCTGGTGCAGCTAAAATTTTCCCAAACTTCTTCAATTTTCTTGCTGGCTGTGGATTCAGTGGAAAATCACATCCTATATTCACATCATCCTTCCTCAAGCTCTTACGTACCACTTTATGCAGATCCCCACAGTTGAAACTTAGCCCACTGTTGTGATATAGCTTTTTTAATTCCTTTTTTTGCTGTTCTAAAGTATTTTATTTTTTTGCGTCTTGTTTTCATTGTTAAGAATTTGGTCCCTGTTCACTTGGCTTTGGTTTCACAGTTGTCTTGTTTCCCCTCTATTCCTCTCTACCAGTGGTCCTTGCATTTTTTCTATTTCCTTTTGTACTTTTAAATTATTTTTTAAGATTCCTTTGTTTTGGAACATTCTTCCTTATCTCAGCTGTAGGGTGTCCACCTTTCTGCTTCAAGTTTCTGTTACTCAGAGCATGCTGGTATTTGACTCGGCAGACATTGCTTTTTCTGTTGTTCTTTCACAGATCAGTCGTGGAGTGTCAGGTTTAGTAAAGGCAGACACAAAGAGTTACTTTCATTCTCTAATGAGCAGACTAATTTCTAGAACTCAGACCCTCTCTATTTCATCTTGTATCCCCTATAATTTGAAATAACAGTTGTAAGTCTTTATACTCCTCACTCATGTGCTTAACACCATGGCAGGTTTGGATAAGCACGTGACAATAACTTTCATTTCACAACGAATGGATATTTCAAGAGCAGTTTAAGAGAGGAAAATAATGTTCATATGCCTCCTTGAACACAACTGTGGCTGATTACAGCATGTATTTGTATATGGGTTTTTCCTAGAAGAAAATATGGTGTGAAAATAAACTCAGACCCTTAGCGCTAGAGGTCATTAAACACCACAATTTCAAAGGGTCTCTAAACAGTTCTCCAACATTTTTTTTTTTTAACTGAACACTTCATTTACATTACTACAGTTAAAACCCTCAAGAGACAGCAGTAGGTGAGAAGCCATCTGCTCCTGTGTATAAATGGGGAAGGTGGCAACAGTGAAACTGCTCAGCTGAGACCATCCCTCATGATGCAGGAGCCTGTGCCTCACTGACGAGTGATAAATAGAACAAGGAAAGGATATATTGTTCTATTTCACTTTTATTCCAACTTGCCTTTTTAATACAGGCATAATAATAGGAAATAAGTTAGTTTTTCAGACAAGTAGGTGATTATGCCCTTGTGAGACAGGATGAGTTGGAAAACTTAAATTACCTTAGAAAAATAAGCTTTAATTCAGAGACCAAGCAACAGGTTAAATTGCAGAGGAAAGGTCAGATATTAGTGCAGAATGATTACTTGAATCTTAATAGATGTATCTTTTTCAGAGCTCTTTTGTCTTTGTTGGAAAATGTTTCACAAGACTTGTCAGTACAAAAAACCCCAACATAACAAAGGGAGAAATGTAATTACGTTCTCAGCCAAGAGACAAAAAAAATGAAAGAAATTTTGGCTATCTGGCTTTGGATCAAGTGGAAAAACTAATGTATTGTTAGTTATGGTTGATTTAAGTGGCTTTATCTAAATACTCTGAGGGCTTTATGACCTTTCATGTCTATAATATGATGTTCCCACTAGAGAGAAGGGATTCAGCACAAGAAAAGATGGATAAGAAAAGATAGAGAAGAGATTGGATAGGGAGAGGTTTGGATCACTCTTTTGGGAGAAGAAGGGTACAGACAAAATGGTCATCTTTCACAATGAACATATGGCCCTGCGCAGTCTGTAGTGCAGCTTAAGACTCCCACTTCGTGCCATTCCCCCAGTAAGAACCTACTAATTTCACCTCATGTCCTGGTCCTGGACCTAGTTCTGGTCCACACAGGAGCTGATGAATTACTGGTGCTGTCAGCTACTCTTTCAGCTCAAGTAGCACAAAGCTTTCTCATCCTGATAAAAATCCTTGTTGCTCTCAGTTTCCTACCATGTGATAGAACTAGATTTTTTAAACTGAAATTTTTCATAATTTCAAAAAAGCTCCCTTACAGGAATTTTATTAGAAATAATAAAGAAAAGAATTTTGTAGTCAGGGAATTTCATAATTTTCTTTACTTTTCTAATCATGCTACTGCCTTCTGCAAATGCACTGTACTGT
Source organism: Acanthiza pusilla (assembly GCA_036630365.1). Lineage (NCBI taxonomy): Eukaryota > Metazoa > Chordata > Aves > Passeriformes > Acanthizidae > Acanthiza > Acanthiza pusilla. The sequence goes on from JAXCHO010000164.1 coordinate 30,422,158, forward strand.
GGGCTTTGATTGTATCTATGTGTATATTTTTAATAAATGGGTCTGTGTCATTGTACAAGAGGAAAGAAATATGCACTAAAGGAGGCTATTGTCTAGAGATGCTAAATTAGTAGACCTTCTTGACCTTAATTTCTTTGCTCTTCAGTTCTCTATAGTCTTGTAGGAGTGTTGTGAACAGTGGTTAATTAATATTTTTAATTGTTTGCATTCTGTGGTGATGAGCTTGAGAGAAACTTATGAGAAAATTAACAATTCTGTCTTGAGCGAAGGGTTTGGCTAGTGTGCAGTAAATAAGGCCTTGGGTCACACATTGAAAAATGAGGAGATAACAAAATATTGAGTAGTTGCTCATTATGAGAACATTCTGTGCACTGAGCAAAGCAGAGGTCCCGTGAAAGGGAAAAGTGGTCACATAATTAGATTTTGTCAAAAAGCTTATGCACAAAGAGGATGCACAAAGAATGAAGGATGGACAGGAGAATTAAAGATGGGCATTCCTAAACATTTAAAGCTTTCCTCAATAGTCTTATGGTGTGCTTTCAACATAATTTGGATTTTTATGTGTATTTGCCCTATGTGTATATGCAAAAGAAATTTTCCATGGCTTTGAAATGCATAAACTGTTGAAAGCGGACATGATAAATGTTGAATGAACATCTAGTCTTAAATCTGTTGTATCTGGCCTTTCCAAGGAGAATTGTAACAATAAATAATAAGATGAAAAACATGTTGTGTCTCTCAGAATAGTTCACTCCTTTTTCCTTCAGCTTGTGTAAGAGCAGCACTTTGTGGCTCTTGGATTAAAGTGATTATTCTGAAAATGCCAATTTAAAAATATCTGTTCCCTATCGAATATTATTTCCCAAGTAAACAGTTAGGTGTGTTCACCAAAAAAAAAAAAAAAAAAAAAATTCTGAACAAGGAGATAGACTTCACTTCTATCAGTTGATAAAAGATGCATAATCACATCTGTATTTGTGATACTAGCTTAACAAACTTCTGACTTCTGTGGACTGCTCTTTTTGGACACAGGGGTGATCCTTTGAAATACTTACTAGCTTCTCTGTCAATAGGTCTAGGGGAGAGGTTATCAGATAACATCTTTTCAGGTGCGGTGAAGGAATGAATACAAGTTTTTGAGCTTTTATTTGACAATGAACATTTTAAAGGGACTTGGAAGATGGGGAGTTGTGAAGTATTTGCTTAGATTTTAAATTTAAACTCAAATTCTGGAATATGTATATTTTTTAAAGAAATGTATGCTGAGTTTTCAGATGAAAGTTGAAAGAAAAAGCTGCCACTAAAATATGTGATGCCACTAATACATAGGTAAAGAATTGAAGCTAAAGAGTAGATTATTTGTATATATTTTCAAAATGCTAAGTCAACAATAGTAGATGCTTTATAGGCTAAATAAGATGATCATAAAAACTTGTTAGATTTGCAGCAGTTTTAGTGTACATTTTGTCCTTAACTGTCAACAGAGTTTCGACTTATGAGTTTTAAGCACGCACACGCATTTAGTTGGCTACTGCAAAGAAGAACTAAGAGTATTTTTGTTGTTGTTATTGTTGTTGTTGAAGAGTCATGGCCACAGAAAGCAAAAGACTGAGCTGTAGTAAAGCAATTATCTGTAGTAGTTCCAGACACCAAAATCTGTTTTGAAAAATAATAGGTCCTATCCTAGCCTTCCTGTCAATATCTTTACTTAGTTTTTTATGACATGCATTTATATATGGTATTGCTCTTTCAGCAATATATTTAAGTATCTTCACAATAGTTTTTACCCACAAATATACTCAGAAAAATTACTTAGCAGTCTTTCAATGTAAAATTGTCCTACTAATATTACCCACGATTTGGCAATTGGCTTCACTTCGTAGTATTTCATAGAGCTATAGGGTTTCTTCTTTACTCATAATGTTTTCTTCAAAAACTAGAAAATAAATTTTTATGCTTTGTGATTTGAAAATATGATCTATCTTAAAAAATGAAGCTATTTTCTTCCCAGGGAATTTAACAGAATATATGGAGCAGAAGACTATATCTTTACTAATACTTTCCACTGTGTTTCAAGACCAGATCTGAATGTGTGGGGATTTCTGTCACATATTATTACTGGGGAACAATTTGATTTTCTAGATTATTTTGGCAGTAACTGTAACAATGGCTATATTTCTTTTGATGTTTTTTCCCAGATAGTTTATTTTTATCTTGACATTTTGCCCATCCTGTGAATCTCATCATGGGAAAGAAACAGCAGTTTGTCTCAGAGCAGTTCAATTTCAATCTCTAGGTGACAAGTTGATATTTCTTTCCTCTTGAAGAAGCTTTTAATATGATGTGTTAAATGTCAAGGAAACTCTTCAATATATATTGAACTTTACTAACCTTATTTCTCTTAATATTAATGACATATTGACAGCATGTTTTGAAAAATGAACACTTCTCACAGATGTCAGGATCCTATACTCACATTATTCCTAGAGGAATCCCACATTCCAGTTGTTATTGTTCAGAATTGTAGTAACTTTTACTTTACAAAGACTTTTAAAGACTTTTAAAAACACATTTCGTACGTTTTCCTGGTTTGCTTCATTATTGAATGCTGACAGTGCTGATCTAATAGGTTAGATATCACAAGTTGGTTAGTAAGTTTGTAAGCTAGCTTTGGATCATAATTTTAGTTTGGGATCTGAAGTTTCTGAAGCTAGTTCTCCTATGATGATTTATTGATCTTACAAGTCTAGGTGACTAAGTGAAGGTATCCCATAAGTGCTATTACCTGTGAGAACAAAATGGGAGTTTTGTCCTGGAAAACAGCCAAGTATCTGTATTGGAGTCAAGGTCTCCGTTCATGGTGAGCAGTGCTGAAGGTCCACAGGAGAAAATAGCTCTATGGAGACATTAATAAAAGGAGAATCAATAATTTCTCAAACAAATCTCACAAAGTGCACCCTAAAATGGGGGTTTCCTGAGCCACCTAAACATTGGCATCTGGAGCCCTTTGCAGTGCCTCAGGCTGTGATAATTCTAAGAGGTGCAAGACTGCATAGAGGGAAGCCTTCTGCAGCTCCATCTGCCATGTGGAAAGGGTGCCCGTGGATGTCTGCGAGAGCAGCAGCTGCCTGTGCCTGCACACGGAGAGTGCCCAAGGACAGCTGCATGTTTCTCTGGGCCCCAGAGGTGCTGTATACTCCACTGAGAGCAATTTTAATCCCTCAGCTATATACAAACAGCAACCACTGTTTGTACATAGACACATTGTCTTATCTACACCTGGAACTTCGTCCTGATGTATCCGTCTAAAGCAGATCGTATGCACCTTCTTTTAGCTTCTCATATTCTTTCTACTTGTTGCATGTTGATATATACTAGTGTATTCTTCCAGACATATTAAAAATAAAACCATTCAATATCATCCTATTTGGACAAAATTCCCCTGAGTATGCATTTGGAAGATGTCCTCCTTTGAATGCATTAAATCCAGCTTAAGGATTTTGTTGCAGTGAGTGTGAATATTTGCAAGGTGTTAATGATTTTTAGTAGTGGCTCAAAATGCATTATTTTTGGGAAATTTCTTCTCCGTTTGCATCCAAACATAGGTAGGTTCCAAGAATTCAGAAAACAGAATTGATTAAAATTTTGAGTTTACTCAAAAATACCTGTAACATTTGGCAAGAAATGTGGTGGTTCTCACATGTCAATTTCTGATTTGCTTTTACAGTTCCATCTCAATGATATTTATATAAGCAGTTAAAATATGTGAACTACAGAATTTAACCATGAAACTTAAACATATGCTACCTTTTATCAACCATTTTTTTTTTATTCCTTGTTTCTGTTTCTGCCTTTACTGAGTTTGCCAAATGTGTTATCCAGGATTTTGCATTGACTGTCTCTCATTGAAGGAAAATTGTAATTATCGAACTTGAATTCTGCTGAATAGTTTTGTGCGCATCTTACTTTCTCTTTAATCACAGACAATATGATGTTAAATGCAGTTTATGTCCAACACAGGCAAACATATAATCTGTGTTACCAGGAAGTGTAATTTAATACAGTTGTGGAGATTTTAATACATTTGTGAGGCTCTTAAATTGCACAGAAGCACGAACAACTGCAAATGATTCTGGATGTTTTTTCCCTTGTAATTAAAAAAAATTTTGTGCTAAAGGTCTAGAGATATATTCACTTAGATTTGGTCATCAGCATGTTTTTTAATAATTTGTTTGATGTAGAAGAAGAAAAATCATTAGAAGGGAAAAGCTTTTTTCATTCCCATGAGAAATCTGATACATGATATAAACATATTATACCTGTCTATGGAAAAGCAGTGCCTGCTCCCATTTATAGTGTATCGTACTTGCTTAGAGCACTAAAAGCATTTGTTTAGAAGGGAAGGGATTAGAGTTAGCAGCAAACAATGTGCAAACCCCATTTGTTTATTTACTTATTTATTGTGAACTATTCAGAAAGATCTATCCTGTTTCTTGGAGTCTTCATGAATATTTAAAGTTTAACATAAGGATAAATATTCTTAGTAGAAAAAAGTCATGATTGCCCAAGGCCATAGCATTCTATCAGTATCACAGATAGTTGCTTAGATCTCAAACCCTATAGCACCAAAAGTAACGTTGAGTAATCAGATGTCTCAGGCTGCCCTCTGAGAAAACCCCAATATACTATTTGTCATTATTATTCACAGTTTCTATTGCAACAAAACCAAGGGCAGTATACGTTTATGGAAAGTATACATTTATGCATACGGAAGGAAATGTCAGGGATGGTGACAAGAGTGTTGCAGCCCGAGGGCTGGAATTTCAGCCTGAAAAATGCTCAGAAGAAGCTGTGAGGTGCCTGTGCTGTATCCGGACTGGAAGAGCTGGAAGCACATCTTGCTGCCTGTGACTGCTCATCACCATCCTGCCTCTGCTGATCTTGGGGCACACGGCACAAATTACATATGGCCTCAGAGACCTGCCTGCACTGTGGTGACAGGAAGAAAATATGATTGTTCAGTGCTGGCTCCTGGAAGCTGTCAATGTTGCCACCAGTTCTGGAGTTGGGGATGTCACCTCTCACAGACATTGCCACTGCCACTATCACTACTACTACCACTGCCACACCACTTTGCACATAAAAATGACAGTTTTAGTTTTATAAGAATATTTGAGATATTGTGGGAGGATGTTGTATGCGGTGAAACAGAAGAAAGAAAGATGGGAGAACACTGATATCCCACTAGCATGGTACAGAGGCAAAGCTGGGTTTCTCCAGTTGCAGAATTCAATGGTCGGGATCAATGGGAATTGAAGTGTCAGTCTCAAACTCTCATCTCAGCTACACTAGCTCTAAGGTGGAGTAACTTTAAAAGAGTTCACAAAAGATAGTCCAGATTTATGTGAGTGCATATGGGGACAGTGTGTTGCTCTGTTTTTGCATACAAGCAAATTATTTGCCTCTGCTTTCCGGAAAAAAGGCTTCACTTAATGGCAATGCAACACAATTTTTTGTGGGTTTTGCTGAGGTTTTTTGTTTGTTTGTTTAGTTTTGTTTTGTTTCCATTGCAGAGTGCCCTTTAAGTATTCAGAAAACAATCTATGTCTATTTATAATCTTGCAAACCAGATCAACTGTTCTCTTTCTTGGTGCTTCATTTAATGCGAGAATGAATGAGAAGGCAGCATTGTTAATTTTAATAAAATTACCTTTGTAGCATTATTTCAGTGCTTTACAATAAATTTCTATTGTGCCCCAGGGGCAGCTCTGTTTGTACTCAAGTATCTTGATCACAGTTTTGTTAGGGTAGAATCACTTGGCTTTATTCTCTTTCTTTTTTTTTTGCTTCTTCTTTTTTTTTTTTTTTAAATAGCTTGAACTCAGGCTGTTTTGTAGCTGCCCTGTGATACAAATAGATGCACTCTTGAGGCACTGATTAAAATTTGTATGTTTTAGAAATATGTTCCTAGAATCATCTTGCCACAGGAGTAGCTCTGAACTATAAGTATCTGTGCTGTTTTCACATCAAAGTTCAAGCAGGAAACATTCTGAAGCACAGATAACTTATAGTCTTCTTAAAATACTATTTATGCATACTAATTAGTTGTAACCATGGGAAGCGGTATTAGCAGTATACTTTTCATTTTAAACCAGGCTCTCTTGTGCTCCACTTGATTAATTGTCACAGACTGTAATTTTATCATAGTTAAAACTGATTCAAGCCCATTTCCCTGTAGTAATATATATATTTTTTTTGGTTTGGAGAAATTAATATTCCTCAAAATCTAATTAATGATCTCCAAAGAATCATTTGCATGGAGGATGTTAGAGTTTTACAGCAATTATGCATTGTATGTAACTCATTAAAAGGTCCATTTTCATTACTGGATTTAGTGATGAGGTGACAGGCGTAACCACTCCAACTGGCCAGGCAAAATGCAAAGTGAGACTGGGAAATCCTTCATTCTAATGCCATCAGTGTAGCCAAGTAATTTCTCCGTCATGAAATTTTTAAAAAGAAAATGGCTCTGAAATTAACAGTAAGGTCCTTTGAAGGTTACCTGTTGTCTGACAAAAACTGTGGCATATTCCTTCCATTCAAAGAAGGATGCATCTGATGGTGTTCTGAGGGATCCAGCTCATGGGTTGGATCCTGCTTCATTTCATCCTCACTAATATCACCATCAACCATCACTTGATTTGAATCATCCTGAACCACAAGATACAATGCAGTGTGAGAAAGGGTGGGCAACTCCAAACAGTTCTCCAAACCTGTGTCAATCTTTCTTCTGATAATGGGAGAAATTAGAAGCACCTTTCTTTTATCTTTTTTTAAAGTGATATTTTGCATAAAAGTTTGGCTCAGAAATTGATCTTTAGTTCCGTTACACTGGAAGCGGCTGTGCATAACAAACTTTAATATGTTTAATTTGTCTGAGGCATCATTAAAGCCCACCAGGCAAGCTGTGCACAAGGCAGCATAATTCATGGCAGACAGGAGATCCATTCATTATTCTTGCCATAATTACAGCAAGAGCATTATTGATAAATCAAACAGAAGTAATAATTCTTTTTGAAAAATGCAGTTTCTGTGGCTTTCTAACTAAACAGGAAGATACTATATGTAAAATTAATCTTCCCAATCACACATTTATTGGGACTTTTGAGATGCAGAACAAACACATTCTCACCTTTTCCCTGTATTTCATGTATATATTTCATCTCAGGCAATATTAATAGATAAAGAGTCACACACTACAGCTGAAAATATGCAAACTTTGCATTTTGTCTCTTTCATTCGCACTTGCACATTCCCCAATAAATCAGTGATAATAATATCTGAGGTCCTAATACAGGAAAACACTTAAGAACATACTTAACCTTAAACACGTGAGTAATCTCATTATAATCAGTGAGACTCCTCATGCTTTAAATATAAGCTCATATTTAAGTGCTTTGTTGAATCATAGCCAAAATGAAATAGTACAAACCAAGGTGTTTTCCGCATTGAAATACAAGTACAAATACAGGGCATTAACACTGTGGCTTACCCTGATGAAAAAAACACTCCTGGAAGTGTGAATTACAACACTATTAATTCAACCTCATGGGGCTTTAGTATAGCAGTGCACACTCCATAGATAGGATTTTCAAGGCTGAATCTATTTAGAAGTGCTAAGCACAGGCAAATAGAAGAATAGTTATCCTGGCAATCACTCATGATTGCTGCGTTCACTACGATTGCTAACATATCCAATTATACCTTTCTATTGTTAGCATGTCCACAGCATTTTCTGAGTTTTAAACCCAAAGACTGTGATTCCACCAGGTAGGTGATATCACAGCACTATTTTTACAATGAGTCTGTGACAGTGTTTTGGTTTATAATGACAATAGAAATACTAAGTAACAACAATTTTTTTTATCTTGTACTGGAAGGAGGTTATCTGGATGACCTAATCAGGTCTTTGATTTTTTTGTTTATTACACCTTTACTTTTAGGTTCTCAGAGAGATGTGCAAATATGCTTCAAATGCTAAGAAAGAAATGCAAGCATTTTTTAAAAATCCTCAAAAATAAAATAAACAGTTTTTGCTTTTTATATCCAGAAAGATGCATCCAATCCACAATCCATTTCTAAATACAAGTTAGCCCAATGGCAATCTCACTGGAGTTTTAATATTTTACAAGTGTGATCTAAGGCTAATTTGTGTCTGCATATAAAATGAAGGCAATTAAAGAAGGAAAGAGGAAGGAGAATCTGATGTACTCTCTCTCCTATTATTCTTGATTAATTTGGTTAACTTTAAAGGACTAATTATTTTTCCTACTAGAATATTTGAGGTAGCATTTCATCCTTCTGGGTACACTCACTTGTACTTTAATTCTACTTTAACCTGACTAGTAATTTCAGAGTTTGTATACTTCTTACTTAGCATCAAAATGTTTCCTCTCAGGATGGCAATCTTTGAGCTACGTTATGGTTATTTTTGAAGCAAGTTAGTTGGTATTGAAACAAAAGCCTCGATATTAAATTAAATAGTTGTCAGCAGTCAAAAGCCTATAGTACGCAAATGCTATTGCTAAAATTTTAATCAGATTCATCATTGTGTAGAAAATGAACTGAGGTGCAACTAATGTCTGAGTGAATGCAAGCTTCATGAACTCCTCATGAAACTGCTCTAGTGCTGATGCTCTCCCAAAGCTCAAGAGCTTTGTGGGGTTTTTTTAGGGGTTTTTTTTTCCCCCAGACCAGAAATGAATGAACTGCTCTGTTCCCAAACACATACCATTGTAGGATGTAGCTTTTGTATCTGACATTTTTACTCAGAGTTGCCATTTCATTTTCTAAGGTCAGAAAATGGCTGAAATTATACACATAGACACACCCCTACCCCCATCTCTAAGCTTCTGCTCAGTTGGTGTGAAGCCAAAGCAAGTTCATGTGGATCTAAAGGAATAAAAAAAATCAAGACTGTAAATAACACATCTCTCATAAAACAGCTATGGAGAATGTACAGAAGGCTGGACAATGAGAACACAAAGTCTTTGGTGGGATCACTAAGGCCTCTGCTGTTTCCAGCAACATTAGTGTAAATGACTGATTTTATGCAGCCTTTAAGTAGTCTCAGAAATTGATCTAGAGCCTGTTTAAAGTCATTCAAGACATTCCAGTTGACAGCATTTTGTATGAGACCCTTAAAAGATGATGAATATAAGAGCAAGTTGAAAAGCATTTGCTAAAAATTACTTGAAGGAGTTTTTTGTTTATTGTAGCATTTGTTGCCCAGTCATGTGTTCTGAAATTTGATTAAGTATTTATTAATTATTGCCAAGTATCTGGTGCTATTAATTTCCATTCTTTAATTGTTTTAAAAATATGCAGTATTCATTTTATCTATTGTTCAGTCATACTTTGTTATTGGATGCATATCACCCTTTCTTCTCATGGAATGAACACTTACAAATTAGTAATTTGAACATAAATGATGAACAAAGGACAAGGAATGGAACTCCAGTAAAAATAAGAGACTCTTGAGAAATGAAAAGAGGTTTTTGAATGAATGGTAACACCAGCATTTCTGAGTGATTAGTATTATAATGTCACAGAGACAAGAAAGTTGAAGAAGACTGATTCATGCGGGGAAAATATTTATTAATATTTTACTCTGCGATCTGGATAAATAAGCATATGTATTTCTTTGTATTATTTCCTGTATATCATAGTATCATAGAATGGGTTGTGTTCAAAGGGACCTTAAAGATCATTTTGTTCTAACCCCCCTGCCGTGGGCAGGGACATCTTCCAATAGTCCAGATTGCTCAGAGCCCCATCCAACCCAGCCTCGGACACTTCCAGGGATGGGGCATCCACAGCTTCCCAGGGCAACCTGTTCCAGTGCCTCACCAGCCCCACGGTAAAGAAATGTTACACGTATGTATGTATGTGTCTCTGAATGTAGAGGAGAGGTTTAAAATGATAGGAAATATATTAGGAATTATAAAAGTATAATTATTTATTAGTAACATATCTGACTAAGTGTATGTACAGCTTTAACTGGAATCAAGGGGCCTATTTACATCCATTCTAGGGCAGTGCTTCAGCTTTTATGGTGGATACGCTCTGCTGTGATGTGGTGTTTCCTCTCCTGAATGTTCTGTCTCATTTGTTTAGTTTCCTCTAGAATTCTGGATTATATGAAATAGGCTATTAGGGTATTTTCAGTGGAAATGATCAAGCACTTGAATTTGTTAACTTGCCCAGACAGAAAGAGCATATTGAAACTTACAAATAGGTTTAGACCTGAATCGAATAACCACACTGATGTACAAAAGAATGTAAGTATGAAAATGGCACAGTGTACCAAGTCCAGCTAACTATATATTCTCAGAAATGTTAAGCTGAGCTCATATAAAAGGATGAAAGTTAGATTTTAGATCAAGCAGAGAGAAGGCTGGAAAACAAGTCTTCTAAGGTCCTTGTATGAGTACAAATAATTCAAGGAAATAATTTATGTAACATTCTGAGTCTAGAATATGAATCTGTCATCTTGTAGACAGGGCTGAAGAGCATGGTATTTCAATTGGGTGTCAAAATAGCAGCTAAGTTTTTAAACCTGTATTAGCAGGAACATGAAGGATTGAAGGATTGAAATTAATTATTTGAATAACACTAGTTTCTTTTCCCCAAGGAGTAAAGTTTTTTGCATATCACTTATGAAACGATACAGTACATCTAACTCCAGTTAGACATTAATTGCTAATGGTTTCCTTTTACAGATTCTAAATGGTAGATTTATTGAATCATCTGAAACTTGCTCCTTCGGGGGGATATAAGAATAAGCTTGTGTATCCTTAGGAGCAAACTGCATATCAGCAGTTTTAGTGCTGCCTAAGATTGTCTGTTGTGTTTTGTTGGGTTTTTTTTGTTTGTTTCATTGGTTTTTTAATTTTTTTTAATTACTAACATATATCAAGTTTATGTTAATTATATGAAAACATAATAGAGATACTCAGTAGCATTTAAGGAACTTAAAGTAGTTAACCTAGTTCTAAGCTGCAAAATGTTAGAAGACTCAGCACATTAACGTAGGTGCAAAAATATAATGGAACACTTGGTTTTACTGGTATTCAGCTTTTCTATGAAACTAAGTTAAACTTGTTTTCCTAAATATGTTAATGAAGTTCCTTCAAATATCATCTTCTTTTTTCTCTTTGTCACCTCTATAGATTTCTTTTCCATCCTTGTGCAATCATCTAAAAAGTCACCTTTACTTAATTGGAAATGTCATTTGAATTTGTTTGTGTTTCCTTAGATGTACAACACAAAGCATTTATTTTTCAGTCTGGATGATGACTTTGTAAATTTTTATTCAGAACAAAACAATGAAGAGCAAATATATTTTCTGCAAGAGAGAAAATGACCAGGTGGCCAGTTATCCTGAAACAATCAGTGCAAAATGATTTAGCGTACATCTCACCAGCACAATCCCAGGAGCATTAACTGAGTATTAGTGATGGTCGAGATAATTTCTTATTTTGAAATATCTTTACTGTTATATAATGCTCTACAACAAATTAACTTACAGAAACCTTTAAATGAATGAAATTAATTTATTTTTTAATCAAGTGCACTCTGGTTATAGAAAGAAGTGAGCTTCTTTATTTCAGAAGATATTTCAAATTTATAACCAGGAATTACAGTGTGTATGGACTCAATAGATCTAATGAAAGGCTACATGGTTTCACAATTTGACAATGCTGAGATATCCTCATGCTGAGTTATGGAAAAAAAGGCAAATGAATCCATAAAATTTTTCTAGGTATTGCAGAAGAACATGAATCAAATTGTATTTTTATTTTTCTGAAAATGTATGTGTGCAGTGATTTTTAATGAAAGCATTCTAAAAGAAGATGCATAACTGCCATTTAAGAAGTCTAGTTAAAAAAAAAAAAAGCATAGAAAGTTACAATGCAAGCATTTTCTTTTGCCTTTTAAGAAAATATTGGGAATAAAAAAAATTTAATTCAAACTACTGATATCCAGTGAGTACTTTCAATAAGAAATGTGTCTACCTTCTGCATTGCAAAATTGCTTGAATAAGAATGTAAAAGTCATGACAAATCACTTTTTCCTATAATGTAAAAGCATTATTTTCTCCTTAATTGGTCCCTTTGAAAAATCTGTGGTCTTGCTCCAAAAAGATATTTTTGTTTAGTTTTAATGAGTAGGTGTGTCTCTGGATGGTCCTATATTGACAACTGTGAGGACCTTTTATCTGCAGAGCTGTACGCCTGGGCGGTGACATGGCTTGCATCACCGAGGTGCCACACTTATGCCTTCATCCCAAACAATGACAGGTTTGTTCTGTCTCCTTGACTCATCATTTCCTTCGCTCCCTGTCGGGAGAGAGACCGAGCACACACCAATTAGTATCAGATGTGGCTGCGGTGTTTCTGCGCCAGCCGTGTTTGGCCTTTGGGAGGGGAGCCGAGTGCGCCGTGCTCCTTACTGAAGACACGGTAGCACCTATCTGATATCCTCTCTGATAGCAACAGGAGTCGCTCACTTTTTTCTGTTTGACCTGGGTGAAGCCTGAGACAGAAATATGGCATTCAAAGTAGTTGTATTCCACAACATGTCTGTCAAGGCTTTCGCTTGTTTTGGGAATAGATTGCAAGAGGAATTAAGGAAAATAATCAGGTGGCATATTTTCTGTTGTCTTCATGCCACAGCATGAGGTTAAATTTTAACAAAACTGAAACAGCTTCAAAAAACTTCTTTTTGACAGGTAACATTCCTGTCAACAGATATACAGAATTTATTGCAAAGATATGCAGACTCTCCTTCCTGAGTTAAAAAACATTTTGAAACGAAGTATTGATATCTGCTTGATATCTGCTTATTACATAACAAAATTGGGCGTGGTTGCTGTAGGAATTCCAGAAAGAAAGAACACTGTAGTAAGCTCTACCAAGTCATTTGGTCAAAATCCAAACTTTGCGGTTTTAGCTCTCAGCGGATTTTTAAATTTAATCTTAAACATTCAAGGCAGAGTGTTTGCATCATCCTGGCTACTGTTAGATGGAACAAAAAATGGTGATTCTGCAGTAATCGTGTAATTTAATTTGCATTTAAAGACCTCCAAATGCATTTTAATTAACATTATGTTCCTACTTACTGACAAAGTGGTTTCGGTCTGTACATTTTTTAGGAATGCTATTTAAATCTAGAGTGTACAGTAGACTTTTGTATCAGAGCTCATAAAATTTTTTTTTTTTCAATGACAGAAGAGTCTCTGGGAATACCTGTGTCATGTCTTAGTACTGACTGCAATTGAGGCATGGAGAATAAAGCCTGGGTGCCTTCTGGCTGCCCTGTGAACACTCAGAAGAAGAAAGAATGCAAAAAGCATTCCTGTGGGCAAAGTTCCAGTTCCACTCTGGTCATGTACTCACATATAAAGAGTTTGGGAGGAGTAGCCACTGATTTTTCATCTGCCCCATCTCTGATAGCCACTAAATAAGTGTAAGAAGGGGCAAACATAGTGTGTCAGGAATCCTCTTCCTCTGAAGAAGAAAGGTAATTCTCAGGAAGCACAACTCATTTTTCACAGTTATCAGTGCCTCCAAATCTGGTCAGTCCTTAAATAAAACAGATCATAATCTGCAGTTTTCCTAAATGTTGCTAGTACAAAATATTATGACTGAAAATTTTATGCTATGGTCTGAAAGTCCCTATTCTCTGATTCTCTGAGATTTTTGAGGTGGTAAAAGGAAATAAAATACTACATTTCCTGCTTGTCTCAGAAGAGAAAGGAAAAGAAAGAACAGATGAGTGGGAAAAGGGTTTTAGGACAAAATGTTTGTTCCAGGTATCATTTTTAAAAATTGCTTTTTTTTTTTCTGCAGTAGCAGTGGCAGCTTAAATAGAACCTTATCTCCTTTACCTTTAGTCTTTTTATCTTTCCCCCACTCTTTTCCCAAAGCTGTGCCAGAATGTGTTCATTGGATTGCACTGAGAACAGAATGCAGTCAGCAGTGTAGGTTAAAGATACTCTTGCAGGAAAAACAATAGCAGGTTTCTAAAATCCAGTTCACAAAAGGGCTTACAGATTATGCTGTTAATGTCCTGGTGGGAATCATTTTCCCAGAATGAGCTGGGGAATAAAACCCATGTAAGTGGCTATAGCTACTAAGAAAAAGATTCATGGTATTATGGAGTCCGTGTGTATTGTTACTGAAGATGCAAAGGATCTGAAAATAAAATCAGTTTTGTGAAGCCTAAGCATCTCCTCAAGCTCCCAAATTTCAGTTTTAGATTTTCCTTCATGTATTTTCTTTCTTTTCTCTGTACTTGAGCATGGACTATTCATTCAGGAAGATGAATATGCAAAAAGGAAATGAAAAAAGATTGAAACTTACTCAGTTGTTCAGATCTCTATTACAAGCTTAAATTACATGCCTGTGGTGCTTAACTTAAGGCCAGATATCTATCTAGAGGACATGGGCATGCAAGAAAGGGTTTATAGCTTTGTTTCTAGTTTAGCAAAGTGCCTTTGAAGTAGATCAACCACAGACTAAGTAGACAAAAAAAATTAGAACTTGTTTGACTTGTGCTGAATGCAGGCAAATCTCTCTGTAAACAGTAACTGCTAATAGTAATGGAAAATGCTTCTAATCCCAATACAGACAAGGTAAGAAATAGGAATGAGCTCTTGCTTACATTATTTATAACATTTGTGAACAAGGTTCTTCTCATTAACTGTTGTTGGCAGTGCCACCAAAAGGTAACCATAGACCTAAAATTCAAGCTAAATAGGATTTTTATCTACTTTCTGTGAAAGGCCAAATCTGTAAGAATGATACATAAATAGAAACTCTCAACCATGAGACTGTATTAAATGTGTCCTAAGGCAGATGGTGTTAAACAGTAGGAGGAATGCTAGTCAATTCTTTTTTTCCCTTTACTTTCCTCTTTGCTTGCTTACAGCCTTTGATAGAGTCTGGATAATAACAGGGAATAGACACAGACACTGCAGCTCCCAAAAGACAGTTTACATAATATTTTACATTTATTTAATAAAAAATGAGAACATTTCAAGTCACACTACAAATAAAATGCTAAATTTCCAGTTTCCAGAGGGAAATAAGTAGTTTTGAATAGTTTAAAGACATATATGGAAATTGTCAATATTCTTAGGAAGGGAGAAAGAAGAGCTGAAGAGGAAAAAGAGCTTCATAGGGAAGCTTTTTGATAAAAAATTCCCCATCAGAATGGAAGATTTTAAGGAGCTTGTATTTAGTCCTGTGGGGACTGAACTTTTAGAGTTCTGTAGGAATTTGTCTCGACCATTCCTTGTATTTGTTAATTGATGCCTTTGCATGGATTTATGCTTTTGATACTATTTAGTTTGGTATTGCTTGCACAGTGTTGTCCTGAGCTGGAATTCCGAAGAGGCTGATGCAGAGTAATGGGATGTGGGCAATACGGTTGTCCTTATTTGAGTCCAGTACTAATTGAATCTGAGAGGAGTGGGTTGCAAATGCTATAGTCCTGACTCTTTATTCCAGGATTCAGTTCTTGTATTCTAAATGTCATAAATTTCGTAGATATCCTCAAATGATTAATGTCTGCTATTATGCTGAAAGGCTGACATATATTTAGAAGCAGAGGATGCTGGTGGGTTAGAGCCATCTGTGCAGATTCCAATGCTGAGGTGGGTGAGGGCAACTCCTGTATCATGGTTGGTCACCATTACTGTGCACACCAGCGTTTTTCAGCAGCAGAGACCATGGTGATACACTGGCTGCACATTAAGATGTTGAACCTCATTGTGGGAGTCCAGTAGATAATTATTTTAATAAGAATAATCCCCTTCCAGGAATATTTCATAGACATGTGCTCTTAATGATGGGGGTTATCTGCCCTATATAGTTTCTGAGGGCGAATTCTGACACAAACTATTTCTGTAGATCACTAAAGTAATTTCTCTTTCCTAAAGAAAAGTTTCTGCATTTTTCATCCTATTCCATGCTGCCCATGCTATCCTGTCATAAATAATCTTAAGCTCCTCATGGTAGGTCTAATATGTTTAAAGGCTTCCAAAACCCACTGTGATTATCTAATCTAACCTCTTTCATAATGAAACTGTAGGACCTGGCAGTATTCATTCCTGTTGAAACCTGGATGGCTGCATTTGAACTAGAGGACACCTTTTGAAAAAAATGACGACCCATGTTGAATAAAAGCCTTTCCACAATTCTTAGAAACCTAATCATTAATTA
This sequence comes from Acanthiza pusilla, assembly GCA_036630365.1. NCBI lineage: Eukaryota > Metazoa > Chordata > Aves > Passeriformes > Acanthizidae > Acanthiza > Acanthiza pusilla. The sequence goes on from JAXCHO010000164.1 coordinate 30,438,447, forward strand.
CTTTCAGATGTTATCCGCTTTCTAAGTTGAAATTGTCTGGTTTCAGTTTCTAGCCATTGAAGTGTGTTAACCTACATCTGCTAGAGTGAGGTGCTCTGTTCTCTGTGTATCCACATACAGGTTGTGATCAACTCACCTCTTTGCTTCTCTTTGAGATAAATACACTTAGCGCTTGGAGACTTTTGGTCTGTACATATTTTTCATCCTCCAGTGATTCTCTTCTCCTTTGGTAACTCCTTTTCAACATTTTTCTTGATCTAAGGATATAAGACTAGACATGACAGCAATCATACTTGTGTTAGGTAGGTGTGCTCTTATTTGGTATTCACCTACTTTTACATCTAAAGGGTTGTGCTATTCTATTGGACGGAGCATCATATTAAAAGCTCACATGCAGCCTATTAGTCGCTGTAGCTCTTTAATCTTTTAGAGTCACTATCTGACAGAACAGACTATAGTAGCATGGAGGATTTTTGCTGTTACCATGTCTGACTTTACATTTGGCCTTGTTGAAATGAACTAAAAGTTGAAATAAAATTTTTGTGCCTCCAGAATATCATCATATCCAGGTCCCTGCCTTCCAGGAGACTGATAATGATGTTAAGTAGCAGAGAACAAAGAATATATACCAAGAAAAGATCTCTAGAAATGCAACTGAAAATAAAGCTGCTTAGCAAAAGGCTCCTGCTCTTAGTGACATTCTGAGACATGAATTCCGTGATTATTTCGTAGCATTTTAGTTGCCTAATTGAGACCTCCAATAGCAGCCAGTCAATTGCCTTGCTGACCCCTATACATTGCAATAACATTGCGGTCTTTCGCGCAGCTGCTACATTGACATTTTGCAGACTGTGTGCCTAGGTGTTTGACGCTGCATCCAAAAGTACATAATGCACTTTCACTTTAGACTTCATATCTACTAACTTGAAGCAAGGTTTATTTTGCATGGAAAGGGGTACCAAAACAAGTTACCAGAGTGTTAAAACACAAAAATTGCAAATAGCAGAGCTGAGAGGCAGAAGATGTACCAGTGTGTTGTTCCAGAGGGTTCTGTTGCAGAACTAGTCTTACTCCAACTAAAAAATAAGCATTTTTCTCTTGAACAGCTCAGTCTTTCTCTGATTTATCTTAATGGTGATCTGCAATCACCTGTGTGCTTGAAAGCAAAGTACAGATTACGTAGTATCTGCTAGCTTTGTCTGCCGCATTCATTTTTCAGATCAAGTGTTCAAAGTAATACCTTCATTTTGTAATAAATTAGATCCAAGAAGCAGCAATACTTTCCTCGGGTAAACAGTGATTGATGTCAAAGAAGGATCCTACTTTTGGAATTTTCAGTGTATTTTGTCCTCGTGTTCTTGGTTATCATTCACTGAGAGAGGAAAAATGCAATGTGAACTATTGTGGGAAAGGTGTTCCAAGGATAATGTTTGGGTTGAGTGGGGTTCATCTGACAAAGGAGATAACATTGACCATTCCTTTCCTCCTATGAGAAGCTGATATTTGCTGCACACAGAAGATTTTCCTTGACCTCAGCTCACTGCCAGACAAAACAGAATGAAACATTAAAAATATGTTTAGAATTACCAAAATTTTAAGTATGAGATTTCCTTGGCTTTGCAGCTTATTTCTAAGTGGCATAACTCATATGCCCCTCCTGATGGATTCAGTGTTGTTAAGGGAGGGAATTCGACTCATGGAATAATTGGTAGATTTGTATTCCAATGAATGTAAAATTTGGTCTATTTTCAATAAATGAAGCTTTAATCTGTATATAATTTGGTGAATCTGATTACAGAACAGGGTTCCAAATGAAAAAGTAGGATTAATATCAAATTAATATAAAAATAATTATGTCAAAATGGATGTGAATGAAGGCAGAAAGTGATTTGTCTTTGACAGACTTGTGGTCGTTATGGCAATTAGACTCTTGTCAGAAATACTGCAGTGCTGATGATATGTCTATCCAAGCTCTAAGTACTGTTACTCAAGAATTACTCAGTTTGAATGGTTTAGGGGTGATTATGGGGGTGCTGGGTTGACAGCTGGAATAGATGATTTTGAAGGTCTCCTTCCTGTCTTGAGAAGGCTGTGATTCTGTGTTTCACTATCCATCTTCTGTTCTGAGAGCACTAGCACAGCTCTAAGGAAGAAGAAAATCTGAGAGCTTAAAGCTGGTATAATGACATTATGAGAGCTTCAGTTCCTCAGTTAAAATTGTGTTAGATATTAGGTAAGGTTCCTCACCCAGATGGTGGCTGGGCGGGGAACAAGCTCCCAGAGAAGTCCAAGTCCAAATGTAGATGGATGTAGCTGTCAGTATGTTGGCTTTGAATTTCCTGGTGGAAGAAACTGGAGTTCTGCAGAGTGGTCATAGCCTGGGGTCTTGATAGGCTCAAAGATGTCACTGCCTATGTGACTACAAGAATGTAGGTACAGCAATGATGCTAAGATCATGGCTTAACAGGATTTGTTAGAATGAGATTCTTTAGTCCAATTATGGCATTAAAACAGAGGATTTTCTGTCCTTGAACAAGTCATTATGAGGTGTCCTTATCATCTCCATGGCTAGTCTTCGGTGTTCAGTGAAAATGAGAGGTGTTCTGTGTGGATGTTTTCTTGCTTTCCAGAAATGCCTGAGAGAATTCAATGCTGTGACATATTTTATTATATATACTCATTAGTTTACTATTGTTTCTTTAAAGATTAATTGAGATTATTGGTCTTTAGTTTCCTTTCTCTTCTGTATATTTTTTCCAGGAGGCCAAAAGGCCTCTTTTTGGCAGAAGACAGAACAGAGTATTTGTTGTCCTTTTTTAAAATTCATAGTATGTTTTGCTAGACAGGATAAATGTTTGCTCTAGTTATTATATCAGTATTTAATTTTTTAAGCATTGGCTTTTTCTGAGTTGCTGCTAGTGAGACTGCTGGCCTGCATGCACTTCAGAAGGAATTTCAGATTTCATTAGGTAGAAAACAGTAGCACAGCATTACTGGAGGAATGGAGGGAATATGCTAAAACCAAACACCTGTTACTAGCATTATTTTAGAGAGTGAATAACAACAGGATCAAATCCTCTGGAACTAACCTGCAGCAGAAAAAGGGTTAAATTTTGTAACCTAGGGAGGAATGCTGCCTGCCCATGGAGAGAATCTCAGACTGATGGCTGAATACACAGCTTGCTGATGAATGGTGAGAAGTAAAGCTGTAGATTGGGCTGAATGGAGCTGGTTTGCCTTGAGTTTCTTATTTCTCCAGCATACAATGTTTTTCCCCAGTTTACCTTATGGAAATGATTTAATGGGATTGGCTGCTTACCAAGCTGCAGTTTCAGTTTTTGGTTTGATTTTGCTACAGTTTTCTCTCTGAGCCTGTTCCCTCTTTAGGCTGTCAGAATATGGCCTTAAGGGTACTGTCTCAGGTGCCAGGTTTTTTCAGCAGAGCAGTCTCTTTTCCAGGGTTAAGCATCTTTTCTCTACACAATTTTTTTTTTTTTTTAAATGTGCTTCGCCTTTGATGCTGTCATACATTCAGCCTGCTGTGGGAAACATCCAGCTGACCCTTTGAGAGGGCCTCCCATGCACAACAATTAGCTGGGAGTTGAAGTCTGGGGCTAGCACGTGTCTGAACTCCTTACCAAAGAGGGACGAAGACAAAATATGCCAGGGCTTACCATTGTACAGGTATCCTGAGGTTTTTAAACCACCTTTAAACCTTGCCTCTGCCAGGCTTTTCAATATCCTTTCATGCTACTGCTGCTGCTGCTGCTGAGTGCATTTCCCACAGCTGCACTTGCTGAACTCACATGACAACACAGCTCTGATCCTTCGCAGGGTAACAGTGCGCTGAGGCAGATCTTTATGTGTGGTGAGGCGAGGACCATCCAAATTGAGCTGGCTGAATGGAATGATTAACCAGCTCTCTATGAACCCACAGATGGCCTCCAGGGCATTGGAGCTCAGACAATAAGCGCTACAAACAGAAAATAGAAACCTGGGCACTTGTGAGATGACACTGGAGAGGAAAATATGTTTAATATTTGGGTCTCAGCTATACTTTCACTGTAAAATAAATGGATTAAAAACTGCCTTAAAAGCTTGGCATCCTCCATATGAACCCTTGAGACATCCTGGGCTCAGAAGCCATGTAACATGTTTGTAAAAGTTTTGTGTGTGGGTGGTAGAGGGACTTTAGAATAGAAGCTTGGTGAGAGGCTAGCTATCAGTGACAAACTTGTTAGGATATACACAGCAAGTGTGCAATGCATCCTGGATCTGAAAAGTCAAAGTTATTTTGTCAGATTATTTCATGTTTTAAGGAAAGATATTTTCATGTTAAAGTTGAACAGCTTCTTTTCAAAATGCCCTTTGAAAAGAACTAAAAAAAAATAGGATAATTATATAAATTATATCCTTCTAAAGTTCAAATTCAGTAGGAGTATATTTGGTTTTTTTGTTTCAGAGAGAGAGATCAGGGAGGCCCTGTGGATCAATATAATCAATGTGAATAATTAATCCATTTAGCACACCAACCACAGGGTCTCTGAACACAAGCTGCTTATAATTCAGCAGCTACAATGACTTGGTTTGTCTTGGAATGTGTTTAGACACAGCAGTGTTGATTCTGTAGATTCATTTTGCACAGGAGGTACTGGCACTGTACATATGTGTGGCATAAGGTAGAAAGGCTGAACCCTTTTATTCCCAAAAAAAGAATTTAAAACTCAGTGTGTATTCTTAGAACAAGTATTTCACTGATCCAATAGACTGCCTTCCCATTTTATTCAGCGTTTTCTTGGAAATAAATGCGTGATGGTGCAAGCTACACAAGATATTTTGGGGGTTGGGGGCCCTGGAGGGGGATCAGATGTTGCTGCTTGGGAATTCAGGAATACTGGTGTGATGTGATCCCCCCCACTCCCCTTTATCTGCTTAAGCAACAACCACCAGTGGTGGCTGTGGTGGCTGCATCTGCCTTACAGATAACAATGCCATCATCAGGGGCCTTGAATCTTGCTCAGCAGCTGAGGGCCGTAAGTCTTCTTCCACATTTAAGGGCTAGCTGAGCATGCACCTTCCCAAAACCCAGCTGGTATGCAAATGTGTCTCTAAGTTAATTATCTTACTCCATGTACGTAGCATAGAACCAAGGTCCTGCTGAGCTCTCCAGCATGGCACCAGGTGAGCACCAGGATCTCCCCTTGAGCAGAGACCCCTCTCAAGGTTGCTTCTCAAGGATGAGAGGTTCCTTGCTACAACAGATTCTCAGTAAATGATTGATAGCGTGATTTAGCTAGGTGATATCAAGGATTGATTGTACACATATAATCCTTTAAGCATAAACAATTGACTGAGCCTGGGGTTAAGTCTGAATCCAGCAACACAAGACTCCCTTCTGAGAAGGAGTTTAGAACAGGAAGAGGCCCTTTCTGAACCTCATGACTCAACTGGAGGGTCTCCCTGACAGTTTTGTCTGAACCTGTTCCCTATGCAGTAATCAAGTGTACCTTACCATCGAATTTTGTTAAATCACTGTCATACTTACTATCAAATCTTATTAAATCACTGGTTTATATCAACATATTGCTACTTCTGTTACAAGTGAAATGCATCACCCCATCCATGACAACTTTGTGGGCAACTGGTGCACGATGAATTAGTTTCAAAACATAATTTTGGTGGGACTTAGAGTGCTTTGGATGGCATGATCTGAATACACATGTAAAAGGATTTTAAAGAATTACTAAATCATTCTGGAGAAGAACACATTGTAGTCTATTAAATAGTAGTAAGACGTGAACAAGATTTAATAAGTGCTATTGCATTTGTATCTGAACAGTCTCTGACACTGAGGACTCACGTCCTTCCCAGTATAGGTCTAATGCTTTATGTCTAAACCATTTGAAACCAAGAGTAATAATGCTACCTATAAATCTCCTGGTATTTGTATTAAAGCAAGTCTCACCCTAACTCTGCATCTCACATTTGTATTTGTGGACTGATTTATGTCTTCTTGAATGCCCTCTTTAATGAGTTATTATCCTCATCTTTCCTTTCCTCTCCAAAATCTCACTCCCTGCTTTGAAGTATTATGTAATTCCTGTAGGAGCTCTGAGATGACAGAACACATAATCTTAAAAAAGTAGGGATTGCTATCGATACAGGTGATTGACTAATAAATCTTTTTGTAATTTTCTTGTTTGCTTTACCAGGTAGCTGTCTAAATGATCTGTTGTTCTGAGGACATATTTGTATTGTTCAGATTAATACTCACAAATAAAATCCCTTGCTTATGTTCAAAACTATTGGTCCTTGGTCAAATGGTTGTATATGTTTTAAGTTTCACTTTTAGAACTCTTGTTATTGCACAAAAAGTTGAGAACTTCAACCTTTTATAATCGTATATATATCTTTTATGCTGCAAAGGAAAGCCTAAGGATGGCTCAGAGGCATCTCAGGAAAATACTTCACCATTCTTATAACTTCTGAAAAATTAAAGCAATATTCTCTTGGTATGTTAAATCAGTATTTTGTGATTTAGGAGGGAAGAAAGAATTGGTAAGCCATGGGTCTGAACCTTTGGGGCCAGGTAAAGAGGCCTTTTCAGGAACTCTTCTCCCTCTGTTCTGTGTATCTGTAATAAGCTACTTAACATTCCTCCATGAGTTTAAAGCAGAAAGCTTTGTTCTCGCCTCTATTTTCAAGTAAGTCACATAGAGCTTTCAGGAATAGCATCTTTCTGCCTTGTGTCAAAGTCTCTGTGGGATGAAAGTGAAGCCTTTCTAAAGAACAGTTATTACTGAAGCATCTTATAAGGATGTCAGAACAAAAGGCAGCTTCTTCATTTCCTATTGTTAGTTAGGCCTACATTAAAATCTTCCCTGTTTTCTTAATGCCAGGAGTTTATACTCACAATCATGCTCATATGTGTCTACAGAGTATGTCTCTCTGTCACACCACACTCACAAAACATATCATTACTTTTTCCTCGTCAATTAAGAAATGCAACCATAGACACCCAAAATTTGAACTATGAAATGAACATGGGACCTCTTTTCTCCATCGCTGTCTCATAAACAAACAAACAAACAAAAAAAAAAATCATGCCCTATGACAAAATATCTTTAAAGTAGGGCAGGCAGATCTGATGTTTCTGTTGTTTTCGTTTGCTTCTGCCATCTGTCTTCATGGGGCTCCATCAGTCTCTTAAAAAGCAAACTGTTCTACCTGTCAGCTTTCATCAGAAAACACAAACACATCAGAAACTAAGCTCTAAAAAAAATGTTTGCCTGTGATTTGTTCATTTTCACACTAGACTTGAGCTACACCTTATTACTTTCTATACATGCTGTTTTTCCATTCAGCTTGGGATTAAAAAATACATATATATTTGTTTTGGTTTTGAGTGTCACTACATACCCTGCGGTGCTGTAAATATGAAACTAAAGTAAGAGAAACTCAGGTTTCTGCACAAAAATAATGATAGCTGAGCCTCCAAAGTCCCAATTTCTGTGTTTAATATGAACCCCTGCCACCTTGGTCTCCCCGAGGGAGGGAAGTAGTTTTAAAAGCATCAGTTTATATACTTCTAAGTATAGAATTGTTTGCTTACTTTGCTATAATTATGTCAGCACTTCCACTGCCAACTTTTTATTTTCATAGATATAACATTTGACTCTAGAAGTTATTCTGACTGAACCTTTTAATTTAATGCTGATCCATACACTGCTGTGCTACAAGCTGAAGTTATTATACAGGAGCCAAGAAAGAAAGAGAGGAAGCAGCACTTAATACTTTATGCTATCAATTGCTGTTCCCATGATTAAAAAGAAACAGAACCCCAAAATCCATTTGCACAAGGGCAGTTTCTCCTCTTTAGCTCCATGTGTGCCTGGTGGTGGCACACATGCTTAACCTTTGCAAAGCAGAGCCTAAACGTGTCCCAGTGCAGGTAATTCTCTCTCCACAATTACAGCATATCATTTGTGCATCACAGGTCATTTTAATCCTTCTTCATGCAAAGGAAAGTGTTTGTCATTCACCTGCATTTACTGCAGCCTTTCCTAAAATTTTTAACCCCAATAAATGGTGTGTCATTTCCTCTGGACGCTCTCTGTGAACTGTCTGACCGGAGCTGCTCTGGACAGCACTCTTTGCCAGCCTGCCTTCCGCCAGGTGAAATCAGACATGGGGGGAAGGTTCAGACAGTGTCAACAGTTTTTCTCTATAAAGGAGCCTGAATCTGGCTCTGCATCTCTCTTGGTTTTCCCTGAGACCTGAGAAGGAGCACATTAGTCCCGGATACTGAGTATTTCTTTGGCATTTCATGAATGTGGGGGCAGAAACCCTACTGAGATGGAAATGCCATGTGTGTCTGGTGCAGTGTAATAAATCACCTGTGCTGGTTTATAGTCCATTTAATGAGAAGAAAAAAAAAAAAAAAGAAAAGAAAAAGAAAAGAAAAACAAATAACTCAAACCTTTAACCTGTGTTATCATCGGGGTATGAACTTACTCTCTACACCATTTTCAGTCTGAATTCCAGTCAAGCGTGAACTGCCGAAGAAATACAATATTAAATAACAAATACAAATGGACCAATTAGTCCATGAAAGGGTGATCAAGAGAGGTAGCAAATGGGTGTCACAGAGTTTACGTGCCTCCTGGGCTGCTAAAAGGACAGGTTTCCAGGTACAAAGAATATTACTTAGGGCAGGGAGCTAAGTGATCACAGCTTACAACTTCTCTCCATGCCAAATGTCAGTACCTTGGGTGTTCCACGGCAAAGGTACTTTGTGGGAAAGGTGAACAGAATGGTTTTCTGGGATGTGTTTTCCCAAGCTTACATGTGAGAAGAGGAAAAAGTGGGGATGTTCTGTAGAAGGTAAAAAAAAAAAAAAAAAGGCAACACTAATAGAGACAAATGGTACCTATCCCTGAGATAATTAACAAAATACCTATTTAGATTCAAAGAAAAGGCAGAGAAGAAACAAGTGCTTTAGATTCAAATTGATCCTTCTATTGATCAAACTGATACTCCACTAAGCCAAGGAGTCAGGAAAACAGACTTTAAAACCCGGGGATTTGTCTTAAGATTAAAGCTGAAGAAGACATAGAGAATTTCTTTAAATTATGAAAATTTCAGAAAAAATGAAATATTTGCTTGTTCATCCAAAGTGCCAGGTGTACTTCTAAATTTAAATGTTAAAAAAAACTAAACAACCCTTTTAATCTATCTAAATAATAACTCTTGTCAACTTTTTCTCAAAATGCCCTTTTTATAAGACTGTAATTGTAATTACTTCTGTCACTTTGGTTACCAATAGCACCAAAGGAGGTGGTTTTTGTTACTCATCTTTATTTAAAAAGAATATTTAAGTAATTACTTCCCTTCCCCTGAAAATAAGGCCGGTAACTTTCTTACATAATATAAGTCTCTAATATAATATACGTTTCTTATATAATACAAAACAAGGCCATTATAACTTACTCTGGGTTTATAATATATATCTCTATGTATTTACACTGATTAAATTCAAACTAACCAGAAACTTACAAACAAGTGCATGTATAAGGAATTATCATAATTCAAAAATATGAGCCTGGAAATAGTAATTAATTCATAGTATTGACAATGTTAATCATTTTACATATTTTAAATTAAAAAATCTGTACACTTGGCATTTGTTTATAATTCTGAATGGATCTATGTTCATATAGTTAGTAAAAAAAATCAGAAATAAAATTCAGGTGGTTTGGCTTTCATGCGTAAATTAGAATTTTTAACTGTCTTGCTCTCATAACCTCAATATTAAATTTCTATAAATCTGCTCAATATCAATTCAACAGCTACATGCACTTAAATGACAAATTCAGTAACAATATTTACAATAAGACTGAACAGCAAACAGTTCAGGAGCTCAGTGGATGTGAGTTATTCTATGTTCTTTTTCCATATCTAAACACAGTAATCCTCACTAAAATATTATTCAAGACCCACATATCCACTAGTATAGCATGCAGTATATAATGATTAGCAAAGGAATTTTGACAAGGAAAGCATTTCTTGTACTCTCTGTGAAAATGTGAGGTAATTGCATTCCACCACAGTTTTGACAGAAAAGATACAAAACCTTTGTAAATCCTCTGTATTAAATACTGTAGGAGTCATATTTGCAAGAAATTGTCAAATATTTATTAAAGAATAGGTGTTTTTCTGTTCTTGAGGGATACCTTAATATGACAGCCTGTCAGAGAGCTATTGTAATGATGATTGCAGTAAGATTGTGAAGATTTTGGTTAACACTGGTATTGTCTCAAAAAAGGAGAGAAGAGGTATGTGATCATGTAGTTTAATATGGCAGGCTATTATTTGTACTAATTGAACTAAAAGAAAAAAAAAAGAGAAATGTTAATAGGCTGAGAATCTGTGTTTTAAATATATTTTCTTTTTAGACTGAATTGAGTTTGTGAACTTCAGCTGTGTGTTGGTGTTCCATTGATTCACATCGTGGACCAAAACTTTTCCACTATATAGGAACTCAGGGACCTGAACCAGGTGCAATTTTTATATAATCTTATATATATAGATACTAAAATTGCTTACAGATTTCTACTTCCCTGAATGTGTAGGAGAACAAAAAAGATAGATTGTAGCTGTTGTTTTGTCAATTTAAACTTCCATCCACCCTATGCAGAAGATGATCTTTCCTGGTTTTGGTTTTTTGGTTTTGTTTGTTTGGTTTTTTTTAAGTCTTACTGCAATTCCCTGTATCTGCTTTGTTTAAGCAGAAAACCTCAGTCTTACTCATGCTTCTTTTCTTTTTCCATCACTGCTTTAGGCTATTAAAGGTCATTATTTTCTTATTAAGAAATTGTAGTTTTTTATTTGCTCCTTCTGAGGAAATTTTTGCATATCCCTTGGTTTTAATGAATTGACTGATTGGTCCCAAGCTTCAGTTAGCACTTCTGAGTTTAACAATACGCTTGTATTGGCATGCAAAATGTTTTCTATGACATTTCATTTTCATGTGCTGGTACCAATTATTTTTGTTGCACCTATTGGCTGCTGAAAGAATACTCAGTGTGATTCCGGCTGTGATACATTGACAAAGATCAGACAGGCATTCAGGGAAAATAACACAAAATTTTAGTTACTACCAGCTATTCCTTGGGGGTGCCATTAAAATGATTGATGACAAAGCACAGCCAGACCTCAGCAAAAGTTTTTGGTGGATTCTACACGAGGTCTGTGGCATATTCAACACGTATGTACCAAACCTATCTTCTGAAGGACCTTCTGGACTGTGCATGGCCATAGCTGCTGCTCCACAAAGCTGTTCCACCTTCCACAGTGTGCAGTGGAATCTACTCTGAGCATAGGGCAGCTTGCTGGGGTTCCTTGCTCTCTCCTCTTCTGCAAAGCTGTGGTGGGGCATAGGCAAGAAAACAGAAGGGATGGAACATGAGGAGATCGCTGAAGTTTGGGTTAGAGGTAGGTAGGTTGGCTGGAGACTGCTCGCCCTGCTTGTGTAGGGTGGTGGAGGAGGTCTGTGAGGAAGAGGCTGACGAGGATGTTGGCAGGGTCCTGTCACTGGGCAGTCAATGGGGCAAGGTGGATCTCTGCTCTGGTCTGCTCTGACTGTTTATGTGTTCTCAGATCACCTGGTGTCCTTGTCCTGGTGATGGGCTCCAGCTGTTATAACATCATTTACATCCTTCATCTGTCCTGGGAGTGACTTCACTTGAACATGAGTAGCTAGAAAAGGCATTCTGGAGTTGTCATGATCCGATGAGATGAGAATGCAGCTCAGTCTTTGTACAATTGTTATTTACAAAAAGAATGCCTTGAGAATATTTTAGACCTCAAGGCTCCTGTAGGTGCCAGGTTAGGATGAGCACATAGCTGAGACATGGCATGGATTGGTAGTATATGGGTTGGTGATACATGTGATCAAAATATGGCTAAGCACTACAGCCATAGAAAGAACATAAACTGTGCTTGATGTTGCTACTATTTATCAGGAAAGAATAATTAGAATTAATTGCATCATAAAAGAAGCATAAGGGAATAGTTATATATCTTGAAATCAGTATGGCAGAAGTGACATGCATATGTGAACAGTCAAAGAGCTGGTTACATATTTTTATTATAATAGTATCTGTTGTATAAACAACACTCCATCATCATACAGCTAATTCAAAGATATATGGCAGAGACAAAATCTCTTGGTCCATTCATTGAGGTGAAAAATCCTATCAACAACAAAAAATCCAGAGGCTGGGTCATGAATTATGAGACTGACAATGAATGAAAATATTTCCTGTTTCAAAAACAATCCCCAAAACTTGCAATTGCTTTGATTTTTGTGTTTATCTTAAATTCCTCATTCCTTGTTCATGCTGACTATTGTTAACATTGAGTGATTGAGGATAAAATGGGATCTTTTTACACAGAGAAATTATTTCATTCTTTTTTATTTTGAAATTGAGATAAAAGCAATGAATTAACAAAAGTGAAAGCAACTGGACTTATAAAATGCTCGAATTTTTCAGGAGTAAGTGATATTGATTACGTGGAGGTTTTTAAAAAGATGTACTTTGAAGGCGATAGTTTCTTTCAAAATAAAACGAGTTTGTAGCTGAAATCTGTGAGGAATCTAGCTGGTTAATTTTTGTTCTTTATTATTATTGATATGATTTGAAGATTGTAATAAAAGTCTGGAGTAAAGGGGAAGCGGTGTTCTTTTCTATGAAATTCAAATAAATTGTTCTGATTTTGCTTTGTAAGGGCAATGAATATAGTATCTTTATTGCTTAATACAGTGTGAGGATACACCAAATAGGTATCTCGGAAAAGTAAATGGTTCTTATTATTTATTTCCTATACTGACAATGAACCTTACACGTGGTTTATGACAGTTAGGTATTGACAGATTCCTCTAAGGATTTTTAGCATAGTATTTATTTTCTGAATTTACTCTCTTTAGTCTTGGGCTCTTTATGTTCCAGAAATAGTTATAAGGAGACAAAGTATTGTTCCATCATTTATTGTGTCTTTATTGTAATTCTTTTTGTTTGAAATGCTTTAAAAGCATCTGGTTAAGACCAGCAAGTACAGCACAGGACAGAGGAGCTTGTTAAAACAAATGAAAGATTGTGATGTTGGCTCATGGTTTCTAGGGGAAACATTTATTTAGAGGTGGAAAGCCACATCATGTCTGAGTATTGGTGGTAGCAGGACTCTCAGAAGTCATCTTAATTTAGCTAGTTTAACATGAAATTCCATTTCAGAAGAGAACCTTTGTAAGACAATACCATCTTTGCTTCCCTGTGTATTATTCTAGGAATCTACATTCAGTATTAAGACCCTTGACACCAAAAATTTCTTGATGTTTTGATTTCTGTCAAGAGTCCTCCAGGGCATGTAAATGTATGCTTCTGGGCACACCTGCAAGCATATACATTTTGTCAGCTTTGAGCTGAAGCCTAAACCCTGTTGGGAATAAGTGTAGAAATTTCTGTGTCCATTTCGCGTTTACGTTCCAGTCGTGTAGGCACACATGGAGCTTGTTTAACTGCAGTGGAAAATGAAAAAAGTGCAAGTAAAGGAAGTGATTTTTTTCTCCTGTCTTTTGGTAAAGAAGCATCCTTCTTCCCCATCCTGTGCTATACCAATTAGTATTCTGGTTGAAGATGGGAGAGACCTGATTTTATTTCCAACATGAGTCTAAAGAAATAACACAGTGAATTCACCAGAAAATAATATTTTTGTATGTGGAAATATTTTAATTTTTCTTTTCAGGACACATTCTGTGTAAAAAAGGTTGAACATTCATAGGGCCAAAACAGGAGACAGACATAGCAAACAAACAAGCAAATGAAGTTATGGCTTAGCATTTCTAGCTTTAGCTCTAATTAATACATGATATAAGCTACACGAGGAACAGGCTGCAACTGCTGTGTTGCTCTTCCTTTATCCCTAAGCTATACAGAGCAGTAAGCCTGATTGCTAGGCAGTTGAATAAAATAATTTCTGGTTGAATTCTTTGAGAAAGAGATTGGACGTACAGCTCCAGGAGGAGAGCTTATGTATTCCTGTCTTTGTCCTTCCACAGCCTGGGACAGGTAGCAGTTCATCTTTGGCAATCCAGCTTGGTTATTATGGGGTCCTCCTTGGCTCTTGATTTTTCTCTTTTTTGACAAAGATTCCCCATACACAGGAAGATTGCAAAATCCTAGCAGATTCCATCTTCACTTTAATGTTGCTCTGAAGCACCCTTTCGGATGGGAGTGCTAATTGCTGCTTGTTTTTCCACCCTTTTTATTTCTTGCCCTGTACTGACACACCATACTCCCAATCCCTTGCGGATATATCATGAGGTAACAGAGAAGCAATGTCAGTCCTGTGATCTAAGTGCTCAGCACTGCATGCCCCAGGTCAGCGATGAATTTGCATTCAGTCTTGTCTGACACTTTCATATTCTGGATATTAAGGGAGCATTCACATGTGGCAAAAATACAATTAGTGCTACTCTGTTGATCATTTTTCCATGGGATTTTCCATGATGATTTAATAGATTTATGTCTGAAGTACTTGTTCCATGTTTAGGCGAGTACTTTGGGGAGCCTACATGAGGTTTGGAAAGCTGTTAATTCCTCATTTTCTTCAAATGCAGGTCTAATTAGTTGCCTACATCTCTGCATTAAAAATAGCGTTCCAGAGTCTCATCTGGTGAAAACCAGTAATACAGATTTAATAGAGATAAAAATTAGGTAAACTGGATGAATAAGTGGTTGATAAAAGGCAGATTTACACTGATTGCAGTCAGATTATGCTTTTTACTAGAAGATAATTTGTAATAAAGATGCAAGATGACAGGGCAGCTGTTCAGTGTTTTTCAAGGAATCATTTGTCAAAATTGACCTTTCCTTGGAAATACCTACAATTATTAGTTGATTCAGGAAAGGATCACATCAGGAAAGAAAAATTGTGCCTGTCAATGAGTGTGGTTTTGCTGTAGCAAAGACTTCAGACCTGTGAGAATCCTTCTGACCGTCGCATTGTGGTTGGAAATGCACACAGGACTAAGAACTCCAAGCAACTTTTCTGAATCAGTACTATAGTGGCATAAGTGATTTCTTTCCTGCATGCTCCAAGTAAGATACTCAAGTGTGAAATGTCTTGAATGTAGGACTGGAAGGGATACAAGGCATTCACAGATGATACAAAACTGGGAGAAGCTGTTGACACCCTCCAAGACAGGGACACCCTGCAGAGAGACCTGGGCAAATTAGAGGGCTGGGCAATCACCAGTTTGTGAAGTTTAACAAGGGATGGGGCACCTGCACCTGGGAGGGGGCAACCCTGAATGTACAGACTGGGGAATGTAAACATGCTGGAAAGAAGTGCCATGGAAGGGGGCCTGGGGGTCCTGTGTTGGCAGAAAGCTGAACCTGAGTCATTGTGCCCTGGCAGCCAGGCGGGCCAAGCATGTCCTGGGGTACCTCAGGCACAGCATCGCCAGCCAAGCAAGGGAGGGGATTGTCCCACTCTACTCTCCACTGGGGCGGCCTCACCTCAAGTGCTGGGGGCAGTTCTGGGTGCCATAATATAAGCAAGGTATTAAACTGTTAGAGAGTGTCCAAAGGAGGGCTATGAAGATGGTGAAGGGCCTTGAGGGGAAGCCGTATGAGAAGCAGCTGAGGTCACTTGGTTTGTTCAGCCTGGAAAAGAGGAGACTGAGGAAAGACCTCATTTCAGTCTACAATTTCCTCGTGAGGGGAGGAGGAGGAGCAGGCACTGGTCTCTTCTCTGTGGTGCCCAGTGACAGGACCTGAGGGAAAGGCCAGAAGTTGTGTCAGGGGAGGTTTAGGCTGGATATCAGGAAAAGGTTCTTCACCCAGAGGGTGCTTGGGCACTGGAACAGGGTCTCAAGGGAAGTGTTCACGGCACCAGCCTGACAGAGCTCAAAAAGCATTCAGACAATACTCTTAGGCACATGGTGTGACTCTTGGGGATGTCCTGTGCTGGGTCAGGAATTTGACTCAGTCCTTGTGGGTCCTTTCCAATTCAGCATATCTGTTTTTCTGAGACATAGTGAAAAAACCCAACAAAAATTCCCCATTGTTTCTTTTACCCAGGAAGGACGACTTTGTGCGGAAATCCCTACAGAGAGCAGCCAAGTTCCTTTGGCAATGAAATAATGCTCTATGGCATGATTTGTACAGCACCATGTATTAGGCAATTGCAATTGATCCAGGGAATGGACCTATTGATGATGGAATAAACCTCAGTCTTCAATTCCAGAATTCTTCGTTCCACAACTTGGAAACCCTCTTCCTTAATCCCTTGCTTACAAAGGAGAGGAAGGTTTTATCTCCCTCTTTTCTGCAAGAATATTTTTATGAGTAAAGCTTCAACCAGATTTGTGTGTGTGTGTGTAGTAAACCAGGTTTTGCACTATAGCACAGGATCTAGATTTTGAAAATCTGCAATCTGTGACTTTGACCATATAATTTTGGTTCACAGCCACCTCTGTCAGAGATAATTGGTTAGAAGGAGATGAAGTTGAAATGGTGGTAATAATATTTCAACTCACAAAGTGAGAACAAGTTTATTAATATGTATAAATAACTGAAACAGAGTTTACATTAAATAATATTCTCTCCAAATGCAAGGTTAACTAAATTCAATTATCAACAAGGCAGTAGAAATAATTAAAAAAGGATCAAGAATACAAATTACAAAGCTAACTGAGTACAGGCAAAACAGACAAAAAAAGAGAAGATTTTAACTAATGCAAAAAAGGTGTATAAAGCTAAAAAAGGAAAAATTACAGATTAAATGAAAAATCTAAGGAGCAAAGTCTATGTGCACATTTATACCTTTATGCTTTATATACAATGGTTCTGCATTGATTCACTATTATGAATCTGATTAAAAACTTTGATATGCAGAAGGTATTGCACTCAACATGAGATAATTCTGGAGGCAAATAAATCACCTGGATTTTAGTGATTGCTTAGAGACTAATTTTTATGACCTGATTTCTTACAGTGCAAATGAGCAAGGGAAAGTGCCAATCAGTGTACATATGTGTATACATAAATATGTATGTCTAAATAACAAATTGATTCAAAATTAGAAGAGTGTGACTGGCTATGACTGGCAAAAAAAAAAAAAAAAGACAGCGAGAATGGGAATTAAAAGGGGAAATTCTTTTTAAGAGTTTGTCTCTATGAACATCTATACAACTACAGTGAAAAGAGGGCACCTTTTCTTAAATGCTTATGCTTGTTTCAGGGACCAATAATGACAGCAATTAGAAATAAAGAAAAACCTAGAGGATTTTAATGTAAAATTAAATAAGGCAACAACTGTTATAGATAGAAAGACTCATAAGGAAAAAAAACCACACCAAAAGATATAATAAAATCCATATCTGGTGTTTCTGATATTAATATGAATCAAGTTTTATAGTATATTAGATACAGAATTAATCTTAGCTTTGATATGAGTAATTTAATAGGTGAAGATGCTAAAATTGTTAGCAGTGATGTAGAAAATGCAGAAGTGCTGAATAAATACTCTTTACTTGGAAGAATAGGGATAATACACTCACATTAAGTGCTTTCTGGTCCATCATTAACTGTGAAGAATAAAATGAACTGCAGACCAACCATTTACCATCTCCAGATCTCAGTAATACACAGTCCAGAGGCCTAAAACACTGTGTCAGGTACACCTATGGCCTACTGGTGATAAATAATAGTATTAATTGAATACTGGCTATAGTGTAGGATGCAAAAGTTCAAGGAATGTGCTACTGCTGAAAGAAGGCAAGTGGAAAACTGGACTGCCTAGTCTAACAGGCAACATATGCAAAAAGTGATATGAGATCTGATTTTTAAATGTAAGAAGGAAGTAAGCAAAAAAGGCCATGATTTTATGGAAATCAAGACCTATCCAACACATCTGATTCTAAGTTTTACAGATATGTGTGTTTTATTGATAAAATTACCTACAAAGACACTGAGGTTTCTGTTGCACAGAAAAAGCTGGAAGAGAAAGCAATGAAACACATAAAAAACAAGGCTGAAAGATGAGTAAGAATATAGATAAAATAAGAAAAAATATTTTTAGTGGTGATAACAGTTCACCCCTTGAACAAGGTCAATGGATTGTTTATTTTGGTGTGCAGCAGAACCAGGTGGTATGTCTTTTCTGAAAAGATACCTCGCCCAAACAAGATTCAGACTGAATGGCAATTTAACTAGATGGATTGAACGGCCTCCAGCTCTAAGAAGTCAGAACACCAGTTTATTCTAGTTGCCAGCTGTTGAAACATTACTTATTTTTCCATTTTCCAGCATTACTCTTGTGGCAAAAATGAACCTTTATCATCTTCAAAATATTGAACCTCAACACCAAAACTTTTGTAAAATTTTTAAACAGCCGAAACGGTATTGGAAAAGGTATTTGGAGGAGAAATCAAGATAGTAATGGACTAAAAATCAGAGAAAATGTACTAAAAAGTCAGTACAAGATCAGTTATTTGAAGTACAAGAAAAAAGGGATGTGCTGGAAGAATAAAATCACGGAGTGTGATAGGCCTGGAGCCTACTTTATTGCAAAGAACATCCCTGCAAAAAACTAATGTGCTGTGTAATGGCCATAACTGTATTAAGAGCTACAAGGAGAGCTAAAAATATCTCTTATCTTTGAATTGCTTTGCAGCATGGGAGATGTCACCTTGAGGGTAGAAAGCAAACAGCTATTTATTCCAGAAGGTGAGGAAGTAACTCTTTGCTTCAGCTATACCAAGTGGGCATTTCCCAATTAAACACAATGTAGTTAAGATATAAGGGCTTTGAATAGTTTTGCTGCCAAGAACTCCTAACTGCCTTGTTCACTTACATTTTGAATTCAATTCACTTTTAATTTTTAATTCAGTTTTTGCCATATCTGCTCTCTAGTGGTGTGTGTGTGTAACTCATGATGATTGTAGGGTCAAGTTCAAGAGCGGCAGTGGAAAACCAGTACAGTGCTATACAAAACAACCCCTTCTTGCCCTACATTAAGTGCCAATAGCCCTCAGAAGGGTATTTCTCCCTTCAAATGTATGTATTCATGTCTCTTAAAGAATAACTGCTGAGTGTAAGTTGTGCACCACTAGGATTCAAGTGGGGATAACTGATAGGGAACTGCCATTGCTTCTGAATATGTCACTGAAATGGCTAGAAAGACATAGAGAGAATCCCTGTGCAAGTTTCCTCACCACTGGAGCACAGAACTGTTTAAGTATTACAGAAAGTAGGAAAAAGTATATAATGGCCAATTCACTTTGATCTCTATTTGCTAACTTATTTTTTTACAGTCACAGGATTTTGTGTTTGTCTATTTTCTGGTATTTTAGAATAACAGGACTGTCTCCTCATTGAAGTGACAGGTAATGAGTTGGGCAATGGCACTGAAGCTAAAATACTTTTGTAGTATGTATACATTTGGCTAGCTGTGCTTGAATTAAGTTTTAATAAAAAGTAAATTTAGAAATAGTTTCCCTTTGGATATTATCACCAGTTGGAATAAGATAATTAAATTAAATTACCATGGACTCCCCTAAGGAAACTGCAGTTTCCTTTCAGTCAGTCTCTTGGATACTGTGACTTTATAACAAAGCACTTATTATAGCATCTAAAAATTGATTTATTTCTAGATAGCATTTTAAATAAAATAATTCAAGTCACATTTAAACTAATAGCAAGGAAATATTTCTGAAGAACTTGAATTTGAGAACACATATTTCTGCTGTGGTTGTATCTGCTTTGGCAACCTGAGGTTTTACTTAGAGAAATCTTTATGTAAGAAGCAATTTGCTCAAGGTGACGTTTTCTTGTTCAGATACACAGGGGCTTTACTCATTTTCTGAAGGCTTATATTACTTACTGCAATAAGCTAATGACCTTGCCATAAGCTTCCTCACTGAAAATTGACATTTATATTTGTATGGTTAAATAAAACATGTAATGAGGGAAAACTCAAAGTAAGACTAATTATAATTCAAAGAAACCCATCATGAATTTTATCATCTTTACTGACAATGAGAACCCATGTGTAATGATGATGTCAATTGCAATCTCAGTTAATTTGATCTCCTTTTATATTAGGCTTGATCATTCAGAACTATTGTAACAAAATAAAATAACAGTGCTACATATTTCAGAGTGTTATATCACTTGGTTATGTTATCAAACCATCATGTTGACTGCTCTAACCATCAGGGAATTCCTCAGTAGTATATAAGAGCCTGAAATAGATTGCAGGCAATAATAACATAATACTGAAATGGTATGGCACCCTTGGGCACCAATGTAAACATCTGGTCCTTTCAGTTAACTTGACTTTTTAACATCCTATATTTTGTAATGTTAAAATGTATTTTTTAAAAAAGTATTGATAGGTTTCCAAGCAGGCATATTAAAAATACTGGATAAAACCTATGAAGCATGTTCCATTCAGCTGTTTGTTTTTAAATTAGCATGTGCTGTGCAAACAGCTGGTGAGAGGGTACATGGCACAAAGAGAGGGAATTAGGTAAGCGGAGGGTACTGAACCTGAGAAACTGATCCATCTCTACCAAGTGACAGTGGAGAACAAGATAAGATGTTTTGGCTTTGTCCAACACTGTGAATCATGCTCAACACATTTTGAAAGGTTCTGTCAAGATTTCAAGAAATTTGTGCTTTCTCTTGGGATTTTAGTGCACAGGGTACTGTACCGTGTAAGCATAATTTGGTTATTACTAGTAATAGGTGTCAGTCTTTGTAATGACTTTGCAAGCCTTTACAGATGGGTTTGTCAGACTTTGTCAAAACTTTCCTTGCCTTGCTTGGAGTTTTGGGGCTTGGTTGGTTTAACTGGAACGACAATTTTTCTAATGGCATAGTGTCTAGGCTTGGTTTGTTTTACTAAAGATTTTTTTTTTTTTTAATTATTTTGGTAACAGTCATGAGTTCTTATGTTCTGGAGAATGAATTATTTAGGGATCCAACCTAATGATAGAGCGTAGGGTAACAGGGGAATGGGATAGCAGCAGCGGTCATGAAAGTGGGGTGCATTGTAGGGTGCAGTGTGCAGGAATGAGATGGTAAGACGGTAAGGTAGGCACAAGCAAAGAATATTCTGAGTTGGAAGGAACCCACAAGGACCATCAAATCCAGCTCTTAAGAGAATGGCCCATGCAGGGATCAAACCCACAACCTTGGCATTATTAGCACCATGCTCTAACTAACTGAGATAGTCTCAGAGTTCACAATGCCAGGATTCTGTAAACATCTCACCAGGAGATAGTTAAAGAAATGTGGGTCTGGAAATTGAAGAAAATTGGTTTGAGGGTAACAGAGATAAACCAAAAGTATCAACAGTTGTGGAGTCTCCCTCGCTGGAGATATTCAAGAACCATCTGGTCATCATCCTGTGCCACGTGCTTTGGGAGGACCCTGCTTAAGCAGGGAGGTAGGACCAGATGACCCATTGTAATCCCTTCCAACCTGACCCATTCTGTGATTCTGTGAATGATATTTACTTCCATACTTACTATGGATAGAGTAACTATAGTTCCAGAGTGCATGTATTACTGATTATTAAGAAATTTGATGTAACAGTGATTTTTTTTCTGTGCTTTTATTCAGTTATTAGTTAAGATGTCTATAATTTTTGCCATTAGACTTAAGGTGTGTTTTCTTTTTGCATATTGCAAGATTTTGAGAATAACTATATGTATGCATGGCACAATGTAGAGATCTTTGAGTAGCAATAGAAATTTTTTATATATTTACATAAAAGTTCTAGATTGGAATACCACATTAAAGTCCAATAGTTTTAGGTACAGCATTGGTGCTAGAGTTAAGTCCTCACATGGACATATACATATTGTACTATAGTGCTTGGGTTAGCTAAATCTATTATCTTTTACTCCAAATGAAAGCATACAAGTAGTTTTAAAATGAGACTATTTTTCTTTTTAAATCTCCTCACTCATACACTGTTCCTAACATCCAGTGTCAAGAAACATGGGAATTTAAACGGGTGATAAGTAGTGTACAAGGGCTGGCAGAGTCCTACCTGTCTAAAGGTGTTTTTGTGAAAAGAATCTAGCAATTAACAAAATCCTTGGTAAGGGATTTAATAGACTTTTCCCACAAAGGCACTTTTTAAAAAAAAACCACCACATTTTGTTATATGTAACTTAGTGATCATATATTTCTCTCCTCTTCTCATGCTTTCCTGAAATCAATCAGTGGACTAAAGAGTTATTGCAGTGTAACAAAAATACACACACAGAAGCACATGTGTGTGTGTGGTGTGTGTGTGTGTGTGTGTGCACGCGTGCACAAATCGCATCTTCAAACAAGCCTTGTTTCTCCAAGAATTTCATTCTTCCTAAGGAGTAGAATTAGTCAACTTGCCATAAGAGACATTGGTATAAAACTGGCACTAATATAAGTTTCTGCTCTTTGGTTTATCAGTGAAAAGTTTTTTTGTGCAACCAAATATGGCACATATTTAGGGAAGAATGGAGCTCGAACATCAGTCACATTCCAAGTACATCAAGTGTTGAGAGCAATTTATATTTTCAAGCAGTGGTATTCTGTCTCTCATTTGCAGTAGAACTAGTTCGGTAAGTGATACAGGACTCATGTGATTAGTCATGCAGGAACTAACACTGTATGAGTGCAAGATAACACTTTTGATATCCACATCAAAAAGGTAACATAGAGAAAGCTGCATAATTTTCTGTGTTTGGCCACTCTTTTCTAAATTTCTCCTTTTATTGGTAAATGGTTTAGAAGTTCTTTATCTCTACTAGATTGTCCCTCAAGGTTTCATATCTTGGCCATTACTTTTCTTCATTTATTTTTATTGGTATATATCATTCTGTTTAGTATCTGTGCACAGATTCTTTGCTTACAAGTGACAAGTCTTTTATTTATATTGCTTTCCTCAAAGGGAGGAATAACTTGACTCTTTTATTGCTGTTTCTGTAACCATAATATTTTTATTTTTCCACAAATTTGCTCAAAGTCAGAAGCCTCCTACAGTTCAAGGATGCTGTGATACATGTCCAGAGCTTAAATGTTCCTGTGTGTATTGGAGTAATATGCAATTTTAAAATAACATTTCTGTTTCAAAATTAAAATTTTCATTCACAAGAAGAACTTTTAGCTCTCATGGTTGTGTGGACAACCTTTGTGGGTGGACTGAATTGAACTGTGGCTGTCCCTAAACCTGAAAAGGTGCTGAACAAGTGATGTATACATGTGTATGGGTGTACCTCCAGTGCCCTTACTTTATGTGGATTGAGGAACAGGGTAAAATGCGAGCACCAGGAATCTCATAAATTCTGGCGACCTGAATCTCTTAAATCCTCACAGATGTATAAATTTCTAAAAGAAGACTAAAAACTGCCTGATATATTCAGGCTGTTCTAAGTTTGAAGTGAAAAAACCTGTCCTTATCCCAGAGGGAGCTGAGCCCTGAGTGTAGCAAGATATGCAAAGAAATGCTGTTAAGCTCTGGTGGAGGAGGAGCAGACAGCCACAGCTGCTTGCACAAAACATGCCACACAGGGAAATAGGGTGAGGCGCCACCTCAGGGCTTCTTAAAGGCTAGGAGCTCCCAAAGAAGCCTTCTGTTCACTTAATCAAATAGAAACCTCTATTTCACCCTCCAAGGCCATATAAAGAATATGCTCTTCTGAAGAGTTAGAAGAGGAAGGGTATTCTTAAAGAGCCTTCATCATTCTCTTTCTCCTAAAACTCAGTAAGGAAAGCTGTGGAAGGAACCATGAGTTCTTTTTCTAACTATGTATCTACGTTCCTGATTATTGCACAGGCTTGTAAAAACTCCTGTGATAAATATCAGTAGATATGACAGTAGATGACTGTCACTGTCAGTTCTACAATAAGTTCTTTTTAACTGGGCTATAAGTAGTTAACTCTTGAACAAATGCTATCAGCTGTAGTTAGTTTTTAAAAGCTGCTTATATGCAAAGGTATATTTATTGCATAAATTGGTTTGTCCACCAGTGAATTGCCATTTATGCATAACTCTATCCAGTAATATATATTTATTTAAACTAAACAAAAGTGGTGTGTATTATTAAATCGGCAGTCTTTTAATGTACTGCCCATAATGACCTTTAAACTCTTTCTGTGTGTGTTCTGCTTTGTGACTGCTTTTAGTTGATCCCTGGGATAATATTCTATTTCGAGTCTCATAATCACCATATACTTTGTGTAATAAACTGAAACAATTTATCAGCCCATAAACTAAAACTATTAAAAATAATTAATTTGTTCTGCTTCTTTGTGTTTTCTCAACAGTATTGGCATTAATGTTACACAGCTTTTAAATCACACAAGAGCCCATGCTTAAATTTGCAATGCATACAAAAGCAATGAGTGAGTGTCACATTTCTTCAATCTCTGTTATGTAGTTTATTTAAACTAGGAAGCAGTTTTGTATCAGGGTCCTGAACTTTCTCCTTCCAAACACATTGTACTTTTTGGAAGCATCACTTGGTTTCAGTGCCCTGAATCCAGCTTCCCCTGGTATTCAAGCTGATGATCTCCATTCAGTCTGTGGTTGTGCAATGTTATATGCATAATCTGTAAAGTTTAGAAACTCCTGCCTACATTGTGACGGAATCCACAGGCCCTGAATTAGATGAGGGGCCTATGATCAAGGTGCTCCCAAAGGCTCTTTCTGGAAAATTTCAATCCAAATCCAATGGCTCAGCCCATGGCCTTACCCACCACACTTATGCTGCAGGCAAAAACAGTAAGGAAAAAACAGAATTAATATTTCAGTTTATAATGACAGAAATTAAACAGAGAAAATTTCACTCTGTTTCAATAAAGTCCTCAGTTAGGCAGACATTTAAATGATCATTTGATCTAATTCTTTTTCAGTAAACTTATATAAGTGCATTCTTGACATCTAAATGAATGAAGTCATTCACAAGCTCTAATGTTTTCAGAATTCAGTTCTTTTCAGTAGTAAACATTTCCAGATATAAAAAATGAAATATAAGTGTGCTTAGTGTATGCTTACACCTGCTCAGCTAAGCTTGGCCCCAAATGGTATGTTTATGACCCATACATTAGACATGAACTGAATTACATTTCTGTGATTGCTAATCTAGCTTTACCACAAAAAAATATCTAATGATGAATTTACATATGTGAAAACTCATAACTGAGTGAAATTCATATGTGAGAATTCTCTTTCTTTGTATTGAAAAGTAATATTGCAAGAGGAAAGTGTCCAGTGGAGACTGAAATCACAATCTAAAGTATGTCTGTAATTTAATCTCTTCCGAGGCACAGAATTTTTTTTAAATTTAATATGGAGGCATCATATTTACTATTTTACCTTTGTTTATGAATCCAGCTGTGATTTTTGGTATGTGAAACCATTTTGGCTGCCATTGACTGACTTGCACATGATTGGTTTCACAAGAGCAGCTCTTTCGGGTTTTCAGGTCCCTCGTGTCTATGGCATCTCTCCCAGAGGTATTAAGATTTTTGCATATCCTCTTCATTCCATTCCTCAACACTGGGGTGGCACTATGTGCCCTCCAATCCTCCAGTACTTCTGGCTCTTGGTGTGCTATTGAATTAGGCCAATACTTTTCCCATCTTTCTGCCTACCTTCTGCAAAACTCTTAAAAACATAATTCTTGTGAGCCTGGAGCTCTCACTGCTTTGTATAGCTCTAATTGTCTAATTACCTGTTCAGTGCACAATGGGGAAGGATTTTAATATTTTCCTTCCTCCACTTGGTTTCTGTCCCCTTTTCACCTTTTTTTTTCTTTTTTCCTTTTTTTTCACAGTCGTTAACCATCTCAGTTTCCAACTCCAGAATATCCATTTACTTCCCTTCTTTTGTTTGCTTTCCGTAACTGTGTAAGTAGAATAACTTTTTATTATATATATTTTATTTTATTGTTGCCTTTATGTTATTAACTGATTTGCCACAACCATCTTGCCTGTTCTTCCAGTCTCATTACCACAATTAATGAACTCCAGCTTTTACCTAGGAAATAAAAATCACCCTTTTCTTGCTAGTACTTTGTCTTTTATATACTTTTATTTGCTCAGTTAGTTTATGATCTGCTTGCCCTTTCTTTTTAGAAGAATTATAATAGGTTTCTGTAATTACAATAGTTTGCAATTTGAAGCATCTACAATTTTAGTCCATAAAAAATTAAGCTAATGTAGGTTTCACCTGATCCTAATAACCAATAATGGTAAGTAGAACTAATAAAAATACATACAGTTAGCAGAATGCATGACTTCTACCGTTTGCATTACACATTTATGCCAGATGATACTTAGTGATATAAAAGGTGTGGTAACCTTAAATAAATTTGCTTCACAATTAACTGAGACTTGACAACTCCCATATTGCAATACATCTTGATGCCAAGGAGAGAGGTACTGACCTACTCACCTCTGGTTTTTTTGGAAATTCTAATAATTTTCAACATCTGCAACTGCTCAAGGTGAACCTTAGCAGGGAGATTGGACTAGGTGATTGTAGAAGTGCATTCTAACCCCAGACATTCTGTGATTTTGTATGATTCTGTGAAAAGATAATTTATATTGTGCTTGGTATGAAGTCCCATCTAATAAAAAGAAAAAAAAAGCTATCTGAAGAAGCAGCAGCTCAGTGTTTGAAAGACTGTGGTATTTCAAATAACGTTAAAGACATATGCAGATATGCAGTGTCATTCTTTGGCATTATGTAGCTGAAGATCAGTATAAAAGTCTCTCATGCGAGCACTGTTATTAATTCCAATACATGTTCAGTATTGCTGGTGAAAAACTACTTTGCTTCATATTTCTGTTGAATTTATTTTGTACTATCTCCAGGAGATGTATTCTGCTGAGTTTTTGGTGTTAACTTGCCTGCAGAAAATGTGCTGCTATGAGATATACTGATTTCTAAATTGTAAGGTTTTCTGTACTATTATTTCAAAATAACTTCTGCTGAAAATTCAGAACATTGAATTTCAGCAGTATTTTTTTAACTGCTGCAGTTTCACAAAGTGTGAAACAAATGCAATAAAAATATTTAATAAAAGCACAAATAATTTTATGTTTTCTGGAAAACAATTTAAGAAAAATGTTATTGTAAGAAATCACCAGACCCATTTTTCTCAAAATACAGGAGACACAGAGGCTTTTTTTGTTCTCTGTGTAGGAATGTTCCTTAGGCAATAGTTAGTTGCTTATTTTCTCTCTTCAGCATAAATTCTTACACTAACAAGTAGTGGCAATCATTACTTGCTGCTTTCTAAAAGAAGTGTAAAGCTCTGTCACTTTAGAGACATAGATTCAGTGTTTTGACTCTAAAACTATATTGTTTTCATTTCACCCTTTTAAAGTATTTGTATCTTCATTGCTGATGCTTTCTTTGGTGTGCATCACTGTTCACACATCATTTTTTTATCTCTCTAATATATTCCTAGCAGCAATATTTTCCTCCCCTTCCCCTCCTCCTGCCTTTCTCTCACTTTTTTAAAAAAGGGATTATCTTAATATGCTGCCAATCCTGGTTCTAACACCCTGTGAAAAATAAAATTTCTCTTAAGGATGTCAGTTTTGTGCCATGTTTTGACATCTCACTGTCTGATTTAAAGCTAGTTGAAGATTTTAATTCCTTTTCTATAAAGCCTCTTTAAAAAGATCCCATGTTATTTAATCTTTTTTTTTTTTTTTTTACATAGTTGCTTGTCTTTAAACAATAGGATCATTGTTTCTATTACGTTTTAGATGTTATGTGTCCCTAGTTGCACTGAACTGAAAACAACTTTTAAGATGCTAACTGCTATTTCAAAGGTGTTCCTTTTGGTGTTAGTTGAGCTCATAATGGTAGGACTCACCTTGCTTGCTGAAATATTTCCTGATGTAGCAGACCATGCACAGCGCAGATGGTGGAATGAGTGAAACAGATAGTAATCTCAAGAGACACTAGAGATGTCCATAAAGTGCAGTGCACTGCTGTGAAGAAATCCCCGAGCTCTGAAAAAGATGGTTTTGGATCTGGAAACATAATGTCATGTACAAGGTAATTGAGAACCCAGGCTTGGCAGTATTGGATATCCTGTGGATCTATTAGTTCTCTTGGCACTAATTCAGTCATCATTAGCACAGCACGGCTATGAAACATCTGTTCTTAATTTCCTATCCCTTCCTAATCTGTGGGATTAATGCTGTATGCTTAAAGAACTCCTGTGCATGCTGTATCCCACATTAATTGGGAGGGCAATCTAGATTTGTGCAAGTGGGTGTGTTTTAAAAGAGTTCAAATGAAACTTATGGGAAACATATTTTTCTCCATGAAAAGCTGCCAGCTATAGCTGACGTGCCCCTGTCCCACTGCAGCACCTTCTTGAAGCTGCTGGACAAGCCAAAAGCCAAACCTTCACCTGTAGGAGGCCTTCTTTGAGTTGTTGGAACTTGGCACAGCGCCCGAGGCTGGGGTCTGAAATTCACTTCACAATGCCACTCATACTGATTCAACCACACTTGTTCAGACTTTTTTGTTGTTGTTTGTTTGTTTGTTTGTTTGTTTGTTTGTTTTAAACCAATCACCGTTACTAAATTCCTGGAGCTGGCAACACTGCCATATAGCACGGGGCAATGGAGTAATTGCAAATGCATTGCCCAAGTAATTCTCTACTTCTTCTTTCCACAAACTGAGGAATCAATCGCAGTGTCTCTGAGTGTAAATGATTAGTTAAGCATTTGCCAGATGATTTGTGTAAATATGTGTTAGCCTGTGGCTCTGCAGAAAACATACTACTCCCTTTTCTCAAATGGTGTGTAATCAATTCAATAAGCCAATAATGTTGATTTCTGTTCAAATATTTTCAAAACAATGGGATAATCATTAGTACAAGCATGTAGTGATGTTTTGATTATATTTGGTAATATTTTGACTAGAATTTCATTTGACTAGAATGTTAATTTTCAGTGAACATGGACAAGAGTTAGATACCAAAAATAACATGGAGTAAGCATTATTTATGCTGTTAATAATGCCTGTATCTATACAAAATCAGCATTTTCAGCATTGAAAAGTGAAATGTCTTCATCGTGTGCTAGAGGAGGGTCTATCTTATAAACTTTCTTCAGTTGCTTTCTTTGAGATCATCCATCTGCTTCAGACAGAAGGTGTCAGAAACAATTACTATGCTGCAGCAAAATGTTTTCTTTACTACTACAGATTTATTTTTGTTACAGCTAATCATAAAAAGAAATGTGCAGGAGGTAAATCAAATAAAGAGGGATTCAGAGGAAATAAGTGTTCTAAATTGTGGGATAATATTGTGAAGATGACATTCAGGTTGTATGTGTTTGTGGATGCCCACATATTGTAAACCATTACAATTTATGCACACACTAACTGGACAGGTTATAAAAGCATAACAATATTTTTCTTTCATGGTTGTACTGACATGAGAAAAATACTTCATATTCACTATCACAGTCTGTAGTGTCATCCGCCATTACTCTTATAAAACATGCTTCTGTGCAGAGAAAAGGAACATAATTTAGTTTATGCTCTGTCTTACGCTGGTTTTTTTCAGTATATGAAGAAATAGATGTTCTTTAGTCACAGGTAAGCAGAAGAAATGGCATCTCTTAACAGATCCCTGGCTTCAGATTCAGTGGCACAAATACTGCCGTTTGTAGAGTGTTGTCCTTGGGCTCAGCTGCTGACTCAAGGGGCAAAACCTGGCATCTTCTGGATGTCGTTATGTGATAGGTACAGCACAAACCAAAGGGAGAACTTTACATTCTGTGTTTTTATCCCCCGCATGTACTCACCTTTTAAAACACAAACCAGATGAAAATATACTGTGACTATTAGTCTCTGAAATTTTGGCTGTTTGTACCACTCAAAGTAGCAGATAATAATGATACTTTTTAAAATGAATCTATCTGACTGTCTGCTTTGATTAAATAGGATAACTGCTGCTGACCAGTAGCTTAATAACAAAAGCTGTGTTCTTGGTAACAACAACCTCCAATATTGCATTAACTATATATATATATGTATGTATATTCATTCTAGCACTCTGGTATTTCTTAAAATTATATTTAATACTGGAAACTGTAAAGCTGAGTTGGTTTATGTGACTCATAGGAAAATGATGCACAGTTTTCTAACAATGTTCAGTTCTTCAACTACTAATCATTGAACTGGTTGGATACAATTCTCTATATCATAAAGTTTTGTTTCATAGAATATTAATTCTTTTCCTGAGTGATTTGTTTACCTGTCCTTTCTGTCTTCCTCCTTCTCCTTCCATCTTTGTGGAGTTGATATCTACAACCAATTTTAACTCCTGATAGGATAAATTATCATAGAATTTTTTTAAGGTAGTCTCCCTCTCAGGATGATTCCTTTAGAAATAGTCATATTTTTAACTTTTTTTTTTAATGTAAACTCAAGTAAATCACAAGGTCTAATAGAAGTAGATGACTAGTTAATAGGTGGAAAAGATCAATCCGATCAGCAGTCAGTGGTTCTCAAATATTTTTAACATGGCTTCTGCATATGTTTAGCCAAGTTCCAGATCTGTTTCAGTAAATTCAGAAGTCAGTTTTATCCTTGCTTATCTGTCTCAGAAGTATTTGGGGCACTCTGCTGAAGTAGTACATACTGAACTTTAAGATTGTTTTTTTCTTAGTGTCTTTACTCATCTCTTCAATCATTTGGTCTTCCTAAGATGTCTAGAAATCTATTCTGAGACTCCATTTTCAAGATGGATGTTGTTGTCTGGGAAATACATCATTTGTACATTTAGGAGACAGCTAAATAGCATCCACAGTTGAGCCTATATGCACAAAAGTCCAGGGATTCCTAGCATGGTTGAAATTCAGGTGTAGTATCCTGCCTGTTTCCCTTGATGCCTATATTAATTCCTGAACAACTTCTATCATGACAATGTAAGCATTTCAAGATGCTGTTAGGGTTCCATTATTGCTCTCTCTAAGGAAAGTAAGGCACACTTTGAGTCTATGTGTGTTTCATGAAAATGAGTAATTACAAAAGACTGCATCAAAATTACCTTGGCAGATGTCAACAGTGGCATTGTTGATACATTAAAGTGCCTTTTCTAAGCGGGATGCAATTATCCAGTAGTCAAGGAAGTAATTTTTTTTCATGCTAAGTGAATGATTTAGGGCTTGAAGAAGTTGTCTATGTGATTACAGCGATATCTTACCGTTACTCCTCAGACAGATCTCTGATGAAAAATTCTTCATGAGGTTTTTTTGCAAAAGTTTATTATGGAATTTTTATCAAAATTAAAGTTGAAAGATAGGCATTCTGTCACCCTGTCAATAATATTTAGAAATACAGTGGAAAGAACATATAGAAGGAACAAACCTTTATAACATGAGTATTTATTTTGATGGAATGTGCATTAAAGACAATTTTGGAAGATGGATTCAGAGTTCTTCTGTCTTGTTTAGGAGTGCCTTCGATTTATCTCAAGAAAGAAAATCACTTTTTTTGCTTCCCGGTTAGGGATGCATTAACTTAAAAATACTTTGAAGTTGAGCTTCATAGGACAAAGTATGAAAAATTGTACATTCATCCTAATACATCCAGGCCAATTTCATCCATAAATCATTATTAGAATTCTCACAGGGCTTAGGTTTACTTAGGTTTACAATATATCTTGATTCCTCTACGATGAGGTTATTTTATGACTTTTCACACCCTTGACTGGCACCCTACCTGTGTAAAATATCAAAGTTGGAAACTTGATCTGTATTATTTTCTTTTATCCTGGCATTCATAACCAGAGCTCTAACAGTTATTACTTTTAAAAATTTATATATGTTTTACTTAAATCGTGCATGTTGTCCATTATTAATGTTACCACAGGGTTATAACATCAGACTTGTCTGAGATTGTTCATTCTTGTTACAAACAGTGCAGTCAGTGAGTGTAATCTGCTCTTAGCCTATTTTTGGCCACAGTGATGCAAAATGAGCAGTGCTAACTGTAGCAAAATTTCATCTATCAGGGATATCTCTTGCACAGATCAGCACACAGTTTGTCACAAATCTTTTGGTGCCAAGACCGGAACAGACACGGGTCATGAGTCAGGTGAATTGGCAAGCCTGTATGGAGTCCCACTCAGCATGTGTCTGCACTACAAGTAGCTTCCTCTCGTGAACAGGAACATCAATTAATTAGAGATGCTATCAGAAAATCACCCCCAAAACTGTTAGTTCTGGATGTCTTAATATCCCAATGTCATCATGTCAGAAGCCGCGGCAACAATATCACCAAACATATGGGAGGCTTATCAGTGGTGTTCAGTGAAATTTAGGAGCTTTGAAGGAGCTGACTAAAAATAATTCCTTGTAGTCTAAACACTTACTTAAAATGCTGTGTTTGATGTCTGCCACGATAAAGGGACAGACTGCATATGTTGTTGCTGGCCAGAATATATATGAACTAGATGTGGATTAGAGATGAGCAACAAGTTGAGTACAAAATACTGCTATTTGTTTTCAGAAGTGAGTTTTAGGGTTTTTTTTAAAGAGACTGCTGATACTGTTCTGTGCTTGTCTTTCAAATTATTTCTATCTTATGGACCAAAACATTTTTTACACTCAAATTTGTTATGGGTATGGTTCTATATCACATTTATGGTTAGAAAATACAATGTGAATTGCTTAATGCTACTTTAGTCAGTAGTTTTCAAAAGAGGATTTTAAGGATATAAAATGAAAGAAGTCAGACAGATCAAATTAGACTTAACTACTAATTTTAGATTCAATCAACTGCAGTCAGAGATAGAGGTGAACAAATGTCTTTGATGTCTAAAGTAAGATTAAATTGACATGCACACATTATACTCAGCATTGAAAAGTCCCTGAATTACTCCAAGAAAATTATCAGAAACAATTAAAAGAACAAATTCAGTAGACATGTATGTACAATTACATAAGTCAATATAACCTACCTGAAGTGAGTCAATGTGAAGGGGAAATTTGCTTATTGCAGGTTTTGAAGGTATTGACAAATTTCTGTAAAAGTGGTCTTGTTAAAAAGCATACTAGATTTCTCCTGTTCTTCTAAAAACACTCCTCACCAAAAACTTTTAAGGAACTTAGGCAGTGAGTTCAGTTTTCCCACATAGGTTAATCATCATTTAAACTGACTGGTCAAATGGTTTTAAAAATTGACTAGGTGATAGGAATATGTGTTTCTGGCAAGGAGGGAGATCACAGTGCAGATATGTAAGACACAGATGAGCAATTAGAATGTGCAGTGACTGTCCTTATGAGATTTCCATATTTCTGGAAGTTTCATTATGACTGCAGAAGGACATTTGCAGCATACTGGAAGAAACCAAAAGGAGTGTCATTGAAAAGGGGAAGCTCTTTATAGACTATACTCAGAACCTGAAGGTAAAACCCAGGATGCCTGGACATTCTAGTCTCGTTATAAATTATTTTATTTAAGCAATCACAAAAACTGACTCTTTGCCCTTTTGAGTGCAAAGTCCCTGGATATTTGCACCAGATTTTAAGAAGTCTTCGCCATCTCTCCTTTGGTTATGTTCTCTGTGCTTAATTAGGTATTCCTCTCTCCCTGCCCCCATTTTTTTACCTTATAAGCTCATAGCTCCTTTCATCCACATAGTTTTGAAAATTTTTTTTGTGTCTTAAGCTTTGCGCTGTGCTCTGGTGAAAATTATGACATGGCTTAATGTGGTCACAAGAATAAGCACCAAATACTTTTTTTATGTCAGAGCCTTGGAAAAAGTGAAAGAATTTTGACTTAGCAACGTTTGAGAGTGTCTGGGACATTTTGCAAAACTTTTGTCCTAATAAAACATCATGAAACACAGATTATGAAAAATCATATATATGGAGTAAAAACTCTGAAATACACTCCACCGATGTCACAAGCAACGTGTCTGCTGCCTTTTTCCATCGATCAAGTTCCTCTCAACTCTTCTAATACTGTAAAGTACAATAAAGTATAAACAGTGATTTATTTCATCATGGCAGGGCAGTATGCTAACTCTCGATACAATAACTTAATTTCTTCCTTGCAGTTATGAAGAACCTTGTCATAGCTCCTAAGTTAAGGCATTTTATTTTCTATTTAAACCAGTTATTGAACATATTTGCTTTCTTTGACCAAGACTACATATTCTTCACAAAATTGCAACATTTATTTTTTGGGCAAAGAACTGGTATCATTAATTAACTTATCTTAATTACACACTGGGTCCTCTATGAAATTTTTCATCTGTGTTCATCCTTTCCACATCACTATAGATAAAATTAAAGCACTAGAGTCTTTCTCTGTGTCTATAGAGTTAAAACAGATTGAAATCTCATCTAAATTCTGCCTACATGGTAATCAACTTAGCTTATTAAATATTATTGTGTTTGCAGTAATTGTACAGACACCAGACAGTCTGAACACTATCTCAGCAAATGGCTGAACAGGGCTGTCAGCAGCAGAAGCAGGGCGAACAATCACCTGAGAGCTTGGCAGAAAGCAGCCCGGCCCCCAGATGTGTGGGGGGATTGACCACAGTCCCTGTGCAGACTCCGTGTGGCTCTGGTGCCCTGCATCACTCCCTGCTCACTGCACTGCAGGGAGGGATGTGTGTGCAAAGGGAGCCCAGCAAGTCCAGGCCTTGGGGTGCTCGTGCTTTCAGCTTTACACGGGGAAACAGAGCCTGACAAGTTCGGGATTGCGCTGACTTTCCTGCTCCCTGCTTCAGCAGCACAGGTCATGGGTCAGAGCAATCTCCCCGCTTTTCACTGTCCATGTGCACCTGTCAATCTGCTTTTCAAGCAAACAGTAATAAAAAACCTTATTTCTACTAATTTGCATTTTCACCCAGCTAGGGGTGGCATATACTAGCATGCATTCTCAGTTAGTTTTTAATTCTGCAGGGAGAGAATAAGAGTCCTAAAGCAGGAAATGTATCAATAATTTAAAGAAGTAAAACTTTACAGGAACTTTGCAATTACTTCCATTGTAGGGATTCAAGGCTTCCAAATTAAACTTAATTTACCCTTACAAGAATTCTAATAATTTTAAAATCAGAAGTGTGAGATTAAAGTCACCACACAGTCTTAATTTGGTCCAAAAGTAATACCTAGTGAGAAAAAATTTATCTATATAATAAAAAAAATGCCATTAAAAACCAGCTAAATCTAATCCAGAGTTTCAAACTTTAAAATGTATTTTTCATAACCATATGGTTATTGCCTCGTGTCTCTATAAAGCTGAGATAAGGTTATTGCATGTAGCATCTTAATATATATTTTATCTGGGAGTTACATACATAATTCATATTTATTAAAATAGTTTATTAATATGACCAAGGTGAGTCAGTTGACCCTGAAAACCACCATTTTAGGCTTTCTAACTGAAGCTAATAGGACTGTTCATCTAGTGACCTTAATGCAGGCAGCGTTACATAGATCAGAGTTAGCACACCAAGTGTGCACAGGGATTTTCTCTCCCCCTCTTCCTCTTGCAGTCTCTTTCTCTGGCATTGCAGACCTGGTGCAGAGAGTAAGGCTGAGACAGGACAGCGAAGCCTTCCATGGAAAGACACAACCTACTGTTGAGAAATATAATCTTCTGTAATTTTCAATGTTTATTTATTTGACTTGTAGATAACTTTGGCAAACTGCTTGATTTTTCATTGAAGTTCAGAGTTTTCCATAGAGAGTCTGTTTATATGGATAAGCCACATTTTACAATATATTAAAAGAACCAGATTACATGCTCTTGAGGGCAGTGCTATAGATCTGTGACCAGATATCTTGTCTATTGGCAAAAGAAAACCTATGGAGCAAAAAATTAAACCAGGAAGTCACACAATAGATACTCATTTAATGAATATTCGGTGTTCCTCCCATATGAACTAGAGCAGCTTATTCAGTGTGAGAGCAAATTTTGAGATAGATGATGCTCTGAAAAACCTGTCATCATCCACCTTAGGCCAACTCGCAGCGAAGATTCTCCTTTCCATTAAAACTTCTTGTTTCTTCCTTGATCTTTTGTTTCTGAACTTTGGAGGGCATCCTAGAGTTCAGAGTTGATATTAATCTAATCTTGGCATTATTATGAGGATAGAATATTTGACTGCTCTCATTCATAATTAATGACAAAGGTGTCTAAGAGGGCACTATGCTTAATTAATGATTTCTGTACTTTGAAGGCAAAGAAACTGCCTTTGAAAGAAAATGAGGCATCAAAACTTCTAAAACCTACTGTTGATAGGCCAATAAGAATAGCTGGAAAACTATCAAATGCTAGATCCACAGCTAAGTGGGGAATCAAGTGGACAGGCTTCGGCTTGTGTCATCCACTGACAGATCAGATCTGAATACTGTCTGAATACTGATTGAATACAGATCTGAATACCAACAGATCTGAATACCCTGACTCCATGCTGTAGATGGCTTTGTGAGGCTGCCCAGCCACCCTTTTCACTTTTGCTATGTGAATCCAGTCTTGCAGTCTCTGGAATCCCAATAACAAATACTACTGGAAGTCTGGAGCACTTAACTGACGTTATGAAAAGTAAGAAGGATGTTGAGATGTTGCGGTCCAGAGGAGGGGCAGGAAGGTGAGGACTGGAGCACCTCTCCTGTGCAAATAGGCTGAGAGAGTTGGGGCTGTTCACCTTGGAGAAGGGAAAGCACAGGAGAGACATTATAGCAGCCCTCCAGTAACTGAATGGGGCCAACAAGAGAGCTGGAGAGGGACTTTAGACAAGGGTGGGCAGGGATAGGACAAGGTGGAATGGCTTTAAACTGGAAGAGAGTAGGTTTAAAATAGGTATTAGGCAGAAATTCTTTCCTGTGAAGCACTGGAACAGATTGCCTGGAGAAATTGTGGATGCCCCAGCCCTGGAAGTGTTCAAGGCCAGGTTGGATGGGGCTTTGAGCAACGTGGTCTAGTGGATGGCATTTAGCCTAGTTGGAAATAGCTGGTATTTAAGGTCCCTTCTGTCCCATAGCCCCTTCTATGTTTCTATGATTCTCTGAAAATGAGCAACAAGATCTACATTGTTTTCCCAGCTGGCAATGGAGGCACCTGCTCATAAAATATGAAAATCCAGAGAAGATAATGGAGAATGTGATTAGGATTAGTTACCAATAACTATATAAAGTAAAAAGAAGACATATTTGGTCTACTCTAGTAGCTTTTGCTTTCTCAGCTACTTTGTTCGTTTTCCAGCTACTTTATGATGCAGTGAGGCCAATAAAGCCCTAGCAGAATTGTGCATATACCAAGTCTTGACACATTAGCATATATTGCTCATTGAAATAAGAGATACTGGCAAAAGCACTTCTTTGCAAATATAGTAAAAATCAGTAAGAGCGTTTTAGTGGCAGTGCTCTGGCAGTAAAATTAAATCAACTAAACACTTTAATGCCGACAAGTTTAGGTGCAGAGAATCCACCAGGAAAAATATGTGGACAAGAAGTTAGGGTTTGGGGAAGATGCAAGGGAATCAGGAAATTAGTATAGATTGTTGCAAATGGTCTTTATTGTGCGTTTGTTGGATTTTTCTTTCTTCACAGTAGCTCTTCTACTTAGAATGGTATGTAGCATTGGATCTCATAGAAAAACTATATGTTTAAAAACTAGAATATAAAAAAGTGTCTGCCATATGTGAAGATATAAAGTAAAATTCACTTTAGAAGTGAAAAGATGTGGGGAAGTCACTTTTGTGCAGAATAGGAAACTTTGATTTTGTGCTGTGAATGCAATAAAGGTTGGGAGCAAGAGGTTGGGAGGTTTTAGGTGCAGCAGTCTTGTCTGTACGCCTGTTCTGTACAAATCTGCCTTCTGAGTTAACATTGTTCAGCCCTTTCATAATTCTTACCTGAAAAAAATGCTACTATTTAATGCTAAGAAGTTAACGACATTTTCAAAATCAGCATTTTCTCTTTAAAAAATCTTGAAATGTAAACAGGGTGACCCTTAGTAGTAAAATACTGTCCTCTGTAATTTCTCCCATGAATTAACTGTCTCCTAGTTTTTTAATGTGAAGTAATTTTAGCTGGGGCCCACTCAACATGAATCTCATGAATTTGCATGAACAGCCACCATGCTCACATGCCAGAAGCAGTGAAAGGAGTCTGAGGGGCTGTTAGAATGACAGCCATATGGCCCTGGAAAAAACTGAGTGATGAAAGAAGAAGGTTGTGAAACAAGTCTGAGAAGGTCTGTGAAGAGTATATTCATCCTGTACACTTCAGCTCTTCCAGGTGTAAAGAGTGATGACAGGCATGTAACAGGTCAGTGTTTCATTGTTGTGCGAGGTGGATATTGGCTGATCTGGCTTGGTAGCTCTGGACCTTTTTGCGCCACAGATTCCTTTTTAGTCCTTCTGGCCATGAGAGATACGGCTGTTGCTTACTGCTCTCAGAAATAAGGATAGGGCAGGCAATCAGGGTTTGCAGGTTGAAAACTCATTTGTTTTCCTCTCAAAGAGATACTTTTATCTCTCCCAATCCAGAAAACCTGTACACAGCATTTGTTATTGTGGTTTTGTCTTTCATATATCTCCAGGAACAGTAAACAAGATAATATGAGATCATCAGACCACTTGCCACCTAGAAAAAATGAATCTTTGTAGAAGAAACCTACCAAAAATGCTCTTTATAGAGCCTCTCCCTACAAAAAATGTTGTATGAATTGAACAAGAGTTCCCTGAAGGTAAGATAGCTCCGGATAATTGAGATCTGACACATACTGCATATCTCTAAAAATAATTTAATCACGGTCTGATCAAAGTTTCATAAATCAGATAGTGCTTTACATTTGCTCAAGGCTTATGACAGTTAATTATAATTTTGATTATACCTTCATGCTTTAGGCTTCTTTATATGTCAGAAGGATTGCTCCTCTTATTAGAAAGAAGTATACTGTAGTTTACTTTTATTTTGCTTTGATGAATTGCCCCTAGAGGACAGATACCTGGTGCTTACTCATTTGGGGGCATATGTTCAGTAATGACACCTTGTGAGTAATTTTTTTTTAATTTTAACAGTGCCACATCATTTATAGACTGATTATGTGTCCTTAGTCAAAATATACACAAATAAGACAGCTGTGCTCTACTTTTGTTTTACCAAACCTAGCAAGTATTTTATTTGCAATAAAGAAACTGAAGGGCCATCAAAGTTGTACACAACCATCTTCTTCTAGAATTAGTTTCATATAAGGGATTTAAGTTTTGGTGATGTTCTTTGGTGCAGGAAATGGATTTTTTTTGCTTTTTTTAAAAAAAAGTATGCAGTTGAGTATTAAATGTATTGTTAACAAGACATAGCTTACTCCCTTCTATCCTCATCTCAGTCTGTGAGCGCTGCTTTTCTGTATAACACAGGTATGTCAACAAGTTTAAGGTTTTGAATGAGAAATAAGTTGTTCCACGATTGCTTAGGAAAGTGCTGGCTTCCTGATTATAAACATATAAACTCACTGCTGAATATGATACGAAACATGTGATAACAATAGCATAAAACATAATGTTGTTAGGGGCAGGTAGATGAGAGATCAGGTGTTAGCAAAAGCCAATGGAGCCAACTGCGTTATCTGCTTTATCAAAATATTAGTGTTGTGATGCCAGCTCCAGCTTGTTAGACTAGCAGGAAAACCCATTAAAGCCCCATATATTAAAACATTCAAGATAGTCTTGTGAAAGTAAAATGGGAGTTACCACAGGACTGTTGATTTAATTGTGAGCAACATGATATTAGTTGAAGGTTTACTACAGAGACTTAAAGAGGCAATTAGGTTACTAACTCCAAATTAAGCATCATTGGCATGCAAAAAATCCCCTTTCGGCTGCTGCATTTCCTATGTGATGCCTAAAGTCCCTCAACACTGAATTTTCTGCCAGGACATGTATAAAGCTGCCTAAATCTTTAATTACCTGGCTTTTGCTGGATCCTTAGTCTGTGGGGGATGTAAAAATAAGGCATGTTCTCATTTTATCTATCTTGGACTGCCTGAGTCAGGAATGTGATAAGAATATACTGTGTGTACACTTGCGATTTCATGCATTAGAAGGCAATGACTAAGAAATAGAAAAAGAGCTGGGAAATCCTTTGAGGGAAAAGGAAGAATTGGATGAGGACAGATATGCTTCTCTCCAAATGCCACAATTAGATGAGTTGTTTGGATCACAGGAGAGCCAAACCCCTGAAGCAAAAGCTTGAGCTTTATCATGTCACCTTCTAGAATATCCTAAAAGTAGACAAATGGCTATCCTGCAAAAAAACTCAACATTTTTATTGTTGTTGCTTCATATAGTATAAGGAACATACAAAATATTTTGCTGGACTTTGAAAAGTTATTGTAATTCAATAGCCAGAGAAGTGAGGCAATGCTACAAAGCAAGCTAATTAGTTGTTAGTTGAGGTATTGAATGGGTTATTCTAAATTCAAGTCCTTTTTCCAGGGACTGCAGTACATAAACAGGAACAGCTTCAACAGAAAAGACTCAACGGGGTACTTCTATTGTGGGATGACATGCCCAGGGACGATCAGGTCTTTGGAATGGGAAAGAAAACACTTCGTCCTGACTCTGTGAATGATCATATGTTCTAAAATAGATGGGAGTATTTCACATCGTTTTGCAAATATTCTTGCTGGTCAAGACATTTTCATTTGTTAGCATAGTTGCAGCGCTCTTTGACATTTCAGGTTTGGGATTTTTCTGGGTGTTTCAATCCATCTGGATATAAGCATCTGTTTGCCTGTCCAGCTGCTCTGTGTTTTAGGTCATAGGAACCACTTGCAAATCTCACTGTTGCAGTGTTTCTAGAAGGCCCAATTATAGGTTTAGATGATTTTTATTTTAATGAAATGACAGCACATGCTGTATAGCAGGTTTCTTTGTCAGTAAATCCAATTACAGTAAGACTAATTGTCTCCAGGGCTTGGCCCATCCTGCACTCTGGACTGATAACTTTCCTACCATCTGTAACAATATGTTTGGGAAAGTATCCTTTTCCTGCACACCCACAAAACTCAGTTTCTCTTCTCAGTGCTCCACTGACAGTCCACCAATAATTAGCCAAAATGTCTTCACATTTTTTTCCAAAAATCCCATGGAGGTCTTTCACCCATCAATTTATGTCTGTGTATATCTTCTTGCTATATGTCTAATGAGTATTTGCAGAAGGACAATATTCCTCATTAATTTTGGAACTGGGTCCAAGATCTTTGAGCTCATGTACTTCTCTACAATTATAAACTTTTTTTCCCAGAGTATCCTTAACAGTTATCAGGCCTCTTCTTTTGATGACATTTGTTCCTGGCCTGCTTTCTATATAACTTACTGTAAATACTGGAATTGGATGGGATAGTGGGAAACTTGGTTCAAACATACATTGATTGACTGAAATATATTTTGTTAGCTCATCCTTGCTTCCAACTATCTCTATAACTACTGGAGCAGCCTTTCTGTAGTCTTTAGTTTTTACAAAAGTCTGGAAGACTTTTGCTTCTCAATAACTCCTAAAAGCTTTCAGTTTCCAAATTGATGTTCTATTACACCATTTTGTACTTCTACTAATTTGAATTTTCACAGTTTCTCTAACCATGACAAGATAAGCACATGGCTCAACCTGAAGGTTACTCCTTTCTCTTTCGAGAATGGATAAAAATTTGACTGTTGAATTAACATAAGTTTCATTGTGGCATCATAATTTCTGTCCATCTATGCAAAAAAAGAAAAGTGATACAAGCTTCCCACTTAGGAGTCATTATGTAGCTTTCCTCTGAATACCTCGAAATACCTGAAAAAGAGAGGCAAGGAAGAACGAGAATGACAAGGAAACAGCTTGGGAAATTCATACTTTTATTTTCCTTTATCTGACATCTTACTGTTATCCTTAAAGCAAAGCTATATCTTAGCTATTACACATAAATACCACAAACACTCCATAAATCTTCATCATTTCAACCACTCTTAAAATTTGCTCATGACACTCTAATATATACCTTCATATCATCTACCCAACATACATGAAAGCATTTTCACATTATTCAATATATCTTTGTCACCATAAAATAATTATTCACTGTTTCCTGCTCTCTGAAGGCCCTTAACCATTCTTCTCATAATTTCTAGTACTGAATAAATGGCATTGTCTTAAGAAATTGACTGATGAATCTCAGAAATTTCTCAGATCATACACAAATATTTTATGGGTTTTAAGCCTTTAGCTTTCATCATGTCCTTTTCTGTGCTCATTCTAACATACATTCCTTCTTTCCTGTTCACGTCTGAAGCAGATAGAAGCTCTACTTTTATTTCAGTACTATAAAAAAAAGGTTAGTCATCATATTTCGGGTCTTTATCAAGAGAGCAGAAAAATATTCAAAGTTCATTTCCAAATATTGCTGATTCTCTGTCTTTAGCTTTGCTGATTATCTCAATAGCTCAGTTTCCTAACTATTACAGTAGGAAGTTTCAGTTTTTGTTCAGCTATATTACTACTGACTTGTCACATTCTCCTTTATTCTCTATCTTTTACTGCAGCCACTGGATATTCCTGCTGATGTCTTTTTGATGGCTGATTTATTTATTTCCCACAACATTCTCTAATACTGCTTTATAGTCATGACTACACCCTAGGGTGAGTCTTGCTAAACTATTACTTCTTAGCAGTCATCCTTTCAGGTAATATATTAACAGTTTAACAGCCTGAGTACTTCACAACACAGAAAATATCCTTTTGTTATTTTGCTTAGCACAGAAATATTTTTTTTAAAAAAGTGAAATATATGTGTACCAGATTTCCTGCTATAGAAGGCTTTCATGTTATGCATCTTCAAAACAATACCAGATAATATTTAAACTTCAATGTGTTTGCTCTTGCACCACCATTTAATTATTTTTCATAAGTTATAAAAGTTTTTCTCTTGCCTTGTTTTATTGTGTGAGGCATCACAGTCTATGTCTGACACTTTTAATGATAGGACTCATTCTAAAATGATGAAGTTGTAACCCAGGCAGGTTTGGGTGCATCTGTTGAAAGGCATGACTTGCAGACAGATAGTTATAGAAGTGAAAGAGTGCTGGTCAGTAAACATGTTTTTATCTCA
This sequence comes from Acanthiza pusilla, assembly GCA_036630365.1. NCBI lineage: Eukaryota > Metazoa > Chordata > Aves > Passeriformes > Acanthizidae > Acanthiza > Acanthiza pusilla. The sequence continues at coordinate 30,481,665 of JAXCHO010000164.1, forward strand.
AAACTATGTGGAATGCCATTACTATTTCTTGTCAGTTGACACAGACAGAAAATGAGATAGCAAGATCCAATGTTTTCAGAGCTAGATTTTAAAACGTTTATTGTTTGGTCGCTCCTGTCCAATTTGAGCAGAGTGAGGGGAGTAAGTAACCAATTAGAAAAGGGCTGGGGGTTCTTGTTAGGCATGTACACTAATGAAAATTTTTTGTCCAAGAAGAGGTTTATTTGCATGTGGGCTAAGGCAATAACTCTTGACTCCGGTGTCTTATGCAAAATTTTAGGAGTATAAAATCAACCCAGGTGATTGGCACTTCCATCTCAGAACATGGATCCTCTTAGTCCATTGTGATGAACCAGATGACAAAGTTATGTATAAGCCAGTAAGTGTGCTCTGGGCATAGAATCATAAAAGGGCTTGGGCTAGAAGGGACCTTAGAGATTATCTAGCTCCAACCCCCCTGCCATGGGCAGGGACATCTGATGAGAAGTTGCAATACCTAGTGAAAACTTTGGGTGTGTGATCTGCATTTTACTTTTCTTCTGTAAGATGAATTGTTCTTTAATTTTTTGTGGTTTTGTTTGTTTGTTTGTTGGGATTGTTTTGGGATTTTTTTGGTTGCTTGGTTTGGGTTTGGGTGGGTGGTTATTTTTGTTTGGTTTTTTTTTTGTTTTTTTTTTTTGTTTGTTTGGTTTGCTTTGCTTTTTTTTTGTTTGGTTGGTTTTTTTTGTTTATTGTTTTTTGTTAATTAGAAGATCCTGTGTATTACAGACACAGAAGAAGGGATGTGAAAAGACCAAGTACTATCAGCTGTGGAGGGATATAGCTGCAGCTCTCAGTGAAGAAAAGCTACCCCTCTAAAAAGTGAAAACTAGGCACAGATTTTATCTATCGAAGTCAGTCTCTTTCCTGTATCCATTAGATTGATTTGTAAACTCCTGAAAATGTTTGACTGAACAGTTTTTGAAGAAAAGTAAGTAATATCAACATACTGGTTGAATAAGGAATAGATTAAAAGTGAAAGTTTATAAACATTAGAAACAGCAACAGAAAAAAAGGAAGGTCCACTCAATTTTCTTAGTATTGTGATAATAATTTTTATTTCAAAATGACAAATATTATTTGGATGTTTGTATTCTGTGAAAAGTTGTTGGAAAATTAGTTTTTAAAATCCGTGTCACAATGCTCCTTTGGGTTCTTAACATTTATACTTTAAGAAGAAACAGTGTTATTTCTGGGACACAGTGTGCTGTTTCGGAATGGTCTGTGGTTGTTTTAAGAAAAAAGGAATTTAATTCTGTAAATACAGGAATCTTTACTGTTAGAGCCCTCTTATAAAATATTGTCTTGCTTATGCAGTCTTGCAGCTATCAAAATATTGAAGTAATTCTTCCTCCTCCACTTGTTGAAGAGAAAACTAGCCATGATCCACATCCAGAAGAATATCCAAAACATAATGCAGAGATTCCACCTTAGTTGAACAGTAATGAATTTTTATTTGACTTATAGTACTGTTGGTGGGCGAGTCTCTAAATGAGCCTTAGCACCAGGTTAATAGTTAATTAAGTGAATTGATTGTTCCACAAAAGAAACAGCATTTTGTTGAAGGAAAATTGTGATAAAGTAATAGGTGAATGTAGACAATTTGAACAAATTGTAATTATCTACTCCTGTGTACCTCTGTGTATAAGGGAATGATTATTTTTAATGACTTTTCTACTTTTCAATGATTATTTAGATATTATTTAGTCATGTTTCCACATCACATACTGCAAATTATATCCTTCCACAATGATGGCATTATAATTAAGAAAAGAAGTCACATTCATATTATCCTTTGTATATTTTGACAAAGCACAATTAAAAAACATTCTGTGGGGATCAATAAAATAAATGAAAGAAAATGTCCTACCAAATATTTCCCTTTTGGTATCCCCTGTTAATATTTTTATGAGTCTCTTAAGCTTATCTAAGAGATTTTTAATGCAGCAGGGTATGTTATTAGCTTTGTATTTTTTTCCACAATATCATACATTTCAGTCTTTATCACAGTGGGAACAATAAAATAACAGACCGCACTGCATTAGCATCATAAAGAAAATGTAATAAATGGCTTTATAACTGTAGTAAAAGTTGCATGAGCACCAGCAGCTGTAACAGAGATGTTGCTACAGCAGCATTTTATGACCTAATAGCACTCAGTGGGCTGATAATATTATGTGTGTGTGTGTAATGCCAGCAGTTTCCCAGGCCTAGATTTCAATTCAGATAAATAATTGAAAGCACTTTTAGACTTTTCCATAAAATGTTTAATAAGAGATCAAATCCTCCCTCCCTGTAGTGGAAAATTAAATAGTTTTTACAGGGATGTTTTATGATGAAACTCTGTTATTAGGAAGAGAGTGTATTTGTTGGTTTGTTTTTTTTTTTTTTTTGGTGTTTTGTTTTGGTTTTGTTTTTGTTTTTTGGTTTTTTTTTTAGTGTGATTGTTAGAACTAAAATATGTTTGAAGGAGCTGTTGTTTGTTTTGTTTCATATTGCTGGTAGTAGAGAATGAAACTTGTTTTTACCCTTGTTTACCATTTCCTGATATTTGGAGACAAGGACTGTAATAATAATATTTACTGAATTTGAATGCAATACTACTCATGACAATGTGTCTGCATTTCTAGAATAAGAGAAAACCAGGAGGGCTGCAGAAGAGTCAGTCTTTGGGAAATGATGGGACTGATAATCACATGGTATAAATATGGAATTCACCTAGGGCTCTCTAGAAAAAGAAAAGATAACTATTTTCCTATCTCCTCAGAAGTGATTAAATGCAAAGTGACTGCTGGATGAGTGAATGAAAAGATCATCCAATGTCCAATCTGCAAGACGATGTTTCCATTTAAATCACACAAAATGCATAATATTCTGTGAGGTTTTGTTTTTGTTGTTTGTATGCTTTAAGAGGACTTTGGGACTGCATCTTTTTCTCTGTTTCATATGGGAATTGCTTGTTTTATAAAAGGTGAATGAAAGAGTGTGAGGGATATATATTACATTAACTACTGTATTGAATATTTTTGTTTGGCACATTAACCTGCTCCTTCTGTCTCACTGTTCTGAATGCTTACATAACAGACAATATGAGATTACTTGTTTGTCAAAGTGCTCCTTCTTGGACTTTGTTGCTTCCTTTCCATGATCTTAAATCATCTTTCAAAGTGCCAGAACTGGAGCGATTTTGAAAGTGCGGATATTCTGAGGTCCCACTCATTTCTCACTTGGAAACTTTCTTTATCCTTTGTACTTAGTAAAAGTTAAAAGCAGGTGGTAAAACATAAATTCTCCAAATATTATTGCTTTTCCTTGTCTTCCATCTCCCCAAAAAGAAAAAAAAAACCTTACAGTTTATAACTATGAACTTTATCAGCATAAAATTAAGTCACTTTAAAATAATTTTATATTTGGACTCTGGGAAGACTGAAAACACTCAGGTAGAGGATAATGCCTCCTGAAGCAGTGAGTACAGGGAAAGAAGGACAAGAGGACATTTGGAGGAAAAAGAGAAGGGAGTTGAAATATACGCATTGAATTCTTTTTGAAACTATTGCTTTAATGTGCTTCTGAATTTTTATATTATGAATGTTATAATAGATCATCTAGATCCTCTGAAAGGACTTCTTTATTATTTTAAAGCTAAATGAATTAATACAGTAATAAAAATGGATGGAAATATAATTTTTAAAAATGTATCTATGTGTAATGAAAAATCCACAGAATTATTTTTGGATGGGTCTAATACAATCTTTGGTGGGGCAAGGTAATTCTCTTGCACTAATCAAATATAAGTAGGCAGGAGCTGATCTCATCACATGCAAGTCGGTTAAAATTTTTTTTACTGAGATATTCAACCTTCAGATTGAGACAAAATTTTAAGTCACATATTTGCCTCTAACTATTTGCTCTTTTTAAAATTGTGAATCTAATTTGGTGAGAAAAAATGGATACTATGGCAACTTGTTTATTGTGTTTAATAGCAACATTAAATGAACAGTGAAGATGAGATTTAGTTTGAGTTACTTTGAATAGAAAAGCATCTTCCATGCTGACAGGTTTTATGAACCACACTCCAGGAGAAGAAACAGCCCTATCCCAGTTAGATTTGTTCCTATTGAAAGGAGTTTATTTCAGCTATATCTCTGCAACAATACAAACTACAACATTTTTAGGATTACCTAAAGTCAGAGATATCTCTACAATTCACGGGCCTTCCAGAGTTTAACTGTGTCCAAGATAATTTGTCACTTATGTAATATGGAAAGTAGCACAAATGAGCAGCTTGCTCTGACCCTGTCATCCTCTCCTGAAACAGAAACCCCCTTATGCAATTGTTGCTTTACAAAATAATCTATATGCTCCTTTACAGATAAATGCAATATAAAATATTCATTTTTGCTACCAAACAGAGGGAGGTCCTGCTACATAACAGAGGTAATAAAATGTGATAAACTGGAACATGCAAAAGATTTCTAATGATAAGTAACACAAACCTGTAATTTCTGTTCCTTGAACTGTAAGGACTGAGCACAAATATTCATATTTCTCCAGCTAATTAAATTGGATGAACATAGCTTTCACAACTGAAAGCAGGTATTTAAATTAAATTTTAGAACATTTTAATTATAATAGTTGAAAGGATTTACAAAGGATATGGTAAGAGGTCTGTTATCCAGATTAGGGCTCTCAAGTTTTGTAATGAAGACTATATCCGCAAAAGAAGTTTATCTTATTTTACTGGTTAAATATGTAAATATTGCCAATTCAGTTTACTTATTTATCATTAAATAAATATTGTTGTGTCTTCTCAGCGAGCTAAAAGATCTAACATAGCTAAAAGCATAAACTGAGTAACATATAATGACCTTGGGAAAAGCCCACATAATTAGTAGCTTACTTGCACCCATTTTTTTTCCCACTTCCTGGCTTATTTTCAGTCTGACTGTGAGCGAAATATATGAAGGCAATGCTGTCAGGATCTGTATTTTTATAAAGATGTTGTAAATGTTAAATTTTCTTGGGCTGTGCACAGCATTTCATATTGTTGACTGTTGCTAGCTATACATAAGTAATTGCCTTGTAAACAGAATCTTAATGTATTCAAAATGAATGGTCCTTGATGCTGAACTTCCTTTGTAAGCTATCAGACAAGTTATCTTTCTGTCCTTTGAGAACTCCTACACCATGAGCATGAAATTGATACTTGGCTTCACCTATTTTCCTTCTGAAACTTGGTTCCTTGCTTCTTTTCCAGTGCTTGACTGTAAACCAAGGTGTGCCTGCAGCAGCTCACACCTTGTGGGTTTGGAGGCAAAGAAAGTGGTTGGAAAGTCTCAGAAGAGGTTTTTTTAAAGCTAGTTGCCTATATAGCAGAGAATAAACAGATCCTGAGAAGAGAATGAAGGGTCCACAGAAAGTATTTTACATCCCAGAAAAAGTACTTAATGCACATGTCTTTCTCAGCCTTAGGTAACAGAGGCAAATGAACCTATAATTATCAAAAAAATATGAAGGAATACACACACTCATAATTTCATTCAGTGTAAGATCCAAATCCTAATTTTCCTTCCAGGTGCAGATTTTGATTTACAAAGACCTTTATGGTTACTATCTTGGTTTCCTTAGAAAAATCTTTTAAAAAATCTATGTTTGTATCTTGATGAGTTCTTGTATTTTATCTCTGTATTGTTGATTCTTTTCATTTAAAAAAAGAATATTTGATATGATAGGGTTCAAGTGTCCAGGCCTACAATGTCTGGCATTTTTGTAAATAATCTGGAAAAAAAGAAAATAAATTACCAACTCTGCCAATGTTAATAAACTGCAACATAAGACTCTGTGGAGTTGTTGTGGTGTATTCATGATACTGAGGAAATAAAATCACAGATGACATTCAGTGTCCAGAGACAGAAATGAAAACTGTGGAAATACTGTTCTAGTGAAGGGCTGTGCACTCTGGAAAAAAAAAAAAATTAGTTGTTTTTATTTTTCTATTCTATAAAAAGGTCAATTTGTTGCTGGGTGATATTTAACAAAACAAAAGGTAGCATTTATGCAGAGTGCGATAGAAAATGTTATTATGGTCAAAGTACTGTACATTACTCCACAACCACTGCCCATCTTGGACTCATAAGCATGCTGCTCCTGGAATGATAGAACTAGCCAAATACAGATGGAGGTGATGGAGGTGAATGAAAGATGAGGAGAGATTACTTACTGTAGAGAAATATTCAGTGATGTTCAGTGTGGAAAATATATGACTAGAGGAGGTATGCTAGAAGTCTATACGTCATGAGAAATACAGAGAGAATGATTAGAACCAATTGTTTGTTTTAATTTGAGAAAGAAGGGTACAAACTGAAATTATCAGGCAGCAGAACCAAAGCCAACACAAGGAAGTACTCCACAGTGGGCCCCGCTCAGCTGCAGTGACAGCCTCTTGCAAAGTGTTGCAACTCTGATGCGAGGCACTGCAGATGCTAAATAAATATTGTTCAAAAGATCCAGTAAGGCCAAATTTCTGAAGGAAAATGATTTAAGACTCTAAAAAACCAAGGCAGCCACATCCACCTCAGGAAACGCAGACTACTGAAAGCTGGGAGGATATAGTGGGAAGTACCTCTGGATGTGTTCCTTGTTTGTAGATTTTCTTTAGGTGTCTCTATCAGTCAGCCTCAAAGAAAGGATGTAGTATCTCCTGAACCTTTCATCTAAACACAGTGTCCAATCTGATGGTCATACACTCACATTGATGTTTTACTGTGTTGTGTTTACTTTTACTGTGTTTACTTTAAGGCTATTTATTGTTCCTTCCTTCCTTTCTTTAAAAAGTAAACAATCTGTGTGAAGTTCCATAACACATTTTTTAGGAGTGGGGTAATTTCAATTTGTTTTGTCTTGTGTGTTTTTCTTTCTTACGACAAAGATTTTGGTTTTACTCTAAAATTACATTTTTCTCTATGATCACTATTCAGACAGATGCTAGTTTACTCCGGCAGGGAAAAAAAAAAAAAAAAAGACACATTAAAGTGTCATCTATTTTGTCTAAAACCTGCTAAATTAATTGAGAACTACCATCACTGAAGCAGAAAATAAGGTTGGATTTGAGTAATGAATGATGCCTGGCTAATGGTACTAAACACCATTAGAGCAAGAGAGACACTTTTTTCTCAACATAGGCTGATTGGGGAGGGGGTTGGAGTTGGCAGGAGGATGCAAGACTAAGTGAGAAGAATATGTTATTTACTGCAGAGAGCAAACACTGAAATTTGAGAAAGAAGCTAGAAAGCAAGAGAATCAAAGAAGGCCAGAGGTAGAAAATAAAGAACAAAACTAGGTGAAAACAGAATTTGACACAAATCTTTGGCATTCTAAAAAACAGTATTATGCTAGCTCTGTTTTCTGCCTCTCAATTTTCATGTGTTTAGGATGTATGTTACCACAAGATCTTGGTCAAAATCCAGTCTAGAAAGTGGGACAACCTCTGAAAGTCAATGCTAAACATCCTTATTTTTCCTTATCATTCACTGGATGGTGGGAAAATCTTGCATATAGTTCTCACTGAAAGTTTTTGAATAAATGTAAAATAACAGGACAGACTTTTTCAAGGGTCTTGTTTACCTACAATAGATGCTTCAGTTGGACAAAATTATTCTTAGCTGTCATGAAGTACAACCTTTTTCAGCTGAACTACATGGTGTAACTGAGATGACAAAAATGAAGTATTCTAGTTTGCTTAACGTCTGTACACCATCCTTTCTACTTTGACTGCCATAAGGTCTAAGTGCTTGACCCACACTTCATATAATTTTCCTCCCTTATCTATAGGACAGAAAAAGACAATGTAAGTGCTTAATAAAGTGCTTAATATACTGCTTTATAAACCTCCTAGAAATTAAATAAAAGGAATGTACATTTGGCATTTTGCTGAAGCAAAAAGTATCATTGCCAAAATGATGTTAAGTTTGGGAACCATTAGGCTCATACATAAGGACTGATAGAAATTTAACTACCCAAAAGATGTGAAACATGGCTTAACATGTATAGCCTACCTTGACTTTCCAGGGTAAAGAATCTATTTTTTCTTGTGGATGTTTTCACTTTATGATGACCTTCCAGCTTTTTTCCTTTCCCTTGCTAGACAATATCACAAAATTTTTAAGTATGCTTCTGTCTAGTAATATCTTACTAATTTCATTCAGCACCAGAGAATGGGAAAACATCCTTGTGTGTTTCTCACTTTAGCTGATCATATTTTATTGTGAACAGGACAAGAGGTGTCGAAAAACTGTTATGACACTATGTTATCATTCAAAACAGGAGTGTATTGCTGGCTTGGGAAAGCAGTCTTGGATGACAGGATGTCTGTTCTCTTTAGGTCCAAAATTAAGCTGTTGTCAAAAAGTTAATAAAGCCCACAAGAATTTTTGAAGCGGAATTGTTTACGCTTTGTAAAGTCCTTTATATACCAAATGCTCATTAAGATAAAATGGTAGCACCTGCAACTAGCTGAACATAATTTACATTTTTTACTTCATATATTTCTTGTTTAGTTTCAGTTTTTTCCTAATTAAAATGTGGGCCAATATCCATGAGTATGGGCTGGAAGGGTAGTGATGCAGAGCAATGAGCAGAAGGCCACTGATGCATGGCATGAAGCTGGGGGCACCGATGTGAGACATAAGTAAGACAGTTTTATGGACTAGCCTAGAGAGGCTCCAGGGAGAAATGATATGCTAGAAAATGTTACTGAAGTCCTGTAGTCTGAAAATTACTGGAGGAAGACAGATGGATGGGATGACCGATAAAGGACAGAAATCTGTAAAATGGCTGATTTGAGAGAACTGGTAGGCTGAGTGTATTAGGAAAAAAAAAAAAAAAAAAAGAAAAATCATACCATGGAAGCCCAGTGGAACAAAAGGCAAGTGCTAGAAATCACTGAAGTATGGAACAGGCAAGCTTTCCAAAACTTGCTTAGCAGAGCACAGCTATTCCTTTGACTGAGCAGGTCAGCCAAAGCAAACTTTGAAACTTAAATATCTCTCAGGGTAGTCAAGAGGGCGAAATACGCATTTTGTGTCAGGTCAGAAATGATAGACCAGAGAGAAAGAACTGCACCCTTATTTCCATGAGCAGCTGTAGTGTGCTGAGCCACAGCTCTCCTGGTCGTGCATGTGGCAGAGCTCACTGTGTTGCACACGAGCGAAGGTGAACCAGGTGGCCTCGGAGAGCACTCGGTGGCTCTAGACGGAGGCTCCTTGTCTGAGCAGATTTGTGTGCTGTGCGGCAGTGCCCGACTCTTTTGGAGGTCACAGTGCTGCAGAGCACACTGTGCCAAGTACCCTTCTGCATTCAGCTCAGTGTCCATGCCAAGAAACGGAATAAATTAGCCTGTAAGGAGCTGCATGCTGCTGCAGCTACTCTGCAGTGAGTGCTGAACTATTTCACTTGCATACAGCTACACTTATATGTAGTTCAGGTATGACTGCCTTGCACTGAAAGCTATTACATATATTTACTTATAAAAGAATAATAGTGGCATTTTAGTTACAGCCTGTATTTTTTTGTATGAGCCAAAACTGTATTCAGAACTCAGAAAACCGATAAGAGGTTAATACTCATTCCAGCATACTGGTACAGGCAGATTCTTAACAGAGTAGCTGCATGAGCTTTTTCTATTATCCTACCAATTTTCCTGTGCTTGTCCCATTATTGGAGTTTATGCCTGAAATTAGGTTGTTATGCCTTAGGAAAATAGTCCCCTGTATTTGAAAGGATTCATCCATTCTGAGGATGTTTCCCTGATGCTAATTTTTAAATCCTGTAATGTCAGAAAATAATCATGGGAAAAACCCCCACAAAACCCAGACGAAATAATGGTGAAAATAATTTGGAACATGTACTCTAAATTAGTATTCCTCTCTCATTTCCTGGTTCTGTTCTCATAAGCATATTCATTAAAATATTTTATGAAAATTACTTCATGTCAAATTTTAAATTTCCACTTTGGATTATGGTATATATTAAAAATTTCTAGTTAGGCAGAGAAAATTTCTAAAAGCCAAAGGTTCCTTGTCTGTAAAAGAATGAACAAGTTAGTGAGGAGCTTAGTATTTTTATATTATATGTGACTTCTCTTTCCCTCTAATATGTGTATGCATGTTTTCTTTAATACTTGTATTTATGGTATGTTGGGAAATAAACCAGAGGCTAGAGCTTCTCCTAGATTAACAGTGTTCTGGAAAGGGCTTTGAGAGAGGCCGAAATTGAATTAGGATCCGAATTTATAATTCAATGCTATGATAATCTATAAAATAAGAAACACTATTAAATCAACAGGAAATGAAAAAGACTGCAGTTAGCCAAGCAACCATCACTCAGCACAGAAGCTAAGTGATCCTTGAACTGGATGAATCAATCCAGACTGCCAAGGTCAATGGTTGCCATACTCGAGGAAATATGAACATATGTAGTAGGAGCCTTGCAATAAAATGAGGCATGCTGCCATCCTTTGTTAATAGCAGCTTTATCTGATTAAAGGGCTGAAGGCAGCCCTTGTATCAGCAAATTTGCACTAGCGTTTGGAGCAAATTGACTGACAAGAGATGATCCAAGGAAGAGTTATGAAGTAGCAATGCTGCAGTACAGTCATACGCTATTTAGCTGAGCATAGAGGTACTGCAGACGGTAGATTTTAGTATTTCCCTACAGCTGAAAGGGATTTAAATAGCTGTGTTTAGTATAAAAGGGTTTTGTATGCTACTTTATTTTCAGATGAGTAAGGCACAAAGCTGAGAAACAAAAACATGAACTTGTACTTTTAAATAGTTTTTCAGCAACACCTGAATAGAAATATTCTTCTTTCCACTCTAGTGCATTTTTATCTCTCATAACTTATAGCCTCCTTTGCCTTTCAGCATCAATCAGTTCTGTCACTCTCATATCTATTTCACAAAATAGGATTTGCATAATGAACAATTTTGCAGAGATTCAAAACATAAATTAGGTTTTTCTGACACTGCAGTGAAAGAAATTTGAAAAGATTTGATCTTTGTGACTGTCAGAGTCAGCGGGGGTGAAAGTTAAGTTGTGTAGAGAGCATAGCAATCATACTTTTCATTAGGACTTGCATATTTTCTCATTGATCATTCTCAGTGCATCATGCAGGTGGAAGACCAATCTCAAACATGACCCCTTATAATATTTCCCATACATGAGCATAATAATTCACTGCGTTTTCAGTTAGAGTATAAGATCTTAACACTGACTTCATTCATTTCTCTAGTCAAATAAACTTAGTTACTGAAACACCTAGTAGTGATAATAAGCACTGAAGGGAATTACATTAGTGCCTTTAGCCATTAGGAACTCTCCTACTTGATTGAAATTCTGGATTCTGGCATGGTTATATGAAAGAGGATGGAAGAGAGACTGCTTTAAGGATAGTGATAAGAAATTGCAAGGATTGCTGTTATGCAGAGAAGCAGATGAAATGGAAATTGCTCCATCCTGTATGCCAGCACCTGCCATCAGTAAAAATAAAAGCACTTGCAGTGCACTTCTGAGTGCTTTTTCAGAAGCGTTTTCATACCTGAAGGTGTGCATCTCTGAAGGCTAAGACAAAAAGACAAGACTTGCAAGAGATACCAGTGAGTTAGTGAAGATTGCAGTGAGATTCTGAGAAGAGAGGACTTTTGAACTTATTGCTGGATAAAAGGGGGTTGAAGTTTCTGAAGAAAAATTCCTGTCCTCTTGGATTCCTTTTACAATTAGGAAACTGTTTCAGGTTCTTGACAGGTAAATAGGAATGTGAAATTCAATATTATTTCTCCCTTTGCAAAGATACAGCTTGCAAGGCTTTGAACTTCAGATAATTTTTAGGTGGAAAAGGAATATATTAGTTGAGGAACTTTACATTGATGAGCAACTGCTCCAAACAAAACCAAGAGAATGTGAAACAGTAATATCTTTTTTGAAGGATTTATAGTGACCCTAAGCATCAGGAGACCTGTGGTCCAGAGAAGCTTGTATAATCTCTGAAATACTGCTTTATAATATACAGTATAGACATGAGTTATAAGGTGGTGTGCTCAAGCATTGGCAGGGTGAGCACCCATGGGACTCAGTTATTAACACCAGCTGTAGTCATAGGGCAGCCTTGCTGTAGTTAGGTGATTTTCCTGTCCAGCCAGTAGGCATAATAGGCAGCTTTCAAATGGAAACTCATGGCTGCACGTGGAAAAAAATTGGCAAAGTTGGTGGTTTTTTTTTTTCAGATTTCTTTAGAGATTTCTTTAGAAACATGTAAGCTTTAGATGCCATCAGTGATTAAACTCTACCTTTTTAGCAATGACTGAGGCAATCTCTGGAACCACTTATCCCAGAAGAAAAATTTGTCACAATCAGATTTTTACCAGTCCTAAATAAGAAAAGGAGCAAGTCTGTATTTCAGTCAAAGGTGAAACTACATTATAATTAAAGGCAACCATTAATCTACATTGAATGAGCAGCAATATAAATGAAGATATGATACATATCTCTAACCTATGGTCTTCAGTGAGGCACTTTGAAATATTTCTTCAGGTTAATACTGGTGTAGCTGCTTTGGATCTACAGGACTTCCTAACAGCATGCAGGTGGTTCTCAGGATGATTAACACATCTCCATTTCCTCTGTAGCTCAAGTAGCAGGCAGCAGCCTTTGCTGAGACTGTTGGCTCCAAAAGTTGGTGGTGGCCTTCTTCTGGATCAGTTTTCTTTGTAATGAGTATGCAAAAATGAACAAAATCAACCTCCTCTCTTCACATTTATCACTGAATTAATATTTGACAGTGGTGGCTTGCTTTATTATTGTCAGAGAATTGTCTTTACTTTTTATCTGAAAATGTGTAAGTAAGCACCCATGTTGCTGCTTCAGTGAAAAGCTTCATATTTAATGTATTTCACCACCAACATAAAGAGACTACCTTTTGAAGATTTTGTAGAACAAGAAGCTTTTCTCAGTCAGTTACCTTGATGTCTTTGGTAGTCCTGGAGTACCTGACAAGCCCTCGGTAGCCAGCCAACAGCACAAGTTTTGGACATAACTTTTCTATAATGAGAGTTGAGAAAATATAATCTCAACTGATATATTACACCACAAAAAACCAAACCAAACCAAACCAAACCAAACCAAACCAAACCAAACCAAACCAAACCAACCAAAGGAAAAAAACCAATCAACCAACCAACCAACCAAAAACCAAGCCCAAAACCAAAACCAAAACCAACCAATGAACTAACCAACCAAAAACTGAAAAACCGAAACCAACCAACCAACCAACCAAAAAAAACCCAAAAAACCCAGGCGATATACATGACTCAGGGAGTTTTGTTTAGGACTGTAGACACTAAGCAAGATATGGATGGGTAAATGGAAATAGAATTATCAAGAAATTATTTATATTGTGCACGATTCATATTTTTCTCTTGCTAACAAATCCAGAGCTGAAATCTTCATAGTATATGCAACAAAATGGTATATTGTGAAGTCAAGCTCTTCTGCCATCTTTCTGCCAGTATCTTGAGTTTTTTGCACATCCTTAGTTCTTAAAAACAATGTGAAAGTGGAAGAAATATATTGACATTTTAAATTAATGGACTGTGCTTAAAATTGGGGTTTCTTCCAAATAGCCTTATCATAAAGTTCTTTGAAAATTATCAGCACTGAGAAATTTTAGGGATAATGATAGCAAATTTAATAAAAGAAGGAAACGTCCTTCTTGAAAAACAATTGTGGAGAGGATGGAAGGCACTGTGACCTAGATTGAAAAGTGCAATTTATAGACAGTTGATGTTTCATGTGAAAGAAGACTCAGTTACCTCTTTAAAATGTACAAATCTGCCGTGTCCCTGAAAAGAATTGAGCCAGCCTACTGAGTATTTTCTGTTATTTAAATAAATGTCAGATATATTATATCCAAGTAAAAAGATCTGTCTGCAGGCAGAAGAAATTGCCTTTTCACAATGAAAAGATGAATATGTTTGATTATGGATGGGTATGGTTAATTAATGTAGTTTTACAATCCAAAGCAGTAGTATTTGAAGTACTTTAATAAAGTCTGAAATTTGAAGAACTACACAAAGTTGTTTGGAATAGAAATATCTTTACATAATTTTTAACAGCTGATATTTAAGATAAAGTTATTAAAATTAGATGTAAGTGATAATTAATCATAACAGACCAACATAACACACTGGAATTTTTTATGTTCTCTTGGAAAATATATATGTTCATCATTGCTCTTTTTATTAATAGAAACAGAAACAAAAATAGAAAGTTACACTGACAGGTTTTTTGAACACAAGCCAAGAAAATTTAAAATTACCCTAGAGAAAACAAGGCTTAACACAAATAAAATAATTAAGCATGCTCATTACTGATGTAGGGCCCATAATTAAGCTTATTTATATCTGACTTAAGGCTTGTAGTTAAGCATACTCATAACTGGCTTTTATGCCCATGGAAATTGGATCAGGCTCTTAGAAAAAATGAGTGGTTCTGTCACAGCAGGGTGCTTAAGGGCTGGCTCCTAATTTTAAATTGCCTGTTTTTTCAGAGAGGCAGAGCTGTCTTCAGCCCTACTAACCTGCATGGATGGGGCTGTGAGAAAGCTCTCTGGTCATGGCTGAGCATTGCTGGGCTGGGACAGACCCCTCTGCAGGGCAGCCCAGGTGCAGGAGCTGGTGCAGGGCATTCTCCCTCCTGCCAGTCCCAGGGCTTTCTCACGGCCCTTCAGACCATGAGAACACACAGCCTGGAAAGCTGGAGTAAGTCACAGATCCAGGCATGAATCTGGCCCCAAGAAGAAACCACTGAGAACAAAACTTTCCAAAGAAACTGGCCAAGAGAGCCACATAGATGGCCTAATTCTTCAAAAGACAGAAACACTCAACCTTCGGGAGTTTGTCTGAATACCCAAACTGCTTGAAAATAGGCTATAGACTATTTAACTATCAGCATTACTGACTGGCATCTGAGTTTCCCAGAGACTGCTTTTCATGTCTGGCACTTGGATGCCCTTAGCTATCATAGCAGTGAGTGTTCTGTAAGCATAGTTACAAAAGAAGCTATCAATTCTATACCTACCTATACCTCCTGTATTCTCAGTAATTCTACTTTGCCTCCGTGTGATGCTTTGTAATCACATTTTTACATTAATTTTTTATAGCTATTTAAATGAATATAGAAAAAACCCTGGTATAACTGTCACTACTTTTATCCTATAGGTAGAATAATAGTTATTTGTCTGGTAAAAAACACTGCCATATTTTAAAGAGCCCTCCTGAGCATATTTGTGCCAAATATTTATTGCCAAAAAATGTAAATGTGTCATCCATGCAGTTTAGTCTTGTAACTTTACAGCCTCTTTCTATTTGTATATATCCCCATTGATCACTCCTACTACATCTGCTTTAGTGAACTAATATAATAAAAAAATATTATCCAAACTATTCATCTGGTCTTCTTTTCTTTGCTCCTTACCTCTTCAGCAGGACTGATAGCTCTAACCAGTAAATTCAAATGTACATTTTATGGCTTATTGCTGTGAGAACAGGGATGCTATTCAAAACACTCCAAAGTGTTTAACATGTGTCTTGGAATTAAGATTGCAATCACTGAAGGAGTGTACAAGAATAGATTTATAAAAGGTTAGAGGCCTGATTAGATGGAGGGGTATTGTGAAACTTCTTTTCAGATGCATAAAAATATTAGGTGATTTACCCTGATATATGACAGAGTGACTTTTATATTGCATCTTTTGTGAAATGCCAAATCCCATTCTCCATGGCCATGCAGAGAATCTTCAAATATTCCTGGGGGCAAGACACTCCTTGGTTTGAGAAATAAGTGTAAACTCTGCAGTGCAAGTGTTAACAGGTAGGATCACCCAGGATTGCACTGTGGAAGGCCTTTTCATCACCAGACACCAAACATGCCTTTCTGCTTTATTATCCTCAGGGTAAATGTGAAATCCTGCTCTTTTCCCCCTGCACCTTTTTGCAGGGGGATACTTCTTTGAAATCTCTGTACGAACAGCAGAGCAAAAAAGGCCTTATCTTAGAGGGAAGAAAAATTGTATTGACTTTGAAAATGGAGAGGAGCGTAGTCCAGAGGAGCAAACAGCAGACCTGAGAAAATCACAAATGCTTTCTTCCCTAATGCTATACAGATACAAAGCAATCAAACAAAAATGAGATTGTGCAGCTAATAAAATCAATCAGGCCAGGCTGGCTAGAGCCAATTCCAGATGGCCGTGGAGAGTTCCTCATCACTTCTGAATGGTTATTGACGAATATGTACCAACACTTGATCTCTCTTGGGAAGCTATTTAATTTGTCTCCAAATCATCTGTCTAACTCCCAGGTGGCTGTTTATCTTGTATCAGTATGTTTTTCCAGTCGTTAAAGGATTCTTTCCTTGTTTGCCTAGTTTTTCCTATGTTTCCTCTTTCTTTGCAGATTGTTTATCTCCAGTTTTCTCACTCTAGGGGAGCATGTGCATAATTTGTTTGTCAGTAATAAATAATGAACACATTTTATTATGTGTTACTAATGTTTTGGTGTAGAACAGAAGTAGAAAGCTTATAAAACTGCAAATTCACTGCATGTGTATAAATACCACTGAGCACTTGTCATATATTTCTATTTGCTTTTTTTGTTCATTTTGAACTTCTCTTTCTTTCTTCTAAGTAAACAGCATATATATATATATATAAAATATAAATATAAAATTCAGCACATAAATTGCATGTTGAGTACCTTTGAACTTTTTCTGAGTAGAGACAAGACATTTCTGGTTATTTCACAAAATCAAGGAATGGCTAAAACTTTTGCCTTCAACATCGGATCCCAGTCATTTGATATACTCTAACATTTTACTGTGTCCCTGACTCTCAGCCTGAAAAAAATAATCTTAGTTCCTCTATTCATAGGTGCACTGAATGCCTTCTGATTTCTGCCTTATAAAGTCTGTCTTCAGTGATGGCTTGAACTTACTTATCTGTCTCTATTAAGTAGTCATACAGGATCAGCCCCTGTTACTTTTGCTCACTTATGGTAGTGCCTTGTTTTCTCCTATGATTTCTTGAGGTAGTTGCGCAGCTTATAGTGTAACCCTGTGGGTAAGCTGCAGTTCTCTTTCTGCCCAGGTGCTGTGACACAAACAGATTGGACAGGAGTGTACGGGGGCTTCTTCAGGTCAATCAGGGAGCAGTGCAGCAAAATTTATAACAAAAGCAAGACTGATATTTTGTCAAGCATAAGCAAATACCAGACACTGCCCCATGGGGTTCAGCATGAAGGCTGGAATGGTGCAAAATACCAGCGTCATCAATTATGTGATTCTGTATTAGGGACGGGAGAATCCTTCTGAAAACATGCCAAGCACTTTCTTTTGATGTCTTAGTCTTTGCCCTCATAGTTTCTTTGTAGGTTAAAAACCTTTTCTGATTATGATATATGTATGCACAGGATTTTTATCTCTATTTGTCCTTGTTTCAGCACTGTCCTTGTCTTTAATGTTAGCGCTTGATGTTCTCTTCTTGATGCACAAAGACAAATCAGTCTTCTCCCTTTTGTTCTACATTTTGGGCTGCTGGACAAACTCAGTCTCCTAGCGTGCCTTAGTGAGACAGGCCATACAGTCCCTTAATCATTCTTATGTGTCTGTACCAATTCCAATCCGAATACCTCTTTTGTGGTAATGGCTCTGCACAGTGTTCGCTGAACTCTTACTGGCTTTCTGCACAATAGGCTGAAGATTTCCTAGGTTTACTTGAAAACAGCTTGATGGCTGTATTTTAAACTTTCACTGCCTTTTCACGGGCACTGCATTGATGAATTATATACATAATGAGATCAAAACAAGGACCAATTTATTTTATTCAGTCATCACAGTCCACTATCTCCAGGCTCATTGCAGAAATCAGCATTATTTTATTCTCCCAGTGTGAGGCCTTGCATTCTAACTCTTTCTGTACTGTTCTATTCTCCTATTCTGTACCTTTCACCCCATTTTTATTTCAGCTTTAAGGTGATGCTTATGTTCTTTCTGTACAGTCTATCATCTGTTCATAATATCTCTCTGCTTCACTCTGTCAACAGATTTTGTTAGGACACATCTATATTTTGCAGAAAAAAATCTCTCCTACCCCTGTGATTTTAATAGGGTCTTTTCAGATTATTTCTTTACATATTTTGCCTCATCTCTGAATAGAAATTCATTGCTTGTCAATAACTTGTCTGGTACAAAATGGTTGTTCTACTCAAAGGCAATATTGCCTTGAAGGGCTGCCTTAATGGCACACCACAGGCAAGGACAGCCCAAGTCTTCCATATCGTGTTTGGCTGCAAACCTTCTTAGGACCAAGTTACATGGCAACTGTTTGCTTCATCCAGCATTTACCTTCCAAGTCATTCATCACATGAGTCTGTACCAACACAGCAGCTTGGTCTGGCTGTGTTCCCAGCACCTCTTGCAGTGACAGCTCTCCATGATATGCCAGCCACCATTCCCCCTGTGACCTTAGCATTTAAACAAGCAGCTTGGGCTCATTTGGGTGAGTGAAGAAGTAAGGTCCGGTTCAGTCCCTTCCTTCTGAAACATGGAGAGTTCTGGCTGGGATATTGCCTCCCAAGGTCTTACATTTGTCTGAGATCCTGCTTTCTTTCCATATCAATGTTAGAGAATGGAAAAAAAAATTATTTTGGATCAATTCTTTGTTTCGGATCACAACTCTTTTGTGATCTTAGACTTTCAATGGAAATAAAATCATCTTACTTTATGCATCAAGATAGTGTAAGAATAATTGTATTCCTGTGCATGTGAGGAAGTAGAAAAAAATAGAGTGTCACATATTCTATCATTTTTAATCTTCGATCTTTGTTCAGTCACAGAGTGTAGAAGTATATTTTGATTGGTTGTTCCAAATCCAAACTCTGTAGGGCTACAAAAATTCTGGACTGGACAGAAGCCTGGAGTGGCTGTGTGTGGATGTTATCATGACTGATATCCAAAGAGTGACATAAAGAGGCTTCAAGAAAACATTTTTAAAGTAGAACAGTATGTCCAAGTTCTGTTCTTCTATTTTCTTTAGAGAAGGATTATATTCAGTGAAAGATCTCTTGGGCAGATGCTGGCACATACCTTCTTATGACATTAGATACAAAAAAGCTAAGCCCATCAATTAATTTTTGTTCATTTGGAATCTCACTAAACCAGGACTGCTTGTGGCTGTAAGAAGAATGTGTAATGGGGTTAGCTGCCTTTAAAGGCAGATGTATTTGGAAATCAAACTGTTATTTCTAAGATGCTGTATTTATGTTTGCATCTTTATAATTTTTTTTACCAACAAAAAGTAAATAAGAAAATGAATCTTAAAAATCAATCCATTTGTTAGCATGAAAGCAGTATCAAAAGTCAAATTAAGTACTTAAACATGAACACCAGAGAGCCTGCTGCTTAACAAGGTGTGATAACTAATCAGATTTATAACAATTAAGCAACAAATATGCAATGAAAGTAACAGGAATCTTACAGTCTTTCACAAATTAAAATCTGGCTCATCCTCAAGTGTTTTTGAAAGCCTACTTTATATATTCGTGTTGTCTGGTGCACTAAGTTAACCCTGTGCTAACTCACAGGTATTTGTGCTTTTCCACTTCCTTCTATCAGATTGTTTTCACTGGTTAGAGACTAGAGGTGAATTACAGTATCACTGGACATCATGCACAATAGCAGCCAGATCATGGCCACAAACTTCTACATTTGTTAAACATTGCATATCCAGCTGCAGGATTGAAAATGCATCTTCAGGCATGAATTGTTCTTTGCGCAAAATCTAACACATTACAGTTTCTTAGTAGTGGTTTGTTTTCCTGCTCTGACAGCACAAGCTCTATTAATAATCTGTGTTCATACAGCCACTGGCAAAGCAGGAAAGTAAGTGATGTGGTGGCACAGTAGAAACAAGAGCTTTTAATCACACCAGCAATGTTGTCTGGAGGGAAAAAGAGAAAGCCAGTGCTAGATGTGCACAGGAAATAGAGAGAGACTGGAGCAAGCTCATGGAGAGTTTTATAATCAAGAAGTTCATTTTGCACTGGGTTCTGAAATTAATGAGCAGCCACTGGAGTTGCCTGACAATGGGGGTGACATGACTTAGTGTCCAGGGATCATAGAAGTTATTCTGAGCCAGACATATTGAATTGTTCATTGTTTTCTCCCACTGAACAGTCTTATAATTCAAGTACTTAATCATAAAGAGCAATCAAGTTCCCTCTCACTGACTTCAGCTTTTCCACCTTTCTCAGCTGGTTGATCATGCCTCAGATAATCTGACCCACCTCATCTCAGACATATACACCTGATGGTTTCCCTCTCCCTCTGTGCCTGCCTTCTCCTTTGTACTATAGTTCTGTCTTCTCCTTCATATTCCATAGCTGTCATTTGATGACTTGATTCACAGTTTTCTTGCATTAATGGCGTTGCTTACAGAAATAAAAGCAGGAAGACCACAACCTTATTTCTGCCCCCTCCCATGCTAATGCTGCCTTACAATGCTCCATCCTCCTTCCTCTTTTGCGCCTTGGGATTCTTTTTCATTTGTGACTTGTTGGCTAGAGATGAGCATCTGAAGCTCAAACATCAGGACTTTACATATTTCATTAATCGCACTTTTGTTTATGGTCCTGTGTCTTTTTCGGATTCCATTTCCCAGCCACATCCCTTGTCATGGCAGTACTAGTGATTTGGCCAAAATTCTGCCTTATGCAATCTAATCAGATTTTCTTGCAGGATAATAATGACAGTTTTGGTCTCAACTTAGTCTGAGTTGTAACATTAGAATATGTAACAATTACAGAATTGTACTAATCAGCTGGTGGTGCTGCCTGATTGCTAGACTCTGATTTGTAAATGCTCTAAAAACTGAGTGTGGCAAAGTGAAGTGTAAGTGGGTGACAGTCATGACGGAGAACAACTAAAAATATCTTGGAAAAAGCAACTTCAAATTTCACTTTTTCAAGTCTAATTATTTTTTACAATAACCAATCAAATGCAAGATACTGAGATAGTAAAATAATTGTTTTCTTAAAGATGAAACAAAAATGAGATAAAAAATTTCAGAAGGCTTAGTAACATTCAAGTCAATGGGATTTATCAAAAAATAAGAAGTGCATCTCTTTAGGGTTAAGGAAGAAAAACCTATTCTGGCCCCACTGGGCATTAAAAATGATAAATCTTTGGCACAAGGAAGGGTTTTTAAAATTAAATTTTCTTTTCAACCTAAGGCTTTTTTGATTTATACTATCTAGCCCCAAGCAAGGGTCTTAATTATTTTTGATTTATTTCCTTCATTCCTGAGAAAGGCCTTTCAACTTTTCTTTATTATTATTATTTCAGTTTTTCTTCTTCTGTAGGCATACCTATGTTTTCTAGCCCTTATTTTAACTGCTAGGTTTTCATGTTTTCTTATCCTCTCAGGTGAAATACTCTGATGTAAGCCTTCAGGTCTTAAGCAAAACTCAGGTTACTTTCACAAATGTAGTGCAAGGTTTGAGTCTTTTGCTTTTAATTTCAATTTGTTAATTTGTTTCCCCATAACTTCTGATATGTTGCTATAACAGATATCCTGTCCCTCACTATAAATTAGTAAGTTTCCTGTGCATCAATATGGCTTCTTTTCCCTCTCAGCTGATGTTTTTGGGTAAAACATTCTATACAAACTTATGGACTTTTTACCCTAGTGATAAAATGGGTTTTAATGAAATGCTTTCTCTTCTTTATGAGAAACAGTTCTGTTTTCCACTTACTACGTGTATAAATGGAAAAAAATGCCCTGTCAGGATCGATAGGAAAATGTCCATGCCCAGCAGAGCTCAGTAATTAAAGCATTCTCCAGGACTGCAAAATCCTCAATGAGAGAAAGAAGTTGAACCTTTCTCCATTCACCTTCCTTAAGCTGTGACTGTTTCTCTATAGCAGGGAAAGGCTGCTTTCTTCAAGAAGGTCTGTAGGTGCTTTTTGAGCCCTGCCGGGGTGGAGATTCCCTGCCTGGCAAGAGGATCCTCTTGGGCTGAGGTGTGAGCAGTACCTGGGGCTGCTCTACCCAAACCTGACCAGGCGGTTCTGCCAAAGTGGGGAATGATGATGCTGAGTGCCTTGCAAGGAAAAAGAAAGCACTGTGAGAATTTAGGGACTTCTCAGAGTTTACTGAGTGGGAGTTTGATATTATATCAGGAGTTTGACTCACCATTGTGCCCTCCATGCTAACTGCAGCTCCTGTTCAAATACTCAGCAGTTACTTTCCACCCAAACCATCAGAAACATGAGTTTGACTGCAAAGGATCTTGAGAAAGTCAGGTTTGGTATGACAGGGGTTTAGAGTGTATAATGTGGGCCAAAACCAACCACAGAATTCAATGCAGAAGTAACGGTACACATCTAATGAATTTTTTTGTTTGTTTCAACAAAAACCCATTCACTGTATGTTCAGAAACCTGTGGTCATAACCAGTTAAGTACTTTCTATGTATCAAACATTATATGTGATTTTTCTTTCCATGCAAAATTCAGTGGTGACTTTTTTTAATTGGACCAAATGCAAATGGCAAATAATGGCATTGTTATGTGCCCTTGCAGGACCAAGAGGAACTTTTTCTTTAATGTAACTGAATATTTGGTTCCCATTATAATGCTTTAAATGTTTAAGTTGTATTTTAAAATAAAATGTCAATTTAATATAGAAAAATTGCCCAGAAAGGAAAATAAAATTCCTTTCCTATATTTCAGTGCTATAAAATAAATGTTAACAATGAAAACTGTGTTTTTCCTAAGGAAGTTTGTTTATTTTTGCTTGTTTTGAAGTCAAAATATAAATTTAAAATCTAAAACTATTTAAATGTATGCAATCACTGTATAGTTAATGACTAGGAGAATAATTTTTGAAGCAGAAGCCTGGTAAAGTGTTGCTGCACATTTTGATACAATGCTTCCCATGGCCTATTGAAGACCTCAGTTAAGGCAAAACATCTATTTCCTTTGCTGAAAACTGCTGTAATCTAGAAGAAGGCTTATGCAGAAAATTAATCCACCTGCAGACCGAACATGGGAAAGGTAGCTATCCAGTTACTTGTCTTCACAGGAAATCAGACAGCATTTTGCAGCACTGCAAGTGCCTAGAAAAAGAAAAGTGGCAAAAGATGCAAAATTAAATGCAGGAGAACAGCCTTTTGCAGTTTTTCAAAATTCCTGAAAAGAGATTGGAAAATTTCAGACCCAAGGCCTGAAGTTAACTTCAAGTCTTACAAAATTGTTTAAGAATGTCTTGATAAATGTAGTTCAAGACAAAAGATCAGAGATATGTATGCTGTAATACTACTGCAACACTAGAGAGAAGTAAAGGCAGCAAAGGTAAAATGCTAACGCACCTGAGACTGCTAGAAAAATTTAATCATGGTTGTAATGTGAGAGATTTATATCAATGTGGGATTAGGAGTTTCAGTTTTGGTACATGGGTTTCTTGGGTTGCGTTTTTTTGTTTGTTTGTTAGTTTGTTTGTTTTATTCTTTCTCAGAAAAACTTTTAGAAAATGGGCTTTGCACTTTGAGAACTACAGGGGACATATCTGTTCTGACATGACGCAAGGAAAAGCCAGAGAGAGCTATGTAATCTTCCATGTAGGACATGTAGACCACTAATTCCAGCAGTCTGCATCCACTCTCACCTCCACAACCAGGGTTTACAAATTCACTAATTATTAATTCCCTCCTTGCCAGTGCAGCTGAACTGCCAAAGGTCACTTGCGCTGTGGAAGTGTTGCAGTTCTGGGATAAATTGAGAAAAAAGCCCAAAGCTATGAAAGTGTAGATGTTCTACGAGCCAAAGCAACGCTAGTGTGATGGTTCCTTTGTGTGAAGACAGGGTTAATTGAAGAAATACTTTTGGCAGTTGTATAGACATTTTCTTTTCACTCTGATAAATTAATCTTTAGTGATCCAAGGAGAAAGCAGAGAAATGCAATGCCAGGAAGACCTTTCTTGCCTTCTGTTCACCCTTCTGCATATTTTCAATGTAGCCCTATGAATCTGCACCTAGAGGAAGGACTAAATTCAGAGTTCAGGGCTTCCAGGGCAAGAGCCTGCATGCTTCTGCCTGGAAAAAAAGAGTGTGGATAGGCAGAGGGTTGCAATATCTATGCATGAAAATAAATGAGCATAAGGCACTGAAGTTTAGTAAGGAAAGACTCTGCTTTTACATAAGCAAAAGCGATTATATTAATATGACATGTGTCTAAAGCCATTCTAAATTCCCTGCTGCTCCAACTACCAGTGCAAAGCTGGTTTAGTTTGCTTTTAGGATCCAGTGGCACAAAGGGTGTGAGAAACGCTGCTATTTGTCAAAACCAGACATAAATCAGGGAAGGGAGCTTAGAGTGGTCTAAATGCTGTTGATGCTGTTTCATCTCAGAACACCATAATGTAAACACAGCACCCAGAACTGTTTTGTAACAGGCAACAAATGACATAGTAAAAGTGGTTTAATCATGAAAGAGGAAGAGAAATATGCACAGAAAGTAAACCTTACATCCTTGGTGGTGCTGAAACATGACTTTTGTGCAGCACTGGGTGGAATCCAGATGGACAGCTACAGCGTGGCTGTGGACAAGTACACCTTTCCATCCATACTTCTGCTCTTTATATCTAATGTAGCAAACATAACCATATATCTTGTCTGGAGACGTAGGGATTTTATTTCCTAATGATGCCCACCAGAGCATATACATCTCCATGCATCTAGCAGCTGCAGCCAGGAATGACATGTATCCAGGGTATTTCAGCACATTCCATCACATTTTTTTGTACATATATGCATATGGGATTTTACTATGGCCACTCATGCTAACATATGGGCTTGTCAAGCACTACATACAGGGCCTCATAAAGCAGACAGGGCTTATTCAAGACCACAAACTCCTTGGATGAAATTCTTCTGCCAGACTTCCATTACAGAGGATCAGATCAATGAAATAGGAAAATTCATAGACAAATCAAATACAGCTGACAGGTGGGTAAACTCTGGTCATGACAGCTGGATATTGATCAGCATGGCATGGGAAAAAGCTGGTCAGAAGTCAGGAAAATTCCAGGGTAATCAAAAGGTAGATATTTAGGGGACTGCTCTGAGATCACTTTTAGGTTATGCAGCCAAGAATACATAATTCATCCCATGTTCTTAACGTAAGAAACTATCAGAGTGAGACATTAAGGCTAGTGGCTAAAGAAGATAAAAACTAGCTACAGGTGAGTGAGCTCATGTTTTATAAAAAAGTGCATAAGCAGAGCCCCTTACATATTTCAGCATTTTTGCTACAAAAATCCAAATCCACAGTCCTATTGAACATGTTGAGCTATCTGTGTTGCATTACCTTTGGCCTCATCTGATTAAAATTCAAAATGCCAAATCTTGCCATGATATAACTTGCAGTTGGAATATGATAATTTTTGCTCAAACCAAAACCGTAGTATTGGTTTCTGAAGATGTTTTGCAAGTCTTGAACTTGTCAAGATTGGCAAGATAATATCTTCTTAATTCAGGAGAAATAAATGGACCCAGAAAGCTCAAAAGTATTAACACAACTTTTTCACTACGTAATATTAAATATGGTTCTAGATTTTAGTTTGTCACTTCTTTACTTACTGCTGTGGAAAACATAAGGAAGAAAAGCTCACACCCAAAATTGAGAAAAGTAATGTGCAGCATGAAAAGAAGGGGAAAAAAGACAGGTAGGAATTATGCAAAACAAATGTAATTCAAGCCTGTTTGCCATAGAGAGGTTGCTTGATAAAGTTCTATCTTTCCTAACCACGCCTTATGAGCAGGAAAGAAGAGGTTAATTTTCACTCAGAAATAACCTCGAGCACAGCAGTTACTTTTCTAATTTTGACAAAATAGACAGCCAGAAAGAGAAGTGTAGGTAGTATAATAAATCCTGGGAAAAATGTATCTCTAAATATCACAGTTTAAGATGGCTTATCAGTCACAGGTAGATACTTAGAACTGACAAGCTGCCTCTCACAGCTATTCCCCTAGGATCTGGTGCACTTCTTTTGTCTAAGGCATTTTTTGGCTGGTCTGGTTGGTCCTTCTCCAACTCATCATTCTCAGGCATTAAAGAGGTAGGCAGTTTGTCTGCTCATATGCAGGAATAATTTTGAAGGTGAAAGTAAAAATGGCAGAAGAAGGGAAATATGTACAGAAGAAGGTCACAGAAATGGGGATCAAGGGGAAGGGAATCCTCACTGGTTTGGCAGCAGAGGTCAAAAGCATTCTGTTTCTCTGTACATCCCAATAGCCAAAGATCGCCAACACAGGGCAGCCTTTGCAAACAAAGGAACAGTGAACTAACTTCCTCCAGGAGACTGTCCAGCAGTGATTTCACTTGGTTTGGCCTCAAAAGGATAGGTGGGTAGAAAGGAGAGTTTTCTCACTGTGTGCTCACTAAGCTTAAGTTTTAATCAGGGCTCTGATCTATCACTTTCTACTCTCTCTGAGATGACCTCAGTCTACATGGTAAAAATAAGTCAATAGGTTTGCATCCAACTCTCTTCTACTTTTTGTATTTTTGGTAGTATTCACATCTTTGCAAGCTACTGTAACATTTATAAAAGTTTCACCAACTTCCTACAAGCAGGTCCAGCATCAGTAACTTTTTAATCTTGATAACTAGAAGAGTTGTAGGATATTGCAGTAAAGTACTTGAATAGGCATGTTTGCTTGAGCAGGTTGTGATTGGACTGTACTGAAGCTTCACGTGTAAGAATTGAATGAAATGAGGTCATACTTGCCCATATGACTTGCATTCAGAACTCTGAATTACATATCTTCGGGTAGAGAAGAAGAAAAAATGTAGAAAACAATTCTGTCAATTCATTCTTTGCCATACAGTCATCTTTCCATGTATCCACATTGGGAATCAAGCTAAGAATCTCTAGAGAGCCAAGAAAAATGTTATTCATCCTCTTGCTCAGGCTCAGAAATTGCTTGGCCTAGTGAGTGACATATTATCCAAGTTTCAATTAGCATAATGTATAAATGAATAGATTTTTCTCCCTTAATTGCCACATTTTCTGAAAAATATAAAAAAAAGATATCTGCATCAGGTTTTATAGTGTCTCAGAAGCCATTTTGGTGGCCTAGCAGACTTTTTTCCCCTGAAGACATAAATTGTGCTAAATCAGAGTTTTGTGCAGTCTTTAGTGAAAAGCTGTTTAAAACCTACTGAGTACTTTATGTATTTAAGCAAAAGAATATATTTTCTCTTATCAAAAGGATAAAAAAATAGTTCTATGATAAATACTTAATTTTAATTTTGGAGATATTCATTCTGCCTCTGTGAAACAAAGGAAGGAATGCAAAAATTTTATATTTTGTTCTTTCCTTTAACCTTTAGATATTATATGATTCTTGTCAATATTTATCTCATTTTGCTTAAAGCAGATTGAAAATCTAATTTCTTTGCCTGTCTTTCTTGATCTTTTTCTTTTTCAACCTGTAGCTGTGAAAATTACTCAGCTATAAAGTTGTGGTAGCACATTTTCTTCTATTAAGGTTATAATTAGCTCTGTAATTATTAGCCTGATTTTTGACCTATTTATTCTGTTTAAAATCTGCAAGGCAAAACCCTTCTGACCATGGCTCTTACGAGGAGGAATTCTTTAGGAGCAAAGAGTTAAATGGGCTGAACTTTTTGGACAAAGAAAAGAAAGGGGAAAGAAGAATAAAAAGCAACCGGCTTATACTGAAAAGTCTTATTTTTTATTGTATTGTATTCCTTGACATTTGTAGGGGAGTGTGAGAGCAGACTTCTCACTGCTGAAAAATCCCAGCACCTGAAATTTGAAGCAGACATAGTTGTGGAGACCATCTCCCCAGGTGCCAGACAGGGAGCTATGAGGATATTGGTGATGTGGCAGACTATAATATAACATAAATGTTTAATTGAGGATAAATATCTATATGTAAAAGGAGCATAATATTTTCTCTGTAATCACAATAAATTTTAACAATGTTAAAGGCAGAATAACCTTTGAGGTTGCAAACGATTACTATTCCTTCAAAAATCTTATAAGAATTCATCCTTGGTTTGCACAAAACAATAAACAATTTATTTGGAAAAAAAAATGCAGGTTGCAAAACTGAGAGTTCTTCATTCCTGAAATAACTTAATGCTAACATCAATTCAATATGTTTCCTTTAATTATTGATCAACTAGCCTTTTACACTCAGCTAGCGTAATGCCTCTCACTGTCTGCTATGTCTACAAAATCTCAATTCCCCCAAAATCCATATATATTATCTGCTAGGCACTAATTTGATGCGGAATAGCAATAGGAGATCTCTCTTAACAACTCCAAATCAATCCATCGAATATTAACCACTTGCAAATTACTGACGCTTCTTTTTTTTTGGCTTTCTCTCACCTTCCAGACTC
Source organism: Acanthiza pusilla (assembly GCA_036630365.1). Taxonomy (NCBI): domain Eukaryota; kingdom Metazoa; phylum Chordata; class Aves; order Passeriformes; family Acanthizidae; genus Acanthiza; species Acanthiza pusilla. Next base: position 30,510,237 of record JAXCHO010000164.1, read on the forward strand.
AGCCCTGTTTCTGTTCCACCATTCAGCCGATTTTCTCATTCATTCTTCAGTGCAAACAGTGTTCACAATGCCCAGCAATGCTAAGCCTTTTCCTCTGAGCCATTTGACATGGCTCAGATAGCTTACCAAAGAATTCAGCCTGTGACTGCGTGAACTCTTGAAGGAATCAGAACCTATACCATATAGATAAGCATTATATACAAGTACATGTTGTCATGGTTACACAGATAGGCTCACTTCTGACTTTTCCCTGTTTCTTCTGAATAGGAAATAGAGATCCAGGGAGACTTTCAAGCCTCACTCAACAGACATTTGTGCAATTTTAAATGTGTTCATGTCTGAGAAAAAGGAAAAAAAAGAAAGAGTGGGTGGGCTGTAATCCACCTACTTCATCTTTTAAAATATTTATAGATAGCAGAGTGTAAGTCAACATAAATAAAAGAAGCCTGTGCAGGTTGCACTGCATTTTTCAGAGCCAAAATAGTGTTTTGCTGTCAGGGAAATCAAAATAAAGTAGTTAAACAAAGTATTGTAAGAGAAAATAGACTTGAGAACCTGTCAATGCATTATTTCAGCAGACATTTTAAGTAACCAGATCTTTTTGAGAAATCCATGAGAAAATATTGTATATATGGCTCTAAGCAGAAAATAATAAAGGATAAACAATATATATATGTTTTTGTCCGTGACAAACATGTACCCTGCACAAGTCCACTACTCCGCATAACTGCTGTTTTAAGCTTTAAGCTTAAGGCATGTGATAGCAGTTTAAAAACAGATAATGCAACTTCTGAGTGAGAAATTATACTCTAGTGATTGAGATGTGAAGCAGCTATTTTATGCGTGGTTATCTCCTTGCCAGACCATCAAGCTGTGATTAAATTGTTTGCTTGCCTTCCTAGCTGCTGACATAAATATTTAAATGATTTCACTGTTTACATGTTTGCATGTTCTTGACCTTTAGCCTCTAACCAGACCTGAGTGTCTGGGCCAAGAACATTCATAAAATCTGATATCTAGCCAGCAGGCAACTGTGACTTACTATTTATGGGCTGGATTCAGGCATTTCTCTTTCAATAGACCAGTTATTGTTATCCTCTCTGTTGACCAGAGGTTCTCTCTCAGGGTCTCACCAGCGACTCACTGATTCCCATATGTGCTGCTCTTCTCTTAAAGACAAGGAGCTGAAGGTGAAGGCAATCACCTGCCACTTCATCAACAGAGCCTTTAATCCTAAAGATTAAAACTGCACAATAAACCAGCTGAACAACCAAAGTTAAAAAATAATAAATCTGTATATGCATCTGTCTTACAGTGTGCCAAACACTCCATTTGGAAGGACAGGTGGGTTTACTTGCTGCACCTTGCAGGAGAGTATTTTTCAGTGCTCCTGAAAGAAACTGCCTGATAATCCCATTATACAGAAAGAAACAATCAAATATGGATAAATTTTTGATTTGACTCCCAATCTTGGCACACACCACTTGAAACCTGAAATTTGCAAGCCAATGCCTTATACAGTGTGTCTTTACAACCTGGACTAAGAAAGTTGATTTCTGGAGCCAGTCTTGTTTGTAGTTTCCAAACCACATATACCCTGCACAGATATTCCTTCAAAGGTGATTTCTTACAGAATTTATTTTTTATTACAGATCAACTCAAGAATCTTTCTTCCTGGTACCACATTAAAATATCATGAAATCCTGGTTACACTGATGGCAGAACTTCCACTGTTTTTGATAAAGCCAAAATTTTTCTCTTTCCCAATCAAAATGCTGAGAAACCTGCCCCTGCTCCAGCAAAACATATAAGCATGCAAGGAACTGTAAGTAAATAAGGAGTCCTCTTTAATCCCAAAGGTCTCTGTTATGCAGAAATACACAATCAAAATTAAAACAATCTGGTGATTTGTTATGTTATTTGACATGTATAATACCTTCATGCTTTATCAAGCGTTATGGTAATATGTTTCCTATTGTCTAGTGAAATTGCACTCTTTTTTAAATGCTTTTCAATAAAAACAATATGCAAAATATTCTTTCTTATTAATATTAATATCTTCTGAATTTGCTGATTTAATTTTGTTTCCAAGGAAACTGCCTGGGAATTTATCCCATGGTTTTAGTATTTTAGTTAATTAATTTTCCTGTCCCTTATTTAGGGCAAAGATTTATTTATATTTTTTCAACAGAAAAGTTTTCTCCCCAAATTTTGTGTAACGTTTCAGCTGCCTGGTTATCCCTCCATAACATGATTTCTTTGTTTAATTTTTACTGTTCATACTAATTTGATTTTTTTTTAAACTCTTTTCTTAATTTTCTTGTTTTTTGACAAATTAGCCAGTTTTTTCTGGCCTCATTCCTTTTACCTGTGTTTAAGGTAGGCCTGCAACTATGGAGGTAGCTTCTGTTATTGCAGAAAAGTCTGTTAAAAATACAAAACCAAAGGAAAATACCTAGCATTTAAACTGCCAAAAGCTAGCCAAACAGATTTATTGAGAGTAAAGCAATGAGAAAATCACTTAGCTCACATAGCTCAAGTAATCACATTAAGTAATTTGAGCACTACGGGTTCACTGTGAGGATGCTCTGGGTTAAAACATTAGTAGGAATGTGATGCTATCTGGTGAACTGAAGTGGGAGTATTTTGCTTTTACTCACATCCTCCAGACTTTGGGCAGCAGATTATTATGGGTATGACAGCTGAGAAAAAGTTGAACATTGGATAATAGAAGGTCACAGTGGTACAGGGAACTCCAGAGCCTGTGCTTTCAAACTCAACTTCTTTTTGTGAAATATTCCTTTTAGTTTGTTTTGAATGCTTATAGTGCCTTTTATGCACTGTCTGCAGGCTATTTTAAAATATATTATTGTGACCTTGACGACCCTCTAGATGATTATTCTGCTTTGGGTTGCACACTTTTTCCTCTGTCTTTTTGAACTCTTCCCTTGCCTATTCTTTTATATTTTTTATCTATTTCCTGAAATACTTTTCTCATTTTATCAATAAAAGGTTTCCATCTGATGCCTCCTGCTTCACCATGCACTCAAGCAACTCTTCAATTGTAATCTGTTGCCTATAGTCTGGGAGATGTGAATTGTTCTAAAATTTGTTAGATGTTTGTAATTGATTTTTTTCTTTTGCTGAAGAATCTGATTTCTTCATAATGAAAAATAAAATACAGAGTAATTCCTCAGCTAAACATATTCCAAAATTATCCTTATAAAATTTATGGGATTTATCTTATTTTCTTGCTGCTGTTTGTGAAAACATAGATTTTTAACTTGAGACTTTTATTTCAGGGAACACCTGAAAATTTAGATTCTGAGTCAATATGTGGAACTGCCTTTCTGTTTCTTGCAAGTCTAGCCCACCTGCTTACCTCTGTACCTCTAGGACGTGTCAGTGCCCTGCTCCACTAAGGCACCACTCGAAAGCACTGTAGCTTTTTCAGCACCATGCTTTTCACACACTAATACAGAATAATTCTGAGCAAGCACAGTGGTATTTCAAGGGAGCTCTCAGTTCCCACTAAGAGTCAGCTCTGATACCCCTCCATTGAAATGCGGTTGGTGTAGGCATATCACTATGTTATGTCCATGACATTGAGTTCATTTCTGGACATCCTGTTACCAGAAAGCTGTTGACAAATTAGAGGAAAGGACAGTGGCATTAATTGAGGTTGCAGAAATTGAGAGAAAGTAATTATTTATAGTAACAAATGGTATAATAATTATGAAAAATGGAATGAAATTAAGATAAAAAATATTTAAACAGAATATTAGAAAGTGTTCTCTGACAGTGAGATATATGAACCTACAGTTTCTAAAGAGAGGTGGTGGGAGTCTCATTGCCTGAAGCACTAGAAACTATACAGGAAGAGAAATGTTGAAAATCTTGGAAAGTGTCTGTGCCTGAACTGGCAGAAGAACTGAGTGACCTTTTCTTTCTTTAATTCTGTGAATATTAAAAATGGTACTTTAAAAAGACTTTAATATCCATGTCAAAAATTATGCTTACCTTTTCTGGTATTTTCAGGTATTTTCTTTCTTTCTTTTTTTTTTTTTTTTTAATCAGTATGGAAATGTCACTGAATACATTAACTGACACACTCTTTATCTCATTAAATTCGTCTTCTCCTTGTTAATATTACATCTAGCTTATAGTGACCGTTAATTGATTTTTCTTTCTCTTTCATAATTTTCCTTTCACATGCATTGCCAACAGCTCTTCCATCTCAGAATATTTTCCATTTTGATGGTTACTTAATTTTCCATGTAATGAAGATTACTTAGAGAACTTCATTACTGTACATAAGACTGTTGAGGTAACTGGTCTGGTCAATAAGTTATATCACAAGGATTTAATTGTTTAGTTCTAGACCTACGCCTGCTTATCTCTAAAATTTTTCAAAGTTTCTACTTATTCCCTTGTTTTGTTTTGTTTTCTTTTCCTGAGACCAAAATGTAGCTTATGTAGACCTTTGCATTCTGCAATATATATCATAAGAGAATCAATTTTTCTCAACTGTATCTCTCATGCTGCTCAAAATTAAAGTTTCCCATAGAAACAGCATTTCCAATGCAGACTTGAAAAAAAAACCCAAAACCTGCAGATGTGTTACTGCTCATCAGAGCCTTGATGAAACCTCCAGAAAAGCAAATTGATTGGCATTAAATATTTTTCTAGAAAGAGATCCATGTTATAAGTACTCAGTTCAATTCTTTGGATCTGCAGGTACAGTTTTCCTGCTCTATATCGCTCTATCTGACTTCGTGGCTTTTAAATGAGCGGTGAGCATCCCTCCTCATTCCTCTATGCCTCTGTCAAAGCACAGGAACTTCCAGCTCCTCCTCAGCCTCTGCAGGCTGGATTTTTTGTTCTAGGAGCTGTCTGAAGCAGTTGTCCTCCGCTTGTAAATTCAGCCTCAGGTTTTCCATCATTTTTCATGGTTTCTGTCCTTTGACAAGTTCAGTGAGTCAACACTTTTTAGCTAAAAAAATGGATCTATTTTTTTCTCTTCACTGCTGCATATTGTATCTTTTTCAAACTAAATTTATCTACACACTTGTATTTCACTGCCATACTCCATGAGATGGGCTAAACCCATCTTTGCAAAACATCAGCTTCACCTTAGCCACTTGCCTGTCACTGACTTTCCTACCAGTGACAGCATCCTCAGGGCTGTCCTGTCTTTAAAAGGTGTGTGAGAAGTTAAAAAGAAAAGCTGTCCCATTTGCAGCCTGATAGCCCTGTATTGCCAAGCATTGATTTTTGAATATTTTCCCTGAGCAAGTAGCACTGGACATTTTGTCCTTTCTAAACACCTTTCTTTTTCTCTTGCCAGGGATACAGTTCAATGCTGCTCTTTCTGTGTCAGACTCCCTCCCAAATTCTGGCTTTTGCCACAAAATATGCAGATTTTTTTTGAAACAAATTCTGAGGTCATTGTCTTTTTAACACAAATGTCCTTTTTTGAATTAGTTTGGGGTTTTTTTGTTCTGGCCTTGGTGAGTCTTTCTTCATATTGTGCAGTTTTTTTCATAGCTCATGCTGGATTTCTAAGGACTTGTCCTGAGTCTTTCCTGGCACCACTCCTACAGGCTTTTCCTTTTTTTTTTAAAAAAAATCTGATTTCCTAATGAAGCATTGTAACTCCTTCATTCCTCTTTTGTGCCACTTCATCATTATCATTAATGTTCTTCTGTGGTCATCTTTTTCCAAAATACCATTGAAAAAGAAATCAAATCACCTTTATACTTCATTTTCACAGGAAGCTCAGCGTTTTCCAGACCATTAACACAGAAGTCCATTGTTAATTTCCTCTGCCTGATTTAACTGAAAACTACTAAAACATTAAGTTGCTTCAGAAGCAGCTTCTTTCAGAAATATATTGATTGTTTTTGGCACGCTATTCATTGCAATTGCAGAATAAAGAAGAATGAAACCTTTTTTTCCAGTTATACTCAACATCCTCCTGCTGCTCAGAGAAAAGCACAGCTGATCAGCCCTTTCTTCTTTATCCTCTCTTCAACTCCTCTGCATGGTAGCTTTCCTTAATCCACATTCCTTCTCCTTGGGCCCTGTATTATTTAACACAGTTTGGATTGACGTGCTATGGATGAGAGGAGACAATTTTCCTGACGTTACTGCCACATTGATAATAATGTAATGAATGATTTTCACCTCCTCAGAAGAGCAGTTCATAAAAACACTTATGTTGCTACTTCAGACTGGTATCCAGGGTGACAGAAGGCCAAATAACCTGTTTGCAGGAATAAATATGTTCATGACTTTGTCTGGTGGTACTAAAGTCAGTGAGAGAAGGAAGGTTCCAAAGTTAAGATATTTAATAAATATCCAGGAGGATCCAGGCAGGTCCAGGAGTCCTAGGAACGGATCAAGGTGGCATTGTTTCAGAAATATAACCGAACCCTATGGATGGAAGGACTAAGTGAAGCCCCTCCCATCCTATCACTTACTGTCTACTGCACTGAGAATGAATCACGGGATCATAGAATGACTTGGGATGGAAGGGACCTTTAAAGGTCATTGAGTCCAATCCCCCAAGGACCAGCCTGACCTTGAACGTTTCCAGGAATGGGGCACCTGCAACCTCTCTGGGCAGCTTGTTCCAGTGTTTCACCAACACTCACAGAGCTGCGATTTTCCAACTGAATCTGATTATTTCTATTTATTTTCAGCATTTTGGAAATGAAATTTATACTAATGCTAATCAGAGTATAATTTGAGTCATAACATAATACTTCCGGTTTGATTTCTGCAAAATATTGAGTATTACCCAGTAACAATTTTGTAGTCTCATTGATCTTGTAAGAAAATCCTTTCAGATTTTCTGAGGAAAGGGAGTCTTTAATCTTGTGAAATTCTATAAAATTTCAGTTCACTGCATTATGTTGATAAATATATCTTTTTGGTAAAGGGAACTGCTTCTCAATTTCACCTCATTTTAGACATCTTTCTGGAACAAAGATTTAAGTCAACTGCTGCTTAGCCAAGTATATATAAATGTGTCTTGGCTGGGGACTTTTTGTGTACCTCATACAACATAAGGTAAACATACATGATACCTTTGGTGGCAGTACTTATTATACCTTTTATCAGATACACAAGATGAAGCAAAGAAAGGAGGTCAGAGTTTTTCTGGTTGTTTTATGCATCTTACATTAGCTGCAATAATTTCCTAACATATCAAGTGCAGGTAGATTCCAAATTCCTTCTAGACAGGTACAGTAGGCATTGTCAATCTGCAATCCAGAAAAAAGATTGCAGTACTTAAAGCCATGTGACTGTTCCAACTGACCAGTTTAACCTGAAATTCATGCTATAGCTCAAAGCAAAGTCAAATATCTGCACTGAATCTGGACTACAAGGGAATTTGACTCCATCAGTTTGGGTTCACACATGATACATCCACTACCCTAGCCAAATATTTTTTCAGGATTCTTTGAAACAATGAAGTTTAGTTTGAGAGAAAGAGTTTTATCCTTTTGAGAAGCTAAACATGAGCTATCGTTGTTGTTGTTGTTGTTGTTGTTGTTGTTGCTCTGACTGCAAAAAAAAGAGAGACTTGCTATGTATGCTGCAAGGCATTTACCTTGTATGTAATCCAAAATCCATAAGGAATCAGTACAGGCAAAACTTTTCTCTTGTTCAGAAATTAATGATTTTGTTTTCAGGCTTTTGGATTCTGGAAGAAGTTCTGTTTCCGACACATAATCCTGTAGGACCAAGGAAAGTAATCTGAGAATTCTCAGGGTGTAGCAGGGATAAGGGGAGAGTTATATTTCAGTGAAAAGTTGAGAAAATCACAGAGGAAAGATTGAAAAAAGCAAAAATATCTGAAGCAAGCACCACTTGTCCAGATCTGTAGTGCAGTAAATAGCACACTGTCCCTTTTGTCTTTCCTGCTCCTTGTTATGACATTATATTTCCTAGAATACCATTAGGTCCTTTTTTTTAAGACAGAGTAACATTTTCATCAGGCAGATACATGATTCTTACATGAGCTAAGATATAGCACTGCTTTCAAACAGAAGAGATAGATCTACTTTCCTCTGTTCAGGGGAAAGCTGGTACAAAGTGCATTTGACATGAAGCCTGAGAAATATGGGTAGTAATGGTCACTTATAAAAGGTACAGTAAGAAATCTGTATTACAAATGGTGCAAAGAATGGACAAATAGTGAAAAGAAGCACAGAAAGAATACTGTTTCCTGATTGTATATATTGACTATTCAGTATTGCTTTTTTGTATGAAGTAGCAATTTGTATATTAGTATAGATTGTTGTGTTTCATCCCAAACTGATTACTGCAAAAGTTTCAGCAGTCAAAGAAAGCTTATCTCTGTCTTTGAAACAGCACTACCAGCAGTCAGTCAGGTATACAAGAAACTAGGCTCAAATATATTGTTACCTAAGATATCTATGGAAAAAAATGACCAAAAAAAGGACATTTGTACACAACCACATTATAAATCCTTTGATTTACACATATCTGCTATTCTTGTTTGTGAGTGCTTTACCATACATCTGGACCTTGACATCTAGGTGCTTATTGAATAACTTGAATTTTCATCTCTTATAACCTTTATTGTGGAGAACTACACAGGGTAACCCTTCTAATTCTCAAAAGGAACCCTTTCCAACAGAAGAAATACCTGGTGTTTTGGAAGCCAGAAATCATCAAACTAGAAAAGAGTCCTTTAAAATGTTCAGCATAGGAGCATGTTCTACTTAAAGTGGGCTGCTGATAAAAGAACCCTATATCTCTAGAGATACAAAGCAGAAAAAAGTAATGTTATACATCAGAGAGATAAAAGATCACTGTGCTGAAAGTAATCATCAAACTATGACTTCTTAAAGCTTGAAACTGCATTTTTCTAAAGTTTCCACTGTTTATTAATTCTTTCTGTATATTTTCACAAAACAACACAATTTCTTTAGAAGTTATAAAAAATATCTGAAGAATATAAAAATATAAGTTTTTAAGAAAATCAAGCTCCATCTGAAAGGTTTGTTCATTTAAAGGAAAATTCTCTAAACAATCAGTCCATTAAAGCAATAGTATTTTTCACTTTCCAAAGATAAAAAGAGATTTGTTTTTATATGTTGACTATACAAAAAGATAAGCTTAAAGACTGCAGAACAGTCTCCAAGGCATACAATTAATCGGAATGAAAATTCAAGTTGGTATTTTGATATAAATAAAAAATACCGTTAATTTGTTGTTCAAATTACTGAAAACGTCCCTGCCAGGAGCAGTCTGAATAAATCCAGGTTTGACAGACAGGGCACTAATGGCAAGCACTCAGACATTTAAATCAGAGGCTTATTCTTTGTAATACTTTTCCTGAATCCAGCTTGCGTTCACATTCAAGTCCTGAGCAAGATTTTCCTTTTATTGGCCAACTTTATATTGATAGAAGGTATTTATCATAATCATACCTTTTTGGCTTAAATTATTTATATAATAGCCTCTCTCAAGGAGGAACAGCAGCCAAAGACACTACTTCTAAAAGATAATGCTGCTAATTGTGTCAATATTTATTAAAATACTAACACTCATTCTGTAAAGAGAAAAAGTGGTCTGTGTGGCCATGTTCTCACTGCAGAATCTGGTAGCAAACATTTCAAGATATTGGATAATGCTCATGGGTTACTACTGCTCCAGCAGGATATGCTCAACAAGACTTTGCTGTGAAACATCCTCCTCCTCTCCCCATGGGATGCATTGATTGTGAGGAAACACCTTGCGCCTGTTTTCTGCTGAGTGGAATTTCTCAGGGCCCCACAGTGCCTGCAAGATTTCACATGGTAGAAGATCGCGCTGGCAAGCACCTAGATAAAACCTGTCTATATTGGCTCTGCTAAGTCCACACAGATAGAGGCTGGGTGGTCACATATTCTATACACAAGTGTCTTGGCCTATAATGAATTCATCAGGGGCAAATCTTGATGTCTTGGAACCTGAAACCCCTTAAAATAGAGCCTTGAGTCATTTCCCCAAGTTTCACAACAAATCCTATTTTGTTTTCAATGGGGATGAATAATACAAACACTGAAATCAGACTGTAAGGTACTGAATCTGAATTTACTGTAGAATATAGAAGTAATATAAACCATCATTACAGTGAGTAACACAGTGATTGCCTTCTGCAAATTATGTTGCAGAAATAGAAGTCTCGGCACTGAGGGCTGAAGTATGAAAGCAGCAATAGAATTCAGAAGGTATATGATTTATTTTTCAAGAGTTTATGATGGCATTGTATCATACTGGTTATTTTTTGGCACAGACTTCATTGTAATGCTGTACTGCTTTTCTGAGAATGAGTTGCATCCTTTTCTGTCTGTTTTGCTCAGCATCTTAGTATCATGAGTAATAAGTGCAAAAGATTTTCCGAAGAAACTGCATCTCTGTTTCCTGTCTATACTTGGTAGAACACTTTACTTTTATTCCTTGTTTCTCACGAACTCATTCCAAGCACATCAGTGAAGCGTAGCAGCAGCACTTGGGTTTAAAAGAAACCATTTACCTTGTAGGCGGGAACAAAATTCACATCCAAGATTTACCGCTCATCCCAGAATATTGAACTGGCTCTTAATACAAACTCAAACTAGGCATGTCCTTAGCACTGATGGTGTATTAACAAGAATCACTTCATCCCTGCAACCAAGCCTGGGGAAACCATCTAAAAATAGTATGCAGGCATTGGATTTTCAGTACAATTAACTACTTTGAAAAATGATGAGACTGCTAAGGAGATAAAGAGGACTCTCAATGTTAGATAGAGCTATTTAAATAGCATGTTGGGAAATGGTAAATTTCAGCTTTCATCTTGTTTACAAATAATCAGTAAATAGATGCAAATTTTAGAGAGTTTGTCTTGCTGAGTATTTTAAGAGGACATTTTTTACCCTACAGATTCTTTCGATCAAGAGCTGAATACTACAAAGAAAGATATATTATGGAATCATGGAGAAAGTAAGTAGTTGCATGCCTGACTATTTTTCATAGCCAGTAGAGTCTAGAATTCATTATGTGTTTTGTGCAATTAGTCACACAATATTGGTTCTGTGCCTAAACATTATGTAAATACATGTTGAAGACTGCAGGAAAGAGTCCTTGATAGTTATATACCCTAATGGCTGGGAGCAGTTCAGTGCTTCAGAGAGAGAGCAGAAGTGAATTGCACTGTACACTTTTAAACATTTCTTTATTTTCTTTATTTTGGTTTGTTTGCTTGTTTATTTTTCTCCCCAAGGAAAATGTTGACATATGCTGACACATGATGACTTGGGATGTAAAAACTTAATTCCCTTTCCATTCTAGAAAGAAAAATGTATCAACTATATTGTCTGAGCTGGCTGTTTACAAAATATACACTCCTTTTGCTCTCATCACAGTCACATAGAGTAATTGAATTTATATGAACACAACACTAATTGTCAAGGATTTGCTCACTGGTCTTTGTCTCTCTTATCAGATTAATTGCCTGAATGCCAGGGCTCCTACTGGAGTGTTTAGAGTGCTGCTGTGTCTATATGCTGAACATTGTTTCATCACTTTCCCCAAAATACAAACCGGAGCTGTTGCTCTCTTTTAATATAATTTTGTTTGGGTTACTTTTACCATTTACTCTCTTGATAGACATGGTGGACTGAATATCCTGATATACTACAATACAACATTCAGAATTATTTTTGCTCCTGTGCCATTTGCCTTATCGTATTTTTCTGTATTAACATTAAGAGAAGTATTTTTGCAAACAGAGTGCAACTTTTGGACCTTCCTACAATTTATTGCAGGTAATCAACAACTTGGGGAAAGCCTAAGTTCTTGATGAAGGGTTTTGACATCTGGTAAAACACCTCTAAAACTGGAATTGTCTCTGAAGGGGATAAAATTTTAGAAAACAGGAGTCTATATACTCAAAGGAACTTTAACTAGAACTGCAACTCAATGAAGGTGGACAGCTATGCCTAGGTGTGCTCTGTAGCTCCTCTTGCTAGAACAGAACTCCAACTTCACGTGGCTTCACCTGTCTTTACATTTAATGAGCATGGTAAGAGTCTTCTCTCAACCTGTATTACTAATGATTATTTCAAGTGTAGCTGAAACAGGAAATGCTGGACATATATTTTCTTCTCGAAAGGGATCATGAAAGATCAACACCAAATTGTTCACATACCAGAAATTCAGTCATGAATTCTTCACCTTTGAAACAATATTTTAGATTAGAACATTCCCAAAAATTGAAGTCTGTGTGAATTGCCAGCATGTTTTCTGTGCTTCTCACATTGCAGAGATTACCTGGAATTGAAGTCTATAGGTAGTTTCTGATAGGAGAAAATCTCATTATGAAACAGGGTATGTCTGACACGACCCCTGTTACTGCCCAGCCAGGATGGTTGTTGACCAACAGGATGTGCCATATCCTGTTATCTTGAATACAGGAGGCATTAAGCAGCAAGGAAGAGTTAACTTGCATACAGTTCCAGACCTCCCCTTCCTCAATGCTCCATCCAAAATAAATACTTGCCATAATTCTTTCTGTTAATACTGCTATTATATATCAAATTTGATGCATGTGCCATTCTAAATTCAGGCATTTTAATATATTTTAGCATGATTTTAAAAAATACTGGGTATCTACCTTCTTTTTACTTAATAACAATTTTTCTTTGAAAATTTTGGAAAACTGGACTTCTAAAACTTCACAAGGGTGCAGACTTCTGAAAGTCATTATCATGTTCTACCAACTATTATCAATATTTTCTGTGAATACTATTATGGACATTTATGACAAATATTCCCTCCCACAGGGTGGGACTGAGTCACACACTTACTAAATGTGCTATGTTCCTGACATCTGTCTTGGTATTATATGGTGTCCACTACTTTTCCTAATTTTATGAGTTTTCTTTGAACATTTTCCATTTGTCAGCACTCTCTTAGACTTACAAACTTCCAAAGAAATGGCCATGGTGTTCCAGTGGTCAAAACCCTCTGGAGCAAGAGAAGCAATACTCAGGATTACTCCTACTGAAGACTCTCCTTTTTGATTTAAAATTTACCTACAACTGGCAATTCACTAGCACCCTTGAGTGTTTAGCATAATCAACAGTCTGAGCATGGAAACCCCTTCTATTATCATTCTTTTTCGTTCATGAACAACTGAATTGTTGGTCATATCAAAATGTGAATTATTTTCTTGGCTTTTAAGTAATAAGTATTTAATAATAATCATATAATATATATGAATTATACATATGAAGTATCTTTTCCAAATGCATAAAAAGTATTTAAAGAGTATTTGTTTTCTTCTCCATTATCATTGAAATAAATGTCATTTTTATCTAGCTGCTGGGTAATTTCATTGCTAGGATCCCTTTTGATCCATATTTTACTTGAAAAAAGCCTTTATTTTCAGTCTGATAATGATAGATGTTTCTACATGTAGTATCTCCCTTTTCGTATTCCTTGTGAATTTTCCATGATTTCTAAAATTGCGTGGGTATTTGTTGTTATTAGCTTAGCTATTGACTAAAAGCTTCATTTCTTAACCTCCAATTAATAACTACTTTTTAAAATCAGACAGCATCTTTCCTTATTATTTCAGTGATATTTTTTACTGATATTCAAATTTTTTACTTAATATTTGTCTTAGAAAAATTTTCAGTGTTGTATTTTTACTAGTTTCACATTTTTCTGCTTGAAATTTTCTCCTGCCCTGACTTGAACATAAGTATTTGGGGAGGTTGTGTAGAATTCATGCAGTAGTTTTTAGTAAGGCAATAATTTAATCCTGTTTATAAACAGACATTATCAAATCATCATCATCATGTGTCCCTGTAGAGGTGATAACCATGTAGTTACTACATTTAGTTTGGTGAGAGAAACATATTATGTTAATGTCATAAGGTTCCCAATGTATGTTAAATCTCATTTCTACATTTCAGTGTTTTCCTCCCCTTCTGCCCATATTTTATCTCTAAGCACTAATATATACAGGCAGGAGCCAATCTTTTTGGCTTACAAAACGTAAATCTGTGATTCAGTAAATGATGCTAGTTATTGATCTAACCAGAAGAAGCACAAAATGGAGAAACAATCTACACGGATTCAAAGTCAATGGCACCGACCTATCAATGATTTAAAAACTCCAAAAAAGGACCATCATGGACAAGGAATGTCTCTTATGTCTTCCCTATACTCCCTTTTGTAATGGCCTAAAACCACTACTTTTAATATTCCAGTTGTTAATCCTCCAGGTTTCTGCTATTCTAATTAAGACAAACGTATATTGGCAAATGAGCAGTTCCAAATCTTTTTATTTACTATTTATTCTCAGCAATGGCATATAAATAGTTAATAAGTATCATTCCCTAGTCTTCCCCTGGTGCTTTTGCTAATTTTGTAATCAATATCTTGCTTTGGACCTAATTGCTTGATTTGTATTCTTCTTTGTGCCCATCCAGCCTGTTAGTGCTCTGCGGACTTCTGTCCCACCACAGTGCTTCCTATTTTTATCACATAAAGACAAGTCAAACAATTGTCCTCTCCCTTCAACAAAGATTCCACAAGTTTCCAACTTCCTACAGGACTTATTAATCAGTGGTTCATTTCCAGATTTTTACCATGTTTTCTTCTTTTTTGGACAATCCACCTTAATGGTTTTATGGAAACATTAGACAACCTCAGAGTAAGAGCATGTGCATAAAATAAGATAAAAATGTTATTCATATATGCTACCCTTTGTAGAAACATGACTCATGCTCTGGTTAAAGAAAATTAATTGCAGTTGCAGAGGAAAGAGTAGATATTCAGTGTTTGTGTTAGTTAAGCTGGGGATAAATGTAATTCTTAATTCTTTTATCTTAAAGTCTTTTCTTGGTCTAATATTTATTCTTGTTCTGCTCATAAATGTAGTGAAAATTGGAGGTGGTTCTGTGTATCTGTCTTTCAGGGCTTCATATATAGAAAAGTCACATTTCAGAATTAGAAAAATCAAAAAAGGAAGAGAAATGTTAAAGAAAAAACTCAAATAACTTAGAAGAATGCTTTTTCTTTGTTCTGCAAGTGATGTCCCAGTCTAACTTTCACTACCTTGTGGTTGTATAATTTGCATGTATCATTTTCAAAGTTTTATATTCCAAGATTTTCTCGTCAAGTAAAGGAATATGAACATGGCATTCAGGATAAAGCAATTCTGTTTACAAATAAATATGAATTTGTTTATAAATATTTACTCTAGACTTAGTCAAAGCCAGGTAAAGAATTGGAGCTGCTAGCTCATTTCTTATGAGCCACTACAATTAATCATTTGTCCCAAGCCATGGAGTGAATGGAGAGGTCTATAAAATTAATTACATCTCATCAGATACCAATGTATTTGTCTTTATTGCAGAACAATCTTCATGAAAACAGAAATACTGTGATTTCACAGGTGGCTTGGTGTTTTACCTCATCCAGGAGGTAAACTAGACTAGCTTCATGGTTTGTGAATTTACAGCCCAACGTGGAACACCATCCAACAGTTCTCCAGCCCAAGAGCAGAACCAGCCACTGCTGTACCTTCTCCGATGACAGAGTGCTAATCCTGCAGAACCTTGTATTTGACTCTTATGCTGAATGGCTGCTGTGGCCTTCTGTTGAATTAAGCAAGGTTATAGACCCAAAAATTGTCTTCCTTTCAAGGGTTAAACTATATAATGTAATTGAGGCTTATTCTAAAAAATCTGCTTGCCCTGAGGTCAGGCAGAGCACTGAGCTGCAATCATTAATAAGCCATTTTGTGTTTGCCTCTGTGATCAAAGAATTCATGTCCAGAGCGCAGTAGCTTGTTTCCTTTGCATTTCGGCTTCAAATTTAGTTTCCAGAGAGAAGAGAGAATAAATCCTGACAATAACAATGGTGAATCTTTAATGGCACTCATTAAAGTCAATGTTTGATTTTTCAACTGTGCTACCTGAAATTCAATTTTTAGACCAAAAATGCATTTAAAAGCTTTGGGGCCTTTTGTAACAAACACCCTTTCACAAGTTATACTGATCTGCTATGTTCGATGGAAGACTATTTTATGTTATTTGTTCCATTAGTTCCTTTAATTTCCTTTATAATAGCTGAACCTTTACGGCAGTTAAAAAAAATTTAATAGCAGCTTTGATCTTCAGATATCAGCTAGAGGGTACTCCACACTTAGATTTTAAATAATGTACTGTAGAAAGCTATCATCCAATGAAAAATCCTCAATTACTTTAAAAGCTACCCTTCACCATGCTTTTACATTTACAGGCCTTTCTCCTTTTTTTTTGAAATTTCAACCTCCATAATACCGAGGTGCTTTAAGCAATTATTTATGATTGCATTACCTCATACTAATTTTCTACTCAGTGCATAAACCAGAGTTGCATCTGCTTTGTTAGAACAGGGAACATGATCTAGCTGATACATGTTCTTCCTCTTCCCTGGCATAATCGATGGAAAGCGCTCCCCAGAGACACCAGTGCCTTTTTCTCCTTGCATAGAATGCAGTGCTGATTTAACTATTGTTTGGTAAATACATTAGAAGAAACAAAAAACCAAACAAAAACAAACCCCAAAGCAGAGCCCTGCACTATAAAACATTACAATGCATTTATTTTTCCACCTTTAGGACCAAAAAATTGGACAGATAAAGCTCTGAGTTTTGTATCCTGTATGAGTTAATCTACCTTGCTATCTGTAACTAATACTGGTGCTATTTGATATGCCTGTGTTTGACTATGGATGTGCATGCATGGCTTCATCTACATTTACTGAGGGCATGACTGAACACCGACTGCTCCACATCACACACTCTGTAAAAGCAAAGATGCTTTTGCCCTCTAGAAGGGAATTGTTTGGGAAACAATAATGGGATTTTTTAGAGGAAATTTCAGTTTTACATGAAAAAAGTGATTTGCTTGCAAACAAATCAGAAGGAAGTCTCCCAGGTTGCAAAACCTGCCAGTTTCACCTGATCACACGTTATTAAAGGTTGGAGGTGGTAAAATGGGCACCTGCACATGACGCAAGTGCAGCCACATGTTGTGCATAAAGTGCATAGGAAATTGGATTAGATTCTGAATGGGAGCCTCCATAATCAGCTCAGCGCCAGTGAAATGCAAAGGAGAGGTCTCGGTGATGACTAAATGAATGCTATTCCTTTGTGTTATGAGACCTCTCCTGTCATTCTGTATCTATACCTACTTACAAACAGAAATAGCTTTTGGATTAAACGTGGAGTTTTATTAATGTCCTGGTATAGGGGACATAGATTTAAATTCCTGTCCTGCAGGATGAAAAATGAAGCTTGAGTACTGAAACCACCAAACTGCTGGATGGTTTCTCACTCTCTTGCTGAAACCTTTCTGCCTGGTATTAATAATTAAATAGGCTTGAAATTGTCTTGCCACAGCGTTGCTATTTACAATGTCAACTAATCCAGTTGTTAATTCTTCCATCCCTCAGAATATTTAATTTCTGGCACACGGTGCTGCACTCGGTCTCCCCCATCTGAGGTGACTGCTGAACCCCCTTGACTACTGGATACAAGCACATGTAACTTGTTCTGTCCTCAAAGTACTTCCTCCCTTTGCATTTCAGCTCTGCTGCCAATGTGTTAGGGTGCTTCTTATCTTGATTCCTGAGATCAGAGTACCTCTGAACCTGCCAGTCCTGCTGATCTCTGTCAGGCAATTAAGTTAGAGGCATGTCATGGCTGAGAGATGTATTAAAAGGCATTTGCTGACACTACTTATCACATCCTGAAGTCTGCTTCCAAGAAATGGGAGAGAGATGATCTCAGCCAGATCTGAAGTTGCCCTTCTCCCCTCAATTGCTTAGGTGGGATCCAGGTTCAGCTGAAAGGTGAGACAGGTAAATGGTGACAGGGCTGTCACTCTTTTGTTTTAATTCTCAATTACATTGTTTCTAGCTTTCATGACATAATAGGATTTTTTGAATACTCAATATTAAAAAGCACAACAGCAGCTGGGTTGTTAAATAATAGTTACATAAGAAGAAAAATATTAACCATAATTTTTCTGCCAGCTATTACTATGAGGGCAAAGTTTTTAAAATCTGCACTGCAAACTTTCAAAATATTTTGAGAAATTATTTCTAAGAACTAGATAAATGTAGCTACAACTAAAGCAAGAGACAGAGGTAACTTTCATCCTGTAATCATAATGTACTGAACGTAGATTTATCCTTTAAGATTGTCTGGAACACAGAACTGGTGTGGACACAATTGTCCATCTGTTGTCTGTCTTAGACTGAAATACGTGTAAAGAAATAGCTTCATACTTTCAAATGTGAAATGGACTGTAAAGCTTATATAACCTGAACCAGGGAGGAGCCAAAATCAGACAACTTACTCTTTCTTCATGGAAATATTACAAAACTCTTAAGGATCTCCAAAACTCAAACTCACAATAAATCTAATGAAACATATAACAAGTATAAAATGCATCCAGGAAGTCCTTCCCTCAGGTCATTAAAGTACGTTTTTCAAATTGTTTCTCAAATCCTTGGACTGAAGAAAACAGATTTATATAGTGAGATTTACAGTGTAGTCATGTGAGATTTGCAATTCCTTCTTTAAGCTTTGTGGAGCTGACAGTGCTCAACAGACTTGTGCTTTTTCCCCCCCTCCCTTCAATTTCAGTTAAAGAGTAAACAAAATTACCAAAAGTAGATTTATACAATAAGTTTCAATTTCTTCTCAAGAGAATCATATTGCTTTATGTTTCGTATTTCTTCCCCTCCAGAGACCTAGATTTTACTCCTTTCTGCTTCCTCTGAAACACAGTGAGTAATGGATGCCCAACACTAAAAAAGTATGGAAAAGACCCCAGGTTCGCTCCTGGCACTGCAATTGTTTACATTACACAGGTACCTTGGGGCCACCTTTGAGATCAAGATCCCTTTTGCTAGTTTTGATTGTATAGTAGGAAATAATCCTCACTTCAGAGCAGTTGTAATCTTACTGGAAATGACAAATGGGAGGTAGAGAAGAGATACATAACTTGTGGATGCAAGCTCTTGTAGGTCAAGGTCGTTTAGGCAGTCCCTACGTAAAACGGTGTGAGTATTTTAGTATTGATACTACATGAAGGTTAGCAGTCAAGAGAAAAAACTTAAAAGACAGAAATCAAGTCCAGACTAGTGGTGGAAGGGCCTAATCAGCTTCCTTTGATGGTTAACCATAAAAGGACCAGGTGCACACCAGTTACGTAAACCAGATTTTTCACACTGTTGTGTTCACATGTGCCCTACCAGCCCTTGGAGCGCTCCTCCAGGAAGTGGAGTGGAGTGGGCTCTGAGCAGGAGTCTCAAGGTTGAGCAGGAATTTGGCTCAGAGCAGCGCTGCCCTGCCTCCACAGGACCTTATCTTCCAATCACATCTTTCCTGTCATAACAGTCAGAATATTTGAGGCAAAAAATGCTTAGTTCTGGTCCTTCATGCCTGATATATACATTTACAAAGCAGAGCCCCTCAGGAAGTAAGAAGTGCATCATTTCAAAGGTTGCATTTCATCTAGTTACCTTTTATTGTCAGTGTCTCCTTCAAGTAGAAGTACTACCAGTTTGGGTGTCTTGGTAGCTGGTGTAGCAGCGTGACATTAATTAATGTTAATTCATGGGTTTTGTATCATACCCCTTGACTGACATGGTATTTTAGCAGTGTCCACCAGTGCTGCTGTGAAGAATTCCACTGGGCTGATGGCATTCTATTGTTATGCAATATGTGAATCATCTCTTGGTTTTAGCTGCACAATCCATTATAGTCCTTTCCCCATTTCCAGAAATTAGGCACAGTCTGAATTACCTAGTTTGTCACAGGGCTCTGACACACGTTAACCAAGAAAGCAGCTGTGGTACTCATCTTTTGGCAAATTTTTCAATTTTCATAGACATTTCAAGAGAAATTATTGTGTTGCTGGACATTATGTGCTCCAGTTTCTAATCTGATTTATTAGTACAGGGGTGTTGAAGGTTTTGAGGTTTTTTCTGACACTAACAGATACTTTATGCTTCATAGTTTGAGACTTCTGGCAAAGTATGAGATCAGCCTCTGCTCAGCAGCTCATATGCTGGCTGTGAGACCTTCCACTGCCTGCAGCTTTTCTGTCCATGGATTTTGGAGGAACTCTGCCTGCAGAAGGCTCACTACTCCTTTCTGTAGAGGACTCAAACAGGCATCTGTCTGCTGGGAACATTTTTAGCTCTCTAATACTTCACCAGGTATGAAACTAACCACTCTGTTCCACTTCATCTAGTGACTTCTACACCCAGCTAATAGTAATTAACACAATTACTTTGGCAACAATTTCATTCTCTTTTAAAATTGGTTTAATCAAGCTTAGGTGGGTTTGCAAATTCCCCAAGTTCTTGTTTGCTTTTCAAAGCCTCTCATTAAAAAAAAAAAAAAAAAGAAGAGAAAGAGAGAAAGATAGAAGGAAGGAAGGAAGGAAGGAAGGAAGGAAGGAAGGAAGGAAGGAAGGAAGGAAGGAAGGAAGGAAGGAAGGAAGGAAGGAAGGAAGGAAGGAAGGAAGGAAGGAAGGAAGGAAGGAAGGAAGGAAAGGAAAGGAAAGGAAAGGAAAGGAAAGGAAAGGAAAGGAAAGGAAAGGAAAGGAAAGGAAAGGAAAGGAAAGGAAAGGAAAGGAAAGGAAAGGAAAGGAAAGGAAAGGAAAGGAAAGGAAAGGAAAGGAAAGGAAAGGAAAGGAAAGGAAAGGAAAGGAAAGGAAAGGAAAGGAAAGGAAAGGAAAGGAAAGGAAAGGAAAGGAAAGGAAAGGAAAGGAAAGGAAAGGAAAGGAAAGGAAAGGAAAGGAAAGGAAAGGAAAGGAAAGGAAAGGAAAGGAAAGGAAAGGAAAGGAAAGGAAAGGAAAGGAAAGGAAAGGAAAGGAAAAAGACCTAAAGTTTAATAGCTTAATTTTTATTTGGAGTAGGACTCTTCAAATTCCAGTAATACAGTTTCATAGTTAACCTCCTCAGCCCTGAATTAACTGAAAACTGTTGAGACATCAAAGCTTCAAAGCCAGCCACCTATTGTTCGAAATAGCTCCCCGTCTTCCTTTTCTCTAGCACCTATTGCTAAATTGCCTTCCTTTTATTGCCTTTTCAGCTGTTGTGAGCTTTTTAACGGCTTCATTCTTCAAGGTCTTTGCCTAATTTGCAGCAGTTCTGACTCAATTATCACTCAGAGCCAAGAGGTCTGCTACTCCAAGTACACAAATTTTGGCTGGCGGATCTGCAGTCTGGTTCTCTGCCCAGCCACCAAATCCCTCTGCCTCTTCAGTCAGATATGGATCAGAGGAATACCTCTAGATGAAGGCACTGTACTGGTAGGGCATGTTTGCAAAGGATGGATTCCTAAGAGCAAATGTTACCTTTGCTCCTGGAAGGACATTTAAGTATGTGTTATTCCTCTGTGTCCAGAGATCCTTTTGTTTTTTGAAACGATCGAGCAATCACACATAACAGAAAACCTCTATGCATTTTGATTACTCAGAAAGTATTGATGGCAAATTCTCTCCAACGATTATATACAATATACATGAAATAAATCGGTGACTAATCATGGTATGGGACCTGAATGGAGGGGAGAAATGTATCAGGAAGTACACGGAAAAATCAGAAACAAGAATTTCAGGGTATTTGTGCCAGTCTATTTTCTGGGAGGTTTTGTGAGTTTAAATTACAGACTTAGCCTTTTCTGAAGATTGATTTGGATGACAGTTCCAATGTAAAATATATTTTCACCAGTTCCTATTGAAAGCCCAATTTCAGACTCATTTACACTGAAATCTATACAACTTAAGCTGGTGCTTTTGGAGTTCTTTATATTGCTCTTGCTGTTTGCAATCAAGCTCACTACTCTAGTTCTGTTAAAGGAAAAAAACTGTAGCAGCCACAGTACAGGTGAACATAAGGAAAAAACGCAAACAAATTAAATATATATTAAAAAAAAAGTGCTTGGAATTCCAAATGGGGGAAATAAAAATGATTTGTATTAAAGGTTGAATATACCCTAAACTATAATGTTGCAAGTTTTATGGGAATGAAGTTTCTATATCCTTGTGCAATACATCATCAATCCACAGCCAAATACTACTCACACTGTACATATTTTATTTTTACAGAAAAATATTTGGATACCACTTACCTCTGAGGCAGTTCTTCTGGAAATTTTAAATATACTTCTTTCTTAGGAAGAAAGAAAAACACATCAAAATGAATGATGAAACCTACAAAATGTATTTTCAGCTATTTTACGTAAACTGGGAGAAAGTGTAAAATTTCTTGTTCCAATTCACTCCACCCAGAGTTCTGGTGACAGCAATCTGGAAAGGTTACATTTGCAGTATTATCTAATGGTAAGAATTATCAGGAGTGTAAATAATCACAATCAATCTTTCTTCCTGGTGAAAGGAGGAACTGTGATAATACAAGCTTAGAGTAACCCCATGAAAATCTGTGAAATTAATTCCAGCTAGACTGGTGAAACACAAAAGTTTAAAAATAACATTACTGAAGTGAGAGTTCATATTTAGTTGCAAATTTGTTGTACTCACTTTTTATTCTGAACTAAAGGTATTTTATTCCTCCTCCTGGTGAACCAGAGCACCAACTCTGGCTAGAAAGCTGATAAAAGGTTTTAGCAACCTTGCAAACTACCCCTCTTCATGAACCTCACGATTTTAGTAAGGAAGACAACCATGATCAAGAGAACTTCCTGCTAGATGTTGGAGAAGGCTGTATATGGAAATCAGTGGTACAAAAGTACTGTAAGTATTTTTAAAGCTGAGTATAAGCAGATAAGCAAGGCTTACTGCAATCAGCTACAAACTGAATCCAGCAGGAGAGCAGTGCTCTCTGCTTTATAACACACAACTCTAACATCTCTTCAATCTTCTTGTGACCCGTTTTTCTCAATTCTAGTATGTGCATTATGCTTTCATGATACTAACAGAGTACTGGGGAAATGCTGTCCTTGTGGGTATAGTCTGGTTGAAAGGGTAGACCTAGACAATGGTCTTCAATGGCTAATTTGTAATACTTCCATCACTGCTATTGTGTATATATGATGACTGTCAGTTCATTAGGCCTTAAATCCGCTTATAAATATTTTATATTAAGTTCTTTGTTAAAGAAACTTTAAGCCTTGTCTAGTCTAGTGATGTGTTTATTGTTTAAATTAAACCTTAATATTTTACTTGCTCTGGTGTTTTATATGGCAACAAAATTTTACAAGGGCTTAATAAGAATAGGCTAAGCTTGCTCTATTGTCATGAAAAGGTTTTCTTTCTTCTGCACTTCCCTCTCTTATTCCAGATCCTCTCACTGATTCTGAGATTCAGTGGCTCATGTGTTCTTGTAGACATAGTCATCTATATACTATGCTGCTGTGACAATTTCATTATTCTGTTTCGTGACTTCATGCCCATGTCATCAATTCAGCAATTGGTTATTCAGTTTGTTAATGAGGGAAAAGTGCAGTGACCATTCAGTCAAATTACAGAACATAGAAAAGGTCAAGGTACTACTGTACATTATTCTAATTCATGGAATATTGTACATAAGATGATATATTTTCCATTCCCCAATACTTCATTTCATAGGAAAATTATTACAAGACATAATACGGCATAAAATTAATCCACACTGAGAACAAAGCCTGCAATTAAAATGCTAAATGGCATAACTTGAATCCTTTATTTTGACAATTACTGGAGTAAGAGTAAGGATTTCATCTTATACCACATGAAATCATAATTTTAAAGTTATCATTTGTTGCAGGATACTAAGCACATTTTAAATCTACAGCAAGGTGGAGGTGCCAAAGTGCAGCTTAACCTCTCCTCCTCATAGGTAACCCAGCACAAATCAAAGTTCTGCTGAGTTTCATCTAATCCTAGAAACATGTGAAAAAATAGCAAAGTTTTTCATCAAGGCAGAGATAAAGAATATACCCAAGATTTTGTAGGCTCATAGTTTCTAAAATCACCTGTGATAGTCAAGATCAAGATGGCAGTCCTTGCTGAGTAACTATGCAAATACTCACTGTAAAAACTGCTTTAAAACCACAAGTGTCTTCCTGGACCAGAATTCAAGATTTCATCTCCATTCTTATGGACAGCAGTCACAGGACAGGGGAATTCTGCTCATTTGCTCTGGTTTGGTCTCATAAATCTTCTGCCTTATGTTGTGCAAATGGAAAAGCCTTGGAAAAAAGTTTTACAAATACATTTCCTCCTAGCTCAACCCTGGATGATAGGGCACTTCCAGGAGGGGCCAGATACAATCTTGCATGGGAAGAGAAATTAATTCCACCTCATCACTCAGCAACTATTTTAACTGCTACAATTTCAGATAAAAATAAAAGGAAAGGGTAGATTTTAAATGAAATAATGTTCCCTTTTCTTTTAGTCCTCATTCTCCCTTTCCTGAGTATTTTCTTTTTGTCAGAAAATGCTTAGGTAGGTAATTTGAGGGACTACACATCAATGAAGGCAAAAACATCAATCCAGAAGACACAGAGTTTAACATACATTTTCCAATTTCCTAATGGATAGCATGTTACCTGTATTTTACTTCTAATTGCAAGGCTTGGGAGACATTTTGTAATGCCCTAAATTTAATTGAGCTTGGTATACCTTTAAAGTCTAAGTGTGGGACTTCTAACTGGCATTTTTTCCATAACTTCACTCTATATGTTAAGCCTGCATGACTACCTACTTGTTCCTTCCATTATCCAGAGCAGTTATTATTTTTATTCATACAAATATTAGACTGTCATGATGGTCATATGAATTCACATATTTCTGAAGCCTGTAATTTCACTTCTATTCTGCTTCACTAAATTGAGTTGCTGATATTGTGATGAATTGAGCTATTGTACTGTCTCATTTCTTTCCTGCTATTAATTATACTCCATTCATTAATATGACAAATTGCAAAGTTTTCAATTTTGTTATTCTTTTCTTCAGTATTCTGGAAAATCATTTTAGCTTTAATCAATGAAAATTAGAGCCTCGTAGCAGATAAAAAGTGAGAAGTTTTAGTCAAATGACAGGTTGGATCAGGCCCAAATCCACATCTGACCTGTGCTCATAATACTCCAAATTATGAATCAAGCTGCTTTTACCCAGCTAAAGGGCTTGTTTTACATTCAGTTATGGTTTACTTTCACTGTCATAAGTAGAATAGGATTGCTAAAGTGACCCATTAGTCTCTCTAAAATTCCATTTTACAGGCAAACAACAATTGCTTTGAGACTTTTAGCAGCTTTTCACCTGTTTCAATAGTTCTTTTTTGTCGGTTATATGGCAAAATAAGTGTGTTTGGGTAGAAATAATATGGAATTGCCATTTATTTCATATGACTTTGAGAGAAAATTTGGAACAGTGTTTAATCTATATTTAAAGTTATGCATTGAGAAGAAGAGCATGTTCTTCAACATGTAGTAAAGGATTCATAATTTTGTCTGGCACATGTGCTACTTGAACAATAGCTGCACCTGAAAACCATTGTGTTTTATAGCCAAATTCACTTTTACAGACTTGAAAATCTGAAGTACAAAATTCAGATGTACTTTGGAATTTGTCAAAGCATACATATTTACACTGACACTTTTGACTATAGTTTTTTTCAGTAGGGGATTTAGTAATATTGAACTACAAAGGAGAAAAAGGTTATGAAGACCTTTACACAGAAAACAGATATAAATGTAAGAAAAGACCATTATTATAATACTGGGAGACATTTGAATGAGGAATTTCAATATTTCTAACAACCTTTTACTTCTGTCTTTTTTGACTCCATGGTATTGTTTCAATCCGTCTTTGTGGTGTTTTGCTGGTTTTTACATAACCCAAATTTTGTCCTTTTTTTTAAGGAAAATAATTATGAATCCTAACATAGTCACCTAAACAATTTGGAATGCAAGTTTGATATACATGTATAAAATGTAAATGTTATCCAAATATATTAATCAAAGGGCTGAAGGGGTGTTGAGGACATGATCTCCAATAAACCAGCAACATTTTAGAGCTGAAAATGTGGCTTCTCTTACCTTTTCTGCTGTGGAAGAAAAGGTTGATGATTCTCTGGAGATTCTGTGATAGCTCAAGACATGTCAATGACTCATCTGTAAATATCTATTCCCCTGAAGCTAGCAAGGAAAACTCCACAGAATGTGCTTGATAATATAAATCTCATCATGAAGTGATATACATCTTGTAATTGCCACTTCAGGGGTGAAGGCCAGATTTCCTGGCAGGTGTGAATTGGCATATCTCTGCTGAAATCACAGAACCGCTGTGTTACATCAGAGCCTGGACCTATTTCCTGAGCTATTTTTGTCATGCCCCTAAAATCAATTCCTTGAAGGCTAAGATGGTGAAGAAAGGAAATAACTCTCTGTTCTTGGGATCTTGCCTACTTCATAGATTCTTGCCCTAAGACATTTGGGGTTTATTGTGTTATAAATGATAAAATGTAAAAATCTATGTAATGTGAAAAAGGTAGGGGAAAGAAAAGAGAAAAATACAAAATAATACACCACTTGAAATCACAGTTTAGTGAATTTTCCTATTTAGTTTGGACTATTTCAAATAATCTGCAGGTATGTTAATATAAAATAAAATCTCTGAAGCAATGTTTGCTTCTCACTTTTTCTATATTTCACGGTAGGGTCAGAATTAGACTCATAGGATTCCACGCAAAGGAACACTTAAATATTAAAGATTGCTGAATGACCAGACTTTTCGGAATAATCGGTTATTTTTTGTTTGATATTCTGTGTATAAGTGTTTATAGATTACCTTTTTATATTTAATAGCACAAATGATGTCATATTTTCTGTCATGTCTGAAAAAATCACAGCAACCCATTTCGTTTCCACATTTCCTGCCAAACTACTTAGTCCATCTCTCATCTAGATATCCTTTCTCTTCATTGTCAGTGATATGAACCAGAATGCCAATTTACTACACCTTATATACTCTAATAGCAGTCAGCTCATCCAGTCACAATTACATTACTTCAGGATAAGACTTTAGTGTCACAGTCCTTTACACAAGACATATTCACATTGGAAATGGTCTGTTTTTAACAAGGGAAAAATTAAATTTACTGGTAAGACCTGCAGACGTTTAGAACAGATTACTTTGTGAGTCAGTCAGAGCAAAGGACTGGAAACCTGTGGGCATAAAATATGCATTGGATTTTCAGCCTCATGGAGGGTGTATTTGCCCAGATACTTACAAAATTTTTGAAGTTGAAAACTTCAGCCAGAAAGTAGGTCTAGCCTGAAATAGGTCCAACTGTCTTTATCTGAACCAAGAAATTTTCTATTCCTATTCACCTCCACCCCCGGCACCATCCCATGAAGGAGGAATGCAAGAAGCTGGATGGGCGTTTGGAATTTAGCCAGGGCAAACCCAGAATGAGTTTTTAGAAAGAGGCTAATTTTGTGTATCACAGACCTGATCTGTGATGAGTTCTGCTATATTCACCTGTGTTGACTTCTGTGCTTTTTTGCTTTCAGTATCTGTTGCAGGGATTTTTGGGGTATGTCTGCCAGGCATTGCCACAGGCACAACTGAAGTTCCAGTTTCCTCACAGGTATCTTTGAGTTGCATGGACTTATTCTCCATAAAATCCTTTGAGATCTACATATGAAAACCAGTATATCTGAGCTGAGTTATTTTTTTTTTTTTTTTTTTTTTTTTTTTTTTTTTTTGCTGTGTGAGCATAGATCATATTAGAAGACGTCAGAAACTGACATGTTGGTAGGGAATTTAATGGGGTATATTTTCTTCTTGATAGGCACATATATTTCCCATTAATGCTAATGGGAATTATATGTGTGCAGAAGGAGAACACACCACTTTGCATGTAAATTTCACATTTTATTTTACAGAGGGTATGTAACCCTATTATCACCAGTGCTGGCACAAAAATTTATCCCAGTTCAGTGGGTTATAATCAAACATTAAAATGATCTAGCTGAACCTAATTTTATTTTACCTTTCCAACTCTTTTGTAATGAAAGTACTTTAATCCAAAGCATTTTCTGTGTCATGTGTGTGAATAAATAACCCTTTTCTTGCAGTTAAGTTGTTTTTAAACTCAAGCTAATAAAACTACTTATTTCCATTTCCATCAGAATTACAAGTACAGTTAAAAGGCTTACACAATTTATATTTGAAACATTCTTCAGGAAGAGAGACTGGTAAAAGATCACATCCTTGACTCTCAAAGGTATCTTCTAAAGCTGACAGAAAATACCAGCTTTTATGAATCCTGCATTTGATCTAGAAAGTATGTAGGTTTTTTGCCATACCGTGATTTTTCAAGTAGAGAGTATGCAAGTCTATGGCTGTACATTTTAAACTGCACAAAGGTTTGTGTAAAGTCTTGTGACTCAACTTAGGGTAGCATTGACCATGATTCATAAGTTGCATTAGGATTAGCAATCTCTCCTATTTCTTCTTCCTTCATGCTTTTTGTCTTTTTTGTATGAATTTCTTCTTTTTTCCTTACTAGCCTGTCCAGTCATACCATAAGCAGCTGCCTTTTCCCTGGCACATTCAAAAGGTGTCCCCCACATTCAGGAACATTAAAATTCAGGACTCTTGTATGAAAATAATAATAATAATAAAAAATAGATACACTTAAAAACAAAAATGTCCTTTTGTTACATTTCTGGAAAAGAAAAAAAAATCCTGAAAAGGAAAAATATTTTTTCCAAATTCCCCATAGATAAAACTGGAAAATATTAATTCAGGTGAAGTGCTTTGCCTTGCTGAAAGTGTAATAGTCAAATAAAATGAGCTTTACATCTAGCATCATGAATCCCAGGATATCATATTCATGGAAAAGATCTAGCTGGAGATTTCTGGCATGAGCCAAAATTTTCATTGTTGTCAGGCTTCATTTTCACAGGAGAAAGCCTCTGGGAAATGCTGAAATCAAAACAAACTGGTTTTTGCAATAACTCAATGGTTCTTGGGTAAATTCCAGCCAGGTGAAACCCAAATAGAAATCACGCTGGGTAAAAAGCAATCAAAAATTATAAGTTATTTCAACTGCTGGCAAGACTCAAGTTCTTTTTTTTCCTAATCAAATAAGAGGCATTGTAGGGGTAAGATGGGAGACCGTAGGAATTTGGACAACATCTAGAGAAGATCCAAGATCCTTGCTACTTTACAAAAGTAAGAACTGATACTTTAGATTTCATGTATTGGTGGAAAAAAATCCATAAAAGATAATTTAAAATCACTAGAACAAACATTTAATCCCCAAATTAGAAATTCAAAGCCAAAGAGAGATTTACCATTGACTAGGAACATAGCCTAGGAACAGAGGAGGTTTTATTTGACACAGGTAGATACTTTGTGATTTTGATTTTCAATTATTTCTTCTGCTGTCTGAGCTCCTTTTTTTTTGTGTAACTCCCTAATTCTGTTTTTCTTACTCCTGCCATATACTGATTTTACTTCTGAGTGCTCGATCAGATCCTTGGAAATCAATGTGGTTGGAGTTATTCCAGGAGAGGAGCTGCTTTCATTATACTATCAGTGCAAAATAACAAATCTTTTGGAACAAGTCCTAAACTTTTCCGCTGCTTTGAAAGTGTTTGTGTACTGAAGAGTCTTTTATACAGAGTACAGCAACACAGGTTTCTATTTATATTGGTAAGATTTTTAAAAAAACCAAAAAACCAAACAAAATCCCCCCCAAAAATCAGTATAACTTATTTTCTTGCTATTTATCTTAGATACTTTTTTATATTTCTATTTCTTCATTCTGAATTTTGAAAACAACATATATAAAATTTTCCAGAGAATTTTAGATCCTTAGAAGCTACAATAGTACTTTAGTTCAAGAATTAGCATCACTGTTCCCCCAAAAGCAACCTGCACACTTCTTGTATAAGTATATGATATATAAGGGTAACAAAGCTGACTGGTAAGAAAAGTCAAGATTAGTCAGGTTCTAAGCCCTCTCTTTTAAAAAAAAACATGGATACATAGTGAGGAATGGCAGGCTTTCTGCAAATTTATTAAACTGTAAAATTTTGTAATGAGAATTAAATAGTAAAAATTAATTCACTTTACTTTTAAAATAAAAAATGTAGAAAATGTGAAATTCTGTGTTAAATTCTATTAGTTTTTACAGATGTTCTTGTAGGCCTGTGTGCAAAGGTCAGTCACATGACAAAAACCTCATTACAGGCATAGGCAAAACTCATGTTTCATGCAGCAAAACTTATGCATGTATTTTGGAATAATCTTGACTTTAGTTTCAGTAAAGTACCATGACTTTCCATCCTAGAAAATCTTTTGGAAGCTTGACTCAAATTACTGATCCCTGTATAGAAAATAAGGCATTGAACTAATTTCCAAAGGATTCCTGTAAGCTGTATCATCTGTCTTTTCTCAGAATCCTACTGTACACTAAATTTCATGAAATTTGTCGTGTGGCATTTGGATAGATACTAGGATGTCGAACACAGATCAGTGAGGCCTGGCAGAGGCAGCCAGCACTTGTGATAGGAAGTTTTATTCAGGTAACTGAGGTTTAAAGCTACAGTCAGTATGGCTGGACATTTGAAAAATGGTGTCAAAAAGATCCTCATGGAAAGACATACAGAATGTACCCACAGGGTTCAGAAAACCTTAGGACTGGAGAGGAAGAAGTTGAATACAAGAAGGTAGTGGAAGAGGAAAAAAGTACATTTATTTTCTATTTTTTTCTCTCAGAAATGTTAAACGCTTGCTATGTAAAACCATTCTTTCAGTTTTCACAGAAGACAAAATTGATCCAAGATCTTGTCAACTTTATAGAAATTCTTACTTCGTAAGTGTGTTTTAAAGTAAGTTTGGAAAATTTTGGTTTTACCACTCACTAACTCCGATTCAGGTCATGGCTGTTGACCTGGGGGAGGCAGAGATAGAACACTAAAATAACTGCCCTAATCAGGGCAGAAATGGGCTCAGATTAGTTTAGTTGGTGAGAGCACTGTGCTGATAATGCCAAGGTCGTGGGTTCCACCCCTGCATGAACCACTCAAAGTTGGACGCAATGATCCTTCTGGGTTCCTTCCTACTCAGATTATTCTGTGATTCTGTGAACTCAAAGAATACTTCAGAAAACAAACTAACCCAAGATGGTAAAAACATTTTCTTCCTGTTGTTTCACTCTTTACATTGGGTTAGACTATTTTGGTATATGAGAAAATATATAAACTGAACACCCTGAGAATCATGCCACATTCTTGAGTCTGGACACTTCCTGTAGCATCTTTCAACTGTCCTGATTTCTGTTGAAATGAAATTAAGATACTTGGGTCAGACTTACCATCCTGGCATCTGGGATACTCAAACTCAGGAATATTGTAGGAACATAATTTTTGATGGAGTTTGGATGACACATATTCAAAATTCTTTAAATTTCAAATTGTACTCATCTTCTTGTTCTAGCTAACATATTTTTCAGCTGTGGACTAAACCCACAGCTGGGATAAGAACTTTTAGATAGTAATTGATAAATGCAAAAAATCTGTGAACATAATTTTCTAACAATGACTCTTGTAAATGAATTTGATAGAACCTGCCCATCTCTTTTTAAAAATAACGATTTTCAGAGAACTGTAAAACTGACAGGTTGGTCCAAAAGGACTAAGCGTGAACAAAATCAGGAATGTCTTTTTAAAATGAAGCCTTGAATATTTTTCTGTGTGTTTCCTTGGGTTTGTTTTGTAAGCATTTTAATCTGACTCCTCAACACTATTCTCTTTTAGTAAAGAATTTCAGTCTAAAGGGCCGTGAATTTTGTGAGGGCATTTAAATGGTCACATACCTGTTTCCCCAGGAAACAGGGCATTTCTGTCCATATTAATGACAATATTCACTGAAGTCAAGCCATTTGTTTTGAAATATTTGTGTTTTCTATATTGGAGACTGTTTCTTCTAGCTATTGGAGGACAACCTGTATCAAATCCTTGGGACTCATAAGGATTTGGTTTTTTTTTTTAATGTTAATTTTCTTTAAATTACAGAGAATTCTTAGGCTTAGCTCTTGTGTCAGATGAAAGTTACTAGAGAAAATATTTTAAAATGACAAGTCATGTGACAAAGAGGCTGTGCTAAATCTCTCACAATTTTAGTCTGTGGTTGTGTCAGAATATTCCAGTCCTTCTTCACAATGAACTTTTAAGCTGTTGGATATTTATCCAAAATACCATTTTTTGTCTTTTTAATAACAACATCTAAAATAGTCCTAGCAGTTTTCCTGTGACACTAACATACATCAGGGCCACAGTCTTACTGCACAATTTACCTACAGCATTCATTAATGGCTGAGAAAAACATACCCTGTCATGGCTTACTGCAACCTAACAGACTTAAATTGCGTCCAGAAAGCTGACAGGCCACTGCATTATTAACTGAGCCACTGAGACCCTTTAAGCTGTATTGTGTATAAGTTTATAGCGCAGGGAGTATAGAATTTTAAGCTTGCACATTTTAATGTATTTAATTTGCCGCACTCGGCAGTTTGCTTTGTGAACTGTTAATCTTTTCAACCGATACAGCAAAATGTCACTGTATTCATTTGCGGAGTATAATAGGCTTATATCCTGAAACAATAAAGTTATAATAGCCTGCCCACTGCCTGGAGAAGTTATACAAATTCAGCATATACAAGGTGTTGTGCGTCCTACTTACCCTCCAGTTTTTAAAACTCATCTTCTCATATCAGTGCCTTGAAAATCAGTTGTGCACATTACTTTGGTGAGATAAAGCCAAGTAAGTGTCATGGAGCAAGCTCTGCTGAACTGTCTCTCTCTCTCTCACTCTTTCTGGAATTGCTTTCAGTACTTAGATACTAATTCGTTCTTGCCATCTCCAGCCATTACAGCTGCAGGCTGAAGTCACAGCACTCAGGCTTGTTCTGCACACACAGTGCAAATGCCGGTCTGGAACTGATGGCTGATTTCTTCCCTTGTACCAGTGGCAGAAACCAGCAGCCAGGTAATCACAGATCTTAGGAAAGAAAATTGCTGCTAAGCTATCCACCCTCCAGGAGAGAGGTCCGACATGCTTGCTAAAACTTTGCTGATGTTCTTTGTATTTGCCCTTCTTTCTTTCTTCAGGCCATGTCTGCCCAAACTGTCATCTCACTTTTGCTACAAGTGTTATGAAAAGGATTATGTGATCATGGTGGTACCACAGTGTTTCTAGAGAAATGAGACACCCCCTGCAACAGAGAATCATGGGCATGAGGGTAAAAACGATAACAGTAGTAATAAAGGGAATTCTGATGATATCAGTGCCAGCATAGGGAGAGATGACTTTTAAAAAATGATTTTCTATATTTTTTGAATGAAACTTATTGAACAAGGAATGGATTGATTATTTCTGTCATAGGATATCCATTCTGAGGAGTGGAAATGTGACATCTTCTCACAATGAATTTCTGTCAGGTGGCTCAATGACACTGCAGTTAGGCAACTTCAGATTCAGCCTGTGAAGTGCTAAGTTGACTTGCAGGGAATATTACAAAGCTTGTCTTTTTTAAAAAAGGATTATCTTTCTGCTTGAGGTGAAGGTTTGTAGGGGTTCTTTGTCCATAGCAGGAATTGCAAGGAGGTTAGTTGAGCTTACACACTTAGATACCGTTATATACTCTTTAGAAAAAAGATCTGAAAACAAACCAAAATGCAATGGAGAAAAAACACTTGTCAAATGAAGTCTTTGTTGTCTGGATTATTTCTACTCATAGTGATTAATTAAAATGTTGCCTGCAGCAGAAGAAGGTCATGCATCTCGGTCCACAACCAAACAAAATCTTTAAGGAAAAATCAATAAAGCGATCCCTGGCTGCTTGTAGTAAAAAATATAATGTAAAAAAAAAATAAGATTCTCTAAACCAAATACAATATCTCAAAAAAAAGAAAAGATGTGCTGGTGATAGAAGGTAACTTTCTGGATATCCTGAGCTTTAGCAGTTCTAAAGGGGAGAGGGGATTTTAAAAGGCAAGATGACAGGAAGGCAGTGAGAAACTACAAACCTGTTTTCTGTATCGAAGCAAACCCTTTAAAATGAAACTGCACTTTTCAGCGGAACCCTCTTTCTAGTGTTTGCATTGTCTGAAAGCATTAACAAAACTAGGCAACATCTTAATGAAAACTATTTCTTGCAGAAAAAGAAAACTTAGCTTTTAAAACTGTGCCCTGGCTGCAAGGTTAATTTGACACAGAAAATTAAAAGAAAGATTAAAACTGGGGCTGTTGCATAAGGTTGTGATGAGTTTGTCGCTCTCTTTATAATGAGGAAATAAGGTGCATTACAGCAATGGTTTAAGAATTTTCCATTAGCAACAGCATTTATATTGGAGTGTTTTAGACCATTACTCCAGGTTACATTGTGGATTCTTTTGTTTTGTTTTCTTTTTTAATAGGTATAACCTCACAGATTCTCTCTGCAGCTGGAAATAATGTACAATAATGAATGAAAGCATGGATCTGCTTCTTTAACTGTGCTGATTATATAATCTTTTAAGTTTCTTTGCCTATAGAGTTTGGAGATTTCTATGCCAAAGTGTGATGGATCTGAAGTATTCAATTGAGCATCTATTAACTTCCACAATGAAATATTATCTGGGACAGGATTCTATATGCTCCTTTTTGGCCTGGTGGACCATGACACACTGGGTAGCAAAACTTCACAAGCTACCAGTTTAAATTCATGGGAACATGATCATATATCTTTAAGGTCTCAGACAGTGCAATCTTGGAAACAGTCATTATTAGAAACTCATTGCTACAACTTGTATTTTTATGTCTGCTGTAACTTCTTGATTTATTCCTTTGATATTATTTCAGATTCATCAATCAATGCTGATTTTGAGGTCCTGATCATCTGAATGAATTTAGCAAACTACAAGACATGAAATTACTGTAAGTAAAATCTTTTCACATTTTCACTGTGCTTGGGGTCGGGAAGAGTTCTTAAATAAAATATTTAAGAAACATCTGAATATAATCCAATGAGAATGTGGGAAAATGACATTATTTCTTAGACTATTTTAACATCAAAGGTAGCATTGGCGAGACAGATAATCATTAAAAGCTGAATTGCTGAAAGTGTCTCGATAGTGCACTTAAACACATTTCAGTCGAGTGAAATAATTTAAAATCTGAAGTGTGATCTGGAATCACATATGTCAATTATCATGTTGTGTGTGATATTAAAAATGTATGCAGCTGGAGGCTAAATTATCTATCTCTAAGAGTTAGAAACACTTCATCCTTTCCTTTTTTTTTTTTTTTTCCCAAGTGGGGTCATTTTAGATATTGAATGCAAATAATCCAGAGAATGAAGGAGAAAGTTCTTCTCTCTTTTGATGATCTTGGAAGCCAGGATAACATGAGAGGTTTGCAAAAACTAGCTTTAAAACATTCTTGTGCTGATGAAATTTGATTACCTGCTGCTGATGCTGGACTGAATGTAATGGATTTTTCAAGCAGAACAAAGTCTTTTTCATTAAGAACTATTTAAAAATATGACATCGACTGCATTTGCATGTCTGCATCACTATCAAAGTCCTAATTTTCCTATCAAACTGACCAGCACAAAATTTTGTGTCGTCTCCATTCTTCCTTAAAAGTGATGCATTTTTTTCTTTTCTTATCATAAAACACAACCGTGTGTCATATCCTAAGAACTCCCCACCCCAAACCTAATGCTACTAAAGTTTATTTGCTCTTCACTGCTCTATTGTCTCAGTTCCTTGGCTCCATATCAACATTAGTAAATGTAGGACTGATCACTACAAAGTGAAACAAATTCATGATAACGAGACACTGTTATTTTTTTCCTTAAGTCATCACAAAAGCTGAGGTCAGAAGAGACGCTTTAGCTACTTGCCTGTAAGTCAGGTTAATAGCAGATCTCTTTCTTGGTCTTTTGGAGACCAAGGTATAGTTCATAGAATCATAAAATATCCTGAGTTTGAAGGGACCCATAAGGAACATCAAAATGCAGCTCCTGGCCCTACACAAAACACCCCCAAGAATGACACCATGAGAGTATTGCCCAAACACTTGAGCTGTATCAGGCTCTGTCAGTGCTGTGACCACTGCCCTGGGGAGCTGTTCCAGTGCGCACCATCCTCTGCGTGAAGAACCTTTTCCTGATATCCAACCTAAACCTCCCTGGACACAGCTTCAGGCTATTCCCTCAGGTCCTGTCACTGTCACCACAGAGAAGAGATCAGTGCCTGCTCCTCCTCTTCCCCTCACAAGGAAGCTGTAACTGCAATGAGGTCTCTCCTCAGTCTCCTCCAGGCTGAACAGACCAAGTGACCTCAGCCACTCCTCACACAGCCTCCCCGCTAGACCCTTCACCATCTTCCTTGCCCTTCTTTGGATGCTCTCCAGCAGTTTAACATCTTTCTTATGATGTGGTGCCCAAAACTGCAGATAGTTAAGGTGATTCTTACACAATACAACAAGCCTCAAAGCTTAGCTGTTTGGGAGGTAAATGCACAAGTATAAAGAAGAAAGTCTTGTCTTCTAGTAGTCCTCAGGAATATCGATCTAAGAGCTTCTTTTTTTGTAATTTTAATTTTAATGGACAGTTACATATGGGCCTTGGCCTTTATTTATTTGCTGTAAAATTTTCCAAATGAGACATCAGGGAGTCAGACAAAACTCCAGGATACGTGGTTTGTACAGTAAATTAAATGAGATTTTCTTATTGGTGAATCAGCATTTCTGGTGGCAGGCTGCATTCTCAAAATTTGATCTGTCTGATTCTGTTGTGAGGAAAGTTAAAGTTTCATGGAGAGACATAAAGCAATGATGTTGTGATGGTGAAGAAGATATGGTGGTAACAATGCAGAGGTAAAGGCTTGCTGAGATCACAAGGACCACAACAGAATTCAGAAAGTGGAAGTATGGTGTACCTGTACCCAGACAAATGAAATTATTAAGGCTGGATTTGATTGTTGGACTTTGGGAGAGATCTGAGATCTGAACTACCTGAACTCTATAATATTGTAAACTGTCAGCATCAATGTTATATCAATTTTTACATATATTAGTTAATGATATTTCAGTATTCAATGCCTGAAATTAATTTTTCAGGAGTCCATTATGATCAACCATGCATATGATCCAAGGATTTGGTTTAATCAGATGTTTTTTCAGGTGCAATATGATAAAAAGTAAAAGTACAGTAAAATAGGACTACTCTATTTTCAAAATTAAAGGAAAATTAATGCTTGTGAAATTGTAACCTTTATTTCAGCCAATTATTGTTTATTCTGTTCTTTTATTCCACTGTTTTGTTAACCAAGATTATTTCCTAAGAAAAAAATTGCACTTCAAGTATTATTGATCCTGTTAATGAACACAGCCAGGACTATTGCTTTCCATCTGCTTTTGAAAGCAGACTTTTTTAAAGGTATCAATACAAGTCGAAGGGTGAGGCCTTCCAGCTCAAAATATTCTGTCATTCTGTGATTTCTTGATATTTTTTTAATTTAAAAAATGCATTTGGACTAGCCAATCACCCTGGACACTCATATTCCTGAGTCCTGTTTTGTGAATTACAGGATGACATTGCTTCAGAGGCTACTGGAAACCCATAGGTGGTCAGAGAATTGAATGTCACCTGAAAATGACAACTGCCTTTTATGATCTGACTTGGAGCTTATTTGCTTTTAGTTTCCATGAAAAGTCTCTTGACTGACTAAAACTATAACAACTGAGAAAATTTAGCAAGGTCTTAACAGTTTTTGTATTTGCTATAGTTAGTTCCTGTATTTTTAAGTAAAGTTTGGAAGGCCTGTCTTTCACTGAAAGTTTTATTCAAGTAACATACTGTAGTTCATATATCAACATGAATTGTGAATTTGCTTGTTAAAACACTTGTGATAGCTTACATGTGCTGCAGTGTTACTGCTGTGATTGCTTTTGCTTTTATTATTCTTCTGAAAAAGGATATGCATTCAGACATGTTTCTGGCCTATTTTACACCACTGTGTAGAAAATTTGATCATATCGACCTCCTTGCAACTGTTGTGGAAACAGTTTATTCAGGGTTAAGAAAATCTTTCATTCAAGACCTTAAGTGCTTCTCCATACTTCTCAAAGTCTGAGCTTCACCAGCATCTCTCCTGGGTCATAAATCTGTGTAAGGAGAGTTCATATGGAGAATGTATGCTGATTTTTACCTTATTACTGCATCTCTGCCTATGTTGTATTATTTATGTTTATCCCAGGTAAAGGTTAGCTGAGATAGGTGATGGTTATTTTATTTGAAATTGATATTCTAGGTGGACCAAAAAGCAAACTACTGTGTTAGACTCTTTACAAATAGAAAGTCAATGACAGCTGCTGTCCTAAAGAATTTAAAATTTGCCTATGATTTGTGACAATTTAGAGAACTGCCTGTAAAATAGCAAAATGAAAGACCAATTAATAATGACAGCACTTTTCCAGCAGAAAGCGAAAGCAATTCAACAATTTTAACCATAAATACAGATTTTTGAGCTCCAGCTTGTCAGAATATGCATGTCTACAAAACATTCATCTCTCTGACCAGGTTATTTCACTGTCCACTGAATTGCATGGCCAACAGCACTCGGTAAACTACCTCTGTGCTACTGATCTGAACTTATTTTGGAACAGACAAGGACTCTGACACTGTGCAACTGAAGACAATTGCTGAATCCACAGAGAGCTCTCTTAAAATACGTTCATCCTTCTCTTAGAACCAGCAGTCACTGTTATGATGACAGGTGACCTAAGAAACCTGAACTTCTGCCAGCACATTCTTGAGTCCCATTACAGCACCATACAGGTATTTTTCACCTGATATAGGATCTTTGATATGACCTTCTCTGAAATTTACTGACTTTATTGTAAGTGGTATCTTTCTAATACGGGCAACACCTTCATACATTTTAATGAGCTGCCCTGAAAATAATAGACTTTTGTCATCATGTTCAAAATATCTCAACTCTGAAAGGAGTATTTTGCATCAGCATCAATTCTTAGACTCATATTCCCAACGTCTATTCCTTTACATCCTAGAGGAAAAAGACAGCTTGTTCTCATTTTAATGTGGCAAGCATAGTTGTTTTGTTGAATATCTGTTTATCTACGTCTTGTAATTTCTTCTTATATTAAACTAACTCATTCAGTTTTAGTTATTTATTGTGTGCTGCCGCTATAGTCTACATTACTATGCTTTTACCTATGGCTCTGTTTCAAGAAAGTCTGTAAATCAAATGTAGCCACATGATAATCTGGTGAAGTGCTAGCACACGTTTAGCAGTAGCTTCCCAGATTCCAGTGGGTTATTTCAAAGAATACAAGATTTTAAAAAACCTACAAAACCCACAAAAACTTTGGCCTCAGCAGCTATTCGTGAGCACTGATTGCTACCTCAACATTGGTATATATGAAAATGAGACCTCTGGTGCTCTAAAAAGTGGCAAGGAGCTGTATAACAAAGCTTGTTTAGAAGAATGCCTTGTTTAATACTATCTTTTATTTTCTTTTAAAAAAATATGGTTTGTAACTAATAGCATGACAGATTACAGCATGGTAGGCACTAAACAATAAGTTAAGCAATATTTTTGTTTTTCTTAGCAAAGTTCTACTCAGTCAAGAAGGCCTAGAAAAACACATCTTACCCCCGTGTTGATCCACTGTAACACAATTATTTAAAAAAAGAACTTATGATGAGCCACAACAACTACCCAAAGAAATCTTAAACGACATAAATTGCCATTCTTTCTCAAGATGAGATCATTGCATTGAC
Source organism: Acanthiza pusilla (assembly GCA_036630365.1). Taxonomy (NCBI): domain Eukaryota; kingdom Metazoa; phylum Chordata; class Aves; order Passeriformes; family Acanthizidae; genus Acanthiza; species Acanthiza pusilla. Next base: position 30,550,131 of record JAXCHO010000164.1, read on the forward strand.
TGATTTCCTTAATCACTGTGCATGTAGCAACAATTATATATGCATTATATAATACATTATAATATTTTAATTTTAATTTTTGTTTTATTACTTTATATTTATGTTCTTTATAATATGTTACAAATATTATATATTTAATTACATTAAGGGAATATATATAAAAATCTTATCTATATGTGCAATGGCCCTAATGTAGCAAAGCTCTTACCATTAACTTAGAGTTAACCACATAGTAAAGCACCCTCAATATCTTCAAGTAAACTACTCATATTCATGAAGTTAGACATTTATTTAGATGGCCTACTGATCTGAGAAATTAATAACTTTTAGTTTTTGAGACCACACTGAAAAACTGATTTTAGTGGAGAATAAGCTGTTACCAAAAGAAACAACAAAACAGCCTCTAGAACACTGCAGTGGGAATATGTTTTCTGTTAAAGTGCCTAGGACTTTTCCACAGATGAAAAGTTGAGTTTATATAATTCCATCTGGGAAAAAATAATCCAATAAAGGAGCAAACCCTCAGCTAGAGGATGCTAAAGTCAATAACAATGGCATTTTCAGAAACTTTGCACATGCCGAAGACACATTTCTTTATAGGATTTTAATGCAACACTCAATATTATCAGCATTAGACAAAGTTTCTGAGACAGCATTATCAGCACTGGAAAATGTCTCATATGCACATATATTGACATAACTAAATTTTTGTGGGTTTTTTTTCTGTTTTCTGTTTCGAAAATATTTCTCCATATTTTCAATTACCTTCTCTGTAATATATAAGAAATATAATGCTTCAAAAAAAACCCCAAAAAACAAACAAACAAACAAACAAACAAACAAACAAACAAACAAACAAACCCCCAAAAAACAAAACAAAAAACCAAAAAGCCAAAAAAAAAAAAACCAAAAAAAACCAAACCACAAAAGAACACCAGAGAAAAACATTTGGAACTTTTGTTCCAAATATTGTTATGTACATAATTTTCATTCCAGCAAGAACTGTGGTGTCTGATTTTTAGTTAGTATAACTATTTTTCAATGAGACACGCAAAGGCTGTCTCACATAGTTACATAGCACTCAGATGTGCTAAGAGGATCACAACAGCTGCTTTAGTCTTTAGGGCTGTCAGCTGAACCAAAAATTCGTGGAAGGAGATAGAAACAAGAAGGTCTCCTAAGGTGAAATTAAATAGCTGCTGCTTTTCCTGTTCTTCCTGCTGTGTTTTCATGCTGTGCAGTCGTGGTGCTGCAGACAGGCTTTATGACCCAGCCAGAAACCCCTGTCCACTCTAGCCCTGTGCTCAGGCTGCTGTCACAGCACAGTGACCCAAAGTTTTGGTTCCAGGCATCCAAAAAAAATTAAAGATTTCAGTTGAAATTCTCTGCTGACATAAACTAATGCAGCACTACCAGAGTCAGTAAAGCTCTGCCTGTTTACACCAGTGGAGAAATTATTCCTCTCTATAGAGAGATCTTGGAGTTCAGCTATCATGGAAGACTGATTTCCTGTCAATAATAAATGTCCTCAGTATCCTACACGAGTCTTCAGTTTATTGCCTCTGGACATTTTTTAATAGCTGCAAGTCTCAAGATGGAAGCAGATTTTTATGCTTTATTTTGAAGGGTAGGGATTGTTCAGAAAAGATACTTCCTGAGCTGCCCAGGGAAAAGACTATTATAACACCAGCATGGTTCAACCTATCAGCCTAACTTGCGTAAGAAAAGAAACTTATTTCTTTATAACTTCTCTTTCATTTTCACATCCATTTGTTCAAAGACATCTGAAAGTCCCTGAGCACTGACCTGAATAAAATGAAGAAGGAGGCTAATAGAGTGTTCACCTACAGTATTGTTTCCTCTCTTGTTATTAGATGGATATGACCCTGTCTTTGATCTTCCTACAGATGGTATAGCCAAGGGTGCCTAGAATAGAGTGTCACACTGCTCCTAGGAGGAAAGAAAGAAAGAGGAGTAGAGCGGGAATATGCACAAGCAAGAAAATGGCCACTCTGGTAATTACAAGTGACAAAGATAAATGAGTAAGAATGTGTGAACATGTTCCTCAGTGGGTCCTTAAATAGGTAGAAAATGTAAAAATGCAGCATGGGAGTTGATGAAAGCAAGGTGAAATGATACTGAAATAAAATCAGGACTCTCTCTTTGATTCAGTAACCCTGTAAGGGAAATGATTAAAGAAATGAAATATTTTTAGGGTTTTTCTCTCTCCTGGTGGTTCTTTATGTGCTAGTACACTGTTTATTTTTCAAGGGTATAGCACCTTATTTCTGACTGCTTGTCAAACACTGAGCCCATGTCTATTGTCAAATAACACTGAAGCAGTTGCTGTTCATACACATAGCAAGGAATAAGGTAGCTGCTCTAGTGCGTAAGGGAGAACTTCACTGGAAAGGACAAGGTACTTATTTGATTGAATAAATAGGTTATCTTTCACGTGTTTATCCCAGTATTGTGCTGGTATTTAGCTTTTGAAATACACAATCAAGAATTTGAGTGAAAGAAAAGCTATGTCTCCTTGACATTAGAGAGAAGAAACTTAAATGTTACTATGGATCCCTTTTTTTTTTTTTTCCCCTAAAGGTTTTTTAGCTAAAATTCCTGGACAAATCTGTATTACAGAATATGCATTGCTCCTTTGGGTCATGGATGGCTTCATACTGTATTGGTACTACAGACTCATCACATCTGTCCCTCAGCATAGGTTTTTCTGAATCTGGATAGAAAAAAACCCAAAGAAGAAAAAAGGAGCAAGAAAGTTATGCTTACAATTTTTGTAGATGTGATTCAAGAGGCAATACAGAAAGGAAAGACTAATTTTCTCCTATTCACACTTTCTGTAACTTCCGCTGTTACTGTGTATAAGCACTGGAGAGGTACATAAGCACTTCAAGCTCACAATCACAGGACACTCTCTCCCACGGCTCACACAGCCCTAGGCAGAGCAGTATTTTTGTTCCCACATATGTGTGACGCCAGGCTGGAAGAAGAAGAAAGTGATAAACGTTTCATATCTTGTCCTCAGAATTTGTCTAAAATGCATTACTAAAAATCAAAATCAAGTACTGGATGCAGGTACTGTCCTTAGCTCTGCTGCTCACTTTGTGACATTGGTCGCATCACCTAATCTTTATATATATAGCTCAAGTACCCTTTACCCTCACTGTTTCAAGAGAAAAAGGTTAATATTTCTACACACATGCACACACAACACACAGAAGCTTTGTGATGTTCAAAGATTTTTGAAGTCTTCAGATAAAATCGCTTGCCACAAAATTCAGGAAAGCATTTTCCACATGCCTTCAACTGAACATATTTAGGATGCCATTTTTTTTGGCATAATTTATAATTTACACTATTTCTTTATTGTTTTTAAGGTAAATATATCAAAATCATATGGACCCAAATAAGACCTATGGTGCTTAGTGTGATTAAAAACTGAAATATGAGCCTATTCTCTCATACCATCTGTTTTGTTAACCCTCCAGAAGGGAGAAACAGTTCTACATAGTGATTAAAGTGTGTGACAGATAATTTTATCTGCACGTTTCCTGATTGATTAAAAAATAGGGAAATATAGAATCAAGTAGTTAGGAAGTATATTTGCTTCTAAAAATAAACTGTCAGGAATATCAGAATTATTTTGGAACAGCAAAAGTTTTTGAAATCTGAAATGTCTTGATTATCCCCCAGCATGTTGATTCTTCCACTTGAAGAACATAAAGGTGTATATTATAGATGTGCACCTCTCATAAGAGAATCTTAAAAGCCTGTCTTCCATATGGCAGGGATGAAGTGGGAAATGCCAATGCTTTTTCTTTGAGCAACAAATAATTATGGCACTAAATGAAACAAAGGTAACTTAGCAACAAGGTATTCATTTTCTCATCTAGCATTTTCTAAAGAATTCCTACTGAGGCCAGCCCATGAGCCCTGTGCTATTTATCTGCTTACTTGCATTTGAAGCATTCCACTTCTTTTTAGTGGTGCAGTCTGTGAAAAGCCAACAAAATATGAACAGTGATTATAAACTTGAAGTGCAAAAGAAAGACCTTGAAATGGTGTTAACTCCAGTATTTCAGTAGTCTATAGATACAGCTTCTCTAAAGCTGGATGAATCACTTGTAGCAAATAAGCTTTTTCACTAAATGTAGTCCCCTATGTGTTTATGAAGTGTCATGAACAGACTTCCTTTGAAATTAATGTGCACATTTTAAAGTGTTTGATAAAGGCCTTATCCAAAGACTAGAGAATGGATGGACACACTCCTACTGACTTCTCTTGACAGAGGCCAAATACAGTGTGCAAACATATTTTATTTGATGGATTGTTCACTAGCTGTTTACTGCAAGTATTGTTTAGGAAAAGAATTAATGCAAATCAGCGTGGGTTTATAGCAAGTAAGTCTTGTCAAACCAGCCTTTTACAAATTTCCCTCAAAAAGGTAACTATATAGTTGAGTTATTACTGAGGCATTTAGCATGTATGAATGAGCCATTAATGTATGAATGTATAATTTTAATGTATTTAATAACTAAATTCTGACAAAAAGATTAATGCTTTAAGATATCAATGAGAAATACATAGCTAAATCAAAACTTAATTAACATGCTGATGACAAAGTAGCCCAGAAATAGGAAATTGTTATGAAAGGGGTTTTGCTTAGGGAGTTGCTGCAAGCTTTTAGTATCGAATCTAAAGTTATTCAATACCTTTCTCAACAGTTTCATGGTAAGTTATAGGTAGATGGATAGGTAGAATTGGTAGAATTTATGTAGGACATAAAGCATGGCAGAGAGATTAAAAGATGAGGATTGGTGTCTCCTAAAATGATGAGGCAGTTAAAACAGATGTTTTAATAATATAGACAAAATTTTGCATAAAGATAAAAACCCAGCCAAACAGAAAATGAGAACTAGATCTACAGAATGGGAAATAACTTTACTGCAAACAACTGTGGGAGTCAGTGGTCAGTGGACATGTAGGTGAAGGCAAGGAGGGAAGGCAGGGAGCTTGTCTGTGTGCTCAGTGCTGCTGGAATCTGTTCTATTTTGATCCACACAGGGCGTCACTTGTAAAATTGAAGAAGTTACAAAACGGAGGCACAAATATTGTTGAGATACTGCACAAAAATGACCTGCTATGCAATACTTCAGAAGTGGCATCTGTTTCAGATGGCAGAAGTAAGACTGAAATGTGACCTGAATGAAGTGTGTCAGCAGTGCCATTGGATATTGACTTATTTTCATTAGCAGTAAGTCATGAGGAGAACCAGTGACAGGAAACTGAGGGAAGATAAATGCAAAGAACAACTTGGCCACCTTTTACATTATTTTACTTTTACTTTCAACAATGCAAATTATGAGCCACTGGAACAAAGCCACCAATGAAAACAATGAGTGCACCAGGATAAATACTGGCCAAACCCATCTGTTGTCTGTGGCAGGAAAGAAAAAAAAGCAAAAGATATGGTTTAATTAGGCAGTGGCGTCATTAGCTTAACTCAGCTGGGATCTATAAGCAACAAATCACACAGTGAAACTCATGAGCTTATTTTGAATTGTTTTTGCTTGTCGAAGCCTCTGTTTGCATTTGATCATCAAAGCAGTGCTGATGCCAGAATGAACTTCTGCCAGAATGAGAAGGAAGCTGGAAGAAGGAGTGCTGTTTTCTCCCCGCTCTGTGTAGTAAATATCCCTGAATTTGTTCCATAGGATACAGAGATAATTCCATGAAGTATAGGATAACCTTCATGGGAGGTACTAACAATTAGTTTGGTCAACTTGCCCCTGCCTGCGGTTAGTTGCAAAGAGGTAACATTACCATTTTTAGCAAAAAGCTGAGGCATTTTCACTCTCTGGTCTATATAAGTGAGATATAATGACTTGTCTTATACTGAGATCAGATTAGATGATCTGACGATTCCTTCTGGCCTCAGGTTTTTATGAGTCCTTCACAACCCACTTTGTGTGCTGCCTCATTGGTCCTGTGAATCACATGCCGCTGCTCCCATTCCCTGGTTTTTATGACTGTGACCTTTATAAAGAGGAGTTCTTGAATAATTTAATGGAAAGGGGGAAAGTGTGAAAGCAATCTAAAGAAAGGTAAATGAGCAAGAGATAAGAAAGCCTCAGAAATGTTAGGACATTTTAAACCTATTTACAGAGCATAATAGTCTGCCTGAATATAGAGACACCAGATTTTAAACATCTGTTTTCTTTCCTGAAGGAAAGGTATCGGTGGAATGGTGTCATATCACTCATAATGCAGTGTCTTTTAGGACATTTTTACTTTTTCTTTAATACTCTCATTTCCTTAAATTCTAGGCCCACATATAGGATTTCACTCAGTTACAGGAATTCTTAAATTATGTTTAGTAGTTAACACTTTGACTAAACAGTGCCTTTTTGTCTTTTTCTGCTATATGAAATGATATTGTGTTCTCAGAATACTTCCTATATATCCCTTGGTGTTCCAAAAATAATTTGCTGTAGCTCTTGAGGTGGTGTGAAACTTTTCCCCAGGTACAATAAATGAACTCCAATGATGTGTGTGGTGGTGAGAGTTTCTGTTCTGTTTCCTGTTTCCAGTGAGCTCACCCTAAGTGGGAATGTTACTGAAGAAATCAGTGTGTGCATGTCTATAATGCAACGAAGTTGTTATGTTTTGCTTTGTTGCTGTGCAAATGGAGGGGCCTCTTCTTGTGCTTCACATGGCTGTGGAAAGGCCGTCCATGAGGTAGCCTTCACCTTCACTGGTTTATGCTTTTTAAAATTTCTTTAGGGTTTTTTTTTTCATCATCAAAGAATGATAGCATTGGAAAGGTTCAGTTTTGTGATAGATTTTATTTTACTTTCTAGAGTTATCAGAGCACTCTTTCATTTTTTTACTGCTCTGACCAGAACATTTTAAATCAATGCTATCTCTGAGCAGCTACATTATCTGATGAGTTTTTAATTTTTTCTGAAAGGGGAGATAGCTTATTACTATGGAGAAACCTTGTGTATCTTAATGAATCTCAAAATCAGTTTCTATCCCAGATGAATATACTAATTACATTGTTTTACTTTCTACATTTCGGTCAATTATAGCCATACAATTTTCTTTTATGGATACAGCAGCTTAAGGACTGTGAACAAAAATGAAATGGCAGCTTCTCAAAAAAATTGTGTCATAGTGCAAATGCCTCTGCGGTAAAAAGTGTAAGGGATGTAAACACAAATCTTCAGAAAAAAATTAATGCTTAAGTCTGATTTCAGTGAAATTTAGATGCCTTAACAATTTTTAAAGTCTACATACTTATTACTTCGATTTTTTCCATTAAACAAAATAACAGATCAAGAATAATTTCTTCTTGTCTGAATAAAAGAATATATTAAAAAAATCCCTGATAGGTACTTATTGGCTTTCTGGTCTATAGACAGCAATGGTGATTAAATATTTACAATATGTTTTGTTAGTTTTGGTTATAATGTAATAATAATGTGACATTTCTTTAGATAAAAAAGTGAACTTATGTTCTATAATTGTTTCCTTTTTATATATCTGCAGTGCAAAGCAATGAAATATGTAAATACAGTTAAAGATCTTAGGTGCAAACATGTATACCCTTGTAGCTACACTCTGGAAGGGAATAGACACGCTTTTTGGCTTCAGAGTATTGCAAATATCTTGATAAAAATCTTTTTAAGAAGCATGAATAAATTTTCATATCACATGGGCTTTACATTGACTCAAGATTTAAGTTTCACAAGATACACTACAACCATTGTGGCATCCAGTGTTAGCCGTGTGAGCAAATACTTACCTTTCAATGAAGGTAAAGTGGCTGAGATGCTGAATCAATATTTGTGCTTCTGCTGTTCCTGCAAACCTTTCTGGTAATTATTTAATTTCTAAATACATGCAATTTCTGTCATGCCAAGATTAGAAATCAAATGAAATAGAGGGCCAGTGAATCAGTTGTATTAAAAAACCCCAAAAACTTTTAATGAGATTTAAAAAGTAATGTGATTAACATTCAATATGTAAGACTTAACCAAAATGACAGATTTTCTTAAGCAATGTGAGACAGATAATTGGCTCTGTCCAGGTTATTCTACTATGAAACAAAGAATGTCTTCATCAAAAAATAATAATCACAAAGAAATTGAGTTGAACATTCACCTTCTCCCCTATTACATAGAAAGTAAGAGCCTAGATAAGGAGCTTATAAAATGAAGAGTGAAAATGAGTAAGAGGTAAAAAACAGGGAGAAAAAAAGAAAAAAAATCAGTTCCACATGACTGATTAAAAACTTTCTATTTTTTTTATCATTTGGTAACAAATTAACTAAGAATGAAATTCTATTAAATTCCTTGCACCACAGAAATTGATGGTTTATTTTCTAAGTAAGCTGTTATTCACTTTTTCAAAAAAGATGGTAGAAACAGGTCTGAGGTCTGCCTTTGAAGAGTAGAGAATACCCATAGGAAAATTATTGCATTAAGGAATAGATCTGCCATTTTGACAGTGTCCTCTCACACACTTATTAAGCATCCCGTCAAACCCCATTCTGCTCATCTTTCCATCTGGTGACAAAATTATGTCTTTCCCTTTTTCACTTCCACTTTGGCATTACAATAAACTGCAGTGTGTCTTCAGACACTAAGATGTCAAACTGTGGTATGTTAAGCTGGGCTGTGAATGAAGATGAATGCATGTCTCAGCAGAAGGGTCAGACAGAAGAGACAAATTAGAGATTGTTTTTGCTTTTCCTGGCATCAGAATCTGCCCTCTGTTTTCGCAAGGGACCTTAGAGATGGACTTTTGTAACAAAAAACTAGAGAAATATGGTAAATCAAGCCCATGGAGTACCATCTCACTCTTCCTCACATTGAGGGTCACTTGTAGAGGGTAACTTTAATGAACTCAGTAAGGAAGGCACATTCTGGTCGTTAATATATATGAATACTTACTGTAGACATGGGAATCCATATGTGACATGGACTGGATGTGTTATGAAGGAGATCAGAATAACACAAATGAAGCTCTTGTGAGTTCATAACTCAATATGCTTGAACAAACAGCTATGACAAAATAATCTGTAATATCCCCCCACTCTCAAGGGGTGGGGGAGGTGGGGGTGGGAAGAAAATTAAGTATAGGTTTTCCTAATTAGTGAAGCAGCACAATTTTCGCAAAAAAATTTTAAAACTTCAGAGTATAAATTTTGACACCTATCTTCTTGTTTTCCAGTAAGGCGATAAATGCAGAAGACAGTAATTATATATGCAGATTTCTTTCTGCTTAAAAAACATGGGGTTTGTGACTAATGCACCATTTTTACAGAGAACTTTGTACATGTTTTGAATTGCCTTTGTTATGGAAAAAAACTTATTTAATGTTTGAAAAAAGAAAACAAAAAAGGGTACAGGAGGCGAATTTTGCCTTGCTTTTGTTAAGATGAGAGGTAATTTACATTTGGCTTAAGACACAAAATTTTACTTAACTCAATTTAAAGAGTGATTGAAGAACAGACATCTCTGTAAATGATCCCTGAGGTTCCCTCATCTGATGCTGTTTCATCCCTTGGAAACCTTTGAGAGTGTTTCCAATTGTGATTTGAAGTTGTGCCATCTATTTTACATAACTTTTTTTTTTTCCCCTCATTCAGTACTACTGATGATGTTTAGGTTTTAGAGTCAATTCAGAGCAAATATTTAGGAGAACTTGACAGACAGGATATAAATGCCTGACAACAAATATTTAACTACTTTTAGTGATCTGTCTGTATTTCTTTCCCTTAGACTGTTCTGCCTTACAGATGCATTTGTATGACCTAATCAATTTCTAAACCTGTGTTTAATATTTTAAAAGTTGTGTGAATGTTTTCACTGTCTCCTTTAAAAGTAAGTCTGCAGATAAACATTACTACTAAAAGTAAAATGCTGTCTCTCAATATATTAAATAAAATAATCACACAACCTCAAAGAAATGCAGAATTATATTCTCTCTTCCTACATTTGTCCATTTTAGTACCTATTCTTACTTTGTGATTTAGTGTAGCAATTTAAAAATTTTCCTTTATCTAGTTATATATAAGAAATATGCACTGCACTGATGATGATGATGATGAATTGATCGGATTTCAATATTATCTTAATTGCTTATAAATTGAATCTGAATATGTGAAGTAGGAAGATATATTGTTGTAACCAAGGGAACAGACTCTTTTTTTGGTGTACCCCGACAGCACCAGGAAGGTAAAAGAGAACAGTATTTCTGACACAGAAAAGTATTTATGCTGGTCAGTATAACTTCCATGTGGTGTCCTGCTGTCTTTTGTGTTAAGTTATAATGACGGGTCTTTAGAGTATTTTGTACATAGAAAGAACACAAATTATTTCATGGCTGTATTAGAAATACATTCTTACATGATATTCTAGTTTTGAATAAATAACTGTTTATACATTACAATGGTATAATACTTGGTATTTCATTGGCTGTTGGGCAGATGTTAAACCACCAAATTTTGGCATCTGGCCATTATTACAAGAGATCCTGGTTGGATAAAATCTCTGTCTTTTGAGGTACATGGAGTTTGATGGCTAAATGGTGATGAGATAGAAATATTTAGTATGGTTTGAAGATTATTTTGTGTGTCATTACCCAACAGTCTACATTTTTTTATGTTACTGAGCACTGGATTTTTTCATAAAAATGTTAGTGATGATTATCTAGAGAACAAGCTAGCGAATTATTGGTAGTACCAAGATATGGGTGGAGTTTTTTGGTTGTTGGTTTGTTTGTTTGTTTTTGGGGTTTTTTTATTTTTTTGTGTTGAACAATTGAGAAGACAATGAAATGTGGTTTTAATTCACAGGTTAGGTGAGCTGGAAAGCTTTGATTTGCTTGGTGTATACATTGCAATGTACCTATTTGGTGGTGACCAGACAGAACATTGGGTAGACAGGACAGTTCCTTACCCAGAGCCCGTAACAGAAATACAAATCTCTGTACACAGGCCACCAAGGACAGGCAGAGACCTACACCTTATGCATGTGGCCCATAAATATATACACTACAGGTGGAAAGCATGAGCTAGCCTGAATAGCTAGAAGAAAAACTTAAAGCTTTAGGAGAGACTGAGAAGTTACCAAGGCCAATGCAGACATGGTTATAACTTAGAACCTCAGACTGTGTAGGGACTCTGTGGGAATAACATGCAGATGTAAGAAGACAATCCAGTCTATGTAGAGTGAAACTGAAACAAAAATTGGAAAAGACAAAAAAGGATTTCGAAGTAACTGGTTTTCATTTAAAACAGAGCAAAGTAAGAAATGGGTGACATTGTGCTAGAAAATTGGTTTGATCTTTTAAGGTCTAAACCTGGAATATGTCTCATTGGTTATAAACACAAGAAGGGATTTAAGACATGGACTGAATTAAGTATCATGAAGTAACAAAATAAAAACCATCCATGGTTTGTTTCAGCACTGGTGTTCCAGTTCACCATGTGATTTAGACAATGAGATTTAGAGTGATGAGGCCATAGAAAAAGGTCTGATTATTACTTTTTTTCCTTCTTTTTTCCCTTTCCCCTCATGTGATTGTCCTTTTTGCTTATTATATGTTCTTGACATATCTCCTGGGCAATTGCATTTTCTGCTTGCGGTGACAGACTGGACAAGATAGGCTTGGAAGAACTGGGTTCCAGAGAAGAAGAATATGCGGCTAAATATAAATATATTGCAAAATAAATCAATAATTATAATTCTCACAGCATATGAGATCAACCAGGGCGAGGAACATAGCCAGCTAGTTAACGTCCTCTTCAGTTCGTATCCTTCCACTACAGTGGGACTCGGGATTGGCATCGCACACCTGCGATCACCTTGAGTAGCCACTGGATGTCAGTGACGATCCGCACAAAAGCAGCTTAACCCTTTGAGCATTATCCTGCAGTGCATGGAAGAGTCAGCACAAAGGTCACTCGCTCCCATGACCTTGGGGACGTGAATTGTCAACCGCCAACACCTGCAAGAACAGATAAACAGGAAACCCTCAAAAGAAATAGAGATACGATCAACTGCAAGGCGCACCATGAGTTAAGGTACTTCAAAATACTGTTTGAATGTGAGATGGTGGCTGCTTATGACTCTCTTACAAGTGTGTTATCAAGCCTTCCTATATGTTCCAATGCATAATCACCTAGGTGGGAGGATATATCTCTTTAGTATTGGACTGTGTTCTTCTCACAGTCCATGCAAGCTGATCAGAAATTTGGTGTTTCTTATTTAAATGTTTCAACAATTCTGGGATCTTTCTGGAAAGACTGCAGAATTCCTTCCCTTATCTGGGGATTCTAAATTGCCTTAGCTGTTTGATGAGAAATAAATCATTTTCCAGTATGTTCCTGCACTCTGAAAGATAAAATTCCCAATGGCAATCCATAGGAGAGAAGTAGATAGCTACCTGCCACAGCAAGAAAACCAGAGGAATGAGAACAACATCAAACACAAAGCATTTATATTCACCAACATGTTTTTCTTATAATTGGCTAATTCATGATAGTGATGAACCAGCTCTTTCTGTACTTTGCTAGCGAGTACATTAAGTGAAGAGCAGTGAGGAGTGTACTTGTCTGTTATAGAGACGAGGTTCAAAAGATTTTTCAATGTTTTGGTTCCATTGCATTCTATCTGGATTTAAGTGTTTGTGTGTTTTTTGTTTTGTTTTGTTTTGTTTTGTTTTTTAGATCCTCATGACAGAAGATTTGTTCTTCTTCAAGCAGCAGTCATCATCTTGAGAAATCTATGTATCAATTAACTAGCTTTTTTCCTCTAACACTTCAACTTAATGCTTTCTGCCTGGTGCCAATGTATCCTTTTGTTCGAGGATGGTACAGAGATAGTGATCAGAGCTTTTAAAGACGCGTTTACAGGTAGGATAAGACGCAGCACAATGAGCTCTTTTTCCTGATACACTTTTAGATATCTCATTAGCTGTATACTGTGAAGCCAATTGAATCTTTAAAGAAAACGATAGTATATTCTCCAGTTAAAAGTCTTAAACTTAGTTGCCCTGTTGCAACAGAAAAATGATGTAAAATGTTGCAAACTATAGTAATTGTCTGTATAAGCAACACAGAAGCTAACAGAAAATGGTCCAGGAATCAGAATTTTGGCTGGGAGGTGAAAAAAAAAAATTTGTTTTAAATCTTTTTTCATACTTTATTTCTCAGTCAGCTTCATCATCCTGTCTCTGACTTTAGGCAACATCTATGGAATAAGACAGCTTCCACCCTGTGGCCCAATATAAAGTGTTACAAGGGGCCCATAAGGCACGTTTCAGTCCACATTGAAGTGTTGTGGCCTCCACGGAAAAAAATTATTCTTCAAAATATATGATTCAACAATATTAACATCATTTAACTAATAAAGTAAATTACTACTACTGATTATAAAATTAGCTTACCTTAAAAAAAAAAAAGAAGAAAGTCTTCAAGACTCCTTCCAGCAGGTGCTCTCCCTGCAGTGCTTTCTGCCAGATAACGACATACAGTATAACAAGAAGTGAAACCTCCATCTATCTTGAGATGAATAATTGAATTATTTGTTCATGAGTGTAACAGAGTAGATTCATCTGTTTTGAGAGGATTTCTTTTGTCAGGTCTTGTATCTAAATACCACTTTACCCTCTATTACTGTAAAAGATGATGTAGGTTGAGTGAGACTTGAAAATTATGGGAGATACATGTTTTACAACAAGCCTGCTCTATTTGAGTTAGTTGCCTCCGCTGGGTCATTCATTTCTCTTCAGAGGAGAAAGAAGGGCACTCCTGGAGGGGATTCAGAGATTCATAAAGCCATGTCCCACAAAGCACCTCAGCACAGTAAGGGTGTTAAAAGTCTTAGTGGGGTAGTCCTGGTATTCACAATGTAAGATTCACATTGGGTTTTGTTGTGGTGAGGTTTTGCTTCACACCTGCTCTAGCTTTTGGTCCTGCTGACCGAGTGTCCTTTAATCACTGAAAAACACAAAGTTCATTTTCTTGGGTACATCCTTTAACAGGGATTGAGTTCATGTGCTCAGAGGCTACATGCTCCGTGTAGCTCCATGAAGGCTACACGCTTAATGATGCACTCATGAACCAAGCTAAGAAGTTAATGGGGTCCCACTTTAAGGGTATGATAAACCTTTAAAGAGATTGCCCAGGTAGTGTAGCTAATGTATATACCTTACCATCTCTATTTTAATTTATCAAAGAAAAATATTGCTACATACATTTAGAATACAATAAAAAAGGATATAATTATGTGGCGCTTTCCTTTTTATTTGTTTTGTTTGTTTGTTTGTTTTTCAAATTCAGTAACTAGATCCACAGGTGAAGGAGTGAGGATCTCATTTACATCCTGACACAGACTCATTTAGTGATGGCATGTAGGAAATTTAGAAGAGCAGACAGTGGAAATGAGAGTTTTGTTTTGTCTTCTGGGAAGCACTCCAAGAAGGCAAATCCTTTTCCCCTGTAACCTGCTTTGTAGGCTTTGATGTTGCAAGATACAGTCAAACCCATGACATTGTATTGAAAAGCAAATAGGATTTTGAAAAACTGTGAAAGAGATTCCTGTACATGCTTAAAGAAAACAAAAGCAAGAAAAATCCCACCTTGGCTTTTGAAAGGAAACAAAAATTCTCCATAATTTTTTCCCAGAATAAATATTTGTAGATTAACTGCCAATGTGTGTGTCTCAAGAGATTACTATACCTATGTGATAAAGAACATGAATAGAGAAAATGAAACTACAGAAATAGAATGACCACTTAAAAACTGTGGTGACAGATTTATTAAACAGAGATCAGAGAAAGAGGAATGAGTACATTTAAAAACATCTTTGTAATTGGTGATTCTTTTCAGAGGCAGTTTAATACAGAATGGACAATACATAAAACCAGAAAATGTAAATGCAGCAGGAAGTATAACTTGGGACTTCTCAGAGGGGCCTTTGTGCAGACAGTGGCACTTGCTTTGTGCTCATACACCACTAGCCTGTTTCAAGCTACATGGGAATATTCATGTATTCTTCCAGACTGAATCAAAATTATTCAAAAGTGTCTCCTTCACACCAGAATAGCCTGTGCAGTGGTGAGGTGAGGTCTGAGTCTTCTGAGGCAGTGGAAAGGTCTGAATTTAGCAGTCCCTGACTTCACACTAACCACTGAGCTATCGTATGCCAGGGAAGGACGCCCCACTGTCACCACTTCGTTAGAACAAAGCATCACTTTTTCTAAGTTTTGGTGCTTGCCTCCAGAAGAAGAGGAAAGGCTGTCTAGCAAGTACTTGTAATAAAGGAAGGAAGCCCCAGAGATGAGCTG
This sequence comes from Acanthiza pusilla, assembly GCA_036630365.1. Classification (NCBI taxonomy): domain Eukaryota; kingdom Metazoa; phylum Chordata; class Aves; order Passeriformes; family Acanthizidae; genus Acanthiza; species Acanthiza pusilla. Next base: position 30,565,509 of record JAXCHO010000164.1, read on the forward strand.
GGTTTAAGATGTGCACCTTCATCTAAGTTCCCTTCTTTTTAGCTTAGGTGTCTCTACACACTTGTGCCGGTGGTTGTGGGCATAATTTTGAGTGACCTAGCTGCCTCAGTGTAATGTTTGTGGAATGGAGTTCTACAAACCAGTGTAATGAGCTCTATTACTGGTGGTCAGCTATCTTACTGCTGTGTAGGTTCACTCTGTTGCATTAGATGCAGAAAATAAGGACTAAACTCTAGTTTATTTGGATAATGCATTTTCCTCTCAGTTTAGCTTTTTGATTATATTCATATTTGTTGCTTGCTCTTTGAAATGCAGCCTTTTATGGAACACTTAATTTTGCGTGGGGTTTGAATCTAACATATTAAGAAGTAAGAGATCGGAATTTGTAAGAGCTATCTGCTGTGGTTGTAGCAATAAAATTTCTAATGACTTTACCTGTTGAAGAATTAGCAGAACACTGAGTCCCTTTCAAAATCTCACCCTGAGGGTGAAGCAAAGCTCTGCAGTCTTTAATACTGAACAGTAGATTGTGTTGGATTGTGTTGGATTGTCCAGCATCAGAAATTTGAACCAGCTCAGAAATGTACTTAGAATTGTTTTGACAGATTACTCTAAGGACATAAAACACATTGTTTGCCATTTTTATGCCTTATATCAGGTTTATGGTTGCTGTGGGAAGGCAGAAGACTTGTGATCCAGCAAAAAGCCTGCCTGCATGTACCCAAGTGTTTTGAACTACTATGAGATGACAAAGTGAGTTTATACTCACATAGCTGACAGTGAGGGAGAAGCATTTTCTGTCATGTGACTGTGGCATTTTTTATCTAGTGTTAGCTACCTGTGAGATGAATTGGCTACATCATTCAATTGCCATCTGAGTCTCTCAGGCTCTGCCAACACGATGTTTGTGAGGCGGATACAGGCTTTGACTGCATGAGCTCTGTGTGGATCAAATGGGCGCCAGCTGTAACCTTGCAATTGTACAGATTCTGCTGGCCTGGTGTTGGTCATGAACTATCTGGTCCTGTCAGGAATTTATGTTGGTTTAGGCTCAGGCCCATGTGAACAGGCTGCATGTTGTCTGGCCAGATTGTAATATTGTAGAGTGAGCTTATATCTGCTTGGAGGGGAAAAAAAAATAAAAGAAAAAAAGAAAGGGTAAGCGTGCATGTCACTGTAAAATACTGCCCAGACACACATTTAGACAAAATCTGAAATGTACTCAAAAATATCTTTTGTGAGTCATCAGTCTGAGAGAAGGGCAAAACCCCAGAGCCCCAGAGATCTGCCCTGTGTAAGTTTTGAGTATTGTCATCTGCTTGCACTAGTGATTATTTATATATATATACATATATATATATGTGCCAAAGCTTACTTAGGTGATCAAAACCTATTTTATCTATCTATTTGCATGTGACATTTTGCACTTGCAGACAAAGGAAAACAGGACTGAGTTCTCTTTGAAAGAGTAACTCTTTGTGGTTGCAAACCAGGGCTAAAATGAGTGCTAAAGTGAGTGTAAATCAATAGCCCTAGTATGTTAACTTATGAATGCAACAAAAGTGGCTTTCCTTGGTTTACAATCAGAACCCCAGGTGTCTCTGTTGTAGGCTACTGTGTTCCCTGCTTATTCTGACTCTGTTCACAGCTCCACTATGTGTACCCCTGACAGAGATCAACCTCCTAGTGACAGTGGCTCCCTTCTGCACAGACCAAATGTGAGTGCTTTATAGATGAGAAGCTAGGAGTGAAATATTGGAAGGAATGATAGAAACAGAATCTCTCCCTCAAATGATGCTTACTAGCTTGTTTAATCTGGAATTTTTAGAGGTGTTTGAGGATGTTGGACTATCCAGGTCTCACTGAAAGTCATGTGCCTTAGGGAGTCTTTGGAAGTCCTAGCTTTAGCAAATTTGTCACTCTATTTGTATTTCAGCATAATAAAAATGTGACTATAACTAGACAGTGATGCACTTTAAGTCTCTCCTTTTCCAGTGTTATTAATTACCTCCAGTTATTGTCTCACTTTCTCAAATTTAGAACAATGTTTTCCAATAAGTCATTCTAGTAAGGACATAATTTCCTTACTCAAAAATAATATTTCCAGGGAAAGATACACTGGTTTTCTGAGCAAAGCATATCTCTACTGCTAGACTTCTTTTATCAGGTACTACCAGTTGTAAACAGAAGTAAAATAAACTGCTACCTGGCATGTGATGCTAAGCTTTACACTTTTCTCAAATGATGACTAATACACACCTCTGAACCCATGTGCAGTCTCCCTGACTTTAGTGTGAGGCTCTTCAGTTTGGAGAATTGGATGTAGAACCCATTGACTGTACAAATGGGGTCTGCTGAGTGCTCTGTTGTCCCCTGAAAGGGCAAGCAAATGTAGATTTTCTAGGTTGTGATTCCTAATTTATCCATATGATTAAACTCGTTAGGCTGAACTCTGTGAATATCCTCCATATCTCTTCATATATTTTTAACTGTTCCTAATGTAACATCCTGATCATAATTAAGGTTTCTGAAATTCTAGGAGGAATAATGAAGAATGAATAATATCTCGGTTTACCAGTCATAACATACCTTCTTTTTCAAAACAAGTTTGTTGCCATCATGGAAAGCATCACCTTAGAGGTAAAATCATTCTCTGCCATCCAGTAGATCTCTCTCCATATTCCTTTATCTCACCTCAAGCTATCTTTTTATCTTTAACAGCTTAGAAAGCAAGTGCATCTGAGCACAGGGGTTTTGGTGTTCCTCTGGAAGTTTGCTGCATCCTTCTGTGTGTGGTGCACAGGTGCAAGGAAATCTTCCTGAGGACATGCAGGTGAGAGACCAAAATCATTACAGAATACATTTAAATTGCACAACAGCACAGGACGGGCATTCAAAAGCCCAGGGATTTTAGGATGTAGTTACAGACACCACATGATCAAACTTAATGAAATACTACAGAGAAATCCTCTAGAGTCTCCCACGGTGAGGAAGTGTAAATATAGGAACCATTAAGCTTGGGACACTTGGTCTTGAAGATCTGAGGTCCTTCTTTTCCTAAATAAAATTTTTAATAGTTTTGGGAAGGTTTAGAAAAATTTTCAAGAATATTTGAATTCTAATATTTTTAAAATAAAATATTCTGGGAGAAATGCTATAGAATATTAATGGAGAAAAAGGGGGTGAAATTTTGAGGATGATACAAAACTATTTTTTATACATTTATATTTCTTAGGCAAAAAAAAAAAAAATCTTCATTTTTTTTCTGAACAATTTTAATTTTTCTTTATGGAAATAATGTGCTTATATGACTAGAAAAATGAAAATTAGTTATTCTCAGAATTATAATCTTAGTACTTCCATTTAATTTGAGGCAATTGCCATTACCAAGATCATTTTCACAGCATGAGTAATTTACTTACCATGCCTCTGTCATTAATAAGCACAGATGGACGATAAACTGGTCCATAATATGTCCCCATCCTTCACAGCTTTGAACCGAAATGGCTTCAGACTAGGCAGCCTAATCTGGCTTACCTGAGCAGCCCATTGCACAAGCAAGAACTGGAAGAACTCCATCTGATTTTTCTTTTTGTGCTTTCTGTAATCGTAAGTGATTAGTTGTGAATCTATATTGCATGTCAGCGGTAAAACCGATTTTGGAAGTTTTACAGTTTTGCAGTCCTGAGCGATGTTGAATCTTTCATGCTGTGCAGTTGCCAGGAAGGCTTCAAGCATCACCATATCTCTAATAAGAAGAGAATAGTACCTTGGAAATAAAATGGGAAAGTTCATGAATCTTTGTCTGCCTTTCCCAAGCAAAATTTTCACTTCTTGTCAGTTACTATTTCAGGTGATCTTGTCTGCAGACAGACAGTCTCTGGCATACCTCTCTAACAATATAAATAATTCCAATAATTATAAAAGATTGGGAAACTGGATAGCACTTAAACATTCTACTGGATTAATCTGGATATGCTATTCTAAGTCTTCTGCTAACTTTTATATAAGTTTCTTTTTTACCTTATAACTTTTACACTTTGTATCTTTTTATACCTCCTACTCTCCATTTTTTAGTATTCTTCTAACAATTATAATTGTAGAAATTACCCATTTTTTATGATTTGTGTTTCTTGAAAATTCTTGCTTCCTTCATATTTCACAATTTCTTCACTACTACTCTTATATCAAGACGAAGTAACTTGGCTTCTCTTGTCTCTCTTATGTTTATCAAATACTGTGGATAAAATGTTCTGAAGGGAAATCTTGGCTACAAATACGCTTTAAAAATAAATAAGCTCAACTCAGAACTCAGGGAAGGTACAGGAAAGGTGCCAAGCTGACTGCCCTTCAGACTCCAGCGCTGTGTATATTTACAGGATAACAACGGTAGTGGAGAATTCCTCCCTCTAATTCCTTGAAAATTGTGTTTTATCCTACTCTCAAGGTAACTTTCCCCACATTTATTAAATCTTTGTCATCTCAGGTAGGGTTGTAATAGAGTTGTTGTTGCTGGTGGTGTTATTTAATGTGGAAACTTGTGTATCAGCTACTTGACTGAGACCACCGACTTCTTGGCATAGTACCCCTATACTTTCATTAATTTGGTGTATTATGCTTTCCTCAAGAGTTAATCATTTAATGTGCAGGTCTTCTATGGGCTTTAATTCCATGAATACAGTGCTGTAAATAACAGGCTGGAAATATTATGGGAAAATATCACAGCCTGGGTAAAACCCTAAGGAAGGAAATACTACTGTGGAACAGCCTTTCACTGTTGAAACAAAAGCTCTCTGCATTTGTCACACTCTGTAAAGGAGTTGGTGTCCACACTTACCTTATGTTTTCAGGAATATACCCACATCTTTTGTAATCACAACAGAATATTAATGTAATAAATCAGTTTTAAGCGTCCTGCATGTATCACATCGTGTGAATAGTAACTAATGAAGACACTTTCAGCAAAAATCATCTTCATGTCCTCTTTTGGGAAAAAGGATGAAGTTTAGCAGTGGGAAGTAAATGGAGTGAGATCAACAGGAAGGGTGTTTCTCCCACTGTTTTCAACAGTGTTTTTCACTATTTGGCATAGAAGGATATTTACAGTGCTGAAAGGAGAAAATGCATGGGTAAATGAAAAGCAGTGTTTATAATCTAGAACCTGAAAAAAATGGAAATCTAAGCCTTGGTAATTAGCTGTATGATAGTAACAGTTATGACAGGTGCTGATCATAGATATCCATGTGGGTCAACACTTGCTGAGCTGCTGACATTTAAAAGAAGGCACTTTCATTCCATTCAGCTTCTCTCTCTACCCTTATTAAACACACTTCTTCTTTCTTAGCCCCAAGCCTGCTAGAGAGGTGTGCAAGTCACATGAAAGCACTGCCAAATAGGCACTAATTGGTGCCACAACTGGCACTCTCAGAACACAGGCCAAGGAGGGAGACTAAAATACTCTCCAGGGTCAGCTCAAAGGCATTTCAGGGCAAATATGGAAAACTCACAAAACTCCTGCTTGTGTTTACTTCTTTTCCATCACAGCCAGACCAATGCTTTTAATGAGTGCAAATTATTCCCTTCTAAATAATAGTTTTAACGAAGAACACCAAGTTTCTTTATCATTTCAGCTGTGGTTCTCACTGAAACTAGATTCTTTTGTGCATGCTTACATGTATACATCTATCTGCTGCTCTATCTTGTGTGCAGTATGATGTCAAGTAGATCTTTATAGCAATAGAAAATAAATTTAACTTTAAAAGTGTTTATCAGCAAACCTAGACTAAGTGGGCATTGATCCTGTTATTTGTGAAAGTTTAAAAAGATGAAATCTTAGTCTTCAGAGCTGGCATTTCAGTTCCAAGAACAATTATTTTTTTTTACAGATATTTTGAATAACTGTTGCCTAAGGACTTTTGTTTCATTTGATGGGCATATGTTTTTTATTGTTGGATTGCCACTTCTTCAAATGATTAGTTCATTTCATAGCAAGGACACTGAGCAGAAGTCTGACCTGTTATTCAGCTGGAAGTAGGGATTTCCTTTAGTCTGGAGACAACAAAAATAGTTCTCTTAACTTCATACCAGAGGTCTATATGTCAGTTGCATTTGCTTCTGAAATGAGTTTTACTCATTTTTCAGACTGACTTCTGACACTCATTGTGGTCTGTATAAATAATAGAGAATAAATGCTCACACAGAAAATTTTAAAACCTCATCTTTCTAATCCAGTTTCATTAAAATGACTTTAAAAAAACCAGAAGTCTCAAGTGTTATTTCACTGTAGCTCTATCACAAAAGCTATTTATTCTGGGTTGTTTTTGCATCTCTGTGTGTATGTATGTGTGTGTGTGCTACTTTAACCCCTCACTATGGTTTTCGGGGTTTTTCAGTATTAGAATTTTTTGACACCAGATGATCCTCCTGAATCAGTGTATTGATTCTGGCTGAAACTGAATTTATTTTCCCCATAACAACCCTCATGATGCTATGCTTTGCTAGGAAAGTATTGATAACACACGGAGCAGCGTGTGTTATGTTGATATATATTATATTGATACCACAGAGCAGCGCTGGCACAGCATCAGCGCTGTCTCACCAGCCCTCCTCTCCCGTCAGCAGCTGAGGGTTGGCAAGATCTCTAAAGCGGACATAGTCTGGACAGCTGACCCTAACTGACCAAAAGGATATTCCATACTGTATAGCATCTGGTCAGCAATAAAAGCTAAGAAAGAAAAAGGAGGGTGTTGTGGTTCTGGCCCAGATCGGTGGGAGGGGCATGGCTGAGACATTATGACACCACATTACAACATTGCCAGGGATGGGGAAAAGGGACTCTCTCTTCCAGGAAGGTGGGACATCCCCTTTTGGTGGAAAAAGGAGTGTCAGGGTGAGGAACCCATCCATTGTTCATTGTCTTGGAGCCTCCTGCAAGCAATTTTGCATGTGAATCATTCCCTCTTTTTTGCATACTTTTACTAGTGCTTGGGATCCAAAATTTCTTAGATATTTTCACCAGCGTACTGAAATTGAATTGCCTCTATAGAGGCTTATCCAAAAATTTGTTGTAGCAGAGACAAGCTCTAAGGCTGTCTTTCATAGCAGGCAGGCGCTTGGTGGGAACACACACACCCAGGCCTCAGCTCACTCAAGTGTGTGATTGTGAAGCTGCCTAGCTTGAGTTACAAATGCTGAAGTAGCTGAGTGTTCATATGCTAAAAGACCAATTAAAAGCACTGTTTGGGTGAATTTCTGCAGACCCTACAACACTGACATTCATGAAGGGGAGATGCAGAACTACGTTTGAGACCAACATCAGAATACTCTTTCTTCTAATACAGAGGTTCCAAATGAAAGGGTTGTTACCTCAACTAGCTCCTGTTAGAGGATAAAACTAATCCAAGCTCAGCTGCAGAGATGAAGCTCCCAGCTGGTAGTGAGTCATGAGCTCAGCATGGGAAATAAAGGCAAGATTGCATTAGTAAGGACACCAGAAACCTCATGCTGTAAAAGAAAATAAAGGCTGATTTTACTCAGACAGCTACAAACATATTTGGACATCACTGTGGAACAGGGTCTGAAGTGACAACTGTATCTGAATAGCTTCCTCTGTATTTTTTTCTTTTTTCAGGACTGGAGTGGGGAGAGTTCGCTGATGATACTGTAGCATTTTAAATGGAAATCATAGTGCAAATGTGGGATCAAAGAGTTAAAGCTATCCTCTTAGGTATTTTGAAAAAGGTATCAGTAGATGTTTCTGTTAAAACAGTGTTGAACTTACTATGATTTTAGCACGAAATAGAATAGTATGATAGCGTGATTGTGAAGGTTTTGTTATAGTTTAGATAGAACTAGTTTAGACCAGAATTTGATAGTTCCAATTTTTTTCCAATTTAAATCCACTGAAGAAAGCCCACTTTATTAGGTATTTTGCTGAGACAGGCAATTTATCGTTTGTCACTTGAAACCTATGTATGGGTGTTCTTAAGGAAACTGTTTATCAGAAATGCTGCTATGCACCATGGGTTCAAAAAATACGTTGATCACCTTTAAAAGATAACAGCCAAAAAAGAATGAGATAAAAACTTAACAAGCCCTCTAAAGTGAAAAGTAGTTATAGTTATTGATATCTTCTAAGAACTCTGTAGTAATATAATTTTTGAAGGCCTTATGTCTGAGTCTACCATGAAACTACAACTGTTGTGAAGTAGACTGTGTTATTACTCCATAAATGTTCTATAAATAAATCTGTTATATACAAGTATAGATTCCTCTGCTATTGATAAAATTGCAAGCCTTTTCAGTGCAACTTAAACCCTAAATTACTTTCTTAGAAAAGTTAAAAAAAAAGAAAATGGAGCTTTTAGCATTTTAATTCAGTGTTAATTTATTTTTGTTGGAAATATTTTTTGACATCTTTTAGTTTTACAAATTGCAAACACTCGTGAGACGTTTTAACAGAAAGAGGCAATTTGAGGTTTAAGCTTTTAGTTTATTGTTTTGAGTTCTACTTAAGGATTTTTCCCCAACAGAAGAGAAAAAAGGCTTATTCTTGCTATTATAAAAGCAGTAGAGCTATTTAAATCTTCTCCGTACAGTTGGCAGTGCAGTGTTAAGGATCCATTTTCATACCAATAGGGGCAAGGAATGAGAATGAATCGTCTTTTCTCCCAGTACAGGGTAAATCTCTGTCTCCTCTGGTTCCAGATTTCCAGCTTTTCACTTAAAATGTATGACCAAGGGAGAAAGAGAGCAGAATGGATCGTTAAACATGGTAATTATGGGATTCATTCATTCCTGATTACTTCAGTTCTGTCTCTCATTTATCGCAAGTGTTGGGCACAGTTTTCCTTATCACTTGTCTTTCAGGAGTTGATGTAAAGTATGTCTCAATTTCTGCTTTGTTGTGTGGGCTACCCTGCTGCTCCTTTCTGGTTTAGCACTTACTTTGAACACGCCAATTTCCACCTCCAGTTTAGGGTGAGTGACAAAAGAGAAGTGCTTTATTTACTCAACACCTTTGTTATTCTCCTGCTTCAAACCTTCTAATTCCTCATTCATTGAAAAGAAACAATGCATTTGACAAGTCACACAATACAAATAAGAAATAGAGAATGATGAACTGCAAATAGAGGTAGCACTGTATTGTCATTTACCTTAAGGCCTCTTTTCACCACTCTGGCATTACAAAAGGATCTCAAAGTCACAGAAAGCACCTATTTTGAGGCTCCTTTCAGGTGACAGATGGGTGGAAGGGAATTCATTATAAGTAAGTGTAAACAAACAAATAACCTCAGAAGAAAAATAATTCAATCCATTTAAAAATACTTATGAATAATATCTGAGCAACTTGAGCTCACTTTTGGAAAACAGATTAAACAATTGTATTACATGTCACATTTGTCACTAGTAATTTCTCCCACACAAAATGATCAAATTTATGACAAAGTTTGAAGGTAAAAGTGACGAGACTTATTGTGAAGTGAATAAGCTGCATATCATTTGGAGATGGCACTTTTATAATTACTATGGACAGTGATATTTCTTAAGTGATTTGATGGGAACTGAGTACATAGAAAAAGGGATAATCTGTTACAGTCTTTATACTGATTCTGGTATCCATCCAGTCAAAGACTGTGATATGCCAAGTTTCTCTTTAGTGAGAGACAGTGCAAGTGCAGGTGCAGGCCTAAGGAAATTATTGGAGATTTTGTGTAGATCTAGGGATCAGTAACTGAGTTGGCTGTTTCCTTAATCTGGAATGGGTGAAAATGAACTGTAAGAACTACTTCACAGCTGAAGACTGACACAGCATGGCAAGCTGTACTCTCAAATTACACCTCCTGTATTTGAAAAGCCAAAATCACAGTCAACTGTGCTGCTTCCAAGGCTGCGGGACAGCAACGCCTGTTCCCAGTCTTCAAAAGTGAATCACTCTCTTTCCCTAGAATTTTCTCATAAAATGTAGGCAACATATCTGATAGTTTGGTTGTTTCATGTGTTGTGGGTAACACACCCCACAATCCTCTCTGCTCCCCTTCCCAATTGCTATGTGATTTCAGCCTGTTTTAGGGAAAACCCAGCAAATATGTAAAAAAGATCTGTTCTTCTGAGTCAAGGGCCACTTACATACCAACTTGTTCAAAACACACACTTTCTTCATTGATTAACTTTTTGCATAAGTCAGTAACCACTAAGTATCATAAAACAGTTCTTCAACCTTAGTACATTTCCATTCAACAGTAATAAAATCAAAGGAAAAGGAGTGAGAATCCTAAGTTGTCCTGTCAGGACAGGGCTAGCTGTTAGCTCTGCTCAACAGAGGGGAGGGAGGAGGAAAGAATGGAGGTGAGTGCAGGAACAGCACAACTCATCACCCAGCACAAAAGTCTGGGCACCCGATTGACACAGGCAAAAATGCCCATGGCAAATGAAATCTCTTTGTGGTTTCCATCAGGATGCAACAAAGAGTATCTGAGAGAAATATTTCTTGAGTTAGAATTGGAAACAGAAAAGAAGAGAGTCCGTGTTCAAACAGCTTTAATATAACAGAAATGACAGCTCTAATATTCCCTAACACAGAGTAACAAGTTTGAATTTGTTTACAATTTGAATTAAAAAGATGCAAAACATTACATCTAATCCATCATATTCCATCCCAGTGACCATGTTAGTAGCTAGCTCAGAGATTGTAAGAAGTGGTATTTTATTACCACATAAAGCATGGTTACAGCTGTAGAGGTTGAAATACCCTTTCAAAGTGGACTTTATCAATTAATAACCCAGATCAGGTTTTCGTCCTAATGCTAAATCAATGAATTCTATTAAACAAGTACTTGTGTGTACATGTGTGTGTGTGTGTGTGTGAGAGAGAGAGAGAGAGAGAGAGAGAGAGAGAGTTAGTTCATAATTTATGTTTCAGAAAGGATATTTGAAATTTCTGTTATAATGCAGCTGTCATTAACAGTCCTGGAAAAGAGCCCCCAGCAAGCCAGAGCCATTTGTGTGAATGGAACCACTGCCTTCCCTGGGCAGAGTTCAGTCCAGCCCTTAAGCACCAGAGCCCAGCCTCACTGTCTCTGGTCTCACTTGAAGAATCTACTACAGGACTGTGCCAGCAGCACAGTGTGTTTGAAGAGAAAACTATCACATCGTTGAAATGATCTGGTGGTTTTTAATGACTCCTGCAGTAAGAGAGTTGATTCTCAAATAGCAGTTTTTCCTCACACATACCTTAAATATAAATGGAATAATATCTAGCATAAGAATGTAAAAGCATTATGAGATGTTTCTGATGTTTTAGCTTTGAGTTCACTCTTTGTGTTTTCTGGATGAAGTTGTGAAGGAAAATGGTAATAAGAGTTCTGGTTGAGCAGTTTAATTACTTTTTAGACGAGTCCCCTGTAGTGATAACACTCTAGTTTCTTCTGTCATGAGACTTTCTTCTTGACACGAGACTCATCTGGGGACTGAAGGGGGCTGGAGGAGGAGGGAGGAAAGAAGAAAAAGAATCCTCCCAAGTAATCCTAAACCGAGTAAGAACTGCAATGTGTCTGCTTTCTCTCCCAGTTTGTGTCTCAGAATACTCGCCTTTGTTTCAGTGGTGAAACATGCCAATTCAAATTGGTACTTATCATCTCTCTTGGCAAGTTGTACATCATCAGTGGTAATGTTTTTAATTGAAACTGATTCATAACATCCCAGCAGAGTTCCTGTGGAAATCAGTCTTGCACAAGAGAGTGAGGAGGATGAGCTCAATGAAACAAGGAACAAACCAATTACAGAGGTCAAACTGAACAATGAATCCATTGTAAACTAAATTCTTCTGACTTAAAATATTTAGTGCTCAGACCCTGTCAGTACAACATATTCTGCTTCTTATATTATGTATTCACCTGCTGCTGGTCAGTGCCAGGGACACTGCCGTGGGTCTTTTGTTTTGACCTGGTAATGCAGCTCTTGTCTTCTTAGAGACTGACCACAAGCAGAGCTCCATTGTTCTAATATCCTAAGTCAGACATGACTAAATTAGTTCTTCACTACTTTTAAAAAGTTCCCTTTGTTTTGTTTTGTAGTACTGTGAAGCAAAAGCATCAAACTATTGCTTAAAAAAAAAAATCAAACGAGACCTGCAGCTGAGGCAAGGACAAATTATTTCAATAGGCAAGGGATTGTTTGAGTCTGTATTTCTGTTTTGAAATCTCAGTCCTTTTGCTTTAGATCTTGACAAGCAGCCACACTATTTTCCAAAGGATTTGAACAGTCATACAATTACGCATACAGCCTGCATGTGTGCACACATCAGCCCCCCAGTGGTGATTTTCAGTTGGATATTTTATTCTTTGTACTTGTATTTTTTGAGTATGAATTAAAACAAATTCTTATTTTGTGCTTTGTTTTCAAAAGCTTGCCTACAGTTTTTCTTGGCTTTTGTCTTCTCCTTTTATCATTTGAGCAATGGGACATAAAATGAAGAAAAGAGAGATCAAGAAAATGATAGGTTTGGAAAGAACGATCCGTGAGGGGAGAAAAAGGTTAATAAGATAAGTTGGCTGTTCAATCTAAAGAAAAGAAGACTTAAGAAAAGTGTGATAGCTCTCTACAGATATGTGAAGGGACAAGGGAAATTATTCTCATTAGTCACCCAAGACAGAGTAATATATTTGAGCTGTTGCAAGGAAAATGTAGGTTAAATAGTATGAAAATCTTTGAAACTATCAAAACAGATAGACAATGAAACAAACTACCAAAGGATTTTAGAGAGTCACTGCCTCCAGAGGTATTCAAGGTGAAATAGCTACTCATCTATTGGAGGTGATTTTGGACCAAACGAATTAAAAGTAACATGACACAGGAAGGATGAAATGGATAGATGACATAGCAAAGGTCCTTTCAGAATCAACTTATTCTGGGGATGAAAAACAATCTTTGAAAGAATGTTAAACACAATAAGGCATGAAGAAGAGTGCATAAAGTGGCAAAAAGAAAAATGAAGAGAAGACTTTTAAAAGGTTATAGTGTCTAATAGCATAAGAATTTAAAAGCTTTAGATACTAGAAAAAGCAAAAGAAATAGCTCATTGCTGCCATTAAGCCTAACACTTGCCATCAGCTTCAAATACTCAAAAACTACATACCTGGATGATCTTTCTTCAGTCATCCATGGAGGCACACGCAAACACTGAATGGAATCCAGACCTTGTATAACCTTGCATCTTCTTTTGATGTATGTTGCTAGATTATTATAGGAAGTATTATGATTATTGTCCAAAACCCAAATGAAATATTTTTTATTCTTCTTCATTTTGAGCCATAACTTGTTCTCCATATAGCAATATTAATTTCAGTATAGCCACTTGAAAATGAAGATACCATGCATTATGAGGAAGAATGGTGCAATCTGGACTCCTATCACGTGTAATAACTATAACTATTTATTAAGCATGAGGATCATTTATGACTTCATATTTTGCATTCCACTGAGAGAAAAGATTAACATACATTTCCTATATACTTTGGCTTGATAATGAAATTCCAGTCTGAATTCATTATGAATAGTGTCATTCATCCAATGAGAAGCACAAAATAAGGGCACATTGCTTACACCTGGTAATTTCTTCACTTTCATTTATGTAAAAAACATCAATATGGTTGTATTTGGGGACACATTACTGTACTCTACTTTGAAGCTGATCAGGATAAAGAGTGAGAGAGGTGACGGATTGCTATTATGTGGACTTGAATGTTTGTCAGGTCTGAGGCCTTCGCTGGAGCTCGTTCATTAGGAAAAGCAAATGAGTGTTGTAGGATCACAGGTCAGAAGATGATTTTCTTCAGGATATATATTTACACATAAAAAATAAAGCCTGGATTCCAGGGCTCTTCAGATAACAACTGCACTAGCAGCTGGTAATTTCACGCATATTTAAGACCTGAGGAGCTGTTGAGTTTACTTTCTTCTTAAATAATTTTAAAATAGTTTCTTCACTGTTTCTTTGGTTTATGATGACTTACTCAATGTTTTTCAGTCTGTCACAACATTTTTCTATTCGGTGCCTTTTCTGGTGGACTGCTCGTAGTCCAGTAGTTATGGTTGTATGCCACAAAATTCATCTGCCTCCAACCTGGCTATGCCTAATAGTGTGGTGAAGCAATTTAAGTCTTTCTCCAATGTAATTCTTAACTAAATACGTCTATATTTATGAACAAGACTGAGGAACAAGAAAACCAAGGTACAGACCCTAGCTGGCTCCTTAACATCAATACTTGCATAATATCTCAAACTATGGTATATTATTTCAGCTATTTTATATACTGTATCAATATGCCTTCTGACTTTGTCTTTCTTTGACTCCCTTCATAGTCTGTTATGTCTCTTGATTCTTTCAGTCAAGGATCATGCTAATGTATTCATATAATAAAAGTCTTCAAATGCTGATAAACACAGTAAATGTGATATAATTAATATTTATGTATTCTATATATGGATATTATTGAAATATTAATGAGGAAAAATACAACCAAACTGTTTAGCCAAAACATCCACCAAAGTGTAAATTCAGAAATTAAATGGTTCCTCTGCATAATTCTCTATGATTAATCTCTGCTTGGTAAATCAGATATCTTCCATACATGTGAGGACAGAAGAAGGTGTCAATAAACCACAGTTGTTCAAAATACCATGACAATCTTACACTGTCTTCTGTCTGAACTGTTTTATCCTAGTAATAATTTAATTCCATTAACTAACACGAAAATTATTTTCGGTTGTTGTGACTATGTGTAAAATATTGTTTTCTTTTTTGTTGCTTGATTAATATTTCCAAGTCTTAAAATTTTAGGAGATAAAATAAAACTAAGGCTTTTCAAGGAGTCTGAAGATTGTGATGTAGAAAAGTAACATGCATTTTAAAGAATGTTGTTAATTATCTCTTAGGCATCAGATTTTGTTCTTTTTTTTTTTTTCTTCCTCTTTGGTCCATATTTGTTCAGTCAAATTTCACAAAATCAAGTTTCACTGCTTTAAAATGGACATTTTCCTGCAACCAAGTCATTACTGAAGTATTATTGGTTGATACCCAAAGGAGATAATTCATTAATTTTTGACTGTTAGGTTTTTCATATTATTAATAAAGGTAATTTATAAATATTTTTTCTAGAAAAACATAATTGAAGTACTTAATGCACTTTATTCTTTTGGAATTCAATCTTGTAAAAAAATTGAAACCAATTCCCGCTTCCCGCTAAATAATGAAAATAAGACTTGAGGAGAACCCTGTTAGAAGGCCACAGTGGAATCCTTTTCAGGCAAGCATATTTATGACCAAATATGTTTTATATTGATATATGTTCTTTTTTATGTTAATCTAATTC
Organism: Acanthiza pusilla; assembly: GCA_036630365.1. NCBI lineage: Eukaryota > Metazoa > Chordata > Aves > Passeriformes > Acanthizidae > Acanthiza > Acanthiza pusilla. Next base: position 30,580,880 of record JAXCHO010000164.1, read on the forward strand.
TTAATACTATAGCTCTGGGGCTTCTGAGTGCATCCATTACCACAAAAGGCTGTGAAAATTCAATTATTTGTGCTGAGTTAACTGAGTCCACAGAAAATCCTTTCCTTTCTTTTTCTGTTTATGTAAACTGTTGCTCTAGAGTCTAAAAAAAGACAAATTTATTTTTAAGGTTTAATTTCAAAGCTAATTTAATAACTGTTTAATAACTCTAGATATCTTTTATCTAATCCTATGTATCTGAGAATATGCATAGCAGTCTTCTCAAAGAGTGAAGGTGATACAAAACCCCAAAGACAGGTGTAATGAACCAAGGACCTTCTAGACCTCAATTTACATAGCCAAATCCTTTCCTCTCAACCTTAAATCCTTAAAACACAATTTATTTAATCCCTGCTGTAGTCAAACACACTGAGCGTGTGTAACAATACATCAAAATCATTAGCACAAAACCTTAAAATAGTGTATTGAATTTGTATAAAACAGCCAAATCCTTTGAGAACTTAGGTGTCACATCTAGACTTTCTAAAGGAGACACTGTTTTAAAAGTTGGTACCAAAAGTGTATTGCTGGTTCTTGTGTCCAAGCATTATAACATAATGTGCTTTCAGCAATAACTTTTCAATAACAAAAAGGGGACACTAGGAAACTCCCAGAGGTGATACTGGAGAATATTGCTTTTCATCTCTAAGGCGGTGGCCACACTGTAGTTGTAGATGTGAGTTACACTTTTATATTCAAGGTAATGAATGTTTTATAGTATATTCAAACTGCCCCAATTGCAGGTTAAATTGTAGCTGCAGATCCAGTGCTGCGCAGGGTCTGGGGTGATTCACTGCACCTCTCCAGACCTATTAAAATACTGCCTTCATCTCTGGGAGACAGTATGCACACTTCTGTTTTTAACTGGTGGAAGGCAGCTTGAGTATGAATGCCCAATCTGCAGTGTAAAAATAGCAAAGGTCGTTAACTCAAATTTAGCCGAAAGGTCTGCTGATGGTTTAATTGCCTGAATGAAAAGAGTGAAATGAAATGGAATTAAATTCTTCAACTCCACATCTTGAGGAATATTGTCCATTTACAACCCTATATTCACATGAATCACTTGGTTGTGGAGTGAGATAATACAACATGACTTGTATGCCAGTCCCTGAAGCTAATTTATTCATGTTACAAATTGGAGGCTCCTGGTCTATTACTGGGCCTGTGCTCTGAGTTTCTATCTCTATGACAGCAATTTTTTTTACTATGGTAAAATTTTCCAAAACACTTTACTATTTCAGATAGCACTCTAGCACAGAAGACCCTAAACCCCAAAGATTTAGGCTCTTGAATTGTTTTTGTGTCATCTTTGAAAATGGAATTGGAAGTGTAATTTTTACTGAGATCCTTTGGTAGGTGTTTCTCCTGAGCCCTATCGGGTTTGTTCACTTGGAATAATGAGTTTTTAAAGCTACCTCTGAATTTAACATTTTGGCTAGAAAAGGATCTGAGAATAGTTTTGTTACAGTAATTATTGTAATTCAGCCTCAGTGAAAGGGGTACCAAAATGTGGTAATTGTCTACACTCCATAATGATTCAGTGAATCTGCATTTAAGCTGGGTTGGTGATACAGGCAATCTAAAGAAATTTTCAGAGGAATTTTGCATGCCAGGAAGGTTTACAGCTTATTCCTCTACCTTTATTGTTACCTTTACGGATTTTTTTTCTGAAAGCTGAGTCTGTTTCATCATGTGTTATTCTAATTTTATGCTGTCATAAGCTCATTTTCTGTAATAGAATTTCTCTGATATAAAGCAGGAGTGATACAGTAGTGAAGCAAAGGCTACATTTTACAATGGCAAAGTCAAAACCACCAAGCCTGATATATTTTTCCAATGATAAATTGTAGCTACTACTTCCAGTCAAAAGGAGGTATGCGCTGGTGCACTAAGCATTATGTTGGCCATACTATTAGGGAAAGATATTTTTCTCCTCTGGTTGAATCTGAGCCGTTATGTGACAGTAATGCAAGATTCAGTGCAGCAGAATGGGCAATACCTACTGCAAGTGTGACCACAGCTACAGCTGCAGGTACTCTTTGTGATTCTGCATTGAGTGAGAAGGAACTTGTTTTGTTTTCTGTCAAAGGACAGCTGCGTGTGAATGGAATAAAGAACCTTGGGGAAAAAGGTGATACCTCATAAGTTCCCTTCCTTTTTAAAAATATATTTCCTTCTGGCATAATGGGTTCCTCCACCTCCCACTGCACCAATCTTCTCATGAAAGAGTAACTCAACCTGCAGGTTGGACAGTGAAGAGACTGAAACTCCTGATTCCGAGGAGCACACTGCAACCAGCAGGTCAACACTTAGTGGGTACCTATGCAGTAGGTAGGCAACAGTATGATTTTTGAGAGATTTGTGCCAAACCAAGGCATTCAGATTTGAAATTTTAAATGCTAAGAAGTCTTTCATAAGTATTAGGAATGCATCCCACGAACTTAAGTTGTTCCTGAAGTTGTGGGATCACAACTTCTGATTCGACGACTTCAAGACATCTCAATGCTCTTATTTCAGAATCTGCTTCTACCTTTGCCCCTTCTATATGATAGCTGGAGTGGGCTAACAGCTTAACTCTATGAGAAAGTATTCCTTGCTTATAGATGTGTCTTTTGTCTGTTTGCTGATTTCTGGAGAAAAAGGATTAGTCTAAGAGAGAGGAAATGTGGTCTGACCTGCTTTTAGCAAGTGCAGTAACCAAAACATTTTTCATTTTCCTGTCTCTAAAAATAATTAAATGACAAATGCAGATGTACCACTTCATAGGACCCAGAGTTCAGGTTATTGATGCTGAGACAGGAAAAAATAAAATTTTCCTGGTTTCTGAAAAGTTTATAAATATTTGCATCTTGTATCATATGGGCTAATTAGAAAATTATATATGCAGGTACTATTCAGATAGACTGGCATTCCCTCATTTACATGGAAAGGCGAGTGAATTCTGCTTTTAAGAAAACACAGTATTTTCCTAGTTTCATGTGGCAGCCACTCAACTCACTTCATTTCTTTGCAAAATACAAACTTCAGCATTTCATTTTTTATCTTTTATCATTAAACTCCTACAGCTTGAAAATGATTTTCCCCCTAGAAAATGCAAATCTATTCCTTTGTAGTGAAAACCATATTATACATGCAGCATGTAACTTTCAAAACTTTAGTTAGAAGCAGCAAAGCAAGCTGTCAGACATTTCAGTAATTGAATTTCCTTGAGAACTGCCTTGGTTTGTCAGCTCTGACTTTGCTGTCAAAAGAAAAGAAAATAGCCAGGGAATTAATCTAAGATAACACAGGGGGTATTTTGATAATACCAAGACACAAACATTAAGTGTTTTCTCTGGCAGCGTTTTGAGGTAGGGTTCCCCACCCTAATCCAGGCTGATTCATTCTAGCCTTGAGCCATTATTATCTTGTGCAGAGTTCTGAGAATTAACTAATGACCTATCAAACTGCAGTACCAGGGATCCTTTCTTCCTGTATTAAGATGCACAATATCATTGCTTAAAAGGCCCAATATACCCTTTGTCAATTACTTCATAAGTGCAATTCATCTTTTACTGCTTCCGCACTTGGATTGCTTGTAAAATGTTTAGTGGTTAATTAGCCTGGAAGGAAGTCCAACTTATGAGAAACCAAGCAGTGGGAAAAAATAGCCATAAAATTAATGGCTTACTCTCTGGTCCCTATTTTATGGGAGAATGTTAATCAGACTCTGTTGGAACTGTACCTTTGACTAGCACTCAGCCTCCTTTATAATCAGCTTCAGAAGTGTTCCTTTCTGGGTTTTCCCCTTTGGCCTGTGCTTTCCTCCAAAGGACTTGAATGTATTAGGAGGAGATTGACAGCTCTCCTAACAATTGCAACCATTTCTCTAGCTGAAGGGAAACATGGGGCTAGACGCTTTTACTCAATGGGAACCCACCTGGAGTTACATTTAGGGTATAAATCTGCTATCCAAAAAATGAAACTAATAAAATAGATACCGCTGCAGATAAAAGAAAATAGCCAATATTTGAGCTGTGAGACCTTCATTAGACAATGGATAAAAGTGGGAAAGGAGAGAATTGTATAGGGAGCAAATTACTGTATTTACAGCTAGCTCTTTATACCTGCAGAGAAGATTTCAAAATAATCAGGTCCCAGGGACAATTTAACCACTGAACATTTTGGGTCGGTCATAAGGATGTTTAGCGGGGAAAAAAAAGTCATGCCCTCTCAGTGGTGAAATGGATAAAATATTTATGCAAATTCTCCACATAATATAACAATTGGTCGGTGTTTCTTGCATTGAAAAAAAAAATAGGGCTTTGTTTTGTTTTATTTTTCTTTTTGCAAGCAATTGTCCCTTCATTTTAGAGCAGGTCACAAACAGAACATCACTTTTTAATATTTTGTAAGTATTGTATAACATGACACTGTTGGTTAACCCCGTGTGTTGGGTCTTGTACAGCACTGCAAGTAAGTTGACCTAGAATTTTAGTGTTGTAGCCTAGTTTAATCAAAAGCTTAAAACATATCAGCTATTATTTTTAGCCTATCTAATCCCTGTCTTTTTTCTCCAGAGACCTGGTGTGGCAATGGTTTTCCTTTCAGAAAATAAGTGTAATCATAAAACTTTCCACATATAGTTGGTTCATAATCACAATTATGGGTGGTTTTCCTTGAGTATGTAGCGGAAAAACATTTAATTCTGAACACTGATGCATCTGTCTTTGTTAAAATATATAGGTGTTCATGAGCCTCATGCAACAATACCCTATGACAGCTCACCGGCTTTTCAGTTTCTCTTAGAAAAGGTACTGCATACTCCTGAGAATGTCATCAATTTTATATTCAGTAAACATCCAGTGCTCTGGGTGCTTGTAAACATCCTTGAAAGAGAAGTTCCTCTTTCAGAATTTGCTCCTGATTAGGTTGCCTACGTAGGAGCATCCAAGTTCCTCAGTGATACCCCAGAGCATTACACGTGGTCTCCAGCTGTCATTTCACAATGCCATGAGTCTCATGTCCTTTGTCATATCAGTCACACATGCAGCAAATCAGGGGATCCTAGGTGACGTCAGACTAAATGTGAGGTTCAGACAACTCATCCTATGTGTCAGAGGAAGTCAGCACAATGTCATGGTCTTTAATAGCCCATTTTCCCTGCCAATGTATGATACGATGCTTAAGCCAACATTGATGCATCATACAATTTATTGTGTTCGTAAGCAGTCCAACAGCTCAGCTGGCGGTCAGTCAGCTCTTGAAGGATTTTTTCTCAGACCTGCAGAGGTCTCCTGATGTGCTGGTGCTATCACCATAATATCATTTTAAGAAGGCATTTGTCCTGCTTTTCCCCTGCCCCTTGGCTCCTCAGTTTCTATGTTTGGTTCTTGCCTGACCTTCTTAAACTGGGTAATCTTTCTCACTCAGTGCTCTCAGATGTCTATATCAGGTGACAAACTCATATAAGAACTTGTGTCATGACTGCTGTTTATGGCCACCATTTTTCATCTAATGACTTCAACACTATTTTCCTATAGTGGTAGCAGCTCCCAAAAAATTATGCCTTTGCTTATCTTGTTTATGACCTGATACGTTAGAAAGATCAAGTGATTCTGATGCCAGCTTCTTATACTGCCAGAATCCTTTTTCTCATTTTTCCATTTAATAAAATGCTTGCAGGTACAAAATCATGTCCAGCTAATGCTCTTCATGTATGTAACAACGATAGAAATGTATCAGACAAAGGCTGCCCAGCTCTTTCTTTCAGGGACAGTGCTATTTTTACATTATTTCTTTCCAAGCTGTTGAACAGGGATGATGGGAACTACCTGCTCCATGTCTAAACTATACTTAACAGTAAATGACTTAAGCTCATTCCCTTAAGGAGGACCTGCTGTCATATATTACTCTGTAAATTATGTCTAGTAAAAATAGCATATATTCATCATCAGTTTAATTCTTATCTGTTCCTGTAAAAACTGTCTGCAGAAAGTGAGACAAAAGGGCTGGAATAGGATGCAACTTTGAAGAAAAAAAGTATAAACTAAACTGCACTTTCAAATAGTGCTTTTTACTGTGATATCAGCAGGAGCTTTTTCTTGATGTGGCCTATATTTTTGCATATGTGACAACTCTTAAAATCTTTCCTTATGTGGCTATTCAGTCAGGGTAACATAACACATAAGTGAATCTTACCTTAGGGGTTTTTTTACAGTCCCTAAAAGACCTTCACATATCTTTTTTTCTTAACTCCTCATGGCAGAACACATGAAGAATCATCATCCTGTTTTTTTATATCTGCTTTCATACTTAAATTTTCTCGTGTAATCATTAGCAATGGTAGGGAATATAATGTCAGAGACACCTGAGCTTAATTACTGTCTGCAGGGTCTCAATTTCAGCAATAGTTCTGTCAGCCAAAGTTTATTTCATTTTTTTGTAACTCCAAACAGAATTATTAGGTTTATTCGGGGGTTTGGCGTGGAATTTTTTCTTTTTATGTTTGGGGGTGGTGGTTTTTTTAAGTCAATATCTGTATTTCAGGATAGAGTTGCTTTTTCTATGTTTTTTCTTTCTGTAACATATCAGTATTTGGAAATCCAGTGTCAATTTGGAACTCATCTTTTTCTAGCTGAAAGGATCCCACTTTCCTGCTTATAGAGTATTTGTCAGGCCACTTTTGAAAAGGAGAACTAATGGGTTCCATTCAGGTTTTTCTATTGATGACTTATAAAGATATAACTTTTTTTTTTTTTTGATACCTAAAATGTTTGCAATGAGTTTATGTTGTTAGCATCCTACACTCAAATTTGAGGAGAAACCAGAGCTGTGCATTGCCAAAAACTGCTCTCTTCTCAGTGCCCTGTTTTTCCAGCCACACAATGAAGTACTGTTTGAACTTGCATGAGTTGTGTTCCACAATTGTGAAGACCCAGTCTCTGGTGGAGCTTCCAACTCCTGGTTTTCTCTGAGGCATCCTCGCAGAGGGTGTTTAAATGACAGCCAAAGGTTTGACAGCAGCTCAGGTGGCTGTTCCTAATCAGCTGGTGCTGCTAACGGGGCAGCTGCCGCAGCGCGCGGCTTGGTGTGGCTGGCTGCCAGCCTACCTGCTCGGCTTCTCGGAATAATCCGAGCTCCATCCAGGTTCCACAGGGCACTACATCACCCAGAGTGAAAATGTCAGCTGACAGACCTTGCTGTAATTAATGGAAATACAAATTCCATCGCTGAAATAATTTTGTCCGACCAAAAGTAAGGAGAATCCACCTTACAATTAGTGGTGTGCATAAATGAATATTCAATGAATAAAGGGCATTTAATTACCATGTCCATGCACAAAACTCTAAGATGTCCTACTGAGTTCCTCTGTAGTTGACTGCAATATTTGCTGTGAAAGACAAAAACTTGCAGATATCCCAGTACATTCTAATATTCCTGTATCTCAGTGGAATTAACCAGACTACATTCCAATATTTTTCTGTCCTTTTTATTACATATCTTTATGTCTGAGACTAATCAGTTTTGTAGGTTGTCTCAGAAAATTTCAACACGCAAGGTAAATTTTAGCATGTGTTTACATGTAATGTTGGAAAACAGTTTTAAAACTAAATAATTTTCATTTTATCTCCTTAGAAAGGATAAATCTACAGGGAAATATCCACAATAGCCATGCGACAAAGTGGCATGGTCAGTTACAGTTTTACAAGTCTGTTCAACAGAACATCTAGACAGATAGATCTTGGAAGCAGTTGCATAAATAAGTAAAAAATAGCAAATGAAGTTACAATCTTAGAAACATTCACTTCCTTACCTTTATAACTGTCATAGTTCCTTAGTACACATTTTGCTTGCACCCCAACATAACAGGCTATCAGAAATCTGGCTTGCCTTTTTTTTTTTTTTTTTTTTTTTTCCACTTAGTTTAAGTACTCAATGAAGTTTGTATTATCACCTTAAGAAAAATTTTCTGGGTAAAATTTTCAGCATTGTTTCTCAAAAGGCTCTCTAATACTAAGCTTTTGTAGGTTAGTTCCTTTTAGAGAACAGCCCCTGATTTTTCATAACAATGTATAAGTATGATGTACCTCTATAATTAAGTTTGGTCTGTTTTACATAAAATATAGCCCTCTTGTAAATTGCTGCTGTTAAACCACTCATCAAAATGATTATGTGATACAGTATACTTTTTTATTATGCTATGTTTCTCTTTCATATTTTCCTGATTGAAAGAAACCGACAGGAAAGAATTAAAACTTAATTTACACTAATGGAAGGAAAACATTGTTTTTCGTGACTTTTCTTTCATTTCTATTGCTTTCATTTTAATTTGTGAAATTTTGCAATCTGCAATGTGACTCCCAATGTTTCTGGAACTCCTAGATTCATCCTGAGAATCTTTCTTGACCAAACTCAGAGTATTAAGCTGGTTTTTATTTTAGTTCTTTCTCAGCATGGGTTTAAGCCATGTGTATATTACTAGGGTGGCTACTCCTAGTAGTTTCCACTGAAGTCTTAGATGAACACAGTCTGCTCCTTTTGATTGATTTCAGTTGTGTTTCTGAAGTTGTTCCATCAACTCTTTTTGATCCTTTTATCTCTGTAGTGGTTTTACTCTCATTACCTGTACAGACTAATCTGAGGATAGTAATGTCCTCTTTGGTACAGACCCATGCCAATAAATAATTTACTTTTCCTAGAGACTTTTGATTCTCTTTGATTGCACTCTGGTGGTCTAAAAGATTCAGAGTCTGGCTTATGGGATTTGTTTGATATATTTGAAGAGTTTTTGATATGTTTGGTCTGTTTGTTCTTAAACCTTCCCAAGTTTTTTTAAACTCATATGTCAAGCACTGTGTTTCAGAGACAGTATAAAAGAAGGGATAAAATGTACAGGTAACATATTACCTAGTAATAAGCCATCTCATCTCCCCTCTTTTACATTTCAGTATTTACTTAAAGTCCTCTCTATTTCCATTTTCTTTTATCTCTGTACCCCTAGGAACAGATGTACATGCACAACTGTTTCAGGTGACAGGAGAAATTATTGTCTCCTCAGTACCACGGAAATTGTTTAGAAAGAAGGAAAGTCTTACCAGAGGAAAACTCTAAAATACCAACTTAGGTAAAACACTGAGTTTTGTAATGGGACAATGCCTCTTGTATTGAAATTACAATAGGAATGCTTGCAGGTGAATATGGACAAGTTCTTTTATAGGAAATGAATATGGACTAGTTCTTTCCTGGGAAAGACGCAGTATTCTATTCCAAATGTAGCCTTTTCAGTTTAAGTGAACACAGAAAATAAAGAAAACCCTTTGGAAGCAAAAAATTCTCAAAATATCATCTTAAAATCTGTAAAGGAGTGAAAGGGAGGTGTTACTCTTTAATCACAGAGCACATTGAGGGGCTGCAGAGGCAGCATCTTTGCTCCACACTCTTCTTTCCAAGATAGTGGGGAAGGAAACATTCTGTGTGAGGACAGAATAAAACAGTCACTCCCTGCTACTGAAAATGAACCTGATGAGGAAAAGTGGTTCTGAATCACATCCCCTTCGATGGGAAACCCTCATAGAGGTTTGAAGCATAGAGCTTTGTCTAACCTATGTGCTAAAATATTAATTCCCTGCTATGTAGTATGGAGTAAGGGAAGTAGTTTTTAACCACTGTATAGATGGTTTTATTCTCTTGTGAAAAAATAACAAAATAATCTCTTACTTTTTTGATTTTAAGAAAAGCAGAGAGCTGAAAGCCTCTATTTTAGTATAAACACTGGAGAGAAAACAGTGCAGGTCTGCATCATGTAGACAATACTCTTGGATTAGTGCTTTTAACCAGAGATTTTAGTTTGGAATTGACATAAAGGTGTTATTCACATATACAAATGAGGAACACAAAATATTTTAGATTTACAATAGATGTAAATGTATGTGATGACTCCCTGCGAAAAGGGGAATAATTATCTATTAGTAAAAGCTTCAAATGAATTGTGAGCAGGTGAAGAATTTTGAACAAAATTACAAGAAAATATCTTAACTTGAGGGCACACGTTAAGAAATGAGAAGGAAAAGAGTAGCTAGAGAAGTTAAAAACAACCAACCAACCAATAAAACAACCAAAAAGCAAATAGAAACCCTCAAATCTGCAACATTGTCATGGCACAGTAAAAGAGGAAATAATGATTTTATTCCTTTGTCTGGGGGAGCCTCAGCTGAGGTAAGTTGCCATAGCTCACTTTCAGTGAACCTCTGTGCCCATTTCTACCAAATGGAGCTTGGTCTCACAGGCCTACAAAAAATAATTTCTGGGAAAATGTGAGTTAAAAAAATACTCACATTTCAATAATAAACTCTCATTTAAATAATAACATCTTTGTTTCTGATGTTGCTCTCAGTTGCTGTTTTATTGAATACTTCATGATAGATATGGTAAAATGACTGCACTTTTTCATAAAAATAATTTGTTAAGTATCAGGGTGATCTAAATCCTGCCCCCAAATACTTTGCTTTCCAAAATTTAGCAAATGTTCTGTTTGTTTTAACTCTTCCCACAGTTCATAAATAGACAACTTTCTTTCTCTCTTTGTTAAACTAATAAATCTCCCCTGTTGGCAAATGGGAATTTCTGGTCATGCTGCAAGTTTGGTCTGTTTCACTTGAAATATATTTTGAGGAAATCGAGCTACTACTACTACTACTACTATTATTATTATTATTATTATTATTATTACTATTACTATTACTACTACTACTACTGTTATTTTCTGTCCAGATTTCTTGATGCCAACATTTTGTGTGTGTGGAGCAGTTGAATCTCTATCCTTCCAAGCTAGAGTTATTGTCAGGCTATGTATTCTATTTTCTGCAAACATGTTATATTTTAGCAAATTGCTCAGTTGATTAATGTAGTCAAAATTAAATTAATTAGTGCAGTTTTGATACATATAAAAACAATTATGTAATTATGATATTGCATACTCTTCTACAAAAAAATGGGTCACATTTTCTATAGTTGTAGACAAGGCATAATACATTTGCAATAATGGGAAATAATCTGTATATTCCAGTGAAGCAGATAATATTACAGTCATTTGTGTGAGAGGCTTTTTGTAAACTGTACTTTTGCAGTGTCTCACAGATAATATATAATGTTGGAATTACCAAGTGGTAATAACTAGCATTTCACATGAAATTTCACAGGAACAAAATGTGAAACAAATGCACAAGACCCTGTGTCTGAACCTGCTAGAGTACATTTTGTTGCCTAGTTTCATAAGGAATACCTGTTTCAGAAAACAATAGAAAAAATGCAAACCAAATGAATGATCAGTAAACAGTGCCATGAAAAGAATTTAGCTAAATCTAAACACTGCTTTCACAAACTCTATGAGTTTTCTTTAAAGTCAGCCCAGAATAGTGATTCAATATTTTTTCTTTGTCCAGTTAGTCTTTTTTATAACACAGAAACATAGAGTGGGATACTTTTAAAACCCAAAACAATGATTTCTCAGATGTATATTCATTCTGTGCAAATTTCAGGCACAAATTTCAGTAGAGATGCTCAAATGATTTGGGAACCTAAAGAAGGGCAAGTGTTCCCTATTTAACCTTGCCAGATGCAAAAATTTCTGGTTTTCACATTACTGGCAAGAAATCCTCAGCAAAATAAACCCTGGGGACTCAACTACTGTGCTCAAAATAAATCATAATTGCAAGTGTGCTTTGATTTTCATAGTCTATACCTCAAGGAACATTGTTTTTTCTGTTTTAATGTGGTTGCATTGGTGTATTGCATTTGTAGATTTTTGTCAATAACTTTGACGTAGGGTGGCTGAGCAGACAAATGTTGATTGTTTCAAGCAGTATCATTTGGTGATACCTCTTTCAAAAACTTTTACTTTTTTCCCCTCAAAAGATTTTTTTTTGTCAAAGAAAGCAGAGGATAAGGAGATAGAGAAATGAGCGCTGCTTATGTTGTAAAATATTTGTACATCTCTAATTTGCTATGCAAGTAGAAAACATGTTGCCTACACTGAGATGTTTAATATTGTGTTAAAGTGGGTGTATCTCATTTAGTTCATTTATTGGGCCCCACTTCTCATGCAGGGTACAAAATTTTAATTTTTTTATAAAATCACAAGCCAACGGAGACTGGTAGAAAAATCACATTGCCTTCTATGAATTTTGAATCAGGTTCTAAGTAGGTAGTTCTGCTGGCCCTGGAAAGATGATAACTTTAACATTACTTGGTGCAACATTCTCAGAAACAATGTGCACAAATATTTGGAAAAACTCTCTCATTCTTGACTGACTCCAGAATAGCATTGGAAATACAGTCTGTTACAAGAGCTTCTTCACTGCCTGAGCATAAAAATGGAGTGAACAATCTAAAAATAATTATTGATTCAATGGTATTTGTGATTTTAAAAGATCTAGTTACAAAATGTAAAAAATAAATATTTAGGAAATCTTAACTAATGAGGAAAAAATTAGGTGAAAGCAATAATCTGCACATTAGAAGCATCTTGAGAAGGTGTTGTGTGTGATGTTTAGGTGAATAGTCTATGAAGACAGAATAAAAAAAAGAAAAAACTATCAGCTCCATAGAGAAAATACTAATTCTGTGATATTCATTAACATGTTAACAGTCTTGGTGATTTAAATAACCATATGTACCTTTAAAATTTAATATTTAAATAGACCCCTTTTCTATCAAAACATTTGATATTCAAACAAGAGAGACGTTCAGTGGAACACCTAGGGAAAAAATGGGAAAGAGCTTTCTAATTTCAAATTACTGCATGTAACTCTGATCACCTGCAAGAACTGCATCTTTAATTCCAGTTTTCACTGACATAAAACTTGAATTTGTTTCTTACCCATACTGGGGACTCAAATGTTTGTGCATTCCTGGAGTTATCAGGAAAGGCGTGTTTTCTTTCCTCTGCAGCCAGATTTTGCACTATGAGGTTCATGAGATTTTTTGTTTATGAATGGCACGCCAGTGACACATTAAGGAGCAGCTGCTGAAGCAAGTGTAGATGTAATACACCCTACTGACTGTGGCATGGCTGGGAAAACAGTTCAACCAGTAAATCCTACAGAATCCAAGCATAGAAGAGTGACTCTATCCAATTTTCCCTTTTACTGCTTTATCTTTTGAATTATATGTGAGAGCAGAGTCTGTCACAGACTACCAGTGTGTTACAGAGAACTCAGGACTTAAGAACTCAGCAGAAAATAAAACAAATATGGGAGCAATTAATAGAGCTAAGGACAGCTGCAACTCCAAGGAAATGGTTTACTCTTGTTTGGTTGGCTGTGCTTTAAAGTATTGCACATAGTGAGACCCATGTCTGCTTGTGATGTGGTTAAATCTGTAATCATCTAAAAACAAAAAATTGACATTAATTTAATTTTATGACTGCCCACTCAACCATTTTATGAAATAGTGAAAAGTTTCAGGGACTTTGTAAAAGACTAGATATATAATCTATACTTTTAAGGGGATATTTTAAACAAAAGGGCTCAAAAGGGACAACAGGCAAACATATTTTTGGTTTATGTTTTTCCCAAAGATAATAAGTGTACATACATAATAACTTCACCAAAACTAACATTACCAAAGTCTTTTAGTAGTATTACTGGAGAATAGCAATACTACTAATTAGAATCCTTGAAATATATTCTGTATTTGAGTTTTGCTTTTTGTGGGCCTCTTCAAAAAGAGGCTGGGAGGACAGACGTTACTATTCTTAGAGTCAGTTTCATAAACTCAGGTTCATTATGGTTTGCTCTACAATAATAAAAGTGACAAATGAATCATCAAATACATTCAGAAGCTTGGTTCTTGTAATCATCTTCACAGCCTAGATCCAGAAGTATTTCCATCACATATCCAGGGATTAAGGATCAGCAAGTTCAAACATACCACATTCTTAAGGCAAAAGATCTACCATTCGCTGCTGTTTCATCTCTGGGATGAAGGGAAAACTTTAAATACCAGGGGCACTAGAAAATACTTCCTGCATGGGCAGAAAAGTGATTTGGTTTCAGTCAATAAAAAAATAACTACTATGTATCCACATGGTAAAAATGAAAAGGAGAGATAATAGAAGGCTTTATTGGAGGTAGATAAGAGCTGCTGAATTACTTGTGGCATTTACCATCTAATATAACCAATGTCTCAAGAGGAGAGGAGTGACAAATTTGCACACACTTAGGCAATACCAATAAACCCAGAAAATTCATATTGTTATGTTATACTCTTGCCCAGGAATTAGCACTTATTTTCATAATTAAAAATGATTTTTTTTTTCATCATTGTGCACTATTACTTCCATTAGATTTTTTAGAAGTCTTCCATCTTCTTCAGCTGTATTCATGTGTTGCTGACTTCAACAATAAGACACTTTATAATATCCTATGGTGACACAGACTTGATTCTCTTAATATCCCAATCCATAAGAAGTTGCTGGGAACACAACTCAGAATGATTAATAGCACTCCATCTATAGAGGTTCCAACTGTTCATGGCACTAATATAATGGAGTACTAATAATGCCAGGTTTTGTGCTGTGATAGTAACCATCACAACAGGCATTTCATGACCTTCTTGAACCTTTGCTCATTTGAGATGAAAGATTGCATGACTAACATACACTTCTTTGAAAAATATTCACCTACAAACACATTCTTCTTATAAGTCATTGAAATAAGTTGGAGCTGTTGCTCTTCTAAAAGAAAATACATGGTTAGAATCTAAGAGGAAAACTTCTTCCAAGCTGAATCCTGCTTATGACCGAGACTGTATGGAAAGAACTGCTTACTATGCCAGAAAATAAACATTAGTTTTGCATACTGGCAGTTTGGGATTATTCATTGTTTAAACAAATACATGATAAGTCACTTAAAATGGGACTGAAGTGCAAGGCCAAGACTAATATAGGTCTTTTGCACTTCAAAAGTACCTCTGAGTTATTCATAGTGAAAAACTGGGAAAAAAATTAAACTGTTTGCAAAACTTATTTTCATAACATTTTCTTTATAAAAATTATTTTCACTCCTGGAAAATAAGTTTATTAGAACCTTTGGGATATGATTCTCTTGGTTTGCACAAACCTTCAACAATAATTCAAAATTGTTCAAAATAAAAAGCTGTTGAACCTTTCTCAACGTTTTTAACAAGCTGTCAACATCTGCAGAGTTGTATTTATGTGCCTTTTCACTCTGAACCGTATCAGTGATATTCCTTACTTCACAGTGAAAGACAAATTGTAATACAATCCACAGAGGGCAAAAGAATCATAAAGACCCCACATGAGAAAGGGAATGATTTCTGAGATGGGAAAAGGTGCACAAAAACTTTTGGTAACATATTTTGCTACCTGAAGATCTTTTGTGTGTTGTTGAGACACTTCTGCACAAGGATAGATATTGCTATGCTGTAACACCACCACATTATTTACAATATGTACCTTACAGATGGAGTACGAAAAACTGAAGTACTTTTTAAGTTGTAGAATCCTTTTGATGACCAGGACTGTAAATGAAGTACCAAGATTTTTTACTCAGTCTATGGCATGTGCATCCAACAGAGCCAAATAAGTTCAGGGATTTTTTTTCTACTTAATTCCAGTTAGTTGGATGATTTAACTAAGAATTCATTCCACGATTTCAGATGTATTCTTAAGCTTTTCTGACGTTACTATGTATTACTGAAGAGCGTATAGCAACTCTGTCTTTCGTGGGCAGTTTTGCCGCCATTAAAATAGTCTTTTATCAGTAATGATGTATGTCTGACTCTTCCCTTTTGGGATTTTCCTTTGTTTTGGACATATAAGAATTATTATGGTTGTAATGAAATTGGCATATAGGAAGTATTAGCAGAAAATTTATTTTAAAATGATAATTAAAGCTTTTATGTGCAGTACTTAAATTTACTGCTGGATCTCAGAATGCTTAAAAAGTGTTTCCTCTTCTCTGACACCTTTCATTACATGCACATCAAAAATATTGTACCTTTATCTTCTGTTCCATTTTTAGAAAGGCAGTATAATATGAATACAATAGTCAGAAGGTGCAGAATGACTGGTTTCCTAAGGCTGCTGCAGCCAAACAGTAAATGTAATATAAATTTAAGACCATTTCACATCCTTGACAATCCCTAAAGAAACATACCCGACAAACAAGCCCACCTTATACACATGACAGTCTTACCTTTGCCCCTTCAAATGCCCCCACAGCCAAGACTGAATTTAATTTAATGCGGATTGTATTTTAATTTTTTTTACACAATCCATGAAAGTCATAAAGTCACTTTTATCATTCTTCTTTTCAAGCCTGCTCTGGGTGCTATACCAGGGAATTAACTTTAAAAAAGAAAAAAATCTCAAAGCATAATTTCTTCCTTCTTCATAAAAAGACACCACCTTCACACTCTGTTGTTGTTAAGTCTTGTGGTATTTTGTGTTTCGTGACGCTAGCAAACTCTATGTAATATGCGATTAGGATGGAATAGTAAGAGACAAGCTGTGTTTCAGACTGATATGTCCCTACTCATTGTTCCCTGCCTTTCATTCATGCCAATATTTGTCACAGCTTTATAGTACATACCAACATGCCCTCTCATCTGCTTTATTATGCATATGGTGTGAAACATCTATCCTTTTTATTTAGAGTACTGTAAATTATTTTTAACTGTGTTGCAGATTCCAGAAGTGTTTCATTTATATTAAAATGGGTAATGTGCTCTGGGTAAGCAGGGATTTTGTTGACAATTCACCAAAACATTCTCTGTGAATTTTACATATATATATATATATATATATATATATATATATATACACACACACACACACACACATATATATATATATATATATACACACACACATACATACATACATACATACACACACACGTTGTATATTAATGTATTTCAAAGCTTTTTTTTCTGGTTGTCAACAAAAATAATGCTTAGTTTAGAGGTTACTTTAAAACGCTAAAATATTTGGGTTTGGTTGCCTATGTGAAGCAGATTTTTGTAACAGCCTGCTTATGTTAGGAAGCAGATCATAGATCATATTGAGCACAACTAACACTAATTGGCAAACTTGGCAGGTTGATCAGGAAGGCTAAAAACAAAGTGGGCAGAGGGATTGACCTTCTTTTCTAAGTTAACACCAAAACACTCTGCTGAGCTAGTGCAGAGAAATCGGTTGACCCTATCCTTTTTCTATGTAGGGTTTTCTTCTCTGGGGCTGTCAACCCCACCTTTTTCCATGTCACTATAACTTATAAATAAGTGTAGTCATAGAGAGCAAGAGGGTTGAAATGTCCATGTTCCCAGAAGTATTTAGAAGGTGAGATTCTAAATATATATATATATATCTAAAATGTATATGATAGAATAGTGTGGTATGCAATATATTGGAATTGTCATATATCTTCAGTGAACCTTTGCAGAGTAAAGTGTGTAGTTTGTTATATTTGGGAAGAGGGTGATGGAGATAAGAGATCTTTTTCTTCAGAGTTTTGTGCCGTTTTGAGGGGGAGCATCAGAGTATACTGAGTTGTAAAATACTGAATTGATATCTTGATACTGCTAATCCTCCACAAGGCTTTTGAAACCTCCTCAGGGAGGTAATGTATTACAATACTGTATAACTCCACCTCACTAGATAAAATACAGCTTCTGTCTCACAAAAGTCCTGTTTCTGCAGCAGCCCTTTCCTAGTTATGGCACAAACATGTTTCAGTGGAAGATTTTCATGGCTGTGTACATTATATCTAAATAACTGTGTTTGTATCTTGTATCTTAGCACACAGGACTGAGGCTGATATTTTTATTTGGCATTTGGTTTGCAGATTCAGTTGTCCTTGAGTACTTCCAGATCAGTCTTTCTAGCCTGTTATCTTATTTATTCAATGGCTTTGTAGCAGTTCTGGTGAAAAGATGTAAATACATTTGTATTCCTAAATATCATAACACTTAATCTGGTCTTTACTCTCCATAGGCATTATTAGCCCTAGAATTGCTATGCTTTGTTGTTTGGGAAATCACCCTGGGAAGGCACTCTCTTCAGATGAGTGACAGGCCTTTATCACCTTCTCCACCCCCTCCCATTTTTCTGGCTGCTTAAAGGACTCCAGAATTTCTGCTTCAATGGATGGCAAATACCTTTGCAACACTTGCACAATGTCCTTGTTTAGAGTAGAAGTACAGGTAAAATTTGAAGATGTGGCTGTAATGATTTTTACTGTCTGAATACTTTAATGATGTGCTTTCTTCCACCAGTGAATGAAAAGAGGGAGAAAAGAAACTAAAAATCTTTACTTTGTGGAAGGCAGACCCCAAATTTAAGAAAACATCAGGTGCAAATTGTGGTGATTCAGACCATGTCCTCCTTGACTCTCAAACTCAATAAGCAAAAATTCTTTTTCATCGTAAAAGAAGAAGATGGATGCAAAAGCCATATGTAGTTCATGTGTTGTTTGTAGCCCTTTGGCCAGCCATGATAGACATTTCTTTTTAAAGTTTATTGATTATATGTTCACTTTTATCCAGGAAAATATTTTGGTTTCGGTTTTGGTTTTGGTTTTGTTTTTTTTCCCTAGAAATGCAAGCGAGCAATTTTAGTTCATGATTTGCTAATTTATTTGTTCAGATTTATACACATGCTCTAAGTATTTTGAAGGCTTTTGCTTGGGCCCATGGTTTATGCCACTTCCGATTCTTTTTCATTTATATAATGTTTACCGCTAATGACTTGTAGAGCAGAACAACAAACTGCCTTACTTCCATATAAATTGCAATTCTATTAGATTACAACAGGTAGCGATCTGGTCCAAGAATTTAACATCAAACAGTATAACCTGGATGCTTTCTTGGGCTTGAAGTGCTATGTATTTTTAGAAGAGTAGGATTTTTCTGCACTAACCCTCTCTATTCCTGTGTTGCATTTTCTGTATAATTCTTTGAGTTTCACTGAATATTACAGTCCGAGTAAACTTTGGGTCATTGACTTCAAAGCCACAAGGAAAGATTATTTAGTAGAATTTGCTATTTTAACCATTAAAAATCAATATTTGTCTACATATCCTATACTGTGACATAATCATATCTGAAATATGTACAAAAAGTCATCTATCCACAAACTACATTTTCTGGATTGCTAAAAGGTAGAAACATTGGACAAAACCACAGAGCAAGTCAGGCCATATTCCAAGATATTTATACAACATTTCCCTGTTCTCAGAATCCTCTGACACATGATTTTACAGGAAGTATTTGGGTCACACTTTAAAGGAGCTGTGTCTGTCCATAGGAAATATACAATATTGGAACTATTGTCTCATCTGTAAGGATGACATTTGGGATTTTCATTTTCCTCAAGGCATCTGCTGGCCTTTTACAACATTTTCTTTTTATTGATGCCCCTAATCGAATATAAGTGCATATTGAAAAGAATTTTATTACATCAACATTGCCTCCTTTATTTAGAGTAGTTAATTTATATATTTAATCTGTCACCCTCTCATCTTTTTTGCTGCTCTGCAGTCTCATATTTTGAATTTCTGTGTCTCTTGCTGGCCATAAAAACCTTCTTTGCACATCCTGGTGATCATCATACTAAAGTTTTTGATAGGTAATTAGTGATCAAAACTGTGATTAGCATTTAAGTGTTCTTAGCTTATTGAAATAGTTTTCAATCTGGAAAGGAGGGAAGGAAGGAAGGAAGGAAGCAAGCAAGCAAGCAAGCAAGCAAGCAAGCAAGCAATCAGGTTGTAAGATGGTAAGATGGTAAGATGGAGGGGAAAATTAAAAAATCATTTAAATAAGTAAAATTGTTATATAATGTAATTATATATTAAATATATAATCACATATAACATAACATATAATAACATAATCATAACAGCATATAATAACAACATATAATAATATAATAGCATATAACATATTTTTGTTTTTAAATATTATTATGCATTTAAATTACATTGAATTATATTTCTATATTTTTATATATATATATATGTATGTATGTATGTATGTATGTATATATATGTGTGTGTGTATATATATATATATATATGTAAGATATTTGTATATATGCACTGTGGACCTCCATCCTCAGGCTGTTGGTGCTGTGTGTGTTCCTCTGAGTGCTCTGTCTGTCTGGATCTGTGCGGCCTGGTGAATCCGTGTGTGGTGTCCATAGGTGTTGTGTGTGCATGTTCTTGCTGGCATCACACCGCCCTGCTGCCTGGGCTGGGGCATTGAGGTGTGGCAGCTCTTCATCTCCAGAGCTGCTGTGAGCAGCGGGACACATTTTCCTCTAACAGTGTCGAAAATTATGTCAATGCTGATGACAATAACAAGGGCAGCAATGATAAATGTTGTAGAAGATATGTTTCTACCTTTGTACTTAGTTCAGGGGCTGGGATTCCAGCAGTCACTCTGATGCATG
This sequence comes from Acanthiza pusilla, assembly GCA_036630365.1. Lineage (NCBI taxonomy): Eukaryota > Metazoa > Chordata > Aves > Passeriformes > Acanthizidae > Acanthiza > Acanthiza pusilla. The sequence continues at coordinate 30,601,371 of JAXCHO010000164.1, forward strand.
TTTCAAACAAACGGGTCCAAAATCCTTTGAGTGCAGGAAGTATGATGAAAGGCCATGCTGTTTCACTGCTATGAACACCAGTGAAAGCTATCTTGATTACAGATACCCCAGGTACATCTGTGAGGCAGCTAGACAACTGCTTTTGAAGCAATGCCCTAACTGCAGTAGCCTAAGGAATATAAGTGGAGCAAATTTTTCGAGAAGTAATAGATTTATTGGATGTAGCTGGAATATGTAAGCAAGCCTTTGGACATGTTTTTGCTTGCTTGTCAAGCTGCAGCTTAGCAAATTTATTTAGGTTAATGCTCCTTGGTCAAACAGATTGAGCAATGAGATCAGGTACCTTTGGGCAGCATCTCTGCTGTCAGAGAGCTGAAATCTCTTGGAGATTGCACACCGTTCTGCTACCTGCCTAGCTCTGCAGTAGCACTTACTGAGCTATGTAATTAAAGCTCTGTGAAGGATCTGAGATAGTTTCCTTGTAGCACCTTTGAGGGCTCAGAATTCAGACCTCTTGTAACCATGTGCCTCTGTTCAGTGTTTGCATACACAGGTGTTTACTGTTGGATTACTATTTTTCTAGTATAAGGCCAGAAAATGGAACACACTTCCAAAAAGTACTACAAGAATTATTTCACGTTGCATGTGCGAATGTGACTTAGACACAAGAGTAAGTACCTCACTGGAGACTTTTCTTTATTAGTCAAAAACAAAACAAAAAAATTATTCTTCCCATTCCTAGCTGAACTTCAAGAAGTGTATTGTAATTTATATTTAAATCTCTCAAACATATTTAAGGAATACTTTAATCTGCTTTCTCCAAATATTGACTATTGTACTAATTAACAATTTTGACACAAAAAATTCTAGAAGGTTAAACACTCATTATTTTTAAAACACCATTTAATTTACTTCTCTTCATTGATATATTACTCTGGACTGATCAAACCAGTCTTTAGACAACTTAAATTCAAAACTGTTGGTCATAAAATACCATGATGATGGCTGATTAGTGTATAAATCCAGTGCCAAATTACCTCTAAAGTTGAAAAGATTTCTAATATATTGAAAACTGTGTTGGTCTATTAAATGCAGTAGTATTTACAGAAGAGTTAGTCTCATATATCAAGAATCCCTTCCTTTTCTTTTTGAAGCTCATGAATTATACTTATTTGTCTGTTTGCCTGCTTGATTATAAAAAATGTGTATTATAAAATTAAAATTGTTTCTGTTTGTTCTCCTGCCTATTTTCCCTGGTTAGCTTGAAGGTTTTGCTGAGGAGCAATTCAATTAGTAGCATTTAAAATAATTCTGATGCATATTTTGCTGAGTTTTATTTTTTTTTACTCACAAATGAAAAGAATACTGATTGCTTCATTTTTGGGAATGTGGGATTAAAGAATATAAAGTTTGAATGCTTTTTCATTTTCTCATGCTTAGATTATATTGCACACTAAACAAAAGAACATGGTTTAGAGGCAGAGCACACTGTGAGCTTTGAGTGCACTGTTAGCTGACACTGGTGAATTAATTAATTGAGAGGGTAGCAGTATGATAAATGGGGTACGAGTAGCAGCTCCAACAGGATTTGAACCGCAAAGAACTCTTTCTATCCTGTCTAATCAGAAGAGGAAGCCATCGGTCAGTTTTGAATGTGCTAGGAGACATGCAGTATTAGACAATGATAAAAGAGCCTTCAGTCTCATGAAGTCATGACAGAGTCATCTAAATTTTCCATTATATAGTTATACAGTTATTGTCCCATTATACAGTCAACTGAATTTTCCATTAGCAAGTTGCTTCTATCCCATAGCAGGATTTAAAATTGTAAATGAAGTATGGTAAACCTGAAGCCTTGTAATCCATCTGTGGATTGACGGCGGAAACGTTCTCCGATTTTGTCTTTGTGTGTGTTTCCAGAACTCAGCCAGGTAATCTGATCTTTGTGTATGGAAGTAAGGAATTGACTAAAATGAGTAAGATGAATAGACATTATCACTTCTCCAGATAGATACATCTTTATAAGGTAACTTCAGACTGCAACAGTGTAGTGACTTTTGCTACATAAAACATAAATAAAACAGCTGATTTTGGTACTGTTATCAAAATTCTACTGATATGAATTGTCTTAAAATAATTTTTTCATCCATGTTCTTGCAGAATATCTAATGATAAATGAAACTGGCAGCAATCAAGATACTGCCTGAATACCTAAGCAGATTGTAAGTATTTGCAGGGTGTTGTATTGCAGTATGTCCTAGCAACACAGTAATGTTCTCATGGAATTTTGATGAAGGTTATGCTATTGTTCCAAATTCTTTATGTATCTGTCTTGAGGAAATGCTAAGAGACTCAAGCTTAACATCTTACCTTTTCTGCTTTGATTGAAATTTCCTACTTAATTTGATCTTTTGCATTTCTAATAGAATCATGATGGTCATTAATAACTTCACATTCTTTCAAAACTGTCACCACACAGAGAGGTTAATTACCCTTGGTGAAAATGAAAAGGTATAAAAAGAACAAGGTTGCCAACAAGGCTGAATCTAAAAAAAGACTGACAGGACACCTTTGATAAAACTTCACAACTCCACAATGTATGTATGTTCTGTAAAATTTTAATGTTAATACATATACTTTAGATAGTGACTTAGATGCATTCCAATGAAGAATCTTTAGGACATGCATATCAGATGCTCGGCAGAATATAGGAGGCTAAAAATTAATGACACTGACTGGATTGAAAGACAGGTGAGAAGGACAGTTGAAGGTAAGTTTTATTTTCATCTTGCCTGACTTTTTCTCTAAACAATATTTCTTGGTTTCTCTTTTGTGTTTTTTAATATCATTAATTATCCTGTTCTTAATTCTCCATCCGTGTGTCATTCATTTTTTTCTGCCTTTTTTTCTGTATTTACAGGATCTCTTAACTTAGTCATCAGAGTTCCTTTATTTTCTGGGTCAGCATCTCCAATTGAAATTAAAAAAAATCAACCCAGCTGATGTTTTAAAAAATCTATTAATCTTGCTACCACTTTACAATTTCCTTAACATGATAACTATTACCAGATTCTCCTTACTGGGTGTCGTGATTTAGGAGTGGCACCCATTAATTCAGTGCTCTCTTTTTTTTTTTTTAACATATTTGTGCTTAGATGTAGCTTTCAAACACATGCCAAATTCCTTCCCTAATGTTAGAACTTCAGGGTTTATATTATTTTCAACCATAGGAGCTAGAGATTTGGGCTGAAGTTTTGACCTTATTGTAATTAATATCAGCATTTCCAGTAATGTCAGTAGGAGCAGATTTTTACCCTTATTTCTTTCAGAAGAAAACTGCATTTTTCTTATTATATTAAGAAGAAAGTACTGTTATTTAAACTATGGTTTCCTTGGAAGCTCATGGGGGAGGAATAGGCTATAGCATATATAACATCACTATGGCTCTGCATTTTTTTTCAGTTTTAAGTTTATTGATTCGAAGTACACAAGGCCAGAAGGCATCATTGCATCAGCTAGTCTGTTCTATTGTATATCACAGGCCATTACATTTCAGACAGCCTCCACTGAACTTGATAATCTGCATTTGGATATGGATCATTGGCTAATACTTGTCTTCCAGGAAATATAACCTTCACTGAAAGGCAGCAGAAGACAGAGAATCTATCACTTTCTTTGTTGCTTGTTACCAAGGTTAATAACACTATTAAAATATATTGTGCTTCTAATTTCAATTTTTCTGACTTCAGCATTGATTTCTGTTATACCTTTCTGTTCTAGGCCACGAAGCCCTGTGAAAACTGTATTTTTCCCTATGAAAATCAGGAACTCACTTCTTTTCTTTAGGTATTCAGTGCCTTCAACCGCAGTCATGATGAATGCATGTCTGCCAAAATCAGATCAAAATACTCTTCCACAAAACTGCTTTTCTTTTTTTTCAGCAGACCATTGGTTCACGTGGATTTCTGAAAGGCCTGCAACTCTTTTTATGTCTTTTAAGCTGCCTTAGCTCTTAATAAGCTCATGATGAGAAAGACATACTCCAATCTCTTCCTCCCTCCCCCAAAAGTTTGACACATTAACTCATTCTCCAATCCCAGTGTGGTGTTTTGAGCTGTTCTTATAGAACTCTATAAATTTCCATTACAGAGAGAGCAGAAGAATGATTTCTAGGTAAGAACATAACTTGATTTTGAAAGTGAATGTGGTATATTATGAAGTCTCTTGAGCCAGCAATGTTAGTGCCTTGAAATAACCCATATAAATAATCAATCAAAGAAGGGATGTACAAGCTCTTTCAGGAGGTACTTACATAGGAATAAACTGCTGAGGGTTTTTATCTGAAAGTCAGATTATATTGGTTTTGGAGGTGGGAAACTAAATTCCACAGCAGAACATCTTCAACACTTTATGGGACAGATGCACGAGTATGGAGAGAAAAAAAAGGTATGTACAGTAATTAATGGTTTATGTGTAACATTTGTTACCATTTTCTCAATATGTTCTATTTTACATGTTTTTTTTTTAATCTCTGCTGATGCCTAGATTTTTAGCTTTTTCATATATATGTAGCTTTGTAGATTTTTTATATTTAGTTGTATAGTTCCTAGTGCTTTTCCTGTCCTTTCTAATATTAACCTTTTCTAACACATTATTGAAATTCTGTTTAGTCTAATTCCCAAGGAGAGAATTTCTTACAAGGATATCTTGTTTTCCACCAGAATTTGAGAGATGTAACAAGATATAGGACAAAGAACCCCTTGGATCATCTCCAAGGGTGGGATGCTGGGGAAACTGCTCTCTTATGGGATGTACCTGCCAGGTGTACTAATTAATTAACCTTATAAAAAGTATAGAAATCCTGTATCACATGGGTACATAGCCATATTCGTGCCCCTGAAAACTTTCACTGAAGAATTGCTTTTTATCTTACCACTCTTAATATTGTTTGGAAAGTTTTTATCTTCCGATTCTAGGGAACGCTGCAAAGATCAGAAGTCGAAGAGTTAAAATAAACCATTAAAACTTGTAAACAACTTTTAAGACTTTTCAGTAAAAGGTTCTACTCACTTGGTAATTTTCTATTCAGTTACAGGTTTTTCTGCATCTCTGTGGCCATATTAGTTTGGGCTGGTGTGAGGGGTCAGGCCTGAGGTCCATAACCCATGCATGTTTTCCTCTAGTCTGGCTCCTCAGCCAGGGCATTCTCTGTGCTGGAGGGAAGCAGCAAGCTGTCTTGGCAGGCAAATTCATGTTTACACTGAACACCTACAGTCTGGCTAAACTAAAGTGCCCAGCTTTGACAACTTGAGGTTTTAAGTCAAAAATCTGTGTTCATGAGAGCAGTAAAGATGTAACTAAGAAACCAAGCAGAGCAGCTGAATTTTGGGAGTCATAGGGTTATTGAAACTGTCTGTACCTAGGAGTATGGAAAGGCAGACAGCTTTTACTGCAAAGCTTTAAGAATTTATCTTAAAGAGCAGGCTAATTAATTCTGAAAGTCAATTGCTGGCTAAAGCTTTGCACAACAGAGCCTCAGATATTGTGGGTACTCCAGGTGTTGAAAGTCCAGAAACAGTGGTAGAAATAATTATTATCTATAATTAATTATATATTATTAATTATACTTTTATAATAACTTCATATGAAAATTGAATTAGTCTAGTTATTATAGGTACAATCAAAAAATGTCTTGGAGGAAGAAAATATTATAAATACAGAGAAAAACTTTCTTTTTTATAGCTGCTATTTAATTATATTGATTCAAAATAAGTGAAATAAGGTAAACAAAGTAATCAGTACACTGTGGAGCTGTTTAACAACTACTGTTCTGTACAGTCAATCTATAAGACTCAAAATTTGACATTGTGCCACACTGCTGACAAGGTTGTATACAGTTTTCCTCTATCTGTCAATGTTTTTTCCAGTCAGTTTGCCCACACTCAATTCGAGTATCATCACCTCAATTCCAAGTGCAGTGGAAATAATTTTTAAATTACAGGGTATGAAGACAGAGACATCTTGCATGCGTTAACTCTCTGAAGAAGTATTCTGGCATTTTGTCACCCACTGCAGCACAAAACTTGTTTTATCAGGAATTCCCAATGTTTTTCAGGCTAAAGCATATGAGGTTTTTGGGGTTTTTTTAATTTTTCAATTTATTTTATTTTCTTGATTCCATTATGTGAGTGTGATAACTAAATCATTTGCTCACATTGAAGAAGTCTTGATGAAAAAATGTTTACTACCTTTAGTGGTAGTATAGCAAAGAGGCAGAGTCAGCTTCTGGTAACAGCCCAGGTAGACATGAGCCTTAAACAAATATTCTTTGAATTTCATTAGGAAAAAGGTGACACAAAGCAATTGAGAAGAGATCTGCCTGCAAGTCCAGCATCACATTCTAAAGTTTAGAGGTACTGTAGCATCCCCTTTACTCTAGCTTGTGCTCATGGTGCTGTAGAAGGGTATTCTCGATGTTAGATCCCTTTTCAGTTCCATGCATAGTGCCTTCTGTCACTGTCACTGTTCTGTCTGCTGCCCTACTAACTGCACAGCTGGAAGAGAGAATTTTATTTGAATTCTTCACATGAGATCTCCTTTCGCTTCTTTAGTTTTAACACCTAAAATAAAAACGCACATTACAACTTAATTTGCTGGGGAAATATATGCTTCAGGAGAGACAAATAAATTAAAATATTCAGAACTGGTATTTCTCATTTTAAAATAACATGACAGAAATACTTAATCTGCCCATCATGAACATGATACGGCTCATTGACCTCAAAACACTTTTCAAAAATAAGAAGAATTGTCAGTAGGATGCACCATATGTGAAATCTGATGAATGACATGTACTACCCAGAAAAGTAAACTTAGAATGATTGTAGCAATTGTTTTGAAAACCAGGGCTAGATTAAGAGGCATTCAAACTTGACTAAATGAATGGAGAGCATAGAGACACAGAAGAACTTGATAATTTCCTTCTACTAATTATTTCTTACTAACTGAATACTTTCCAACAAACCTCATTAATCAATGCTGATGCAGTGTCCCACAAAAAGAGCTGTGGTCAGTAAGTTCAAAGCTGCAATACATCTAAATTTCCGCATTATGAAACTGCCCATTTCTCTTTTCACCCAGTAGTCAGGCAAAGTCAGGCACTGGATGCGCTCAGGACAAGATTTTTCTTTATTATTGGACTTCAGCACGCACACTACTCTTCGACAGATCTCTTTATTCAAAAATGTTTGTAGTTCAGAGTTGTTTGCTCTTTTAACCTCTCCCTTTTAGACCTCTTTATTGCTTTAGGGTTTTTTTTTGTTTTGTTTTCATTTTCCGAGTGCTATTTCAGCTTCTCTATCACTTATTTCAGTGTGGCATGCAATTAAAAGTAACATAAATTTAGACCTTAAAAAAATTTTAAAAAATTAGGATTCTGTCTCAGCAATTACTGACTGCAAGATGACAAAATAAATTCTAAAGTACACTAAATGTTATTCCCCAGTACAGAAAAGTGGTCATATCCCCCACATAAAAAGTGGTCACACAGAAATGATGCTGCAATGTCACAAGCTGCACCATGGTTTTTTCCAGATTAGTTGAAAGTATATCAACCTTATATCCCTAAAAAAATGTTCTAAATCATAGTATTCTGTTAGATATTTTTAAAATCAGAAATAAAATGCTACTTAAATAGCTACACTATTTTTTCATCATCGGGAATTTTAGAAAACTTATGCTAATCCACTGCAATGAGAGTTTCCTACAACGATTACAATTCACATCGATGTGCCCACACACAACACCTACAATGCAAAAAATACTCCAAATGATGAGTTTTGTGACAAAAAACTTTCAAGGAACTTTCAGGTCAGAGGCAGTCAGAGTAGGTTGATTTATTTATCTCTATTTTTGACCTGTAATACTAAGTTTACTTAGACTGAAATGACAACTATCTCTGATGAGTTTGTTTCACTTTAAACCACTACTTTTAAAAGTGTGTTTTATTTTCTAGATATGCTGCATGATTTATGTCTTTGCTTTGAAATCCTTTGTGAATTAGAAGAATGTAAAACTAAATATGATTGGTTTTTATTTCTGGTTGCATAATATGACTATTTCTGTGAGAATTCTATAAAATACCAGAGTGTTTTACGCAGTTCATGATACAGTTAAGATAATGCAATGTTTTAAATTTTACTCAATTTTCAACTTTCTGTTAAGTTTATAAGAGATTTTAATTGCATTTATCTCTTCTAAGATACAGAAATAAAACAATAAAATACAACCTTCTTCTTTGTGACTATCAGAGAAAAAAGGTGCTATAAGGAGAGAACATATGACAAAGTTCTGCCTTTAGAATTTTTTTCTCTCATATTTATTTTCCATTGAAAGGTTTCTCAAAGGAAGCTCATACCTGAACAGCAAGGGTTTTCAAAGATCTGTACATCTGTAAAGAAAGATAAGCAGAATTTGTGTGTGCTTTTGCCACAGCTTTGAACCTTTTATATTTAAGACTAAATTCTTAAAAATGTAGGCTCAGAAAAGCTGTTGTGAACATGGCATAATTTCAAATATCCTGCAGAAATATTCTGGTCTGATATATCAGCTATTTGAAACAGCCTGCCTCCACTCAGTGCCTGGAGAGATTATCTTATTTTCTAGAGCAGAAGTGCTGTTTGCGCTCTAATGAAATGATCTGACATTCCAAGAACAGAAGATATCTTAATCTAGAAAAATAGATATTTCAATTAAGGTAGCATTGAAGATGTAGAGGATTACATAAAAGCAGGCAACACATTTGAGCTCTTTATTATGCCATTTAGGAGTGATACTAAATAGTGTCTCTTACTATTACTAAACTCATAAAATACAGAACTAATAAAATAAATATACTAAAGAATGCAAAACCATGAAAGAAATTACAAAATAAATTATAATATAGAATAAATAATGACTTGAGCTTTTTATGAGAAGTTTAATTTAAAAAATACTGGCACCTCAAATTTCACCTAAGATGGCATAATCTCACATACACTAACAGTGTGATTGGAACAACACTTTGCAATAAAAAATATTCTGACAAACAGCTTTCGGCAGATCTAATCATTATTTCGTCACCACTTTTCTCCTTCAATCTGTTACAGTCACTTATAGCTTTGTGATTTAAATTGGATTGTAAAATTTTCAGTGAAGGGACTGTGCCTACTGGTGCTGTGCAAAACAATCCTGAGGTTCCCTCCTAATCGGAGCCCCTGGCAAGGCTACGTTATGTTTATATTGATCATATTAACTTTACACAAGTCACATGAAATTCATGGCTTTTTATGACTGGAATCTGTAAGACTGTGATTGAAATTATCTTAACAAAGGCTGAAATTAAAGAACATTACTCACTGGAAAAAAAACCCATATTTGTTCTAAGTGCCAATGTCTCATTCAGCCTGGAATTTTCTTTCTGTCTGAGAATTTGCATGATAAAAGCAAATGATGAATGGACATGGGACTGAAATGTTTGGGAGAGGAGCCTGTGACAGTTGTTTGAAGCTTTAAGAGTTTATAATGTAAATAAGTGTTTAGGGGATTATTAACATTCACATATTTTACCCCAAAGGCTTTCTGTAAGGTCAGCTTTTAAGCAGTTGAAGTATGCAGAAAGAATTGTAAAATGTATGTGTGAATATGTTCAAAGACTTTAGAGATTATGTGCTGCAGAATGTTTTCATTTGACTTTTACTATGATATTATATATGCCAAATCTGTGTATATAATTAGTCATCATCAAATACATATAACGTAGGCCTTGAGAGTTTTGGACGTCAAGGAATGCTAGCACTTTTTTTATATTAAGATATTTTGGTTTCAGAATATCACCAAAAGAAAAGACAAGACTAAGAAAAACAGTTTTCAAATGAGCTTTGACAAGAAGGGCCTAAATTATTATTACTGCAAAAAAGGTAACTTGTTTCTCAGAAGTATAGCTTTATGCAGCTGTTATCTAAAACATGTCTGGAAACCAGTGTGTTTCTTTATATGTTTAAATGCATTTTAGATATCCTGAAGCACACATTTTAAATTCACAACCAAATGACCAGTGCAACTCCAATTTCCAGCAAAATTATTAAATATTATTACTATGATATAAGGGCTTTGCTATGCATAATAGCTCTGTGAAACTTACTGACTTTTTTATTTGTTGCTCATATAATTGAAATGTTGAAAAAAACCTTTTCTCATTTGAATAAAAATAAATTATGTGAAAATCTAAACATGAAATCAATTATACTCACCTTTTTTATTGCATATACCAATGTTGACCTGAATTTTCATTTTGCAGCAAATAAGTCAATCTTATTCAAAATATTTTTGCATGTGCACTGAATTCCAGGTCTCTCTGTGACACTGTATCACTGAAATTTCAGGAATGATGATGTAACAATTGCTTATGTGAACTGCTGTAATTTCAATCTGAATTTTGACTACTTGACAAGCATGAATGTCGACCTTAACTAATGAATTTGGTAATAATGCGTCCACTCATATATTACTGTTATAGAGTATGCTGAAGCTACAAAAACTGTCAAAAGGTGCTTGTCATCTCTAATCAACATTTGCTATTTCCCCTAGAAATCTAATTCAATTACACCTGTCAAGAATAAATCAAGAATAACTTCTGCAAACTGAATATTCCTTTGTTTCCCTCACAGTGCCTTGAGGAATTTTTATCTCCCTTTTGTCTATATTTCAACAATTTACTTCATAAGGAGGAATTGACAAAAAGGCATAGCAGGAAAGGGAAAGACATAATGTTGGATAGCGCTCATTCTTGAGATAAGTTAGTTGAAAAAGCTGAATTATTCATACACCAATAAAGTCACACCTAGGGAAGTGCAAAGTTGCTTATCACAAGGAGAAAGAAGGAAATAATCCAATCTGTTTACAAACATGTATAATGCAGCCATTCACTTAATTCTGCAAACATTTTCTTATCAAATTGCTTCTTAGAAAATGAGAAATAAATTGCCTGACTGTATTTATACATTGCTTATATAGCAATTTTCCTTTAGTATTTGTCAAATACTCCAAATAGTCATAAATTCACTCTGTCTGTCTTGGTTATGCAGTGAAACAACAGCACCGCAGTAATGCCAAAGTCAAACAGTTCCTCAGAGTTTTTAAATAATAAGGTTAGAAATACAAGTTGGCATTTTTGTTCTAATCTGCTGGATAGTCTCATCCAATTAAAATGCAAACACACAGATATGAAGAAAATTCTGAATTTGAAATGCCAAAATTATAATATGAAAAAAATCCTATTGACATATAATAAGGAAAGACAGTTTTCATTATCTAAAAAAGTAACCTCTCCAGGAAGCTGAAATTAGAAATTAATCTTCAGCTGCTGCTTCAAAGACTCTGCTACATTACTCAAAAACTTTTATTTGAAAATTTAAATATATAAATAACTTCTCCAAGTATACATCCATTAAGTAAAAAGGCCACAGTCAAGATGCACAATTTCCTTCCACCAAAACCACCTTTTTTTTTGGGTACTGGGAAAATGTGTAAGATAGGAAACACCTTGAGTTCAAAGGAGGGGATATCAGTCATATATATTACTAAGAACTATTCATTCAAGGAATTGATAATTGCATAGAAATTGTCATAATTGCTCCATAGAAATACTTATACGTAAATTTATGCAAATACAATGCAATGCAGCTAAATAATTAAGACCCCTCTATGTTGCAAATGGAAGAATACAAATCAGAAGTTAGGAATTTGAAAGAAAACTAGGACTACACATGGAGAAATGTAACCAAGATAAGGCTAAAAAGGAGGAGTTTTTGTGTGTGTCAGAAACAATTTTAAGTTTTACCTGTTAATAATCACATTTATGTTTTCTTGTTCTTTGCTTATGAAAATATCAGATGTTGTATTTAGATTACTTGAAAAAAGGTATACTTTTTCTTGCTTGATTATTGGATTAATGTTGCACAGCCTGTGCTAAAGTTTAACGGGTTTTAATCAGAGTTTACTTAACTTGCTGCAAAATGTCTGACCAATGAATATTCTGCATTATTAACATTGATTTTCTGTAAGTTTTGGAACACTGGGGCAGATCTCCAGAGACTGAAAGAAAGATGATATTGTGATAACATTCAAGAAAGGTGAGTTGGATGACCTGGGTGATGTTAGGCCTGTCAGTCTGACATTGATCTCAGACAAAGTAATGGAAAGAGGCTGAGAGAACACTTGATTAATAAAGAAATAGAGGAGGTAAATATAATTAATGCCAGTCAAAATGGGTTTATGGGAAATAAATCTCATCAAACTGACTTGATAACTTTTTCCACACTACAAGTTTTGTTAACAATTAAAATGGGATTGATGAAATACATCCATTGCACCACAAGTTTTTCTCTTGATACTATACCACACTTTGTCTAATAAAAAATGAAGGTACAAAATCAGTCTCACACACAATAAATAGATGTAAAACTGTCTAGGTAGAAAGTTTCAAAATTAACTGAGAGTTGAGAAACTTTTAGTAGTTAATTTTTTAGCAGGACACGATCAGATCTGATTTTTTTTTTGTGTTTTATTGTTTTTTACCTATGTCTGGTAGGAAAGCATTACTCCTCACTGAGCATGCTAAGAGAAACGTGGTTGAAAGAGTTGAATGAGACCACTTACTGATATTATAAAGTCTGATTTTTTCAATAAGCTTTGCATTTACATTTGGTCTACCCAATGAAAAATGTTAACTACAGCTAAGCATACAGCAAAAATATACAAAAGAAAATTCAGGCTTTATTTGCAAGGGCGTGGACACTATCATGCAAAGCAGAGGTCTGAGAAATCCTTCGAGTAATTTGGATAATTAGTTGAGAATAAACATTGACTGTTGTGCACTAACTCATAGGAATAACATAATCTGTGATTTCATAAATAAAAATATTGTGATCTAATGTCTCTGGAAAATCTCCAAACTCTCTTATCTTAGTCTGCTGTAATTTAATGTTAGTAACATCTAGTTTTGGAGTTCTCATCAAACATTACTTAAATGGAACAGCTTAAAAGAAGAGCAGCAGAAATACAGAAAGAAGTGGAGAAATAATGTTGTTAGCAACTAGGTTTTATAATTAAAGGGGACAGCTGATTGGCAAGAGAAGTTTCTTCAGTCTATCAGAAAAATTACATAATAATGCCAGATGGCTTGCAGCTGAAGCTAGATATATTCAAATTATAAATAAAATAGTTTTAAGAGTAGCATGAGGCACATTTTAATCAAGTGATAAGCATTTGCTATACTTAAATTCTTAAATGCAGGTTGGTTCCCCCATGCTGCTCTAACTCAAGCAGGAATTAATTTGATGTCTTACATTACACAAAAAAAAATATGCTGGATGATTGAATGGACTTTTATGGCTGTAGTCCATGAATCTATAGCAACAGGGAGAGCTGACTGCTTTGCTCTACTTGCCAATAAAATGAATTAAGTCTGATCTATATAGAAAATGTTCACTAGCAGAATAATAATTGGACGGTATGTGATTTTTTGATTAAATAATTGCACTGATAAAATCTCTAGTGTAAATTCACCTATACACAGGGCAGCTTAGTCTGTTTTTTTAACCAAATAAACATGCTGATTTACATTGGAATTACTGGACATTTATGAGAAACTTTATGCTTAAAATGAAAGAACTTTTACAGTTATGCTGTGCTTAAAATTTATAAAAAATGATGGACTGACTAAACCTTGATGAGAAATCTTGACCAAGCTCTTATTTTAAGATGAAAAATATGTTTTGACCAACTTTATGAGAAAATGTTCAGTGCCAGTTTGTTCCTTAAACCCAAACTATTCTGTGTATCATCACAGGGGAAAGTCTTCAGTGGACTAAAAATGCGTTTGTTAATATATTGTGTTTGCATGTCAATGCTTTTGTAGCAGGCGTGGCTACAGGTGTGACTTCTGGGGGAAGCTGCCAGAAGCTTCCCCCATGTCCCACAGAGCCAATGCCAGCCAGCTCGGAGACTGACCCTCTGCTGGCTGAGGGCAAGCCATTCAGAGAAGGCAGCAGTGCCTCTGGGATAGCAGGTTGAAGAAGAAACACGTTTAAGAAGAAAGTTATTGTCCAGGACAGAAAAGAGAATATGGGAAAGGAACAGCTATGTCTGCATATGTCAGCTTACGTCTGACACCACGGTCAGTGAAGAAGGAGGGGGGAAAGGTGCTCCAGGCACAGAAGCTGAGATTCCCTGCAGCCCATGGTCACTGAGTGTGACCCCTTTCCTCCCCCTGCACAGCTGGAGGGAGGAGGTAGGGAAATTGGGAGTGAAAAGGTAAGCCCATGAGGGGAGGGGTGGGGGAAAGGTGTTTTAACACATGGTTTTATTTCTCATTATCAACTCTGATTTCACTGGTAATAAATTAAACTAATTTCCCTAAGTCCAGTCTGGTTTTTCCCATGACAGTGACTGCTGAGTGATCTCTCCCTGCCCTTATCTCAACCCACAAGCCTTTTGTTTCTATTTCTGTCCAGCTGAGGAGGGGAGTGACAGAGTGGTTTCAGTGGGCAGCTGGCATCCAGCCATGGCCAATCCACTACAGTTCTTTTTTTCACCCAACATGGGCGCTATGAGGGCTGTTGTGGGGAAAATTAACTCCAGCTTAGGCAGACCCAATAGATTTTAGATGGTGTTTCTAACTTCCATACAGAAAACTTAGGATTCTAACGTCAGCCTGGTCTCGTACAAAAATGGCATGACCGTTGTTAGGGCTAAAAGTAAAACAAACAAATGAAGAAGATGGCATTGCAAATAGAGCAGTGGTCTGTGAAACCTATGAATAAAAACTGTATACTATTATTTATGACTTGCCTTAAATGCAAATATAAAACTATCAAAGTAGTGGTACCAGAAACAGTATATAAAACTGTTGTGACACTCTGGTGGTATGTCAGGTATAATACACAAGCATTTGATCCAGGTATGGGAGCAACATGATCACCAAAGGTGCTAGCAAAGCTATGTGGAGTTGCATGCAGAAGCAATCAAAGTGTCAGAAATTTCAATCCCAAGGTAAAGAACAATGAACAAAATAAACAGAGAGAACTGCAGGTAGGGAGAACACCTTGCCTAACATACAAAAATGCTGACCATCAAAAATGAAAAGAAGACAAACAGCATTTGGGGCACCATCTGAGATCCCTTTTGGGTGGAGGTAGCAAGAGGCATGAAATGTCGATGAGGAACTTAAAAAAAGAAAAGAGGTAATTTTTGTTCTCTTTTATCAAAGAGTGCTCAGACCTGGTCATCTATGGACCATAGCCATCACGAAATAAACTTACAGCATCAGCTTCAAGGTATTGTGTGATCACAGCTATTTCAGGGTATGATTTTTAGTGGCAATCAGTTTGCTTTTTGCAGTGATGATTAAAATATGTGAGAAGCACTAAGTGGTTTAGGAATTAATGTAGTAAATTTTGATTTTAAAGTTTAAAGGATGTCCTAATCTGCCAGCCCTTTAAATATTCCCATCACAGTAATCTCAAATTGCCTGATGGACACACACACACACACACACACACACACACACAAACATATATGTATAAATCTGTATGTACACATTCTGTTCAAAAGTATGTCTGCAGCACACTGTTGTGCGAGTACTTTCTGTTATGGAAAATATATATGTCACTTATGGGCGCTGTTCTGCTGTGTGTACTTGCTCTCACTGCTTTTTTTGAGACCACAAAAAGCCATAAAATGAAGTCAGGGGCATTTTTTGTCACTCAGCATAAAGACCTTCAAGACAAATGTTCACTATTCTCTAGTAAAAAAAAAGGTGTTTTATTTTGGGTGTAGTTTAATAAAAGTACCATTTTTCACCCATGTCTTCTATTACTAGCTTTTAATGACAAGATATGAGGGAAAAAGGAAAGGAAGTTAGTGTGAAGACTATGTACAAAATAATTATTAATCTATATGTACAAAATAATTATTTATTTTATATTTTTAATTTCAGATTCCTGATACTATTGGTCCTCAAGCAATTTTGTGTTGTCCCTGACAGGCCACTAGAATTTAGCAGGAGATTATAATGCAATTAATGTATTACTGTTTAATGTTGCCACTGTACATATTTTATGTATTGCTTGTCCAATTTACTCGATCAGAGCAAAGCTCCTGTCAGCACATGCACCAACGAAAAGTGAAGCTTGTTTGAGTCTATGGAGCAAACTACCACTAAGTAAATAACTGGGGTCCAGCTATGACAAAACAAAGCCAGCATGTAATGAGACAACTTTTGGGAAACATTGTTTGAATCTTACTTATAGGTAGCAAGCTTGAATGTGAGAATCTGAAACCAGGTTTACCATAAACTGCAATTTAACAATTTGTCATAGATAACTTAAACTCAAATTCGCTTTTCATTGAGGGCTTTAACCACGCAGGTAAATCAAACTTTGAGACAACAGCTTTTCACTTACTCTCTTTTAATTTAATAGATTACATCCCAAACAGAGATAGCTGGATGAGAAAGAGCTTTGACCTTTGTATGTGAAACTACTTATCAAAATCCTTGTCCATGAAACTGATGATAGAATTTGTAAGATGAAAAAGCAGTAAAATAATCTATCTAGTATACCCCAGAACAGTATCCGCACCATGAAATGCTGTCTGCATATACACGCACACACTTAAGACACCTTCACATACACACATAGGTACCTGAATGGAAAAGGGGATTGGGAAATTCTCATTTGTATTTTTTCCATCCAGAAATTAAGAGCATAAAAGAAATGATGATTTAGCTTTGAGATGAGAAGAAAAGCAAATCTGGAATGCATTAACACTTTGGAAGATACACAAAAATAGACACAGTCCTTTCCATTCAATAACTTTTCAAAGAACATTAGGAAAGAAGTATTTTAGCACAAAAGCAAATCAAGAAAGAAACTTAATGGATACACAATTCAAGCTGCTACTTAACAGCAAAAGTTCAAGAGACAGAAAAGATGTCATACATACTTCTCTGTTAGACATCCCATATTATTTATTTGAGGCATCTTATTTCAAGCATACACACTAATGTGAATGCTATTCTGAGATATTTAACTGTGGTCATTCAATAAACAGGCATTTTAAACCTCCACTCTAATATGTTTATTCTCACTTGCAGAATTGGTTATAATGCAAGTTAACTGCCTGCATTGGTCCAATATTATTTTTTCTTTGTTAATGGGCAACATGTTTCTGTTTGGGTTTGTTTCTTTGTCTGGATTTTTCAATAGTGGCATATTTTGTATGTTTGGGGCGAGGGGGTTGACAGTTTAGGTAACATATATTATTTTGATTCAAAACTGCTTCTAAAAGTAAAATTAAAAGGTACACCAGAAGTATATTTTATGACTGGAATCCCAAAGCCTAAGGACTACTCTTACATTCATCACTTTAGGAATCAGATTCAATACTGGTACTACCTGCACAGAAGCTTGGTAGACCCATGAAAAATGATAGCATATTTTTCTGTTACTTCACAAGAACACACACACATAAAATAAAAAAGTGCAGTGTAACTAAAGGTCTGGCAACTGAAGTGAATCACTGGTAGGTAGAAATTTCTTAATCTTTTATTGTATGCAGAAGACTCCTACACACTAATTAGCAAAGTAATTGTTCATTTTCTGAGATCATATAGAGTAGACAAGTAGACAGAAACAGAAGGCCCAGAAAGAAAAGAAATACCTTGGAAAACCTCTTTTACTGATCAGCTATACCTACAGAGAAATGGAGCAGAGGATTATGACAATACCCAGGAAACAGGCTTATGAGTGACTGAATACATGTAACCAGGTGATTCTGAGACTGCTGTGCATGAATTTGCCTGTGTGTGTGTCTGAATGAAATTTGGCACAGACTCAGCTGTTATACCGTGCTATTTGCAGTAGGTCGCTTTTTGTCAGTCAGGGAGATATTTGTGTTGGATAATGCACTCCCACATTAGCCTTGTTGACTTTCTAAATTGTTTCAAGTATGGTAGCTGCTATCAGTATTTTATTTATAGACATAATTTCTCAGAACCTCCCGTAGTTCAGGAATCTGACCACATATTTAGATCTGGAACCCAAATTCTGAATTCTACAAAGAGCTCTGTAGGCAGTGGCACTATGGGCAATTATAGGTTGAACACCAGCCTTGCCCAAGCCCAGTTCACTGCAACAGCATTCTCATGGGTAAGACAATTTCTGCTTTATATAACTTGGTAACAGTCTATAGATTCTTTAGGTTTTAAGAGTTTTCATCCTTTATAGGCGAGTTTCTCTCATGATAATAGTAATGAAGACAGCTGTATAAACAAAATGTTAGCAGCTACTAGGGCTAAACATACTAAAGTTCATCTTAGTAAAAAAAGTTAAAATATAAAAGCTGGTAGAGGTCTGATCAGTTCCGGCTCTGAAGTGTTGACTTGAAGTGGAGATAAAAAACCCAAGGCTTATGAGGATCTGGTTGTATTACCACAGCTGCAGGGGAGAGAACGGGCAGTCAGGCTTTTTCCAGGTAAACCCAAACTTCTCAGCGTGTAACTCTGGCTTCATGATATGATCAATGAAGATTTCTTTTCTATAGCTGTGCCTGCCTTTTTCATTCCATGTTATTAATGTGGCACTGATCCCTGTCAGGAAAATGAACATGTGGAGGATCATAAGAAAAAATAGTAAACATATAAAAATCCCATTGTGAGACAAAAATAATATGATTGAAAGTGTTTCAGTTAGACCCCTATATAAGTAATGAAAACTGTAAGCATACAATAAGGACTAAGAAAAATAGATTTTTGGTGCTACTTAACCTCTCATCATAGCTTTAAAAAGCCCAGTTAAACAGAAAGGATCTAACAGTATGACACTTTCCAACAACACATCAAAAATCCTTGGAACTCATCGCTACATGTGGAACTGAGAAACTATATGTTAGACATATTTTCTAAATTATTAAATAGTTTGGAAAATATGGACATATGATTTCTTTTCAACTGTGCATCCTCTAAAGACAAATATATGTTTCTTATAGAAAGACACGTGTACTTTTTTTATGCAACTTCAGGAAATTTTGAGAAGAAATAACTTTTTAATCAATCCACATCTCACATTAATACCAAGAAGTTAGGAATGCTCTTCTTCCTACTGCATTGAAGGGATCAATAAGAGTGGGAATTGGTAAGAGAGAACCTTAACATTCTCAGAAGTAATTTACTAGGTGCAATATAATTCTATTCCTTTACCTGCGCATGGATATCTCTTAAACCTTGAGTAATTTTCTCTCTGTTAAAGCAAGAACGAAGCCAAGTATAATTTTATGTAATACATACAAAAAGTTACACAAAATTGTCAGCTTAGTTGCCACACTGTTCTCTTATCTGTAGAAAAATTAATGTAAGAGACCTTTGGCAAAGGAGGTATCAAAGTGCCACAGAGTTTTTGAAATTTTAACAATGATAGGAAAATATTGTTTTTCCTGAAGTATATATATTTTGTCCTATCACAAAACAGAAATAGGTGGCTACTCTTGGTGAATTCTGTCATCTCAGCCGAACTTACAATTCCATAAACAGCCATCGACATTTGTGTTATTGCTGAGGTGTCTTTTTGGTTAATTAGCATCTGTTACATCCTTCCATTTTGTGACTGCAGGTTATTGGAAACAAATATAAGCACCAAAAATCATTCTTATTTTCTTCTTTTATTTCCCAGGCCCCCAAATGTGGGCTTTTAAATTTCATTACCCACTTTGACATCTATTTCAGATCTACATTATTCAGCAAGATTCATTTTGAAGAAAATCTCCTTAAAATATGCAAGACAGCTAAATGGATAATGTTAACTGATAAATAAGGCCTTCTGAGAAAGTATATGCATGTTTTGAAAGAAGTCTTAACTGCATTTTTGTGAACAGTTTATAGGGAAAACCCCCAGCATTTAATTTGAACTGGTGTCATCGCTTTTCTCTTCTCATGGCAAATTATGTTTAGATGTTTTTGGTGCAAGATCAAATCTTGAATTAATTTTTGCTGAATCTATTCATTTTGGCTTATTCTTCCCTAGAGTATGATTCACTTTTTCTTCGAGATGCTTGTTCTCCTAAATATTAAACCTAAGGCATTTATTCACCACTGGCACCTTCAGGGAATTTTATAAAAAATCTCAGTGAAGAATGCCATGTAATTGGTGCTTAATTCTTTTGGCAAATATCTCTGGAGGCTACAGATGTATAACATATATTGTATATATTGATTGCTTAACTTAGTATGCTTACTGGACAACATCTGCAAAACACAGTAAAGCCCCTGATGGTTTAATTTAAAATCAAATTACATCAAAAAATACAAAACTTAAAAAACAGTGAGATTCAAAGACTAGAAGAGCCCAAATTCTAGTCCCAGTGATTCACAGGAAAATAATAAGAGGTTTTATCCTAACAGTTCAAGACATACTTTTTGATATACTACTATCATAGCATGCTTACTTAAACCTGTACAATTATCCACTGCAAATAACATATGATATTGCAGTTAGTATTATTTGAGTATATTAGTCATTTATTACTAAAGCTGATTAATTTTGAAAAGAGAGTCAAGTGAAAAACTGAAATTAAAAATCCACATATTTTGTAATGAAAGGATGCAAATTCAGGCACTTGAGTGTAAAAACTAAATATGTGATGGTTTCAGTTTGAAAGTAGAGTTTTTTGGGGAAAAAAGCTTTCTAATGTGCAGTAATGATAGAGGTAGAAGTCATAGGTTGCCCAATTTCTGACAAAATTCATAAACTTTGTTTTTTTCTACTAGGTGTTTCAAACCAATACTACAATGAAAATGGAATCAAACTATTCTGTTTGATTACATCCCCACTATTCTTCGAACTGTATTTAGGAGATTACTGTATTTTGAAAAGCACAAAGCTCCTCACCTGTGCTAACTTTGATAAATATACTTGAGTTTAAGTTTGTATTCTCAAGTAGGAGTTGGTGTCAGTAGGACCCAATGTACATGTGACTGATCCTGATCACACCCACACCAGCCCTCAGCAGGAAATAACTAGGACATGCCAAACATTCCCAAACCCTGTGCTACTCACGCTGTTTAGTGTGTGTGCCTGACCTTACTTATTAAAGCTGCTACATAAACCTACAGCATGTTATCTGTGAGGAGAAACCATTTTTCTCTGAGTATCCACACAGAAATGATGTCTGCTGTGGTTGTTGGGAGAGGTGCTGACTGAGAAAGGTACTTCAGTCTGTTTTCTGTAACTGGAGGTAGAACTCCCACCCTACTACTGGCCCCAATGCCTAACACATGCAGCACTAGGAGCACAAACTTCTTTTACTCATGCAGTCTAGCAAATCTTTCCAGTTTTATGAACATCCCAGGGTGCAAATATGTATTATTGTACCTCACGCTTTTTCTTGCCTCATACATCCCAACCTGAACAACGCACCTCAAAAGTTAGTTGTCAGATTATTTCAGGAAAATCAGGAGCTCAGAGGATTAAATCTCTTACACAGTTTTGAACTGGAAATAGGTTTATTAGAGTGTGTTTGTATTTACTGAGGACACCAGAAAGGTGTTCCACTGGGACAAGGAATTTTAGATGTCAGTTGTCACAGGAATGTTTCAGCAGCCTGAGCTTAAAGGTTCATGGGCTGCCTCTAATTTGCAATCACACGTTCCAGCTTGTCAAACTGCATCACATACTAAATAGCTATACCTAGGGGGCATGAGCAGGAACACTGATCTCTCCAGAAAACCTGTAATGTGCTCTGACTTTTTTTGTGTACGGAATGGATCATGCCCCCTCTTTACTTATTTCAATCAGTGGTCTCTCTGACTGCCTTTCATGACCTATTTCACCCGGCTTCAGCCCGTGGGCAAACATCGAGTCATGTCACCCAATATAATAAATCCCAGGATCCAGGTTATTATTCAGTGGTCTTTGGCTGCTTCTCAAAATAACATTTCACACTCCTAATAGCCCTCACATGTGCTCTCCCTCTTTCTTGGCACAGAAGATATCCCTTGCACCTTGAAACGCCACTCATATAACCTCTAAAATCTCTCCATTTTGGACTTTACATCACAGGAATTTTCAGAAAACTGTCAGACAGGGAAAAGGAAAACTGAAAGGCTTTCAGAAAAGTTTGAATAGTATGAATTCTTCAAAAGGCCAAACATATCTGTTTTTTCATCAGCATTTGCACATAAGTCTAGCATTAAGCATAAAGTAAAGGTATGCAGACAAGTGCATTACATTACAGAATGAAACTGAAAAGGCAGCAAATATAAAGCTACTTTCAGGAGTCCCTGAAACAGATTTTCTGGGGTCATTTTTACGTCAACATGTGGCCTTGGGTAGTCAAAAAATTCTATATTTTTTATCTAATTGTACAGAATCATTCAGGCTTTGAAAAGACTACAGTTAAAAAAGGTTTCTTGCATTGAAATAGACTACCTAAAATTAAATAAATGAGTTCTTTCTTGCCCTGCTCGATACAGTGTTGTGGCCTGATTGTCTACCAAAGTCCAAACAAATTGAAGAAGTAATTTCATCTTTTATATTCAATTCATTCATAAAAATATTTGTGGCAGAAACAGTGACATCACTCACTCTATTTACACATTAGTTTTCAAACTCTTATTCTCAGCTGATGTTATCTTTAAGTCTTTTTAGCTTTTTTTGCCAAAAGGTAAGTCAGTAGCAGATAATTTCTATGTGCTTACCCTACCTTAAGGCCTGGTTTTGTCTCCTCTTGCTTTGAAAAAGCAGGAAAGAAATTCAGAGGAAATATGCCTGCCTGAGACATCAGTAACAGGAATGAGTTTGATAAGTTACAGTTGTTGCTTATCCATTGATTTGGGCCCAGGGCTGAGAGTCCCTCTCAGGATCTATATGTCTGGCTTGATGTTCTCCTTCAAATGTGTCAGCAGGAAAAAAAATAGAAAGGAAGATGTATTAGCCTTTCCAGTAAACTGAAGATATAAAGTATGATTCACTTTTAGCCAGCTGCAGTCTGCTGACACCCAAACCCATGGCTGTATCTGTAACTTTCTATCTCTATATTCTGGCAGATCCATCCCCTTGCAGACCTTTCCTCAGGAGGACTGGTGAACAGCTCTGGACAGAGCAGCAAAGCACTCCAGCAGGTGTTAGGAATGTTCTCCCAGGAAGATGAAGGTTTTGAAGATTATAATTTTCGCTCTTCACAGATCTCTCCTGAGATCCTGAAGATGCAGCATTACAGTTCAGGGCTTTGTCCCCCATAATGGGTCATGAGACAGGAAGACAACCCAATAAAACAGTGTATAGTGAAAGTACCTTGTTCTGATGTGATTAAAACAATCTTCCACTCAGTTTTTACACAGAAATAGCTTTTAACTGTTAAATATATATATTTTTAAAATTAGAGTCACTTTTAGATTATGAATTTGCATCCATAAGTGCAGTGACTGCATTGCAAGGCTCCGTTTAGTCCCTGGGATCTTTCTGAGCAAAGGTTGTTGAAAGAATTCCCGTGTATCACCAGAACATATTGTAGAACATGCAAACGTTAACAAAACGATTTAAGAAGGTAGAGTGTTTGCTTTCACAAAGTTTTCTTCAGTTTTATAAAGTTTATTTGCTGTAGACTGTTACGAATTTCCTGTGCAAGAGTTAAATAGGAAAGAATAAAGTGAGTAGATGAATGTGACATAAATACTTGCAAGAAATCTCTGCTATGACTTTAGGAAAAGTCTATTTTGTAATTACACAGTGATTAACAATTGTATTTGTATTTTCTTATCTTGGTGTCATAAACATCCCCCTTTTTGAAGCTGGCATTAACATGAGCTTTGAAAAAGACTACCGATAGCTCTTTTGAATGTTGAACAATATTTTCTTTGAGGATTATGGAAATTAGTTTTAAAGTCTCATTAAATGATAATTTTTAAACCAACTCGAAGACCAAACTCTAAAAATTCTCAGCTAAAATTCGGATCAGTGGAGCATGAAGTTGGTAGGTAACACATTGTTAGATATGGTGCTCATACTTCTATATTCTGTAAACATTTTATTTGCATCCAATATTTTCAATGTACTAATTGTCTAATATGCCCTTCAATTATTTTCATAATATATTTATGAACCAATTTACATGTTCTCGGTGTTAAATAGTATTCTAATTTTTTTTAGGCAAATTAGACAATGCATCAAGAGAACCTTTAGTCTGATAGCCAGATACTGACAGGAATATAAGTAATTGGTTTTTAAGATAGTATAATGGTATTTAAAAGATAATTAGCTATAAATTGGATTCTTTAATCATCCAATCACTGCTTGCAATCCTAATACTGTAAAAACACTACATTTTTCATACAGAGCAAAATTTAAA
This sequence comes from Acanthiza pusilla, assembly GCA_036630365.1. Classification (NCBI taxonomy): domain Eukaryota; kingdom Metazoa; phylum Chordata; class Aves; order Passeriformes; family Acanthizidae; genus Acanthiza; species Acanthiza pusilla. The sequence goes on from JAXCHO010000164.1 coordinate 30,625,809, forward strand.
CAGTTCATAAGCTTGTTTTCTTATCATATGATATGTTAAACATGTGACAATTGAATGTGTCAAAATGTGTGTCAAATTAGACAGCCACTAAACAGATTTATTGTAAAGCCATTTAAAATATCTTTTAAAGGAGCCAGGAGGGAACTGTGGAAGTACTTGATAAATCATAGTAATATTAAAGAATGTCAGAAGTAAGCTTGTGGGGATTTGAGTTGGGGTGTCTACTCACTTATTATCAAAACACACAAAATTTCCTGCCACATCTGAGAGGGAGAGAAATTGCACTAGTCAATGCATGTATTAAAGAAAATAAGAAAGCAGCAGTCCCCAAAAGGCAAATAAAGCTGAGAAAGAAGTTGGAAGATGAAGATAACACACTATTCCCAGATGAATCTTGCAATATTTGTTTTCCATTCATTTTTATTTATTGAGAATTGGGTTCCTTCATAAATATAGAAACAAAATCACACATAAATGAAGAAAAAATGATAAATAACCTTGGACACTTTGTAGATTGTTTACAACAATCTGTTTCAACTGAGTAGTAAATCAAAAGCTGCTTTGTTTAATGTCAACACATTTCAGATTCTGAACTTGTGCTTCAGTCTAGAATTTATTAACTATGTAAATATCGTTAATTGTAAATACATTATTAAATAGAAACAGTAAATAAATCTTCCTATGTTCACATTTCATTCTTCTTTGAAGATCTCCTCACTGTTTGCCAAGAATTACTTTTATTCTTTGGAATAAAGATTTCAGTGATGAGCGAACCTTTCAAAAAGAACACCAGTGCTTTGATTTATTTTGAAGGCATTCTCATTAAACTGTGTACTGCTATATTGAAATACATGATTACTCTAAAAGTGCTGACACAAATATTTTTTCATATTACTCTTTAAGTTAGTTGATTTTCTGTGAATGTTAAACCAAGGACATGAACACACATTTCATCTGCATAGAGATGAAGATGCTTCATATATTCATTATTTCTTCCTCTGTTGTCAGTTTTATGTATATAGATTTTTTAAAGTAAATGTACTAAGCAAGTTCTTAATAAAACTACCAGTTTTATAACTCTACAGCACTGTAATTTTTTTTTAAGTTCAATTAGAGGAATAAACATCTCTATTAGTAATAACTGTACTACTGGACTTTTCTGCAAATATTTCAGCACAATTGAATAAACTAATGCCAACATTTATTTTTAGCCTTCATATGTCTAATTTTTAGTTGAGAAATTTTTCTAATTTAGCACCTGCTGAAGACACTTGTAATTTTCTATGAAATATTTGGAACAAAGTCTTTTAGGCTTTTTCTCAATATGAATTATTTCTTTTTTGTTTTTTTCCTAAATGGTGGACTATTGTTTTTCAGATGATTTTGAACTTTATAAAAAGGACTTTCTGTATTTTGAACATTGACTATAAACAAGTTTTGAGTCTGTTAGAAATGTGCAGACTGATTTAAAATACATTTTAAATGAGATTTGCAGACTTTATCCTGTTAATGTTTCTAAAGCCAGGTACTGTATGTTCTTGTGGTTTGCATATCTGATTACACTCTGATCTGCTAGTATTGACTGACTAATATTTGTTTAACTGGAATACCACATCCTGAGGGTGTGAATGAGGTTGGACTTTATGACGAATATTCTGGTCAGTGTGTCTGATTCTGAGCATTTATGTTTATGGAATTGCCATGAAATTTAGAAAGAAAATAAGAACTATTACCATAAAGTGTCATATTGTTATTTAACAGACTTTTTCTTTCAACCTGTAACCAAAAATTGTATCAATAAACATATGTGGTGAAAAATTTGAACACCAGATAGGCATTACCTTAATTATTATGATTTCTCTAGCAAATTTGACTTCTTCACACACTGAAAAACATATAAACAGAGAATTTTGTCAAATTTATTCTGTTTTTAGCTTCTGAGTCCTCCATGTTCTGATATAGTCATGAGGATTTACATATTTTTTCAAATTCTCTGAATTTTTTAAAATATTATTCCTCAATATAAAATAATTATCTGGTTACTTGTTAGAAGTTATTTAAAACATGTTTGGTTGATTGGCTTGGGGGATTTTGTTAGGTTGTTTTTTTGTTGGTTTTTTGTTGTTGCTGGTTTCTAAAAATTGTGGGGTTTTTTGGGGGCGTGTGTTTTGGTTTTGAGTTTTCGTTTTGGATTTCTGGGGTTGTTTGTTTGTTTGTTTGTTTTGTAAAGTACACCAATTTGCTTTTCATTCTTCAGTTATCACTACTTGAATCTCATCTGGCAAGCTGGGAGGCAAATCAGCATGGTTCTTTGGATATAATTTGTGAAGATAGTGTCAGAGAGCGCTGAATTTTCTTCCTTACTTACTTGTACAGTGTTAGTTACATATGCTCACTAACCTTTTTATTTTTACTGAAAAGAAATATTGTTCTGCTTATCTTCTAAGGATGGTTTAGTCCTTTTCTGGCCACAACAGTGCAGAAGATTTCATGACACCACTGATTATTTCCAACACATATCTACAAATAAGACTAATCATTCTTCCAACATCCTTCTACAATATATGACTAGTTCTACTATTTCGGGAAATACATGAAAACAACAGTACTATCTATCAAGTCTTTACATTTAAATTAATTACATTATTTGAAATTTTTTCTTCATTATTTTCTTTGCAGTAGCATAGGCCTTTACTTCTTGAATAATACAGTTTTGGAGAATAAAGTAATCTCCTTTAGCAAAAGAGAGCTCATTAATTCTACTACTGGCAGCAATAATTCTTGCACTAACAATTTGCATACAATTTGTACCTCCAAGCACTTGAACTTTTTTTTACATTTTAGATGAAATTATTGAAGATTTAAAGGCTAGTAAAGTGGAGATTTGCAGATTGCCACAAGATGAAAAAAAAAGGTGGGGACATCTAATTAAAGAGAAAAGGTAAATGAGAAAGGCTGTTAGAAATGAAAGGGCCAGAATTATTGGAGACCTTGAGATCTCACTTTGACAGTGGTAATTTCAAGAAGAAAGAAGAAAGGTAATAGATAGGAAAGACACAAAGAAGCTGAGACCAGCAGGATTATGCAGCACAAGATTGTTTTTCAACATAGTGCAGAACAAAAGCATCTGACCTATCAAATGGAATATTTTCCTTCAAACACAGAAAATAGCTGGAACCTCTTGGTCTACTTATTGGGTTTTGGTTGAATTTTATTATAGTGGTCCAGATCCCTAACCCTGAAGTGATGTGGGCTCTGCTTGTGTGAAAGACTCTTATTAGCATAGCACTGCTACAGATTTTATGTGTGCTTAATGGCTTTCAAAGTAATTAATTTTATCTTGGAATGAAAACAAAACATTTTGTGAGTTTGAGTGAAACAGAGTCAGATTATTTGATCCTCAAGTTTCAACTTAGTCCTTGGTCAGAAGCAAAAGATGTCAAAAATCTCGTTACAGAAATCTTCATAAAAATCAATAAATCATTGCAGAACAGCTTGACTTTGAAAACCCATGTATTTTGACAGATTACATGCTGTCAAAAGTATTTTGGCCACTTAAACTTGTCAGTTTAACATTTTCTGTGGGGTTGTGAAACTCAATCCTTCCTTTACACTCTCCCTTTGAGACCTCATTTCTGAACACAAATATCTACATTTTAGTTTTCTGCAAGCTTAGGCAGGCTGAGATAACAGGTCTCCATGACTGGATCCAGAAGAGGAAATTAAAACAAGTTTTGTAAAGCAATAAATATAGCAAAAAATGAAGAAATATTTGGAAAATTATTGTCTTTAATAAAATACTACCCTGAAAGATTTAAAGAGTTTACATCAAGTTCTAGCTCACGTCATTCAAACACATAGGAATAAAATGCAGATATCTTTGAGCCTAATATATAGGTATACTCGGTCTTGCCTAAAGTTTTTATACAAAGAAGAGGAAAATGCACAGGTATGCACGCACACATATAGTTTTATATATGTGTCTGGGCTTCTAATAATTTCAGTGATTTTTAAAAAATTAAACCTTGATGGTAAAATTAATAGATTGATATCATACGATACAGATATTACAGAAATTTCCCTGAATATTACCAGTGCCTGTACTTTAGGTGGCAGATAATGAAGCTAGCATCTGTTGCAGGTGGTTTTGATGGATAACACAGTCTCCTTCAGTGTAGCCAAACACTGAGGGAAGTTAGAACTGATATTATGGCACAGTAATCGATTTCTGTGCTGAGCATAGTTTTCATATGATTAAAGTTTCTGATTCTTATGTCTGGTATTTAAATGTTGAAAAAATATGATACTCAACATAAGGTATAGATCTTTTACTGAATTGCCTATGAATAACTATCCATAGCACACGTAAATAAATACATTAGCTGGACTATATTAGCCAATGTAATATGCACACAATCCCATATATTTTTCTACCATGCCAAAATGCCAAAATGCCAAAGTGCCAAAATGCCAAAATGCACATTCAGAAATGCAGAAAGCACAGAATATACTGTTCCTTCATCCAGGCTCTCATAATTTAAAGCTGAATATATATATGGATGCTTCTTGACAGTAAAAGTCCATCATTTAGAATTATATATGTATACACAGAAAAAAATGCAGTAGCATCTTTTGCTTTGACTTTCTGCATTGGCTTTATAGACACTTTCTGTATTCACTTTTCAATAAGAGGATGGAGCCCTCAGGGTTGGCTACATAAAAAATTAGAGAGGACTAGAAAGCTACCAAGAGTGTTTGCACAAACCCAACAAAAAATGTCAATTAATGTTGCAATCATTTAAGATCAATTTCTCTTTGATGTTACGCAATAATCTCACTGAAATAATTTTAGGAATGTACTAATGTTTTTATGCTATAGACATTAAACAAATAAGGGAGTACATGTGATGGCTGGGAAAGACAAAAGAAATAACATTTTTTTTCTGGCTTATAAAAAGCACATTGTTCTTCACTCCTATTAATACTTACCATGTGAAATTGCCCACAAAAATCAGTCAGGTTACATCAGTATAAAGGCAAACTGAGCTTATAATGAGGCATGAAAAGCTCTTTTATCACTTTCTAGAACATATTAAAAAAGAAACATTTTCCGTAAGATCTTCTGTATTCTTTTGAATCCTTTATTACTTAGAATTTGTGCTTCTAGAATAAAGAAGAAAAAGCCCTTTTGTGTAAGTGATTGCTTACAAAAGTACTCTAGATATTAGTTTTAATATAAAACATTAATATTTAAATAAATCAAATTATACTTTATAAATAAAAAATGTGCATTGGTTGTAAAGTTTTAGGATATATATAATTTACTAAAAATTATTTACAAACTATTTTCCTATTTTTTTTTTTTTAATTAAGGTTTATTCCTTATACTTTTTTAAAGGGGAAGAATAAAAAATAAGATCCTAGAGTATATAAGAGAATTGTTCCTGGGTTCCTCAGTAAAAAAGTGTAAAATCCCAGAGAGGGACTGACAAAAACTAGGATTTCCTTCAATCCAATACAATAGTATGTTGAAGAAATAGCTGTTTCGCAGAATCAGAATCACAGAATGGGTCAAGTAGCGAGAAGCCACAGTGGGTCATCTGATCCAACATCCCCGCCCAAGCAGGGTCATCCCAGAGTATATGACACAGGACTGAATCAGATGGTTCTTGAATATTTCCAGTGAGGGAGACTCCACAAGCTCTCTGGGAAACCTATTGCACAGTCCAGAGCCTTTCCTAATGCACCCCAGGTCATCATTGGCCTCTTGGCCACAAGGTCACTCTGCTGGCTCATGGACACCTTGCGTCCAACAGGACCCCAGGTCCTTCACTGCAGAGCTGCTTCCCAGCAGGTTGGCTGCAGCCTGTGCTGTGCCTGGGGTTATTCCTCCCCAGGTGCAGGACCTTGCGTTTGCCTTTGCTGAACTTCAGATGATTCCTCTCTGCCCAGCTCCTCAGCCTGTTGAGGTCTGTCTGAAGCACTGCACAGCACTCTGGGCTATCGGCCACTCCTCCCAGCTTTGTGTCATCAGTGATCTTGCTGAGGAGGTGTCTGCCCCTTTGTCAAATCATTGATGAACAAGCTAAACAACAGTGAGCCCAGTATTAGCAAACTATTGTTTGTTAGTATTATTTCTCCTTCCCTAAATTTTTGTAAGATTCTTCCCCTCAACATTAACTTTCTTTGACAGAACTCACAAAACCTCTATCTTTAGAAGACACCTTCTAAATGCTGAAGCACTACTTGAGAAAATGGAAAATGTCTTGCATTCTTTTTATAAATTTAATGATATTTTCTAGGGGTAAAAACAATGTAATTATTAAATATAATTTAATAATATGAAATTTATAAAGCCAGAATACATAAATTATAACTATATCTCACCCAAGTTCAGGAAAATTCTTTTTGCCACTTTCATGGACTTGGGTAGTGTAAGATATTCCTAATGTCTTTGGGGCATCATTTTATATCAGGAGAAATGCATTTCCAAGGGCATCCAGTTTTAAAGAATTTTTCTTACTTGTCTTTCAAGGCCCATGTAGAAGTCTGTTCTATGAACACATTAGTTTGTCCAACAGATAAAATGGCTTTGGTACATAAATTTATCTTTTTTGCAGCCATCTTTGCCTTAGGAAGCCCCAAGGCCATGCAATTCAAATAATATCTGAGAGCATCGCTTTGGTTCCTTAAGTTTCAGCTGACAAGGTGCCCTTGGTGCAAAAAAGCTGAGGGCATCAGACTAACACAGTTTCAGGAAACTGTGTCTTTGAGAAAACAGAAATAAGGGATTTCTTTAGGAAAACTGTGAGGCCATTGGACTTGAACTCACATATTATATCAGATAATTATATTAAACTCCTCAGTTATAGCCAAAGAAATATGCACTTTAGGGTGTTAATCCATGCCAAATAAAAATATAACTAAATGAACAAACAAATAAACAAGCAAACTTCCCCAAAGTTGCCTTAGGGCATCAGCTTTGTTCATGCAGCTTTTTGCTAGGATACCCCAATGGCATAAATGAATAATAAAAAGCAGTAGACAGACCATATCCCAGGTGGACCACACACACATGAAGTGAAAGATAAAGGAGCATTTTCACATAATGGTTATTTTTTTTTGTAAGGTAGGAAGGATGTGAATTGAAAAAGAAAGAAGAAATGGATGCGAATAAAGACAACTTGAAACACAAATGAAGAAGGCAGAAGGCACAGCAGAGGATGAGGATGAGAAAATAGAGGGGGAAGTGGTTAAAAAAGAGAAGTAAGGAAGGCAGGGGTTCAGCAGGGAATAACATGAGGTTCTTTGCATGTTATAGTATTAACACTATAGTGGCACTGCATTATTGTCATAGCCTATATTATACATATAGTAACACTTTTACAAAAAAAACCCTTCTGATAGAAGTTGACTAAACATTTCAAAACAGAAAGTAAAAGTGGTTTCATCTTCAAAAGGTTATACTTTTACTCATACACAAGAAGAGTATGCAATTATAGGTCATCCAGAACAGAAAAATGGTAAATAGGATAAAATATGCAGCAAAACTAGCTTGCATTCAGGTAGGTCATATGTATAAGCTGAATATACAAAATAGCTCCAGAAAGGATTCCTATGTTTTGTTTGTTGATTCTTGTAGAAACCCTGGCAAATGTGTTTACTGAGACTTATGAGAGACAGGTGAAGGTAGAGAAGGAAGAAAGAAGAAAGAGGAAAAGAGTTATTAAGACAAAAAAGACATTAAATCACTGTTTCTAATCCCATCTCTAGAATACTGATAATAAACATCCCTTCCTCCTTTTTGTATTAAACTGTTGATTATGCAATGATTCAGTTCAATTTAAGCTGTTAAATTCTCTGATGATTGGTTGTTAATGTCCCAAGGATACTAAAAACGTTTTGCTGATGTTGTAATCCTCTTCTGTACTACTACCCTGTGTGATTTAATTTATTTCATTTTTCTGAAGATATGAATGCAGAAGACATCGAGTTTTCCCACCTAATATTTTATCTCTGTCCTTATGCAAAATATAAGATAGAGTATTTCCTCTCAGGAACATACACACTACTTCGTAGTAACTATGAACTTGCTTTGTGAAAGACATTGCGTGTTATTTAAGCCACATAGGCGGGAGTTCTTGTACACAGGCAGTAAGGATGTTTATCCCATAGATATTTACCACCTCAAGCAGTGCCATGGGAGCTGGAGCAGGAAGGGCAAAGGACTGTTCTTCACACCCTGCAGGATCAAGTAAGCTGTTTATACTAAAGGCTGGGTTAAAGACTTGTAACACATAAAATATGGGATATACTATCAGTCTTACTGATTTTAACCATCTTCACTGAGTAAGGAAACGCTTCATATAAAGAGTGTTGCTCCAAATTAATGTACTTAAAAGTTTTATGGGGAAAAGCTGGGATTACCCCAAGTGCCCCATGGTTTGTGGCTTGCAGAATTTTTATTTAGCTGCAAGCCAGTTGCTTTAAATTAGAATTTAGCCACTGTTAAGAAGAGATCAAAGCAGACAGAAAGAAAGACGGCATATGCATTTTTAATTGACTTTGCTGAACACATGAGGAAATTAGGTCTTTTGAAGCGAGAACCTCAGAAAAATAGACTTCTCTTATGCTGACTCCTTATGAGCTATTGATTCCTTATTTGATGGTAACTGAGGCAAGTTAAATGTTATCTGTAGGACTGGATTTCTGCTAGCTGCTGAACACCTCAGATATGTAGCTTTCTGAAAGAGTTCTGAAGTGTTTAGAGAATACATGTTACGGTGTCATTCTTCTCAGAAGCATCCATGTGATACATGTTAAATAATACTATTGCAGTAGAAATAAGAAAAAAGCATTCTGAATGAATTATGTGTGTTTCACAGTATATCTGCCATTTTTGTCCTATTGCTAAAGAAGTGCATGTAAAAATATTTAATAAGAGAATGCAGGCAAAGAAATCTATATAAAGATCATTAGAGAATTTGTAGAGTATAAAGACCATTTATATGTTTGTATCATACAGATTTGTATGTATATTTGTATATATAACACATACATAGAGTATACATAAAGTAAAAGTATAAAACATAACAAATTATATCATGTTTTAAAAGTATTCACAGAATTAAAAATATATTTATAAAAAATTTACATCCGTTTCAATGCTTTGGGTGTACATTAAATCCTGAGTATCATCATGAATGTAGATATTAAAAATGAAGATTATTGGAGTAATTATTTCTGATATGTACTTTTCATGCTTATATTTTAATAAATAAAGGAGCATTCAGTTAAACTTCTAAGTTATTTTCTGTCATTAACTTTTAATGGTACAAACATTTGCAGGGGCCTCTACTTGATTGTTAGAGGAAAAATAGAACCTGCTTCCATGTATCTACAGGGTAAACCAGAAAATTCTAGGTGAATTATTTAACTGTCATTTAACGCTTCTAAATCTGCAATGACTTCAAGGGTCACAGAGAATGCAGAAAAAAAATGCAAATGGCATTATATTAAAATTGTATATACAGGGAAAATCTATAGTCTTTCTGGTTATTCTTTATTCTATTTAAAAAAAAAAAAAAATCTCTGGTGCTTAAACTCTTTAACACAATATTCCTTCCAGACAGATAATCAATCCATCTCCTTTCGTGATCCTGTTACTTATTTCTCTAATTCTTGGTTAGCATGGCATCTAGAAACATGAAGTACTATTTTTGTTTTAGTGTTACCAAAACCATCCAAATTATGCTGAAGAAAAAATAGGGGGGAAAAAAAAAAAAAAAAAGATTATATAAAGGCCGTTAGGTGAAGCCTCTATATTCAGAACAGTGAAAGGAATTTAAATCCTGGCACCATCTGCATAAAAGTGACATCTGAGTGAGACTGAGAAGGGAAGTATTGAAAGGCTATAAAATAAATGAGGGATTAAGACAAGGATTAAACCCTGGAGTACAGATAGCATGAAAAGTCTAGTACGTGGTGCAGGTCATAGCATCATAGAATATCTCACACTGGAAGGGATGTGCGAGAGTCCAACTCCCTGCTCCCCACAGGGACTCTGGCCTCCACTACCTTCACTGCTGCATTTACAGAACAGAAGATGTGAGGCTCTGGAAGCTGAGGATCAGGAAAATGGTAGCAAAGATGAAGCTCTGTCCTGGGGGCTTCACAGAGGGAGCCAGTCAACCCAATGCATTACATCTGTGGCTGTTAAGACATCAAAAAGGGTAATTGCTGTAGGTGACCCCTTCTGAGGAGAACAGAGTGTCCTTCACCGACTGGAGAAGTCTGCTGCCTCCTGGGGCCTGGGTAAGAGATAATTCTAAAAGACTCCCTGGATTGATTCACCCTCTAATATTGTCCACTTCTGGCTGTCTAGGTGGGCAGTGAGAAGTATGAGAACTCCTAGGGTGACCTGAAAGGACTTTAAGGCTCTGGAAAGGCTGAATTAACATACAGGAGCATAGAAGTGGTGTTTTGCTCAATCCCTTTGGTAGCGAGAATGATAAACATGTGTCTCAAAGAATGCAGTGGAAGGCTAACAAGGCCTCGAAGTAAGGAAGGGGGGCAACAAAAACTCTGCCTTGTACTTTGGAGGGTGGACTTTGCCCTGTTCAGGACACTGAGCAAGGTAAAGAGAGTACCTTGGGAAACAGACCTTCATAACAAAGGGGTCCAGGAAAACCAGACAAGGCTTTAAGGTGATCTTAAAGGTGTAGTAGCTGAGGCGTGCAGCCTCCCACCCTTTCGCCAGAGTGATGTCACCTGACCCACAAAATGCCTGAAGTTGTATATAGCTGTGAGTGTTTCAAGTGTTTTTGTGTCCAAGTCTATTTAGTCTCATTCTCAGTTTAGTCCTAAACTGTGACACCCACTGAAACTCAAGAGATTTTCATTAGTGTTATTTTGGGGATTTGGGACCATCTGTTATTTCACTCAAAGCTGAACTGAATCACAACAGGACGTGGATGCAAAACTTGGCAGAACCATGCAAAGCAAAATCCAGGGATGAATTTCTGCATACAGTAATTAGGTAAATTGAGATGTTTCATCTTCAAAGTTTTAAAAAAGCATCATAGCCTCTGAACATTGGAGTGCAAAAACAGACACACACTATCCAACCTGGTTTTGCACTTGTCATTGCTATACTCCTTAAAAATATTATTTTGTTTTCATCTTTCTGCTTCTTACTCTAAATTAATACAAGAGAAATTAATACCTGTGCTTTTTAAACAAATTCTTGGAAATAGAAATATTCTAAGACAAAGCCCTCTCTAGTTACTCTGAGGCCTACAGATTTAATGACAGAGAAATAAAAATTAGTCTTTTATTTAGAGATCCATGGAAATAGAATATTATATAAACTACTAAGGACAAAATATTTCTTCAATTTTTTTGTTTTTAACCTTTTGGTAACTCATAACTTTGAAAATTATATTTCATGTATTTAATAACATATTAAGGAATAAGTCACAGTTTTAGAATAAATTTTTCTTCCTGTTTATCTTGGTTTGGATATGTTCTACTTTCTCAATTGCTACTTCTGTCCACTAATTATGCTTTGCAAAAGCAGAACTGCTGTAGGAAAAACTTGGGCTTTGGATATGGATGGTTTCTATTAAATAGTTTTATGGTTCCTGAAACCATAAAATAATAGCAAGAACATAATTTTTGCAGTCACTAAACATAGATGTCCCCTAATAGTCATTATAGACACCACTGGTTTATTTGATGGAGATAGCTTATTATTTGTGGCTGAAGTATCTGGGCAAGGACTCTTAATATTATCTGAGAGTTTATTTTGAAAGCATTCATATGCCATGAACCATATTTCACCCTACAAATGATGATTTTCTTAGAAGAGCACAGCAACTTTTTGCTTTGTGAGATATAAAATGGCACTTACATATACAAAACAGAAAAAAAATCACTGGAAATCTATTAGAGAGGTTGCATTTTGTAATATAATTTGGTTTCCATTTTGGTAAAAGTTTGTGAGAGGATGGGTTAAAACCTTTATGACAATAAAATGTTAAGAATAGCATGAACACAAAGGCAAGTTTGTATGTTTTTGCCATATTTCAGTGATATTGAATCTGAGTACTAAAGATGCACACAATCTGATTACTTATAGGCAAAACATGAAAGTGCAATCCTGCAAACATTTATGCATGTGCTTACTAAGGTCAGTGAGACAATTTATGAATTGCAGCCAATAGGTCTATTTTTATAAGCAGTTACTACCTGGCATTATGCTTACTACTCAGAGGGTAATGGATTATTCATGGCAACAAACACATAATCTACTAATAAATGGTTGCAGGATGGGCCTTTAGACCATTTGCAGGATTCATGTTTTCTGATACTAAATTGTCTCCGTAAGTAAATGAAGTTTTCAATAAGAAATGAGTAGCATAGGTATAGAGCAATCAGTGGGTTTGGTAGCTTGCCATTTTACATTGCATTGGCCTATCTGGAAGCCTGGGCTTCATTTCCAAGCAGTGCCTAAGGTACTTTTGAAACTAAAAATGTGGTTTTCTTCAAGTGCTATCAGCAGAATAAAGTTGAGTAATAGTTAAAACTGTTAACATCATTGTCAATCAACTCAGTTTGTGTCCTTTCAATTTTTCACATATACCATCATGAAGAGAACAGCTCATCATTAGAATATAAAGAACTGAAGTAAAATAATGGGAAAGGGGCGTAATTTGCCAGATTATAGTTATTTTGACTGATTAGTATCATGCCATAAACATCTGGTCAACAAGAAAATTAAACAATGTTCATATTTATGTTGTTTAGGTAGCAGTAATGTTGTCATTACAGCTATGATGGTCAGAAGGTCCTTAAAGGAAACAAGGTGTGTACAGAAAGGTTGGACCAGCTTTTGTTAAACCAATTGAGAAAGCCTGAGAAAGATGAAAGATTTGGTGGGGTTTTTTGACAGATCTTCTTCAGACCCACAAACCAAAACCTCTGCTAATTTTCTGTTTTGCTGGAGCAGCTATTAATTGGTCTTCCAAACTACTCTTCATGCATTTGTTTCACTATGGCTGTGAAAAGTGGTAAATTTGATTCAAGCTCGTTTATTTGTGCTGGAAATGTAAATCCAGATGCATGTTCCATCATCATACAACAAGGTGTCAACTGGATCCAGAAAGAACTTTGGAATCCTGACAAAACACTGCAGTCTTTTAATCAAAAATGTCCAGAAAAGAATATTTATTTACGCATTAAAAAAGAGAAGAAAATAATTATCCAGTAAGTTTAGAGCTTAATTCCAAGAAGAGGAGGAAAAAAGTAATAAATATTCTAATAGATTATTTTTTAAAAATTATTTTTACTAACCATGAAAAAGAACCTGCTGTCAACAAGATTGTTAGTAGAAAGAAAATATGTGCCTCTCCGAAAAGTGTGTGCAGTGATGCAAGTTGCTTTCTATCACCAAAATTAATATCCACCTGAGGCCCTTCATTCAAAACCAGAAACCTGTAAAACGTACACAACTGCAGCTTTAACCCCTGCAATTCATTAAAATATCTTCTAGAGGCAGAGACTCTCTGTTTTTATTCAGAACACAAAGCGTATATACAAAGCCCTAAAGAGCCGTCAGGAGACTCATGGCTCTAGGTCCCAAGTTCAGAAGCAGTTTAATCCTTTTTTAATAAAGTGAAACACACATTCCTACATTTTACCTTGTCCTACTCTGTGTTTATCAGAACTGACTGAAATAACTATATTGAAGGAGATAAACAGCATTATAAAGTTATGTCACAAATCAGTCAGAAAAACTGAGAGGACTAAAGCACAGAAAACCATCAAAAGAGTGAAGCTGCTAAGGATGCATTGAGATGTGGGTGAGGAAAATCACTGAACTCCCAAGCACAAGCATCCCGTCTTACCAAGGAGTTTCCAGGTGTACTGCGACAATCAGAGAGGCAGCCTAAAGGCACGAAGGCTGCCGGTGATGCCTAATCAAAGAGAGGAGCAGGTGCTGGGCTAGAATCCCCCTCAGGCTCTAGAAAACGGCGCTAGAAATCTTTGCAGACATAGAGTACCACAGGGAGGGATTCATTGCTAATGTGTGTTTTGGGTAAGAAAGTGAGGCTAATTGTATTTGCTATGTCAAGACATGGTGTTGGCAAAATGAAAGCCATACGAGGATGTATTTTAGGATGTGAGTTTATTCATACCTTCATACCTGAATTATCCCTTTCTAATGCAGCTCCAGACTTAGTTCTACATATTCAGTTTTGAATGTTGCTCATCAAGGGCTTGTGAAAAGTCAACAGAAGTATGTAACAGAATTTCTAAAGTTGAAGCATAATTTTGTAACGTCTTCTATGATGCATCCACAAGATAAATTACATACATATAAATACACATCTGGGGTTCATAAAAGCTTTAGGAATGCATTCCACAAAGTGTTGCTTTCAAAAGTATCATTATGTTTCCTCTCACTTTAAATTCAAATAATTTCTGATGAAAGGTGTTTGTAATTAACAAAAATGGATTGGGAACTAAATGAAAGCTAACTTTATGTGAGCCAAGGGAACAACTGTAAAAGCAAAAAGATAGCAGCAGTAGCGGATATATATCATAACACCCACAAAACCTGTTTTAGTTTTCTAAAAATACATGGCAGTGCACTGATGCTTATCAAATCTGTTTGAAAGCACGATGCCAGCACCAGCATTACAGAAATGTACAAAGTTGCACACTGAAAGCTGTGGTTAACACCATAAAAATACAAATCAAGGCATACTCAGCAGCAACACCATCAACATTGCATTTCAGATCTTGTACAAATCAGCATGAACATTGCACAAATTCAGATCAAGGTATGTTCAGAGTAATATCTTGGACTCTTACTGTTGCAGCTAGTTCTCTTCTTTTATGCCTCCTTCCTTTCTTCATAATATTTTGCAATGTGTTTAGATTTATAGTTCTCATAAAACAGAAACTGGTCCTCCTCACTGATGTGTAAAGCCAGCTTATCCTATGGTGAAATCTAGATCACAACAGATGTTCACATAAGCAAGCACACAAAATGTGTGTGAAATCCACATGAAAAAACTATTCACACAAACTCCAGGTACCTTGAAAATGTGTATATTTAATATACTTCTTAATAAGAACTTCACTCAGAAATCTCTTATCAACTTTTTGGTAGTGAAGCTTCAAAATGGATGCTGTTCTTCTTGCTACTTCAGCTTCATGGAAAAACATATATGCATGAAAAATTAAATTAAATAGAGATTTCATTTTCTTTTAGGGTTTTTGAAGTTAATATCTTAGTGTACTAACTTTTCTGTGACCACAATGGGATTTTCAGCAACTTTATCCATACGTGGTTTAAAACTTTAGTTTCTCAATGCTGTTAATCACTTTTAGATTTTTTCAGAGCTGTTGAAGAAGCTGTGAATGTTGCATAGCAAGATTCTCATCTCTAGAAAGGACTGGGCTTGTTGCTACATATGATTTGCCATAGACTCAATACGAACAGCTAGCGCACTGTTGTCACTGGAAGGAAACACATGAACTCAAACCTTTCTTAGTAATAGAATTTTTACTTTAGCATTAGGCTAGGGAAAATTCTCTTGTAAACAATATCTCACCTAAAGAAATGCTCTGCAATTAAGTTAGATGCCACGTAATAAGAGAACTGTTTAAGAGAAGACTTCCTTTCCAGTTATGTGCCTTTAAGTCACACATAGTTATGAATCTTAATAAAACTGCATCACCTATAACAAAACTGGTGCTGCATGCAGACCCTAACAACCATCAGCCAGGGCAAGCAGGCTGTGGTCGCAGCTCCTGGTAGAGACTTCTCAGAAACACTACAGAAAATATGAAATACACATGAGGAACTGGGTTAAAGTTCACTTGAGACTTCATTGCTTCAGAGAGTATTTTTGGAGATGTATAAATGGATTCTGTGATTCTTATATTGCTTGCATAGTCCTAAGGAAGGGAATTGTTTCAGCAGGCCTGATGCCTTGGGCTGTATATAGACAAGAAAATTTCCAAACCAATATTTGTTTGACCTGAAGTAAGTCAGTCAGTATCACTGCACAGTCTCACATCACATATCTGCACCATGCATTGGGTGCAGCAATTTTTTTTTTTCTTTTAAGATTTAAACTGTTTGTTTCATGATTATGACTGAGGGCTGGATTTTAGACATTAGTCTTTAGAAGATCACAGCCTCTTCTTGACTTTTCGGAGGACAAATAACTGTCAGGCTGGAGTGCTCTCAGAAGCTGATAAAAGTTTAGGAACCACATTAAAAGTATGCTCCTAATTCTCCTGTGTCCTCTCACAAGATGAACAAAATGTTTGTCTTTTGCTTTTTTCCCCCTATTCTGTCTCTTCTAGGCAATTTGAACCTCAGATGACAGGAAAATATTTCTACTCTTGAAAGGTCTTTTTCAAAATTTGTCCTGAGAAACCCTCATCAAGGTTGTTGCCTCTTGTCATTGGTGTCTAGTTCAGTAGCAAAGAACTCTCAGAAAGCCCTCAGAACCTACATGTGCAAAAGATGGAGATATCCACCCGAATATCCAAACGAGAAATGGCTGTGGTTTCTGTGGGTGGGTTAGAATTTTTTGCTCTTGTTGGTAGGTAAAATGTTTCTCTGGTAGGCACAGCTCCTTGTAGAACCAAAAGTCAGAACTTCAGAAAAGTAGTCCTGTTTCAGAAGAACTGGCGCTCAATTAGGAAACATCAGTGTTACACATTTTCTAGCTTTTTTTTTTTTTTTTAATAGTTCAGAAATAAATAATAGTGAGGCTTGTTATGAAATCTGTAACTCAGATATTGCTTTTTCAGCCTATTTGCTTTTTCAGGCAAATATTAACACTACTCAACTCTCCTAATACTTTCCAGATAGCCATAGCACCAGAAGATAAAGCATACACTGACTACAGAGTCTTGTTATATACATTATGAGATACAAATGCCAAGAATGGGAAAATCATTGGACTTGTCAAATTCTTGCCTAGTAATCTACAGGTATCAGAGATAGAATAAAACAAAAAAAAAATCAAAAGAGAAAACAATTTAAAAAAAGAAAAAGAAAAGAAAAGGAGCATTAAATGGCACAAGAGAGGAAAAGTCAAGATATGTGACAGGGCTGAACAGGACTTGCAAATAATAAAAAAAAAAATGTTATGTTCAACTGTTAATGCCATACAAATATTTTATTCATTTCTTCTGAAAACGTGCATTTTATATTTTTTACATGGGTGGTCACTCAACTTGACAGACATATACCAAACTTTTTTTCCAATGGCAGAAAAGGAAATAGAAATAAAAAAACCCATTATCTACCAAGAGGATAATTGATTCCAAATAAAAAAACCACCCTGCCTTTAGTGTTGTCTGTTGACTGATAAATCATAGATCAAAATCCGTCCTATAAAATATTGAAGCAAGCCTTTTACTCCTCAAGCATAGATTAGCACTTCAATGATTTGTACATACTAAAGACCATTTGAATCCAAAATAAATTTAGAACGCTGTACTGGTGTCTGATTTAATTTCAATTTTATAGTCGTCTGATTATGACAACTCCAATCACAGTATTTCTGAAAAGGAGGTGAACATTCATAAAGAGTGCTTTTAAATATGCAAACCATAGGAATGCTCACTTTAACAGAACACTTAGTTTTTCTCCCTTATAGACCTCCAGATATCAGCCAGGAATATGGTCAGCAGATCACGTCTAACCTTTTCAGCATACAAATTGCCTTTAATCTTCAACAGAATGTTTTTTCTACTTTGTTCTCTGGAATAATTGGCTATTGTCTTTCAGGCAGCAAGATTACCTTTTTTTTCTGCATATATTCCTTCTGTTAACAGAGTTTCTTTTCCTGTCTGTTCACAAATGGCATGGCTTGTTTTTTGTAATAAAAAATGTGCAAACTTATGCAGGTCAAACATATCAAACAGATAATAAATTGCTGTCAGGATTGGCCTGCCAATGATAAGAACTTAAACTAAGGTTGTGACAAATTTTCCTGGAGACCTTAATTGTGTACTTGAATAGAAAGTCAAGACTTTTTTTCAATAGGTGACATCTGCAAAATACTCAGTTGTTCTCTACTGTTTCAGTGAATTCTCTTTGGCCTCAGAAGATACACACACTTTTTCATTCTTTGTTCACTTGATTAAAAGACAAAACCCATCAACACAATTAAAGTACAATCAGTCTTTGAACTAAACCATATGTTCCTTTTTCCTCATTAAATAAAAGAAGTTTCAGGCCATTAAGTACCAAACCTTTGCACTTAGACATACTTTTACACTTTTAGGAGACCAACCATTTTTATATATTATCCAAAACTGTATGAAAATCCTGTGAAATGCAATGCACTTCATACTTGTTCACACTTAAAGAATTTTGACTACCGTATTCAAACTGTTTGGAGCAATGGCTCCAAGGAATTAATTTTTCATAATTTGAATTGATGAATTTTGTTCTACACAGGAAGATTTTCCTATAAAAGAAAATCTCTGATTGTATTTAGAACAGAAGAATGAGGCAATAGCATGCTCTAGTTTGAGTCCAAAAAAAAAAAAAAAAAAAAAAAAAAGCCCCACCAAAAAAAACACCAAACAACAAAAACAAAAACAAAAAAACCAAAAAACTTAAAAATTCTGCAACAATATTATGGTAAAATTAGCATCGTTTAACTGTCACAGTAACTTGCTTGCAATAGATTTTTTCAAGTTTAGTCTTAAGTCCAGAAGTCCTCTGCTCACAATATTTGATTTTAGGATAATGGCAATATCTTCATTATTCATTTATTCTCAGGTATGGGATAAATAATTTTATCCATAACACACTTTTAATGAGATTTTTTTCATGGGGTAAATTCTGGGCTATGTTCTCTGCTTGGATAAATTGTTCCAGTTCCATCAGATCGTCTGTTTTATAATGTTATGATAATACCAGAGAGAATACATTTTGTATCTTGGCAGGCAGATTTTCATAAGAATTTTCTGAGACTGAGATATATGAAGCAGGTCTTGCTAGAAAGAGCCATTGTGAGCTGCCAAGACATTAAAGAATATGCATTGGCAAAGAGAACAGTGTTATCCTGGAATTATCCATCAAGCACTGGTGCATTCATAGCTTCATTTGAATCTGTGTGGAGCTTGCAAGGTAAGTCTGACAAGTTCAAAGAATTACAGGCTTTTCCACAGGGACATCTCTCCCTCTGAATCACTATTTTCCTCCTGCTGGGCTCTTTGAAGAGCAATATTCATGACCAGTACTTGAACTGTAGCCATTCTTAATACAGTCATGTGCCAAATAGTCCATTCTTTTACCACAGTTTTTTTCCTTTCTCTGTTGGATATAAGCAATTATATCCTTAAGTCTATGGTAGAAGCTGGCTGATGTTTGTAGCTACTGCTTGCAAATATCTGTTCCAAAGACACTGGCTGTTTGTTCACTAGCTCTTGTGTTTTGGAACCAGGAATTTCTCTGCATAAGACAAGGTCACAAAAGATTTTCTTCCCTAAAAGGGTTTCTGCATAACCAATTTTGTTTTCTTGCCTTTTTTAGGTATTTTTAAAATTTTGTCTACTCACATCTGGCAACTCTCTGCTGTATTCAGCGGGTAAGGGGAAAGACCTCGTCATGACCAGAGCTCACGATTCCCAGGGCTGTATAAGTGGCTTTCCTCACACTGCTGAAAAGATTATTTATTGCTAACGCCAACATGAGCACTAAAGCCAGACTTCGCATCTTAGATGAGCGTTGCTATTCCTCATGCAGAATCAGATCCAAATAATTTCTCTTTCCAGCACAATTTGTAGGTGCTTACACACAGGCAAATGCATATGGTCAGACATGAAAGAAACACTTGTTAATTTAAAGGGCTTTTTATTATTTTAACTACCCCCACAGCACTCAGTGATATCTGACCCATCCTAGAACAGCTATGGCAGTACATGTGGGTGTGCCACTATGTCTACTAATTGCATTCTAGGTATTTCAAGGGGAAGTATTAATATGAACTTGTAGAGCTGTCATGATTTAAGTTCCTTAAATTTGACATGACTTGGAAGTGCTTCTGGTAAGGAAAGTAGGTAAATATACAAAGCTTGAACAGCCCTAAAGGCTGTTAACTTAAGATAGTTTCAGGTCTTGGCACTATTCCTTTACCTGAGGCAATCCATGGCAGTAGGATGTTTCACTGTCTTCAGCTCTACAATAAACTTTCGTGATACCAGCAACTGTGGCAAGACCAGAATTTTAGGACTGAAGACACCAAGCACAAAGTTATTTGGGGCCAAATAAACTGATGGACTAAGATACCTCATATGATATTAGACTGCAATTAATGCAAAAAACCTCAAAGCTCATTCAGCTGCCATCCCACTGTAAGGATTTAATATCCAAAGACTTGCCTGTGTTAGACCTTTGGGTGTTTTATGACCTACAGTTCTACTTCAGGAGAAGTCTTGAAAAGCCTAAAGCGTCACATAATTGAACAGTTGAATATTGAGCACATCTGAATTTCACTAGGTTTCACAATTTGGATGTCTCTTTGCAAGAGAAGGAGCCTGTTCCACGTGGTATCCTCAGAGTATGTCTGCCCTGAGAGAGCTGTCAGATAGACAGATCCCTTCCTTTTCCTAAAACACAACTGCCGATGGAAAGTGCAATGGAGGTGGTAATGTCCCACTTATTCTATAAAGCCAAGAGTAAAACTGCCTGACAGGATGTGAAGAGTCAGGATCAGCTCTCTTCATCACCTGTCATCCCCACCTGAAAGAAATGCAAGCCATACCACCCACCTTACAAATGAACGCTATTCTAAGGCATGTGAGGCAGGTAATATCTCAAAGTCTTCGTACTGGAGTGTTTCTGCTTTACGTGGAATATTTGAAGACTTGTGTGGGATTAGAAGATGGCATAAGAATCAGTGTCTTATCACTTGAGAAGAGCATCCTGGATATACGAGACTCTTAAAGCACAAAATGGAACTCAGAAATTCTGCTTTCATGTGACTGTCTTGTTCCCTAAATGATACTAGAAAAATGTACTGAACACAATGGCACAATCAAAAAGGTGGAGAAGATACAGCACTGTCAGCTCTCCCAGCAAAAACACCTGTGTTTTAAGAAAGAAAAGACAAAACTGAAGAGGGGCTAGACTTTTTTTTCAATATTTTCCTACCAGTTTTTCTAGGTTAGTCTAAGCACAGTGCTGTGGCTGCTGTGGCTCCTACCTACCACCTCTGAGTCTCTCCATCTCAGAGGGAGTTTCATCATCCACAGTGGCAACCAGAGCTGCAGGAAGGAAACATTCAACAGAGACCAAGTTCATTATGAATACCTTTCTTAAAGTCCTTTATGCCAGCACCATTACAAAATATGTTAACAGGGTTTCGCTGCAACAATTTAACAGAGGTTTCCATCCAATATTCATGAGTTTTGCATGAAAGAGGTCTGATAAGACAGATCTAAAAATTATGAACAAATTCTAGTGTTCATGTAATAATCACAGTTTTTATCATCCTATATATGATCTTGTTGCATGATATTCTGTAATATATCTTACAAGAACTGAAAATCAGACTTGTATTTCTAGCATTTTATACTATGTTTTCGGTTATACTAAACGTGTTATATCACAGAAAAACTGTTCTTATAAAACACTGTCATCAGTGTCTTATTCAGGCTAAGTAACATTAGTTCATAGGAAAAGGTGTTAGAGCAAGAAAAATGCTTTAATGTGTTAATTTCATTTAAAAATAAGTTTAAAACATAAAAAAGAAAGAAAGAAAGAAAGAAAGCAAACTACATACCACAATGGTTTAAGAAAATGCAAGGGGAATAACATTGCACTGGTAATTCCAAAAATATTTCAGAACCTGGAATCCAAGATCAATTAAAGTATTGCTGGAAAATCAAGCACTTACAAATTAAAGCCACTGTAATAACCCAGTGTGATGGAAAACTTTAAAAAAAAAAAAAATTAAGATGTTTGTGCTCATTCAGTGTCCTGAAGACGGATTGGTAAACAACTATATGAAGAAAATTACTACCTTCCTGTCTTAAAACTTAATAAACAGACATGTAACCCAGGTCTGACAGCAGTTCACTTTGGCAGAAAAATTTTCTCAGTGTTTCTTAGAGATGTTTTTAGAGTGCAGTGGGGAACCGGCTGTACAGAATACAGTAATTTGCACAATTCTTAAGTGAACATGAACTCCAACACTGCTTAAAGACTACTGACACTAAAATGGCTGAATAAAAAATGTTATTGAATACCTCTGAGCTCTAAACTTTAACCTTACAGTAATTATATTTTCAGTTTCTGAGACATAAACATCTTTGTTATATGTCTTTTTATTTGATCCTCATACTGGTGCTTTCATATCTGACTATTCAGCATTCTATTTGTACTTGTACCTGCTGATAGCACAGTAGCTGCTGGATTGCAATGAAACTGCAAGATGCTCCAGTTCAGAGCCTTACTAATGCTGACAATTGATTTGGCATTGTAAGCTACCTCAACAGTGCTGGGCTGGTTTTTGTTCAGAGATTTCAGTAGGGAGTTATTTTAAGGGATATATTTCCTTTGTTGGGGCAAAAAAGCACAGTTTGTCTTAATTATCCCTGACGTTTCAAACCTCATACCAGGCACTTCCTCCAGGGACAGAAACAAACCAGTCTCCTCCAGAAACCAAGTGTGAAATGAATAAATAGAGCTCTGGTTTCTTAATGGCATAGTGCGGTTACTATTTTTACTGAGGGGAAAGATGCTGTCTAGATTGTTTCTTTTTATCTCTGAGGAAATTCAGGGTATTGATAGGTGAAATATTGTGGACAATTAAGAAAGGAAAAAAGCTTGTCTAAAAAAGCAATATTTGGTAGGTACTTGGTTGGCTGGTATATTCAATCTGAGAGCTGAGTTTTTCTCAAAGGAAAGAGAGGGAGCAGAGCAGCAATGCATCACAAAGAGAGGCTGCTGTTGTTTTCTTCTGCAGCCTGCTGAAGATGATTGTAATTAGAAGCTTCTCTGTATCATTTCTTACTTTCCTCGGTATAGCTTTTAAGGCAATTTTTGTTTATATTTCATGTATATTCTTAATGAAATGGCTGGTTGGGGAGCTACTGTTTTCACATCCCTGTGCAAAGTCACAAAATCTTGCAAAGAGTCTTGATGAAGCAAAGCGTAATAATTCCAGTGAAGGAGATGATTATGGAAAAATATTTCTTCCTTTGTTTAATACTGTTAGATCAATAGATAAACCATAAAACTCCTTTTCTGAGCTGAAGGTAACTATTAGATCTTGATTAGAAAGATCTTAGGGCTCTTTCATCTGGTTAAGAAATCCTGTGTTTCATGACAAGTACTAAACTTTATTAAAACACAACAGTCTAGGAGAAAAAAAAAGTTTCTCTATTTTCAGTGTGTTTGCATGAGTTTGTGAAGGTGATGCTCTATCAGAAGGAAGTCTGTACTGCTGCTGATGACACAAAGCTGGGAGGAGAGGTTGATAGCCCGGAGCGCTGTGCAACCTTTCAGAGGGACACCGACAGGGTGGAGAGATGGGCAGAGAGGAACTCCTGAAGTTCAACAAGGACAAATGCAGAATGCTTCCCCTGGGGAGGAACAACCCCAGGCACAACACAGGATGGAGTCAGCCTGCTGGGAAGCAGCTCTGTGGAGAAGGACCTGGGGGTTCTGTTGGACACCAAACTGCCCATGAGCCAGCAGAGTGACCTTGTGGCCAAGAAAACCAGTGGTGTCCTGCGGTGCATTAGGAAGAGCATTCCAGCAGGTCAAGAGAGGTGATCCTGCCCCTCTACTCAGCCCTGATGAGGCACATCTGGAGTTCTGAGTGCTGTTCTGGGCTCCTCAGGACAAGAGAGACATGGAGCTTGTGGAGAGGGCTCAGTGGAGGGCAATGAAAATGACAAAGGAAGTGGAGCATTTCTCTTAGATGGAAAGGCTGAGATTTAAGAGTGCTGAGCCTTGAAAAGAAACAACTGTGAAAGGACCTCATCAATGTCGGTCAGTATCTGAAAGGAGAGTGTCAGAGGATGGAGCCAGGCCCTGCTCAGTGGTGCTGAGCAATAGAACAAGAGGCAATGGGCAGAACCTGATGCATGGGAAGTTCCACCTGAACAGGAGGAAGAACTTCTCTATTGTGTAAGGGACCAAACACTGGAACGGATTGTGCAAGAGAGGTTGTGGAGTCTCCCTCTCTGGAGATATTCCAGATCTGTCTGGATGCAATCCTGTGCCACGTGCTCTGGGATGCCCCTGCTTGAGCAGGGAGGTTGGACCAGATGACTCCCTGTGGTCCTTTCCAACCTTACCCTGTCTGTGACTCTGTGACTGATTCTGCGGTGCTTGTGGATTGCTTTTATAAAAATACAGACTTTGAGTACAGACAGCTGAAATGAGCAGCTCTGCCAAGACTCAATGCAATTTATGACAAGGCATGTGGCACAATCTGCCAAAGGATATCGGTGAGGGCAGAGTACTGCTGTCCTTGTGGATCTGTAATTATTGAAGAATCAAGATCATCCTCTACTGAGAGCAAACGTTGAGCTAATGCTGACAAAAGAAAAAAACAACTGTGGATGAGAGAGATTTCAAGGCTTTCAATGCATCTTCTCCATGGTAATTAAATTCAGTTAGTTCCTTCCATATCCACAGTTTGCTACTGTTAGTGCTTAATGAGGGTATAAAATTTGCTGGTAAAGGTTTGCAAGAGAAAGTAGGGAAGCATCATGCAGAAAATCCATACCTTGTTCTGAGCCTTTCTAATACATGAAATTCATATGCACATCCTGAGAGGATTGTATGCAAACTTTGTACCCAAACTCATGCGTGCATGTCTGAATTCTAAAGTTACAGCAGTATTCAAGCACTTCTAACCCCAAATAATAGAGAAGAATACCAGATGCATTTGGTGTGAAATGAATAAAATGCAAAACAGCTTTGAAAGGCCCTCGCCTGAAGACAGAAATCTAAGAATAAGTATTTATTTGCTATGGGGATACATATGAGCTGAAGTTCTCTAAATACCAGATATTTTCAGGGTCATTAAAAATGATGGGGTTTTGTTGTTTTTTGGTTTTTGTTTTTTGTTTTTTGGCTTTTGGTTTTTGGTTTTTTTGTTTTAATATTACTTGTAGTACAAGACTGGCAAAAAGACAGGCAAGGTTTTAAGGACTGTAATGCCACATTACTTAGTGTTTGACATGCATTATTTTATAAACCTTAATTTATAAATATATAGTTGTATATAGTTCTGCCATGATATCTTGTCACTATGATTATACCCGTCCTGTTGATATAGAAGTTTTGTGTTTATAATTTTTTTCCATAATTATTGAAAATCTGGCTTCAGTAAGACTCAGTTGAATGTACCAATTTTCATTTTGCTAATTTAATAATGGTTTTTATTCCCATATGGTGTTACGCATACAGCAGAAGTAAAAATTACTTCATGGGTCACGAGTTAAATTTAGTTCAATGATCAATGTTTTAAAATTATGACCATGACCTCTATGAAAATGCTGTCTACTAAAGTTAGCGAACCATACTTTAGAGATAGGGTGTGCTCATTTAATTGCAGAAAAGTTGGATTACTCATCAGTCTATATTGACATCATAGTCCATAAAAATACTACAAAATTAGAATATTGCTATGTGCTAAGAGATTATTAAAGGATATTAAAGAATCCTATAAAACATAAAACATACTGATTATCTGCTCAATGGTTAAAATAGCTGGACAATTACTTTCCTTCCATTTATAGTGAGGTCAATGAAAATCTGTTGTTGTTATTTTGACCTTACCCATTACAGAAAATGGAATAGATTAAATAGAAATAGAAAACGCATTTCAAATGACAAAATAACACCATGATGAATTCTGGAGTCTTAAGTGCTGTAGAACAGAAAGTAAATATTAGCCTTAAGCTATATTAGCTAAAATTATTTTAGATAAAAAATTCGTTCAACTGTCTATTTAATAGTGAAGCCTAGGATGCTGAGAGAAAATCACTGAGAAGACTTTATTTCTTTCATCTCCTGTAAATGACCTCTGGTGCCAAAAAAAAATCCATCTATATTTCTTTGTCATACAATATGAAATTATTATGACAATACTATATATGATATGTTGTTATTATTAATATATGACTTTATATACATACATACATACATACATACATACATACATACATATATATATGTAAAATATATTTAATCAAAAATCACAATCAGATCTCTTCAAATGGCTTCAAGGACACAATCTCATTTTTTTTTTCAAAATCACTGAATCAAAGAATAAGCTGATTTGGAAGGAACACAAGGATCATTGAAGTCCAACACCAGGCCCGGCATAGGGCCATGCCCAAGCGTCACACCTTGTGTCTGGGAACATTGTCCCAAAGCTCACCGAACTGTGCCAGGCTTGGCTCTGCAATCACTTCCCTGGGGAGCTGTTCCAGTGCCCAGCCACCCTCTGGGTGAAGAACCTTTTCCTGCTATCCAACCTAAACCTCCCCTGACACATCTCAGGCCATTCCCTTGGTCCCTGTCACTGGGCGCCACAGAGAAGAGATCAGTGCCTGCTCCTCCTCCTCCCCTCGTGAGGAAGTTGCAGACTGCAGTGAGGTCCCTCCTCAGTCTCCTCCAGGCTGAACAAACCAATAAAGAGAACAACAAACCAATAAATAAGAATTGCACTATACACTGCTTGAATTATGCTGAATCTTCTAGATGTATTGAAGATTCTCAGACTAAATCTTTTTCCAGCAAAATATTTTGCTCATAAGATGCAGCAAATAAATATATTTACAGTGGTCACTAAGCATACACCCTATCTAGGCATTGTCCCTGCTAACTCTCTTCTTGTACCTGATTGATTTTATGAAACATACCATAGTGTTCTTGTTGATTTCTTGCTTATCATTATTTACTAAGCTACAATACACAAAAAGTTACAACTGAAAGGCAGATTAATAATTCATACCTCTATTATAAAAATCTGTAAATTGTATTCCAAGCAATGAGCTGCATCTGTTACCTAAAAATAAGAAGACAGGCACAGCATGGTAACAATTTAGAATATGGAGCATTGCACGGCAGGAAAGTTCCCATTGAGATGACTTTGGCTTAGATGAAAGTCCTAGCTGTCTACCTTCCTTGATTGAACAGTCTCATTTTTTAAAGTAAACACTACTGTATATTCTGTGAATATTGCCTGTCTCCAAGAATGTCAATAATTCTTTCTGACAAAGCCAAACTGAAAAGAAGAGGTTAGGTTGAGGGTACAGCACATATTGTCTTACAAAAATTAAGGGAAATTTCTTCAGGAAAATGTCTGTTTCTGATATATAAGGAATATTTGCCTAGAGAATAGAGTTATTTGTAATGTATTCTGTGCTGGAAAAAGTAATAATTTGTATCAACTTCAGTTAAAAAAATGTATTAGTTGACTTTGACAGTCAAGCTTATTTTAAAGACTGAAGCTATTACAAAACAATCTTAATTCTGTCTGCAGTGTGGATGAAGAGAGACAGTATACCACATTAATAACTGATGAAATCTAAAGGAATTTTTCCAAATTTCCGTTAGATCTTTGTCACAGGAAAATAGTGGCAATCTCACAGCCAGTGTACCCTGCCCCTAAAAAGGTCTACATCTCATGGCACTTTGTACACAAACCTATAGATGTCATCCTAGGAAAAATCAGTGACATTTTGTCTTCCTTGATATTGAGGGCAAAGTTTGCAATAATTTTACTGGCAAGTCACATGCAACATGCTTCAATTTTTTCCTGAAACTGGATTTTCAAAAACTAAATTTAAACTTCAACTGAATGCATTGCCTTTCTTATGCAAATACAATGACCAGATAATAATATATTTTTTCTGAGCATTTATGTTCTCCAATGTTGAAGGGCCAAACAAAACACTTGGATACAAGAGTCCTTAACCATCTTGAAGAATCTGGCTGCTTATGTCATAAACAAGTACCTAAACTAGGGAAAGAGTATTTTAGTTGTTAAGAATTGTTGTTGTTTTCTTGTTTTGTTTTTTTAATTTAGTCTGACTCAATGGCACCTCTATGGTGAGGTTTTTTAAGAAATAAAACAATTAATACGTACTGTGATGATGTAATTTAACATAGTATTTGTTGACTCTTTAAAATAATGGCAGAACGCTCCCCAAGGGCAGGTATCAGAAAGAGATTTTCTTTCTAGCCTGAGGTGCAGAGAGGCTAGTATTTTGGGGAAATTTCAAATGCAGAAAATTTATTTTGAACTCTTCCTGGCTAAAGACAGATAAACTGGAAATTGGATGTTCTTCTGTTGAGACACGTTGTTTATTAAATAAACAGAAATATATCATGGAAAGCTGATTCTTTTTTTCTGGGACTAAATAAATAAATAAATAAATAAGCAAACAATGCTAGATTGTTCCTGGTCTTTTTGGAGATTTCCTTGCAAAATCATTTGCTTCTGATTTATTGTCTAGTGAGCCAAGACAGTCCAAGTGGCCAGGACAGGTAACACAGATCTCTCTGCTTTGGTTGCAATGAACTTATTGTATAATTCTGTGAGCTTCTTTAAAACACCTTATTCATACATGTGACATTTTGGTCGTGAAGGTATTGCATTATGCTAATTTACAGTAATTTGTTGGGGGTTTTATGAAAATGCATGGAATTATACTGCTCAGATCTTTGTTAAAGGCTAAGTGTTTTCTTCTAGGAATAAAAATGGTTGTGGATTTACAGCATCTACCTTAGTATTAGGAGGGCATAGACTGTAAGATAAGGAGAAAGGGCAAAGTTTGCTCTGTTTGTAGAGTGCAATTGCTGCCCATCTTCTGTCTGAGGCATGCTGACAACTGTCAGTGGTGAGGTGAGGGGGAGGCTGCTCCTATGGGCTGCAGCTCCTTCTCTTCAGTGGGTTTCCCTACATACAAAGTCCAGAGATGTAGATGGGGAAGAGAAAAAGTGATCAAGGCTAAGATGCCCTCGACTTCATTTTCACATTCCCTCGAAGAATAAGATCCACAGAACAATAACAGCACTATTAGCAGACAAAACCCAAATAGTCCCTCTGGAACCCTTAGAGTGGTCTCTCCTACAATTAACTCATAAAGCCAGTTCTGGATGGCTTCAGTCTACTTCTTTTCTAATATGTTCTCTTCAAAAGAGATTAAGCAATTAGTCTTTGCTGTGTATTAATAATGTGTGATAAAATTAAATTAAAAATTAAGCTTGAAGAAAAGTAATAGCAGAAGGTTTTGAACCTAGATAGAAAAATTACTATTTGTTCTGTTTCACCATAAAAACCCCAAGCATTCAAAGCAATAATGTCTCCTAAAAGGCATAAAGCTTTTGTTCTGAATTTCAATTTTAAAAAACATTTTCAAGTGGGTAGCAACATTCCGAAAACCTGATTTTGTTCCCTAATGAGAATATTTTTGCAATGCACCAAACTGAATGTTTAACAAAGACAAGAAAGTTCTGTCCTACAGCTTATCGCTCACATGAGCACTACATGTTTAAAAAAACTGAGTTACTGAGCTTGTTTGCCTAAGAATGCATTGCATACATCCACTTCAGGGCTGTAACTAGTCCGAAATAGATAATAGTGTTTGTCCCCAAAATGAAATTTCCTGCTTTATAGCCGGCTAAATTTTCAGACATTTAAAAAAATAAAACCCATGAAACCCACAAACGATACCTTCATTACCTTTAGCTCTTTTTGTGCATTATTTATGACACTAATACTACAAGATGTTTCTCTTGGCTTCCTCATATATCCTGATGCTTTTGTTGAAAACAAATGCTATTAGGCACCGTTCCAAAGAAGTTTTAGCCTTAAAGTGATAAGTTTGAATTAGCAAAAATTTTTGAATTAGGAGCAACAGTAGTAGAGTTTGCACTGTTAAAATCCTCAGTTCTTTCAAAATTGTATCCTCTGCACGTGGAAAATAGTAAGCAATGTATGTTTCTACACATAAGTACTTTATTCAGAAGTGTGTTGCCTTTAGGTCATCTACACAGAAAGTTGTTTCGTACGTTTGTCTTCAAACAGACATCTGTGTTTTATTCAAGTTCTTTCTAACCAGATTCATAGCCTCTGCTCCAAAAAATCATCTCAATTCCAACAGCAAATAAGAAGAATGAAAAGAATTCTGTAATCTTGTGTATAGGATTGGATAGTTTCGCTGCAGCTGTCTTATGCCCTTGGATGAAAGAAGCTGCAAAAAGAATGTAGAGAATTTCCAGTAAATTCTGCAGCAGAGAAGACAAAAAGCCAAACTACATTCAATTCTGATGCATTCACAGCTATCTGTGTGGGAAAAGAGGCAGCAGCTGTTATTGTAAATGTGATATATGTGATTTTGCAATATTTTGGAAAAATGTTATAAATTCACTCATAGAATGCATTAGTTAGGTATAGCTCTCTCTTGCTAATATCTTTTGTTTCTTTCCCCGTTTGTAAGTTTTCTGTGCTAGCAGGCATGTCGATCTGACAGAATGTAAGGGCCTCTTAATTATGTATGGTTTTTAAATTGAGGAATACAAAAAAAGTATTCTGTTAACATATCTGCTCAGATATAATCTTGAAAGAACTTGTAGGATGATTGTACATATGTAATATGACCAATATTTGGATGGTATTGGAATGTATCATTACTTTTACTATCTCTTTTCTTTTTTTTCTTCAGCCTTCCCCCTTTCCTCTTCCCTGTTCCCTTTTCCCTTCCTTTCTTTTCCCTTCTCTTCCAGGATTTCAAAAGCTGCTTAAAAATGATAAATACTGGCTTAAAGTGTTTTTTCCTTCCTTAAAATTAGCATTAGCAAAAGAAAATTGTTTATGTAGATCCAGCAAAATTTAGCACATCCAGATAGAGCACAAATACATTGTCACAAACCAGGAGGCAGGTGGGAGTGTTTAAAAAGTAGCTGACGTTCTTAATGTCTGGAAATTGGAATTTTTTCCTTATATATTCTACAGCACGTTACTTTTGGCATCATTCAGGTGCCTGTAGATTAATACAATGTAATTCAGTATTGTGTTTTCACAATTTGATTAAACATGAAAGTTGTTTACTGCAATTGGACTGAATATTGCTTTTCATTTGCCTTGAAACATATTTATATTTAAAGGTGTCCAACAAACTAAGCCAAACTTTGCTGCATGAGTAATAAATACATTTTGCAAGCCAGTTTTTAATTAAAATAAACGAATATTTCAATAATTATCACTGCAAAAGGACATGAAAATAAAAAATTTTGGAACTATTGTTTCATTGAAATGACTGGAAAATTATTAGTGTTTTATGGAACAGAAGGAAACATCAATGAATTATTTGCAGCAAACAATTTGTTTGTGGAATCCAGGGCAATTCTATTTTATTGTACACAAACTGAACATAATCTTCATTCATTTGTCCATTTAAAAAATTGACATGCTGATATTTCAACATACAGAATACTTGTTAAAAGGTCTGTGTTTCCATGGAAATTTTTATGCAGCTTATCACACAGCAGTCTCAAAATCTGAGCTGGGTAATTTGTCATTTTCTTATATATGACTTATAGCTCACATTACATTGGTTTTAGCTTTAACTTCAACATTGTTTTGCTGAGCCCACTGTACCAACAATGACTATTGGACATTAAACATTACAAATTTTAACCACTTTTGCAAACAAAAATTAAAATGGCAAACTCAAAGTACACTGGGGATAAACTATTTCTGCAACTGTTACCTGCTGTTGTACATTTTTCTTTGCATTCTACATAACAGGAAACTACCCCATACATTCTTATTATCCTGCTCCTCTGCCCACAATGTGCACTTCAGTAGGAGGTGCACATGACTGGTGACACTGAAAATCAGGCAATTAGCGTCTCTGTTTTGGTACTGAGGCCTGATTAGCCTCTGCCTTGTGAATAACCCCTTTGACTTGTGAGAATTACTTTTATGCAGTTTATTGCTGTAGTTAAATTCCTAGTTTCAGCTGGGGAACAGTTTGAAGCTGCTGTTTTCTTTTTCCAGTAGATGAGTTGATATTTTAAATAAGCCCTCCATGTATTATTAATAGTAGATCATATTATAAAGGGAACACAGGCCCTGAGAAATACATAGGGTTTTTTTCTGCTCTCTTGTAGCAAAAAGGCGACTCTTAAAGTTAAGTGAGAAAGGAACAGTAGCTGCCAGCAGAAGGTGGGTTTGACTCAGGAAGGAAGAAAGGAAGAAGGGGGAAAAGGAGAAGCAGCAGCACTAATTTCTTTAGGAAAAAAGACAAGGAGTGCAACTGACCACAGTGAGCATGGACCACAGACTGACTTCTCAATAGCTCCCTGTCTGGGCAGGTATTATAGATGAGCGTGTGTTTTGGGGTTTTTTGGTGGTTTTTTTCTTTTTTGGTTTAGTACTGCCTGAGTGGCTCCATAGATTTCTAGAAGAGCCAGATAAATGGATAGGAGCTCTGGGTGTAGACTTCCTAAACTATTTTCCATTTTTCATAGGGTACAGAAGAGCAAATAGACATTTTACACTAAAGCAGGGCACCTTTTATAAGCCTGTATTTCTATACAACCATTTCTCAGTGTTTAATGTGGAACGCTGGTACAGATTTTGGCGCCTACATGCAGTTTTACTCGCTCTCCTCTTTTCTGACAAGCCTTACAACCATACTGGCACCAGTAATAACTCTTGTTTTTGCTGGTATTCTAATTTTTGCTTACAGCTACAAGAGGAAGAAAATGACATCACTGCTCTACAATATGGAGCAGCTGAGTTTCTTACTCAGGTGAGTAAGAAACTTGGACTGTGTTCATGGCTTTCATGCAGAATGGATTCAGCTCTGTATCACCACCTTGACTTCACCTGTGCGAAATCACCTGCTGAGAGCATTATTTTTATAAGCCCTAAGCACAAGCCTAATTTGTACAGTAATTCTGCAGAATGGATTTTCTTTGTCATATCACTGTGTCTCATCTTTTAAGAAGGATAGCACCTTAGTTACTGCTGTAGTCCTCTTCTTTGTCTTAGTGTGCTTCTGCTGAAGTCTGCAGAAACACTCTTATTTCCTTTAGTGGGAGGAGAGTTTTGTCAGCACTTTGTGAAAACCATATGCTGAGTGCACAACTGGCCATTAGCTTTAATCTGAAAGTATAAATTTTGTTAAAAAACATTTCTAGCACTGTAGCAACATCCATTAAAATACTGCATTTAGTGCACACAGTCACCATAAGCAGCATGTAACTTTTTTTTTTTTTCCTGGAAGTACATTAAAAGGAAAAATGGGTGACACTCCAGGAAGCAATTTGAACCTTAGTTATAAAATAGATAGGACTCATGGCAATTCACATGCAGTTTCTGAATGCAAGTAAGAAAGCCAAAATTCCAGAGATACAACATTATGTGACAGAAATCAAGAAAGCTTATGCTATTATGGTCTTAAACACCAAAGACCAAAACTGTTGTCTTTGGATCACCACATCTCAAAGTTCTGTTTTCCTTAAATTTCTGAGGCTTTTAGCAGTAAATAAAAAATCTTTCTCAAATTTTGAATTATCCTTTTCTGTTGTGTTCACTGTCACAATCCAATACCAGTCTTTTTAGCAACTACACCTCAAAACAAATTCTAGTGATACAGTAAATTGCGTATTTTTGCAGCATAAATGTCTCCTCTTAAATTCAAGACTACAAGGACCTTATTGCTACGGTGCACTGAAACCTACATGGAAATAATTTTATCCACTACGATTTATAATTTCCCAGTTCCATTATTGTTAAGCTCATCAGAAGAAAAAAAATCTTGAGGATCACCAACTGCTTCGAAGAAGCTGGAGGATGAAAATCCATGATCCTACATATACATATTCCAAAATACAATCTATCATATCCAGTTAATTAAAAGCTTTTTTAGAAACTAAGTGGATAAACTCCATCAAACAAGAAGTAGCACAATAAAACCACATGATCAGTAGACATTAGAAACAACCAGTCACAGCTTGATGGATATCTTTCACAAGAAATACTTCATACTTGACCTCTCAGTCCAGGATGTCCAAAGGAATATTTACAGAATAAATTCAAAAGACAATCTTAGGAACTAAATTTCGTCACTCACTAGGCATTAACAACCATGCACTTCCATGGAAATACATGTTATAATTTTTTCCAAGTGGAGGGAAAAGCTCTCCAAATTGCACAAGATCTAACCATTTTATTGCTTATGCTTACTAGTCTACTAGTGCTTTATTTTCCACATTAGTTCTGATTGGCAAATTCACATTTAATTCAGATCTTTTGTTCTCAAAGTCTATTTATAAGTTTTCTTCTGTGTAAAAGTTTTATATTTCTATTCCAAATGTGAACCATTAGCATGCAATGAAATGTTCCAATTTTTATCAAATCTATCAGTCCTGGAATAAAATATATTCTCTCTTTCTAAAGATTTTGCAGGCTCACCAATTTCAGGTTCAAGTTAAGCAATGCTAATCACTGATCACATATTTGGCTGAACTCCTGTTTGGATAGTAAGAGGGCATAGTGCCTCTTTTAGGACTCTGTAATATTTTATCTCTTTTTTTAATAATGCAAATAATTGAGTCAACTAAAATGAACTATATGCTTGTCTCTAAGGTAGATAATGTTGAGATATCTGAGTCCACTCTACATGGTTAGCACTTTGTGGGATTTTGTATGTGTGACTTAAGAAATGAACATGTTTATTCTGAAACACAAATCAAGCTGCAAGCATCAATTTTTCAAATGTAGAGGTCTAACTAAGAAAAGAATTTCATCCTGCCTTTTCAAGAGAGATTATACTTAGGAGAGTAAGGAACTGCAAATATTCAGATGATTTATTATTATTTTCCTGAAACAGGGAAACAAATGGAATATGAGGAATGTTATCTCCATCTCATGCGCTAAGGAGCAGGCCCATACAATGATACACAGAAGCTTTATTAAAAATTCATTAGACTGTAAAGTCTTTCATTTTGTAATCAGAATTAAGTAGTTTTCTAATGTCATTAGCTGGAAGTCAATTTAAACCACTATCAGCAGTTGCAACACACTCCAAAATGCTAAATTGAATACAACAAATGTTTTCCACTTATGTTTTATTAGAAATGTTAGCATTTCATATGACTCAAACCCACATGGCAGTGACATCTCTAAGAAATAAATTTCCAATGAATTTATTTGCTAGTCACACTCACACTGGTCAATGAAGGCAAAAGAGTTTCAGAAACAACAGAAATCCAGTGTCATGTTTAATTTCTGAGCCAATAGAATATTGATGCATGGAAAAGCTCACAAGGTGTGCAGTTTTCTCCTATAAGATAGCCAGGTCCCTTGACAGTAACAGCCAAGTGCAGTAAGCTACAGCAAAGAGATCCTAGAATAAAGAAATAGTAACTTTCAAAAAAAAAAAGGTACTAAAACTTTTCAATAGGAAAGTATTGCATTAGTTACTAAGACAGTGGATTTTAGTAGAAGCTATGGCTTCTCATGTAAATAGCTGTCTTTGATTCACTTCTGTACTAAGGCAGTAGTTGTGATCTTAAATAGGTTTTTTTGGGGGAAAACAGCTTTTTTTTCTTAAAAAATATCCTTATGCTTAAATATTACTAAATTTACAAAGCACATAAGCAAAAATAATTTTGTAATATAATTACTTTAGTTGGAGAAATAATTGTGTTCTTCTAAATTAGGTTTTTTGAAAAGGATCTAATTTTCTGGGAAGAAGGAAATTGATACTTCCCTTTAAAAAGATTAATCTTTCTTAGGGAGCTCAGGCAAGTTATCAAACAAATTACTAACAATTTTTAAAAAGTCCTTTAGCTGATTGTGCATCCATCTCAGTGGTATTAAACAAGCCTGTATGTCAGGTAAAACCTCTTGGCATCTCATAGGTCATATGCAGTTATTCATGTTTTCAAAAAAACATAATCAAAATATATAAGAGAATACATCTTTTAGAGTAATGAATTCAGTATTAAAAATGGCCCCCACACTGAATTCTTGGCTGGCCACTCATATTAAAAGAATTTATGCAGATTCTCCTCTAAAAAGTATATTTCCTATTTTCATACTTTGGCTTTGCCATTTACTCTAGAATAGTTTCCCTCAGGCACAGTATCCACTCTATATTGTTGACTGGTCCTTACAAAGTGATGAATTATTCAATTTAAAATATATTCAGTCTTTTGTACGAGAAAGGCAGCAAAGTCTCCCAGGAAGCTACTGTTGGTTTTTACATACTGTGTTTCCTTGCCTTTCAGAGACAAATCAAAAAATCTGAAAACATCCTGCTCAAGCTGGAAGTGAATCAGTTTGTTTTGGAGAAAAATGCTGGTTTTCTTTTTATTTTTCAAGAAAGTGACAGGTAATATGTACGCTTCCATTTGATTTCAACTAAAGCAGCATTTCTCTTGGACACCAGCAATGAAATGTCACAGAGAACTTGGCATCAGATATAATATTTGCTAATATTTTATAACAAATACTTAAGATGTGTGTAATCAAGGAGACCTCTGCATGAAAGGGCTCATATCTAACATAGTCATCTGTTGACATAAGTTTGCAAAGGAATTTATCAGACAAACTGGGTTTGGAGGGTCACTTAACATGCTCTACTGATGTGCAGGAAGATGGCTGGGAACAGGGCATATGAGGAAGGAGCAAGGGCAGAAAAATAGAATCAGATTTACTGCTGCACGACCCTGTGCTGCCACCAACCCGTTTTTGTCACACCTGGGACATGGCCAAATCCTCAGACGGTCTCCCCTTTTCCTGGATCTGAAGGGATATTCACTGCCAGCTCTTGGACAGCTGGCAGAGTTGCTGAAGCTGTGGGTGGGTACACAGCTAACCATGTGGGTAATTAGCATGTGGGCCAGGGCCTTTCTGAGAAAGTGATCCCTTTTCCCTCTCCTTAGCTGAAAATTGACACCTCAAAGCCCAGGTTTGGAAGGTTCTGAATGTCAAGGCCAAGTCTCTTGCCATGTTCCTGTATCATTCTTTATACCTGCATACACTGCTGGGGTCACAAACCTACAGAGGATCACCGCTAGGTTTACAAAGCTACAGAGTTTAAAACTGGATATGAAAAATCACTCATTATGATTTTGAATCAATAGGTATATTTGACATATCATCTTGAAGAATTTCATTCCATCTGTAACTCAGCATGCTGTGGTGGCAAATTTCAGTAAGGAACAGAGTGGGTCTAGTCAATACCTCCTCATGCAAGTTTCACTGCCCCGTGTATTTTCTGTTCATGTAAAAGTCTTGTTTCTACCCTCTGTCCCTGTCATTTGTCCTTTTAATTTCATTTTCAAATTTTTTAAAATTGAAAAATACCACAGAAGATGCACTTCTGGCCTCTGACTTCACTGATGGCATTATATCAAGCATTCATTTCAGAGATGGGATCTAGAGCAGTAATCAATATGAAAAGGTACAATTGTCCTAAAGATGCTAGAGCATAATGCTAACTTTATATCAGCATTTGAAAGATTGCAATTCTGGGATGAAAATGCTTCACATGGAGACAACAACCAGTCTCAGTGACAGACAATGTGCAGTTTTAGAAAGTCCATTTGTTATAGTTATATGGCCCTAAACATTCCCCCTGTGCTTTGATTTAGACAAATGTAAATAAAAATGTAAATAATTTTAACCTATTTGCACTGCTTCATTACTTTTTTTAATGGGATTATCTCTACAACTTTTCTTCCAATCTTATGATTATAGTATTAATATGATTCAATGGAACCAATAAGGTCAAATTTCTCTTTACATTTCTTATATTTAAATTGTATTTCTGTGCAGTCCTATGACTAAAAGGCTGTAAATTTACTGAAAAAAAAAAAAAGTAAGTTTTTGGTCTTTATAAGTCTTATTTCAAGTAACTTAATCATGACAATATAAATATTTTTAATATGACTGATGTGGTTTGACATCTATTGTAAGACAGATGCATCTCAAAGCCCGTTAAAGAAGAGAACGGCCTATTCTTGTTCCCTCTTGATGGGATTATCCAGCCATAAAAGATGAATTTCTGTGGTTTAACATTTCGTTCCACTGATTATTACCAGCACAGTGAAGTGGTAAATACAAATGCTAATTTCAACATACTTTCAAAACAAATTTTTAAAGTTTGATAGGCTCTCATGGTATTTTAAATTAAAATGCAAGGTACTGTAAAATCCATTTTGTTTACAAACAAGAAATGGCAATACAAATGCAAAAGATGCTGAAATGTAAAGCTTATCAAACAACACTAAGAATAAAAAACTGATGGAGAGTTAATACAGAGATAACACCAACAAAAACAGTGATGGGGAAGCGTGAAAGGAATACGGGAATCAAAAATCTCACCGGTGTTATGTGAAATAAACCATCTTTTGCCACAAGTAGTAATCATATTCACTTTAGAAGGCTATGTTATAAGACAGAGAATATACCAAAATATTAGCAATTAGTATTTTTTGTCTTTCATTTTTAGGTGCTAACCTCTTTTCTCACTGTATGTTCAATGTTTCTTTGGATTGGAATTTTATCTAGAGATATTTTTCTTTTATTAGGCGTTAGAGTATGATCTTATATTTTTAGAAAAATTACAAACTTAGAAAGTTCTAAAAAGCCTGCTACCTTTATTAACTGAGGTTTTGAGCTTCTTTTTATTTATATACAATTTTCTGCTTTAACAGTCAGTTTTGTTCTCTTGTTTGCCATTTTTTTGCCTTGAGTTTTGCATGTATTTGTATGAAGGAAAATAGTTTTATACACCCATATATATAACTTTATATCATTTATATGATTTTTAAAGCTATTAAAAACACATTCTCAACTCATTTTAGTTGTATGCATCTATTCAGGGAAATTCACTTGGCATTTTGGAAAATATCTTCAGATGTTGAAGATATCTTTCGAGTTCTTCCCAGTATCAAAAAAATGAGCAAATAGATGTGTATTCAGTTTCTCTAAAATGTAGTCTTTTGCCATTTTGATGATCAACAACATCAGAGATTGCAAACCACTGTTATCCAATACCTTGTGGAAAGTTTTTTTACCTCCCGCAACTTTTGCTGTAGAGCTGGACATATAAACATGTAGAAAAATGGATGATACAGAATAGCTGTCCTTAGAGAAATGCCTACCATCTTTTTCTCACTTTCACTTTTGTGAGGGTGTTTTTGTGCATCTGTTTCTGGACAGTTGTCTGACTCAGGTTAAAGATTTTTTGTTGTTTTTTGCTTTTGTCTTTTTTTGAAGTATATACTTACGGGTCAAAGCAGAGGTTTCCTTTACAGGGAAACATTCTAGTACCACTGAGCACATGAAAGATATGAAGGAATCTATCTTTTAACAGGAAATCTTCCATCCCATTTTTTTTTTTTTTAAACCCCTGCATCTCATGTCTGCACTTCTTTACACAATTCCATTAACGTAACAGGTATCCTCAGCTGCCAGTGATGAAGTAAGCAGTGTATGAAGAAAGGTTTGGGAAAAAAGGGAGCATAAAGGTACCTTTTGCAGCAGTGTGATGCTGGCAGTATCCAGGCTGTGCTGGGATCTGCCGGTTTGCCCATTGCTCAGAGGAGAGAAGCTGGTAACCGGGAATCGGAGGCACACAGCAATATCCATGAGACTGAAGGGGTTACACATTCTTTATTCCAGAGGAACAACCAGCAAAGCTCAAAGGATTTCCAGCTGTGTCCTGTCTAGAATAACAGAGGGTTTAAGCTTAACAAAGCTCATTTGACTTTGCTCATTGATTTTCATGTGTGCTTTAGCATAAAAAAGTTCACAAACTCCAGTGTTTACAAAATGTGAAAATGAAAAGGTGGTGAAAGTAGTGACATGGTTCCTGAATCTGCATGAATTCTTACCAGTTTTTCCTTGGCAGGGCACAAACACCTGTGAACAGCAGCCTATGCACTATTTAAGTGACATTTAGTTTAAGCCCTCAGTGAATTTTACTAATACAGAAACCTAAGGCTAGTTGTTCCATTTTCCCTGGGAAGCAGAGTTGACTTAAGCACCTTATTCTCCCCTTGCCAATAATTTCTACCTCCTGTGACTTCCTGTCAGCTGCACTAACAATAACACTGCAAAAATAAAGGGAGTGCTTTAAATAATATGAATTTACCATGCAGATATTAAGGGAGAAGGAGTGGCAGAATTCAGAGGCCATTTACATCAGCTTTGCTGCCAGGGGAAATAATATGGAGCAATAGTTCTGTGCTGATGCTGTGTGAAAAGTAAATCTCAACACCTGCTAAGATTTTGAAAGAAGCTTTGAAAAATGCAGAACAAACCACATATCTACTTTAGATCTGGCCTTTCACCTGTGTGGAAGATGCTCAGGCCTAAGTGCAAGAGGCAGTTCGAGTGGAAAAATAAACCCCATAGGTAGCTAACTTCAAGAGTTTGAAGGATTACAGTTTAAATTATTAATTTAAGAAAAATTGACATACTGTGAACACAGTGGACTAAGACATCTGTAACACTCCAATCATTAGTAAGGATGCTGCAGTGATGATGGTACACTGGAGCAGATATGCAAACTGAATCAGCCAAGCCTCATTATAAATCAGCCTTTCAATCAGATACAGTCAACATTAGCAGAAGACGGCATTCTTTATAATACTGAATATACTTATAATTTTTAATTTCCAGTGGCATAAATCTGGCAGTTGTCACTAGGTGTAGAATGAAAGCAAAAATGATTTAAACAAATGCCTTTGAAAAGTACAAGATTTTTCTTCTCTCTCTGTATGTATTCCCTGTGACCTGAGCCTCAGCTTATTCCTTTCAACCTTGTCAGTTTTCATCACTGTTAAATCTCAGCAGAAACTATGGGTTTAACCAAACAAAAACAATTTCTTCAGCTGAAAAAAGAAAGTGCTTTTTCAGGAGGTCTTTGATTTTAAAGAGTTTGCAAACATTTAAAAAATAAATTGTGTAATATCCTTCTTGAATAACACTTCAATATAATGTTACAAATTAATGTGGAGTTCCAGAAGCACTCACATTAATGCAAAATGAGTTCATCACAATTACCATTATTACCATAAATACCAAAGGAATTAATAATGATTAGGGTGATATTTTAAAGCATTCTTCATTATCATGTGCATTGTTTGTAAAATTCCAGGATGATGATAATTACTGTAAAGCTTCTCTTTGGGCAAGGTTCTCTTCCCAATGGAGGGATAGCCCAAAGCTAAATGCTTCTGAAGTCCCTCTGAAATCCTCAAAAATGGAGTTAGAATGCTTTGCACATACATTAGCTTGGAGATTGCTTTCCCTATAGAGTAAATTTCAGCAGTAGGCTTGATATAAGTAAGAAACCCCAAGGAAAAAAGCACTCAAGACAAACTTCATTTTTTTCCTGAATCTCTGGGTGGTAACTAGTGTAGTTCTTTTGTGCATGTTGTTTCTAGCTTTTTGATAGGTGAAGAAAGCTCAAGGAGGCCTTAGTGAATTCTATGTAAGTATGTTTACTTGTTCAGTAATTAAAAAAAAAGTCAGGCTGTGTAGCAGAGAAACCTTTCAGTTAAAAACCCATTGGAATTTTTAATTTTTCATAAGAATGAGATGTATAACACTATTATGCTAAACCTTCTTCAGGGGAACACTTTTGAAAGACATAAAAAATTCCAAATTATGGCTCTTCAGTATGTTAATGTTGGCAGTATGGGCTGCCTTTTGACTACTTGTGTTACCTTACACATCACCTTTGATTTTAGACATGCATTGCTTAGGAAAGATAAGGCAAAAGTAGCATTTAGACATTACTCCTGATTTTTTCTCCCACAGTGACTTTCAGACATACAAGGTAACAAAATCATAGGCACGGAAGAGGAACTTTTATAAACATAATTTACATCAAGATAAACCTGTCTCTTTGGACAGTTCCAATCTTTCCGTTTTTGGAATAGGCAACTGTGCAGAGGCAGAGCTGAGAAAAAGAACCCAACTGAGAAATTTTATTCTGAGTTTCAGTAGCTTTACATTTCTTTCCCTTACCTGTCTTATTTCCAGTGCATAAAATGGGGCAGCCAGTGCTGATCCCACTTCTCATCCTGTCATGGTTCTGTTCTCAAGTCCTTAATGAGCTGACACTGCTTAAAACTAATCCAACAAAAAAAAAAAAAAAAAAAAAAAAAAAAAAAAAAAAAAAAAAAAAAAGCAATAAATGATCAGGTCCCAGTACATCGGCTCCCCATTTGACTAAATGATGCAACCATTGGACCTCAAAGGCTGCCATAAGGGAATGGGACGGAATGTGTGGCTGGGGAGAAGTGGGAGCTAAGAGCTCGCTGGATTCCCTCTAATAATTTTCTCAGGATATAAAAAAATCACAAGCAAAGCAGCAAAGCAAAAGTTATCAA
Source organism: Acanthiza pusilla (assembly GCA_036630365.1). Taxonomy (NCBI): domain Eukaryota; kingdom Metazoa; phylum Chordata; class Aves; order Passeriformes; family Acanthizidae; genus Acanthiza; species Acanthiza pusilla. The sequence goes on from JAXCHO010000164.1 coordinate 30,668,257, forward strand.
AATTATTAATCCATATCAGTCCATTCCCATGGAAAATTCAGACACTCATAGTGGCACTTTTTTTTTTTAACTGTCTTTGTAGAAGGTTTAAAACTCCAGCTCTCAGTTAAGTGCTTGCTTTTTTCTCCTTTAACTTTCACGTTTATGTTTTATCTCTAGTGACAAATATTTGAAAGCCCTAGACTTAAAATTTCCAAAGCATTTAAATCATAAATGTTATAGTCATTGCTGAAAACAAAATTTGCCTTCTAACCTACTTACATGGTTTTAGAAATTCTGTGCTAGATGTTATGCTAACATTTAACTTGGAGATGAAATTTACTTAGTACAGAGTTCATGCACAAGTGTTATAAGGTTAGAGGTAGTTGATAATTTTGTGTTAAAGTCAATTTCTGGTAGGAAATATCTTTTTTTTCTATGGAAGTATTTTTTATGGTGGAAAGAGTGATGATGATGGGTCCCTGGTTGCTCACCTAGAAGACTGCTATCAGTTTCAATTTTTACATGAGCAGTCCAAGTTCCTGGACCATTTGCTGCTTTCAGCAGGGACAGGCAGACTAAGCATCCGTGGCTCTTTGGCAGTGAGGCTGAAAGGATGAAAGACTCCTATCAATTTTTAGCAAAAAAGCAAACCTCACAAAAGTTTTCAATCTGTTACTCAAAACAATGAAAAATTCCTTTTCTTTTTCTCTGAAATATTTTCTTTTCCTGGGGAATCTATCATGTTTCTTAAAGTCTCGACTTCTTTTGACTAAATATACGTAAACATAGGAATCTAAGGCTTGTTAGCTGTTGGTGATATGCACTCGAGGGCAGAACCCCAGGCAAGGTACACTTCCAACATGCTGTGGTGACAGGCTTGGTGCTACTATGGTTGGGTATCTTTACAGTTACCAAAGATGGGGAATAAGATTTTACTGAGGATTATAGTTGAGAATGGGCCTTCCTCACTTCACCCAAAGCTAGAGCTGCCTCTGTTTACAAGTAAGGATGTTTCTGTAAATCTAAAACTGGTTTCTTTACAGTGCTTCAGGCCTTGAGCTATGACAGCAAAATACAACGTGCTGGTTTAAGTATGTATTTCATAAATGTGAGCACGATTTCCCTGAATCCAGAGATGTTGAGAGGCAATAGTAATATAGGGATCCTTTCTACATTGTGATCTTTTTCTGTCATTGGAAATTTTTTTACTTGTTTGGCTTTATTTTCCATCTCCCAGAAAAAGGGGCCATAGGTGAGGAAAGTACATTAGTGACTGAATAGCATTTGAATTCTTGGTAGGGCAGAAATAAAACCAAGAAGTTTGTAAGGAAGACAAACCATTAGAAAAGTACCAGCCAGGGATGTTTAAAAATTCTTTTCAGAAAAAGTAAGAGAAAGAGGTGTAAAAATCTTTATATTACTGTGATTGGTGCAAGGTAAATTCATGATACATTGAGAGTTCACCTTTGACTGTATTTTGGCAACTGCCATTAAATTAATACTTCTTGGGAAGTCACAAAGAATTAGGTGCATTGCAAAATGCCTCTGTTTTTCAAGCTGACATAAATATTGTATTAATTAAATCTATTAAGAACACTGAAATGAAATTTCATTAGCTAATATCCCCTATTAGGATAATTATGACTAATTATAGTTATTAGACTAATGGTTTTAATCCTCAAGCACAATGTGTTACAGAAGGTTAAGAGGCCTAAGACAAATTGAAAATCAAAAGTATGATCAAACCCTTTTTGAAATATTTTATACATCAACCATCCTGTAATGGTAACTATGACAGCAAGTTTCACTTTTTGCAACTCACCTCATGCTGGGAAGGAAGATAATTTTTTATCATTTGCTAGTGATTTTGCATTTCCAACAGGAAGGGTCCTGATTTCTAGACTGTAGGTGCTCATCAGTATGAAAAATTAACCTCTTACATGTTCTAGTAAAAGAAAACTGCATAATTTGATTAAAGTTTTCTGCAGAGAAGAGTGTCATCTTAAGAAGGCAAAATTCGACTCTTATTAAAGTGCATTTTTTATGTAGCTTCCCAGAACTACTGCTTTGGTATGTATTTGTTGATGTGTCCTATAGAGTACATACAAATATGTACTATTTGAAAACTTATGTAAGTAACTCAATATCCAGAAGCACAAGCCTGAGGAAAAAAGGTGCAATGCTTGACCCTTGAGGCCTTCTTTGGGGGAAAGCCAAAATCTTACCAGGAATTAAAAAAATCTGTGTTACATAACAGAAACTTTTTCCTCTTTTTGCAGCTAGAAAAATAAGTTAAGTTTCTTGGGATTTGAACAGCATAATTCAACAAGATTTTACATGAAGTAGACCTGTCAAATAACTGGAGTGTGATTGGGATTTCCAGCTGCCTCTTAAGAACAGACACACATAAAAACGGCTGAGCTGTGTTCAGCTGTTGAATGGATAATCATAAGGGACTACCTGTATTCAGGAAATTTACCGATTTTGGATCTTGTGTAGATAGAGATGACCTAGTACAAGTGAAAAGAAAGAGAGAATCCAAACTGTATCCAGTCTGGAAAACTCATGGGGCAAGAATCTCAGAGCTTACCTAAAGTTAGAAATGTCCATCTAAAACTTAGTTCTATATCTTTTAGGTGCCAGACTCATGAGTGGAATCCAGTAGAAAGAGACACTCTTTGAGCTAGGTACTGTAAAGGGTGATTCATGTGCCTTTTTGTGCCCATGCAGAGCAGTGAGACAGGGAACAGATAGGAATATTTGCCTACTGTGCCTGTGAAACTGGGCTAGTGTGTCTCGTAGAAGGCTATAAGGGTGCTAAAAATGCCAAAACATTTACATGTCAGAGAGAGCACTGTCATTTCAACCACTGTTTCTGAAGATTTCAAAATAACATTCTGAAGATTTTGAATATAACAAGAATACTAGTTTGAACAATAATTTAGAGTCAAATGTATTTTAAAAAGTGATCAGTTCCATTTTGGAGATTAAAATGGTTCCATTTTTATAACTTTTTTCATGTTGCAAGATAAAGCCTTCATTATCCACTCATGCTAAAAATACAGTATAAGATATTTCAGCTATTTGAGTGAAAGAGCTAGTTTCTTATAATAACTGACCTTGTTTCTCTGGAGGTTGGCTCTGGCAAATCTTTATTGATCCCTCTGTACAGTTAATTCAATAAACTTTTGTTTATTTGTTTGCTTGCTTGTTTTCTATATTGTGACATCTGGATTTCTTCTTTTACCTTTTCTCATAAATATAACTTTTATAACCGAGCAGACTATTTCTTTCAATAGATTCTGTGATAATTCTCCAGTTCTACCTGAGTTTTCATGTCTCATTCCTGTGTAATTTCCTAATATGCAGTATGTGTTTCTCTTATCATAATAACTACACACACCTGCCAAATCCTCTGCTTAGAGGCCTGGAAGGGAAATTGTATGTGTTACTAATCAAGAGTTGGCATGCTCTTTCATGGCTGGTTTCCTTTAAGGCACAGCTATTAGAGTTAAGAGTTTTCTTATCACTAGGTAATAAAACAGAGTTTCTGCCTTGGATAAATGACACAGAGGCAGGGAACACAGAAGCTGACATGCTGAATCAGACTAATGGTCAGACATGGTGTTCTTGTGATGCTGAAGAATTCAGAATTGGATATGAGACCCTTGTAATGAAAGGGACACTTCTTCCTAACCCCAGGCAATCACAGTTAGGACTCGTGTTGTAAAGCATGAAGAATGACATCACAAGAATGTTTTTTAATCCTTGGCAAGGCAATTGTGATTCCTATTGTTTGGATGACATTTCTTATTCTTTCCTGAACCCTACAGTTCTATGTCTCAGCTGTATTTCATGACACCTACTTTAGCAGTAACGATGTGCTTATAAAAATTGCACGAGCACAAAACTAAGAATACTCAAAAACAGAAATTAAGAAATATCACAAAGAAGTTGCTCATGCTATGTGCACTTTCTGCTCTTTCCTATCACACATTTGAACCATTTATGCTCAATGATCTTGTGACTTAACCCAGCAGGTAGCTAACACCACCCAGGTTCTTATTCCCTCCTCTCTGTCAGTGGGATTGAGGTGAAAACTGGAAAAAACAAAACAAAACAAAAAAACAAGCAGTAAAATTTTTAGTTGGAGGTAAAGATGGTTTAATAAGACAGAAACAGAAGGAAAAATAAAAACATAAGGAAACAGAACAGAAACATAAGGAAAAAAATAATAACAATAATAATATTAATGGTAACAATAACTAGATTACAGAAAACATTGTTGCACGATGTGATTGCTCACCATTTGCCCAGACAGTTCTTGAGCAGTGGTTCCTGACCAGCTTTTCCCATAGTGAGCTTGGCACCACATGGTTTGGAATAACCCTTTGGGCGGTTGGGGTCGTCTGTCCTGCCTTTCTCTCTTCCCAGCTTGTTGTGCCTTTGAGGCTGATTGCAGACTGGATGGTGTTATAAGCTGAAAAGTCTTTGACTTCATGCAAATGCTGCTTAACAACTAGAACAGCAGTGGGTTATCAACATTATTTGTATTCTAAACCCAAAGCATAGCACTAGGAAGAAAATTAATTCCCTCGAAGCCAAAATCAGGACCACACACACTCCTTATATGCTACTTATATCATGCTCAGGTCTCACATTTTTCACTACATTCTTTCCTGTCTTTTATGTATGCACACAGATATCATTCCCTCAACCTGTGGGCCATTTCTTGAAAGTATCCATTGAGTTGATTATACAATGACTTTTAATTCCACATGTCACAGTAGTTCTTTGAGGCAGGACAGGTGGTCAGTGTGTTTGATTGTTGTGTAATGAAGCCAGTTCTAGTGGGGGGGGGGACACTAACAAGGTGGCTTTTGCTCTGTGTGTATCCCAGTGTTTGAACATCCCAGCACAAGCACACATTGCTGTTGGTATAGTCTTTAACAGACCATTGTCTCATTTGCTTTAACCAAAGTTTGGATCATTATAGGCTCTGTGATAAACCCACTCAGTGCCATGCTGTTTGGCCCAGGTGTCTATGAGGTTGTTTCAGAAATAAATCCTGCTGTATGACTCGTGTTGCCATAAGAGTTCCTTTTCAAAGCCCAGGACTGTATTCCAGGCAGTGGCATGGGCCATGGGATGTGTTTCCAGCCAACTGGTGTTTTCTTCCACCACTGGAAGCATATGGCACCTGCCCAGGCAGGTTTGTGGGAGTGAGGTATAATCAATCTGAAAGGCCTCCCCATTTATATTTCAGCCATCATTCTCCATACCAGAGAGGCTTCAGCTGCTTGGTCTGCTTGATTGCAATGTTTCACATATGTGCATAACCTGTGCAATAGAGCCCATGATTGAATCCACACCTTGATCATGAGCCCATCTCGTATTGCATCCCTGCCCTGCTGGCCTGAGGTGTCATGGGGCACTCTAATTAATCCTTATGTTGCCAGCCCAGACCCACCTGAGCCACTTCAATGCTAGCAGCTTGATCCACCTGCTGGTGATGTTCCTCAGTGTCCCCACTCTTGTGACGTATTTTACAACCAGGTTCTCTACCTCCTGAGCAGCAATATGCAGTTCATTATACAGTGGGGCCTCTTCAAAACACATCATCTCCTCCTCTGGTGATACTCCAAGATCTTTGTCTTTTGGCCATGATCATTTCCAAAATTCCTGGGTGACTAGGGTTTCCTGTTGGAGTCTGTTGTGTGATCAGTGAGACCCTCTTTCTCCATGTAGCGTAAGTTGCAAAAGAAACTGTTCCTTTGAACAGCAAGCACTCCAGTGACAGGAGAAGCTGTGCTTCAGGGCCAGCAAATTCTGAAGAAGTTAAAACCCCTGCTCAAACCCCTTCATACATTGCCAAGTTTTCTTTTTCATTTGGAGTATGGTTGGCCTCAGATCTTTTGTATCCCCTACTCCAATACTCTAAAGTCTAACCTGAAGTCTTCCCTGGTGCCTTCTGTCAGAGCCTCCAGGTAAGACCATTCTCCCTGACTGCCAAGTAGAGCACACTTTTTGTATTTTGTCCTGCCTGGACTGCATGAAATATTTCCTGGTTGTAGCATTGGTTCAAGCCCAGAGAGCTTCTTCTCCCCTGAGAAACCTCTGGAGACCTAGAGAATAAAACTCCCCTGGAGTAGAGTCGCAGGTGGATTGCCCCAGAGAGGGGTCAAGGTTCCCCCCTGTCCCTCAGTTCATAATGGTATTCGGATCTCCCTCTCTCCTCCCTTCCTCCTTCCTGATTGGTCCCAGTCCCTTTGTCCCTCCCTGGTCCCTCCCCTGTGCCGTTCCGAGATTGGTTGTTACCCTCTGAATAAAGTCTGATGCCCGGCAGAGCCCAGGGGTCTCCAGCCCCAGACGAAAGCCGCTGAACATCGTGTGACTCCGTGTCTGCTTTCGAGTCCGGGCGGGAGAACACTCTCTCTCTTAGCAGCACTGCGGCGGAGACGCAGCGTGGCTGCCTCTGGGAAGGCGCAGCCCGCGGCCAGGAGATCTATCTCTGACTGCTGTGGACCTGGATTCAGGAACGCTAGCAGGCGCCACTGCCGGGCTGCTGACCGATCCCCGGTGGCCAGCGGGACCAGCCCGCACCCGCTGTGTCACCTGGTTAATTTTTTTAAAAGCCTGTCACTATTTCAAACAATTTTAAATTGTTCTTCTTCCAGGTCACTTGCTAGAGAGTGTTTACAGTCAGTCTGTACCTTGAAAAGTCTATTTCCAAAACCCCATAAGGCCTAAGAAAACTTGTATTTCATTTTGCTAGTTGGTAGAGAGACAGCTGTTATTTTGTTGATTGCAACAATCAAGATCTGATGACATCCATACCACCATTTTATTCATAAAAATGGGACTTCTATGCAGGTCCCTTTATGTTTGTTTTATGGCAAAAATGGCATTGAGGATTCCGACTATTTTTTTTTCCTTTTTTCTTTCTTCTAAAATCTTATTCCGTGGTGTTGCCCCATACGATGGTATCATCGATGTATTGCAGGTGTTCTGCTTTGCTGTGTTCCAGGGCAGTCTGGATCAGTCCATTGCAAATGGTACAGCTGTGTTTGTAGTCCACAGAAGAACTGCACTCTGCCACCTGTAAGCTTCATAGCCTGAGTAAAAGACCAAAAGGTTTTGTTTTTGTTTTCTAAAAAGCACAAAACCAATGTGGTACATTAAAATTCTACACCAAATATTGTATCTGCTGTATTTTAAGCTTTCAAAGGGCTTCAGTCAAATGAAGAATATTACCCTGCAAAGAATCCATGAGAGTTCAGCATTATTTATCATGTTTATCTGCTAAGACCTTGTACACCTTTTTAAAATTAATTTACCTTGTAATGGAGTGAGCATCCATGGTTAGCAGGTCACAGCATCACCTCTTGTAAAGATACATGTCCAATAAAGACTGAGGGTTTTTGGGTTTTTTGTTAGCAATTCAGTATTTCCATTCATTCCAATTCTACTGTTCGGTTCTGACTAGTTATTGTGATTTAAATTCTCACTTTGTTCTGGCATCAACTTCTTAATCTTTTTTTCATCTTGATTTTTGACAGTGCTTCTTCTTCATTACTAGCCAAGACTAGCTTTAGGGCAGGTGTATATCTGCCAAATCTGGTAAAGGATGAAAAAACTCATCTGCTTTTTCTTTAGTTTTGAGGAGGAAAAGCTGGTCTTCTTACTCCCTGGCAATCTAGTTTAAAATTGATTCCTTAATTAAAAGTTGATCAAGAAAAAATGCAGAGATAACTCCACAAGCTCAGATCTTTCCCTCCATGTTTTCAGTATGTCAAAAATCCATTTTTATTGCTGCCCAAAAAAGCAATCTGAATCCGACCAGACACTCTCTTCAAGTTAATCATCAGTGAGTTAGTCTCTGCACGAGCATTTTACTTGAGATCAAGGGTGCATTTTTAAAATAAACCTCCCAATAACCTTCATTTTCTGGGTTTTTTTTTTGGCTGGCTTCACAAAGTTGTAACAAAGCACAAAATAATAGGTTTCTTTCAGATGAAATTAAACTAGCAAATATGATCTGAGTATCTAGTATCTACTACCCTCTAAGTCATAATGGGAATGAGGTAGTCTGGAGTGAATCCCCTCCTGAAACATATGTAATGCATTTGCCAGTCCTCAGCACCAAGGAGTCTGCCAGCTGTGCTGTGCTCCTTGCTGATCTAAGTAGAGCTAATTCCAGGCTGTCTGTTTGCTAAAGTCAGGGTCTTTGGCCCATCTGCAGCTCACCAAGCTGGCAGTCTGACATCCCTCAGTGGGTGGCTTAGTGCGTTGTGGAGGAACCGGGAATATTTTCAGCCATTCTCTGAGATATTATGAACTAAGGTTCTGAGCTCCTTAATGACATCTGGCACCTGAGAAGCTATGTGTTTCTCTAAGTAACCTAACTTCCTGGGAGCTTGAATTTATATGGCAGAGTGGTGTGACTGTGAGCCACCCATCATCTAAAGCTGTAGGAAGTAGCAACAGGGTATGGAAGGAAACCAGAAACCTGGCATTCATTTTAAATTTCTACAAGTAAACTTGCTTCTGTGACATTAATTTGAATCAGATGGAAAAAAATGATGAATATAAACTTGTTTTTTTCTAACTAGATCTTTCCCTTTATATCAATGAGACTATTTTCCTGCTCTCTATTAACCTTGCAACATTTGTGCTTCAGATTGCCTTTGAAGCCACTTAATTTATGTTTTTTCTAACATAATTTTATTTTCCTCTTTACTTCACCAAGACTGGATTTCAGTGTCTTCCTGGCTTGAATGAGTACTTCAATATGTTGGTTAATCATGCTCCTTTTAGTTTTCTTTCTGCATCATTTTTAACACACAGCTGTTGAAACTGCTAAGTCTGATAATAGTTTGTCATCCACATACATCATATATATATATATATATATATATTCCACTGCTTTTACTGGCTGAAACAGACAGGCTCAACTCCCTTGCCTGACTCTACAGTCCTGTTGGTTACACTGTTGAGACTACTGGGAAACAGGGCTTAAGACACTGAAGAAACTGAAAAAACATTCCTACATCCTGTTCCTATCTGAAAGACCCATATGACATCAAGTAATAATAATGAGTCTGTTGCACTTTTAGACCTTATTCCCAGCAGATCTGATGTTGGAAAAAGAAACATTTGGGTATTTACTAGAAGAGAGTAGTGAAACACTCTGTGAAATTTACTCAGTGAAATTGATGATAATTTTATCTGAGATTCTATTTATGGCTTAGACTTTTATGAAAGGAGATAATACAGTATCTGAATTTATTAAATGGTATTCTCAAAACCCCATATTTTTAAAATCAAAAATATATGCCCAATCTCAGTGAGAATCTAGGTCAATTTTATGTGAGTGAAGTATCTCTTCTGTTGTTAGCTACCTTGCATAGCTTGCTGTTGTTTTTCAATAAATTCTAAATACTATTTGATTTTGAGTTTCCCCTTCATCACAGAATACAACAATTTTACTATATTTATTTGCGACAAATACTTGAATCAGTATTTGAATATCACTATTATTCATTCCAAATAATTTTGGTATATTTTCAGGACTGTCCTGGGATTCTAGACCATTCTGTGATATTGATCTACTAGGACAAAGTGTTTTTCTGAATCCAGCAACAGCTCATTTTAGACTTCAAGTAAATCAATTCTTGTTGTAGTGGTATTCAGAATGTCTGAAGAATGATACTTTCATATTTCCATTTATGTAAATCTGTAGACGGTAATTTATTTGGTGGTTCACATTTCTAACACAGATCTTGAAAGCTGTGGGTGTTATTTTTATCTTCAATGGGTTCATCCATAATATTGTCCATTAAGAATTCTAGCTGCCTGAGAGCATGCACAAATCAAGTAATGTGGCTGCTCAAACTTCAGTCCTTCAGACATATACATAATTTTTTTTTTGCATGTAAAATAGCCCCACTTATTTTAATAGGATCATTTAAGGTGTTTCAAGGTGAGGACTTAAGAAAACAGTAACAGGTTCTAGAACTACTAGCTAGAAGAAAGTTTTCCTCCAAAGTATGAATGACGTAATTCAGAGATTTTGAAGGCCATTATTTATAATCTAATATGTATAGCTATTTTATTCATTTATAGTTATTATACATTGCATATGTTATAGTAAGTAATAGTTATTGTCTTACCGTATTATGCTGTATTTTCAGATGAAGACAAGAAACAGGGTTTTCTAAGTTCTTGGTATTTTAGCATGCTATGGCTAGTCAGAACTGCCTTTAGGGATACCCAGGTTATGAGCCTCACTCACTGTTCTGAGAGAGGTAACTCCACACATATATACCTATTATTTACTTATTTATAGATCCTTATATATTTTTGAATGCATATGCATATTCTACTTCATATTTCCAGCCTCCATTATGAATTGAAAGGTATAACAAGAAGTATTCTCGTTGTCATGGAAAAAAAAAGTCATTATTTGTACAACTACATCTGAGGTCTACATAATTTTCTCTCATCTGAGGTTTTTGAAAAGAGAGATAATTTTGATACTTGTATAATGCAACGACATATGCTTTTTTCCTTCAGTGCCATCATTTCTTAATATAGCTTTGATTTTTAAAAACATCTACATCAACATAGGGAATGTTTCTCAAATGAAAACTTCCTTTGCAACAAAAGTAGTTGATAAAGAGCAATTAAGGCATTTTATACTCTTCTTTCCTACTGCCTTGTATATTCTGATATTTATACTCATGCAAAGTAAGTGCTAAATAGTTGTCAAGTACTTTTCCTGATTAAAACTCTTCAGTAGTCACCTAACACTCACATTGCTCAGATGTGAGTGATTCTGCACTGTGCAAAGCAGTGGAAAAATCATACTCAGTAAGTTGCTAAGTCTTATAATAAAAGCTGATAATAAAGGTTTATGACATTCTGGCATCATCTGAAGAGGATAAACTGCTTGTTCAGGGACAAAAGTTAGATTGTTACAGACCTCATCATTTGAACCAAGAGTAAGAGATAAGTAAGACTTGCTAAAACTGGGAATAAAAGCGGTGAGGCAAGACAGGCTCTTTCAACATACCTGGAAGCAATGTGTAACATTGCAAGTTACATTGATATAAATTTGTATAATGTGAATAAATATGAGCATTCATGAGTAGATTACCAAGCATATTGTCTGATTCTTTGATTTATCTATGAAGCTGATGATAAGCATTATCTGGCTTCAAGTATCATGTTTTTCATCTTAAACAAAGTCATGGAAATCAGTTTCTCTTAAAATTCACATTTCAGCAATGTTAGCATAGATGTAAAGTACTTATTTTCAACATACGAGTTAGAAAATATTTATAAGAGATGTAAGTAAAAATACTAGACAAAAACATTAAAAAAAATTATGCTGAGTTTAAAAAAGAAAGATCTCCATCCAGCTGTATGTCACCATTTGTCAAGGATTCTGTCTCTCTGACTGCATTATGTTAAATTTCTTAGTAAAAGATCTTCCTAAAGAAACAGGTTAGCCTTCCAGTTACTGTTTTACACAGTTTTCAAGGATTCTAAACCAGAGTTTATGTCTGGTGAAGGATAGTACAGACATTTGGCATGGGAAGTATCCAGACACACCTAGCACTGGGGAAATAAATACCCTCCCACATCTCAGTCATGAATCCCTGTGTCCCTGAAACATCAGGCTCTTTAATGGTCTTTTCCTCTGTGGAGGTAACTTCCACAGCCATACTAAGAGTTTGGCTGTGGTCTGTTTTGTAGTGACAGTTCAACATCTAGGAGCCAGTTTTCATATCTCCTGTCTGAGGGCTAGGCTCTAGATACCCCTGTCCCGGGGGAGCCACCAAATAGGAATTGATTTTGGTTTTGGTTATATTAGGTGTGTTTTTTCTGATTGCTGGTGCTATGAAGAAAGCATCAGCTTGAGCGATACCTGGACAATTCTTTTACTCCATCCAAAATTTCTTCTTGGTTTCTTGGGCATATGAATTACCAAGGTTCTCTGCACTGTAAATCCTGTCAACTCTTCTTGTCACCAGTGAATTAGTATCTGTCTACCTCCCATGGCTCTACAGGGTAAAAAAAAAGTCCAGATTTACTAAGACATTTCCCCTTCTAGAGGTACTGAAACCTTTTTCCTGTTCCAGAAGATGAAGAGGAATAGTTGATGATTCACTGAGAACAGCCATAACCTGTAAATCTTCCTACCATCTTTCTGCCCAGAATGACTTTCTATTTCAGGAGTGGGTTAATAAAATAAGTATTACTGCTCTTTCTTAGAAAACCATCTGTTGCTTTGTTAGACCAGATGTTGTCTCCTGAATTTGACAGATCAGTCTTTGTCTCACCTTAATTCTCCTCAGCGATGGCATGATTCCCCAAACAGTCCAAACCAGAATATGCTGGCATCGCTGCTGGAAATTAACACCAACCCCCCACTCATGTCTGCCCATCCTCACCTTGGCATTGCCCTTCATTTGCTCTTGAACAAATCTGGTCTGAATCAGAGAATCAACCCAGAGAAAGAGACTGAAGTTACAGCAGCTTGTGCCAAAATGGAAGAGGAAGTGCTCTAGGGATAGAGTAGTGCAGCCAGGGAGAAGAGAGGGTGAAATGGCTGGTTCAGCAGAAGAGCCTGTTTATGCCTGCCTGAACTGACTGTGAAACTGTGGCATTGGTGTGCAGATATCCATGTGAAGCAACTTAATTAGCTGAAACATATTTCATAACAATCCTTATATAAACTAATATGTAAATATCTAGACAGGAGATACATATATTATTGAGACAAGACACAGTTGTTATCAGCTGGGGATGCAGTAAGTTTTGGGGTGACTTACTGTAACTTTGTTAAAGGAATAAAATGAAGTCTCCTTTGCAGCAGTCTAATTTGAAGCTACTTCTCATTTGGTATGCTTGTGTGAGGCTTTTAAGTTTCGGAGAAACAAATCTCATCTCTTCCACTTAATCAAAAACCTCTAGTAGTGGTGTGTTTATGATACAGCATAACGTTGTGAAATAATCTCCCACTGCATTTTCCAAACAAGATTTCTGCTGAAGCATTCAGTTCTCATAGAGCACTTACCTTTTTAAATGTGCATTTAATTCTTAGCTAATTGCCATCAATATTTATGCTGCTGAACTTTTATCCTGCTACATATTGTATAATTGCTACCATTAGCTCATCTCCCAAAGGTTTTCTTTTCAGATTCCTATAATGTATCCATGTTATTCTTTTCCAAAGCACAGATTTTTATAATACAGTTAAACTGTCTAATACTCAGTTTGTATTTTGGACCATAAGTGAAGTTGATCACGTTTAAAAATTTAGTAACTTCTTTAGTAACACTTTTAAATTTAAACAAGAATAACGCATCAGTAGTGCTGTTGTATACTGTTTCCTACTGATTTTTAAAATCAGGGTTACAATAGGTAGCTTAGCTTCCTGAAAGCAAAATGCATCCCCTCAATCTCAGGAATTTTCTAGGCGTTTTGAAGGTACAGTCACAAAAGCCCCAAATGAATCTTCCCTCCAGAAATAAATTATTTTAATTCCAGATAAAAGCGATGTAGAAAGAAGCGCCAGTCACCCCCTCATCCAGAGGACAAATAGGATATCCTGTAAAACCTCTGTGCTGGCTACTGGTTCTCCATGGAAGCCATGGCCCTCCTGCCCTATTTATACTGGGAAACAGCTCAGGGCAAGGTTCACACTAAAGTAAGATCATATTGTAGTGGGATGGTCATGTCTGAAAGCCAGGTGTCTGCTAAAGCCTCTCTGTCATTCCACTCCTGACTTGAATAGAGGAGAGAATTTATAATAAAAAGCTCATGTTTTGAGATAAGGGCATGGAGAGATCACTCAGCCATTACAATCATGGGCAAACCAGACTCAGTTTGGGGAAATTAATTGAATTTTTTGCCAATCAAATAATAGTAGGAAAAAGAGAAGCAAACAGAAATCTTAAAAACACCTTTCCCCACCCCTCTGTCCTTCCTGGGCTGAACTTTATTGCTGACTCTCCACCTCCTCCCCTCAGTGCTGCGGAGGGATGGGAAATGTGGGTCACAGTTCATCACATGTTGTTTCTGCCCCTGCTTCTTTCTCAGGGGAAGGACTCCTCCCACTCTTCCCTTGCTCCAGTGCAAGGTCCTTCCCACAGGCTACAGTTATTCACAAACTTCTCCAGCATAGGTCCCTTCCATGGGGTTCAGTCCGCAGGAGCACACAGCTCCATCACTGGTCCACCACAGGGTCACATAATCTTATCTCTGTGCTGCAGAGTTCATTGATATTGTAGTAGATCTAAGACTTTTCATATAGCCATAATCACTGTCTGGTGTGAGTGCAAAGAATGGGACATTTAGGTCATCGATTCAGTTTCAGGCTTTGTCTTTATTAAAGAATATTCCATCAAGACCAACTGACTTTTAATTAAGGTAATCAAAATATAGTTTAAAATAAGGAACTTCTAATTATGTCTGACTTGGGGGGAAGAGGGGAGGAGGGAAGAAGGAGATTTGAAAGTTCATGCATTTTTTTTATGGAGTCTAGTACTTTTGCATTAGGCAGACACATTATGGTGGTCTCATCAGTACCAAAAAGAAAAATAAAATAATGGAAATATGACTGCATGTTATAAAGAAGATTACAAAATTCTATACTATGCACATAGCCAAAGTCTATTTAACTGTAAAACCTTGCCTTGGATTTCAGCAGTCATAAATCTTTGAAAAGAGACATCGAGGAGCAGACAGTGTTCCATGAAGGCTTTTTCTACTCAGTGGGGAAATAGAGATGTCAGTGACACCAACTTTATTATTCACTAATCTTATCAACACACTAATTTCCTTTACTTGCAAGCAAGTGGTTCTCTTGCACTGATTTACAGAAGGGCAGATTAGTGCTGCTAGCAGCTGTGGGAATCAACATGACATCAGTAGTGGTTTTCCTTGATTGTGAGAAGCTCACTGTAAACCAGGGTCATATCTCTTTTGACCGATTATTCCTTCATCTCACATTAAGCTTATGTTGAACTATTTCTCACAGGGAAATTTAAATTCTTTTGCCACTTGCTCCTTTTAGGCAGCCTATGCATCAGCTAGGTTTTTTCCATGTGGTTGAAGGATGGGTGAGTATCTTTGCTATTTCACTGTATTGCTAATTATTTAATAGTCCCTTCCCAACCTCGAGTTTGTGCTTGTCTATATTTGTTTTTTCTCTCTGCTCAGTGACCCATAATAAAACTCATTAATAGCCAGATGCCTTTAGGGAACACCCTCTTTGAACACATTACAATATATAACAGTAATTAAGAATACATTTGGAAGCTGTTACTTAATCCTGGTATTTATGTCAGTTCTAAATTCACCTAGACATTAAACTCATTTTGCAACAGGTTTTCTCCTGGCTGGCTCTGAGCACCATGAGTAGCTTGAGCACCAACACATTACTTACACAGATAGCAATTGAGAGCCTGAGGTACTGCAGGAATTTCCATTCCTGTACATCACTGAATGTTATGCTTGGTGAGATGTGATAGTCACAAAAATGTCTAAACCCAGAGCCCAATTTTAGACCTGGGTCACAAAACACTGCTGTAAAATACTTTTCCAGGTGCTTTTCTGCAGCTTTAACTATGGCAAGATTCTGCTAGATATCAAATCATTGGGATGGATATATTATCACTTTTAACATGCTTAAAAGAGCTATTTTAAAAGTTCCAGTGACTCTAATTCTGCCACTACTCAAACCCAAAGATTTAATAGTCCCAAAAACTTTCTCCAGACTTTATGGTGGCACTAAGGTCACAAATGCACTTTTCACAGCATAAAAAAGTACGTGATGGTGTGTATCTCACTGTTCTGGAGAAGGCCTTTGCATTTTGAATTACACAGGTACATGGGCTTATGTTTAAGAAGAATCATGTGGGTATTAAACTAAAAAAATCCCTCTGAATAAAAGAGCTTTTCAGATAACATGTACACATGTGAAGGCCAGTTTCAAAAGCCAAAGAAAGCATCTCACATGGCATTGAATCATTGCCGAAAATCCTCACATGTAAGAGGATTATGAGCTGCCATGGCATTATTCAAAGTACAGAAGCATGAATAACAGGTCCCACTTGATATCCAAGAGAGCCAAGCATATCTTCTTAGTAACATATAAAAAAATATGCTTCAGTAAGTAGCTGGTGCAATCCAATAGGACACAAATATATGCCAACCACAAACTATAGCAGAAAGAAAAATAAATAAATAAATAGATATGTTTTTAAAGACAGCTGTTTAAAAATGAAAAAAACAGTGAAGTATTGTAAAAACAAGTCCATTCTAGCAAACAAAAAACCCCTGCTACAGTAAGGTAAAATGTGCTGTTTTCTACCTCTCATTTTTAATAACAATACAATATTTTAGCTATAAACCCTACTCACACAATTAACATTATTGAATGTGAAAAGAAATCTGTAGGTAATTATTGAAAGGATAATGTACATCAGCAGCAGGAAGGCAGTGCTCTCAGTTTCACTCAGTAAATCACACTGGAATGTTTGTTAGATTCCTTTAAACAGTTTTTGATTGCCATCTGTTAGTGATGAAACAGCAACAGCTACCATGTTAATCCATCCACTGGGAAAAGAAATAAAAAAAATAAAAGAATGTGAAAACAAATAGAGTATTGAGCCAGAACAAAATTCTATTTAAAACATCTTAGAAAAATGGTGGCAACCAGGAATTCATGGTTTCTGGAAAGAGTCCATTCCTCAGTGCTCAGCAGTTTAGTGGACAGTATGAGTTTGGCGTGTTCCTGTCCATTTTAGAGACATAGGAAAGTTTGACACCAACGTGGTGTTGTGAGAGAAGTTTGTAAGTTAAAGGTGGCATGGCAAGGAGCAAGAGCATGTTAAGGATCAAAGCTCCTGTCCTCACTTTGCTCCTTGGAGTAGCTGACTAGCAGAGCTGTACCAGGAGTGTGTGCAACCAGATCTTCCAAAGGCCTGGTCCTCCTTCTGCCCAAGGAAGCTTATAAAAGTGTGATTTAATGGCTCTTTGTGTGTTTACTGCCCCAAATGCCTGTTTAAAATGCAGAAGGCAGAGGAGAAAATGCCATACTTTCCATTCTTTTCTTTGTGTTTTCCAGGAGTGCTCCAGTTATTTAGTAGTGCTCTTAATAGCAATGGCTCAGCCTTCCCCTTAGAACAGATGCTTACGGTAGTGTCATAAAGTTTTTGAAGGGGAGAAGGGATGCTCAGAGAAATCTAGTCAGATTATGAAAGAACACACTCACATTTATGCACAAATGCTGAAATGATGGTTTATAAATTTTCTAAGGAGGAACTGATTATGTAAATTCTTTCCTCTGTTCTGTTCTTCTTGCTGAGTTGATCAAGGTAGAGATGGAAATATTTGGAAGGTCAGACTCAGTAGATAGAGCTCATTTATGTCTTACTGGAAAGACAACGTAGTATTTACTACTTCTAGACTAATGAGCCTTTGATATAAGTACACTTACTTCTTGTGACCTACCTTTATGGATCATAAGGAGTTTTGTTGCTTGATGATGAGCAGAGGCAAAAAACCAAAACCCCAACAGAGGCACTGTATTTCCATATGTTCTTTATTTAGAAGTACAGATGAATAGCCACAATAGAAGGAAAGGAGTCCTTTGCTTCTGTCCATTGATGAACAAAGAATATTCAGACACAGAGAAATTTTCTGCCTAACGGTCTTTGAACAAAATTTTGCGAGGCATAATTTTCTGGAAACCTAGAATTTTTCACCTAACCAATTTGTTGAAAAATAAGAAAATGTTTCCTCTTGGAAAGGATGTTTAGACCCTGTTATGAGTCCTATTCTCATCCATATAAATCCCAAATTATTCAGAACACCCTAATGTTTGGTAAAAAATGACACAAAGGTGCTTCCCTTTGGGGTTTTTTCGCAGTCATTGGTGATGGTAGTCTTTTTTTTCCTATGAGCTGCCACAGAGAAATACTCTACTGACCCACAGGCTGAAACATATGAGCCTCATGGTCCCTGAGGCTGCTCTTATCTAGCTAGTAAATATCTGAAACCACCAATTCTCATTACATGATATGTCCTGAGCACAGGAATGGGAAACAAGTCTTAAGGGATGAAAGGCAGAGTTGCCTGAAGACAGTTTAGCATTTGTTGGAACACGATAATGTAGTTTTGTAGGTGGGGGAAAGAGCTTTCATGGAAAAAAGGTGTTTATCCATTAGATATCTACATACTTGACTAGGATACCATGCTAATGACTATCGTCAAAATTATGTTTAAATTGTGTTTAGCACTCCGACCTAGTAAAATCAAAACTGTATTTTTGATAGTAACAGATGTGGTCTTTATGCCCTTATTCTAGCTTTTTTAACATAACTGTAGGGCATAAGAAAAAAGCAGGAAAACATTTATGGTTACAGTGCAAAATAATTAGTGACCTAAGAAAAACTGTATGAGGTTTCAAAAGAACATGCCTTGGTGTAATAGGGAGCCTGGATATTTGCTGCTGGACTTCCTGGGAGCAGTATTTGCAGGACACATCTCTGGAATAGCTAACTTAAATCATAAGCTGTCTTGTAAGAAATCTTGTGCGTCTGTGCTGCTGTGACTGAAAAACAGTTGCATCAGAAAAGTATAAGTGCATATTGAGTTTATTGCTCTTTGCTTTTCCTTGCCTCAGAGTCAGATTTCTCGCAACACATACACAGTCAGCAAACCAGAAATTTTGAGTGT
Source organism: Acanthiza pusilla (assembly GCA_036630365.1). Taxonomy (NCBI): domain Eukaryota; kingdom Metazoa; phylum Chordata; class Aves; order Passeriformes; family Acanthizidae; genus Acanthiza; species Acanthiza pusilla. The sequence goes on from JAXCHO010000164.1 coordinate 30,686,992, forward strand.
GTGGCATGAAAAAAGACTAAAATTGTACCAATGATATTCCTTGGCTTCACCATCTGCCTGCGCTCTGTTGCATTCAGTGGTTCCAATAAAATCCCAGTGAACCAGGGATGAGATGTGTATGACTAGCAGGGCTGGCTGAACAGGAAAAAAACCATTTAAAGTTCATATTTCATACAAGAACCTTCTCCCATGCAACACACTGCTTTTACTTTCGCTCTTCATCTATTTCTTTGTTGCCTTGGTAAATGTTAATCATGTGGAGAATCCTCCGAACAAAACAGCTAAGTGTAGGTCTGTATCTTAAATAAACCCTTTTCTCCTAGGGCTGCTTTTAGACAGAAATCTGGGAGAAAAAATGCTCCACTGCAGCAGTTCTGACCACCCTCCATGACAGGTCAGCAGATGGTACCTTTAAGTGATGAATCTGACAACTTTTGGGGGTTAGTTGACCGAAAATGAAATATTATAAAGGAAAAATGTGCACTGTTTTCTAACTACAGTTTCCTACTGCCATCCAACAATGGCATAAATGAGGATTCAGTGCTGGTCAAAGAAAACCACTTCCTAACATGTGATTTGCGGGCCATTAATCTTGGCTGCCCACCCTCCAGTTTCAGTCTGAAAAACATTTTAGCTCAGCAGGTGATGCTGTCAGTGACAAATGAACAAGATTAAAATCAAGTGATGTGGACAAAGCAAACTGTCTCAAAATGAATCTTCCTGTACTCGGAAACTACTCAGATTCTTATATTACTGGAAATATGGCCAGTGGCTTTGGGAACTTAATCTAAGAGAATTAAGAAATGGTATTTCTGTCATAGTGAACTTAAAAGAGATAGGATCTTCATGAGAAGTAACAGGCATGTTTCTTGTAGGATTCAACTGAATCTTTCAGGTCTTGCCTTATCTTAAAGACTCTTTTCAATATGGATGTTAAAATGTACACACCTGAAGATAAGAATGCTATTACTGGCTGTGAAATTTCCATACTGACTAGGGCCACACATGAGTCAGATGGCACAGAGCAGTGTGTGCAGTGGTCCAGAAACAGCCAAAGTGAGAGAGCATGAGACACTGCAGTGGAGAGGAGGGCCCGTGAATTTGCACATTTGCACTGAGTGAAGATACGAAGGCTGTGGGAACGGCTTCTGAGACACTGGGAGCGGCAGCATAATTGAAGCAGCAAGGACTCGCTTTTTAAAGCTGGCTGTGGGAACCCACTTGTAAAGAGACGGTAACTTAAGTAAAAAAGAATATTCCACAAGAAGTGCTTCAGCAGATCCAGAGGAGAATGAAAGAGCAAACTGTTGGGTAAGGAGACAAGATTTTTCTTAACAGGTGTCTTAAGAATCAGAAAGGTAACATTTAAAAAAGTTAGATATTGGGAAACAGGATGTGAGGGACTTGGGCACAGTGGCAGCCATTTTGTCTCAAGGAAATCCTTTCTTGGAGGGGAATAAGATGGTAGGGACCATCCAAGAGCTGCAGAAAAAATAGTGGTATAGAGCAGAAGAACAGAAAAAAAAATAGACATTTGCGAAACTGATGAAGAGAAACTGGAGAGAAGAAAATGGAAGAAAATTATGATGTATACATAATGTTTTCTTAGAATTTTAACACAGACATGAACCTTTAGGACTATTTTTCATCATTTTTCATAGATGACTGCTGGGGAGATTTGTGCCCTGGTAGAAGGGAGGAGAAACTGCCCCTGTCCCTAAACCTGATAGAGATCACAATACAGAGATTGTAATATAGAGATATTATGCAAAATTAGCAGAATTATGTGAATTTGTGTCTCTACTGAGCTCTCAAATATATGCAGCCAATAAAAATGTTGCAAAGGCTGATGAAGAGAAACCCAGATTTAAAGCAAAAGAATAGAGAAAGACTGCAATTTACTCCTTTTACTTGACCTTCTAGATGTGCATTGAACAGGGATCCTGTAGACCAGTACTCCTTTAGGCTTCAAAGAGTGGTCAGAAAGCTATAAGAGTTGGGGAAGTTCATCTGTCCCTCCAGGCTTTCTTGTCTGCTTTTTATTTAACTGTATTTTCCAAGAGTTGCTGTGTCACATTATACTTATTTTTAAAACTGGAGTTTTTTCCATGTTTCACTGAGAAAAGGATGTTTTCCTCTAGCCACCATAAGAAGATATTTTTGGAAGGCTTATTCTTACAACACGTCTCTGTTCAGTTTAATTTTGTTCTTTATAACACCCAAATACTATACCTTGTTTATTTTCTGGTTCTGGTCCAGGAATTTCTCAGTTGCACCTCAGAATTCAGCATTTAGCTTCTAAATTGGATAGGGAGCAACTTCCTGCAGAGGTGTGAACTGTATAAGCTCTGATCCAGCCAGTTACTTATTCATAAGTAATAGAGGTGGTAAAAAGTGCTTTGCAGGACAGAGATGCTGCCGGAAATGAGCCCTAGATTGGGAGGGGTGGGGCTAAAAGGCAAGGAGAGGTTTATAGGGAAGCTAAAGAAAGTAACAGTGCACTCTGAAAAATTCTGGGAAAATGTAGATGCCTCTCAGCATTGACAGATGTCTTTCAGTGTTGGTTTGAGCCCTTATCCGGAAAGTAGCTGCTCCATGATCAAATTTTCTAGGCATGAGAGAATGATGCTTCTTCCTGTGATAAAATATTTCCTTTAGTAATAGGTAGTAAGTTGTTACACATTTTCAGATCAGAAACCCGTGAGGTTCTATGGCTGGGATTTTTTGCAGGTAAATCTTCAAGTGATTTGAAATATTACTGAGATATTCTGTCATCCTACTGAAATCTATTTTCTTCTCTGGGGTTTCCATCAAGGAAGAAGTGTGGCAACTGGACAGAAATTGCCCCAAGAGTTGTAGGACTGTGAAGGATGAAGGATTTCAACTTGCTGCTTGGAGAATCATGAAGAAAAATTGCAAAAATAGCAAAATTCCCAAATAATCTAAGTGCTTCCTGGCCAGCAGACTTCAGGGAGATTAGTCCCATACCTTAGTTGGTTACATCTGGTCTTAGACATCCAAGACACTCCTGTATCTCTATTTATCAAAAAAGTTAATACAGGATATCCAGTTTTTAACCAGGATGGATGGAAAAGATATTTCTTCAGATACTTCCTGTACATGGCACCTGTGAGAAGCCTAACGGAGACTTCTGCAGTACCTAGTGGTCCAGATTCTTTGATAAATGTCAGATTTTCAAATCATCAGAGATTTACCTAGTTTCCACTGCTGCAAATGAACACCAAAGCAGGACTCAAGAAATTCTCTGATATCACAGAAAATATTCACCTTGCAAACAACTAATGTTCTTATTATTTTCACTACCCATCTGAACAGAATATTTCTTCACTTACATTTTGTGTAAGCAGACATACCAATATTAATAACTTTGAGCAAGTCAAGCAAATATTACTTGTTGCTGAGAAAACAGGATGCTAATCTCAAAACCAACATAGATATTTCCTTGTAAACTACCAATTAGGCAGGAAGGTTCAACAGGGCATGCAGTTATCATAGAGTAATCATAACAGCAGAGATTTATATGGCATAGGAGAATTTAAGGGCATAAGTACATGGGGGATATCAAACCCGCTCAATAAAAATTATGAATAACATGTTCAGACCCTAAATATTTTTTTTCTCTTAAGTCACAATAAAATTACATAGACAGGAGACAATGCCAAGTTTTAAAATCTGCAATTTTCTTCCCTCTGTGTATGTGTTTAAATCTTCTAAATTTTTTTGGTCAGACTCACACAGTACTAGATTACAGTACCTTTTCTCATAAGTCTGATTTTAGCCCTCAGCAGCAGCGTTTTTGGAAAGCAGTCAGAGGATTCGAGCCAACACTAAAAGTGCTTCTCTGTCAGGAAAGAAAACCCTGTACAGGGTGTGAGATCTGCATCAATAAAGTGCTATTCCTTCTTGTCAGAAACTCAAAGGGAAAGCAGGTGGCAGTAACCCTGCCTCCACTCTGATGATACGAATCTCTCTGTGGAGGTCCATGGGTTTGTTTGTGCCATATGAAAACACAATATACAGCATCTTTTATTGGATTTGGTGAATTTAGTTCTTGTGGTTTGCTTTTCACTTGAAACAAGTGCTCTGGTGTTCTTTCACAGAGTCTTAATAGAATCCATGATAGTCCAAGCATATTGAGATACTTATTTTCAAAGCACCAAGTATGTGAAATCTAAGAGTTTGGTAAAATGTGAAAGAAAAGAGCTTTCTGTTCCCAGCTGCCAAAAAAGCCAGCACACAGGGAAGGCATAAACCACTTCAATAATTTAAAATTTCTTCCTGTATATCCTGTGAAAATAGTCAGTGTAAAACAATTAAAATGCCTGAAAAGACTAAGTACCCATGTTCCAAGAATGGAAGGACTTAGGGGAAAAATTAAAATAAAACAAAATTAATCTTCTGTTTTGAGCTGGATTGAAGTAAATAGTTCAGGCATATTAAGAAGAAATATATTGATGAGCTAGCAGGCTGCTTAAATTGCTAAATAACAGGGACTATTGACCATTCTTGCTCCTGCAGATTAGGTCTTGTGTATTGAGCAGTACATTTACTGTACTTTTCCAGTGATTGCCCAAGAAGAAAAGAATTAAGATTTTACATAGACCAGATTAAAAAAAAGCCAAACCAAACCAAACCAAACCAAACCAAACCAAACCAAACCAAACCAAACCACAACCAACCAACAACAACCAAACAAACAAACAAATACCCCACCACACTCTTAATTCTTAACATGTTTTTCTTAATTTTCCATTTGCTTCAGAGAATGGGTCATTTTTCTTGCCTAGAGGGACAGTATTTGTGATCACCACCTAGAATATTTTAAATTTCATGGATGTTGCATTAAGAAATGTCTATAGAGCTGTCTTCAACATTCTTTTCCAAAGCAATTGCTTCTCATTTCTTGTGATACTATATTTCTTAGCTATTTTAAATATTTAAAAATGAAGAGGACTGATAAAGCCTGCCAAGGGCTTATAAAAAAATTAATTTCTTAATGTAAGTTTCTATTGCTATCTTAAAATTTCTATCTCAGTTCACATTTGAACGTGTTAAAGTACTAAATTTTACATGAATTTTGGGCAAAAACATAGGTTTGTTTAAACCAAGTATGTATATTGTGGTTTCTTTTTCTAAAAATAATCATGAGGTAAACATATTGCCCACTAGCTATTCATTTTTGTTTTCAATATGCATTTTCTTTGTGTATGAGAGACACATTTTTGATTAATCCTCTGCAGTTATTTGGCAACTTTTAAAATACAGTTTTCTACTTCCTTGTAAATCTCCTATATGGTAAGGACTGAATTAAGCAGTATGAATATATTCATAACAGGGATTTCTTCTTGAAATATGCGTTCTGTGTAAAAGTTGAACTGAGGCACCAGTAGTTTGGGTCAGTTTTGTTTTTTTCTTATTTGGGGTTTTTTTGCTTGTCTGTTTGTGGGGGTTTTAGTTTGGGGGTTTTTTTGGGGGGGGGGAGGGAGGGTGTCTGTACTTATGAACTGTGAAAACACGTGGCCCAAGTTATAAACCCATATTGAAAAATTACCTTTTGCTCTTCATATGAAGGTATACTTTATGGCAAAGGGGTGAACAAAACATGTTTTTAAGGTGGTTCAGCATTGCAGTGTTATATTGTATAGTGCGTATAACTTTTAAATTGACTATATAGTTATTGGCCTATTTTAAAAAAGTACTCAATTTCCCTGAATAATGAAAAATATCAAATAAGAAATATTTGCTTGAGGAAAATAGCTTTAATGACAAACTGTCTGTCAAATGGACGTAGATCCATAAATAATGGGGATATAGTAAATGAGTTAGAAGAATCTAAGAAGCTATTTAGCTGACCTGCTGCTTACTCAAGACTTGTTTGTCCAAAACTTTACAAGGAAGTTGTGTTTATATAAACAAATCCCATCTCATGTGCCTGTATCAGAGTAAGATGAGCTTCTTGAGTGTGCTGCCTACCAGATCAAATCAGTCATCTAAATACAGCTTCTAGTCCATCCAAGATGGTCCAAGGCAGTAATATGATAGCTGTAAAAACCCGTGGATTTGACAGCGGTCCTACCAGAAACTTGACTCTTTCTAGAATGGCATATTTAGGCCATTGAGACTGCCCAAAAAAAATCTCAAAAATATGTTCAAGTTTAGACAGTTAAATCAAGCACAGCCTTACATAAACACACACACAAAAAAAAATTACCTGAAGGACTTGGACAATCCTAGTCCTTGAATGAGAGTTGAGTCTCACTGTTTTTCCCACCAAATACATTACATTTATTTGTGTACTAATTTTGGATTCAATTAAAAAGCACAAATAAGGCTTTTTAAAAGTAGGGCAATTATGACAATTCCAAAAATGTTTCTGTAACTAATCATAAACAAAGGTTGCAGCTGGTGTTAATGATGTTGATTCTGTAAAGACAGTGTTCAGTTTCATATTCTTCTTTCTTTTTTTGCACATAACGGTTTTGATGGGGTTACTATAGCTTGCAAATCCACATGACCAATACAATGCAGAAGCTGCAGTTGAACCCAGTTTTATCATAGATTTATAACGAAGAATTGCTCACATTCAGAAAGTACAGATTCAATTCATTAATGTTCAAAGAAGTAGAAATCTCATTGCAAGTATGGATTTAAATTTGGATTACCTGCATGGAATGAAAGAATAAGGCATGTTTTGGCAAGAAAAACTACTGTTATTGATGTGGCTATGATTGTGCAAAGATAACAAACACAAGGAAAAAAGGGGAACTAATTTGATAAATTTCTTTGTATAGGAATGGCAGTTACCAGTATGAACATTTTTAGACTAATATACTGCATGCTGTTCCTTGCAACTGCTAAATATGCATTTAATTTCATATTTATTACTGTGACATAGTCAGAGAGTAGTATTGTTCATTTAAATGGTGGTACTTCTTATCTTTATGCTTTTTTTCTTGTTGTAACATGCAGACCAATATTAGCATTTAAGATAAAACCTTTCTACCAAGAGGCAGCATCAGCAAAAAGGGAGAAGGAGATAAATGAAGGATACCTGTTGGCAATTAAATATGCTGGCACAAGATCTCATGCATACATATTCTTTACTTCTGCAGGCAACAACACCATCTACCTTGTATGACTTTCATGACAGAGTTTCTTTCATTCACACTGGAGGGAGGTTTTCAAGAAAATGGACCCAGCCTTTTCTAGACCAAACAATAGGACAACACACAATAGGCAGAAACTGATGCACAGGAAATTCTAACAGAATATAAGAAAGAACTTTTTTACTCTGCAGATGACAGAGCATTGGAATAGATTGCCCAGAGAGGTTGTGGAGTGTTCCTCAGTGCGGATATTAAAGAGCTGTCTGAATGCAATCCTGTGCCATGTGCTCTAGGATGACCCTGACTGGGCAGGGATGTTGGATCAGGTGATCCCAGTGTGGTCCTTTCTGACCTCACTTATTTGCTGATTCTGTAACTCTTGGTAAGTTTCCCATCAGGGACTATGACCAAATTTCCTTCTTTTCTAGCTTTAGCATAGCCTGTTAAGTAAGTGCCATTTTCACTACTGACGTTCCTAGGGCTCTTCCACCAATCTTTAGATTTATGGTGATTGCTCTTTAATCACACACTCTAACATTTTTATATGTACATATGATATACCAATGTAATTACCCTTCTCCCTTTTGTTCTACTGTTTTGCCATCTAAATCAGAGTCTGCATGCAAGGAACTGCAGGGAATATGTTTGCCTCTACCAATGTCAAGGTGCAAACTTGCTAAGCTGCTGCCTTGCTCCTTTACATCGGCTCTCTCATTACACTGATCTCTTAAATGAGGTTAAGGTTTCAGCTTTACTGAGCTCCTGAGAATGTAAGAGTGCCGTGGACACAATTCAGCTCTACTGCCCTCAACTCTGTTTCTCTGGCAGTGATATTCTCACAGAGGTGAACAGATAAGAGAATTAAAGGTAAATTAAAGCTCTCACTACTGAGAAATAAACTGTTTCTCTGAGGAGCTGTTCATTCAAGAGGCTACTACATTCCAAAGTTACATTTCAGACACAATGACACTGACATGCCAGGTACCAGTAGAGGAACTGTGCAGAACTAACTGATTTATGAAAATTGAATTTTCTGTGGAAGCTTTTTCTCTTTTTCAAAAGAGAGTCAAATGAGTTATTTTCCTCCTGGAGTGTCTGGCCATGGGTCTTATGTCATAGCAGCCTTCGAAGTATATTCAGAACATGATGAATTCCAGATTGTAGGTCAATGCTTGGACTTGTTGATCTTAGAAATATTTTCCAAACTTAACGATTCTGTGGTTCTATATGGCCGTCTGTGTAGCAAATATTTTTTTTTCCTTGTTGGATCAAGCATGCTTTATTTTCCTCTTGCATAAAAAAGATTGTTAGCTTTTAAGCTGTCTTCTGCAAACAATGTTAGGGAAATATCACTCACTTTTATTTAATTCTAAGAATTTTAATAAGGCATACAGAGCATTAATATTTAAACTCACTTACAAAATTTTTTTTTCCATGGTAGTATTTGTTCAGTTTTATGACTTAGTGAACTGCAATACATTCACATTTCAGAGCTCTAAGAAGAATTAAGAACTCTTGTCTGACACTTTAAAGACAGTTCATTCAAACTCAGATTCTCATGAAAAGAGCCCCGTAGGATGCCAAAGAAAACTGATACCAGAGTGCAGCTGAGAGGAAAGTATGAGGAAAGACCTTGGAACTCACTCCGAAATTATTATTTGGTAACTCTGGCTTTGGACACTCCAATTGCTGTCCCAATGGCTTAAGTTATTACCATTAAAATCTGGACCAAGTAGTTTCTATATTCACGTATAGGCTTTTTTGTTGCTTTGGGTAATCAATATTGCATTGCTTAAAGGCGTATTAACTTCCTTATAGGTATGTGATGATTTTACATTCCCAGAATCATATCATGATATCTATTCTCAAAATTATTTCAGTTAAATCACTGAAACTACATCTTATAAATATAGGTAGAGATTTCAGAAACAAAAGAGACAAGACAATTTATTTTCTGATATTTCTGTCTGCATAAGAAGAAGATGGATAAATTGCACAGCATTTGTGACTCTTTTTTTTTCTATTCTCAGGCATTGAGGAAAGTATCTTTGATACTACTGCCAAAGACAACTAAGCCCAAAAAGAGTTGTTTGCTACACACTATCTCTTCAGGGATTTTGAAATGATTAAATAAAATTCTTCTGGATGTACTTGCTCAGATAGTCTGTAACAATGCACTTGATCCTTTTAAGAATAAATATTTGGGACAATATCTACTAATTAGGCTAGAAAGAGTCGGTTCCTTTGTAACTATCACTATCATTACTGCATGGCCTGTGGCAGAGAAATCAGAAACAAAGTTGTGTCAGTGCCCATCAGAATTACCAATCTCTATCACCATGAATGCACTAAGTTGTAATGTTGTCATGTTAACATATTACACGACAGAGGAAAATGATCTTAACAGCTAAATTACAAGTGTTTATTTATTAAATATTTTAAAAATATATATTCAGGTTTGGGGTTTTTTTTCAGAAGACTGGAAAAGCATCCTGTGGAATTTTTACAGACATTTACTTTAATTTTCAAGAGCTTTGTTATTGATAATTCAGCCCTCTTGGTAACAGCTAAATATCATGGGCTAATCCAGCACCCTTTGAAGTCAGAGTGCTGATATTCCCACTAAAGTAAGTAAGTATTTGTTAACAAGTAAATTGACTTCTTATCTTTAGGAGTATGACAATATCCCTAAGGATACTCTGCTCATACCCTCACCTTTATAGCTGTGGGCCCATCTGTAATGCACTTGAGATATTCAAGCCCCAGTGCTGATTAATTTGAAATTTTTCCATTTCATCATTTCTACTATTTTCATGAAACTTGTTAAGTGTCTTTTCTCCCACTGGTTCCTATGGGTTTCTGAGGTATTCAGCATCATGCACGATATTAAAGGAAATTTGTTATAGGTTCCTTCTTGATTTGCGATTTCACAAAGATGTATGTTTCTTCATTTTCCCCTCATTTCTCCCCATTTGTTTCTTCTCATATTCCAGAGTATATTTCTTTCTTGCTATATTCCCCTTCTCTTTTTTTTTAAATCTTTGAATCCAGTCTACAGGATGAGACTTACACTAGTCTTTTTTCTGTAAGCTGAAAAACAACAACAAAAAAGACTACTACCTGAATAACCACAATAAAAATGGGAATGTTAGACAGCCTTCATTCATCTGGAACCTAAAATACATGTTTGATTATCTTATAAGGTACAGAAGAGAACAGTAAGATCAAATATTCATGTGCATGCCTCTTAGTGATTTCTTTCATTCAAATACATGTCAGCACAGGGATGGATGAGCCTAAAAATAAAGCCTAACTGGAGAAAAGTTGCTCCCTGGCTTAAGATTTCACACACACATAAGAAAACTGAATTAAAACCACCAGAGAATTTCAGAGTGACAAAAGACTGAATGCCAAAAAGAAATGAATCTATCTATTTATAACAAAATTAAAAGTTTAAATCAATACAAGAGGAATCAGTGGGTTATGTCAGTCATTTATGAGATGGATGGAATTCATCAGTGAGAGAGATAGCACCCGGGAATGCAATGAGGTAAGTGGAAAATTAGGCAATCATCCCACAAACACTGAAAGTTACTCATCACCATAAAGTCAGCAAAATTATGTGTAGGATTAACAGCAGGTATGGACAGACAGGTTAACAAGCCCATGTGAGAAAAAAGTCAAAGCTTTCCTAATTTTCCTCTGTTTCTTCTCTGACACTGAACTGAATATAACTCATCCAGAATATATAATATTTAAAGATATGACTGGATTGTTTTTCATGCCATGTGCATAGTAAATTTAAGCTCATCCATACTGCAGATTTGAAACATTGGCTCTGAGCTGCTGTTTGACCAGAATTTCCAGATGTCTTCATCCATGTCAGATGCCAATCAGGTAAAAACTCATAAGTGAACAGACAAAGTAGCCAAGTAATTTCTAGCCAGAAAAAGAAGACAAACCTTGAAAAAACTAGATGAATGTCCACTGCTTCCTTTATAAGTTTCAATAGTAGTGTCTGTTTGTAACATGTTTCTCTCTTGGTGCATGTTTAATGTTTTCTAGCTTCTTAAAACTTAAAAAAAAAAAAAAAATTGAAAGTGCAGAAGTGCAGTGCAGTTTTGTAATTAATGTGTTTCCACAACAGAAACTTGATTAAAAACATTATTAAATATAATTAAAATGGCAAATTACAGCCTCTCGAAGTAATTTAAACATATGTTAAGCTGTTCAAAACGTGGATGGACTTTTTTGACCTTTTATACACAGAATTTAAAAGCAAGGTATCTTTTTTCTTATTGCTATTTTCAAGACATTTACATTACCTCTCTTTTATGAAAAAAAGCAAAACAAAGCAACTTATTAATTCTTCATTTGTCTTTTTTTAAGTTTCACAAATCAAAAAGTGAAGATCTAGAAGGCTAAAGGCAGATGTGCCGTTCCCTTACTCTTCTTCAGCATTGAGTACCAAGGAGTGGCTGCGAAAGGAAAAGCCCATAGCAACAAAACCCTCACATATTGCTGTGTCCAGGACCCCTACAGAACATTCAGCGTTCTGGTGTAGCAGGATGACAGTCATACAAGCATCTGCCCACTAGGGCTTAAGCTTCTCTGTTTGTGCAAAATTCCTGTGTTTCTTTAGATGAAATTCACCCTTCTATGTCATCTTTGGACACATTTCAGCTGTAAACAGCACATAAAACCTCATGTTTATAATGGAAACTCTTTTTCTAAGGCCTATCAATACCTACAAAACAGAGAGCTGAGCTTCTATGAGTTTCCAAAGATAAAGTAGAACTTTCTAACTTTCACCTTGCTTGAAATTTCTCTCAAGTTAACAATAAACAAAACATTACCTTTTGATGGTCACTTGTGAAAGAAGTCATTGCTAACGATATGTTGCTTACATCTGTAATTCTACAGTAATAATCTCACAGAAGTGTTCATTAATGGGACTCTTGACAAATTGCTATGCATTCCAAGAATTAACAGATCTATATCTAAACAACATTCCTTTCTTCTTTAAGAGAGACAAAAAGATCTGTTAGTTTGGAATTTTTTGAGAGTTATGAGTTAACAAACAAAAATAAAAGCAAAAATTCAAATCAATGCACAGAGAAATTACTGTCTCTGTTACTTACTTTATAATCCTTACTGAGCATTGGATGATTTTGTGATGTTCATTAAACTAGAAATACAAAGTTCAGCCTATCTCTTAAAGTCAGTGTTAGGAACAGAAACAAACATGTTTCAGTAGCCCAATCATTGATCTGTGCTATTCATAAACATTAGTGTTTTTCCTATTTTTTCCCACATATTATATGGGATTTGAAGCTTATTTCATGTCCTCCAGTCCTTCTTGCATCTTTTTTCTACCTTTATCTTAATTTCTTTTTCTATCAAAATTCTATTCAAGTACAACTTGCATCATTACTAGCACTCTTCTTTCTGATCATCTCATTCCTCTGAACCTCTCACTCTTTTTGAGAGGATGCAGCACTGACTCTCATAACAGTGTAACAAAAGGTGGCACTTACTGAGTCTGAGGTGAGCAGTACAGAGCTGAATGAGCACCATCTCACCAGGCCAGTGCCGGTGAATTTTATGCAGGGGAATTTTCTCCTTGTTTTCCTAACCAACCCCAGCAAGCCGCCTGTTCCTCTTCCTGACCATCAGTTTGCTCTGGTTCTCAGAGACACTCACCTAGCTGTGTGCTCCTAACCGAGGATTGATAAATATTTGCACAAAACTTTTCTGGAGTTTTATCTCTCTGCTGTGTGTTCAAGTTTGCTCACTTTGGTTTGATTTTTCGTGGGCTGTGGTTTTACCCCTTCCCACATATTCTGTTGGGCCCTGCTGTGCAGTCAGAGAACACGAGAGCTCTGCAGAGTGTGCAGCTGGTACCAGCGCTCGCCTTTTGTTAACATCCCCCCTGGAACACGGATTAAGCCAACGCTGGAATTGCATGGTGAGAGCAGAAAAGATTGTGTGGCACTGCTCCCAGACGAATATTGTAACTTATTAATGTTCCAACTTAAGGAACAGTGATAATTAGCCCTTCTCTTGTCCCTGTCCTTTCTTGGTCAGACAAAGCTCATTTCACATGGGAACTAGAGCAAATGGAAAAGACTTCCAACAGAATTTATGGAGAAATGCCTCAGACATGAAGGATATGGGAAATGGATTTTCCTTGCCATTGAAGATATGTTGTAGATTGTAAGCCTGCCACTTCTTTCCTTCCACAGGCACAGTAAAAAGATTCTTTTTAATATGTAAAGAAATAGAGATTTCTTTGCGATTCAGATTAATAATTTATTTCTAATCTTATCAAATAATTAAGTTAAGAATGAATGTCTCACTTTTAAAGTTTGAATCTTGAGATTTATGAAAAGTAAAGCATAATTCAATGTTTAAGAAATATATCACTAAAAGGCAATTTGGTTGGTCTTAATCTCTTCAATCTTAAAATAGAGGATTTCAGCTATTGAATAACTCTCTAATCAGTGGGGGGAAAAAAACCTTAAAAAGATTCTGATATTTTTATTGGCCATTTAGAATATCTATTGTTTCAGGTTTTTATAAGTTTAAAACTTCTGAGGGGGTTGTAGGTTTTTGTTGTTACTCTGTCTTAGAAGAAACAAGAGAAATACATTTTCTTAATTACTTCAAAACTGAGAAGCTGCTACTTTTCTCCAAATTCTTTGTTCCAGAAAGGACATATTCATCATGAAGTGACATTTCAAGTTTTCAGAAACTCCACCTCTCTTGAAGAATTCTGTGGCTTACTAATTGTAAGAACACATGGAGACAGGTCACTGGACCAGTAGTTCATACACTGGTCCAGTGGCTTTCAAGTACATTCCAAAGTTTTGAAGTTTTGCTTCTGAAACCATAGACAGTCTAGAGGCATTTATGCCATGAATTTTTCAATGAGAACTCAAGTTCTTTATTTTTTCCAACAATTTTTATAAAATGCTTTCATTTAATTACTAAGCAGTAGTATATCGTACTTTTGATATCATACAGCAATTTACCTCATTTAAGATCATAAGAACCCCAAAATTAATTCATGTAGACGCAGACATAGATATAGACATAAAATTCAGGTCCCTGTCTTTTGTTGTGTATTTATGAGGTGATGCTGGGTTATGCATCCAAATTCTGCAGTTCAGGTGTCATTTTCGTTTACAGGCAGATAGCTTCATGCTGAGTATGTGCAACATAAGGTCTTTACAGCACTGCAGGGCTGCTGCAGAGGTTTGTTTTTCCTCTCTTGAGTCTTCTTAATCCCATTCTGGAGTACAAATACTTCAATAATCCCTTACTTTTGAGTGAAGATGTCATTATGAGAGATGTCATTTTTTTCACTAATCCTTGTTCTGGATGGACACATTGCTGCATAACCAAGATTTGTTTTACCTGGCTAAAAGTGATACTCATGCCCAGATACTGCCTCTGCTCTTCCATAGTCTCTATTTACCACAGTGCCAGGAACTAACTGTGAATCATCTAAGCTTTGCTTTCTTTTTTTTTTCCCCTTCTTTTTTTTTCTTCTTTTTTTTTTTTCTTTTTTTTTTACCCCCTTAGTTTTATTTATGAGAAGACACTGGAAATATACAAGGAATTAAAGCTTTGAAGAGAGATTTTTTATTCATGCAGAAAGGGCCCTGGAAAAAGTACAATTGCAGAAGATGACAAAGAATAAAGCTTAGTTCTTAAAAGTGCCACATCTTTCTAAGACTCTTGTTTTCAACTGCTGTTGTGGGCTTTTGAATCAATATAATATTTCTGAACTTGCTTTTAGCTGAAAGCTATTTAAAGAGTCCTTTTTTCAATCAGCATCCTACAAAGGTAGAACTGTTTACTCTTTAGTTTCATTGTTATATTTTAAGAAAAGAAACCCAATTCTAAAACTTCTGTGAAAGACAAACCCTTCTCTTTTGGCACTTGCACAACAGGTTGTTTACACAAAACTCAGATGATTGACTTTTTAATGTTAAAACATGACATAACTGTACTTAGACACACAGACAAAGCCATTCTTTAAGATTTTTAGTACATCACTTGGATACTAGCAAAGGTCTATTATTTTCCTTCTTGGAGAATTAAGACACATTTTTTTCCAACTAGTTCTTTAATTTTTGTGTACTATGATAAAAAAGGTTGAAATTAAACTAATATTCTATTTCTGGAAGCTCTCAGAACTGAGAAAGATACATTTTAATGCTATTTGCTGACCACTTGATTGTTAATTAAAATGGATTTTTTTTCTATTGGTATTTTATCTCACCATGTACGTAAATACAGGTAAATGAGGCAATGACAACTCAAAACTAGAAAGTAACTTCCTTCATTTCAATTTTGTGTCATCATCATGATATCTTCTTAACTGCTCTCAAGTGTTCTCATTTGATTCTTTATTTTTTCTTAAAAGAGAAGCCCTCTTATTCATAATTCAGTTTTTCTACTTGCTTTCTTTGCTCAAATGAACTGATCAGCCTCTGTAAAATTTCCATTCTTATAAAGAAATATTTGTACATAAACATTTTGAATCCTGTTTTAACACTGTGCAACTTACATGTCATATCCTAGAGAAAATACATACTTCATGCTCAGCACTGAAATGTGCCATTTCACAGTAGCTTTGCAAAATGCAGTAATATTTTACCAGATTTTGCTATAACTGGGTCATTGTTACTCTGAATATTATTATCAATAAGCTGATAGCTGGTAAACCATCCTGAAAGGATAATACAAAAAACCATTCCTTTAACTGTACTATTGAAGATCAAGCACAATAATTGAGTAGTACCCTATCAAAATAGCCACTTATTAAATGCTGTCTTTTATGTTCCACAGACTTGAACGTGCTCCAGTGGGGCAAAGTAATCCTTGTAAAGTGCCATAACGTTTTCCTAGTAGATAATGGTAGGAACAGATTTCAGGACTGAAAGATCTTTAGGAAGGAGTCTGAAACTTTGGGCAAGCAAGAATCATACCCTTTTACAGTTTTAAAATGTGAACAGATGGTCGTTCTTGGATGTGCCTAGCTTAAGGAGTGCTGTGAAAATAACATGTGCTCTAAATGGGATGCTAGTTAACAGGGATGTAAACAGAAAAATCAGTAGGAGGGTAAGGGGTGAAGGAAATACTGTATCTCACTGATACTGCTCCTTACAGAAAACTTGTGCCTCTAGATTTATTTAGTGAGTTGCCTTTTTATGTTTAGTAACACTTCATTTCACCACGTCAGTAAGTTTGTACTGCCGTTATGCTATCAAATATCATATTAGTGCTCTACTGAAGCACTTAAAGTGCAGCACTACTGCAGGATGCACTGCTTTCTGGTGATGAGTTTTATTAAGCAGCCTTACAAGCCTCTATGATAGCATTTGTCTTTGCACTTTGAGTAGAAAACTAAAGAGATTTGATGCATTGTGTCTTGTTATGTCTGATTCTGTCAGTGTAAGGCTTTGTGTGGCTCAAAGTGATGTGATGTGAGCTGTAATGCATCAAAGAGACTTAAAGTTTCTTCTGCATTCTGAATAATGATAGAAACTTTTGCTGCAAAACTAATGTCATGTAATGTTAAATATGCAATAGAATAGGATTCCTAGAAGAGTTATAATGTCTAGGTATGGGCAAGATGAAATGGATACAGGGGAAAGGGTGAAATCTGCTTCTTAGACACATAGAGCAACTTAAAAGGAAGTCGTAAGATAATGAACATCTAACGTCCTTGGATATGAGAGATGATACTTCTAAAAGCATCTTATTGAGAGTTTACAAGTTAACAAGAAAAGAAAGATTACAAATAAGTTTTGGATTTTTTTGCTGGAAAACCTACAAGCTTGTAAACTGAATAAAAGGAGGGTAGGCATTTGTGGATGAGAGAAATAATCCTCTGTGTGTGTGTTTGTGTGAGAGAGAGAAAAATGTGGGGAGTGGAACAGGGAGACAGTGAGATGGACATGGAGACAGACAATTGGATGGGTAGTGGGACAAACACCTATAATTTCAAGTTGTCCTGAGCAAGAGCCATACATCCTAGACCTTTAAGATACCTGCTAAAGGTAGATGCTAGATGTTACATGAAATTTGTTGAAATAACTCATTGACATACATCTAACTTCGTAAAACAATTTTACATGCCTGAATTAGAGGATGTGTTTTAGACTTATAGTTTCCCTTTTTCTTTGCCCCATCTCCTAAATGAGCATAATAATATCTTACTACCTCATGAAATGTGATGAAATGAACATATGAAGGGTACCAAAGTATCTCAGAAATTTAAGCTATATGGATAACAAGATATGTCCATCATGCAAATGTTTTTGGAACATCAAAAGGCAGCAGCTTTGTAAATCTTACACACAGATTAGAAGGCTTTTTTGAAAGTCTTTGCTATAAAAAGCCAGCTTATTGTAGAGCTGATGATGGCTGCTTCTAAGAAAATCTTTGATCCAAAATCCATTACAGGCTTCATTAATGCCATCAGGTGTTCTAGACACTGTGTTTCAGGCACGGTGTAAGTATATCTGTTAAAACAGAGAAGGAACCAGCTAGGATTTTGGAGATATGGCAGAACAGGAGTAAATAGAAGGATATGCCTATTGAAAAGGACACATGGTAGGAGAGGAAAACAAGTCTAGGGAAGAAGTCATGGTTAAGTCCTGAGAGAAGGACCTGAAAGGGGACTTTTAGGAAACAGAATTGAAGTGATATTAAGTAATTTTTTTAAATCTTTTTGCTTCTACTGAACAGAAGACTCTGCTTTATGTCATAAATAGAGCCAGGAGTAAACTTGATATAAAGTACTAATTTCTTCTTATAGTAACAATCCTTCTTGAAAGAAGACAGTTATCTTTGTCAATTCTTTAGGTTCACAAATGTAACAATATTTTATTACACTACATAATTTCAATTTTAAATTTCAGAACCCAACAAATAACTGCTAATTTAAAAAAAGTAATGGGAGTTATATTCCTTCAAGCCTGAGAAGGGAAAGAAATAGTATTTGATTGGGAAGCACATATACATACATTCATACATTCTGAAAAATCTTCAGTTACCTCTAGTTGCTAGTGCTTGTGAAGAAGAGAGCTGTACGAACAAGCTCTTAATTTTTCCACACTAGGCAAAATCTTTTTTTTCCATAATTGTTAATGGGTTAGAAAGCAAGACATGCCAGCATACAAGGTAGAAATATTGAAAAGCTTTACTGATAAAATACATTTTGCATCTGTACTACAGGAATTAGAATTTTAAATTGAAGATATAACAAAAAATGTATGAGTGATAGATCAGTAGACGATGACATTTACAATTCTTGTTTCTAGACAGAGAAGTTAATATGGCCTTTCTTATACTGATGGTGGTGGAAAGTTAACTAGATGTCTTCCAACTTTTGTGTTTTTCTCTGCAGGAATAATATCAACGGAAATTCAAACCGTGATACATCATTTCTGTAATTTTTTTTAAAGTTGATCTTATTGGCTCTTTCTGGGTTGCTTGAAAGTGGTATTGAAACGTGGTACCAACTGGCACTGCTGAACCTAGCCTTCAGCCATGGCTTGGTTTTGTCACTCCTCTTGAAATCATCTGTACCATGTCAGTTTATTGGAGTATCAGACCTATGCAACTGCCAGAAAAGTAAAGAAGTGTGTACAGCTTCAGCTATAATCAGACAGTAGAAAATATTGTTTCATTTTCATTCTGTGCTGTCACTGTGATGGGTGTGGTGTAAGTGTCTGGAGCTAGAATAGAATCCGTGTGAGTACTGAAACAAAAACAGGCAATCTTTTCTTATACATAAAAAAAATATCCTGGTATACCTCAGTGCCACTGTTGGAAAATAAAAATAAAATCTAATATATCTTAGACTTGTGGCATAATTTTTTGCTCAGAAAGTATTATCATTCATCACAAAAAAGAAATAAAAGAAATAGCTAGACATACAACCAAATAAAAATGTAATGTCTGGGTGAGACATAAGACATGATGATACTAGAATCCATGTGTTTCTTTCCTTGATCTTCTATATCCCAAAACCTGACTAACATACAGGATTGCAAGAGACCTTCTATCAGCTATCGGTGTTACAGAAAACAGGAGAAAATAAAAATTATAAACAATGAGCCTACTCAGAGGAATAAGAACACACATACTTCCTTTCACAATGAAAACAACTTTTTGATATTTAAGGGCAAATTTTTTGTGATACAAAGGAAGTAAAAGGGTGATTTATATTCTACCAATCAGGAACAACATCATTGACTGTTCACCCTTGAGTATCAGCTGCACATATAACATGCATTAATTTTTATTTTTGTTTTGACATTTCAGCCTACACCTTCTATAGTTTCAATTTTGTGAACTATTTTAGGTCCTGGTATAGAACTGAACCTCAGGAAAATAAATATGATGACATACAGAGCTTATCTTCACCATGCATGTCATCATTTTCCCACCCCTTCACTTAAGAAGCTTGCCCACTATTTCTACTCATTGTTTCAGTCTTGAAAAGGCTCTTGAGTGTCAGATTAATTAATTAGCTTTTGTTTTTCTGTTTTTCTATTTAATGCTTCTCTAGGTCCCTCCTATTCTGGTCACCTCCCATTTCGTTGCTCATAATGAAAGTTATTCTAAAAATATGTGGTTCTAAAATAATTTTCAACTGACATTTTAAAAGTCTGCGGTAAATGTGTCCAGTGGGATACTCAATACCTTTTCAGTATAGTTATTAAATATCAGCTGACAGATTCGTACAATACCTCTTTGTGATTCAGGTAGGAATGAATAAGGAATTCACAAGATTATCAATTATAAAAGGAGAAAAATGGAAACCAATACAAATATGACCATGCTACAGATATGCTTGTTTTCAATTTCCATCTCTCTTTGCAGTCTAGTGTATCTGAATAATTAACTCTTTTGAATTCTTCCTTTCATTACCTTCTTTCAAGTGCTTTCCTCTCATTTTTTGTTCTTTATTCCAGTTGCAACACAACAATCAACTCTTCTAGAGGCAGAAGAAATGTCAAGACTAACACTGACATAAGTAAAAGGAGAAATGAACCTTTGGATTCACAGAAAATACACATTCTACTCGTATTTCTGTCTCCTGTTAAGAGGGTTAGATATTCCTATCAAAAGCACTTACTACTCTTGTCATTGTATATGTAAACTAAGTCCAGACATAAGATTTCAGAACAGGTATAGTATTGAGCTGAAGGCAATTTAAGAAACAACAGCAGGTATATGTTTTCCCACAGTATCAAGGAATATAGAAAATACATTCTCTGATCAGGCTTTTTCTCTAAGATTTCTTGTTGATTTTCACTACCATCAGTGTATCATTTATGGCCACATTCAGCAATGTGGTATCAGAGTTGTTTTATATGCACTTCATTTATGTTTGCCATGATTTTTATTTAAGGACATTCCTAAGAACATTTATATAAACTGTACAGGTCATTATTCATCTTTGTTATATGGATGGTTTACTAGTTACTTGGCAGCCTGTATGTGATTTATTAGATGAGTGCTTTGATGTCTAAAGGACCAGTTTTTCAAGCTTGTCTGAAGTGGAAGTGATCTTGAGGCTGTGATATATATTGATTTGATTATTGTTTTGTAAATATTTTCTCACTTAATAGAGAGAGAACACAATGCCCCTCCTGCGGTGTAACTACTTGTAGGAAAGGATTCTTGCTAGCCATCAAACAGGACACATAAATCAGTATTCTTGAATACAAAATCTATGGCTTGATTTTAAAAAATAGGCTTCAGGCTTTCCTTTCAAGCTGAGGGTTTGGAGACTGAATTAATTTGTATTTGTTTTCATTTTTTATATTATTTTCTGGGTCGCAAAATTCTGATTTTTGTATATTTATATTGCTTTCTCCATCTTATGCAACAGTAGATGAATTATATGATGAACTATATACACAGAGTTTTCTTTGATAAAAGGATAGTTATTAACAGGATATATATAATATTCTATTGTTTCTATGGAGCATACTTTACGTATGGGAATACTTTACTTTAAGTATGGGAATCCCTTTGCTTATTTTTCTTCCTTTATTTCCATGTCTTTAAATAATCTTCATGCTGAAAAACAATGATAATTGTGGTGATAATAAGCCAATCACCACACGTTAATAAAAGATAGTGCTCTGTCCCATGGACCTAAATAATGGGGTTCATTCATTCTTTTTCTACTTCCCTTTTTTGACCCATCTCTCTCTTTTTATTTCTGTCCTAGGACATCTCACTTCTCAAACTTTTGGAAATATGGATCCCACTCTGCAAGAATTTTAGTTTGCCTTTCATGAAAAAATGTTCTCACTGCTGAATGCTTTACAGCAGTTTGTTTTTCTGAGATATTCTCTTAAATTACTTTTTTTTTTTTTTTTTTTTTTTTTTTTTAAATGGAACCCTTCTATTATTTTAATTTAATTGAGTGGTTGTGGTGTTTGGGGTTTTTGGCTTTTTTGGTGGGGGGGTTGTTTTTGGTTTTTGTGGGGTTTTTTTTGGAGGGTGGTTTCGTTGGTTGGTTGGTTTTGGTTTTGTGTTTGTTTTTTTCAGTTTTGGCATTTTCCCCCAGAGTCTTGGAATATTCTGTATTGGATGGTCTTAATAACATGTCAAAATACCTTTTCATGTACTCTTGTACAATACAGTAACATTACAATTATTTCATTAAGGCATTGGTTATACTTTCATTGTATTTAAATTTTCAGATAATTTTCTCTGCTTTGTTGTTTGCTTGGTACCTAAAAAAGGAACTCTTTTCCTCAAAGGCAGGGCAAGTCACATTTCACTGCTTATTGTCTCAGCCTTCAGAATAGATATTTGCCCTGAAAATTTTGCAAAGGTCAATTTCCCAAACCAGGTCATAATCTTACAGAAATAATCAAGTTTTGCTCACTCATCTCTTACATTGGCATTTCAAATTGTTGTATAATATTCTACAGAAGTTCATAAAATTTTGGTACTTTTAATTTTCTTCCATTTTCTGTTTGTCTTTGCTTGCTGGGAATTACATTGCTAGGGAAAGTAAATACTTTCCCTAGGTCATACCAACTTTTCTATCTAAACAAAAATGTTTTGCTCACTGCACTGTTGTAGATTTGTCCTCTGAAAATGGAAATGAAATCCACTGCTTTATTTTTTATAAAACCATTCCAGAAAATGAATAGTGAAAATGTATTGATGCTTCCTGAAATTTAACCAAGTCTAGTTGAAGGAGGGATCAATTTCCTATTAATGTCCATCCTTCTCTTCTTGGATCAAGAGGTGATCTCAGAGCATAGTGTCATCTTGTCTTCATCTACTTTTCCTGGATTTACCAGCATTGGGCTTTGCTGGGATATTGTCACAAATTCTTGTGCTTATTTCTCAGCAAGGGGTTTTCATGAATATGTAATTGTATAGATGACCTTCTTAAGTAGTTTTGTAATAGTCTTTGATTAGCCATTTTAGTTAATTTTCTACTTAGCACTGCATGAGTGTTTTTTCTCAGTTCTACAGAATAAGTTAATAGTTTGAAGGTTTGTTTGTTTTTTCTTGAAAAGTAGATGCTTTTAATTTCAGAAGATACAGTGTGTTGTTTCATACTATTATATTTCTATTAATCTTGTACCTGAAGCATCATAGTATAGCATTAGTGCTCTGACAAGTATTGTTATGGAGTTAAAGGTGCTTCATTTTATAATTTTGAGTTTTAACCTTCTTTGTTGGATCTCTTCCTATACTGATAGCTCACACTGAGAGCTGCACCAAGGATTTACAGCTTGTGGAAAGTGGCTACAGGTTCTGAAAAGTGACATGATGGTCAATATGCAGCACACAGTAATGCACAAACTTTAGGAAAAAGAGAAAGGCGTGAAAGAATTGATATGAACCCAAGTTGTCATGTCTCTCACACCTGCAATGCATTAGCAAGACTTAGGAGCATTTTGAGAAGGACACTGAACTTAGCAAGAGGCAGTGCTCCAAGGATTTTGAGGTTTTAATTCCAAGGTATTTGGAGAAGTGATAGAAAATAACAGAAAATGCTCCTTCAACTAGTGCTTTCGGAGTTCTTTGAAGGGGAAAGTTGGTAAGAATCATATGAAACAGTGGTTATGGCTTACATGGAAATACTGTGTAGATCTACAGCCTACTAGGATGCAAAAAGAAGGGAAGTATACTAATCTTTGTGGATTTGTTTTGTTTTAGACAGGATTTTTTCAACTTTTCTGTTCTATGCTTAGGAATCCATTAAAGAACACTAGGTTCTTCAGAAGTTTTGTTTTCTTTTGTTTTGGTTTGTTTTTTTGGTTTTTTTTTTTTTTTTTTCCTTTCTCAGACTGCTGGTAATGGATCCTAATCAACATCCTGTTGATCTTTTCCGATACCTGAAAAGAGTCTGTAGTGAGGTGAAGGTTCATCTCTTCTCCCAAGTAAAAAGTAACAGGACAAGAGGAAATGGTCTCAAGTTACAAGGGAGATTTAGATTGGATGTAAAGAAAAATTTTTTTACTAGAACTGTAGTAAAACATTGAAACAATTGCCCAGGGAAGTGGTTGAGTTACCACCCCTGGAGATAATGAAAAGATGTATAGGTGTGGTGCTTAGGAGCATGGTTTAGTAGTGAACATGGAAGTGTTGGGTTAATGGTTCAACTCAATAATGTAGAGGTCTTCTCCAACAGAAATTATTGCATGATTTTTCTATCTAATAAGAGCTTGTCTCTTTAACCGTCTTGTATCTGAAGTTCAATATCAGATTTGTTATTGTGGAGCAGTTATACACATGACAGAGAACTTTTCTAGAGCCTTGCATACAACACAGGATAACTCTCTCAAACAAAACATCCTCACTGCCTCTCCTCTTCCCCTCACCAAGGAGCATCCATATCCTCTTTCCCATGAGCTAACAATATGCCAGTGTGTAGGAACATGAAGCATATGGATTTTGGATTTGCCTACCACTCCTGCGGTACCACTGTAAAAAAATATATAATTTCACAGAGCAATGCTATTGCCACTTTGCTGCAATGCCTTTTATATCCTGTGTATACTTTGCCGTCTTCTAATAATGCTCAGCTGGGACTGAACCCTTTTCCTTGGGTGGATGGCTGTCTAGGGACAACTATAACACTAAGGTTTTCAGAAAAGCTTCTAGATGCAAAAGAGCACACAAGGTCAAGTGGATAATGCTCCTCCAGAGGACTCCAAAATAAAGTACTCTTTTGCTAAAGTGGGAACAGAATCATTTAAGAAAAATGAGACCACAGACTCATTTTACATGCCAGGAAGAGAAAAAGCCACATAGTTCAGAGTCCCCCATTAGATGAGGACATGGTAGAATAAACATCTCTAAAAAAATTCGAGAGCATTAAACAGTGTTTTGTTTTGCAACATGACTTTGATAAGGGTGCAGTATGGAGATATGGAGGTGTGCCAAGTCTGTTGGAGCACTGTTGGAAGAAACTAGGACTGAGACAATTTTACCCAGCCCTGACTTAATCATGTATGTTCTACATATGTCCTAAAAGGATGGAAATAAAAAGAAAGTTAGTTTTTATCTTTTTTTTCTTTTACCCCAAATTCAGGTTTTCTCAGACAGAGTGGCACTTCTTGCATGCTGATGTATTTACAGATATAATACTGTTTCAGACAGTCAGGAATTAGGGCTTAAATGTGACATAAGAGCAAACTATTGCAAAACTACAGGGGCTGGGAACTGCTTTTTGCATGAAGCTGGATTTAATTATATGCTTGTGCACATTGTGAAAGCAGAGTCTTGATGTGTAGGTCAAAGAACAGCACTTAAATGTTGGGGACACATCTCTGAATTAAAACCACGTCACTTTTCTCAGTATCCATTGTGGCTCTGTTTTCCTCATGATGACTCTAATGTTTCAAGTATTTGGATTGAACCATCTGGGAATACAGAGCATGTGTGAATGCACATAAAAGCAGTCTCCAAAATAAAGGTTACCGCTTTTCCAAATATTTTCTATTTTTTTGTCAAATGTAACATGGTATTTCCAGGTAAAGAATACTTAGAATTTATGTGGAAAGTGAAGGAGGAAATGGAAGATGAATTAAATTTGTTGTATATCAGCGCCTTAAAAGGATAAAAACTTTTTTTCAGTTATCCTGCTCCCTAAAGCACCTTTGAGTTTTCAGCAAAAAACCCTTGTGGTGGATCACAGGCTGATGTAAATAGGCATGCCTTTCTTGACTCCCATATTTTCCCCCTGTTCTAATTCTTAATATTTTTATTTCTTTTCTTATTATTTTTAAGCATTATTACCCCTATACAGGAAATAAAATATTTCCTCAAGAAAAGAATAAGACATGATGAACAATCTTTCACATTTTAACTACCCTACATTATTATCTTGTGTGATAGTCTTGGGGACAAGCCATCTGTGCTTTACAATTATTCTGGCAACATTAATAAAATATTCTCACAGTGTTCTTGCTTACTAAATGCATAAAACAATTATTGCTAGTTAGTTCTTTTGTTTAAAACATGCCACAATATACTTTACAGTTGCAACCACAAAGTCCGCCTTTGCTATACAGGGTGATATATAAGATTATCTCTATTTCTACACGCACTTTACTCGGAATGGAAGATTTCTGTTGTAGTTGTGTATAACGGTTACCAAATTTTGGCTTTCCTAATAGCTTTTATGTATTTTGATTAAAGACTAGGTGTCCTGCCTTTAAATTGCATTGATTTACCTTAAACTAAAGAATTCTGACAAGACTGTTAGTGGAATAAGGAAATATGAGGTGTGAAAACGGAAGGAAAGAGCTGATTGAAATATTTATAGAAGATTTAAGCTTTATTCTCTCTATATTCCTTTTTTTTTTGTTTCTGCAAGTAGGGTGCATTGTTCCGTTAATATTGTCCAATGAATAAACACAGTTAAATAATGGCACCTACAAAGATGTGAATATAAACTTCCATCCCATTTTACTATCTTACTCTTATTCTTGGCTTTTGCTAGTAATCTGATCAAGGTGTATAGATATTTACTCTCTTTGATAAGTTTTTTTATGTGAAGACCCAGTTAAGAACATGTTTGGGAATATAATATACCTGTGGAAAGTCTGGAAAATAAACTCTTCAAACAAAGCCAATACTTAGAGTAAATTAAAGGATGAGCATTGGATTAGCAAAGAGTCTTCTTTGTAAACAAGTAAATTGCTAATAATATTGATTGTTAAGAAGGTAGTGTTTTCCACAGCATGGATTGGGGTAAAAGCGATAGCTATCCAGTGCTTACTGTTTTAAGAATTTTGAAAGCCTCTCTTTCATCAAATGGAAACTGGTACAGGTCTAAGGATACATAATATATGAAGCAATGCCAGGCTGAACACAGGGCCTGAGCTCTGACTGGAATCAGACCAATATCAAACCAGGAGCCCACAGTGCTCTTTGTGGAGTATCTTAGAAGTAAATAGAATTAGGATTTGATCTTACTGTTCCAGAAACATATTTTAGGACAGCACTATTTGTCCTTTGGAAGTGACCTCTCTCTCCAGCTTCTATACAGAAAGACTGTAGGAAAATAAGTCAACTGTTTAGCCTGGAAAAGAGGATACTAGGTTTTATAAAATTACCCTATTTTAATGTGTGCTACAAAAATTTCAAATTAATTTGAAGACAAGGTATTTATAGACCTCCATGTACAGCTTAAATTCAGTCTCAGTATTTGGGATGATATTTTACATGTACACGACTTATCTAAGAAGAGTGTGATTGACAGTCAATAGGATGTGTAAATCTAAATTGCTTAGATTGCAGTTTTAGAGTCCAGTTTTTATCCATGCAATCCATATGTACTATATAGAATTATAGAGTGGTGTGTGTGAGGGAGAGCAACAATTTTATTCTGCTAATCAGGGAGGCAAGGAGCATTTAACATTTTTAAATTAAATCAAACCTAAGTTTCATCTTTTTACACTTTAGCAAACACTTGTAAATATTTCTCAGAGCGCTTTGGTTTATGTGAATGCTTTACAATGAATGTAAAATATGGTTTATTATTATTTCCAGACCACAGAATATTCTGAGATGGAAGGGACCCAGAGGGATCATCAAGTCCAACTCTTAAGTAAATGGCCTGGGCATGCATTGAACCCAAGTCTTTGATGTTGTTAGCACCATGCTCTAACCAACTGAGCTAATCTCATGGTCTTTAGTCAGATGTTCATCTAGTTGGAAAACACAGATGCTGAAGGGAATCTCAAAGGCTCATTATAGTATTTTTAGTTACTTCAGAATATATTAATCACCAAAGTGTCAGGACAAAAAATCTTACATTAAAACAGTTTTCTCTGTTGTGCAACCAACAACACTTCTTCAGGAACTGAGTGGTCTTCTGAAATACAGCTGTTTTGTAAAATAAAATATAGAAGTTATGAGTCTTTTATTTTGCCGGTCCTATTGACATTGTTTTCTCTGTTGAATCTGTTTAGCTGTTCTAAACAGCAGTGTTGAAAGTTACAAATCAGGGGAGGAAGCCATTGTTGCTTTAGAAAAGTGTCATAAGAAAATTTTAGCAAAAAAAGGAAGGCTTTATAATCTATCTGATTTTGCCGGATATGTGAAATCCTTAGGACGTATTTTCCTGGACAAGTCTGGAGATAATATTTAATTCTTTACAAAAAAAATTATTTAAATCTGTATTTGCTATATTTGTATGTTTGGGGGGTTTTGGTACCTTTATACTTATTTGTGCCTTGCACATAAAAGGAAAGGGAAAAATTCTACATTTGAAGTTGATAACATTTTTTCACTAAAAATTATTTATTTCTCCTCAAATTACAGAAATGTATCTTTGGAAAATAATTAACTATAAGTGTACATTAATGTTAATAAATGTATCTTAGCTATTTGGATTTACGTAAAAAATATATATTTAATCTTTGTCTTTTTTCTGTTCTATGGATTTTTTCACTGTGGTCTCTGCAAAATTTCTACTCTCAAAGTGAGAAAGCAAGTAGTTAGGTCCCATTTTCATGTAGACCAATTTTAGCAGTGGGCTTAGTTTAAATTTGCTGCATCATCTGTATAATGTTGCTTTTGTGGCATTATAAACTTCTCATGTGTACTGCCAGAAGACATAAAATGGCCCAGTGGCATATGTTATGTTCTTGCATCTGCCTAATTTTCGACTTGAAATACCACACAGTAATGTTTGTGATAAACTACACACAACAAGGTCAAAGCAGGTGCCTGCTGGGATGAGTAATCATCTTTATTTCATCATCTTATATCAACAGGTATCATGGAGACAAAGTAATAGCTTTTATGAGAGGAGCTTCATATGTACTTCTGAAAAGTTATGAGGCACAAGACAGAATCAACTAAGAGATAATGACTGTAGATTTGCTATAGAGTGCCCCGCAGTTCAATTTACATTGCATCCTGAAGGGTACGGTGTAGGAAGGACAGATTTTTCAAAACAAATAGGCTTGAAAGTACTATCTAATCACTAATGCTCAAACTGTGTGTGCTGCTTTTAGAGTTCCCTCTCTGTAGAGAGTGTTTTGTTTTGGTTTTTTATATGCAGTTTTACCTCCCTTTTTACTCTCTGTTTTTTAAATAGCAAATATATGCATCCCCTAACTTATATTTCAACACTTGTGCAGCCCTAATTGTCACATGAAAAGTGAAATAGTTTTACATTACCTATAATGGAAATATTGTACCTCTGTTATGTCTAATATCTAAAGAATTACTGTATTAATGACAGTCTAAGCTAAAGTCAAATAAGTGGGTACAGGTAATATTTTAGGAGATAAGTGATAAGAGCTGGAAAATACATAAATACATCTTTACCTAAAACAGCATGGAGTAAAATAGAGAAAAAAATCTGGATATGCAACTCACAGCTCAACGGTTCAGCTGTCTGCAAGTTAGTGCTTTGTGAAGCTCAACAGTATGTGTCACTTCAGTCGGCTCTAATGAACAAAACTGTAACTGAGTTGTGCAAATACACAAGTCAAAGCTGTGTAAGACAAGCGAAGTGAAAATAAAAATAGAATTTAGTTTTTGAAATTGCTAATAGTAATTCAAAGTGTTATGAAAAACATGAAAATCTATGGCACATGATAAGTTTTGGAAGAAAATTACTCACTGAAATAAAAGTTCAACATGTTTTGAGGACCAATTGGTGATAGAAAAAAATACATTTTGCTGTATAGGGCCACCTGTTGCCAGTTACTGTCACCTGGACCTGCAGACCCCTGAGGCTGTGGCCTGCTCCAGCTCCTGGCATTGATGATTCCATTCCCACACACACAGCCCCCATGCCATGGTTGGCCCCCAGAGGACGTCCCCTCTGTGCTCTTGCCTTTAGACAGACACACAAGGACCAGGGGCTCTCATCCCTACAGCCCCCCACACCCTGCGGTGTCATGTGTCACCAGCAGCTGTCCACGACTACACTGGTCCCCCAATAGCCAGTTACTGCTGTCATCTTGAAAATGGAAAAGTGCTAGAAATTTAATATATAAGACAGACTGTACTGGCAAGGCTTGGGGAATGGACAGATAACCAGCCAATCAACCAGAAAACAACACATGACCAGGTCTTTTTGTTCCCTGGTGTCTCTACTTTCCCACACTTATTCCTTCCCAAACCACTTAGATCCCTCCCCTAAATATACTCATAAGAATTCCTGTGAAATCCTGAAGTATATTTCCTCTGCATCCCCTAATGTGTCTCACAGCCCTAGGCACTG
This sequence comes from Acanthiza pusilla, assembly GCA_036630365.1. Taxonomy (NCBI): domain Eukaryota; kingdom Metazoa; phylum Chordata; class Aves; order Passeriformes; family Acanthizidae; genus Acanthiza; species Acanthiza pusilla. Next base: position 30,716,878 of record JAXCHO010000164.1, read on the forward strand.
ACCCCCTCAAAACAAAAGGTGTTCCTGCACTGGCTGACTTTGATGTGTTTCACAAGTGAGTCTAGGTCAGGCTTTTCTGAGACAGATGTGGCAGGGCCTGGACAGGGCAACCCTTGCTCCAAGTCCTTCATTTGTTTTTATGAATGACTTTGTGCCCCTGTGCATCTCTGTGTTTGTGGAGATGAGCCTCTGATGGACAGATGGCTCCTGTGATGGGCTTGGGAGGAAGATGAGGGTTTCTTTGGACCTCCTCACCCCAGATGTTATCTCTGTGTTCTCCTTTGAGGGACATGAGCTTTTGTCACAGATGTGCTTTTGTCACAAAACCTAGAAAAAGATAGATGATGCAACCTCAATTGATCGGTGGCTACTTGCCCAGGCTTGTCTGGTGCCTGTTGAGCACCATGCTTTCATTTTTAGAATATTGGTCTTAAATATTGGCATGGTATACTAATAAATACTTGTTTTGTACTGTATACATTCCATATCGTTCTGTCAAAGATGCCCAAACAAAAATGATCAGTGAGGACTGAGCTGCAGACCAGGTTTTATATGGAAACTATCTTGTCCCTAAAGAATATATAAAAAGAAGGCTTTTCTGCCGTGTGAACTTCAAGCATGCAAATTTAATTCTTTTTTCCAGTCTCCTAGTCTACCTGAAATGATGTTTTTATAGTTATCAGCCTTTTTCAACCAGAGATATGGTCAAAAAAAAGATGAACTTTGGCTTTCAGAGTTTCCTTTGCCTGGGTCACAGGAAACTCAGCAGTGGGAGGACACTGTGTATGACAAAAGGCAACCATCTTGGACAAGCCTGAATGTTCCAAACTCTAGCTTTCAGTCACCATTGTGTCATTGCATGCTTGTGAATAACACTGAAAAATGCCTGAGGAAAAAAAGAGGTTTTGTTCTTTCCCAGGAGAGTGAAATTGATTGCGTACTTTAGTTTCAGAAGCATCTGGGAAATTTTTTTAACGAAGAGAAAAAGTGCTAATTGTGAGATGCAAACAAACTTGTCTTGAAAGGCAAGCAGCTATTGTGAGAAAAGATGTAATGTGGTTGCAAAATTCCCTTACTCTCACAGCATTTCTTGACATTTACAGAGAATAAAACCTGCATAATAATAAAAAAAAATCTTGGTTTCTACTCATCAACTGTTTTTAAGTAGACTGTGGTTTGTCAGACTTTGTTTACCTGTAGCAAAATATTCTAGTCTGGTGAAGGTAGATTGCGGGGGTTTTATGTGACTATTTTCAAAATAGAAACATCACACAATAATGCTTAAAAAAAGAGCATGTAAAAATTAACAGCGTCCATGCAAGTCCATGCAGAATCTTTTATTTCAAAAATGTTTCAGGTAAATTGTTATGATGTATTGAAAAGAGTGTAATTGCTTAAGAAAAATGTGATGTAAACCGCATTTAATAGAAAAGACTTCAGGGGCCCATCTACTATGCTAAATTCCGTACTTTAAAAAATGTGATTAACCCTGGATTTCCCCTTATCCCAAGTGAATTGTATAATGGGTCTCTTTATTTCTACAGCAAGAAATAAGTTTTCTTATCCTTTTCTCAAAGATTGCCCAGACAGAAATTTAGCCAGTCCAGAAAATAATACATTTCCTGGAACATTTTCTCCATCCTGGGAGGCTGAGAGGGAAAATAACAGGTCAGATGAGGTCCCAATTTCCTCCCAAGAAGAAACTTGAATAACTACAAAAACTGGAAATTTTGGCAACAAGTCTCTGCCTACATTAGGGTCTCAAGACTATGGGATAAAGCTGTGACTGTGGCAAGAGAAGCCAAATGGGAATTTTTCTGGAAGGCCAGACATGTCAAGGTGTCTTAACACTCTGCCTTAAATCTGAAGAAAATTGAAGCTATTTGGACACCCACTGCTGTAATTTCAGTTGAAAAAAATAGCTCTGGACTCAAAGACTGAAGTTTGATTAATCTTAAGGTCTGAACTTTGGAGGAGCAGACATATGCAAAACCAGCTGGATTTTTACAGTTTTATCAAATACAGTTTGTAAATGTGATAAATTATAAAAAAAGGCTTCCCTATGCCCTAACTGCAGTTTTTAATTGTTGCCCTGCATCCAAGCAGTTGATGCAACTTCTGTCTGATTACACAATATGTCAAATTACAGGTAACACTTTCAATTAAAACCCACATTACAACTGTGCTGTTTTTACAGGAGTGTCTGATCCAGTGTTTGTGATTAAACAAGTGGTTTCTTGCAGGCAAAGCACAAAAGAAAATAAAGAAATTATGATAAACAAGAAAATTGTACTTTACTGCCTCCCAAATTATTGCAAATAATTGTACCATAGATACAACCTATCAACAACACATCAAGTGTCTGATGTACATATAAGAGTCTATATTCAGTAACAGGTTCCCACAGATAATCACAAAGGAAGGTTCTTAGCATCATTTAACAATTTAAAAAATCCCTTATTTCTCTTCAACTACGTTTTTGAACCATATTGGAGTATCCGTCTTAAATTTTGCCAGATTTTACATAGAAAAAATTCTTTTTCCAAGGGTAAATAATAAAAAATTTAAAGTGCTTTTGTATTTTAATGCCACATTTTCACTCGCATAAGTTCATAAAAAATCAGAAAGTTTCTCCATCTATCCCAGGTGAAATAAGTGAGTCAAACCTCAGCTGGCTGCAAGAATTGCTGTTGCAGTTTTCCAGCTGTGGGGAGCTCACTGCAGATTCAGCAACCACGTGTGACATTATGCTTATTCTTCTTTGGGCAAATAATTAAAATGCTCAGTTTTCATATATTTCCAGTCCACAATTTATTACAGGGGAATATTACATATTCACAGGGGAAAATACATCTCAACATTCCAAAATGTCTTTAACAATCAATGTATGAATACCAAAAAATAATACTGTACAAATAGTTGTTTTTACATGAAAAAAAAAAATCCCGCTCCGTTAGCATAATTCATTCAAGGTTATTTAAAACAATACATGGAATTTATATGTAAAAGAAAATGCAGCGAACATGCAACATTTGAGCAGGAATACAAAATAGCAGTCACCTTCCTAATGCCTGCGAGACAGGCACTCTTATATTTAAAAGAGGAGATTATAGCTAGCAGAATGACAATCTCTTGCAAGCTGGAAGTCTGTACACTGACTAATGCACCCCTCCCTCTTTGAAAAATAACATGATAATACAAAATTATTATTTTTATTATAATAATTGTCCCATGGTTCTCATACATACGTGGAATGTGTGAGTTCATATAGTAAGCAGACCATCCCAAGTAAACAGGAAATGCGATGAAATAACACACATAGTGTAACAATTTAAGACAAAGTACGTAATAACCAGACAGATGAGCCATTACAGATGATGCCTAAGTAGTGGCAAAAAAAGTTGCGTCAGGTTGTACCTCTGTAACTTTAAAAAATCTTTTCCACAATGTATACTGACTTTGGGAGTGTAAAACCTCCATTTCCATTTCCTCTGTTGTTGTAAATATGAATTTATTTTAATGGATGAAATTTTCTGGGAGAAAGTCAGGAACTGTTGCAATAATTTTTGCTCATAGGAGTTGCTAGGTACCTACCTTTCTTCCGTGTGAGCAGAACGACTTCAGCTTTTCAAGGGCAATTTTGCTAGACAGTACCCCAGTAACCCTGGTTATAGACTGACAGCAGCAGTGATAAAAAGAATAATAGTGAAGATAATATCAGCAATCATATGTCCCTTTGCTACAGCTTTGACTGATACGTCAGAAGTTGCATGGCCTAAGGGATAAATGCACAATGGAGGCTTGTCATGTTTTCTTTACTTTTATTACCTCTTGCTATTTCATATGCATTTTGCATGCAGGATACATGAATACCTATAGACAGCATATTTTATATAGTGCTTTGCACCTAGAAGCTCCTTAGACAAGAAAGGATCCAAACAAAATAAACAGACTTTAAAACCCTCTGTAGTTCACAGCTTTATATCACTGCTGACATAGCATTTTTGAAAACATAAGTTATTGCTGGAAAGGATTGTACTGAAATCAAGCAGGGCTTTCAAGATTCTTGATGTTTTCCTTTCCCTGTTGTCTTCCTAAGAAACATTTTTGTATTTAGATTGGGTTTTGATTAGCAATTTCTTGTTCAATCTCTAGGTGTTTTGAAAGATGGAAGTGTTTATGTTAACTGGAGAAGACTCTGAATGGGAAGACCAAAAATATCATGAGAAATGAATGAAAGGGTTTCTGCTATCCATATTTTTCAGAAAAATATGACCACTTCTAGTTGCAGCCGTTCCTCAAAACCACACAGCAGAATGAAATTTACTATTTATTTACCTGGTCATGGGCACAAGATCAGTCAAGGCATGGTCACCTGAACATTCACTGAATCTGTAGGTTTAGCTGACTTGCTGTCTTACTAATTGCTTCAGTCATTTATTTTCTTCACAGCCTCTTCATACCTGCCTAATTCCATTTTATACTCTCTTCCTGTCCTGTCGCCATTTACTTTCCTTTTTTCCCTGTGTTCATTGCCTCTGAAATAAATCACTAAAGAAAGAGGTATGAAAAAGATAGTAAAATAATGTGTCTTGCCACCCTGTAGTTCCCTCTATGTGCCAGCTCCCATTTCCTCTCTCTACCCATTGAAGTTTGGTAAAGGAACACCTACTGAGACTTTGCATACTGCCCATCACCATGGAGGCTTGTTTTAAACTGGCTCTTAATTATTGCTATAATATTGTTAAAATGAGAATGAGTCAAAGTAAGTACAATTTACATGAATTGAGTATCTTAAAAAGCCAGCAATAAGATCTATGTCCTATTCCAGTGTTCAAGTTCTGAACTGGAATATTATTATATTACATTTCCTTTTTTCCTCCCCTAATTAGAAGGGAACGAAAGGATTTATAAATTAGGTTCACCAATTCTTTTAGGTAAATATTAACCCACTCCTGAAAAGCAATGAAGACGAATAAGAAAGACCCAGGTATCTTCTGACAACAACCTTCTAGCATGCGCTATTAGAAGGTGAACTTTTCAGCACGTGCACACCCAGATAGCTTCCCAGAGTACCTGTCAGCTAAGGTTAGTCCTGTTGCCTGTGACCTTTCACAAGCACATCAACTTCACTTTAGTCATGGAATGTAAGGTTGACTTTTTGTAGTTCTGTGACAAACTCTGTCCTTTTTAAAGTGGTTAACAACTTGAAAATCAAACGTAGATGCAGAAATGCCTTTACAGTGTTGGATAAAGCCCAACTCCCTGAACAAAGAGAGGGAAGGTTAGTTCTTATGTCCCTTCACCTAAGTGGGGCTGCAGGACACCCTCAGAGCCTTCCAAGGGGCTGTGGACCAGAGACTGAATTAGGCGATCAGGTTATCACAGATTAGTTTTTTGTGAACTGGAGTTGTTACAAAGGGGTACAAGTGGTGACTCTGATTACAGCTCTGCTGCAAAAAGCCAATCCTTTCATGAAGAAGCAGAAAACTAACTATACATTTCTAAAAGTCTCATCCACAAAGTCTTAGTCATTATGACTGCACAGCTGAAAAAAATCAGGGAGAGAAGATGCAAAGGGAAACATACATCTTTTGGCATTAATCCTCACCAAAAAAATAACCTCTGTAGTGTCACAGGAAAAAAAAAAGTCATTTGACTTTGATGCATGTGATATCCATTTTTCCATGTGATCTTATTGCTTACATGTCCTATGATGCAACACTGTGGTTTCCCATACAGAAATGAAAGTAAGATTGCAAAGATAAAGAACATGAATGACTCAAGACAAACAATTTCTCAGTAACGGATGCCAGGAAAGTGGAAGCTGTTATGAAACAGAGTTTAAACTTGAACCTAGGATTGCAGCTCTGCATAGTGTTTCGTCACCACATTCTAGAAGACAGCCACACTTTTTCATTCTCAAGTTGCAGTTTTCTCCCTCTCCAGTAACAGTTCCTAAAGAAGTGTTTGTGGGGAAACGCTGTAGACAGATGCTCAGAAATGGAGATAATCAACAAATGGATACATTTTTAACAAAAAAAACCAAGCCCAACTACTGTAAATTATTGAGCTGATCTGGAGCTCAAGGTCTTTGATTATTTTTTGTCAAAAAAGTGGGGTAGCAGGCAGTGGATTGCAGACCCTAAGCCGTTTCAACAAAATAGAATAAGGAACGGATCTCTCAGCCTTTGCATAAAACTATATTTAACTTCTTGCTATTTGCTGTCTTGCAGTAGAAGGAAGGTTTTGGTATCTTCCTGAATCTTTGAGTTAAAACATTTGTTCCTATAAGCAGCATTTTCCTGAGACTGTGAGAGAGAAAGCATTTTTCTGGTACCCATGGACTATACTCCAGGGTAGTAATAAAGTCAAAGCTGAAAGCTACCTTGAGTGATTTGTTTGCATAAAGAATTTTTAAAGCTGCTTATAAAAAAATGATAATTTTCACCAAAACAAAAACCTAAGGAAAACAAAAGCAGTGAGACCACTGCAAGCTCAGTAGTTTCTGCTTCCATCATTCCAGTGTTTTCTCTCAGGCTCTGGAGAATTCTTTTTTGACTCATGAGGCTTTGAGAGTCTCTCCATCCCATCCTCTAGTAAAAGCTCAGGAAAACCAGCCTTCTACACTCTCTTGTATTTAATAATACAGTATGGCCCTTTTTTTCTAGAAGCACACAAGAACTGAAACAATGAAAAAGGTACATGCACAAGTGAATGGCAAAAAAAAAGAAAGCAGAACGAACTTCAGCACTCCATTCATATCTCAGACCTTACATTTCTCCAAGCAAAAGGTCAATTGCTTGAATAGCTCTGACAATTGCCTAACAACTTAATAAACATAACAAGAATTGTGCCAATATGCCAGAGAGTAAGAACCAGTCACACAGGAGCAAATATGTCGTGGAAAACTCAGCAGAAATTATCTGGCTTAAAACAACACATCCTAAGGTAATGGAAACTGGCAACAAAGATGAACTGCTTTCCCAGGAGGAAGACTATTATCATAGGCTAAACAGCTGTTTAAAAGCAAAAGTTACTTCAAACAAAGAAGAAAACAGATGCTTAACTAATTTTAGACATATTTCAGAAGTTAAAAAAAGCACAAAACCACCAAATGTATGGAAATAAGTTTTCTTTAAACACCCAAAGAGTTTTATAGTCTAAGCTGAAAACCAAACAAAAAACCAATTTCTAATACAGCATACTGTGTTTGAAAACCCTGGGTATCCTAACACTCTGTCCTTAGGCATATGTAGCAAAGCTTTCTACATCTCAAGAATCCTCATGCTGCTTCTGGGTATAGCAAACTGAGAGCTGCTGCAGTAGAGGATTTCATTTATCCACAGCTTGTTTTGTGCTGCTAGGACATTATAGGCATTTTCTCCAGGTTCAGTCACAGGGGGCAAGTCCCTGTTCCAGACAAGTGAAGAAATTGATGAAAAAAAAACATCCCACAGACCATTTTCAATTTCTGTAATACCTTCTTTCTATGAGGAGTGCTGATTATACTCCCAAAATTCAAGTGATCTGTGTCTGTGCTATAGCAATTATTAGCTCCTCATACAAAGCAAAATTCAACTTTAGGAGATGCAGGCTTTGGGGGCTCAGCCATGAGTGCAGCAATCAGAATCCTGAGGTTGAACACACAAATTCAGCCAAGTATATGAAGTTCCCACACAACAAATATCGTAAATGCACAACCCAAAATGTATAATACTCGGTGTCCACAAATAATTTTCTAAGTCCTGATTTGAAGGAAATAGTCATGGTTGTAGTTGTTAACTCCACTGCAGATACTACTTAACTCTACTACCTACACTCTTTGGAATCCTCATTTTACTTAAACTATGTATTGAAGGAAGATTCTGGTTTTGATTAGATTTATGGTGCTACCAGAACACAAATAAAAGGTAAGGTAACTTCAGAAACCTGTAACAATATAACAGGAATATATTTTAATAGTGTATAAAATAGCATCAAGAAATTAAAGCAGATAAGTATTTTTATCAGATACGCAAGAAAATTTATCCAAGGATTAAGTTTTAGACCTAAAAAATCCTCATGTGTAAAAAGACTCTAGTTGGGACATGGACAAAGCCTTCTAAAGCTCCTTTTCAAGTTTTCATGTGATTAAGGTTTTTTTGGGGTTGTTTTTTTTTTACCCTCTGAAATGCACTTTTAAAAGTTGCTCCTTTCTTCCAGGTGTTAAGCAAGACTTCTTTTGGGACCTAAAAACTTTCTGAAAAAAACGGTTCCATTACTAATGTATAAGAAAGTGTCCATTCTGGGCAGCAGAGCTAAAAATTTTATTGAAAGGTATAGTTTTCTGACAACTGAAAAGTAGCTTGCAGATTTTGATTTGTCTTAAAAATAACAGCACAGTTCTGGAAGCAATAGTTTCATACTAAATTTGGTCCAATCCTCTGTTCTTGTATGAAATCATATCACAGAAATAAGGCTGGAAGGAAGTTTCAGAGATTGTCCAGTTATCTAGTCTTTCCCCATGTTTTGTGGATCACAGTTCTTGAAACCATTTGTCTATGCTGTTCTTTAAAGCTTCCAGTAAAAACTTTCCCTAAGCACCCTATGCAATCTGTTTTAGGGCTAGAAGGTTTTTACTGCTAGACAGAAAGCATTCAACAGTCAGTTTATAACCAATTATTGTGCTAACACTGTCCTTTAGTCAAACAGGTTTTCCGTTATTTTCCTTCCAGTACAGCTATAAAAAGTAATTCTGTTTCCTTCTGGCCTTCATTTTGCTATGATAAATAACTCAATTTACGTATTCCCAGAAAAATACCTCTTTATTCCCTAAGATTGCTGTTAATATCTATTCTCTTGTCCAGTCTAATCATTGCTGCAAACAGGGGAGTCAAGCAATATTCAGTCTCCTGTCTAGGTAAGGTCATCCTGGAGCTGATTTTCTGATTAAGTTGTAAAATAACATCTGAATTTTTAGCAACCAAAATACAGTTTTCAGACTACAGCACCACAGAACAAATGACTCACAAATATACCAGTAACGCTAGTGAAAACCTTTCTAGCTAAAAGTAAGACATTATTAGTTCACTGAAAGCAAACTGTCTCAAGGATGAGTGTCATTTGAATGAAACCATTTTGAAAGAAAATGTGTAGAGAAAAGGGAGGTTGAATTCCCATTAAGTAAGCATACTGTTTTTGATAATGGAATTTTTTCCTCCCAGGTCCAAAGAGGAAAGAATTCTGGTTAAAATTTAAAATTAGATTCTTACAGATGTCTATGTATTGGCCATTAAATGCAGCATCTTGTTTTTGAAAGATGACATTTATAATGCCTAGGATATTTTCATTTAAGAGCACACTATTCTCATTGCACTGAACAGACAAGCCACAATAATCAACTAAGTTAGGTTCCCTACAAGTTTGCTCCTTTTTTCAATCCTCTTCTCATTTTCTGGCTTCTTTCTTTTCCCTCCTACTTCTCCTCCCTTGAATAAGGTGTTAAAAGACTGTGACCAAGAGCTGTTGTTGAACCAATCTAGTGGAACAAATCTGCTGAATATAGCTGAATATGATATTATACAAATGGAATCTAACAGTGACTCACAATAATAATAATTAGGTGGGAGAGCGAGCTGGTTTTGAAGACCCATTATCCATTTATGCCAAAAGATGTGGTCAACTTACTATTTGTCTGTCAAAAGCCTTGATATCTCAGTAAAAAAGTGAAATATTAATGTGCCTTGTTTTTACTCCTGAATATTCTGCAGTTGAATCAGTTTTCTAATGAAATCTGGGTAGGGATGCGAGACCTGTTAAAGAAAAGAATGCAAGTGCATGAAAAAACATTTTGCTGAGTGTAAAAAACCCACAGAGTTTTCTACAGTAGCTCAACTATCTTTGTGCTTTAAAGCTATGGCTGAAATTTCCCCTGAAGCCTACAATACTGCAGGGAAATGAAGAGTCAAAAAAAGACTGTACTGCAGGCTATGCAGTTCTGTGGCCACTGAGAAGCTCAAGTGATCAAAACTTTGAAGTATGCATAGATCCTCTGAAAACCTCATGGATTTCTGAAAGGAATTGTGTGAGGGGGTTCTCCAAAGCTTCTGTGAAGGCAACTTGTGTCAGTATAGCGTGCTCAGAGGAGCAGGAGTTGTCTAAAATTGCTAGCTACCTTTTGAGGTCAGCAATATTATTTCCTAAGACATTTCCACTTTCTAGTGTTTTGGGGTTTTGTTTTGCTTTGCTTTTCCCTAGCTGCTCTCTATTTATTTCCTTACACAAGAAAAAAATATCATAATTGGCATCCCACAGGTTAATTGTAGAATCTAGTTTCTGATTTTTTTCTACTGCCCTGTGATTTTATGTTTATAGTTTACAGGCAAAGATTTGAAATAAGAGAGAATCCGGTTGAGTGCTAATTTCAGCTAAAGGAATCCTTGCAAAGTTTCTAAACGCTTTAAGTACTTCTAGAGCTGGGGAATTCAAACAGTAAAATGTAGTGCTTGGAAGGAATAACTTCTAACTGAAATGCTGGAGGAAATATCACTGAAGAAAGATGTGGAGACTTTTTCATTTTGTTTTTTTAATCTTGGATTTATTTCTGTGTCTTCTTGCTCTGTTTTGTGCCCTAAAGACATGCTGATGTTTTGAATATTAGGTACTATTTAATGCAAAGTTTTCTGAGAGTCATTAGAGTCCTTATAAGTGAAACTTTCACCCTGATCTGCCCAGAGTGTAATTTCTTAATAAAAATGTAAGCTTTGTGGTTTGGATTTAAGTATACAAATAATGTAATAGCTATACTCACACATTCTTCCCTAAACTTCTTTTCAAAAGCCCTATTATTCCTATTATAACATGAGAAACCAAGTTACCATTCCATGAAGTAGAAATACCCTCTGTGTTATCCTCTCCTGCATTTCTGTGCCTCATGCTATGCTTTCATTTATTTTTTTAAAGAATACCAGTCTGAACCAGACCCAAGGGTATGTTTGAGCCAGTGCAAAAACCTGATTAAGTGCAGAATACATGAAAATTAGCAATACCCTGATTTGTCAGCCAGCAGTGTTTGAACGATCAGAAAGTTCTGCTAAGTACTCTATAACAACAAACCTTTCACCTTGGGTACAAGGTCATATCTGAATAATTTGGTTATGTATGCAGCTATCCAGCTGAGCTGAGTTTTAGAATTACTGACCTTATTTTGGATGGTCTGTAGTTTCCTTCTGCTTTCCTTTGCTTTTTTAGCACTGCTAACACTGTGCTTCAGAGACAATTTCTTTGTTCTGTACAGAGAGATAAACTGTGAAATTAAGCCTCATCAGCACAGCAACTTAGTTCATTTAACACATTTTTCTGAGTAAAAAGTACAAGTGAAGAGCTGAAGCAAATAATTTTCCTGTGAATTGCTCTGTGTATTTCAGAAATGTATCAGTCTACAAAATTTCCCATAAACCAGTTAGGTTTTTATATATTTACATAACACAGCTAATTGCAGATAGTTATGTATTCTTTCCTTGCAATGCTTAAAATATTGGCAGAGAAATAACACTAGATCTATCTTGTGGCAAAATGCCATAGCGTCGTCCAATTTCCGAGGAGCCATATGGCAATGGTACAGCCATCTGTTTATCTTGATATTCCTTTCCTGGCAAACCTTTTACCCATATGGGTTATTGGTGCCCTCATCTGTGTATATCATGAAGAGGTTCAAAACCAAAATCTATAATTTTCCCTGGTATAACTTCTAACAATTACACTGAACATAAAGATCACACTATCCCCATGTTTAACCTCATCCATTTTTGTTATGTACACACCTGCCTTCTTCTGTTAGATGTAGGAACAATTTGATTTCCGGAATTTGTGAAAGCTGTCATCACAAGCTGTCAGGTTCGAGGCGTCATAATCATCTCAAAGGACTGATAGCTTGTGCTTTGTGGATTTGAAACTTCATCACTAAAGAGATTAAATGATCCGTCCTTTTACACGCTGACAGGGTAGCAATTTTGTGTCAGTGTAGAGATTCACGCATTCAGACAGTAAAGCCATGCCGAATATATGTGGAGCCCTTTTACATTTTATGTGACAGCCATTTTCAATAATGTCTAAAATATTTGACATGCACTGTTTAGAATAATTTTAAATAAGGGAGAGTGTCGGCTTTCAGCCTGATGTATTTGTAAGCCTGAGTGAAATCATGTTTATATTCCATTTAGCAATCTGCTCTTTAATTTCCTCTTTGCATGAAAGAGTTGTTGCAAATTGGATACACCCAGAGTACAAACCAGACATTTTAAGTGTATATATGTTTCAAATCACATCAGAATAGATAAATATGGCCTTTGTTTATTTCAGGATTTTTTTCCCTGTTTTTAAAGTAATACAAACAATTCCATTCCGGATACAAAGCAAATGCAAAGATGCAAGGAAAAGCAACATAAGATAATGCATTTTTGGGGGCTATATTGAATTATGTAAATTATTAATTGTTTTGCAGCTCTTAGGTGTTTGTTGACTAATGAAATACATTGACTTGTTGCTTTCCACAAATTTGTAATACAGTTTATTTATGCAATTCATTGGTTTATTTGGCAACTTTATTGCTTTTCTTTGAAAGATCATGTTTTGTGTACTTTAGACTAGTTACAATTCATGCAATGTACTTTTATGAAAATTTAATTGGATTATCTCTCTGATTTTCTGTTAAGAATTTTAAAAAAATGTAAGTCTATTTGTTTGCATTTTAAGTATTCTGTGTCTGTTGCTGATTTCAGTTTAGTGACGTTTATGGTAAAAATGTCTTTAATTTTTAAGGATCTCTACAATGGCCCTAGTTTTTAAAAATTCTTTCCTTTAATAACAAACCATTAGAAAATCACACATCATGTTCCTTTCTTTTTAGATGAATTTTAACAGACTTTCCAACCTTAGTTTTAGAACCAAGATTATTCTCCAGCTCTTCAAAAACTCTTATTATCTCAACCACTAACAAATCATCATTGGCTTTGATACTAGCAAGACTTTGAGACATGGTTTAACTTTTAACGTTACATTGCATGCTTGTGTGCATATGTGTGCTTTCAACCCCATTGCTGCTCTATATATCATCTGTCATCTACAGACATGCTACAACTTATGTGGCTTTTCTTTCTAATGTTTGTTCACACACCTCTCTGTTATCTCTGTGAGTAGATTCTTGACTCAAATTTGGCAGCAAACAAGCTCAATTCTATTTTTGTAAAAACCTTCCCGTGAAACAGAGAGCAAAGTGTACGAAGTCTAACAGGACTGTTATACCAAGGATGCCCCAAAATGGGAAGTTTAAATGATTGAGGAGTAAATAAAACTGTGTTTTTTTAACAAGGTGCCCTAATTTAACCTGTCAACTTTACTATAGTGTTGAGTGTTCTGTAACAGGTGCAAATACACCCTACTTTTCATTCTGAGCAAAATAATTTGTCTCACTCTTGGCACTTGAATGGTGCTCTTTCATTCCATGTGCAGACACAATACCCCCTAACAATGTTCAGACATTTCTGCCTTCTTTGCTTCCTTTAAGCTTTCTGCTAACTTAGGACATTTACATAAGAAAATCTGCTTGGCTTTCCAAGGGGGTGACATTTCTATTTTGGGACACCTTAAATATATCCTCTTGGTCCCAATTTAGTAAATGTATCACTGCCTAAGGACTCTGATTCTGCCTTGAAGGTCTTGGCACAAGGAGGAGACAGCTGTGACTTTTCTCCCTCTTTTCCAACATGCCAGTGGCCTAGCAACACATGAATAGCACTGTCATGAAAAGAGCCTCGAGCAGAAAGAAAAACCAAATAAAATATTGGGGTGCACCACCTATCAAAATCAAATAGGGGAAAACAGTCTCAAATATGCCATAGTTATGGTTTCCAGAGGCTGTATTATAACTTCACCCGGCTCCACAAAAGGGCAGAGATCAAAGGAAATGCACCTGCATCAGCATGTCGCTTCACCCATGCCAGCATTGCCACCAATCTTTTAATTACTCCAGGGCAATTAACACAAATACAGTTCTTTCAGGACCCAATCTAAAAATTTTGTTTGCTTCTCTACATTGTGCAGCTATACTGGTATTTAAAAGACTAATAAAATAGAAAACGTAAAACAGGTTTAGGTACTTGGAGCCTGAGACTACAACTGAGCTATGTAGTGAGATGGTCTTTAGTTCTTCCCAAATTCCTAATCCCTAACATCTCAGGCTTATGACCCCACCAGATCACATCCCACCTCCCATCTAGGAAAAGGCTGCCTCACACTTTTTTGAAAAGAAGAGGCAGGAAGTTGAGTGTAAAAAGGAATCATATGTGTCTAAAGTTCTTGAGACAAAATTGGGTGGCAGCTGAAACATATAACCAGACTGAGTCCACCATATAAATCCAACATATTTAGGTTTTGAACATGGAATTTTTAAAGGTATGGAGACTGTGAATTTTCATAAATTACCTTTTATTGCATTACAGCTCCTCTGGTAGTTTGTGTACCACTTTTCCTAAACTCTGTCTTGTGTTACTATGAGTGCACCATAAAAGAAATAATGAGACCTGATAGTTCAGGTAGCTTTAGAAAAAAGTCTGTAAAATCTCACTTAAGTGTCTCTAAGTAACTTTGGAACTGATCCAACCAGTGCTTTTCAAACCATTGAAAGGCCAGAGAAAATGCCAAAGTATGAGAAATAGACTGAGCTGGTTTTGGCAGGGCTATTGTTAATTTTCTGCACGGTGGCTAGTCCATGACTGTGTTTTGGATTTGTCCTGAACACGGGGTTGATAATACAGAGATGTTTTTGTTGTTGTTGGGCAGGGCTTGCCTTACATGGAGCCAAGACCTTTTCTGCTTTCCATTCTGCCACACTGGTGAGGAGACTGGGGATGCATGGAAGGTTGGGAGGAGACACAGCCAGGACAGGTGACCCCAACTGACCAAAGGGATATTCCAGACCATATGGCATCACCCTCAGTGTATAAAGCTGGGAGAAGGAGGAAGGGGGGACATTTGGGGTGATGTCCTTTGTCTTCCCAAGTCACTGTTACCTGTGATGGGGCCCTGCTCTCCTGGGAATGGCTGAACACCTGCCTGCCCATGGGAAGCAGTGAATTAATTCCTTGCTTTGCTTTGCTTGGGTGTATGGCTTTTGGCTTTCCTGTTCAATTGTCTTTATCTCAGCCCATGAGTTCTCCAGCTTTTACTCTTTCAATTCTCTCCCCAAAGCCATAGGTGAGGGGGTAAGTGAGTGGCTGTGTGGCTGTTGGCTGAGGTTAAACCATAACATAGACTTTTAATTAAATCAGTGTAAAGTCAGCTCATAATAGCATTAATCAATGGCTTAGTGCAGTTAGTAATAATAAAATTAAATGGTCACAGCATACAACTTACTGCAGATAAAGAAGTAGGCTTAGTGAAGGCTTTAGTGTTTTTTCCTCTCACTGACACTAAGCTACGTAAATCTTCAGCTAAAGAGCTCATCAAGCATACCCCTGACTTCACTAGAAAATGCAAACTTACCTCTTGAGCTATTGCATTTAACAAATGAATACCATTAATTAGTAGTGATGTCAGGAATAATTCCTCTAAGCAGAAGACCAATGTACATGTCACTCTCACTTTGATCCTTGGGAAAAAGCTCTTGCTCCTGGACAGGTCTCAGAAAACACTGCTGTTTTCCAGTGAGAAGAGCTGGCGTCATGTGAAAGCATGGCTGGAAGGCTGCTGGCATATGATCCAGTGTTCTATTAATGGACATGATGTTTGGCATTAAAACTGTGAACAAAACTCTTCATTCCTTTAATTCCACTCACGCCTTGGAAACAATGTTCAGGTTAACCAGTTTCTTCAGGCAAAGGCATAAAAAATCCTCTATGGAAACACAACACATCTGCAGATAACTACAGATTTTTCAGTGAACATAGATTTTTGAAGATTTGGAAAATAACAATATTGATACTGTTTATTTTTAAATTCGTATCAGATTGGATAAGAATTGCAAAGCCTGATGTTTCATGAGAGGAAGGGAAAGGAGGGTACTGTTCTACATAGCACAACTCTTTGTGGCTCAAGATATTCATGGGTCTCTCAAGAAAATAATAAGTCCACTTTTGCTGAGATCTTGCTCTACAGTTGGGTTGTTTTTTGTTTTTTTAAAGTAAAAAAGCCTTCAGATAATAAGTGTTCTCTAACCTCTTTACATATTAAAACTCTAAGTTTCAATATGCTCTTTTCACTTCAACAGGCTGACTGCAAAAGGTGAGAAAGTAAAAGCATTTCTTCTCATTTTGTAAGAACAGTTGCTTTAGTAAACAGGACACAGTTTGACTGTGATTCACAACAAATAGTACACACAGGATGCTCACAATTTTGCAAGTGTTCTTGGCAGCAAGCAAAAGAAAGCTTGACCACCACCATCTATTTGCAGAAAAAGATGTGTTTATTGGGATGTGCTTCTTGACAAGATATCAAAACTTGAACTAAGGTTATATTACAGCTTTTTGTTACTTTTGTTTAGTTAATTTAGAAATTATATTAATGCCCATGAGTAGTGACTCAAGTTGAAAGCCAGATCATATTCCAGCACTAATGAAACTTCTGTCTGGTTTCAGAGATTTTTTTTGAAGTGCTAACCTCAGTTTGGCTTCCCTTCTCTTGTCCATAAGTGATCAAAGACCAAAGCTGTAGCAGAGCCTATTTGGGACATAAAAAAATAATTTTTTCAAAGAAAAGGAAGGGATGAGAAGTGATTAGATTAAAAAGAAGACATATGAAATACTGGTTGAAGAACAAATTGAATCAGGAATTCATTTATACTGAATCCATGTTAAATTTTGAGGTTTTTGTGTGGAAAAAAAGAAGCTGAACTATAGGTAAACCATCACTTGGAGGTGTTTGTTGAATCACAACTGCAAAAAAAATGAGGAAAACCTAGAGTGGTAGAGTACTTCCTCTTTTCTCTTCTTGCTTGTCATTACTTGTCTGCTGAAGTTTTGTGCCACTAGCTTGCCACTGCACCTTCTTAGCACATCTTCAACTCTGTTTTCCAGATCGCGAGGGATGGAAAGAAGCTGTGGCAGTATGAGGGGAATCGGAGCATGTAAAGGCTGAAAAGAAGGGTAAAACCATATCCTGAAGGAAGGTCTGTCCATTGTTATTTAATCTTTTCTAGTCTTTAAAACTGCATTTTTGAATGCTGGCCAACTAATTAATTGCTCTAAACATTAGTCAAAGCTACAACCAATACAGCGTCAGCTGTAACTGGAATGGAAGTGGAAGCAAATGGAAAAATCTGCTGGTTTGTCCCACTTAACAAAGTAGGAAAAAGGAAAATAGAGAAGTAAATTCACTGGTCCCTTTTCTTAAAACAGGATTACACAGTCACAGGATATTCCTGATGCAATCTTTTCCATTTCAAGTTAGTTGCAAGTGATTTGTAAGAGAACATAGGCAATTTCCAGCATAAGCATAGATAAAATAATTTTTTTTTTCTAATATGCTTATGCCCACATAAAATACATGAGTACAATTATAAGAGCTTGAATTGATGAGGGAAAGAGATTTTGGAGGCACAAAGGTCACAGAAACGTGGATGCAGGGGGAAAAAAAAATATTCTGAATGTATGACTGTGACTGTGATTTGTATCAAAAAGGTTGGATGCTTTTCCAGCTATGTTTCGGAAGGAAATTCCAATTAATTGACCTAATTTTTTAAACGTTGATTTTGGCAAGGTTTTGTATTTCAGTGAAAACTAGTCCTGTCAAAACTGTTGAAACCAGCTGTGTTTGCAGACTTAATGACTGACTTATGCCCTGAAGCACAAGAATTTCTATACAGTGTGTTGGAACAACAGTAGCAGTCCAAAAGCTTTTGATGGTGCAGAGGGACCTGGATGGGTCACTCATTGCTTACTTTGCTAAGAGATTGAGAAAAAAAAAGAGCTCTTTTTCATTATGTTATGTACATAAGATTTTGCTTCCATGTCCATCCTAAGCCAGAGTGCTTATATAAGTTGGAGATCACTGCTTCATTGACTTAGAAGGCAAGTTTCCAATTGCCTATATCTCATTAAAAATTTTGTCTTTATAACATTATCCCCAATTAAACTGTGCTTAATTAAAACTGCAATATTTTATTACAAATGGGCTATGCATCCTTTAATTTCATTATCTCCTGCTGCCCAGCAATTCAGTAGTAGACTGGAATCACTTCCTTCATTTTTTCACATTTTTAAAGTGTTGTGTTCTGAAGTTTCAGGTTGATTTCTCTGTGAACTCTGCATGCAATTATCTAAGACCACATCTAAAAAATCCACTACTTTTTTTTTGTCTAGAATTAGTACAGTGTAATGGAAGCAAAAAGCTAACACTGCAATCTCGCATGAAGGCTTCATTTTATTTGTCTTTTTTTTTTTCCTTATTGTAATTTAAAATGTGTCTGTTAGAATAGGAATTTGTTATTCTTATTTGCAGACAGAATTCACAAAATGGTTTGGTTAAAAAGGTACAATAAGTGCACTGGTCATTCTGATTATGCATTCAGTTAGAATGAAAGATACCTTAAAAATGTACAGTACTTGATGGTCCAAAAGACTCAGTACTGTGCAGGGTCAACATTCATGGAATTGCAATTGGATAATGTCCTTGAAAACTGTTCAACATAATGGAATGACAATAAATGGAGGGCTTTTTTGTTTGCTTGGCTTTTTTTTTCCCTGTATGTGTGGCTAAAATTTAGAGACAATGGAAAAAAATAAAATAAACAATTACTAATGAAAAGAGGACTTTGTTCAACAGGCTTCCATTTCACTAAAATTACAAGTTAAAAGAGAATTAGTAGTTAAATATCTTGTCCTTATCTTTTCTTCTTTTTAAGTAATAAACAAAAATAATCATGAGTGTAAAATTCTGATTAGACAAAGGTCATAAAATTCTCCATTTAGTATTTAGACATTTAGGAACCATTTCAGAGAGACTAACAGGTGCCTGAGTATGGAAATGAAATGATCCTTTTGACACATCTAACACTTCCAGGCCATCAGGGTGGTATTAGATATTGTCTCAGCTTTGCAAGTTAGACAGTATTCAAATGATAGGTATGTGACACTCGTCACAAAAGGAAACATCACATTAAAGATTGAAAATATTAAGAAACAGTTAGACAAATGCAGCTGTAAAGTTTGGGTGGCTAAAATAAGGACAGAGAAAAAAAGTGAATTAGCATACAGAAATGCTTTAGAATGCCATGACAACACAAAGACAGGCAGGCTCAGGCTATTTCATATCATTCCATTTGACTTGTTCTTGCCCCCTGCCTCTCAACTTTCAATCCAGGAGAACAAATGCTTTGTGTGATATTTTAATGAATTCTTTGCACATTTACTGTCACTAAAGCCTATTTTCTCAGTGTTAATTATAACAGTCCTCCTGCTAGTGAAAAAAATAAATGCTATCCTAATGGTGTCCAACTCCTGATTTTTCCCTCTGGAAGAAAACAGTATTATTGTGCAGCAGCATGCTTAGGATGCTTCAGTTCAGATTCTGTCAACATTTTCATTAACTTGTAATTTCACAGCTTTCAAAGATTACAAAATATATTCTATGCACCACTGGGCAGGACCTGAGAGTGCCTAAGTCCTCAGCCTGGGGCCAAAGTCAATACACCACTCTAAGAAGGGTGCGTGAGCTAGGTAATTCTTATATACACAAAGAATTTTTGTTAAATAACATAGAAATCTCTGTAAAACAATGATGTATCTGCCGTGGAATCACAGCCATGTGGTGTCTTTGAAGGTACAACTGTATTATTGCTTATGCCCTGTTTTTTTTTAATAAATCAATGACTGACATATAAACACATTGTTCTGAGGTAAATCTGATTGTTTTCCCTGATCCAGTGCTATATGCTGCACATAGCAGGCATATCACCTCCATTTATTCTGAAAAAAGCACAGATTTGTGTCATTTTAGTTGCAGTAATCAGTATTTTTTCTGAGGAAGATGAGTCTTTTTAAAGCAGAAACAATTGTCTGCAACATTATAAATCATGTAGTACAGGAAGTGTCACAGCATTAGATCAGTAAAGTATGCAGCTCCAGCACTTCTTTCCTTAAACACTCGGTGGTTTAAAGAAAAGAAAACACTGTCTGGACTGCAGCCATGAGGCTAAATTAATAACTCTGTTGCTAATAAATAGCCCAGCTGAAAGCACATTCATGAGTGAAGAATCTTAAAAATCAAGTTAAAAAATCTCAGCTATTTTTAAGTATAAATTATACAAGCTGAAAAAAGCACCTCATAAAATTTAGAGTGATTTTTTTTTATTTTTAGAGAAGTGACTCTTCTGCAGCTGAGCACCTTCCTGCCCTGTTACCTCTAAAGGACCAAAACATACTGTGTAGTAGCAAAGAAGGTTCCAAAGCCAGGAAATGCCATTTCCAGCAGAAGCACATGCCCTATCAATGAGGCACACTCACAGTATTTTGTGCTGGCTTTCTCCAGACTACTGAAGTCAGTTTTGTACAGTTTGAAGTCATCCCTTACACTGCTCTTACCCATGCCCTGTGACACATTACCTTAAGAAGACCCAGATAAAGGGACCAGCTACACAGGAAGAAATATAGACAGAAGTTTGACTGGCATTTTGAAGATACAAGCAGGATGTTCTTCCAAGAAGCTTGGCCTTGCTCTTGGAGGCAAAGCCAAATTATTATTTTGGAAGATATTATTAGCACCCTGAAGTCTATTGGAAGACTAACGTACACAAATTTCTAGTTGCCTTTGTAAAGATCTTCAAATTAAATATTAATATATTTCTTGACATTTAAGTGGGATGTTAGCACCTACTTTTGATTTACCATTTTAAAATGTGTTTCCAAGTATTAGCACATTTAATTTGTAACTCTAGTTAATGCATATCTTAACTGCAGTGAAGATGGCAACCTTACTTAATAACAGGTAGTAAAAATATTTTCATCAGGTCATAGGTAGATATTATTGATATTTTTGTAGTGAAGAGTGATTCTAACCCATTTAGCATTTCTAGAAGTGTTAACATACCCTGGTACTGCTAATTTGGTTGGGCAGTCCTCCGTGACTGCGGGAAAAGGTAGAATTGCCATGGCCTTCCCTAGGGAATCAGGAAAATTAGTTCCACTCTTGTACAGAAGCATTTGAGAATTCTTGAGAGAATTTGGCATTTAGAAATTGAACTAAAACAGTTCACCCTGCAAGCAGAGAGTGACTGTGAAACAGAAGTTCGTATTTAGAAAATGCATTACTAAAAGAGCTAACCACTAAGAAGCTCTTGTCAGTAAGGCTTTTAGTTAATCAGAAAGAAACCTTACACTGAAAAACTCCCTTGCCAAAATCTCATTGTAATTCAATACAATAAGAAAGATTCTACTAGAAGAAAGAAAATTGATATATGACACAGTTGAAGACGGTATGGAGGTATGATTATGGTTTACTGCATACTCAATGATCTGAGAGCACATTTTATGAATATTTATTTATAATGAGATGGGTACCTAGGTAGCTCTGTGGTCTTAGTGCTTGAATTTAGTGCTTCAAAATATGCTAGACTTAAAGAAAAGTATTTAAAGATTGATCATAATAGTCAAAGCAGAATGAAGTTTTGAAAGCAATTTAAAATTTTTTATTATTGTAGTAAAAGCTTATGGTTTATTTTTGCTTCCATTGAAGTGACTAGCATAATTTCCATTCTCTTCTTAGTTTCCTGTTGTCTGTTTACTTATCCTTTAAGTTGTTCAGAGCTAGTTGTGACTTTCTCTTCAGTTTAAGCTGGAGTGTGTTATTTTGAAATCAATTTATAGATTCTAGTTCACAAGGAAATGAGAAACTGCTTTGTCTTGCTATGGACCTTTTGCCCAGGTGAGAGTGCTGTATTTGAGTCTGTATTCCTCAGAGGTAAGAAAGGATCTGATTGAAATATATTAACTTGTTCTGAGGGAAAAGGATCTCAATCTCTTGCTGGCTATTGCTCCACTTGGTATAAATAATTTTATTAGAAAAATATGGAGGCTCCACTTTGTAATTTCAGTCTTTTTATGGGGAAGTTTTCAACTGCAAATAAAATATTCAAATTTTCATTGAGCCAAAATAAAAATGTATATGACCCTGTAGTCTTTGACAAAGCCTGGTTTCTGGTTCCTGTGTCAGAATATAATTTAATAATTCATATGAAGACAGAGAACATCACTATAAGATAGCCAGATAGCATACTTGATTGAACATGTTGAACTTTTCTTCTAGGAAAATCTAAATAATCTTTAGAGCAATGGAGGAACCTCTAACTGGCCTTTTGATTTGTTGGGTGAATGCACTGAGTTTATGCACTAAATGAGCTAATTCCTTATTATTAGTTTTTGGATTTTCTTTGTTTTTTCTGTATATGGATTGAAATATTTCACACAAAACTGAGTAACAAATTTATGTTGATGCATGGAAAAAAACAAACAACCCTGATTGTCATTTGCTCAATGAAGAAGATTATATCAATCAGAAACTTCCTTTCCCAACTTATCTGATCAAGTGAGTACCTAAGGAGTGATCATTTAAGGGAAAGGGAGGTAAAAAATTCCACTAAAGACACTTTAAAGGAGATATCAAAGAACCACCCATGTATGGAAGCACTCCTCCCAGCTCTCATTTCCCATAAGGAATAGAGAGCTCTGGCTGATATTTATATGGAGATTTTTAAGTATTAGTCCACATTCTTATGTATATTTATTAAGTCAGGAGAAAAATCACTGAGGTCTACCTTGTTTTGCAGAGAAATAATTAATGATCTCAGGTCATAGCACAGATAATTAAAGATAAACAAACCAAGATCTAACCTACAAAAAAATAATAGGAGAAACAACTATTCCCTGTGGAACTTGAGTGTTTATTTTCGATAGGGTGTTAAGTCAAATAATTTAATAGTTCTTACAATGTTTTATACTATTTCAGGAAAGAAAACCTGAATCTCATACAGTCAAGTTTACCATATGAAATAGTCAGAGTGTAGTAGTAATTTCATTCTTTACTTTTCCTATACGAAATAAATGCCCATACAAAATTTTAAGCAGAATGCTTTGGGATCAGATCAATACTTGGTGAAATCTGATTATCTGTAGGCTGCCTGTGTATGTGTGAGGAGATTTCCTTCAGAGAGGAGGATTTTCAGATCTTGGAGTAAACAAGAAAAGAACTCATGTTTCCTTAGAGCTATACACCCTCAATATTCGTAACAGCACGAGTCCAACACATGTTTCCTATCTACAGTACTCTCATGTGCAGATGGCAGATATGTTGCCAAAAAAAAAAACCCCAACCATAAGGGTTGGGGGACTGTGGTATGGCGGACTCTAAAAACACAGTAAGGATTCAGTCCTGTAGCCATGTGTTGTAAAATAGAGAAGTTAAGGCTGCATGAACAGATAACATAACAGAGAGAGGGAGAGACCTACAGAATTAAACAGACCATGTGGAAAAGATTACATCACTCCCTGGACATTTATTTCATACTTGCTGCAAGTGAACCCTATTGTCCAAATGACCATTACTAACTGGAGAATATTCAGTGCCTTCCTGAGGAACAAGTTCTTGTTCAGTTTCATCTGAAAGGAAAGGATCAGGAGAGCCGAGCAAAACACACCAGCTGGGGAAGACCAGGTGACTGATGCCAAGCAAATGCTGAGGTTTTTCTCTAACCATAGCACCGTTTCAGTCCAGTTACTCTCTAACACGCCTTTGGCATCTTCCTGGGAATCTCATTCTCATTAAATACACATATATATTTGGGCCATGAGAGAAGAAAAGAAGCTTCTGTTATTACCACAACTTTAGGCATTTGAGCCCCATCACCGAGCAAGATTTTCAGGTGTATTCAAGTAGATATTTGAAAGGCATTGTTTGAGGAGGTAATAGACTGCAGGCACTATAACAGTAAAATTCTCATTATTTAATTTTTCCAACAGCAGACATAGTGGGAGAAAGAGAAAGAGAAAGAAAGGAAATAAGAAGGTATAATTTTATTTAATTTACCAGAAAAAAATCTATTCGCACAGATATTGATGCATTTCTGCAAATAAAAGCCATAAATTTCTTCTCATTATGAATATTTTAAAAATCTCAGATTTTACCATGGTGTATATCTGAACTTGCTCTGTGATAAAAACACATTCCATCTCTCTGCCTTTGCCCATCTTCCCACAGAAACCGAAATTCATATTCCATGTACTGGCAATGATGTCAAAAACCAAAATGTTGGCAAGCTAAAGTAATTATTTCCTTTATAAGGGACAGAGTGGGTTGAATCTACTGGGTTTGTTCTGAAAAAATCTGCTTTTGTCCACTGTGATTGTCTGTGATAAACACATACTGAAAATGGAAAGCACAACAATGGATTTCAATTGGGATAAAAATCTATTTCATAACTATAATTTAGCTTGTTAAAAATGTTAAATTTACATACTTCTATTTGAAAGCATTTCAGACCTTTGATGTTTCCGTATTGGTAGAAACACAAATGTTATATAAGAGCAGGTAAGGCTGTAAAGTGATGGAAGTTATGGGCAGGCAGCAACTTTTTCCTTTCTGTTAATTATATGTCTGAATGTGTCTAAATAGGCTGGTGCTGGAAAAAAGTGTTATCCCTCAAAAAAACCCAAACAGAAAACAACACCTCATTTTTAATAAATTGTGGTTTATCTTACCACTCCTCCCAAACCAGACATACTTACCCATTAAAATATTTCACTAGGCTACTATTAATATAAATACACATTTAAAGGTGATAGAATGATCATGAATGATCATGACATTTGTTTGAAATATTTGGTTGTTTTTTTTCTATGCCGTTTTTGCACAATCCCTTCTCTGGAATGATTTGTCTTTAAATCCTTCTCTTTTCCTTAAACCCTGTGACTGCAATATTGTATTTTAGATCACTTCCTACAAAGTTGCTAGAAATATTCCTTTATACAGGAATTTGTAGGGCTGTAGGACAAAATCTCTCTAATTCAGAGCACCAGGACTGGTTGGTATTGGCAAAGCTGTTGAGTGCTATAGCTGGGGTTGGATGTTGACTACATCTCTGGTGAAGGATGTGGCTGAGGAGCAGATAATCGTATGGAGATCCATGTCTCCCACCTGGACAACAGGGCTTTAACGACATGGCTGCCTGCACCAGGGAAGGAACAGCTGCTGTCATCCGGATAGACACAGAGCAGTGACCCTCCAGGAAGAATTGTTTCTTTCTCTGAAAATCACATTTCTTTGGAGAGAGAAGTAGAAAATATCCTTTTCTAAATTTTGGGGGGTTTTATTTTCTGCCTTTTTAAAAAAAGACATTTTAAGTTAACATCTCTCCCTATCTTCACTCAAGTGGTTTTAGCCCTGGTTGTGCAGGTAGAAGATATTGCATTAACCTGCTTAGGCACAGAACACTTCATAGTTAGTCAAAAATACAAAAAGTAGAAAAAATATCACTGCCCTGAGTGTGCCAGATAATTTATCATTGTTAAAGCAGCTGCTCCAGTGACCACCTGAAGGTTATCTTAGAACTGTCAGTTTTTCAGAGAGCCTAATTTGAAGGCAGAGACACACAGTATAATGAAAAAAAAAAATATATTTACTAAAATGAGAAATAGTTCCATTTGCATCTCCAAAGGAACTTGTAGAGGAAAGATTTACATTTTCATTTTTCAAAGAATGCTTGTTCCAAAACCCATTACAAACACGCGTCTACTAAAGAGAGGAATAAAGAGGCCTGAGAATTTAAATTATTTAGAACAGCATGGGAGATGCTCTTCTTAAAGATATGTATTATTATGTGAATATAGAACTTGTTGCAGCCTGTAATTGTAACAAAATAGGTCTTATCCTTCCCTGAGGATGTCTGATGTTGCCATGTGAGCAAAGACGAACTCAATTTCCCTTTGTCTAGGGTCCTTCAGCTGTGTCCAACTTGGCTTCCACTTCTGTTACCAAACTTCAATTCCAAGCTAGTGTACTACTAAAATTCTTTGCTTTCTTATGTCAAAATGCATTTGTCTTGGAGAATGAGTTTAAAGAAATAGAGCTGAAAGGTTTGTGACTAGCTGCTGACTATTTTCAACATTTATAGTTGATGATCTCACTCTTATCTAAATTCTTATCTCTTTCTAGCAACAGTTAAAAATGTTCTGAAAGAATTTCAAAAACTTATGTGTTTGGAGAGGAGGCTCTGTTAAAAAAAATCAATGTATCAGTATATTTGCACTGGGTGAAAAGGAAAAAGTGTTTTATGACTACGATCAAATCAAATGAAGAAATTTTGAATTGGTTAGGTAGAGCTGCTTCAAGGAGAAATGGCACAGCAAAGCACAGGTGTCAATTGTCAGTATTAAAAGTGAAAAAGTGAACAGAATTAACAAGGAGAAATCCCCAAGATGATGAAAAATCAAAGAAAATTAAAAACACTGGTTATTTAAAAAAATGTCTTCATGCCTGACAGTGGATTAAAATAAATTGAAGGACACAGCAGGATCCTGGAGAGTCACATACACAGATATGCAGACTGCTGCAGGGTAGTGCTCCAGAAGCCACAAATTCTTCCAAGTGAACTGAGCTGCTCACCAGCTTATATAGCAATATAAAACACACCTAAGCAGTAAAAAGAAAGTTACTGAATCATAGCTGATGGTATTGACACAGTAGATAGTCCCATCTGATCAAGACATCTAAGTGAGAGGCTGGGGCAGCTTCTGCTGTCAGAGCCCCGTGGAGCATTCTAGGGTGCCTGAGTCTGAAAATGAGGGCAGAGCCTCAGTATTCCACATCACTCTCTGAAGTTACCATGAAATATTCTAGGCTCCTAATTCAGAAAGTATGATGACTGAAGTTATATGTTGTAGATAAATTGCCTATTTCAGCCACTGTAATCTTCCATTTTCTTTATTCTGAGCATCTGGAAAATATCTGAAGAGCCAAGGTTTAGCCTCTGTTATTTGTATAAGGGGCATCAGCTGAAATTATCGAAGTGCAGATTAATTTGTGCTGCATTGTTGCTTACTGGTCCTAAACGAGATAAACCTTTATACATAGGAAATTGTATCCCACTGCAGATTTTCTAAAAGCTGACTGGTGATGTGTTGCCTATTGGCAAATATATTGCATAATTTGTTAGACATGCATCTTCCAATATCCCTACATTGGTCCCATCAGCTGTATGGTTATTGCAAAATCAATAAAATATTGAAAAAAGTTTTGTTGGAAAGTTCTTAGGCAGCTGGCTTTTGGTAGTCTATAATAAATGATTATGACTGACATTTTTAAACCTTGCATTTCAGATGCATAAGTATGTATTAATTGAGAGGCTAAAGATGCTGAATAAACTAATGTGTTTGTCACTCTTGCAGATTCATGCTCAGTTGTGCTGATGTTTTCCTTAATAAACACTCGCTCAGGAAGTCCACAAGCATCGTCTGCAATCCACCAACTTGGTGCAGAACAAAATAAATTAATGAAAATCTGGTGCACAAAATCTTCTTTGGGCCCTCCTCCAGCAATTGTTTACATGGAAAGGTAACTCACACGTTTGAGCAATCCACTTGTAAAGGGACATAAAATCTCACATACTTTTAAGAGCTTGACAGTTCCAGGCCTCATTTACAAACAAGGTCTGGGATCTGAATTCCATAGTATGCAAACTAAGAAAGCAGAAGGAGGGAATGGATACAAAACTTCACAGAAACATGAAGATTAGTTGCACATTGGCAGGAAAATATTATAAAGTTGATGAATTTTTAATTTGCTACATTTTCTGTAAAATAAGCCACTTTCTTTTCCCCTTCTCAGTACTCTAAAATTATGTCTGTTTTTTTGAAAAAAAAATCTCAAAAAGAGAGGGGTTCATCAAGTACAGACTTATAAATTTCACTTTAAACCAGTGATAAAATTTTTGTCATGCAGATACATGTCTTCCTTTCCTCCCAGTACACAAAGACAAAAATTGATTGAAAATGCATGTGTCGTTCTCTGGCTCTCCTTTGTAGGTGTATCATTGTTTGCACAGCTAATAAGGTGATGACAGTCAGTGTCCAGAAATAACACAATAGCATTACGTGTAATGGGCATCTCACCAGCAGTAGATGGTAGTAGAGAGAGCTAGGACACTGATACCAGCGAAAATATCAGGGCAGAACTGAGTCCTGAGCATCCAGGTTTTTCTACGATTTCCCAGACTATTGTTTTATTTTTGAACAATTTATCTCAGTAACATATTGCTAATTAGAATTACAGGGGGAAGGTTTTTGTCTCTCCAACACAGCCATTCACTCTACTTAAACATTCAAGCCATGTCAATTATGTACACATTCAATTCTCTCAAATTGTTAAATTTTCATCTTTAGTAAAGAAGACAATGCTCATGGAGGGTTTGGGTTGTCTACACAAATATTTGTGCAATGTACTTGGTGTGGCAACATATGATTGCTGAAGATAGAGCAGATTCTTCAGGCACAAGGGTACTTGTAATAATGGAAATGAATAACAATCCAGTCTCTGTGCAGGTTGGGGCGGGAGGAAGGAGAGGTGGATGAGATGCATCAAGTGCTCAGTGCAAATTCCCAAAAGCTTATGAATATGCAGAAGTATCAATGAGAATGCATGACTATGGGAATATTTTCAGATGATAATTCCAGAGTTTTCTCAACAATCTGTATGTAGTTTGCCATCTGCAAAGCCTCTTAAAGGAGTATGAATATGGAGTAAGTGCAAAATGTAACCAAGGCCTATTTACAAAATGAATTGGCAGATTTCATATTGTTTGCTCTGGAGAACTACTGCAAATATGTTCATTCAAAATTTTATTTAATTTATGTTAATAAAATAAGACAGATCAGTAATAGGGAGGAAAAGAGGGCACAGTAAAACACTAATATGTGAGATCTAGAAGCTCCACATTTTTGTTATTTCCATCAAGTGCTATGTTTTATGATTATTTTTTCTTCTATATGGCACTATATGAGCACCCCTAGAGCACCAGGAATCCAAAAGAAATTAGAGTAATTGAATAGTAGTTGCCCAAAATCACCATTCATCTGGCATAAATGTTGCATCAAAGCTGACATATTTTCAAAATCTTTTCATTTGGCTGGTAATGTAAGCAAAACACTAAAAGACAAATCACTTCTACACAATGAAATTAAATAGAAGGTTCATTGCCATGATCTAAAAAATACTTTTACAGTCTGTTGTAATAAATTTTTAGCAAAATAAAACATTTTTTCTCAGGGAGGGAGAGTCATAAACACAATTGACTTCATTCAAAATATAAGCTGACTTAAAGTCTATAAATCATGGTCACAAGCATTCCTGACTTTGTCTGAGTGTGACGACACCTTGGTGTGATACTGGATGCAACAGATCCTGTTCTGAAATAGTGATATAGCCACACCATTCCCCTATTGCTGGGCACTACACCCAATGGCTTGTACCCTACTTGGGAATAAAGACAAAGTTGTAACACATCCCAATAGAATTTGTCTCTGCAGTCTCTTGATGTCAGCACTCTGCCTGTGCCGAACTGTTTCGGCAAGTGGGTAAATTAAGTAGGAGGCAAAAACTAAACCAACTAAAAAAGTCTTATAAGGAGGCATCTAATTTGATTTTCAGGCTCCAAGGACTACAAGTTTTGTCTAATTATCTCATCCTAACTCACATAAATGTTATATGTGTTCTATTTATGTGTCTGATTATAAATATTAAAAAATAATAATTAGGACATTAGTTAATAGTAAAATCTACTCACTTATTGTTTAATAACTTGACTTTTTCTGCTTGAGGGAAGTGATGTGAAATTGAGGATCCTGTTACTGTATAAACTGCAGAAATTATCTGCAAGTCTAGAAGTGGTCCCCCTCTTTCTTACTCCTGTCTTCTATCTTATTTGAGGAGACAACTTAGACTGGGATTTTCAGAGCATCTGAAGTCTCCCAGTTCTTAGAAAGGCGCAGTCTCACTTGGGTTTCCATGGTCCCATGCATATGCTGACCCTCCACAATGCCTTCTGGACACTGGAGCTGTCCCTCCCAGTGCCTGCTGGACTGTCTGGAGGGTAAGTTTAGATTAGCTGTTAGGAAGAAATCCGATACTGTAGGGGAGGTGAGGCACAGGAACAGGCTGCCCAGACAGGCTGTGGACTCTCCATCTTTGGAAGTTCTCAAGACCAGGTTGGATGAGGCTCTGAGTAACCTGGTCTAGTGGAAAGTGTCCCTATTCATGCCAAGGGGTTTAGAACTTTAGAATCTTTAAGGTTTCCAGCCCTAACCATTCTATGATTCTATGACATTCCAAAAGCAATTCTTTTATTAATTCCATAGTTGTCCTCTTTATTACCCCTGAATTACTGTGTTGAGCAGGCTCAGTAACAGGTCTGGTGAGGTGAGGACTTGAGGGGTATAAAACAGATCAGGGAACTGTGTGGTTGGCAGCAGTGAGGGAGAGATTCAATTCAGGAAACAGGACCCCTTCTTTTGGTGGTGGCAAGCTGCTAGACTGGTGTGCTAATCTCCGGAATTTGGTGCCACAGGCTCCTAAGGAAAGACCTAGGTCTGATCTTTGGGTCCTGGTAAATCAGCGTTTTAGTCAAGCCTGTAAAGTATAGAAAGGAAGAAAAAAATTTGGGGGCCTCTTTCTTCAACATGCTTCATGTTTCCTGAAGCTATTGTGAATTGCCTTCTTAGATCCCTGACACAGTTTCTCTTCTGTTATACAAGAGAGAATTGAAATACCAATTAACTGCTGTTGATCACATATCTGCCGGAATGCCAGCCACAACGCTAGACCCAAATGCTTTTCCAGACCTTATCCTCTGCTACACCACCTTATAAATCCTTTCTCTAGGTGTGCTGGGGAGTGCACACATCTGTGACATGTGCTGCATTGAAAGAGATGACTGACAGAAACAGGAGAAAAATTGCAGCTGTATGGAAAGAAACAAAGCACTGGGAAGCTGTAACTGCTGTCTTCCTGCTCCACAGACCAGGTCTGAGCGATACTCTAAAAGACATCCAGTGCTGTCTGTGAAGGATGGTGATTATTGCTTCCCATGCATGGTTCGTCCAGAGAATCTCTGTGCCTGCTTCAGGAGGCTCTCCTAATTTTCTAGGTGTTCATGGTAATATCTAAAATTAAAACTACACAGGTCACCTGATAACGGGCAGTGGCCTTAGTGAACATACATGGGGATTTTAAATCAACAGAAAACATTTACAGACATTGAAGTGTATATGTGATGTAATACATGCTCACGTTTCTTGTAGTTTTCAATGTAATACAAAATGGTAATTATTTCAAAACTATATTAGAAAAATAAAAGAAGGGATCTCTGAAAAAGATGTTTCCTTGATAGCAAAGTGTTACCTGAATAAGGTGTCAGGATGTTAAAACACAGAAACAAAGGCAATAGATTTTATTAACACGCTTTGATCCGCGTCTGGAGCTGCTTGATGTTTGGTTAGAAAACCTTCATAAACCAGAAGTGTTATTTCTCTGAGGTTGATGGCTTTCTTTTATTCCTGTTAGTGCCCAGATTTTATAGTGAAATACAAAGATTTGTCACAAAGAGACATATTAGGAATTCATACTATCTATATCTCTCTTTGAAGGTGTTCTAGTGTGTCTTGGACTTTGATGCAACAGAGTTCCCCTCAAATGCAAATTAATATATTTTATGACTCTATTTTGTGTTAACTCATTTCAGATAAACTGCACCACATTAGATCTGTTGCAGAAGCCCTAAATGTGACCTATGCAAGAAAAAAATGTTTTAATTCATGAAGTTTAAAATTAGCACATAAAGACTACTTTTGGTTTGTGTTTCCTAATTTTTGTCAGCTAAAATGCAAAATAAGTTGTCAGGTATGTAATTCTGAAACTAATTCAGAAACTTTATTTTTCTAAAGCAAAGTACAGCTTTTTCAGTGGTTGAAAATCAAACTATAATGACTGACTTGTTAAATAACCTTTTTTATGTTCAGAGTAGAAAACAAAAATTAAAGATAAAAGGAAATGGAATAAGGCTGCCTCAGGTATATTGTGACTGGGACAGGTACAGTCTCCAGACTCCCTGAAGATCCCATTCATTTTCATCCAGCAGAGAGGATGACACTAACCTACAGTTCAGTCTCAATATACAAAAAAATTTGATCATATTTATTAAATATATTTGGGTAATATCTTAATATTTACATGCACAAAGCCCTAAAAAACAAGCATACAGATCCCTACTAAAACCAGGGACAGCAGACAACGAGTTGTCCCCACCATCTTCCCCTACCAGTAGCTTTCATGCAAGGGTCAATGAAATAACAGACTGAGATATAGATAAGGTAAGTAACAGCACATTCAGTAAGAAGCCAAATAACAATTCCCTTGATGGAAAATTTTCACCTTAGGGATGGATCATCCAGAAACTGAATGCTGCAGAACAAAAGAGTGTCATTTCAATTTTAGTTGAATTCTCTCTAGAATCCAGTGCATAATTTCTCATCATAACAAATAAACATTCTCATGTTTGGTGTATATTTTAGCTGTCATCTGAGGAAAAGGCAAATATCATAGTATTTATTTACAAAACCCATTCTTGATCCTCCTAAATTACATATTGCTTTGAAAATATGCAACCAGCTACCAAACAGATGCATATTGACAAACATCCAGTGAACTCAACCAAGCTCTGCCTATTTACGCCCCTCAGGATAACACAGAAGTATATAATAGTCTAAGATGAGATTTTAAATGTACATGCACATTATCATTAAGGAATAATTTCATACAAGAACGACAGAATTAGTAAAACATACATCTGTCTGAAGAATACGAAGTCTAAATGTGTCCAGCTGCCAGAAAGAATGAATATCACAAGCCTGTGAAGTGTTTCTCTGATGCCTACACATTATCTTCCATAAACGTCTGTTATAGTAAAGATTACTTCCTTTTACCAGAATAGATCAACGTATTTGAAACTAAAAGGTTCTGTATAGGTATTAAGTAAGGTGACTCAAGCTTTTATGAAATCTTCTTCCAAAAACACTCTTAAATTATATTTTTCAGTTTCCTGTCTAAAGTAAACAAGGTTAATAGTCTGTCTTAATTAAAATACAGAACACTGAAACAGGTTGAGTGATTTTCCAAAATGACAGAAGCATCATGTCAAAATACTGTTATAATGACTTTTGTACATCTAGAACTAGTGTGTGTTTGTGACGTCCAAACATCTTACGACATTCTGGTGCTTAAATTTGAGCTCCTGACTTTACTCTCAGAGTTCATTGACTCTCTTAATTTGAAAAATATTAAAAGAGGTTGTTTCCCGAAGAAAAAAAAAAATCCCAATAACTATTTGTATATTTTAAAAATCTGTACAACTTCTATTGCCCATCTGCATTACAAAAAGCAGAATAGCACCATTTCTTTTGTCAGTAAGAATACTCATCTGTGGAAAAAAAAATCCAGTAGCAACAGTAAACCTCTGCTGATATGAACACAATCAGGATTTCACATCAGTTTTGCTTAAAGACCCCTTCTTTATTAATTTCAGACTGCTAAAATCAGGGAAAATCCAGTTCAAGCAGCTTACAACTATTTTAAAGCTAATGTTAAGGAGAAAATTAAGGTGCAGGTAACAAAGATATACACATGCTTAATATTGGTGTTTTAATAATTTTGAACTAACACAAGCTTGTATGGATCTAGAAAGTATCACAAGTTATGTATTTCAGTTATATATCAAAACCTTCAAATTCCAAGTTGAATTGGATGGATTTTTTTTCTTGGTCAAAACCTGCTACATTACATTATCACAGGAAATGGGCTTGGAAGGAACCTCAAGAGATTATCTTGTCCATCTCTTTTGCCTCAGGCAGGATCAGTTCTCCCAATGACATTTCTGACAGCTGTTAGTTAAACCTGGTCCTAACACCTTCCAAAACTCTATTCCTTATATCTGTAAGGAATGTGCTCTCACTCCTAGTAAGAGCAATGTACAGATCAAACACTGCCTAAAAAAACAAGCAAAACCAAAACAACAAAAACAAAGAAACATGCACTGTGCTGAAAAAAACAAAAAGACACAGAAGACCTTTAGGCTTCCTAATTCTTATTTGCTCACCATTAGCAACACTGAAACAAGAGTGTAATTTTCAGCAACAATAATCAGTAACATTGCTGATTATCAAGGCTGGACTGATCTCATTTTGCGATTTATTAGATACAAAGATGTAGCCCTGATAGGGCAAAAACCTGGTCTTCCTTGATGCTCACAGACACTGGCTCAGTGTACACCAGCAGGTATTTGTGCATATGAGAATCAAAACAGCTGTGTGGGAAGGGCACGTGCCCATGGCAGGGTGCATACACAACTCTGGGTACATGAAAATGGATGGATGCTTGAATGCCACCTCCGTCTCTTTGAAATTGTACTGTGTATGGTACTTTGCATACCATAAATACCCTTTAAAGATTTTTTTTCCCTACTGATTCTTTGTTCTGTTTCTCTTGTATGTGGATAATTATGGTGGTAATTTGGCTACCGCATTCTGAACTTGCATGATTTTTAGTAAGGACTACATGGATTTGAATCTGCCAGCTAGTCATAATGCTTCCTCAATATTACCCATTTAGTGTCAATTATAAACAAAAAATAGCCCACTTATTGTTTCATATTAGCATCCACATCAATAATTGTGCAGAACAAAAGGCATAAACTGAGACCATCTGCTCTCACTACAATAATCTACCTAAAAAAGCTTAGCCAGTAACACAGTAAAAGATTCTAATGCATTTGTCTGGGATCATGCTGTTTAAGTGTCTTTTGTGATTAAAATTATTACTCCTTTGGTCCATCACCTATTAAGACATATGTTTCCTCATTTCAAGTAAAGTATTGTCATTTTATTTTTATTACTGCATTAAATTAAGATAACCTATATGAAAAAACTCTACTTTTGTTTTGTACATCATTGTCACTCTCTTTCCTGCTGTTGCTGCCAATACTTAGACATTTCTTAAAAAAAACATATATGCTGCAGGTTTTTATTGTTTTGACAAGTGCAGTACTCTTAAGCTCTGCTAAATGCCAGTATAAAACCATATCAAAATGTACAATGTTAACCAGAACTGCCATCACGACCTGCAAAGTAAAAGAGAAGGAAAGAAAAGAATATTTAAAATCCTACAATCAAAGAAGATTGTTGATGTTTAAAGAGAATGTACTGTGAGTTTTCTCAGTACTGTATATGTGGAATTTTTCCTGGCAGCTTGCAAGAACAGATAGGAGTTTAAGAAACATTCACATAAAAGTACAAAAGGCAGGCAAATCCCTGCTGCTTTATGCGAGTGTCCTTATTTTATTCTCTAGCACATCAGGCCTGTCAAGACATCTCAGTTTTTCACTTCTAACAAAAAATAAGTAAATGAAAACAATGCACTGCAAATGCCCAGTGCATTTAATACAATGTCTAAAATGTTTGGTTCTGATCAGCTACAGATTCAATAAATGCTTAGATGTTCCCTAACCCTCAGTGGTGACCACTGAAAGTTGATTACTGGCTGGTTTTGAGTAGCAAAATATTATTTTTCTCAAGAAATGAAATATAATGTTACACTTTCTATGTCTGATCTTCTAATATATTAAGCACTCATCTTTCTCCTTGATTTCAAATGGATTTTTTATATGATCACAGCATGATTCATAAACTGTGTGACTTCTTTTCCATTCTATTTATGCTATGAATTCAATAACAATTTGCTTCACGATATTCAAAATAAAAGTTGGAAAGAAATCAAAAGAAAATTATCCCTTTAGGAAACTTGGTTTATAAACTACAATACTGGTAGTTCATGAACTGACCCTATGACACCTGAAAACAACATTCAAGAGGAAAGTTAAAAATTCATGCCTATTTCTAATTTCTCGAATTTGGGAAATGTGCACAATGTTTGGATTAGGTATTTTTAAGCATTTAGGATAAGAAGAAGAGGCTAATGTGATTGTATTGATGGTTAATTTGTCTATTTATCAGTCTCTGCCTAATATCATGCTGGGTTTTAACTAAATTTTGGGATTAACAGTCTCTTTCACCCCAGGTATGTCAATAATTTGAATTAGAGACCTCAAAAAGAAGGCATGTGGAGTTACCCACTCTGCACTGGCCAACAATAGTCAGTGTAGCTACCTGTACTTGATAAATCAATGCACTTCCAAAATTTTCTCTTTAAAGCAGAAACGTGATTTATTCCTTCTCAAAAAGTGGCCAAATAATATGTTATAAATTCAGCCCCTGCTTCTGCTCCCCAAATTCAAACATACTGCCATAGTTGAAAGTATACTCATATTTGCTCTTCAATCTGTCATGTAGAAATACTTTCACTCAAAAATGTGAAAAAAATATTTGAAACAAATAAAATGTTTTGGCCAGTATCAAGGGTCTTATTTTTTAAGTTCAAAGTGGTTCTTTTTCTAAATCCAATCTTATAAAAAATAAAGTTTTAAAATGGGAATTGAACTCTCACCATATGGCTAATGAATGTTGGAACGCCATTTTTTATATTTTTGGAAGAAAAGTGTATTATACATATTCCTGCCATTTCCAATTGGAAGGTCTTTCAATCTGTTCTGGATCATGCCATTTATTTTTCCCAAAGTCTGCACATGTCTATGCAACTGCAATATGGAGTAATGTGTAGGTTCAGAGCAATGGCTAGCACCATGGCAGGTGTTCAAAAAATTGGCATGCCATTATTTCAGCTTTTATCTGACTAAAAATATGGTAATGTGGGGTGCATTTATGAAATCAGGGTTGAAATTTGCTCTTCACCTGTTCCAAAAATAATATACAACAGATAGGAACAAGTGTAGTGCGGGATAGCAATTTTGACTATGTAAGCTGAGCATTTTACACTTATATGTTACGATTAATAATGCCATATACAAATGCTTTTCTTGAAAGCAAAAACCTAATAGAAAAATAAAAAAATAATAAGAAGCAAGTAGCAAAAACCTACATTTTTTTGCCATATATCTGGAACAGAAAAACAAAAAAGTTATGGATTCCTCTCTATTATTTTACATTAGCATCAAATCTGCAAACCTTTCCAAACATGACAAATTCTTTGGTACATATTAACATCATCCAGAAACAGAAGAGACTTTTTTTCATGACAGATAAGAGAATCATATCCTAATATTTAAAAACCGTATGTAAAAATGCATCCTATTTTAAAAAGAGAACAAATGCATGGTGCTTGGTTTTTTTTTTCACAGACTGAGATAAACACAAACACTAAGTTGGTTTGTTTTTTTCTCAGAAACTGCCCAGCATCTTCACATATTAAAGGACATGAACTAGGGACCTTAAGATCAAGAGAGTATTCATAACAAAGCCTTCAATTGGTTGCCCTGGAAGCTGACTATATCTGGACAAAAAACTGGAAGTTAAAACCATTCTTACAGAAAGACATTATCAAGATCTCCCCATTAAAAAGTTTTCCTTCATTTCCCTTAGTCTTACCTCCATATTTTATTAGACAGCACAAGCCCAAGCAATATATAAAAATTTTGAAGCAGGAAAAGAAAAAAGAGAGGAGATGAAGTAATTTTAAAGCACAAATCTCACAGTTTTAATGATCACAGTTTGGGTAGATCAATTGAGTTGCAAAGGACTGGTGAACTCAAGAATACTACAACTGAAATTGATAATCTCAGAAAAAGAAGGAAATCAAACAAAAAGCTTCATGGTGAAGGCCTTCTTATCACCTGTAAACACGGCTTATCACTAGATTACCACTAGATGTAACTTTTAAGCTCTGGTGTGACTTCTCTACATTAAATTGCATCACCTGCTGAATGGCATTTTTGCGGAATGGTCTTCTTATGTCTGATAAAAATTCTGAATATAAGAGTAGAAGACTATCTAAGTGTCTTCCATAATAGTGTGTAGTCATTATGTTCAAAGCACTTTATTGCATCCCTGCTGTCCAAAAAATGTGCTATCAGCCATCAATTGTGACAGGGAGTTGTACCCTATTCAGAGAGAAGCAGAAAATCTAAGCAAACTGTACTTATACTATGGTTGGTAAAAGACACAATATAAACTGCTTTAAGTGTGAGGCAGTTACCATGCAAACATCATTCTTAATTTCTGGAAGTTTCTGCAGGATGTGAACAAATTACATAAATTAATATGAGCTATAATTAATATAACATCAATTTCAGTGTGAGACACAAACATATATTAAATTTTTACTTCAAAAGGTTATAGTTCCTAAGGAAGGCATTCTAAATGACTTATGTGTTCACCCTGAGTTGGTACTTTGACCATAGTACCAGTAAGAAGCTTTTTTTTTTCACATCAGTATTTGTTAGATTGGAAACAATCAGACTTACTAAAAGACATCTCAGAACTATGAGAAAAAACTTGCTGAAGGATACTTGTCCAAGCAGAGATTGGCCTGGGCTGACTCCTTGTCCTCATACTACAATGCAGTGTATTGATTGCCTTAAGATTACTGTCTGTGTATGGAGTCAGCAAGGTATAATTTGTCATAATCAAAAAAATCATAGCAGTCTCTAAAACATAAAGAATTTCTATGAAGTACACACAGAAGGAATGCATGAATACAATTCTTCTCTGATCCTGGATTACTTAGAATGACAGCAGCATCTCAGGGTCAGATTTCAAATTCTAAATTGTCCTCAAAATCTGCTTAGTTTCATGAAAGTCTCTCTGAAAGTATCCAGAAAAGCGAGAACAACATTTTATTGCCTTGAATGTAAGCTTTCTAATTTGGTGGGGGTTTTGGTTTGGTTTGGTTTTGGCATTTGTTTAAGAGAAGGGATAATTATGCCAAGATATAAAAATTTTCACAATGCATTCTACAATTGTATTTCAGATTGAGCACAGAATTATGGAGAATTGGAGTAAAATTAAATGGTTCACTAAGAGCTGACTTCAGATGGAGGTCTTTTGTTGTGAAGAGCATTCTTGGTTCTTCCATCTAAAATTATGATTGTAATAAAAGAGAAAAAATTTCTTTGGTTAAGATAGTTCTTGTTAGAGGGAAAAAAAACTACTCCAAAGTAATCTGGTCATTGCATTTTGTAATACATTTTAATTAAAACAATTAAGACTAGAGACAGGGTCTCACATCAGAGAGTAATTCTTTGAACATCAGGTTATTTTAAAGTGAAATGTTTTCTCATTCTTATTGTTTGTTCCACATGGAATATTGTCTGCCAGGATTATATAACCAGCACTTACAGAGAATTTCCTGGTTCCTTTTGGTTTCCTAGGCCCATTAGAGTATGATTAAAAGATGTTTGCACCTGGATGGATGAATTAAGCTTATTTCTTCATCTTCCTTTTAGCTTTGGGTCTAGTAAATGCTTTCCAAAAATTGTATACCATTGTATATACCACTATGTATAATTTTGAAATATTGTATATTGCTACAGTTAGTTAATATGTTTGGGTTTTGGGGGTTTTTTTTGTCACTTTGTTGCACTTCAAGTTCTGGGAATATTTGTAACTTGAGAGCTTCTCTACTAAGCTGAATACAAAGACAATGATGGCTAAATCACCATATTGAAACTTCCTTCATGTTTGGTTTTAGCATTCAAGTCCTGTTTCCCAAAGAGGAGAGGAGAGGAGAGGAGAGGAGAGGAGAGGAGAGGAGAGGAGAGGAGAGGAGAGGAGAGGAGAGGAGAGGAGAGGAGAGGAGAGGAGAGGAGAGGAGAGGAGAGGAGAGGAGAGGAGAGGAGAGGAGAGGAGAGGAGAGGAGAGGAGAGGAGAGGAGAGGAGAGGAGAGGAGAGGAGAGGAGAGGAGAGGAGAGGAGAGGAGAGGAGAGGAGAGGAGAGGAGAGGAGAGGAGAAAGAAAAGAAAGAAAAGAAAGAAAAGAAAGAAAAGAAAGAAAGAAAAGAAAGAAAAGAAAGAAAAGAAAGAAAAGATAAGAAAGAAAAGAAAGAAAAGAAAGAAAAGAAAGAAAAGAAAGAAAAGAAAGAAAAGAATTTTTTTCCCTGAAAGGGAGAAGATCACCACACTAAATTAAAACTCTCCTGAATCCTGTTAGATGGCTCATTTCTGGGTTATTGCAGGATTATCTGTTTCCCAGCCCCTTACACTGTTTACTCCTTCCCAAGTGTACTTTGCTGAAATTTTCTTCATTTTGTAAAATATACTGTAGTGCTTCTATATATGCAGCCCAAATAAAACCAGGACTTACCAAGTACACTGTTTACTGTAGGCAAACATTATCATTAAGAGTCCATGTGTTTCGCACTCTGTTCTGAAATTCACTCTGTTAAAAATGGAAAGCTTTTTTTTCTTTTCAAGTGTTTCCCCAACATCTGCTACCAGGACGTGTAAGCATGAAAAAGATAAGTAGGCTTGCTTTTTCAGATTGGAACCAGCCTTTATTTAAACATGAATAAACCTACAATGTGATTTTGTGAAGTAGCAAG
The DNA here is from genome assembly GCA_036630365.1 of Acanthiza pusilla. NCBI lineage: Eukaryota > Metazoa > Chordata > Aves > Passeriformes > Acanthizidae > Acanthiza > Acanthiza pusilla. The sequence continues at coordinate 30,757,389 of JAXCHO010000164.1, forward strand.
AAGCATGTATTTTAGAGCTGGTTCTCAAAGTCTGAGAGGCAAAAACTTGCTGGAACCATTTTTGTGCATGAAACATTAGTTACTGCAGTTTGTAGGTTATGGATATAATCACAACACCACTTCTGAAATTGAATATACTGATGATGTAGAGAATGCAAAAGGCAGGAACATGTAAAACTCAGAAAACCAAAGTTTAGTTCCTGGTTTGTTAGACAGAAGTGAATATTGCATTATGAAACAGGAAGGAGCGGTTCTGCCTTTTCTTTTAAAAGTGGATTTCATAGCTATGTTCAATTGGTGACAGCAGTGAACTGAGGATTGAGGCATTTTACTCACATTGGATTTAAGGCCTCCAAAGATATTCTTGCCAACATCCTTGAAAGATGGCACAAGTCTCTATCCAAAACTATACTGACATGTCTTACGGCCACACGGAGTCAGGAGCACATACATAAGAGTAATTAGACATCAATGGTTTTTTGTATCATGTTAATCTGTCCAGTTTTCATGTTCTCACTGATTACGTTTTTTTTTCTTTACTTCTAACTTCTTGGCTATAAAACCAATCCTCTAATTGACTTCTAATTGACTTTTCCTTGATTTGTTTAAATTTTTCTTGTTTCCTGTCATCTTCTTTGTCTCCTCAATAGTCTTTCTTTCCAAGTTATATATAGACGTTCCTCTTCTTTCAGGTGTTCTTCACTTTTTTTTTTTTACCTATTCTTCTGTCTACTATTTTTAAAATTCTCCAAGCTTCCATATAGTTTATAGTATTGGCAATCCCCTTGAAATTAGGGACAAAGCAGGAATATCAAAATATTCTCTTTATTTGAGGGATTTGGTTTTGAAGAGAATAAAATTCACTTATTCAATGCAACTCATAGTTTCTTCCTCTCAACTATTTTTTAAATGCAAATTAATTCCAATACTACCATGAAACTATTCAAAAATCCTCTACCTTCCCTGCAATACTCCTACATCTCTATATTGAATAGTTTTTAGCATAGAGAGTATGGTAAAATAGGGAGAGAGCCCCAGTCAGAGTAGATTGAGAAATTGCTAAGACTATGAATAAAAATCACTTAAATATGCATGTATTTCTTCTAGTCTAATAAGTGATGGGTCTCATTCTAAGGGAAAATAAGCACTTCAACTGAACAAATACCTAGTTGACAGATATAAGAATTCTCTTTTTTACTGTACCTACCCCATATATAGTAATGAACTTGGAAGGTTTTGGAAGTCTCCTCTATGTTGAACATGTTGATGCATGTACTGCTTCCAATGGCCTACATCTTACACCAGAATCTTTGTAGTGGCCTTAAGGATTATTCTTATTTCTGTTGCTTGGGTCATTCATAATCTCATTTTCTCTGTGGAGTGATCCACATATCTCTCTACACCAGGTCAAACCAAGCTGTGCCATCCTCCTTTTTCTTATCTTGGTTAACAGTAAGCTGTAGGTCATTCAATCTTAATTTTAAATCCATAAAATCAGTTGAAATAATCTTATCTTTTATAGTCATAAATCATATTGCACTAGTGTCTTACAGAGATGTCAACTTGTACTCTGTCCATAAATGGAAATATTTCACAAAATATTAAATTTAATACAACCGTTGTATGCACTCTTTCTTAGTATATCTTTGAAAATATAAACCTAAAATTAAGTAATGCTTCAAAAGGCTGCTATGTAGTTATAAGTTTTTATGTTGTAGTATGAATAGAAGACTAAATGAGTTTCTAATAAGTGATGCTAAGTATGAAGTAAAGCATGATGAGATATAATGAGACATGATGGCAGAAGGTTTCCATTTATGAAACATAATTTCTTTATTTTTGTAGGATTTTGGTCCACTGAAATCAACAGGTTTTGCAGAATCTGTGCTCCAACCGTTCTGTGAGGGTCATATCAGTGTACCAGCTAAAGAAGGGGACTGCAATACAATGTGGTGAGTATATCTAACATTTACTCAAATCTTATAATTCTCTGGGCCCCTCCCATTGCAGGATTAGTCTGAGGGACCGAGGGCCTTGAGCCGAGTTGGAATGTGGTCCTAGACCACAGGATGAAGAGGAGAAAGGACAGTAAGGCCAGAGAGTACTGTCAGGCCTGAGGTGCTGACTATGTCTTTCTTTTAGACACTTTCCTTTAAAGTTTGTTGTTTAGGACAGTGGTAAGAAGGTTTTTGTGTGTGAGTGGGGGGCTTATCTGTTTTGTTTGGGGTTTTTTGTTGTTTGCTTATTTTTAAATATATGGCGAGTTTTCTTGTGTTGTTCCCTTTGTTCATTTATGGCTCATGCATAAGGATCTACACCTCACTTGCAGCCACTTAAAAAATTCCTTCCAGAAGAAATAAAATGGCTTATTCTATTTACTTTTTTCAAATGGTATATGCTGTCCTGCCTCAATAATTGATTTGCTTGTGGCACTTACTAATTTTCAATATTGTGCCACTTTTCTAACAATAACAAGTAGAAGCATGAACAGTGAAGGTTATTATTTACTAGCCACAGCTCAGTGCACCATATAATCAAATCCTTTGTCAGAGCATCCTGCCACATAATCAGATCTTGTGAATTGTCAAAGGCAATTTTATAAATATATATATTCATTTAGAGCCTCAGTAAGCTTGCCATGGCATGAGACAAGAACATTTTTCTTTCATTTTCGTGCTTTTCCAGTTCTTTATATATGTAGTAATTACATTGTCTTCAAATACATTTGAATGAGAAGTAACACTATATATCTATAGCATACTTGTGTCTACAAAACAAAAGTTATTAGATTGAATAGTTGATTTAATGGTTATTTTTTCCCTATATAACATAATTTAAAGATTTTTATGCTGTTAATCACATTTTATAATGAGCAATGTGATGCACAACACAAAATTAGAAGAATCAGGAAACCCCACAAAGAGCGTATATCTTCCCCAAGTTGGTGTAGTTTAAGGTGTTAAAATCACTTCTTGTCCTGGCAGAGTTCTGAATAGCTTTGGAATTTTTATTTATTCTAAGGAACAGGTTGAAAGACTTTTCATAAAGTTTTGTTTTTATTGATTAGAATAATAAATTCCAAAATTGAAATAAAACTTTGTGGAAAGACTGGTTGATTCAATGCATACATTAGACAAATGTTCTTGGAAGGAAAGTTTCCTAAAATATTGCTGGAATTATTGCAATAGAGGATGTTAAATGTTACAGATATTAGAAAACATGGTAATTTTAGGTAAAATATTTTATATAATGTCCTGTATATATTCAAAGCCTGTTTTCAAACATTGGGTGCAAACATAATGGCTTTAGAATCTCAGAGAAATACCTGAAATTTTTAAAGGTCTATTCTATCTGTATGTGAAGTTTTAGTATTTGCAGTCATATAGCCCTAAAGAGATATTCTGGGAGTGCTGGCGAAAGCACTTTGTAGTTCAAACACAGTTTGTGCTTAGTCTCTAGTCTCCATACATCCTCATTGACTGTCCTCTAATTGGATGGTGATGATGAAGACATCTGCCAGATTTTAAAAAAAACATAATCAAGTAATATGTCAGCCAGAACAATAGTGAGGAAAAAAGAGAGAGGAAAGATAGAAGCAGTAACAATATCCCAATTAAAAAGAAGAACAAAACAGTTGAAGTGCAGATGAGTGTCAGCTTTCTTCAGACAGTACAAACAATGAGAGCTGTGCAAACACATCTAAGATATGTTGGAAAAGAGGTGGCTGTATCCTGGAAAAAATAGTCCTTAAAAAAGTAATTGAATAATATTGCCAGGATTTAGCCGTAACAAATGAAGTAGTACATTTTCTCAGGTACATATCCTATGTGAATTGGCATTCGGGGAGTGAAGAGTTAGATAAACAGTAACCAATTATTGAACACAATATACTTTAGCCCTGGCCCCCCTTACAATCTTGATTATTGGATGTTGTGGTTTATTAATTTACTTCACACAAAGAAGAAAGAAGGTTATAGAGAGGCCACAGTTCTATCTGATATATCTAATGTGATATCATATGCACAAGAGGTGTCATTTACATTATCAAATTGCATGGAACATTATTTAAATATCATTTTTGGTTGTTTCTAACAGCACAATTCAGTGAGGGTATGGGTAAATTAGAAAGTTTCTTTATATTCAACAAATATATTTTTTATATATATGAATATAGTTTATACATATTCACATCTGTACAACGTGAATCTCTCCAGCAGCATCCAGTCTGCCCGGTAGCAGTCCCTGGATGAGTCTCCTCAGTTGCTGGCATGTGGACATGTGAGCCCCTGGGGCCACAGGCCTGCTCCCCTACATGCACACACAAATGCACGCACAGATGCTGAGAGAGCTCTGGAACTCTTCTGGTTCCCCCGGAGAACCAAAGCATCTGAGCTCTTGTTCTTAGACACACACTACAGCCAGAGAAGTCAGTGGATATCCTACCTGGACACCACCGGAGCCAGCTGCACTTCCCAGGACCCCCAGCAGCCAGCTCCTCCCACAGTCTTGCCTGTAGAGCCTCCACCCACCCTGAGACCAGGTCACTTGCCAACCTCACCCTGGTCAGTCTGGTTTGGCATCCCCACCCTCACTCACACAATCACACGGCTTCCTGGGCCCTGGCCCCACAGCCTCTGCCTGGCTCTGTTTGTCATTTACTTGGCCCTTCCTGCTCACTGGCTCCCAGGCACACAGACCCCCCAGCCTCTGCTCCTGTCCAGCTGCTGTCACCCAGACCTCTCTTGCTCCAGGTGCTGGTACCACAGGCCTCTACAATCCAAGGTGTTGCTTCAGGTGCTGGCGCTCACCTTGCAATACACACACATGCAGACACATGAAACAGAATTCCTCAGCCAAGGAAAGAGCTAGAAAGGAAGTGAACAAGGTGTACAGACCACAGTGGTCAGGCTCAGGTCATGAACAGACAAGCATACCAAGCTACTTAATCACCACCAGCCCTTTTCAGCCCCATATTTTTTATTCATGCACTTTTCCCTTCCTGAATCACCTAGCTTCCTCCCACTTTTTCTTGCCCTTATCTGTTAATAAGTCCTGTGCATTTCCAAAATTCCTCTGCATCTGTAATGTATCTCCCCCTGTTAACAGTGACCCCATCAGTGCAAAGTGTGCTCCTGCAGCATTGATGCACTTTGACGTGATACTAAATGATCTCTAAGGTCCCTTGCAACCCAAGCCATTCTGTGATTCTCTGTGTTTCACAAGGACTTCTGAACTGAGGCTGTCCTGGGAAAGCCATGGAAGGAAACTGGACAGGACATGACTTTCTCTGATGCCTTAATTAGTGTGCCTGTGCCCCGTTCTCCTGGGAGTTTGTGGAAATGGGAGTTTGATGGGCTGATGGCTTCTGTGATGGTCCTGGGCATAGCTTTTAGGCATCAGAAGAGAGACAGAAGTGTCTGTTGTATAGTGAATGATGAATCACACACTTGAACTTCAGTGCCCAGAACTCACTTGAGACAGCCCAGGGTCCAAAGTGACTGATGTGTTAATGGTTGTGTCTCACAGGACAGAGTAAGCTAGGGGAAGATCATCTGGAAGGATATTCCTTATTATTGTAGAAGGACACACCCCCAAGAAGTGTTGACAAATGTCAGTCCATTACATTTTGCTAGGATTTTTTCCCTGTCTTCTATTTACTTGCATAGACATATACATAAGGTTGATGCGAAGAAAAATGCAATTAGGCAGAATACAATACTGAGTGTTTATTTAACAAATTATTCCCTCAAAATTGGATTTTATCAAATTGGAGGGGTTATTGCACGGCTTTTTCCTGTTTTGGCAGTGTTTAGTTTTTAATATCTTGAGTGATGGATATGCAGTTCATCTTGCATAGTCTGCGTGTGTTGGCAGGCTGGGGAGGATACTCTTATGAAGGGCAAGGCTAGAATGCAAAATAATTGTGACAAATTAGGTAGTCTCACTGAAACAAATAAGATGTCCATCATGATGGACAAGTTCAAAGTACTACAGTGAGAAGTAAGAGGCTGAAGAAAAGTGATCTAGAGGATAACTGGCCTAGCAGTAGTTCTGCAGGCCTGACCTGGTCTTAGCTGAGCCTTTATAGATTCATGGAGTCATGCTGTCACAGTGCTGATGGTAAGGACTTCTGGGAGGCACCAGGTATAGCTTGTACAGGCTCTTTTCAGCACTACATCAAGTCAGCTATTGCTTTTCTTTTGTGTGTGTGGGGGAGATTGTTTTTAAGCAGCATGAGTAGAAAATGTCTAGCAATCTGTAACATCTTTGTTCTCACTCCAAAGTGATTTCTTCATGCCTGGGCAACAGATTCACGATCACCATCTGTGCCAAGTCCTTTCTTGAACAATCTGGAGTATAGCTCTCAGTAACACTTGACATGTCTAGTACCTCCTACAAGGCATTTGAATGTTTTCAATTTCTTAGTCCATAGGCCTTTCTAGATCAGTAATCTACTCTGGTCAGCAGCTTTCTGACTCAATATTTTTGTTCGACTATATCTTATTGTGAAACTAAACGCAGTGGTTCCATATTAGATTTCATGATAAGAAAGACCTGCTGGCCTAGCATTGGATACATACTCTGGAGTATGGAAACAGCAAGACTTATTGCAGACCAATGCATATTGTTGCCCAGAGAAGTTATGGATGCTCCATCCCTGGAAATGTTCAAGGCCAGGGTGTCTGAGGCTCTGAGAAACTTGGTCTAGGTGTCCCTGCCCATGGCAACGCAATTAGAACTAGATGATCTTTAAGGTCCTTTTCAACCCAAACCATTCTATGATTCTATGATTCTATGAATATTAAAGAAAGAGTCCCTAGCTCAGTCAAACCTAGAGATTACAACATCCATCCCATATGAGTACAGTGTGGATTCTTCAGTTAAGAGGACCCAGAAGAAAATAAGACTGAATGTAAAAATCAGAGTAAACCTTGAAGCATGGCTTAACAAAGCATTGTTGCAGAAAAAGACTGGTAAGAATTGAATGAAAGACCTGTGAAGTGTGTCCTCTAGTCTGCTCAGTGCTGATAAAGCATATACTAGCGCTTTTTATCCTACTGAAGTCATCGTTCTTTCGCAAAAGATAAAACAGAATTAACTAGTGGGAGATCAGTGTGGAATGGTAATAATGATAGATGACTACAAAGACAGGAGAATTTGGAGCTGATTAGTCTGGGGAAGAGAATGCTGAGGGTACTAAGATCAGGCTGCTGAAAATGAGACAAGCATAAACTCCCTGTCATGAGACTAAGGCAAGGAATAACAGGTAAAAGTAAATCAAGGAAGGTACAGTATTAGACATCAGAAAAATTATTTACTGACAGTAAGGATAGTCCAGCACTAGTTTAAGTGATAAAACTGTAGACTCTCCAAAACTGGGGATTTTAAAAGCAAATTAGACAAATACCTGATAGGAATGATTTCACTACCCTGGGGCAGAGTACGGATTAGACAATTTCTCAAGGATCTTTCAAGGCTTATTTCCTATGAAACAATTGCAATGTAAATATCCAAACATGCTAGTAATGTTTCCAATAATACTATAAATTCTGTTGCTAGGGAAAAGCACAGTCAATGCTTCTAGACAAACCTACAAGAGGGAAAACAAAACAAAAACACTTGCATTATAGAGAACTTACAAATTAGAACCTGAAATTAATTCCCTACCAGATTTAGAAGATTTACTCCTAGTAAAGTCATAATTTCTACTCTGAAATCATAAGAAAATTTATACTGTATTGAAGCTGGATTTGGCCCTTTGTTTTGCCTGTCTTGACTTTATTCGGGAGTAATTTTCCACAGTGGTAGACACAGGAGAAAATTTTGACAGCTGAATTCTTAATCTTCTTATCTAATAAGAAATATGGCAAAGGGTTACAATTAAGTTTTTTTATTCTTGACCTACAATGTGTCATTGTATCTGCTTATGGTGATAAAGAACTGTATAATCTCATGAAGAAAGAGCAAGAAGCAGCTGGCTAATTTTCTTATCAACAACCACTGTAGTGCTTTGATAAAAATGAAAACTTTGGACACATAAGAATTGAAACTGATAAAAAGCATCTACTGGTTTCTGAACTAAAATTGTTAATCTTGCAAAAGGGGACTGTTGTCATCATGACCTTCTACCAATAAACATTAAAATACAGAACTATTTAACTTAATTTTGTAGCTATTCCTGCAGTGCATGCAAATGGAATTTAATTACAGATGAAAAAAGTTACATTAGATAATGTTTGTGACCTCCTGCCCAATTACTGTCTATAAATATCCCAACTGCTGGTTCTGGCAAGCATATTGCAAATGAAACAAAAAGTACATTAAAGAAATTTATCTATTGAATAGAGTTTGATAGTATTAGGAAGCATTGGATGCTCTCTAAACACATAGGAAAAATCTTTTTTGTCTCCAAGACCTTGCAATTTCAAGTGCCAAGGCTGAGAAATGTGGAAATGAACAAAAGAAGCAACACTATCAGGATAAAACATAAGCATATCTGATACTTGTGTGTTTCTTTTTGATCTTTTTAAAGATGAGCATATATATTTCATCACCTGCTCTTCTCCTCACTTCTCTTAAGCCATTTTGTCTTTCTTCAGCATTGAGAACCTATTTCTATCCCTGTGCTTTTATGTTCTTGTGATTAATCAGAATCAGTTGAATTATTGCACATTTTTTTAAATGGAGGTGGTTGTCACTCTTTGCTATGCAGACATGTACATGACTGTAAGTGAACCTTGTTATTGGATTGTTTCTTTGGATACTTGCGAAAGGTGATGGTACTCTGGGTTAAAAAAGAGAATTAGAATAATAGCTGTCATGTTCTAGTTTCTATGCTGGTTATTTTCATGGTTTTCAAGATTTCCACATCTTTTCATGTGCAGTCCATTAGCATAATAAAAAAAAAAAAAAAAAGAAAGGATTTAAAGACTTTATTATTGGAAACTTTTGGTCTTCTTCTCATGAGTAGATACAAGATATAGAAGAGAAAGCTTTTCATGCCGACCAATCTCCACAATTCATTTTGAAGTACTGTTCAAGGATTTCATTTAGCAAAAAAACTAGCCTAACTATGAAATCCACCCTGCTTCTTTCTTGCCTAACAGATGTGCCTAATACAGGTACAGGAGAAAGAATTGCTTTATTTCTTAGAATTTCAATTTCTCTGTAATAGCTCAAGAAGAATTTTCTTGATAGAGAATTTTTTCCTGTACTGTACACAGTCATGTCTTAATCTCACTGTTGATGAAATGGCACTACAGCACTCAAAGGTCAATCTTTCAGCTTTCACAATAGAAATGATGACAAAAATAGTCGTAGACCCGAAGCAGATATTTAATTGTATGTTCTAAGGGGTTACTGCTGTTCTCAGTAGAGTTGAAATTGCCATTCATTAAGTCATCAAAAAAAGTCCATGGTTACAAAAAAAGAAACATCCAAAATAACTAAAATCACAGCCAAATGCAGTAATAGCTAGTTTATCATCAAAGCAATAGTAGTTCAATGTACTCAAATAGTGTGAATAAACTTTGTCAGCTCCTGCATTCAAAATGCAAATCAGTGATAAAATCTTATTTAAATCAGAAAATGCAGCACATTGACTAATTTAACTGTCTTGAAAGAGTAAGTCCCAAAAGTAGCTACCAGTTTTAAACTAAGAATCATTGGTATGTACCAATGGTGATATACTGTGTAAAGAATAAAGATTTTGTAAAGAATAAGAGACAAATATCTACTAGTTTCCAGTGGCCATACTAAAGCAGAATTACACTATTCCATTCAGTTTTAGAGATAAATTTGCCCTAAACCTTCTTTTTTGTCCTCAGTGCTCTCTGATGTTTAGATGTTAGCTCTCTTCTATAGTTTCATGAAAAAAGATTTAAAGGAATAATATTATGGTTGGATCTTAAACCTTTCTGCCCACAGCAGGTGGGGCAAGACAGCCAAGTCAGTTTATTTGGAAAGTTATGATGTTCTGATGAATATTACCAAATTGAAGTAACAAGAGTAAAGCAGCTTTGACCTAGAACATATTCAGCCATAAAGAAAATATGAGTAATTCAGATTAATTCACTCTGAAATCCAGCTATTTTAACAGAACACTTTGAAGTGCATGCTCTATAGGATACTGGTAGCTACAGGAGGTAGACTATAAAAGTGTGTAACTTGTCCCAGTGATGAGCACCACTCACAAATTACTGCCATAGCTATGAATATGGATTTAGCAGTCTAAAATTTGCAGTAGGATTATGCTAGTTTTGCAGTAACCGCTTACAAAAACCACATTCTGAAATGCTTTTATCCAGACATCACTTTTATTTAATTCAGCAACACTGGCTACATCAAATGCACTTGAAGCCTTATCACCTATACAGAATTCCATACATGACCTTGAAAAAATGCAGTTTTTACTGTTAATATAATTTTTACAAATATCTTATAACTTTTTCAAAAGGAATAAGACTGTAGTTGAAAAATGGTGGAAAACTGCCAAAAATGTTTTGTTCCCTTTGGAATTTGAAGTGCAACATTCTTATTAATAAGAAAATTGCAGTAAGGAAGATGTATAGCTCTTATCCTCAGATGACAGAAAACAATATGCAAATACCAAGTCTTGCTCAGAAGGATGTAAGTAATACAATTATAAGTAGTTTATGATCACATGCAGTGAATTTTTTGCAATTTTGATCAGTTACAATAATCTTTTTTGTGGAATACACAGCTTGCAAGGCAATGCTACCTTTCAGAGAGCAACACTACATTCTATCCCTCACCTTTCTCTGATTTATTGCAAAATTCAATGTGTCTGGCCTTTTCCCTTCTACAACTGTGTGTTCCCACTGGCAGGAGTGGTTAATTCAACAAGGCATTTATGTGCAGTGTTTAACACAACTTTATGAAATGCAGGCATGGGATTTAAGGTAATGACTTGCTATGTATTTACAATCTGTTGAAGCATGAGACTTACAGAGATTTTCCATTGAGAAGATATTTTCCCTATAAGCTTAAAGTATGACAATTTCCACCTAACTTTTTTATTCAGTCAAGAAATGGTCCTGAAACTATAACATTGCAGCCTTATTTGAAGTTATCTACATTTAAATATGAATTAAAAAAAAAAAAAAAAAGGCTTACTTTTATATTTTATGTGTAGGTGTGTGTTAAATTCAAAGTTGCCTGTACCAAACAATTTAAGACCCTATAATGTGGACTAGCTATGGTAATAATCGTTGAAGAAAAAGTACCTTTCTGATTTTTTTTTTTTTTCTTTTTCAGATTTGTTGTGTATCTTTTTCCTGTCAAAACCAAGCAAAATCTGAAAAATGTCTTACTGTAAGAGTTTGGATATGGCACTTTTTAAAAAATATATTTTGTGCCATAGGTTCACAGAATGTGAGGCCAGAAGATCTCATTTCAAACATCTAATCTGACTTTTAACAGACTTTGTTTGAATTAGCTGAAGTTCAAAATAGCTTCAAAACTCCCAGATTTAGTATGAGTAAAATGTTTCTAATATTTTCAGGGAGGCAGAATGCCAAAGGACTCCCACAATAACCTATTATAGTATTAAAACAACCTAAAAAATAAAGACCAGAAATGTGCTGACTAGTCAGTTTTATATCGCTAGTAACATTTACAAAATATAGACATATTAAACAAATACTTCTCTCCCCTATTGAGGATGGAAATGAGCATAAAGAGAAGGATGAGACAATTATATTTTGAAATTATGAACAAATCTCTTTAGAGATTTCAAGGTTGCTACCTCAGTTAATAATTTTATTATTTTAGCAGTAACTTCAGATTTGAGAAGAGACAGAAATTATTTAGGAGTATTCTAAAGAAAATTTTAGCTACCAAACTTCGTTCATATTTTCTATCTGAGAATATTAATTGCAAAAATTATCCTTTTTCATACAAATATAATCATACTCCTGTTATGTGAACAATTAATAGGTTCTGGTTTTAAGAGGAAAATTAACAAACTTTTATAGATTTGCAAGAGAATAGGAATGAGAGTGACTGTGAGATTGAAAAAGTATATTTTGTTACGAAAAAAATCAATTAATTCAGAAGAAGAACAGCCTTGGCTTGATCATACTTGCATTGTTGAAAAGAAAACTGGTGATGGGATCTGCAACCTGGCAGAGATATGAGAGGATTCAGTAGTAAACATAAAAACAGAATAACAGTGCAGCATAATGTTAAAAGCAATTATACAATTTACAAAGTGTCATATTCCATTTTACAACACTAAAAAATGTTAAAATTAAGCCTGGGTGGTTTCTATAGCAGATACAACTCAGTTCTTAATACTTCTTCCAGTATTAATTGCATGACCAGCACAATTTAATCTCCTGCACTTGTCTGCATTCAACTGGGACTCAATGGTAAAGAAAAATAAAAGGATACTGAGTATCAGTTATGACAATTTTAATACTAGAGAAAGGTAGAATTCAAAAACACAACTAAGAGACGAGTACACCAGCAATTATTTACTTTGTTTAAATTCTAAAATAAAATCAAACAAACAAACATAACACAACTTTGCTTGTTTTTTCTCTATGCAAGACTGTCATCTCATGTTGTGGTCAACCTGCCCGTGCTGTGCCCTGGCAGGCAGCTAAGCACAGGACAAACACTCACTTGCTCCCTCTCCATTCGGATGGGGGACAGAACTGGAACGGTAAAAGTGATATAAAGAGATAAATGGCTGAGATAAAGACAGTCTAATAAGGCAAGCAAAAGCTGCACAGGAAAATAAGAAATTCATCTGCTCTTTCCCAAAGGCAGGGAGATATTTTCCCATTTTCAGGAAAGTAGGCACCATTACATGTAACAATTGCTTGGGAAGAGAAATGGAGTAAATCCAAACTGCCCCTCCTTCCTCCCTCTTTCCCCCAGCTGTTCTTGCTGAGCAGGAGGACAGATGGTGTGGGATGGTTGTGGTTAACTGTCCCAGCTATGTCCCCTCATGGCTCCTTGTGCACCCCTAGACTAGCCACTGGTAGGACAGTGTTAGAAATTGAAAAGACCTTGACTGTGTAAATCCTGCTCTGCAACAGCTAAAAAATCACAATGTTGTCAACACTGTCTTGGTCCCAAATCCAAAACACAACACCATGCAAGCTACTAAGCAGAAAACTAACTCTATCCCGGCACAAACCAGCACACCACATTTCCAGAAGTTGTATATACCTATTCACTCTATTCCTGATAATTGTGAATATTTGCAAATGGGTAAGATATTAATTTACAAATTTGTCATTGTAAGTTACCTTTATCATTTTGAAAAAAATTCCCTAAATTTTATAAATCAAAAAATAAGCAAGCCAATTCTCAAAAGAAACATTGTCATGAGAGTGAAAAATGAATGAGATGTAAATTTAATTCTCTACTTTTATTTTGGCTTGGCTTCTACATCCTTTCCAAAAGTAAGTGGTCTAAATGACTTCATATTTAAGTAAAGAAGCTGTTAGTGCTTAACCATATAAAATCATCTAAATAGCCCGTTCAAAAGCCTTGAGAGAAAACTTATTAAGCAACCTCTTACAACACCATCTCATTTCTTTTGATTGTCTCTGTGAAATCGAATGGTGGAGGCATGCTGGCCTGAAATCTTGCTGTGCAGATTCAGGCTGGTGCCACGGGGAGGAAGGAGAGAGTTGTCCTTAGCTCTGCTCTCTTAGAGTAACAAGAGTGATCTGGGAACAGTGATCTTAAGTTGAGAAGAAGGTCAGAGGAATGACCTGGATCAGCTCCAAAGGCTTTTAAAAATATTCTTTATCTCTAAATAAATGGAAGAGGGAGGACACACTCATTCATTGTTTTCTGGATTCATAATGAGCTGTTGTCGTTTTCTGTTTGGCCTCATTTCTCCCTGAGATTTTTCATTACACGTTTTAGCTGATGAATAGCCAATCTGCTACTTTACATGCAGTACATGATAGGTAGATAGTCCTCATATCATAGGTAGCTCCATCAGTTATAAAAAGAGATGAAATGTTTGTTCTAATAAATCCAAACACTACATTACATATGAGAACTTTTCAGCTCTTAAATTTTTTGTTAAAACTATTGTTAGAAGTATCTTCCTTTTAAATAGTTATTTGGTCATGTTGTTTTATTGAGAATAATTGCATTGCTTCTTCTCAGCATTCTTGGGGGTAGAGGCCATTGACTATTCAATACATACATAAAAGAAGTTTCTTAACCATTGTCAGAAAATGAATTACTCTGTTAGTATATGGGGGCTTTATGCTTATATGGCTTTTTTCTATTTGGCAGCCTAAATGGTCTTGCTTTATTATACATAAATGGTTTCATTACTGAACAGTATGAGTATCAGGAAATTATAACCTATCATTTCATGACGTTTGTCATCTCAATTATCTGAGGAACAAAAAACATGTGCACTATTTGGAGGGAGATGTTATTTGTAAGTATTGCTAGTGCCAAGACAATTCACCATTGAAAGTGCAGTGATGCTATTTCTCTCTACCATAAATATCTACACAGGACAGATCTTATAATAGTACACAGAGTTCAGTGGTTCTTTTCAAAATATTTTACTTAAATTAGCAAATATGTTAGTGCTTTAAATTTTTTTTTTCAAAGTTCTCCTTTTTTCTACAAAGAGGACTACAATCGTCTTTTCATATCTGTGCATTGACTTAAAATCACAAGTCTAATCTTGTAACTTTTGAGTACTTTTTTTTAAATAAACAATTTTTATATGTTTAAGATGTGTCTCCTGGAAGGAAAATCTGCTTTTTAACAGCACATTCTTAGTGTTCACTTAGTTATTAAAAAAGTGAATTATAAATATGAAATCTGCTATGCATGATATACTTACAATTTGCCACAGACTCAGAAAAAACATAAACATTACAAATAAAGTTTTTTTTCTTAATAGATAGAATTAGATGAAAGAGGGTTAAAGCAAGACATTATAATATCTGCTTTATTGTCAGTGATATTATTACCACTGATAAAGCAGGCTTTTTCTAAAATTACAGAATATATGGTTTTATTGGAAATTATTTTTTAAATGAGATAGCTTATTAAGTGAAATAAAATAGATAAAAAATATTTGTGAATGGATTGCTATACACTTTAATCACGGATATAAATCACAGACAGCATTATTTGAAGTTTGGTAATGGCCTAATGTTTAAAGAGAGAAACCTAACAGTCCTATTCAAAATAATGGTGAATTAATATTGAAGCTCCTCTCCCTTCATCTACTCACCAAGTTTTATCATGTGACATTTATAAGCAGGGTTCATTTCTCCAAATCTATTAATAGTTATTTTCAGCCGTATTTTCCCATGACTTAATCTTCTTGTCTAATTGTACTATACTTGCTATGATCTGAAAGAGCTCTGCCCTAAACTGGAGAAGGTAATAATTTTCTCCTTGTTTGATTTGGTAATTCCAAATTAGTTGTAAAAATGCTGCACAACTCTCAGTGCTTTCTGTTCTTTGAAAACATTTGCTTGCATTCCAACAATAATATTTTTTCTTTGTTTGAAGAGAAACAGCACACAAAATTTACTGAAGAGACTGGGAATGTAATAATTAGATTAATTCCAAATATAAATGTTCCTTCAGAACATCTCCTTTCCTACAGAAATTTATTTATATAAACATTATTTATATAAGCACGAAAATTTCTGTGAATGTACATTCAAAAAAGGATGAATGATATCTTGAAGAAGAAAATGACCCTAAGACCTTTTTTTATACAATGAAATATGTGGTGATATATCTCATTGACAACACTGGCTGATTCCAATATTATAACTCTATATTAGTTAGCATTTCTTAGACAATTACAAAAAGTGAAAAGGAGCTCTGAGTTCCTCTGTAAAATTCTCATTTTCAGTTATAAAAATGCTTTTATAGATAGGTTCAGTGGCATACAAAAGCCCTGATGCTCAATATTTTACAACTGTAAACAGCATGTTCGCAAGCTAACAATTAAAATAAGCTTAACTTTAAAGATAGAAATAATCTTTTAAAATCATATAATTTCAGCTCCTATGGGACAGTTCACATGATGAAAGCCCTGCACAAGACTGTATATTTTCCTGAACAGAATACAATTAAGAAAAGCAGCACAACATGTGCTTCTGCAGATGGCATGTGAAAAAAACAGACTATTATGTCACACAGGAGAAATTCTTTTCAATTTATTTCACAAATTAGGAATGAAAAATTTCATTCTACACTTTTCATCCCATGTCATGAATGGGAGGTCATTTTTTCTTCAGAAGTACGTCATTCTTTGTTGATCACTAAGAATAGCTGAAATATCATTCAGCTAGAGAATAATAGAGTTTAATGAATTTGTTTGAATGTCTCTTTTTGTTCCCTTTTATCTCATTAATTTGAACTCTTCTAGGGAACTGAGGTGTTTACTAATAAAACTGAAGGAAAAAGTTGTAAGGGATAAACACAATTTTCCCTTTCTTCCACGGAACTGTTATTAAAGAAATGTTCACAAAGAAGTTACCTGCAACCTTTGAAGTTAAGGCTTTATTTGTATACCTTGTGACACACAACTGTGTTAGACAGGTGCTTGAGTGGCTGCCTGAGAAGCAAAACTATGACTTGCATGGGAAGACAGTTTTGTTTAGATGTTCTAAGAGGAAAAGTCTGTGGATTTCAGCATTTTTCCCTTCTAGAGGGGGAATTAAATTATTCAGTGAGCTCTCCAGGGGTTACTGAGCTGGGTGTCCTGAAGTTAAGAGAGAAAACAAAGTACAGTGTTGTGCTGTTGCTTGTCTCTTGAATAGACTTGTGGATGCAAAATTTAGGCGTAGAAGTAAATTGCTTAAAAGCTTATTTCTTCTCTATTTACAAGTTTTGTATTACTGGTAAATGTTAAAAAATAATGCTAAAGTACTGGAACATTTCTGTTCAGTGGCTTCCATTTATAACATATTTTCCATTCCTCCTAGCTCTTTCAGTCATATTTTTCGAAAAATGTTTCATAAGAAAAGGACCAGAACATACAAATTTCATGTTTCAGTCACTAGTTCCGAACTACTCTCTTTCAGGACCAGTACTCTTCAATATTTCCATAAACAACTTGAAGGACTTGAAGGTATACTGCGTAAGTTTACCAACGTACTAAACTGGGAGGAGCTGTTGATTGTCTAAAAGGCAGAGAGGCTCTGCAGAGAGACCCTGAAAAATTGGGCAATCACCAACTGCATGAAATTTAAGAGCAAGTGCCAGATTCTGCACCTGGGTTGGGGCAACCCCGAATGTACATAAAGACTTTGGAATGTGAGGCTAGAGAGCAGTGCTGTGGGAAGGGATTTGAGAGCCATGTCAGGGTGAGCCAACAGTGTGAATGAGTGAATATAAGGCTACCTGTGTCCTGGGGGACATCAGGCACAGCATCGCCAGCTGGGCAAGGGAGGGCATTGTCCTGCTCTGCTCTGCTCTGCTCTGCACTGGGGCAGCCTCACCTCAAGTGCTGTGTGCAGTTTTGGGTGCTACAGTGTAAGGATAAGAAATTATTACAGAGCATCCAATGGAGGGCTCTGAAGATGATGAGGGGTCTAGCAGAAAAGTTGTGTGAGGAGCGGCTGAGGTCACTTGGTCTGTTCAACCTGAAAAAGAGGAGACTGAAAGGAGACCTCACTGCAGTCTACAACTTCCTCGTAAGATGAAACATGGGGACAGGCACCAATCCCATTCTTCTCTGTGGTGACCAGCAATAGGACTTGGGGGAATGGCAGGAGACTGTACAGGAGAGATTTAGGTTAGATATTAGGAAAAGGTTTTCTACCCAAAGGGCAGTGGGGCACTAGAGCAGGCTGCCCAAGGAAGGGGCAATTGTCCCAAGCCTGCCAATTGTCCAAGAAACATTTGGACAGTGCTCTAAGGCAAATGAATAGGATTCTTGGGGGAATACTGTGAAGAGTCAGGAGCTCAACTCAATAATCCTGTGGGTCTCTTTCAACTCAGGATATGTTATGACTCTATGATTCTATGTTTTACCTAAAAATATTTTTACTTTGGAACCCATTTGTAAAATACAGGAAATTTTAAAAACATAAAAACCTTGGAAGAGAAAAGCCTGAAAGTATTGTTCAGAGTCAATGGAGGTGTGAGACTCAGGCAATCAAACATTCTAATTTGTGCTTACCCAGTCTGAATGCAGTGCGCATATTTCACTTCCCTGTCATGCTCTGATCCACTGTTGCTAGGGAGAGAGGATATGGTGGTAAAATGACTTTATGTACTAAAATTGATTTAAATTACAACAGTCATTCTCACAATAATCCTTTTAATTGCTCTTAGGAATTATGAAATTAATTAAGAAATATCTTGTGGCATCCCCTCAATTTAAAAAATAAAATATTGGTTTAACTCATTGAATGATTGCTACCTTCTGAAAAGTAATCATCTTAGCTTTTATTTCTATGAAGGAAAAAAAATCACCAAAAAGAAAATGAAAGTTGAATGTGCCTAATAAAGAAAAATTCCTCTTTTGAATCCATTTCACCATCTCTGTGCCTACCTTATCAGCTAAACCAGATGAGATTAGTGGTGTCTTGAGTCCCATTAAGAGGAAGAAAGCCTTTGTTTTTTACGTGGTAGCACTCATTTTCCTGTCATTTTCTCTCTTTCTAAGCCTTTGTATTCAACTTAAACTGCTGGGAAAATACATTAACCTTTAAAGGGAAGTGGCCAAATAATCAGTTATAAGAAGTATAAAAATATTTCTTTCAAGCAATAGTACTTACTTTCTTTCTGTACTCATTAAGTGTTTATGCAGTGTTTACAGTTGCACACTGTTAGCCAGATTTAGTTAGGTGACACAGGACACTGAAATATGTTAAGAGAGCCCTGCCACAGCTGAAGATGCATATGAGGAATCAGATGATGACAGGAATTGCAAGGGTGGCATTAAACTTTTATCTGCATTGCCCAGCCCTTGGTTCTTTGAATTCTGGAGTTCTTCCTCTGTAACATTTTAGAGTATTCTCAGTCTAATTGCTAATCACACTGCTTGTCAATGACTACAAGGTGAGAAAGGATAGGGAACTCTTGCTCCTGCTCTCTCTACCTTCTGTAGCAATAATACAATGACAGGGTAGAAATAATTATTTTTGATTCAGAGCGCTGGAAAAATCCTTATTCTGGAATTGATATTTTCATAGCAAATAAGGCCAGTCAGGTCCCACCAGACATGTGACACAAAATCAGCTACTCTATACCTAGAATCCAAATAAATGCTTGTTTTGATCCAAACCATATATTTTACTCATCTGCAGTTCTGGCATTCAAGACAATGCATTCTTCATTTATATCATATGCTCATCTTTAATGAATAGAAATGAACAATCAAAGAATTTACATTAAAAACATTAGAGACAGCTGGGGTGGGGGAGAAATTCAGTCTGTTCAATATAGGCAAGATTCTGAATAAGGGTCATGAATACTACTTAACAATGGGCCATTAGGGCAGCGTGGTTATCATGAAATAATCTCACCCCTGGAGAGATTACTATGGACCAGATGCAGCCATGTGCTTCTGAGCACCCAGGGGCGTTGTTATCATGATAATCACACCTGCTGATTTTGCTTCATTGCCACTATAAAATTTCCTGTACTTATCTCAGTACAAACATAACACAGTGTTTAAGTATATTATTCTGACCACAGAAAATTGCCAATTAATGCAAGAATTGTTAAGTAATTTAAGCTGCAATGCTGCTGCAAACCATATAAAAATGTGGTGGAGAAAGTAGCAAGTAATAGTTGTAGGGTAAGCTTGAAGGCAATATATTTTAGTTTCAGAGGAGAAAGGGTACATTATCAGATGTTTAAGGTATTTGAAAGGCAAGACCCTATGTTCCACGGCACCAGGACAAAGCCAGAGCTCCTGTCTTTTCTTTCCCACTTGCCAAATATTTGACCTCTTATTGCTAAAATAGATACAAAGGATTCAGTACCTGTAGCAAAAAGCTTCAGGTAACTTTTTTTCCCCAAAAAACCAGGCTTCATCAAACCCCTTTGGTACCTATCTCCTGAGAAATCCCAAAGATTTGAATTCATAGTGTATGCATCAAAGACCCCACTTTCTTTTGTCTGGAGACAATGGTTGGGATGGCTGTTGGCAAAATATTCACAGTCCCCTCAGGGAAACGAGCTGTCAAGTAATAATAAGGCAGCAAGGAGCATCAGGGAACAGGGTCTGGGCTTCTGTGGAAATACCTCTGAATCGGACTTGTTTTAAAGGCTAGGGGCTCCATCTAAAGAGTATATGGTCCTCTCTCTCCACTGAAGCAGTGTTACCTGACACAAAAGAATACATTAGGAAGAAAAGTAAACAGATGGAGTTTCATCTTCACAGCTTTAACCAAATGAAAGGAAAAAAGGGGCTTTGTTTTCTTTCCATAATTAAATCTGATTCTCTTTGAAGTAAATTTCTGTTGTCTGGAAGAGGCCGACATAAAAAAAAGCTGATGAAGCTTGGACAAAATTAAATTAAATGTTTTCAGTTCACTGAGGTTTTAATACAAAGGATGATGCTTGAAATATGCCTGACATTTTGACAGCCTCATCATAAACATGCTCTAGTAGAATTAGGTCTATAGGTTTATCACCCGAGTGTCCTGTGGTTCATCTAGGGTGCACATTTCAGTAGACATATAACACAGACAAAAATTAAGTGTAAATTTTATGATAAATATTGATGAAAACAATACTTGTTAAAAAAAAAATTTACCAGAGATAACAGCTGAATAAAAAATTTGTTACATGCACATCATCTAATTTAAAGTTTTTAAAAGTATTTTAAGCTTTTGTGGTTGGCTTTCTAAAGATGGCATTATGGACTTTCAAATCACAATGTTACAGAGAGTACTGTCAGTCACATTACAACAGCATGACCAGGAGCTGTTAGCCTATCTGGGGGGTTTTTGTTTGGCTTTTTTTGTTGTTTGTTTGTTCTGTTGGCTGGTTAGATTTTTTTAATCCAGATTCCTGAATAAATGACATGAAAGTGGACAGAACTGAAGATAAAACTTAGCAACATAGTTATAAATATTAACTATGTAAGGCAAAATATCACTCTAAATATTTTTAATATAGTATTTTCATTGCTTCTTGGTTGTCAGGAGTTCATGAGGGAAAAAATAACAAAGAAAACACTGAGACATAGTCAGACAAAGAGCAGAGGAAAGAAGTTATGAGACCAAAGCGAATGGGAAGGAATCAAAAGCAAATAAAGATACTGAGGAGAAAAGAAAAAATTTGAAAAAAACAACTAAAGAAAATGAAGCAACAAATAACTGAATAAATTCTACCAAAAATGTTCCAAAAAGCAAGAGAATAATTGTATATAATAAAAATTTTAATTATTTTATCGAATATTTAATATACTGTACTAACTAATTAAAATATGTTTGAATAAATATAGATTTAGATTAAAATTATTAATATGATTTCTTATTTTTCTATTCCCTTCACTTTAGTTAACTAGTGGTATTTACATGCTGTTTGAATTCTGTCTGAAATATCATTTCTTTTGGTTTGGAAAAATAAAACACATTTTAAAAACATTTGTAAAAACCAGAGTTCACTTTTCTACATTTCTAGCTCTTATAGGAATTGCAGAAGTAAAGACATAAATCAGCTTGATCAATAAATGAATCTGTGGAGAGAGAATTACAAATATCTCAAGTCTTCAGTTTTATACATTGCGTTAAGCCCTAACTGCTTCTATAATTTAAAAAGACACAAGTTCTGAAAATAGTCACCTGAGCATTTTTTGACTCTTCATACTTTTCCAGATACAAAATTGTATTTAAACACACTATTATCTTCCTGTGCCATATATTTAGACTCCTGTTAACATGTTTTTCATACTTAGATATTATTTGCTCTATTATTAAAAAAAAAAAATCATATATACTCTTACTTGAATGCATTTTTACCTTTATTTTGCTTGTGTGTCTGAATTCTGTGGAGATTTTTTTGTGTTGTGTTGTTTTGTTTTGTTTTGTTTTGTCTTTCAAGAAAAATGTGTAAAATATTTTCTCAAGAGAACACATAAAAGAGTCAGAGCTGACATTCTCAGTTATTATTAAAATGATCCAAAAGTGATTTTGTTTTCATTTTTCTTAGAAGAATTTAGGGGGGAAAAAAAGTGTATCTAGTGAGGGGAAACTGAAGCGAAGTACTGTATAAAAGTATGCAAGGAATTATTTTTGTCACGCAAGAAGCAATTAATAATAAACCATTATTCAGGAGAATGGAAGAGGAAAAGGAAGGATATTCTTTGTTAGATAGTCAAACTCTAGCCTATAATACCTCTAATCCTGTGGATTTGACCACTAAATTTAAAATAAATAGATGCAAACAGGTCTACTGAGGGCTCTGGTAAACTACCTCCAAAAAAATTGATAATTCCACAGTATATAATTTTTAAAGTTCAACTCATAGTCCTTTGCTTTTTGAGCAGGGAAGGGGAGAAAGCATTCAAAAACTTTATGACTGAGCTGAGTTTAGGCTTTCATAAAAGGAACAGGGACACTGCAAAGTGTTGTGCATTTCTTCTTCATCTGTGTTCCTAGTCAAAAAATAAAATATATTGAGAACATCTCATGCAGAAACAAAATATTTTATGGCTTTTTTAGCATTTATTTAAGAGTCTTTGAGCAGCAGCTCCATTTAGCCTGATCAGATTCTTTTTTCAGGATGCTTAGTCACCAGTAAATTTCTAGGAATGTAAAAACATTTAAGAGTTAATTTAGCTATTTTCCTCTCCTCCACATGTTCTCCTTGAAATATTATGGGCTAAGGAAGAAGAATCTCGTAAGGTAATTTCCTTAAAAAAACAGGCAGATGTAAGATTTTCTAATTAACTCCTCTCGCCTATTTTAACTTGTGCAGATGTAAGTTATCTAATTGCTGCTTTATTGGCTCTGAATAGATTGGTTGTGTTTTAATGGCATCTGTATGTTTTTTGCTTCACTGACATTATAGGAGCCATTGCTGTGATCTGTATAGGAAAGCTACATTGACTAAGTTTGAGACAGAAGAAAATTACATACTAAAAGCTCAACACACAATTCCTTTTTTTTTTGTTATTTAGTATAAATATAACATCCACAAATCTAACAGGCTGATTCATCTCTCTGCTTATTTGCTCAAAGTCTGTAGCGTGGGAACATATAATTGGTTTATTTTATACTATGAAATAATATGCACAAATAATCTGATGAATGCAAATATTCCACAACTCAGAATATTTGACTTTTTTGATACTGGTATTAGTCACAACCTTACTTTCCTTTTTCTTATTACACCTTCTCCTCCTATTAAAGATCAAAATGCGAACACCATGAATAGCTTTCCCAGACAGGAAAATAATAATAGAGAACAGAAAAGCACATGTCTGAAAAGGTGGGGAGAAAGCAGGGATCTTAGAAAGAGAACAAAACAGAATAACCCTATTGGAGAAAAGAGCCAAGAAGGGGAGAATTGAAGGAAAGGCAAGGCATAAAGTATTATGAGCATTAGCAAGAATGGGATAACACTGTATTTCAGCAATAAAACCTGCTGAAACTGAAGGTGTTTTCAGCTACTGGCAAGATGGGAGTTAAAATGCAAGTACCGTTATATTTGATATAACGTAAAGAATTTATAAGACCAAAAACTCTGGAAAACTTTCAGTGACAAGAGCAGAAAAAATATTGCTGAACACAGGCCCTTTGATAAGGAGGAAACTTGAAAGAACCTTCCAAAAAGAGAAGAAAGTCTGCATAAAAGAGAGTTATATGGAGCGACAGAATGCAAGAGTGGGGATCAAGAACTTGAATATAAATAAGGAGCAATAAGCAAGCACCTAGAGCTGTGGCAGTAGGAAGTGAGTTTTAACAAATCCATGAAAGAGAGCAGAAATTATAGGGAATAATGGGGTTCTGAGACAGTCCCTGTCACCTGTTATGGGCAGTGTGACTCTGTAGGAGCACACAGCATTGCCACAACACCTTTTAAAGAGTTTGAACAACACAATTCACCATTTAGAGTGAATAAATACAACTTATGTCACTTTAGGTTGTGGATGTGTTGATTTTAAAAAGGGCTTGTCTGTAAAACAGGCTGCTCTCTGAATAAGCAATCTGTTAAGGTTCAATTTGTTTAGTTCATTGACTTATATTATTCTTGTAAACCAGGCACTTCTGCTTTATAATAACTACTTGAAAAGTAAGGTGTCTGTTTAGTGAGAATAGTAAAGTTGTGTTTTACTTTACTGTTTTTAATGTGCTTTTCTCTTTTCTCTGTTCTTAATTCTACCTGGTTCACTTTTTAAATTTATTTTCTAACTTTTATTGGCATTCAAAGCTGCTATCAGAATTGAGAATGAGTGGTTTCCTCAGAAGCAAATGGCAATCCGAACTACTAATGCTCAAGGACAAGTAGTACTCAATGAAGATTGCTTTGGTAAGTGACTAAACAATGAAGTGAAACTGAAGTATCTGGTAGTTACAGAAACAGTGTTTGAAGACTATATTCTATTCTTGCAGAAGATGGTAGCTCTTTTCCTAGAGTTCAATGAGTTTCCTAGAGGTCAAATTTATAAAATGAAAACTATAGCATTTATAGACATTTATCACGAGGGAATAAAGATAAAAACTGTCACACTGAAGTAAATTTCACATCCCAAATTTAAATAATGGATATCAGTGCTCTAAAAATCCTCAGGCGTCTTAGTTTGGACATGCAAGAAAAGTGTCTTGCATAGGAACATGGTTAAACCACTAAGTAATTCCATTCCAAGAATACAGCTCTGTCCAGAGCTAGGGAATGAAGATTCTTTTTTTGGCCAGTATTTGTCCTGAAGGCAAAAAATCAGGAAATGTTGGTTAAATGGCAAAGTCAAATTAATAATTGTCTGTCTTCATCCATGGCTCATTGCCCTTCTTAGTCATGCTTGTGGCACTATGTGCTAAATCAAATCCCACTATTAATAAATAATTAAACATTAATATTTTTTGCTTACAATATGCCACAAAATTTGTATCTAGGCAGAAAAAAAAACCACCTGAAAAATAGGAATGTAAAGATTACAGTCTGGGGGGGTGTAGCTTGCTGACAAATACGCATATAACAATGAAAAAAAGATAACTTTACCCCGAGCAAAAAAGGAAGCTAAAAGTGTTTTTAGGTGCATACAATTTAAAAAGGTCTCAGAGCAGTGAAAAAAATTCTTTGCTTTATTATTTGATTTCTGTTGTGTTCAGGGAATCAAAACTGTATTTGTAAAGAGGATTTCATCAAGAGAGTAATACCTTTTTTTCATTTTGAATAGATGACTTAGAAAAAAGTTGAATTTTTCTAGCTCCACAAAAGATAAGATAGAATATCAGCTGCAACATTATGAACTGAAGCCACTTACGACTTTTGAGATCCAGATTGGTTCCCAGTTTCGTGTGAGTTCTGACTGTGCTGATGGGAGCTCTCATTGATACTGGAAGAAAAAATTACACCAGCTTACATACTTCAGTAATCTTCAGGACAAAGGTAGTATTTGAGCATAAACTAATGAGTTCTCTAAAATACCTCCCTGTTGTCCTTCCCATTTATATCATTAAGGAGTGAGGTACTTATAACCAATCCAGTTTGACGATATGATGTCAGTAACTTGCTCATACTGAGGTTTTGTCACACCAGGGAGCATAACTAGATTAAGCCACTTGACTTTGTGACCTTGAGTCCTATCTCAAGAAGCAGCTCCCAAAGACCCTATAGATACATGTGAAGCAGCCCTAAGCATCCTGCAGCATCCTGTAGAAATCCCTCACTATGCTAAATTCATAATTTTCGGCCCTTGAGACACCTCAGAGCAGTGTCCTGGTCCTGTGCTCGTCCTCACCATGTCCTTCTGCAGGTTCAGTGCCTGTCACTAGCGCACAGTCACTGTCCTGTGCTTTGCTCAGCCGTTCTGGCCTCTTAGTGTAAAGATCTGTATGCATGGATTTTGCTGGGGGTATGGATCCTTTCCCACGCTGAGACAGAGCAGTCACCAGGAGAATGCACTTACAGAATTCCAGACAGGGATAAAAGTCACTGAAAAACCACTGTGACTTCAAGGTAGGCTACAGTAGTCTCTTCATTTCCATTAAAAGATAATTTCCTGTTACATACAGATTAACCCTATCCAGCCGTACTAATAACCACCCACTTAAATCCTTCTATGCAGACTGTGCTTTTCTGCAGGTGTGAATTTCATGCTAAATGAAAACAGTGTTGTTGTCTTCATGCCTGGGAGAACAACAGAAAGATATCAAAAGCATTGTCAAACTCAGGGAAAAAGGCACAGGTTTGTGAGGAAGCCATTTGTGGGCAGATTTGACTTTTAATTTCAATTTCAAGAACTGTTTCTTCTTATGAAAATGGAATATAATTCTCTATTCCTTTTTAAAATTCAGCAATTTAGAAACAACAATGGAAAGATAATGTGATATATTTTGGGAATAACTCTGTTCATAGCATGGTTTGGATAACTAGTGTATGCAGAGAAAGAACATGGAAATGCACTTAAATATTTATTGAATTTCAGGAAACGACAAATATATCATATCATGAAGATACTAAAACATCACAATTACTTAAACAGTAGCAACATATTCTGATAACCTTTCTCTTTACAAAGGTAAGACATGAATCACATTTTGCCCACGAGCATGACTGTGAAAAAGCAGTGTTTCCACGTTGTGAATGCACACATGCATGGTTACCCTTGAAAGTACACACAGTTGTTCTGAAATCTCTGCTGCTTGGAATCCATGCAGAGCAAGTCCAGAAATAACGCTGTCTATCTCAGCTGACCAACCAAGATAATACTGAGGGTGAATAGTCCCAGCTATATTTGTCTTACTCTAACAGGAAGATATTTGCTCATAATTTGCACACATGAAAAATAAACAAAATACATTACTGGGTAGAAAATAAGTAATCTTCAAAATTAATTCTATGTGGAAAAATATTTTACTTTTAAAATCAGTGCTGGGTATGAAATTCTGACTTGATTTTGTTTTCTATTCTTCCTCTAAATGCATAAATAAACATATTATTTTTTGACAATTACAAGTTACTTGGCTCCTCTTCTGTACATTACATATTCTGCAAATTGTGTGCACATAATTGAATATAGATTTTATATTATTCTTCTAATT
Organism: Acanthiza pusilla; assembly: GCA_036630365.1. Taxonomy (NCBI): domain Eukaryota; kingdom Metazoa; phylum Chordata; class Aves; order Passeriformes; family Acanthizidae; genus Acanthiza; species Acanthiza pusilla. Next base: position 30,784,601 of record JAXCHO010000164.1, read on the forward strand.
TCTTTCTTTTTTAGTATTATTTGGTTAATAATGTTTTGTTGTTGTACTGTGATACCGAGAAAAAACACTCCTAGCCCATGCTGAAGAAGTAGCATTTGAAAATACGGAAGTCATAAATTAGACTTTAATTTTCAGTGTACAGAGAAATCAAAAGCAGCTTTCTGCAAAATAAGAGATTTATTGAAATATGGTTTATTCTGCTTATTATATCATTGTTCTTAACAGTCTTCCATTTGGGAGCCAGTTTTACAGGCACTTTACAAATGAATAGGGAGAGAAGATTAAATTATAATATCAATTTTGTGTGGTGAATAACCTGCATAATTCAGATGGAAGATAAGTCTAAAATCACATAGTTGACATCAGGAAAATATTGAGTTGAAAATAAAAGGGGCTGTGTACTGCCTTAGTCCAAATCTTTTTTTAACCTTGTTTATCGTAAAACATGAGTGCTCTGCTTGCTCATTAGTATTCATATCAGTGTTTGTCCAAAGAAGAAATGGAAATGTACTCTACCATCTGATGTCCTGTTTTATATTCTTTTGCTTTGTTTTTGTTTATTCATCAAACACTGAGAATAATAGGCAGTGAGCAGAGGTGAACCAGCTATGTCACACATTTTCCTGTGTTGAAGGTGTACAATTTTGTGACAGCAAGTATTGAAAAAGTTCAGTATAGTCATAATTTTGCCACAACGGTCACACTAAATTCTACCAAACAGTGAATTGGTCTAGCTCAGAAAGCCTAGTCTTCAGGGATTCCCTCCTGCTAAATAAAATACTATTTTAGGTTATGCCAATTTTTTTAAGAATTAGAAATCAAAGAATCCTATTTCTTGATGACTACAAATTCCAAGTTAGTGTGATATGACAGAGAAATTAAAATAAAATCGATCTTCAGTGGTGGACTCAGAATGAAGCAAGTTTTAAAAATAACCAAATTGAAAATAAATTAACAAAATGTTCAAAGTTAAACTGATTTTCATTAAGAATAGCTCTAAAACATATGATTTTTTTCCCACTACAATTAGCATTTTAAACATCTTTATGAAGAGTTTTTTGCCATAGATTCTTTTGGCAATATATTTCCGATTTACATTTTTCAGCTCTGAAAGCCTGACCCTACCTTTCCAAAAAGCACAGTATATTTCCACAAAGTGAGATAAAGTCTACCTTTTAGTATTATTGGAGCACAGCTTGCAAGGAGAATACTTTTCAGGGCAACTTCTGTTTTATTGTCAGAGTGTATGCTAGTATTTTGCCTAAAGGACACACTTTAAATATTACAGTTAATTTTATACATATATATATATATTCTTGCAATGCCCCTGTTTTTTTTCACAACACCCATATCACAATATATTATGAGACAGTACTAAAAGAGCAACAATATTTACAGTAACTCCAGATACTTTTTTTTTTGAGATAATGATGAAATCTAGCTCTGTGTAATGAAAGTGCTGCAGCTTCTGTTTTCTTTTCTCTGCTTTTGTCCTTCTTATGCCATTTTAAAATCAGTAATTTTCCTAAAAATCTTTGCATCTTTTGGAATTTAAAGTCTGTCTTTACAGATACAGACTAACAAAGGCATAATTTCTCACTTTTGAGCTGCAACATCAGAAGTAGTCTTATTAGTATTTCTTAATGAGTCAGAAACATAAGAATCATAATTAAGGCTGAAAAATTATGAAAAAAAATTCTGTCTCCCTTCTCTCGCACTATTATATAAAAACATATATATACTGTGAAATAATCAAGTACTGCAGAGCTAGGAAGAGAAACACATAGGGAAAAGTACATGTGTACTTATTTCTCACTAACTTATTAGTTAGAAATAGTTCTAGAAACTGCTGCTGGCATTGCCAGGCCATTCTGAGCGAGATGTAATCACACATTTCTTGAGCCTGAGAGGGTAAGAGAATCTAACCCTACCTCAGAGCTTCAATTCTTATTCATATATTCATTGTGTTGAACTTGTTCATTTCTGCCAGCTGTTGACTTTAGGATTGCATTGGTTTGTTTGTCATTAAAAATGTTATTTTCTAATCAATAATATATATCATCTGGGGAAAGAAATAAACAAAAGAACAAACAGAGAGACAGAGAGCAGAACGCAGTATCTAGAGAAATACACCTCTCTATTAAAAAAAACCTGCAACAAACAAATCAGTTGTAAATAGAAGACCCTCATTCATCATCTATTTAATAATACCTTCAGCCAGCATCAAATAATTTTGGACTGTTTATTTTTCTAATTCCTTTTTCCTGGCTGAAGTTTTTACAAGTCTATTTCTGAAGCCATGGTGTTCCTACCAGCTACAGAAATTCTAGCCCTCTGTAGAGATCAGAGAGAGAGACTGAGAACGAATATTTGGTGAATGGAGATATAATGTTACGAATCCAAATGGCGAAGCTGATGCAAAAGAAACGTTCTAGATTTTGATCTGATCCTCTTCAGGATTTTTCATATTTTGAGTAAAAACTCTACACATTAGCACAGGAGAAAATATTGGAGCAGTTTCTGCAAACAGCTTTTTAAAATACGCCTACTTGAGAAAGAGTAATTTTGGAAATTAATGACAAAGACATACAGTTAATATTCTTGCTTTAGTTTTGCTTTGTTCTTAGAGGTGATTGTTTAGCCATTCTTTCTTTTCTCTCTCGTTGGTATAGACTGAGCTGTTCTTACAATGCTGAATATTTGCTCTTACTCCTTCCAATAAATGACTCAAGAGAGCTTGTGATTATCAGTATAAGAGTTTCTGCTCTAACTTAATATATCAGTACTTGTGTAATGAGTAGGTTTTTCTATAAGTGCTAATGTTTTCTGTGTGTCAGCATGCCTTTCTCTCTTGTGGCTGACTCACAAAGCTTTAAGTCTGCTTCTCTTCCAGCTGTCAACCCCAGTTTTATCATTGCAGATGGGAAATGCAACTGTGGAACAGGCTTTTATTCCAGCATTAAACTTCCCACTAGGCTGTATCAAGCCTGAGACCTTGACCACCAGATTTAAATTTAGAGCAGCTGAGTCTGCTCTATGGACTGACTTTGGTTTTATTGTAGCAATCAGTCAGCATAGGCTGTAATCACAGTTTAATCCTTTCCTAAGAACAATATTGGAACATACTTAAAAAAAATCACATAAGTCTAGGATACATTTTTCTTTTTCAGAAACAACATGAGAGATTAATCTAGGCTATTTCACAGTAAATATAGATATAAAAAAATTTACAAGAACTTCTGAGGCTTCTGAAGATCACCCAAAAGTTTTACCTCCTCAATGTGACTGAAAACTGGGAAATAAACTTTCCAACCAGTTTGTTAGGTTAGAAAGACAGCATTACTTTATTTAGTGCCCTGAGTACGTGGGGGAATGTCTCCACCGGACACGCACACCCAGCAGCTTAACCCACCTAGTTATATTAACGAAACCAATACATATTCACTACATCCCTATTACATATTCATTACATTTCCTGAATACATGCATATATGCTACTTATTTCAGTGGACTTACTTGGATGTAGTTCCGGATCATCTAAAGAATGTTTTCTCCTTGAGAGTATCTCAATTATATGGTCAGGTCATAATGTATTTCTCTTACTAGTCTGTGCTGTGACCCAAAATCCATGTTCTCAAAACTAAGACATCTGCTAGTACATATTAATCACTGATCTAGGTAACTGAGGAAGCAATAGCTGGCACAAGACTATTGGTCACAGATATAGGGAAATAACACAAAGCCACACTAGTCTCTGGCATTTGTGCTAAGCACTGTATAGTACAAAACTAAGCATTAACAAGGGATACGGGGATGAAACATTATTGTGCTAAAAGTAAAAGAATTTTCCAGCATCTCCCCCCACTACTGTATAGAGTCCTTTTGAAATAAATACTTGTTCATTAACATTGTGTCTACCAAGAACTCAGTACAGAAACTTAAGACTTAAAAATGAGTTAGAATCTTTCTAGGGAGTGATTTTCCTCTGAACTGGGCGGCAATATGGATATACAATTCAGGAGAAATTTTTGGAGTTGAAAGCAATACAGTATTTTTTCCCCTCATCTTTCTGAAGACAGATTTTATTCTTTAATTATTCAAATCCTTTTGCATTCTAGTATGTTTCTCACATTCCCGCATCTTCCTCCATTTTATATTATTTAAAGAACATCCAGATGCTGCCTTAAATTGTTTTGGGGAAAATATTCATTAGTTGAATCAAAGTGTTTTTATATAGCTGTCCAGGATGAGATGAGATCAAAGGCTAGAAGATTCTTAAAGCACTGACTGTGGTTACTACAGGCTCAGCAGGGACTGTTATTTTATACAAACTTGAGAAAAGTTGCTAGCTTCTATTTGCCTTCAAAAGGTATAAAGCTTATTTGATTGTGAGGAGTTTTATTTTTGAATAAACTTGAAGGAACTGTTGCCATTGCATACTTACTTTTTAGGTGCTCTACATATTTAGAAACTTTTACCTTGTGGCTTACCTCATCTGGGCCTCTTTCCCAAACCTCAGTCTACTTACTAATTAGTTTTAATGTCAGAAGTCTAGTTTTTTGTTTTATTATGCTAGTCTGGTACAGCAAAGTTGTACCACACAATAGATTTATAAAACCTTAAGTAGATCTTAGCAGATGCTTTTGCTGCCAGGCGTCAAATTGATTCCTGTCAGTGTGCAGCCAATGCTCTGTTATGGAAAAAATTATCCTCTGTTGGGTTATTAAAGAAGAATTCGAACACTCCTCACACCTACAGAATATATTCTCCAAAGTTTCATTTCTTTTTGTTCCTTTCTTTGACTGTTATTATTGAAATCAAATTTCTTCATGATCTATTTTTTTAAGGTACCTAGTAATTAGTGTTTACTTTAAGTACATTGCTAAAGTCACTTCTAAACCCTACCAGAATTGCTGTAACTGTTCAGTGATTTCAATGTTTGAGGAGGTTCAGTAGTTTTCTAGACACCATGTGATACAAGATCACAAGGAGATCTATGAATAAGCTTCTAAGTTGGTTAACTACGTGATCTACTGAGGAAAATACATAAGCCTTTCTGATTCCCATTATTGTTGTGATATCCTCATATTGAATATTCTTATCTTGCAGAATACACTTGTGTCCATATTTTTTCCTCCTGTTTTATTTCTCAGACTTTCTACATTTTTCTTTTTTTTTTTAAAGATTGCATAAGATCCATACTTTTATTTATTGTGCCAGACTTGCACTCCAGGATGCCATTTAAATATTGTACTAGCAAAAAGAAAATACTGGTGTCCACTGTCTATTCCTTTTTTCTATTTTATATTATGTTTGAGGTGGGTGTGAAATAAGTATTGTAAATTGTATTGAGTTATGTAAAATTAATTATCTGACCAAAGCAGGAAATAATTTTGAATTTTTTTAAATACAAATATTCTTTTATTAAGCATTTTAACTATGAAAAAATATGTGGTTTTCTGCCAAGTATACACTGTAAACACTAAAGACACATCTCCTGGCCTAGGGACTCAAAGAAATCAGGAGTGACAAGAAAAGGAAGTGAAGACATTGCATGAACATTGATGACTTCTTAGAAGAGCAAGTTACCATGAAATAGATAGAGAAGGGAAAAGCCAATAGAAAAAAAGGTGAAAAAGTAGTGCAGAGTAAAGGATAATACAGAAAAAAATATATTAATGCAGAGTTTTTCCTAAAGAAGCAAAAGCCCAGAAACAAGAAAGACAGGAGTACACAGTGAACATGGGCCAGAATGAGACAGTGGTTTGGGTTGGAACTGACCTTTAAATGTCATCTAATCCAGCCCCTCTGGAATGAGCAGGGACAATCTCTTCAACTGGACCAGGTTGCTCAGAGCCCATGCTCCAAGCATATCTTAGATGCTCAGAGCTCTGACCCTAATCTTAGATGTTTCCAAAGATGGGTCATCTACCACCTCTCTGAGCAACCGTTCCAGCATTTTGACCTCTCATCATAAGAAGTTTCTTCCTTATATCTAGTCAGAATCCACCCTCTTTTAGTTTAAATCATTACTTCTCGTTCTATCCCAGCCCTACTAGAAAGTTTGTCCCCATCTTTCTCATAAACCACTTTCAAGTATTGAGAGGCTGCAATAAGGTCTCTCCAGAGCCTTCTCCGGACTGACCAACCCCAACTCAGTCTGTCTTCATGTGAAAGGTGTTCTATCTCCCTGATCATCTTCATGGGCTCTCCTCTGGACTTGATCCATGTCCTTACATCAGGGACCCCAGAGCTGTGTGCAGCACTCCAGGTGGGGTCTCACCAGGGCAGCATAGAGGGACAGAATCACCTCCTTCAACCTGCTGGCCACAAATGAATCAGTCCATCTCAGCTGTAGCCAAATTTTGATCTGGAAGTTTAAGAAATGCTTCCTAGATTTTCACAGATAACTTTTTGGCCAATTCTGAAAACCAAAATGATTGTATAAATTATATATGTCTAAACATCTGCAAAGTTACTGATTTTTGGAAGCAAACTAAAGCTTTTCCTATTTTTTTAAATTCTGCACCTAATTTTGTGTGGCCTAGTATGTCTGGCTTTGATAATATAGTTCATTACAGTGAAGGGCCTATCTAATGAGAAAGGCACAATGCTGGTTTCAAAGCAAAAACCTTCACCTAAAACACAAAGCATGGGACAGGACAGGATACAGATCATGATGCACACTGTAAAGGTTTGTTCTCTTTTTTCCCTTATTCTGAGCACAATGTAACAAGGCCTTATGCAATGGTTATATGTTGAGCTATATTCTATGCATATAATTCCTGTGGAAATCTGGAGAAGCTTTGCTTTTGTCAGAACACCATCAGCTACTGAGGTATTACACACTTGATTGAGAATAGTGGAGGGTGTGGGGAGAAGAGAGAGGAGAAAACAATTGCAAACTGGCTGTATAATTCTTGGAACATCTGTTTTGAAGCCTTGTAGTGCCTGCCGATGTGCCAGTCTTTAATTTGGGGATCTGGCCAGTTTGAAAGGACTAATTTGTGTGCAGTTTTTCACTGAGCATTAGGCGCAGTGAGAGGCATGATTAAGGTGCGATCTTGTATGAACAGTTTCTCCACTGTTTTTATTGGATCATATTCAGCTGTTTTCCCTAGAAAAAGAATTTGTTAGGTACTCCATTCTGGATTTTTATGACTGAGTTGCTTCAAAGTTGAAACAGACCTCGTTCTTTGATTTCTGAGCTGTATTATGAAGGCCATTTAGCCACATGTGAGAAGTGGTGAGATTTCTTCTCCTGAAAAGATCAATGTATTTGTACAGAAAACTGTGTTGTGACAGTTTTATGATACATGGACCACAATTCACTCACAACCAGTCTTCTTAAAAAATAGGTAGTTGACCCCAGATCCTGTTTAATGACTTTTTAGGATATGTGTCATGCTGTATGCCTATGCACCAAACTTTCAAAAATACACGTATGTCTTAGGATCCAAAATTCCATGAGCAATATAATTCCATGAGCAATAAACGACTAAATACTTGCTTCTAAGGGCTGGATTTGTAAAGATATATAGGTGCCTGACTCCAAGTCTTGTCTTTCTTTAAGTTCTTAAGTTACTCAAACATTGAAAATTTCATGCATCTGGATAAAAAGGAGAGCTTGAAGACATGAAGAAGCACAAAGTAATATCTATGAACTGCCAGTGGAACTGCAGTAAGTAGCCTTGTGAAAGATCACTAAATAAAAGTATACAAAATTGTCTATACTGCTATGGTGCATCTTTCTTTAGGCCAGCTGCTGCTCCCAATACACTTATCAGATTATTTCAACTGATTTAGCTACATCTCCTCTGCTGCTATCTTCAATAAATATTTTTAATGTCTTTCCCTCCTGCTGTCTCCTATATTACAACCTGACACCTTAAAAATCCATGGCATTCTGTTATACTTACGTTGATGCTGTTCATACAGGATATAACACTGTCTTCAGGGGTAATAGCACATTAAATTTTAAGTGTGCAATTGTTAGTCATCTCCCTTCCTTCCTCACCTTATATATGTCCTCAAGATATTTTCTAGTTTCACCCATGAACAGTATCTTTTCCATTCAGCATAAAATATATTGTATTTACTTCCTTTCCTTAAAAGTGCTGTTCCTGACTAAATGCATTGTAATTTTGCCTATTTTTTATGCATTTGCATATTTCCTCATAATTTCATTCTTCATAATGCTTCTTGCACGTTTTCTCAGCATTCTTCCCAAGCCTCTCTAGCACTGTGTTCCACTGTAACCTTGTGGTGTACCACCTCCTAAGTCCAGATACCAATGTCAGATTTCTTCTTACAATATCCCTCATTTTCATCTCTCACATTTTTGCCTGTCTCCATACCAGAGATTATACTGCACTTTCATCTCACAGTTCTTTCCAGAGGATCTGTGATGCCAAAAAGAAATCAGCCATCTAATAATGACAGCAGCTATAATTTTCTGCAAGGCATGTAGAACCTCATCCCTTTACCTTTTGGAGGATGGCTTTTTCATAATGGGTTTTCGTTCATAGTTGTTATTTTGACCTTATATCTACAAAATGCTGCTTACAAAACCTGATGTATGTTAAAACATACAATAGAAAGCGGGACTGGCATTCAGGTACTCTTTCAATGGAATGAGGCATCTTATCCTTGCTTAAATAAACTTTTCTCAGACCTGAAATATCTCCCATCTCTCTCTTCCGTACACAAGTAGAAATCACTGGTAAACACCGTAAGGAATTCTGAACATCTATGTTGAAACAAAGTGGGAAGGTAATTCTTAAGTATCTAAATAACACTGATGAAAATGCTTGTACAGTGACTCTGAAGCTGCTATCCTAAAAAAAATGCCAACTATATAATTGTTTTCCCTTCCAGCTGGCAGGGGAGCCACAGGGATATTGCCAGAAATAATGGCTGATTATTATAGACAAAGATACATTTTATATAAAAAAACCCAAAAGCAACTGAACCTTTTGTTCTCTAGAAAATGATTGTCATCATTAGGGAGTACAAGTGTTTATTTCTAGTGATAATATAATTCAACTAATATAGATTGTAATTGTTTTGAAAAAAAAGGAGAAAAATAATCTTGAGTCAGCTTTGTTGGTGGGTGGGGAAATATAAACCCTGAATTGAACTTAATTGTTATTACAGATGAATGATGTGGGACTCATTTGTATGTGATTTGTTTTCTTTGGTTAGTTATGTCTTACCCTGCTTTATACATTTGAGCCCAGGTGCTATGATTTAATTTTCCTGTTGCCCATAACCTCTGTACTGCCATTAAATAGATAGTTACCAAATGCCCATGTAACTAGCAAGTTCTAGATACAAAATTAGTTTAACGTTAATATTCACCCACCTTTCCTGTATTCTGCTTTGCCTATCGGATAGCCTACTTGGAAGCTGTACTTAGAAAAGTGTTTCACATGCATTTAAGAGGTATAACCCCCCATTTTATTAATCCACTTATTTTTCTTTGAATGGGTAGAAGTCCCTTTTTCACCTTTTCTCTAGGATTTTGAAATTGACTGTGAAGAATAATGCCCTAGAAAAATGTTTTAAGTTCTGATTTTTGAAAATCTTCCCCAATGTCACCTTAATTTTTAAGAGGTAACACTTGGGCTTGCTGGACTATTTTGGTTTAATAGAAATCAGTATTTGTGTGGGTGAGATATTTAAGATTTACTTATGGAAGATCAATTAACTTATTACAGAGACTTTTGGATGCTGAACACAGCAAAAGGTCCAAATATACTGGAAGAGTTGGTTTCTACTATAGTATGACTTAAATTAAAACCATAATGAAGATTGAAATACTCTTCCATACACTTTACATTTTGTGTGCAGAAGAATATGCAGTTCATTTTAGGCATTTCTGAACTGATAAGGACTCAATCACATTCAGAGAATAATTTCTATGATTTTAATATAATCCATTGTACTTTTATTGGCCTAAGTCATTAGAATCCACCCTAACAAAAGTAAAAGTGTGCCTTCCAACGAGCATATATGCATACATGGTAAGGATTTTGTGGGTTTTTTGATATCATAGTTCCTGTAGCGACTTCCTGGAGCTATACAGTTCATCTGCAAATGAATTTCTCTTTCTGCGTAAGTACGATATACACACTGAACGGAACTGGAACAAATTGGCACTTTATTCCACAGTGGGAATAAAATACTTTTCCTGATCGCATCTTTTCCCAAGATCTAAGCAAATTAGAGAAATAAAGGCCATTAAGTAAAATTAGATTTTATGCTATTTAACAGGTGTTTTGGTCTATTTTACCCTAAGGGTAGATCACAATGGAGTCCAAAAAGTTAATTGTTTGATAATTTTACAGTTTGCACATTTATTTCCAGCAGTTTAGCCTATAGTATAGTTCTGTTAAACTTCTGTCATCCATCTTTGAACCTGTTCTTTCCATAATGCACCAAACAATTATAAAGAGCAATAACTTAATTTTATTTTGAGAGCGTTTGCATCTGATATTGTCAGAAACACTGGATAAACCATCTGAGAAACAGAACTGGAATCAGGAGCTATTGTAACAATGTGTATTCCTTAGGGTGTTACTGAATGAAGAAAAATAGTATTCCCTGCTCATTTTCAATATAAATTTTCCTGAAAGATTGAGAATCACAAACAGAATAAATTGTTTCATGCTGCAGTACATATCCCCTGAAGATCTTGCTCAAGGAAAGCAGAAGATGGACCTGTTAGTGTAGAACTATATGTTTAGCCCCCCAAAATTTGCAGATATCTTTCACAGTGTAATGGTCTGATATGAAAAATACCGCAAAAAACCCCACCACCCAAATCAAACATGAAAAAACCACCTCACTGAACACAATGTAAAAACGCCCGTCATCAGTCTATAGGTGAGGACCTAGCCTTCTGTCTCACATCCATGCAACACATGCCCTAAATAAATAATAAATACAGTATTGGAAGAGAATAAAAAACAGAAGCACAAACTATAACCAGTAAAGCAATATGTATATATACACTCTTTCTCAGCAACTTGGAAACCCACAGACATAACTAAAAATAGTTTTTTATTTCTTTTCTTTCTGAAATGGGGTCACAGAAAGCTTCGCTGAAGCATTTGCTGTTAATCAGCTAACTATTGTATAAATATCCACACCATAAATCTGTTGGATTTCTGTTTCTCATATAACAGTAGTAATCAAATCTGTCCAGAAATGGAAATAATCCATAACCTAGTGCCCCAAGATCTGAACATTTATGCTGTTCTTTTCAATTCAGCCCTGAGAATTAGTTCTGATCTCTTATCTCCTGGCAAAAGCCTTTGAAGGGATTTCTTCCCCTCTCCTGCCCCATCTTTTCACAAAAGCATTGAGTCAGAATTGCCTGCTTGTCTCAGTCAATGTCTCCCTAAGGTAAAATCTCTAAAAAAATGTTGAGGGAGGGTACTAACATTTAAAAGGACAGTTCTGTTCCTGGGAGTGTTTCTCGGTTTAGATACTTTCTGAGTAATTTTATAAATCTTCAGATGTTGCGCATTTATAGCTGAAAGAACATAAAAGCAAAATTTCAGAAGGAATAGAAACCTACTAATTCTCATAAGTACAATGGACGACTAATGTGACAAAATAAAACATCTAATTTCTCGTAAAAGTTCAAGTTAGTCCTTCAACTTATGAAAATGGAAAGTATTATTATAAATTTTTGGTTTGGCTTGGTTTGGATTTCCTTTTTGAGAACTCGTAGCTTAATCTGTTTCCTTTAATTGTTATCTATGTATGGCATACAAGTTTATGAATTAAGTATGCCTTGCACTATATGCACAAAAAGGTAAAGTGAATGCTGATGTATGAAGCGGTGACATTTATTTTCCTTTAAAAACAGTAATAAGGCCCCTTTCTGATTAGACCACTTTTCAATTCACTGAATTGATTTGTTCTAGGATAGTAGGTTTTATGATCTAATTGACAGTTTCATTTTAATAAATTACTTTGCAAACTATCTAATAATGTTTATTCTAATTATATCTGGGTACTATTATTGTTGTTGATAATTGTTTTCCAGTCTTTGCTTTTATTTAATAAATGGATCTTTGCAGTTTTGCAGTAACTTTCAATCCCTATAGAGTTATTTCAGACTGCACATCCTTACCTTCTGATATTTACTTGTCATTATGTCTAATGTCAGTACATTGTGCAAAATGAGTTAAAGGAATAATGTAGTGTGAAACAGATTTATGCTAACAATAAATATAAGGCTACGAACTCATATTCTAATTTATAATATAATTTCTGAGGTGTATGAAATTTTGAGTACTTATTTCAGCTCTCATGTGACTGAAGACCCAAGAACTTTGATCTTAACCTCAGAATTTGACCGTAGTTTGCAATTCCCAGAAATGCCATGTCCATTATACAGCCTGAATAATAGTGACATAGTACTTGATCTCATAGGCTGCACTTATGCTGTCAAATCAACAATACATTCCTTGAACTTTGAGGAACAGCTGGGGCAATTTCATGTCTCTCATTTTATCAAACTTCTTGGAACTTAAATTATTGATACCATCAACTAATAAAAAAATGCACAAGAAGTGTATTAGATGTGACAGCTCTTTGCTACTCCAGGCGAGTTGTGACCAGCAGAATTCCTTTGTGATATTCAATAGCATGCAACTCAAGGTTAGTGGTTATGGATGCTGCAGGAGTTGTGGACATTTCGATATCAGATAATATGTTTTCTTCTTTCTTCTGTCCCCAGTTTATGTGGGGTCTTTCAAACAGTGCCAATTTACAATTAGATTATGGGATTAAATAGAAGGTCTCAGTAACACTGCTGTATTCATTTTTTCCAATGGAAAATATGCATTTTCATTGAGGATGAAGTAATCTGAAAGAGTGAAAACAATATGCATTCTATACAGGCATGCAGTAGAAATAAATAAGGTAGACAGCATGTCAGATCATAGAACTTTAGCCTGATCTATGACAGCATTTTCGTTTTATATATCTCAGTTTGTACTAAATGTGACCAATTAAGAAAATTTAACTGTAACTTTATTCTCTTCTCTTCAGCAGTTCTAATTTTAAAGTAATAGTTGTAACTTAAATAGGAAAAAATGCAAAGCTCTGTGCTTTTCACTTAATTTCAATTTCTTTAAGATACCCCTAAAGAATTAAATATGCTTCATTTAGAAAAGAAACAGAGGAACTGAAAATCTTTGGTTTGCCATAGGCTTCTACCCGAAGTTGAGCTTGTGAAGATTTAAAAATCAAATCATCACAGTGACTCCTGCTTCACTGACATAGTGCCAACATAAGCACCATCTTTTAAATGATATCACTAACAGTGAGTAAATCTGCAACACAGAATATGCCATGTTTACTTTTTGAACCATGTACAGAGCGAATTAAAGCAACCGAAGGGAATAAATACGGGAAAAAGAAGAACCTGCAGCAGAAAAAAGAGCTGGGGTATGCAACTATCCTCTCAACATTTACTAGCTAGAGTTCAGAGTACCTTGTACAATTCTACATTTGATGAAAGTAACAACTGCTTTATCTTAAATTCTCCATCAGTAGCGTTGCCTATCAATATTATACATATACATAGCATATAAGACTGACACATAGACTTATAAATTTTAAAGCTGTGATTTTAGGTTAGGTTAAAAACAAATTAATGGATGGACAAGTATTTTTTAATTCATGAGCTACTTGGTAGGTCTACTTAATCATAACATACGCTTTGGAAAGTCTTTCTAGATAAAAATGAATAAAAGGTGCTATACAATTAATTATTTTTTATTCGCTGTAGGTGGCATGTACAGTACATGAACGGGCTTGCATTCCCATAATTTATTTTTGTTATCCATTTCTTCTACTGCTGATTTTCATGTAAAAATTGATGTAGTATCTTATCTTGACAATCTGCTAAGAGTCATGGCCTCTTTGTGTTGGAAAATTCCCATAAAGAGTTCAAGGTGTTTCTATCAAGGGGTTATCTGGCAGTTTTTTAAAAAAGACTTGGGCCTGATATGAAATCCCAGCTAACAGGGAGTGTTATTTTTGGAATACAGTATTTGAATAATGAGAGCAATAATTTATTTCACAGAGTGAATTTTTTATTCTCTGGTTGCATGCTCTAAGAGGGCGACCCATGAACCAAGAAATTATTTGTATACTGAATCTCTTAGGAAATGTGCAATGCATTTGAGGACTTAAAAAATAAAACACGAGGTAAACATCCCTGCAATCTGTAAAAGCTTTACCAAGGCTTAAATGTCACTCCTTCCATTAACAAGTAAGTAGAAGTACGGCTGAGAGTTTCTGCAGATGTCTTCACTGGATTCACAAAGCATGGGGATGCCTTTGAATAAGTTTTTCCCTACATTTGCTTATATATATTTTTATTTGATCTTTCCACTTCATTTGTTTTTTAAGTCCACTTTTGAAGTGGAAGGAAACATTTTCTGTCTGTTCTAGTAGAGGCAGCAGAATTGTATGCTTCATGAGAGGCAGGCTACAGCAGATGAGCACTCAGCATCTGTAGCAGAAAAGCACTTGGGTGTACTGATCATCCACACATATGCCTCGTCTTCTCAGCACACACTGCCCTTGCTCAGTGGGAGATATGAATCCATCCATCTATTGGACAAGACAGAGAAATCACTGTTCTTTGCAGTAGCTCTAGGGTGGCACCGTTAGTTACACTTCTTCTGGGCAGACTTCAGTGAGGTGAAATTCAGTGATTTCCTACTCAGAAAGCCAAGTTTGATTAGTGTGATTAGTCTGACCCAAGAAGTATTCACCAAGTGAAGAATATTTACACTCACCCCATTTCCTTGCATACTTGCTGACAGCATCTTCACTAAATTTGTTCATATCTCCTTGTTCTGACCAAGGAAATCCTGGAAAAACTCAAACAGAGAGAGCCTACAGAAGATGGAAGCGATGACAGGCAGCTTGGGAGAAATACAATGAAACTGTATAAGTACCCAAGGAGATAGCTGCTAAAGCTTTAGCTAAACCTAAAGCCCTGATAGAATTAAATCTGGCCAGGATGTCAATGCCAAAAAGAAAACTTGATAGAGGTATGTCAGTGAAAAAATTAAAACTTGGGAACTAGTTTTGTATGCGCTCCAGAAGGAAATGGGAGATCTGGTTACCCAGGTTATATGGATGAGGTTCTACAAGGGCTTTTTTCTCCTCAGTCTTCACTGGCAAGTGATTCAGCCACACCACTCAAGTCGCTGGGGGCAAAGGCAGGCACTGGGAGAGCAAAGAGCTCCACACAGTAGGAGAGGATTGGGTTCCAGACCATCTATGGTACCTGAAATTGCACAAGCGCACAAGTCCATGGGAGCTGATGAGATGCAGCCATGGGTTCTGAGGGAGCCGCTGGATGCAGTGGCTAAGCCAATAACCATTACATTTGAGAAGCCATTCCCACTGACTAGAAAAGGTTAAACAGTTTCTCAGAACATCACAGTCCATGGCACACAAAAACCTCTTTGCTGTCTCCCAAGTCTCCTTTATTCATGAAGGTGGGAAAGCTTTAAACGTGGCACTAGCTTTTATTTCCACTACTGCAGCATTTGAAACTTGGGAGAGTAGATATTTGGAGCTAAAAGAAAACACCAGATTTTACTGGATGTCATTTAAAGTAAGGTAGGCAATGTCTGGCCTCAAAACAGGCTAATCAAGTCCGCTTGATTTACTGACCAGTACAACTACAGAAACTGATGACAGTAGTTTCTGTCCTATAAAACACTGTTTTGAATATTTCACTAAGAGTAAATATAATCTCTTTGAGTATCACACTGTGCATTCAGGCAGGCATTTATAGACACTAACTGCTCATTGTCTTGTGACTTGTGTAATTGCTTTTACTTGGACAAATGAATTATGAAATACTGCCATTTTCATTTGGCAATTTTTGCACAGTTATATATGACAGCATAACATAAAAAAGGCACTGAAATGTCAAGCATGCTTATAAAACAAAGGAACAGCTTCCGAGTGAATAGTCTATGGTAGGAACAATTCTTTAGGGGTACTTTAAGGGAAATACTTTTTAAATGCGGATATACATTTTCCAGGTCTGACATATTTCCCTCTGTGCTCTTAAAATCTATGTGACCTTAAAATCTTGATCTACTAATACATCACGTAATATTTCAAGGCCCTTCTGTTTTGAGAAATAAAAACATTTGCTTATATCAGGTATTGGGGTATTGGCAGTAGTTTAGAAACTAGTTTATGCCAGCTACTGAATGAACATGGATTTCTAGTTATGTGAGAGATTGGTTAGTTCAAATTTATGGGTGAAAATACTTTATTTAAAATATTAATTCCTGCTGGAATCAAGCTCTTAAGGTCTTAAGCTCAGTACAAACAGTAAATGCAGTAAAATGCAGATAGCCAAGTGTGTGCATGTATGCATATTTCAGCATTCTCCAGGTGCAACCATGAGTCAATTCTACCACACCAATGGTAATAATTAGCAGCTCTATTACTTATTTCCCTGCATTCTAGGAGATTCTTTGCAGTTGTAATTTTTTTTTCTGAACAAGGGAAAGCTTTCAAAGAAATAGCATTGCCCAGTGTCACTACAGCGCATCTCTGAAGTCTGTAAGAGAGCAGAAGGAATGTAAAATCAATCCACTCGTAAACAGATGAAACATTGTTGTCTTTGGTTCAGGTCACTGTATTTAACACTTTTTCAAGAATCTTGTTATTGAGCTGGGTTCATCAAATGAGACATATGCACAACACAGCTGGGACTGACTGACTGAGCACAGATGTGTATCTACTAAATTGTTTGTGACAGTGACCGTAGTTAATTGTGATGGGTGACAGGTACGTTGGAGGCTAGTCAACTCCGTGAACTGTTGATGAGCGTGGTATGAGACGTGGTATATATTAACAGCAAGTGGAAAATTTATGTCACACATGACTGAAAATTCAAATCAAGTGTAGACAAATACAGCAGGCTGGAGCTGCTCATAACCCTTTTCCTTGCTTCTACTTTCTTTCTGTCCCTAATATTAGAACAATGTGATAATGTTTATTTCTTATAGAGGTAGAATATGGTACTTTGGTAAAAAAGTTTTAACTTTTTCACTGGAACCATTATTATTATCATTATTATTATTATCATTATTATTATTATTGCTGGTGCTGTTATTATTAGCTGTAGAAAAAAGTGCTTTGGTTCAACCCACACAATTTCTTCCCAGAGTTTCATTTGTGAACTCAATCAATACCCAGTTTTATTTATGCTTTATCTGTGCCTGTTTCCTTAGACTGTGTTTTTGCCTTCTTTTCTCCTCCTTGCTACCAGTTCTCCTTTATTAATGTACTGAAACATCAAATGAACTTTCCTCTTTCCTGTTGTGAAGTAAAAGCTATGCAACAATCACATTTCATTTTTTCTGAAACTGAATTTGGAGACCTTGAGAGGGAATAGTAGTCATAGATGATTCAGCGAGAACCAGACATGATAGATTTGGAGAAGCTCTGAAAGAAGCCCTGTTAAACATTATTATCAGCAACAGAAGTTCGTGTTAACTGTGCTTAGGCCTTAGACACTGGATGAAGCAGGGCTGTCAGACCCATTTTGGGGGACAGAAATGTTTTGACTCAGGGTTCTTCCCTTTTTGTATAACCTGAGTGGCACAGAAGTCACTTTGAAGTTTCCAAACTGAGTGCTCCAAAGAGTCCAAAGCAGACCCTCTATTAGTCTACCACACCACTGAGGTTTAACTTTATTCTGTCACTATCTGATGGTAGTCCACCCATTCAATGGCAGAGCTTTAGAAATGAATGTTTCTAATTTAAAAAAAACAACCTGCTGCTAACTAGGTGAGTAAGAGGGCTATGAATGTGAAATGCTCAGCAGAAACGATGGGCACAAATAAAAAATGTCTCTAGTTGCATAAAAGACACTGCAACAAACTATTTTCTTCTTTCTTCTAAACCCCTACAATTCCTGAAAACAAACCGGGTATTCCACCAGGGGAATGTGGAATTATAACTGCATAATTTTTATCTGAGCTGGAGATCTATATCTCTCATGCATGTTTCCTTCTCACATATGATTTCTGCTTAAATAGATGATCTGGAAGTCTGCCATGGGAATCCAACTCTTATTTCAATTTAGGGTGACATGAAACTCACACTGCTGTTTCTCAGTTCCCAGACACACATTGTGAGCAACATCCCTTTCTTCTCTTCCTGTACCAGAACTTTTAATGGTTCCTATAGCTACTGATTCTTCAATAGGGCATTGGGACTCATGATTAACATGGCATTGTAGTGGGGTGAATTTCTATGTTTTACACTATTCCTCTGTGTCAGCTCACATCATTCAGTAACAATCATTATGTATATGGTCGTCTTCAACTGAAAAGTACAGCAGGGAGGTGGTGCCTACCTGCAGCTTAATCTTCTACTAGAAAAAAGTTCTGATGAGATGTGCTTCTGTGATATTCAATGATAATGGACTTATAAAGAAAGCACAGAACACAGCTCTTACGCCTTTTGGAGCACAGTCTTACAAAATGAAGAGCTGTAGCAGGGCTGGCATCCACGCAGCTGCTCACCAGATGAAGTTTACCTACAGAGGTCATTTTCTGCAAGATGTAGATTTAGCAGAAGATGCTGAGTTAGATGAAAGTCTTCCCCAAAGAGTCATGGAGGTTGCAGTGTCAATATAAAATTGGCATAAATTTCCAGCCAAAGGAAATAATGTTTCTACTGCTACTTCTCTACCCACACCTCTCTGTGGTCTAGAGATGCTATATCTGGCACAGCAGATATATACTGTAAAGAACTGAAATCCATGCCAATAATATCTGGGCACTGGAGCATTAGAGAGATTCTAAAAATTGTGAGGAAAAGCAGGTTCTGTGCTACCGACATTATCTGCCTGCTGTTCCAGCTATCTCATACTCTCTATGCTCTGATAAGTGCTCCAAGGCATGGAGGCTTCTAAAATTCTGATGACTTCCAGAAAATTGTTCTCTCAGCACAATGCCAGGTACACCATAAGAGGACAGAATGACTGAATTCAAAGATAACTTTCCCATCTGCATTTTCACATGATTTGGTTTCAAGGAGAGGAATTGAGCTGAAAGTCTTATTAACATCTAAATCATATCTGCCAGAATCACATTTACATTAGGCTCCAAGATTAGAATAAACTGAAATTAAATACTCTCATACAGGTCTATAGACTTGTGTCTGTCTTGGTGTTCAGATGAGAAATTTATTTCCCATAAAGCAAGACTCAAAATTTATTTCCCATAAAGCAAGAATTAAAAAGTCTATATGGAAGTTTTGAAGAATTATAGGATTTGTTCACTGTCAATGGCCAGAAAAACATCGTCAAATTGCTCTCTTTCAGTCTTATCAATTAGCTGAGGGGAGAGGAGGTTTTTGTTGCTGCCATCTGATATGATAACTTTGTGGAACAGCTCTGCACATTTCCTTATCCTTTTGTCCGGGCAGAGCTGTTCTCAATCAATCTGCATCTGGTCCAGGTGGTGCAGCTGCAGAGCAGTGATTGCACAGAGGAGCACCAGGATGGCAAAGATAAACGCACTTGCATAGTGAAGATTGCAAAGTGGCATGCCCTTCTGAGTACATTATGTAGGAAGCTCAGTAGGGGATAATTAAACATCAAATCTGTGTTTCTTTGAGGTGTGAAAACAGTGGTTTGAGATGGTGAAAGGGAGGACAGTGGCCACACGCAGAGCAGAGTGAGTCTTTCTCCTATTAAAGCCAGAGGGAAAAGGATTCCTCAGAGAGAATGAAACACAAATGCTTTTACATGAGGTTGAATTTTTAAGGAAAAGGGCAGGAGTGCCCAGCCAGGGCCAGGTTGCTGTCTGTTGTTATGGCAACAGAGGGAGAATCTCCTCTTCGAAAGAGGAAAGAGAGGGAGTGGGAGGGCAGAAAAGAAAATGGTTTCAGAAGGAAGGCAAGGGGTAGGAGTTTGTAAATGGAAAGAGAGCAAAGCTGAGTCTCAAGGTCAGGCAAAAATGCATCTATGTCCGTGATGACTGAAATGGCCTTGGAGACCTTGTGCACAGCCATTCCCTTTGTGGGTGGTCAGATTTGCGGGGGTCACTTCCATGGTCATCATCTGGCTGGCAGGATGCCACCACAGTGCCCTATCCTCCCACACCCACTCCAGCCTAAGGGCTCACATCTACCTTTGTTCACTGCCTGCCTGTGAGTAATACAAGAAAAACTCTGGTCATTGCCAAGAACCCCTGCATCTGCCATCTTTTTAATAAATTGAACTGATCTCAAATTCAAAACTTTATTTACTTCTGGGGGTATGTTAGGTGATGAGAGGCAGTGCTTCAATAGGGGAAGCTCCCTTTTTCCCCCAAGGAGCAGGCTTTCCAGACAGAATGCTACTCCCAAGATGTACTCAGAAAATTCTGACTACTGGGATGTGCAGATATTTTTTGCCAGAAATAATGTCTTGATGCATGATGAGTCCAGTGTAGAGAATTATTTTAACTCATAGCAAAGCAACCCAGTAGGAAAGAATGGAAGCGCAGTATGAGCCGAACAACTGGCCAGCCAGGGGTGCAACTTAATATGTTGCTAAACAGATTCAGAAATCTCTGTCCTCAGTGCACCAGAAGGAAGCATTATAAATCAGAACTAACCAACACAAAACTAAGACTTTTCTTTCAGTCTTCATAATAAAAATCAAAGAAAAATAATGAACAGACTAGTGAAACTTTCCCACAGGGAGATTTCTGTTTTCTTTATTTTTTCTCCCTTTCTTTCCTGTATAAAAAGTTCATGCTAGTCCAGTTATTCATGAGTCAGTGCTGTTGTGAGAGCATGGCTGTCCCTGCTCCTCTAGCACTTTTGAACTGGCTAGCCCATTTCTATCGAATCTGACAGAAAGATAGAGTTTTCAGACGTTACACTCTTACAAGTTCTGTGAAAATTGTTAGCTAGGGGCAAGGAAGAGGCTACAGTGATACCTACACTGAGGGAAAGACCCGAGTATGAACTGCACTATTACTGAATACACACATTTCTTGTGTTGAAGAGTGTAGATAGGAGGGAGAGTTTATAAATGTTTTAATTCCTGGAAAAGCTTCAATCAAAGTTTGAACTTTATTAGACACTATCTAGCTTTCATTTTCCTTCTCACTTTCCCCCATATATGAGTTCTCTAGTGTTTAATAAGGACAGAAAACATGCTGCAGGCTCAGTTTACTTCATTTTAAAAGCCATTTGATGAAACACAAATCATTTGAAAACACAACCCTATTAGTTCAACTGTTTGTGGAACTATTTATTATTTAAAGCAAATGACAGTTGCATTACACTGTCACAAAAAAGTTGTCAAGACCTCTCCATTGTCTTCCTATTACTCTTCATTTAATTATATTCTCTCTTTTGTCTGAAATAATCTCATTTCCCAGATTTTGCCCTTTATTGCAGTTTCAGATCACTTTCCTGGAAGAAAGTGTGAATATCTTTCTCTTCTCTTCTTCCCCACAAATATTCAAGTTTGAAATGCAATTTCAGTATGAAAACCAATGGAATTCTAATGACAATGTCTAGAATCTTATCTCACCAAGTCATGTGAAATTCTTTTAATTTAAAATAAACTATCCCTTCTTCTTTTATAGGTCTTAAAGATCTGTTAATCCTCTGCAGTACCAGTTTAGCCTCCTGGTCTATTATCATCATGCCCATTTTGATGAGGGGGGAAGTCATAAAATTCAGTGTCCCCTTTATATCACATTTTGCTTTCCTCAATTTGCTTTCCAAAACCATATTAATATTAATTTTATAAATGTTTTAATTTCATAAATAGATGTGCTTACATCCGCCATCTACAGGTTTTTACTTTCTTGAATCTTATAATCAAAATAAAGATTGATAAAGTATTTGGACCTCTTAGACAAAAATAAAAAATTGTAAAGGGAATTTGGAGATTTACAACTGGGATGTCAAATGGTGAGGATTGAATCAGTTTAAAGTGATGGCTTGATGAAGACTGACTTTCACCTTCAGAAGAGATAACACTGCACAAGATGTAGTATCCCTGATGAACTACAATCTATTATACTGTTAATTGGACAGCAAGAAATTAAACATAAATCATTCAACAGAATACAGTGATATAAAATCAATTAAGTCATTGCACTGGAAAAAAATATTAAGTGCTCTACATTAGGGAACATTATGAAAAAGAACATCAATTTTAATAAAACTTTTGTTGTTTGATGCTCAATACAGTTATTCACACAGTTTTTAGAAGGTTTGAATTGGATTAAGGTCTTTGATTTTGGATCAGTAAACACTTTTAATATCAGCTAGTAGGGGCAAATAACCACGCAATCACTGACCATCGTAGTTATATGAGTTGAGGACCAAATTCAGAATTAATTAACAGATATGTAACCATGATAATTTTCATCAGATTGCACACATGCCAAATGTGCAAGGAAAAGCAAAATCTGGCTTTTGAAGACACAAACTGTAATTTTTCCCTTACTTATCTGCAGTGAGACAATAAATGAAGTTTAATTTCCAGACTCATGTTAAAAGCAGTCTAAATTTGTTTGTTATGCAAGACCTAAGAAACAAGTGATTTTTCTGCAATTGCTGTAAGTTGGCTGTTTCACACTCACTCTGACAATGACAATGGGACCTTGACAGAATTCTTCATTTCCTCCATCTCCAGTTAGTTAGCTTATTCATTTTCACTCACCCTTCCAAACAAAACACTATTTTAGACAGTTGTTCTTTTTTGTTTTAGCAAGATTTTGGATAAGAGAAACTAGGCGAACCTCCTTCTGTAAGTAGGAGGAAAGAGGGACAGACCCGTTATTTATTCAGTCACTAGAAAACACTGATGAGCAACAACTTCTAAACAGCCCAAGTCTCTTCCAGGAAAACCACATCATGCTGCATCAAGACTGATCTAGAAGTCAAGTGTTCAGGTTTATTTCACAAGTTCTTCATTTCACTTTCTGGAAGCATCCCAGTTGGCGCTGACCTGCTGTTTTTGTCATATGTCATAACCTGCAGCTCAAAATCAACATCTGGAAATATATCTCCCATAAAAATATTCAAGCCACCAGTTAAGCAGATATCTATGATACTTTTATTATTCTTGTAACACCTATTTGCATTTTGCTTTTAATTGCATATATGCTCCCACACACACATCTCTCTCTCTAAAATTACATATATAAAATATCACATCTAAGGTCAATTTTTACTAGTTTCTTTGCATGCAAACTTTCTGTCAGTGTCCACAAATTAAAGTCTACAATTGCTGATTTTTTTAGATTTTAAAATTTATTTCAATGTTTCTTAAAATCATTCATTATTGTGAGTTTTATTAGCAAATACACTGAAAACAACCTGTCATTAGATTTAATGAGGATTCCATATGCCAGCTCAGTATACAAAAACAAATTAAGTCTATAATTAACTTATTAATTCAACACAGCACTAATTCTTAGAATTTTATCATTACTTTCTGTAAACGGAAGTTTTAAATTCACAGCCTATCTTTTGTACTTGGGAATAGCTCCTGGAAACATGACAGCTGCTTCCCCTCACTGCCTCCCCAATTCTACTGAGAATCAAGCCATTAATGTACTCAGGAGCAGTAAGGTAATTATATGTTTTAATAGGTTCATTAGGAGCTCTGAAAATATATTTCACTATAAAATAATTTCTGTTCTCTTCAAATTGTCTAAAACATGAGGAACTTTTGGTAAGAAAAGGCTAAGGTGCTATGTTTCTTTACTTTAGACAACAACCTCTTACAAATCAGTACTAAATGATGCACAAAAATCCCTCGGTATCCTAAAGAGGGAAAAATTACATAGGTAAACAGATAAATCTTTAGTACATTTGTCTTTATGGGAGCAGCTCCTGCTGTTGGTCTCTAACCTGGAGGGCATTATTCTTTTCTAAATTGCCAGTAGTGTCTCACAGCACAGTGATAAATAGAAACCACTGAAAGAAATAACATTCATTCTAACACACAAGAACTTTCCAGACAGACATTGGCCTCTGAGAACAAACACTTAGACAAAATAGATTAGTTGCAATTGCAGAATATATCACTCTGGTTCCCTATGAACAGGCATTATCCCAGCTGTGCAAATAAGTGCCTTTATGCCAATCATTAAGTAATAAATACATTTAAGAGAGAGTTTTAAACTTAAAGGAAAACACAGGGAAAGGTGTCTCTATATCAGTTATTTTTTGTATGAAGCCAGTGATGTATTCCCAGCACTACTTAAAAAAGACCCTAATAATGTAGATGCTTGTGTATTGTTTTGTTGTAGAAAATTTCCTTTGACAGACAATTAATAAAACAGAAAAGAAACAAGTGCTACAGAATTGCAATTAAAAGTACTAGTTTAACAATAGAACAGAAAACTCCGTAGCAATTTTCTCTTATTTATCATTTTACCTAAAGCACATATGCTAAGCCAGAATTTTGTTTGTTTCTGGTTATGCTGGAGTAATATTTAGCTATGCTATTTGTGTTTTTCCTCATTAATTGTTTCAAAAGTTTGACAAAATGAAAACTGCCTTGGAAAATACAGTTATTCTGCTTTGTCTGCTGGATGCATGGCATATATATTGCTTTTAAGAATTGATGTCACTAATAATCTGGGGATGTTTATTTATGCAGTCAGAACCCTAGGAACATATTGTGACACTAGCAGCCATTTTCCCTACTGCCTTCACCCTGGCCACAAGACTCTAGGAATTCAAGTGCCTGGGAGGGGATCAGCTATCTGGTACAAACAGAGCAACCCTGCTCTAACTGATTGCCCTGTCCAAAAATTTTCTTTCTTCTTTTCTTTACGTACCAGAAGAAGTTAGGCAGACAGAACCTTCTTTGCTCCTGGGGGAAGATGTGTGTTGGGAGGGATGGGATGTGAATGAAGGGAGGTGAAATGAACACAGCAGTGAGTCCAGGCAAGGACATGGAAAGATGGGGGAAAAAATGACAATGTGGCTACTGCCAGGAAAAGAGATGGACACTGGATGTACCAAGGAGCAAACAGCCTGCTGGGAAATCTTTGAATGGGCATGGATGTAGCTGAGAAAATTGTGCATCTGCATGTCATCTTCTTTCCTCATAGAAGTTTCATTTTCTCTGTCTTCATTAGACTTTAAGAACAACCCTTTTTTTAAGTACAACCTTTTTTGTTTTGTTTTGTTTTAACATATACAGGATTCAGTCCAAAATCTGTACTTCTATTGACATTCGGATTGAATTAATGAGATGGATTTTATCTAGGACTACATGCTTGAAGGTTAACTGGAGGCTCTATTTTTTCTCTGTGGATGCACTTCAGCTGAGGGAGATGTTGGAAATAGAAATGTCTTTTTTTTGTTGCTAGTGCATATACATTAATTTTTCTATAAAATTATATATTTCTAACAACTGCTATGGATGCATACTAGACGTTTTAATTTATTTGATTACAATATTAAAAATCCATAGTTTTATAGTAAATTCAGCTTACTAATTCAATATGAGTGTTCCCTGTAGTTTGACAGACAGTTTAGGGCAGTATAAGCAAGTATTGACTTCCAAAACAGTCAGTGGTCTTGCTTCCTTCCTGCCTCCGTCTGTAGATCTCAAAGCAAAAAGCACATTGAACAAGCTTAAAACTAATCCGTCAGCACTCCCACAGAAAAATTCATTAAAGACATTGAAGAGGTTTAGGGAGGGTCAGAAACAACGGGACATCAATGGGAAGGGAGGGACACACTCTTCTGTCTTCAATTTATGCTGGTGCAAATCTTAAGAAGATGAAATGGATTCTTAAGCATGCATGTTAGATCCGGGTCCAAAATGTAGAACAAAGGAAATGTCTGTTTGAGTTCCACAGGCTTCCGAAGCAGTCTGCAACCTTCTCTGACCTGGCTTCTTGAATGTTTCTCCAACAAAGTAAATATGACAACTGTGCTGACTAGGACTTTTTCATTTTTCAAGATGCTGTAGATTTATTAAAATTCTATTTGTTCTGCCTTCATTGCCTTTGATCAGCTTTTGCTCATTTTTGTTTTACAATTTTTTGTCCATCCTTTCATATTCATTTTCTTGTTATCTTTTCCATCCATCTGCTCTGGAGTACAGAATCAAACTCTTTTCTCCTATTCACTTGTTTCTAGATTTTCTCATATTCACTTTTCTCTAGGACAATCACTCATTTCAAAGATGACAGTAAAAGTTTTATCATTCTCTCTAACTGTATACATCTGCTAATCATACTTTCAAAATACCGCACAGGACACTTCTCTTGCCGACTGTGTACTACTGATTCATATTCATTTACTCCATGTGTGATTGTAATTAATTTAGAAATAGCTGAATTGGCAATAAACTAGCTAGTTTGAAAACTGTGCCTTCACAAACTTCCAAAGTCACCCATGAAATTACAGAAATATTTCTTTTCCCTGAAGTCTGAGCTGCCATACTGATACTGCTGCTACCTGGTGCCACTGTTATAAATAGGGTAGCTGGCAATTTCAATTGAAGCATTGTTACAACTTGAACTCAAATCTTGGCTGTGGTACAAATTGACCCCTAATGATGTGAGTAGGATGTGTCTTTCAAATTTTGCTGTGATTGGGACTTTAAATCAGGAACTTTACGGAAAGCTGAAACTGCATCAGTTACATATAAAATTTTCCCTGATTTCTAAGTGATAAAGTATGTACCATCAAAAATATATAGAATGTGTTTATATGTGTTTGTATTGACAGTATTTCCATATTCCTTGGAGCATGGAGTACTATGTTTTTTCCTATTATTTTTATTTTTCAGATCTTTATAATTGTATTAATATTTGCCTTGAAGGAAAGAGAGATATCAAAACCATAGGACTAAGGTTTTTGTAAAATTCATATTCCTTTGACTGTGTAGATCAAGAAGCTTAGTATACTCATCCTGGAGGGAGAAAAAAATTCCTATGGAACTTTTATTCTCCATATAGTTTCATAATTCAACAGTGAATCTACACAGTAGTGCACAGGAGTAATTGTGCAGTAAAAATTCCATCTCTACAGAGCTAGGTACTGGTCTGAAAGTAATGGTTTAAAGTTATTAATAGCACTTTGTGCAAAAGTCATATGATCTAAGAACACACCACTAATTCTTTCTTATTTTTAATTAATCACAAATGCATGTTATCTGTGCATTCCTAACTTACCCATTTCCTCTTTGAAAAGCTATTGGCCATGAATGCAGTTTTCATCTCTGAAAAAAAAAAAAGCATACCAACATGAATAATTTTCATTTTCAAAAATATGGTGATGCTTACCAATCATTGCCAGTATGGTGATTACATCAATACTTACACAGTATGAGGGAGAAGTCTGGAAAGTTATGCAGCCAGAAATAAGGTCAAGAAGGATGGGCTCATGGAAATGATAAACAGACACAAGCGTTATGAAAATCAAATAATTTCATAGTAATAAGCAATCTGAAAGGAGAATAACATGGTTAATGAGTAACTAAATTTACTTTGATCAAATATATGTTTGACTTAATAGTTCTGAGTATATTGAAACCCTGGTACTTTTTTTTAAACAAAAATCTTCCCGGAAGCTCTGATAATGCAAGAAAAATGTAAAGTATAAAACCATTTGATTTAAAATTACGTATATAAGTAAAGAATTAGTGTATCATGATAGAATAAGATACAGTGCTGACTATAAAAAAGCAATATGAAAATTAAACTAACTTGAATTAAACATATCTGTTGGGAATAAGGCTCCTGGTAATGAAGCAGTGGTTGGCTATGTTGACCATATCAAATAAAAAGACTTCAGGAGCTTAGAAAAAAATAGCCATACCTATTCATTCTCAATTCATGAAAAGAAATCTGATGAATAAAGACAAGTGTTTGAAAAATAAGATGACAGTGATGTGTGGATATTAAAGAGATTTTTACCGAATTTGAAAAAGAATTATGAATTATTCTGTATGCAAGCAACTGTGGAATTACTAAAATATAAGGACAAATAAGAAATTCTCTGCCTCAATAAGTTTCATTGAGCATAGATCAAACCTAAATCAGATCCAGCAAAGTGTGAAAACCAAAGACTGTCTGGTCTTTGTGGAGTACTGTCACCAGTTCTTCGAGCAAAGCAAGTGAACACAAATTGGTCTAGCAAACACAGAGCCAGAAAAACTGTCAGACACTAAACCCAAGGGAGTACATGCTGACTAGATTATGCATGAAATCCATTCTCCAGGATAACCCATCAACCTAGGCATTTATTTCCACGTATCAGCACCATTACACACCAGAAAAGGAGATAATTCAGTAGTTTCAAAACCAGGTTTATTAAAGATGTGATAGTACTTCTATTTCTACTAAAACCCTGAAGGCCCAAGGGAAAATTCACATGACATAACTCAATAGTTTCAAAGACAAGTTTATTAAAGTTGTGATAGTAGCTCTTCTGTATCCACTAAAGCCATGAAGACCAAAGGGAATATTCTCATGAAAATCACATTTCACCACCAAGTAGTTTGGCATAAGTCTTTTCTCAATCCAATAAAACAGAGAGTGACTGAAAATGGAAGAGGACATGGGACTTGCAACTGAAAAAAGTGAGTTTCATGGACTTTGCAAAGTAAGAGTGGCTATTCAATATATTAAACAAAATTGGCTTAAAATACCGGTTTTGTGATGGTTTCACAGATGAGGAGACAGGAGATGGGGAAACTACCACAGGTAGAAAGAAAATATTCTCTCACCTCATCCAGGTTTTCCTCAAGTTATGATGTTAAATAAAGAACACAAAGGATGCCAACAGAGAAGAAAGATCTCACAATGGATTTATTAAATCTTTTCAGAGGAAACCAGACTATGTTGTTTAACATTTACATCAAATTGAAGTCAATATGAAGATGGGAAGAATAAACACAGTTTGATTTCTATCCTGAAATAAGTTGATGATTTGAAGTAAAATTTAATCTGCTCATCTCAAGTCAAACAAGTGGATGGTTAAATAAATAAATAAATAATATTAGTAAATTAACAAATTAATTAATGAAGGAATTTGGATTCTTGTCAACCTGTCTTCTTGACTCTTACTGCATTGATTGTTATATGCTGCTGTATATAACAGACTGCTAAATGCAACAACAAAACCAAGATCAAACAGTTTCGGACAAAAAAATCTTGAAGATTGGAAGAAAAAAACCTGAAGTTTGTGGTTTAGGGTATTACTAGTACATATTCAAGAGAAGGAATGATAATTACCATGAATTTGTGTTTCTAAATGGATGTACTTATGCATTAACTTTTGGAATATAACTCTTTAATTGAAAAGAGAGAGAGAAATTCACCATTTTCCAGGGAGATAATTTCCATGAGCTTCTGAGATACACAGATGCACAGGAGGACAGTACTTTTGAAGTCGGGTAGTGAATGTGATAGACCACAATAGTCCAGCTCTCTTTTCTGTACATAAATAGATTTTAATAAGGCACTTTTTATTAGTACCTTCAGTATTAAGAAAACTGAGCTAATTAGTTAAGCACCGTTTTTTGGAAACAAGATTTTAAAGTCCAAACTTCTAATTTATATAGATCTTTTAATCTCTGGCAATTTGACATTCTAATTTAATATTCAAGAAAGTTCACTAAATTCTTTTAGCTAAAAACACCTTATGAGATGTTAATTTTCTAAAAAACATATGCTAATGCATACTTACTAAAATAATATCAAATTAAATTAGGGTTGATCTGCAGTCAATAGTAGTGACTTATAAACTATATTATCAAGCTTAAAACTTCTTAAAGGTCTTCCTGAGCATAATAAACTTTAGAAGGGTAAATGGGACCCTACAAAATTGCTGTCGTATGCAGCTACTCGGCTGTGATTTTGTCAAAACTGAATGAGCGTTGTAACAAATTTAATATGGTCTAGTAAAACCTTGGAAACCAGCTCTTCTAATTTTCCTTGGAACCTATACAGCACTTGCCAATAGCCAGTTCTAACATTATTTCAGACAAATTAATTAATTTACTAAAAGACATTTCTGCAGATAAGTAGATGTGAAAAGAGTATTTTTTTGTTGTTGTTTAAGAAGGTGTTGACTTCATTTGCATCCTGAGGAGCTGAAAGTTCAGTTTACCTCCTTTCCATGCAAACTAGAAGCAACAGAAACAAGTAATTCTAGGCTAGAATTAGTGAAGAGTTGGGGTGTGGAACCATATATTCAAAGATGGGTATGTGAGAGAGGACTGAAGGGCGGATTGTCCTTGGAAAGCTTGTACAATACTGAGGAGACATTGTGAAATATCAAGCGGAACAAAAAGGAAACAACAAGAACAGGGAAGTAACCAGGGAGGAGAACTACAGGATGCCAGAAACCAGGGAGGAGAACAATAGGATGCCAGAAAAGACTGCAAGAACGTCAAGAGGGATTAACCAATAAGGAGCTACAGCTTTGCAATATGCATGAGTTAATTATATTGTCTATAAAAAGCATGATTGTATAATCAATTAGTAGCTTTGCCGACCTCATCGGAGAGTGCATTGTCTCCCTCCGACGTGCCCCCTAGTGGCAACATTGGGGAACACATCTTCAGTGTGAAGGTCTTTCCAGATGACTAAAATCGTAGATAAAAGTGTGAGCAGATCATCCTCAACACAATTTATGCAGTCCCTTGAGTGCACTTATTCATCCAAGAATAGACCTGGCCTAGCTTGGCAAGATGGTTTTCATACCAGAGCTGGTCTGTGCATTTGTAACAACCGGTCTGAGTTTGTAACTATATCCTGTAGAATTTTAACATTTTCTAGATAGAAAAATGAAAATTCTATTAGTAAGATAGTTCCTCCGTGTTTTAACATTCTAGATGCAGCACTTGTCTTAAAAACAAGTATTATTAATCATAGCTGTTTATAGTAAACTTCTGGTTCATATTTCAGATAATTTCAATGTATATTCAGATAATACATAACTGAATATGATTTCTAAGTGGCTTTTATTGCAGTAACCAATTCATATACCAATGTAAAAAGCTCCTTGACCTGCTTCATTTGCCATAATGATTTTTTTAAATAATATTTTGATGTTTTGAATGAAAAGCTGTATAGAAACACAGATTAATTATAGAATCATAAAATCATACAGTCTTCAATCTTCAAAGAGACCTTTAAGATCATCGAGTCCAGCTGTCAGCCCAGCACTATCACTGTAACCCCTAATCCACTAATCTACATCACCCACCACCAGATCCAAACACCTCTCAAATATCTCCAGGGATGATGACTCCACCACCTCCCTGGGCAACCTATTACAATGGCTATCCATTTAGTGTAAGCCCAGTTTTAATGTCAAAACCAAAATACACTTAGAATCCACTAAGTTCCAGGCCAGCTGCAGGTTTAGGAAGCTGTAGGTTTCAGGGAAACAAACCCCCATGTTTTCATATTGATATTTTAAATAGGATGCTGAGAACACTCCCCACAGTCAAGTCTTTTACTATTTACATTTTTCAACTGTAATAACACCACTATGGTAGGTTAAAAAGGCCTCAGAGGGCTAGAGTGGTAGATATTGCTTCCTATCTGTATTATCTCTGTAATCAGATTTTCTAGAATAATGCCTTGAAAATCTCTGCAGCTAAACTTACAAACTTTTAAGTAGGCATATCTAGTTCCAAACCTAGAATTTCTCTCCTGCAATTACCCTCTCTGTATGTGTGTTAAGTTGTTAGATACTTCCTAAGTTGAACAAGAAAGTATTGGTCAATCTATTTCTTCCTTAATTTACCTGTGCTCTTATCTATTTAAAACTAGTTTGTTGGAACAATAAATGGAACTCATGAAAAGCAGCATTGTTTTGGAGAATGGTAATTTTATTTATCTTGGGTTTTCTCAAACATTTTAATATAGGAAGAAAAATCAAGAATCTCCTCGGCTGTACCTTTTCACCCTACACATGTGACTGAACCTTGGTTCGTCCCTAATTTGATGATGAATATTATAACTGAGAATAACTTTTCAAAACCAATAGTATGCATCATATACAGTCATATACAACAAAGCTTTCTGACTGGAGACTCCTGGTTGTTTTTCCATTCAATTTGATGTATTGAGACTTTCCAAAGACCAAGGACTTTTTATAATAATCTGAAAAGCACAGGCCCAGAAAATTACTGTGGCAGAGCCACATTAAGGCTAGTCAAAAATAATGCAGAAAAAATCCCATATATTTGTTCAGTTCCTATTCAGGGACATAGCTTCAAGTGACAAATTATGAAAATACATTTAAGTTCACTCAAACTGATGTAATTCCAAGCTCCCTGGTCACAAAGGCTGCTTATGCTCAGAGCTGATCCTGCATATGCTAATAATATTATCCAGAGATCATGAAGAAAAGACAAGTTCTTTGCTTCGTGCAGCTATACCCCTTTCAATCAACCTCATGCTGAGAACCATTTATTACCATAGCATATGACACAGAAAATCTTAAGAGGCAGTAAGGGGCAAATTTTCAGATTATCACATGCCATTCTAGCTGTGACTTTCTCATTAACTTTAAAAGAATCATGTGGCTTAGACCAGCTCAAAGCTCTGAAATGTACCCCTACACATGCCCCAGAATAAACCATTACAAACATAATAATTCTCCATATTTGACTTAATTTCTATAAAATAACACGTCAGCAACTAAGCAGACTGTTCACAAATATTCTTCAAACTGCAGACAGCCTCTCATTGTGTTTGAGGTGACCTTGTGGTATGCATGGGGACAAACCTCAGCTCTTCAGCTATTTCAAGTCACGAAGGGAGATAAAGGAAAGGAAACTTCTGGCCATAAGGCACCAGTAATGATCCTACACTGCACAGTTAGCAGCACTAGTATTTATTTCCTTTGACTCAAAGACACTTTGCAAAATGCAATTAATGAGGTTTGTTTTTTAAAATAAATAAAGAAATCTAACCAAAATAATGTGGACACAAAGGAACGAATGTTTATTAGACAGGCACCTTGAGGTGGTGTACAGGTTTATGCATTCACAATGAGAATGTAACAATCATATGCCACCTGTTTTATCCTTTCTGCTCAAATGGAAAGTTTTTTACTCCTCTCTATCCAAATCTTGCTGTCTATTATATGCTCAAAGGCCATAATTATTTCAAAAATAGACTTTTGAGAAAAGCACATAATTAGTCCAGTGCAGCTGGTGTAAAAATTACTGGCAGGATTGGTAGTATCATTAAAAAGTTGGAACTAAAGCACACCATACTGTACTCTAGGGCAAGTTAAACACACAGAACCTCTAGTAAATATTTTAGCATCCAGGCTAGTGCACACTCAGGGCACCCAATTTTTTTTTAACAACACTGATCCAGACTCAACAGAAAGTAATTTCTGCCAAAATGGAGCTAGAGTGCACTCTGGTTTACATAAGTTTAGTAAGGTGATTTTCTTTGACTCTTACATAGAATTAGACTGCAGCAGAAGAAAGGCAGGTTTGCCCCAGAGTCATGCAATGATATTAGAATTCCAATTTATATTTCAGCATGTTTTCTTCTCTGTGACAAAAATCTTTGAAATTATGAACTGGAACACGAACCAATTTTTATTATCTGTGTGACTCTGTAAGGAACCTAATAAAGTAGCTTTCTCAGACAAGACGTGTCCCCTTTTGTTGTGACTTCTTAGAATGATTCAAGACCATAGCCTGGGATGCTCTTAGAACTGAGATGCTTAAAACCAAAATTGCGCTTACTGATATATCTATTTAGATATTTTTTAAAAATTGCACTTCTAGAACCATTAGCATTTTATGCTTAATTTTCAAACTGCTTGAGGTTTAGTTGAAGTCATGTACGCACCATTCTATTTAAGGTCAAGCAGTTTCTGACTCTGCCAGAGACGAAAATGAATTGCTGTACCTGAAAGGTCTGAAGGTGTTAATCTGGAAATTATGTTTTGAACTTATCTGTCTGGTCTAACACCAGTCTGACACCAAAATCCCACAGAGTGCCAGTTTATACATTAGCCTAACTGCCAAAAAAAAAAAAAAAAAAGGTTGAGCTTGGGTTAAATTATTTTCATGATCTTGTATTCAGTCATACACCTTATCTCCGCAGTGATGAGAAGCATTTAAGTGAAAGGGTAATTTCTGGCTGAAGTTTTTGTATAGTGCTCCAAAAAGCTGAAGATTCGCTAGGTGAGAGGGAAAGAGGTTCAGGAATCTTGTGGGTCAGATGCACAATTTGTTGCTCTTGCTCTTTATTGTGCCAAATATCCCTCAGAGAAGGTGAAACATCGTAGGAGACAGAGAGGACAAGGAACCACAGAACATCAATGAATAGTGGCTGGTCCCCATAGTCAGTCAGGAGACACTGAAATGAGCAGTGCTTGGTTTCAACCACACTGTACAGATGTGTTGTAGAAAGCTACATACTGCAGTGGACCCAAAATACGTCTTTGTTTAAAGCTGGCTAGGGAAATTTGAGCCAAAGATGTATTTTCAAACTTTTTCCCCTGCTGAATCAATTTTGCTTCAACTTCTCTCCTGTCTCTTTGTCTCTTCATCTTATTATCTTTCTGATTCTTTCTTCTTCTTTCCTGCATGCCTTTTTATATGTTCATATCTGTTTTCCTCCCTCATCTGTGTCTTTTGTGTGTGAACGTTATTATCCTTGTCACTGTACTTTTACTGCTCATGAAAAATAAACACTTGAGAAATAATCACTGCACAGTGGCCAAACAGAAGGCAATCCTTCCTGTAAATACTACTTTTGTGTAATGGGCATGGTCAGATCAGTGCTAGAAATGTAGTGAGAACAATTCATCTACATCATTTTTTTTCCCTCTACAGCAACATTGCTGTGGTTCTTTCATACTTTAGACTCCATGTACAATTTATCTTTTTTTCCCTCTTATTTTTTTAGCTCCTACTCTTTCATACTCCCACTTTATGAAAAACAGGCTTCTGTCATAGAGGCTCTCTCAAAGTCATCATTCATCCATGTGTTAAGATGTCTGCTAGCTTTCTTTTTCTACATCAATGACACACAGTTTTCTTTTGAGTCGAACACTTTTGTTCTTCCTATTTTATAATGCATGCACAGTTGTGTTATAAAGACTCATCAAAGTCACCACTGTTCTACATTTATCTGCATTGAACTGGCTTTGTCATTTATTAGTCTTTTAAATATTCTTTATATTTTCTATCTTGTTACATTCTCCTTCATTATTTACTGTTCCTCTATCATCCCTTTCTGATTCTCATGACTCTTTTCTTTGACTTTAATATTCTGGGCCTCAAATACTTTTCCACTACATCTTCAAAGTCAAAAGTCTTAGCACGGATTTTATTGTAAGTTAGGAATGTAACTTCTTATAAATTAACATTATTTGAATAAACACACTCATTGTTGCTTCGGGAAGCTAAAAGCAGGCTTTTGAAGCACTATGAGTTGGTATATTAATGAAATCCCCATTGATTTTGAGGGGAATTTTACTGCTTTAATCCTGAGAAATGCTTTGGCACTTCAAATTGAGGATCTAACACACATTTAATAAAATGACCTCCCACTCTAGATCGCAGCTGCTAAATTCTGCCCTTGAGCCATCATGCCACTTCCGGTGGTTCAGAGTGTGTGGCATGCCAAAGCAAAGGGAAAACTTTTGCCCACAGCATACATAATCAGACTTAGAAGAGCAGATATTTTAACTCACATTTGTTTAACGCTCATTAGAATTAATCACAAGCATGGATCAAGGGAGTAAATCTTCTCTATGCTTCATACTTTTTGTTCATCTCTTATGATGGTAGGAAGCTCTGCTCAGTGTGCTCATCAATCCCTTTACCTTGGGAAGAGAAAAATAATTCTGTCTCATTTATTAGGCACTCTGTCATTTAGTCAGCGGTAGATGATTCTAGGAAAAGTATTTCCCCTGGTAAAGTGGACTATGGGAAAGCTTTGCAACATTACATTTCAACAATATAAGACCTATGAGACAAAGAGACAGGTTAGAAAGTGTATTTACACAGAAAGTATATTTGAGAGCATTCCCATCCCTACTGGATTTTTTTTGTTCAGTTGTGAAGTTTACTGAAAACACTGCCAAATTACAGCCTTATGCTGTAGTGTCAAATAGCACTAAATACTGACCTGTAAAGCAACTTCCTTACAAGCCTTGCAGATGCGACAGACTTGCTCCACAGTAGCTGCTTCTCTTTATCTGCATATGTCTGTATATATAAACACTTGCTCACTCCCCCACCATTGGGCTCAGGCACAGAACTGGAATGGTAAAAGGGAGGAAACTTGTGGGTAGAGATAGATTACTTGGGAAAGCAAAGTAAATTTGCATATAAAATATCTGTTGGACAGAAGACACAGTGCTCTCCAGAAGTCACCACCTTGAGGCTTCATTTTTTTCACAAAGATTTCAAAATCAACCTGATTTCAGGAGGAATTTATAACAAAATTTGGCAGATTTTCCTTTAATAACCGCTGACATTAGTATAATTTAGAAGGAAAAAATGTGCATCTAAGTATTCAGGTTTCACTAAAATTATTGAAAACTTGATTAACATTTTCAGTTATGTAATTTTCTATTCACTAGAAATATTTACTACTAATAAATTGTATTGACATTTAACTTCTATTTTTTGCTGCAGCTAATTTTTCATCTATTTAGAATGTATGAGATAAACTATCTATTGCAAAAGTACTGAAACCATTGAAGAAACAGTTTACAAAGACACAAAGACATCAATCCATTCTTTTCCTCAGGCCTTTGGTGAGAGTTCCTGCAGTTCACAAAAAAGATTTAATGCTATTCCACACTAGCAGGAGCTGGATGTTGTGACCAAGGGAGGCATTGCTGTAGATTTAGGGTAGGAGATATGTGCCTTCACTAGCTTTGCAACTCTCTTCTCGGTGGAGAAGTTACGGACTGCAGATGTGGAATGCAGTATTAGTCATGAAGAATATTTGCTGCTACTTTGATTCCTCTTGACCTCTTTTCCTTTGAAGCTTCATTATTTTCAAGGCTCAGTTAGTTGTCTTTATTATGCACACTGTGTATGGTTTGTGCACATGATTAATCTCCCATTTTTACTGACTCTCCATGTTTGGAGACCAACGAGTCCAAGAAAATCCAGTTCCTGGACTTACATGGGACCACTCCTCCTTTCCCAAAACAATGGTCAATAAAGAGTGCAATTTTTCTTACTATGATGCAAAACAAGCTTAATTGTTAAAGCTTCACAGATGATAGTGCTTACCAGCCCACATGCAATATCATTGAGGATAGTTTGATTTCAGTAAATGTCTGCATTATGGCTCATCTTTCCTGCTCTCCATGTCAAAGTTTGGCAATAAACATTGGGTTGTGACATTTAAAGTTGAACCTACTTTTGGTGTTACGAAAATGGAAACTCTCAGCAGAGAGTTATTAGAGACATTTGTCTGTCACCATTTCACTAAGATATCAAATTGCGTATTTCTTTTAACTTGAATGGAATGAAAGATTAAAGCATTTGCCTTAAATCAAGCATATTTAACTAGATTGCAAATGAGCACCATAAGAGAAAGATATGTAACTACAGAGAGCTGTAAATTGATTAATACTTTTTAAAAATTTATTAAGAAAAGCTAATAATTATTAGTACGTGTTTTATATTTTTTTTATTTACATATTTTACATTTTACATGGGCTTAAAAAAACCCCAACAAATAAAATACCTTAATGCAGTAACTATGTTACACATAAGTATCCATTTTGGTCAGTCCAGAAATTCACATTTGTGGTCCATGGACATGAACTGCCATATGACATATACAAATCAGAAAAAAAAAATAAAAAATGTGTAAAATTGTTTCAATAGGGATGCCATTGTCTGAAATAATGTAAAATATGTCCCTCAACAGAATATAAAAAGTAAAGACTTTTCTGGCACCTGACATTGTTAGTTAACTAATAATTCCTAGAGATAACACAGAATTTTACCTATTTCACTCTGTTGCAATTTAGTTTCTTGAAATTCCTGCATTAATGGAAATGAAAGACTGTTCTTTTTACCTATTTAAGTTTTGTTTCTTATATATAGATATGTTATTGTGAGTGTGATCATCACAATAATGTTGAAATTAGGGTCCCAGATACAGGCCATATGAAGCAGTAATCTTGGTCAAAAAATTATTTAAAACATAAATTATATTACCTCAATTTTTGGATAAGGTTTCTAGAATCTGCCAGTTTCCTTAACAATGATTTAGGGCTTCACATCATCACATCTAATCTTGTTCATCTCATTTGAAGAAGTGCATTATAGATCTTGTTCAGAGAGTGTCTTTTTTATTATTATTTACTTGTCATAACATCATTTTAAGAAGGTAATAATTATTTTGAGTGATCTAGCCACTGACTGTGGCTTTTGTCAGTTTCCATCAATTAATGACAAAATGCAAAATTTACTATTTTCACTATAATTAACCCTTTGCATTTCTGTCTTCAGGTTTGGTATAAGATGTGACAAACTGATCTTTTGTTTTAATGACAATACCAAATGCATTTACATGGCACTTGTTTAATATTTTACAAGTCTTCTCTAACAAAAATAATGAATATTAACATTGTTCTAAGATGGTAGAAAAAACGCAAAATTGTGTGAGCATGAGAAAGCAAGGAGAATAATACCCTAAAGGTAGGGTTCTTAAATGCCAAGTGCCCTTTGCCAGCCTCAACCATTCATTCTGAAAATGGCCTACCAAAAAGGCTTAGAGGGAGCAGTTTAATTACTGTTCCTTTGACAAATGTAATATATTTTCAGAAGCAGGCCCATACATTTATTTAAGGCCAAATGTTGTACAACAAAACTGTCCTCAGAGGTATTTCATTCCACCATCCTATTTTTTTTCCACCTGCCTTGCACAGCTTTTTCTTTTCTCTAATGACTGTGTCATTCCTAGAGACATTTTAAAATGAGTCTTAAATCATGTTTTCCTTTAACAGAACATAAGCTACACAGTCAGGGTGGGAGAAAGAGAAGAATAGTGTAAATTATTCTGAAGTTTTAATAATGCTTTCATAAGAAAAAAATTGCCAACAACCCTACACCAGCCCCCATATATCTTGTCCTGGACATAGCTGAGAAAAACACTTAAGTCCTTTCCTGAATAGTTACAAATATGAAAGAAAGTCCAGCATACTTCCAGGTATATGCTTTCCTCCCCTTTCTCAGGAAATACAGCAAAACACTGACTGTTTCTTTAGTTTTCTGAAGTTAAAAAGAAATGTAAGGCAGGCTGGAAGGCAGTTTTTTTCAGCAGTCAGCTCAGATGAAAGTCCTGAAGGCGATGACCACTTCTAGAGAGTATCCAACTGGCAAAAGGCAGTGTCAGGAGTAGATCTGTATAGATCTGCAGCACGAATGGACTGCAAAAGTTTTCTGCTCTTGGCACATACTGAGCACAGTACAAAATATTCAAATATAAAAGCACAAGAAATGAGCAAGGCACTTGTTTCCACCTGTTGTGGCAAAACCAGAGTCAAATGAGTGTTTGGGAAATTTATACAGAGGATAAAAGAAATAAAACATTAGATAAATATCTCCTCTTCTCCCCACTCCATGAACCTGGTAACTATCAAGTAGTCCTAAATAAATCTGGTGCATTGTTCCCAGCTGACATGCAGATGCTTCTATGACCTAATCCTCACAGCTATTTCTGCAGAATTATTTTTTCGTCCTAATAGGTTCTATTTATCATGTGGCACTACAAATGCATTTGTTTTATCAGCCTCTATATGAAGGTGGAATTTGTTTCCAAAGCCAAAAAATTCGTCAGCTGGTTTCTGAGCACTAAGTTGCTGTCTCAGTATTCTGTGCATGTGGGGGGGAAAAAAAAAGTCTAAATAGACTTTTCATTTTGTCTTATCCTGTGCAGCCAAAGAGAGTCATGTTCTCAGTAATTAGAATTGCATTCAGTGATACATACATCTGAATAAGTTTTAGACTGTAATTGCAAAACCCATCAAAAAGAAAAAAACACAAAAAAATCCCTATATAGCATCTCTTTCCTGTATTCAAATTTGTGGATTTTAATTAAATTGTTTTTTTCCTAAATTAAACTCAATATAATTATTTAATATGTTTTTGAAATTGTAATGAATATTTGAAAAAGGAACAGATATGGTCATGTCCTGAATTTAAAAATGAATTATGGTATGTTTCCTAATAATAAAAAATATAGCTGTAAGAAAGATTTTCAGTTTGGTGCGAATGGAGGACAGTTAATATCTATTTCATCTTTTCCTTCATCCATAGAGAACATGTAATTTTCTTTCTTTCTAAACTGTCTAGACCAAGAAGGAAAAAAATTCTTTCTTCTTGTGCTTTTCTTTTCCAGATGTGTGTGATGATTAATCACTGTATGTGTCTAGACCCCATGGTAATCTCTGTCCCTGTTTCTGTCTCTACATTCATCTTTGACACCATGAGTTTAGTTTTAATACAGTCCAATTGATTTGTTTGAAGAAACAAAGCTGTTTTTATTCTTTTCCCCTCTGCAACATCTTCATAGCACAAATGCAAACTCGCCCATATTCTCAAGCTGTGTAAAATTGATTTGTAAGAACAGATTGCAAAACTTAAGTGTATGGTAATGCACGTCCCAGATTGCAATGTTTGTGTTAAAGACGCTACAGTGGAGTTAAGAAGAACATGATTTTTTAGGACTTTCCAAAGATTTCCATCTCCTTTATTAATTTTGATCCCAACTGTCATGAAAGAAAAGGGAATAAAAATAGCTATATATGGTATAAATAAAAATATCTGTATTGGTTCCCATGTCTCTGTCATATTCCTTTCTCTTTATATCTATGCCACCCCTCATCCACTAGGAAAGTGAGGAAAATTAGAACCATAGCTGGATGCTCCAACACTTCACAGTTGGAAAATTAATCGTTTTGTAAGGTCAAAATCGTCATACAAAAGTTCCACACATGTCATTTTAAATTTGCATTGAGTGACATTTTAATCTACTTTGGACATTTTTAAAGCATCTGTAGGGCAGAGAAAATTGCCAATTTCAATTCAAAGTTTCTCTTCATTTCGGATGCATTTTTGATTCTTTATCACAACAAATTATTCCTAGCTTTGGTTCTTTAACAGATTGCAAACAGGAAGATTCTTATTCCTTGTCACTTTAGTGCACAAAACCTTACAAGAGTAGCTATATTAAGGAGTTGACTAGTCTTAATGAAAAGGAATCTTAGAAAAACTGGAAAATC
Organism: Acanthiza pusilla; assembly: GCA_036630365.1. Taxonomy (NCBI): domain Eukaryota; kingdom Metazoa; phylum Chordata; class Aves; order Passeriformes; family Acanthizidae; genus Acanthiza; species Acanthiza pusilla. The sequence continues at coordinate 30,825,920 of JAXCHO010000164.1, forward strand.
ATATATCATTTCAATCTTATATACATTTGATAAAACTGAAGAATCACATAATGTTTTGATTTGTATATGCTCAACAATATTAGAAATAAAGAATCCACATACTTATTCTGCAGAAATGATGAGGAGAGTAGTCCCAACTTGGGTTTGGTATATAGAAGATACTGAATAATATCTGAACTTACTATAGGCGTAAAATCTGTAAGTAGAACTGAATATCTGAACAACAGACCTGGAATAGCTTGATTGACAGTGCTATTCACTGTCACCAACTGGTGTTGGAAACTGCTTTTAAAGTAATGTTTTCTTAAAAATCTGGATGTTTTTATTAAAAATTTTAAAATTATATATATATATACACAAAGAAGAATTACATCATTGCATGAAAGTAATATATTTTTCCTCTTTATCTAATGTCCTGAGTGCCAATTTTAAGTCAAACAGATGAAAATAAATCTTGAGTCCTGTAGAATAAGAATAAATGTAAGACTGATTAGATTCTGGTGGGCCTTGTTGGTCACATTTGGAAGAAACACCGGACTGCTTCATCTCATACATGTTCCTCTGTAGTCAATAAATTAAATGTTTGTATTAGTTAATTATTACAAAGTATTTTTTAATAGCTAACCTAAACATTATTTTCATGTTTAAAAATACTCAGATGTTCTACAAACACCTATAGTCCAAAGTAGGGTTTCTTGAAAAAAAAAAAAAAACCCAGGAGCAAGCTGCCTGAACTATTGAATGTGGTAATTGTACTTAAAAATATGAGATTGGAAATGCACTTTGGGATTTAGGAGTGTCAAAGGCTTAGTTTCAGCAGTAAAAGTTGTAAAGAAAGTCTGGAAATAAATTTATTTGCCTAAGACTGAAAGAAATTCAGAAGCAACTTGAGTTTTATCAATTATGAAAGCCATTCCTACAGCTAATCTCTAACAATCTCTGAACACAGAGACAGAAGTCAAAAAGTTCGTTTTCATATTTCAGAAGAGAAGGGTATGAACTCATTAAGAAAACTTCCTTGGCCCAGCACAACAGCTACAGAATTTGTAGCTGTATCGTTCTCCTCTCTCATGGAAAGCCAAGCCCCTCTTTAAAGCACTCAGAGTTTACTGCCAAAAGCACTGCTGAAAAACACACCCGATGGGGTTTGGGGGTGGAGAGAGAGATACACAGAAACTGAAATAGGATTGGTTTTCCTGTGCTTGAAATTGTCCATTTTTTAATCTTTTATCAAAAGAAATAGTCATGCTTAATTTCTTTCTCCAGTAATTATAGTCATCATTATGAGTAAGATTAATCACATAAATCCTACTAAGGAGATATTACAAGGCAATTTATGAGACTAAAGACTATAAGAAGATTTGTCCTTCATGACATCTATAAACCAGAAAATGGGAGGTAAGAAGACTCTCTTTGAAGGGAGTATGGCTATCAAAATATCTATTTAACAACCAAAAGTACTGTAACAAAATCCAGACTCTCTCAGGTTAGCCTTGTATTCTTACCATTGTAAGTGGGATTTGGAACTTGCATCCCATGTGTTCTGCCCCATCTCACCTTGCCATAGCACTTGCCATTTCCTTCCAGTGCACAGCAAAATTTTGCCACAAATGTATTCTGCAAATTCAGTGAATTAAAACATGCTAAACATCATGAATTCTTTGCAGGTTAGCAAATTATCTTAACCTGATTTGTATCAAAGTTTGGCAGGCATTAAAAATGAGAATTTAAAGGCAAGTGAGGAGAACAAATCCTGTCCTGTAGAAGGTATTCCTTCAGTTGCCTCTGTGACATCATCCAGTGTAATTTCCGCAGGTATCTCTCCTTCAGAACTCTCATGTATCTCAATTACATGTAATACAATTAATAATTGTTAGGTGGTCAGTGAGCATCAACACCAGCACGGTACGTTTCTCAGTACCCACGGAGGATGGTCACACTCTGTATTTCTGACTATGGCAATTCATTCTTGCAGATATGTACATGCAAACACAAACCAAAAGGAATTATTCCATTATTTGAAAAAGAAATTACTATGTAGGAAACTATATTTCTTTCCAATACTGACAATTCTCAAGTGGTATTATTAAATTCCCGCAACTAAAATCAGCAAACATTCTCACTTCACTATTTTCACTAAACCTTTACAATTCTTATTAAACACACTTACTAGAAATAGTTCTTAATTTATTCATTAAGGTCAGTGCAGTATAAAAATTGATTTTGTAGTCCACTTTAACTAAGGGTCTTCAAAGCATAGGGCCCTTTCACATAATATTCAAGATAAAAATCAGCATTTGAAATAAACAGAGTGACTATGTGAAAATCTCCCCACTTGTAATTTCTGAAGTATTTTTGTCTTAATTATAAAGGTTTCTAAATGCTTTTCATTTCAGGTCATATTTTTATCTACATAAAAAGGTACTCAATGGATTAGAACATACTTATGCATAAAGAGCTCTGAAGTTATCTCTTTGCAGCTTATACAAAATTAACATATGAAGGAAAAAATATAGTTAATGATAAGTCATTAGCTAAAAGAAAAATCTGTCCAATTGAATGGTACCTTAATGAAAACAAGTGTATTTTTTCCTCCTGTTCTTCCAAAGCATAGCTGGTATTAAAATGTTTCAGTTGTCATACTTTAGAGCCTTTTTCATATTCCTCTAAAAAGAATGATTTGGTTTAAATATCAGACTGAAGATATTTTATTTTTTAATTTAAAAGAAATTAAAACCACCTGCTTTTGATGTCCAAAAGTATTGGAACTGTTTGAAACACAGTTTTACTAGAAGGATTTATTACTGAGGCCATTTCCTCAAAACAACTTTATTTTAACAGCCCTTTTTATTTTAGTGGAACATACCTGCATTGAACTGTCTCCAGCCTTACCCCCAATACATTTTTCTTACTGTACCAGTTAGAGAAATTAAATCACTCCATGAACACTTTTGAATCATTCAGTATTGAGACATCTGATTTTTGCTCTATTCCCTCTCCTGATCTCCCACCTGTTTGAACACAAGACGTGAAGATGAAGGACTAAAGTGAATATAGTGTGTTTATCTATGCTCTAAAAAAATTCAATTCGACTGTGTACTGGCTTTTTTATTTTGTGGGCTAATGACCAATAGTATATTTTTCTTGAGAGGAAAAAGAGAAATATTCATTGCATATCTGCCTTTTCAAGGTACTTCTCAGAAGAAATATGAAAGTGATTATCAATTACCTAATTATGACGCTTACTCACAAAATAATCATTAAACAAATCTAATCATCTTTACACAAAACTGTCAAAAATGTTTTCTGAATAAATGTTTCTTTTTACCACATATGGATCTCTTTGTAACAATAGCTGAAAATTCTATTGCAAAATATGATACAGAGTCCTATTGCCTTCCAAAGTTTTGTTTTGTTCATTTCCTTTTTTTAAGGAATCAGAACTATGAATATAAAGTTAATAAGTGTCTTAGATTCACAGCCTTATACCATCCCTTTGTGATACTGATTTTACTTCTGTGAAATCCTCCTTAAAATATTATCATATGGAAGTTATGAGTTGTCACATGATGCTGAGATACAAAAATGTTTTCTTCCCATGTCCCAGTTAGGAACCCTTCCTTGTACCTGTATAATATAAAATATTGACAACGATACCTGATCTCTTTACTGAATATATATAAATTAAAATATTATCATATTGAACTGACAAACCAATCCTTATTTTATCATGACTTAGATGATGAATATTCCATTTACATTCAGAAGAATAATTTGCTTTAAAGAACAAATTGACAAAGTAGAATTATCTATTTTTGGTCACTTTTTTCAAGAGTTGAGCATAAATGTAAAGCATGTGCTAGTTTAATTTGGTAGACATTCCTCACAGTCCATTAAACCAATTTAGTATTAAGAGATGAGAATTCACTAACGATCTTCAGGTTCTGGCAATAATAAAAGAGCTGTAGGAACTTTACTATGGAAAACATGTCAAAGTCTGAAGGACGATATCCTCTGAATATCATGTTGCAATAACTTTTCAGTTTGCTCAATAAAAGTTAGAATCAAATCAGCAATTCAATCTCTAAAAATGCTCTCCTGAAGAAACTACTGTATCTTCCAGGGGGAACTTCAGATTATGAAAAAGTCTCAAAAGGAGCACAGAAAATGGGAATATTCTAATGGGTTTCCAGACTTCCTAAAATTCACACTAATTACTTTTGATCTTTTATATCAAAAGAGCAACAGGTGGTTGTTTTCTAAAATCAAAGGTTCCTGTGACTTTGAACACTCACAGAAAATTTTGAAGAAGGGGAAATTTATTAGCTAGTCAACATTTTCCTTGAGGTTTCACTTCAAACATTTCTTCATAGTAGGGAAACCAGGAAACCAGACACTTCTAAGCACTTAAAGGCAGACTAATCTGTTTAGTCTATCACTTAGAGGATGGTTTCACTTTGCTGTACAAAAAGTAAGAAGTAAAAGCATGAGATGATTTTAAATTTACAGACTAGTCATGGTTATAAGCTAACGTAAAGGACAGCCAAAATTTCTACACATACATGTATGTAAAAGCGAGGCCTGATATTAAAAAAAATTATTATTATCTAATCTATATTTTTTTATCTCTCTCTTTTTTTTTTTGTGGTGATTGTGGGGATGCCACATAAATTCATAATGCAGTATTAATTAAAAAAAAATGGTTGTAGTTCAGGTGCTATTCTTCTCATTAGAGCATGAATATCCATGGAAATACCATGTCATAATTTTTTTCTGTTCTTTTACTTCTTTCTTCAGGCAAAACATTGCACTATCATCCAGATGATTGTTTGGAAAGTTGTAATATGGATTTCATCTCAGTCTGATTGACTAAACCCCAGCTCATATGGCACTGTTTCCTAGAGCCAGGATTTAATCAGAGTTACTTGATAAATGTCTACTTCAGAATTTTTTCCCGTGAGAAATGTTTTGCACTGATAACTAGACCACTTCATACGTATTTGCACAACAAGTGAATTGTATTGATTAGCAACACTTAGTATCTATTCAAGCACCTATTTCAGTGGATGTTTAATTTCCTTAATTTTAAATCTTTTATATTTGAATACCCAAGTCAACATTCAAGCTTATTGGCGATGCATATAATTTTTGGCTACAGCTTAGAATAGCAAACTATTTAAAGATATGCTACCTCTTGGGATTGAGATCAGTATCACCAGCTCTCTAATAAATATTCAACCACAGAGAGACAGAGCATTTTCTCAAACCTGTTGGGCTCCTGTAGTGCTGAATGTTTCACATAAATATGGCTGAATGCACTAAAACTCTTTCATGCTGAATATTATCAAGACATTCAATTTACATCTGAACTATACTTTTTTGGTGTCCTTTTCTATCTTCTTTGGTTCATTTATGCCATCAATTAGCAAAAATAATATTTGAATATGTTTCAGTAATTTAAATTCCTAAGAATGTAAATCAAGTTAAATATGCCACAAAGTCTCTCAACCCAGGACTTCATCATCTGTATCTGTTTGATTGGTGACTCCAAAAGTAAGCCAAGAAAAGACAGGTTCAAAAACTGAAACCAAACTGGTATGAATCAAATGGAACCCTCAGTGCTGCTGGCATGAAACGAAACACTTTTGGGGGCAGTTGACAATGGCAACAAAGGAAACAGAACTTACAAAACTTCAAAAATTTGTGTTCACCCACTAAATTGCCAATAATAAATCAAATTCTAAATTAAATAAATATATCAAACTCTACAGCTTCCTGAAAGCAAGTTAGAAAACTTTAATGCATTGTACAAGTTACATTAATTACATTGTTACTTATATTGTGTTAATTCATTCTCTACAAAACACCATGCATCAAAACTTTGTTAATGAGTTCTCTTTTCTGTTAATAAATGCTGAATACTCTGATGCTCCAAGATGAGCCTCCATCCTTCAGAACAGATCCCACTCTAGGTGCCTATGACCCTTACATGTGGATAGAGAACAAAAGTGAAAAAAATGTGCTGATCCTACAGTTATGTAAAATCTGTTCCTGTAACATGCAACTACTAGGTAAAAAAGAGAAAAAGATGAAGACAGAGCTGTGTCTTAAATCCCTTCTTTCACCTACCTTACTGAAAACTCCATGGAAAGCAGCCCAGTCCTTAGAGTCTCTCTGAAAGTGAGGCATCTTTGTCTTTGCTTTCAAAAATGAAGCAGAGTTCATTGTCTTCTTCCAAAGCATAGCAGGTCATAGTGGCATCTTTTTACAAAGTGATTGCACCATTTTGGAAGAAGGCAAGCTGTACGCATTTGCCTCATTGGGCACATAGGACACAAACTTCAAACCTTTGCCTCCCAGAGGACTATGATACAGAAGCTACTGTGGGGTGCTCTGGATGCAAAAATAAAAGACATTCACAAGCACTTTTGTAGTAATTTTATCATCGTGAAGCAAACAAAGAATTCTGATGTCATTGAAGGTAAGGGAAGAAAAGGAAGAAATGCCACTTACCGGTCAGGGCACTTGGATGGGGCAGAAGAGATTTAGCTTCTGAAATTACTTTTCTCTTTTTGTACAAAACCATGACTGCACTACAAATGTCTAATGGCAGCAGACAGTTTTGAAAAGAACTCAGTTCCTTCAGTGAACTTTGGTGTTGCTTATCCAGTGTGAAACTGCTGTTACTCAGCTGGGGGCAGCTAAAAACAGGCACGAATCACTCCCAGCTCAGAGCAGCACTGGTCTGAGCTAGGCCCTCCACCTCCCGTGCCTGTCAGAATAGATTCCACTCTGTTCTTCATGAGCATGAACAGAGCTCTGGGATGTCTGTGGGGTGGAAAGAGTCCTGTTGTCTGCAAAGACATTTAAACTGCATTTTAATGTAGCAGGATAATGTACACCATATGGAGCTTTACAAGGGTTCCTTCACTACTCATTCAATGTATGGATGTTTCTACACACTAAAATATACTGAGGAGGAACACTCCACTTTCTTGTGTAATCCTGCAGTGGGGAGACACAAAATCCTATTATCTTTGTCTTGCAGGTATTTCTGTCAATTTAAAGATAAACATGTGGCACCTAAAGAATAATAGCTTGTTTTACTATGGAATAGACACATTTCAATCCTGTGCTCTCTACTGAGGAGGCTTTCCATTAAATTAAGTGTCAAAAAGCAAACAGAAAGTGAAAACAATTGGATCTTGCCATAGCATAGGAAATCATTAATTCCTGCTGCTTGGCCACAGCCCCAAAGCAGCTGTTTAGTATCTTTGTTGACTGTTTCAGATGATTATGTCACCACTTTTGGATTTCATTACCATTTGGGTAATCTCTTCCATTTCTTCCTTGTTTCCATTTCTTCCATCATAATAAATTATTAAAAATCCCCTCTGTGTCTTCATTAAATGGCTTCTATTCAAACTGGCCTCTGTAGGTTAATGAGGGCTCTAAATAGCTTCAAATGGACCTAGAGTTCACAGGTTGTTGATTTATTATTTTCTTGTGACAGAACACTGCACTAAAAGCTATTTCCCTTCGTTTATGTGATGTACTATGTTCACAATCATTATGCAAAATACAGCTAGATGTACTCTCTGAAATTAGAGATATTTCTTCATTTTCAGATATGCACGAATGTTCACATATATTAGGAACACTACGGGATTCATTTTGAAGGTCTTAGAATCATGAGGTATAGTGGTGAAACAGTCTGCAATCCCATAAGCTATTATCTCCATTGGAGATAATGGCTTATGACCATGGAAACTCTTGGGACAAAACTGACTATGGAAATGAAATTTAAATTGTGTCAGGACAGCAAATGTTGCATCTAGACGTCTGCACATCTTCATTATAGTACACAAAAAGATTATTAAGTAATTCAACAGTGAGTGAAGTAGAAGACTACCAAAGCTTCTATCTGTATCAATTGTTTAAAGCAGAATCAATCAATTACATATTCACATACTTTAATATTATTTTGGACTCAGTCTGAAAATAGGGTGTGTGAAACATTTCCCTCCAAAAGTATGACACGATTCAGAAGCTGAGATTGAAAGAAAAGCTTTCTGAAATCTTTGGTAGTTTAACTATACTATTTCATGGTTTTAATAGAACTCGTCTATGTTTATCAACCCCACTCTACATTTAAGAGGACATTTGGATTTCCAATTATCAGTCTTCCTTATCTTGAACAAAGCTTGTACAATGTGTGGCTGTATAAGCATAGCTTTTAGAGTCACTCATCTTCTTTCCTTTCTAAATTCTTCTAGAAACTTTTCTATGAAAACAATCTGTAATTGCTTGCAGCAACAAGACATTAAGTACAGGCCCTGCTAAGATTCTCCATGTCCTGCAGGAGTCAGATTTGGGTTTTGTTGAATGTCTAACACTTAGCTCTGGTTCTCCAGATGACCTATAATTGCTCATATGGTACTATACCCTTTCAGTAACCAAAGGGACTAGCATTCTGACAAAATTAATAAAAATTAGGTCTTTGAGAGGTCATTGACACAAAATGGAACTATTTTAAGTTTCCGATACACATGTTCAGGGAATCAGTACATTCTTGCATGCTTTAAGTATATCTTAAAGACTTTGATATCACAACTGCTGCTATGTGTTCACACAGTTGCCTATGACATTTTTTTTTTAAATTTGGGGGGAAGTGGTTAGTGTTTTAACAGCTACCAGTGTCCCAGTCTTGGTGGTCACTGTACTTAAAACCATGGAATTAACTCCTTCTTCACAGATATCATGATTATCTCATATAAAAGTGTTTCAAAAAGCCATTCAAACAAATATATTATGGTTTAGTGTTAAAGCAAAGGGATTTAATGTGTTTACATCTTATGTTTAACACATAAGCACATAAAGGTTTAAATCATTTAAGAACTTGGGCTGAATGCTGTCTTAATATCTGAATTTCAAATAAGCTTCTCTGAGTATGCTTTTTCTCCAATACTTAGTGGAAAAAAGCAGAATTTTAGCAGAACAGCATAATCCTGTACAGGTTATATAGATGTATTCAGATTATTTTTAGAATATAGGCTTGAGATTTGCAAACTGTGAATTGTACTGGGGCAAAAGGATCTCCCTGTATGCAAAGAGGGAGATCCTCTTCCTCTTTTTTCCTCTTTTTTTCTGAATTAACCTCTGTTCCTGGAGCAGCCACCTAATCCCTCTTTTCCAAACAACCTTTTTTTTATTCTGGATCTCTCTTCTTTCCAATACATTTCTTTTCACTGCTCCCTTACCTCACTTTAAGTGGAATGGGATTGAGCATTCTGCATGTCAAAATAAGGGACATTTTCTTTGCCAGCATTCATTAGTGTTAATTATAAATATTGTTCCAGAAAAGGAAAACAATGTTTTACTTGACAGATGAATAAATTTTAAAAAAAAAGTGGACATACATGAAGGCAAATAAGAAGTTGAGGTGTAGCTCCTGTAAAATACCTCAACACATTAGTTCCATATTAACTGAACTATAGATGGAAAAAATTTAAAAATATTCTTTATATTTAGATGTTACATATTATTTATATAATATGAGAATATGTAATGTATTATGAAACATATAATAAATTATTATATTTAATAAATAATATGATAGCTGGAATTGAATCTAACTTAGGAGGAGATAACATATAAAATTATTATAATGTCATATACCTTTCCTTGTTTAAGGTTACAAAAAGAATAAATATTTGCATATTCTCTATTACATTTAGACATTTTGCAGAGCAAGATGTTGCTGCTTTTTCTTGACCAGTATTAACTTGAAGTTTCTTGAAAAATAAATTGCAGGTGAAATGTATCAACCTTTTTAACCCTGGTCTCATTAGTATATGAAAATATAAATACCCTGGGAAACACTGTTATAATACAGAAGAAACTCACATTTTGGACTCTAGGCAAAGATATACAATACAGAATTTGAATATAAGTGTAATCTTCAAGCAGATTAACCATTTCTAGGGTTGGTGTAGATTCTTTGGCCAGAACTCTACATAACATGCAATGTGAAAATTGTTTAGATTCCAGTAACTGTGTTTGATCAGAATGTCCATCATTTCAGTTCTAACGTCGCTCCTTAGCTTAGCCAAAATGGTTTGGAAAATCCTAGGAAGACTCATTAGCCCCTGCACTATGGATACAACTTGTTAACTCTTTCTCCGGTGTCAAAAGGAGCTGTCTGCAAACAGTCAATATTGTATTACTAGCCTCAAGCAGAATTTTATCCAATTGTTGCTAATCTCCTAATTTATATTTTGCTGGGAAGGAGATGCTAAAGGTTTTGTTTAGTTGGGTTCATGCTTAGATAGGACACTGTTTTCTGCTCTTAGCCGCTTACAGATAATGGTACAGCTCCAGTAACTACAAATTGTAACCCACTGACAAAACTCTCTCTTCCTCCACAGCTCAACTGCCTGGCTACCTCTAGGGTCATATGCTTCTGGTAATATTTCTTACATGTTGCCATTTTGGAGAAATATTCCTGTTATTTAAAGACCTGTGTATTCACCATGTGTTTAATATTTCAGTATTTTTCTTTTATATTGGGGTTCTCAGATTCTTAGTTAAACTAAGAATCTGTTTATGGGGAATGGAAGCCCATGTTATATATTAAAATAAAGCCAAGAATTAAAGAGAAACATTTGACAAATTTTATACATATGTTGTGCAAGTAATTATTGCAGGTAAATTTACTTTACAGCAACTTTTTCAGTCAAATGACTTGAAATATTTTGGGGAGGCTTGCTACATTGCACTTGGACCTGTAAGACAGGCTACTTTTACAGATACTTCATCACTAATCAATAAGATGTGTTTTAGTGTTTTCCAACCAATTTACAGCACAAATTAGGCCTTCTCCTATAATAGTAGGTATTTCTAGTCCAAACATATTTTGATTTTAAAAATATACAAACAAAACTGAAAGAAGTTTTAGGAAAACTACTTTGAAGAAGGATTTATAATGTTTGTTTGTGGTTCATGACTAAATCACTTGAAATGTTTCTAATGCTATTTTTCATTTCCCTTAAGGAAACAAGACCGTAATATACCTCAGTGGTGCAAGGTGGAAATGAAATATTAGTGATAGGAAATTGAGCAGAGCGTTACAAACTGCTCTTGTGGCTGATCAAAAAGCTTCTATTTTTTTGAATTATTACAGTGAAATAGAGGATACAGATTGGATTTTAGATGCACAGATTTTTCTTTCTAATTCATGTTCTGTAAAGAAAGGAGTGTAGTGATAGTGCCTGATATAATTGACAGATGCCTCTAGAATATACTGGGGCAGGAACAATCTGTTCAACTCTTACAGAATGTCTGTTTTTTTAAAACAGAGAAGATACAAGTAAACCTCAAAGCTTATTTAACCTTTCACTTTCAGCCCAAATTGCTAGTGTGGTGAAAACCATGGAATGCAGACATGGGCATTTGATGAGCAGCAGTGAGCAATGGAACAGGGTGAGTGGGACGGGACTGGGCAAAAGGAAAAGGTTGTAAACTCACAGCTGATCACCTGCTAATTCCTTTCCTAGCTCATCTCTGCAACCTGCTAATTCTCTTTCCTGAAAGACACACACTCAAAAGCTCTTATCTTCCTGGAGCGAATATTTAGTGCAGTTATGATACACAAACTATTAAGCTTAAAATTAATGTAAAAACTTACTTTCAACTTTGGGAAGATTTAAAAGCAACATTTGAAAAGTGCTTAGTCTCTGATTGGACCCTCTAACCTTTCATATGGATTTCTTCCTTGAATACTTTTTGTTTCATTAATAAGTATATTTTTTCCTGTATACTTTTTATTCTGTTTACATTACTTTTCACTGCAGCTTAATATTGGAACCATCATATTTTATAGCCACATAAAGTTATAAAAGCTATACCAATTTCTGGCATAATATTTTTTATGGAAATTATGAAGATTTTCCATGAAGTCAGCCTTCCAAAAAGGTCTTATAGTGCTGCTCTCCACAGACAGTAATAATAGCAATAATATTTATTTTAGTACCTTTCATCTAAGATTGGCAAATATTTTGCATGAAGTCCCAGCTCTGTGTTTGTTTTAGAGCATTTTGTCTCAGCAGGGAAAAGAAGGTAAGTCATAATATTGCTTCTGTAGATGCTCTACCTGTCATGAGAATGTAAATTATACTTTGCTGAAATTTGGTCATCAGTGACATCAGGGATCGTCCTTCTCTCGTTACTAAAAAAACCCAAAAAAACCCAAAAAAACTTGGGGATGGCACTAAATAGTGACATATAGCAACACATCACCCTTTACGTACAGTTCTTCTGGGACCCACGTGCATTTTTTTTTCCCCAGTTATTTGAGTCTTCATTGAGCTTTAAGGGAAATAGATATTTTTCTATTTGTCTGAGGGGAAATTGAATTGAAAGAATTAAGGTGATCATGCAGGTACATATCAGCAGTGAGGGTGAGTTTGGTGTAAAATACACTGTTCCAAATTAACAGTTTTTCACTTTTATTATTTGACCAGTATCTTTAAAGTATAAATCATTTAACTTTGGTGCATATTTGAAAGGCATACAGTCACACAATTTTGTATCAATGCATATAATATATTTTTTCTGCATCCAGCAGGGAACTTAAAATAACTTCATAATGAGAAAAAAAATTACAAACAAAAATAATCTATCTTTTCTTAGAATGGCCTTCCAGATTTTCTTCACAGCCAGTTATTTGTCTTTGTTTTTTCTCTTCCAGTCAAGTGAAAAATTATTTATTTGTCAGAGAAAACCTAATATGGCCATGTTTTTTCATGTTATGTTGGAATCGTTGGGTAAAAAGAGGCTATATTTTAGCACCTTTAATCTAGTAAGTCTCAATATTCAATTTTCTAAAGACATAGAATTGGAAATAAATCTCATGCAGTATTTGCAATTTCACATAAAAGCTCAAAGGAATTTGCAAATTCAGAAGATAGCTCAAGTTTGTCCTGCAAGCCAAAAGCTTTAGATCTCCTAAATATACCAAGAATGTGGTTGCTGACTTGAAATTGCAATAATTTAATCCTTTTGTAGTGTGCAAATAGTAATGCAGTGCTAAAGTATCTGGAAGAACCACTTCAAGCTGTTGTATTAGGAAAAATAACCATGGAAATGTCACTCTTCTAGAATTTAAATTTGAAAACTAAAAGTTATAGTCTGTTCTGTGAAAGAATTCACTGTGTTATAAGATTGTTATTTTATATACTTAACATAGGTAAATGACAAATAAAATAAAACACTAATATTGATTGATTGATTGATTGATGCTGTTCCTAGTGTATATGAGTTTTCCTCTCTCACTTAGTGTTTTATTACAGAATTGTACAGAAATTCTTTCAAAAGCACTTTTTTTGCTGAGTTATTGTGTGAATATTCAGTTTATTTCACTTAATGTCAGGACACCTTTGTTTTTTTTAACAGAAAAGGTAAAAATATGACATGGACTCTTGTCAGTCCTTACCCGATAATTAGCATCATCTCTTCACCATAGCTGTCAAGATAATTTTCCTATTTCCCTGACATGTTACTGCCTCACATTTTAGTCTCTGATTACTTGTCTGTTTTCCCACCACAGCCTCAGAGCCCATGGCAGCACTGTGGCAGCACCATGATCTGCAATGACTTGGTACCAAGTTAGCACCACAGAATTCAAGCCTGTCTGAACCTGCCTGGAGACAGTTTTAGCTTGCAACACCAATTATCTAATGACCTATCACATGCTCTGATTTACTTTTTTCTTTGTTTGGTATAATATGCATCTATCGTTATGTATACCATAGTAAATTCAGTAATAAGTTACTGGCTAGAATAAACTATCTCTGGCACTAACATAAAATGCATGTAGAGAAATGTACGCAGGAGAAGATAAGAGAAGCCTCTATTACCATGTGCAGTGTGACAGCAGAGGTTACAGGCCTATAAACAACTCAGCCACGGTCAGTTACTGGTCATAAAACTACCTCAGTCTTGTGAGCTTGGAAAAATCAGTGTTCAGGATAATTAAGAGAACAAAGAACAAGTATCCAACACATGTAGCATACACCTTATAGAGTAAATTGAGACGTCATGTGGATTTGCAGGAAAAGGAGGAAAAGAGCAAAGCACAATAGCGTAAAGCATAATAGAAAAACGTATCAAAATCATGTAAAATATTGTAGGATTGGGGCAAAAATATGGTAAACATTGATGATTTATTAGAAAATTTACTCATCCCAGTGAAGGACTCGGGATGCTGAAGGCTTGCTCTAAACCTCTCTATTCATAGGGAAGGTGTTGAGTTAGCACCCAGGAGGACAGTGTCAACTCTTCACTGGTTGAACACACCACTAAGGTTGAACATACCACCAGGATAAGGGAGGTAACACAAACTTTCCATTAAACTGGTATGACTTTATGAAGTAACAGTAAACTGTTCAGGTTTGCATATATGGTGTGCTTCTCTTGTCTGTAATAAGGTTCTGATTGTAAGAAGCAAATGAAAATCTCCAGTTTCTGCACAATTAATTGGCAACACCATTCAGTGCAGTATTTTTACCCTTCATAAGTCAATTTTTCTCTACCGTTCTTTTTACTGTTCTGTGTTTTGTTTTGCCTTTGTCACTCTACCACCTTATCACATCCATCTACTTTTCAAATTTAAACTTGGACAACAAAACTGCTAATGTACACTCCCTCAACTCACTAACCTCTCTTCCATAAAATAATTCCTTACACCATCGAAGGTACAAAAGAGTTGTGTGAGTCAGGAAGAAGTGGGATTCTCTGGTTTTCCGGTTTTGTTTTGTAATTGCAAATAAATCAGATTTTAAAAAATGCTTTTTATGCCTTTCTGCCACCTGGGTTGCCCACCAGTTGTATTAATCATAGGAGAGGATACTGTTTGTCAGTGGCTCCTTCCAAAGTCTGCCATGAATGTTCACTAAAGATGTGGCATCCTTCTGAATGTCTTTGTGCACATGGACAGAGTTCCCCAGGCTTTTCTTACGTGCAGCCTGTGTTCTCCATTACAATGACATGCAAGCTACTACACTTTTGACATTTCTATAATTACAAGACTGTTTTTCAGGAAAAGCATTTCAAATACACATAGAAATAAAATGGGAAATCAATTTACCTTTGCAAATCTACCTATTACATTATAAGCTTTTCAATAAAGGAGTAAATCTGCATTATTGTGCACCAAGTATGAGGACATAATCCTGATAAAAGCCTCTGTTCTCTGCAGTCATAATAATTCAAGGTTATAAGAACTAAACAGTTTTTCCTCTGTTATAGGGGCTTCTTTTTTAAAAAAATCATATGAATAATTGAAAAAAAAATTAAAATAATGCCTTCCCCCCACCCCAAAAAAAAAAAAAAAAAAAAAGAAAAAAAGAAAGGATTAATGCTCCTCTTAGATCAGGGGACAGAAAGTGAATAAGAGCAAAGTTAAATTTACGGAATCATTATGCATTGGACTTTTGATGGCTAAATACTAGTTGATCTGCTTGTCCATTTTCAGTGTCTTTGCTCTCTATTATCTTTATTTGCTTTTGTCTTATGAATAGCTGTCTATTGCTTATAAAAATTTAGATTTAACAAAGTTTAATGAACCTATAATTTAAACAGTGGCACATTTTTCTGTAAGGCTGCAGGCTACTGGTTAGATGAGCCTGTAGACTAGCAGCCACATTTTTTTGTGGAATGTCTACGCACTTCATTACGCAGCTATTACCTTTGATTTACGTTTGTTCAGGCATGAAGTAGTCCCCATTACATTTCCTTATATCTCTGCAAGGTATTAGATTTCTGAAAATCCAGGCTGTGTGTAGTAGTTTTATTGATTTAAGGAATGGCATGTGTTAAATCAAACCCAGAGGCTACAGTTGGTTGCTGTGTCTTCACAGAGAGCTGGAGGAGAGCAGCAAGTGGTAAATACTCTGAGTAGTTCATTGTCCATATGCTGGGCTTCTCTGGGAGAATACCATGGATGCCCTTCAGGAAAGGAAGGACAGAGAGAGAGAGAGAGGATGGACCACTGTACAGGCTGCAGAGATTCTGTGTCCCCAAGCACGGGGTTCCTGTGCAAACCCTGCTGGAGAGAAGACACAGTCACCAATGGACAAACAAAACTTCAATTTCTAACAGTCGTGCTCAGCTGCAGAAGAGACACTTTCAACTTCCGTTGCATATGTGCCTACAAGTACCAGTGCAGCTTTTGACATTGCCCCAAAAAACTCTTTCTGTCAAAAAGTATTTGAGCTTTAAACAATGTAAGACATTCTTCACAACATTTAGGCCTGCCATACAGCCCTTACAATTAGCCCTTTCTCTTTGAATAAATGAATCTGTATCTTAACTAATCTGCTTCAGGTGAATGTGTTAGTCTCATGAGAAATAGAAGAGGAAGAGCTGAGAAGCATATTATGGAAAAATAAATCATATCATGCCACAGTGTCATTGTCCTGCTCCTCAGCCATTTTTCACTATCTTCTAGTGTCATTGTAACCTTCTGTGCAAGGTTAAATGTCACAGTGTGGTTTTATCAAAATAGCAACCTTTCTCACACATGAAAATTACTATACCATGGACTATACCGTATTTCCTGGAGACATTTGTTACAAGGATATGTTAGCACACTAAAAAGAAAAGCTGAACTGATTTTTACATTTGAATTAAGATGTGTCAATCATATGAAATTGCATAAATATCACCATACACTCAGGCCAGAAATTATTTCTCTCAATATTCCAGGTTTCATTTGGTTTTGTGTATGATCCTTGTATAGAAATTAGTTATGTTTTAAATGACATCTAGCTTAGTTTAGCAAGCCAAAAATAATAAATTGGATTATTTCACTTTGATTGACCCCAAAATAATACATATAAATAACAAAATAACTTCAGAGCTGATTAGTATGGAGAATAGAGAGGATAAGTATCCCCACGAAATGAGAATTGACGGAGATGTTCGAAACACATGAGCAGATCGAAGCGTTCAAAACAGCTTACAATATTTCCTAGCAAACAAAATACCAGAAGCCAGGGAAAATCTCAGACATCTGTGAAAGGTGCTGCTAAGCAAAGTCTTGTAAGGGATGTCATACCAGAGAACAGAATGTAGGCAACAATATCTGATTAGACATCAGTATGTTAGATATTTGCTTCCACATATAGTTTTATTTCATCCTCTCTCTCTGTCTTACAGGGAGCTGGGATTTTCTTGGTCACCCTTATTTGCCTGCTGTCTCTTCATAAACTTCCATAGCTCAGTACAGAAATATGAAGACCTAGACAAATCTTTATTTTTAAATTTAATTTTCGTGGATAAGGGCCTTAATCCATTTCTTTATATATTTTATTTAAATGAAATCCTTCATTTTTAATGATTTCTTTTCAAATTTCCTTTTTTAGACCACCAGATTAGAATTTGATAGCAATGTATATTTCCAATATAGAAACTTCAAGGATAGTTCCAAACACAGTAAAAAGGAGCTTTTTCTTACTAAATTTTACTTTTATAAGTTGCCTTTCTGGAAAGGAAGAAGAAAATGAAGTATACATTTCTCTGTATCAAATGTTATCTGTCAGTCTGGGGCAGAGCTGTTCTTTGGAAATTTCACATTCTCAGATGGGAGGAGAGTGTTTTGTGCTCCTTCTCTTATTCTCCCCACTGCAGTGAAAGAGTGAATACAGCATGTCTCCTTTACCACCCCTCTAGCCAGTGTGGCCTTTCTCTACCCATATTTCTGGCTGTTGAGTGCTCTATTCATCTGTTCTGTTATTTTTGTCCTTCATATATCTGTCCAGCTATTGATTTTAGCTAATACTTGCGTGGATTGTTAAAACATGGAGAGGTGATTTATTTAGCTCTTTATAAAATGCTCCACACAATGCAATGTGTACCACTTTGCCTCCCGATTATACTGGAATTCAGTTGTAGTCAGCAACTGAGAGAATAACCAAAATGGATGTTTTACTAGGGAATTCCAAACAGGAAAATTAATACAATTTTAACACATTTCTGTTTTCTGAGTGTCCATTTTCATAGAATAATTCTTCTAAATAAATAAAGTAGAGACTCCACTAAATCCAAGAACTCTTTCCTGGTGTCTAGTTTTCTAGCTTTCTCTTTTATAATTTTACCCAATTAAATTTATTGCTACCATTTTGTTCCTTCCTAAATCCTCTTTTTGCCTTTGGATTGTTCAACATTTATACAGAAACAGTGTTCCCAGAGCCCTTTTCTGTTGTCATTTGGCCAACGTATACAGAATGGAATTTGGCTTTTACACTTTCTCATCATAAAATATTCTCCCTCATTTTTGTTCATTTTTGCTGTTCCACTTCGAAATGCAATTCATTTGTTCGTTTACTTTCCTAGTAAACCGATGCCCAGAATGCAATATTCCAGGCTTAGTTGCAGGAGTGTTATGTTGTGAATGATTATTATTTCCTCAGACTTTGACACCTCTTTGTATGAAGCCCAAGGGCTCATTGGCCTCCCTTAATGCCACATCACTGTATAGATTCACGCCTAATTTTCTGCCCATTACCGCCTCCATGGTTCTTTAAGCATTGCTGCTTTCTGGGTTTCTCTCTCCTGCTCCGTAGCCATGTTCTGGATGATTTTTCTTCATATGTTATTAGATCGCCTTTTTCCAAATGGAATCTCATTTTGCTCATATGTCCGTGTTTCCAATATTGCTTGGTCCCTTCTTATTAATTTTGTGCCATCAGTGGTGTTTGCAACACCTCCCGATTTAGTATGATATGTGAATTTCATTAACTTATTGTTTACTCCCACTTTCAAATCATTAATGTGGATGTCAAAAAAACCTCTGGAGCTAGCACTAGTCCCTTCTGTGCTACCAGACAGCTCCCCCACAACTTGATGCATTGTTGTGTATCACTAGCCCTTGTTAGCGTCCCTT
The DNA here is from genome assembly GCA_036630365.1 of Acanthiza pusilla. Lineage (NCBI taxonomy): Eukaryota > Metazoa > Chordata > Aves > Passeriformes > Acanthizidae > Acanthiza > Acanthiza pusilla. The sequence continues at coordinate 30,844,863 of JAXCHO010000164.1, forward strand.
CAGTCTCTTTTCAGTCCATATGACAGTGTCCCTTTCCAAACAACTTTTAATTAATTTTGAAAGAGAGATTTTTACAGATAATATAAATTGATTTTTTAAAGTGTCTCAGACAGGATTCATGCAAAAATAGTTTTTACCTATTTCCTTTTTTTCTTTTTTTTTTCTTTTTTTTTTTTTTTTTTTTTGGTACTAAAATTAAATTTTTATCAACAACAAATATATCTTTTTTTTTTCTGAAAAATTCATTCTTCCCATACTTAATGATTCCATGATCTTCTAGCTGTTCAATGGCCATTTTGCTCCTGACATTTATTTCCTTGATTCATTCAAGTTGAAATTTAGGTTTAGGATCTGATAGGTTCAGGATTATTCACAATTGTACTGCTTGCTTGCTTTTTTGCTAGTATTTCAGGAATTCTTTAGTTGTCTCTGAATTTGACACCAAAACAATTAACAGTCAGACATTCTTTTCCCCATTGTCATTCTTTAAAATGCGTATCTGCTACAATCAAATTGTCTTTTGCAGTACTTCCAAGGCTTTTCTTACTACCCCCTTTGTCAATAACTTTGTGTATGAGTTGTTTTGAAATTGTCTAGCTTATTTTATTTCTTTCTTAATTGGAAAAAAATCCATCTATAATTTGTACCACAAAGCTCTCCCATCTATGTACCCTGGACCCTTATTAGAAGTGATGGTGGGGGGTGCCTTCTCCCGATCATTTTTGATTGCTTTCTCCGTAACTGGTGTTTTTAACCAGATTTCTTAGCACTTACAGTTCCCCAGGAGTATAGATTCATAGATTGTAAAGCTACAAGAGGCCTTTATGATCATCTACTCTGACCTTCTGCACAGTACGTAACAGCAGTAGTTAGGAGAACCTTCAAACCACCTACTGTGAAAGCAAAGAGACACATAAAATGTTTAGAGTTAAAACGTCCCCATTTGTCTCTATTCAGATTCTCCTGTTACTCATCACAGTAATATCTCTTGCAAGATTCAAGGGAATATCTGCTGGAACACATAGAATATGATCTATGCCTCTCTGCGGATCATCTTGGTGGGGGACATGGTTTATTAGAACACTGCACCTATGCCCTTAGGTGTTAAAAAAAGCGACACAAAAACCTACAAAACCACGGACTTCACAGGAACATTTATAAAGATTAGGAAAACACTTCACCTTGGGGATCAAAAGGCTAAAGAGTTCTTTCTCGTCTCCCCAGCACAGCGATCATGTGGTAGGTTGTGCTCTGTTTAAATGCTGAATACACTCTGAGCTCTGTCAGGTATGTCCAGAATTCCCCAGTTCTTTTAGGATAAGCAATTATCAGGTAACGACAGTTAGATATGGGAATGATGAAAGATTCAATTAAATTACTGATGCACTGCAAGATCTCACATCAGATCCTAAATTATATTTCCATTGGCAGTTTGGGTACTGGCTGTGGTGGCATGCCATAAAGCCAGCACATTATGTCCTGATAACAGCACCATAAAAGAGATTCACTACTACTCTTACCCTCACTATTCACCAGAGTACATTTATGGCAACCTTCCAATAAGACTGCAAACTTTTCTGTTTCTTTCCCAGTTTATGATGTTCATTTAAAGATTCTGAAAAAGCATTGTTTTATAAATACATAAAATATACAGATCTATGGCGTGTACAGCTAGCTTCTTCAGCACTTACATTTGTATGTGCAATCCACCAATTTACATTGAGTGTGTTTTATTCCTTCTGTCTGAACATCTAAAGACCTAGGAAATAGCCAATTAAAAGTAATAAAGAATTTTTTAGAAAGCCTTGCTGCATGTATTGCACTGCATTCTCACACACTACTTGGGAAAGCAAGGGAAAAATAGAGAATACACACTTCTTGGTATCTTTTTTATGACTTACAGTCTAAAGGAACTTCTAATGGAAGTTTCTGAATGACAGTCAGGGTTGAAGCACAGTTTGCTGTGAAGTGGTTTTTATTGCTGTTTCAGAAAAAAAGTGATAACCTCACGATCCCCAAAGCATAGGCTTTTGAAGTTTTGAAGGAATATCTAGGGACCTAACTTCTTCCCAAAAGAGCTTGACTGCACTTCTCACTGCATTTTTTGACTCAGTTAGGAACTCATCACCTGTCTCAATACACCTTAGAATGTGTCCTCCAACAATGCTGCCTAAATTTAAACACTAAAATATTATAAAAACCTACATATGAAGAGAATTAGCTAGAGATCTAGAAAATGTTTATGTAATAAAATTAAAAGGTGATTTCTGAAGTATCTGCACATGGTGTTTACTGTATCATGTGTTTGCAGAGAATATACACTCAATAGAACCACTAGTCAACCAGCTATTCGTATTTTATTATATGTTACAGATGTATAGAATGTCTACAAGAGTACTAAATATTATTTTAAAATAAAATTCTCAAGTAATTGCAGATCAAAAAATTAGAGTGCTTGCATTATTGTGATCTTGGATGCTTACAATGAGAATAAAAACTATAAAAAAATATCAAAAGTTGAGACGGTACACTTGTGCCCCCCTTTTTAAATCTTTCCCACTTACTGAAAATATAAAACTGAAGGAATCACATATCTTTCAGCTTGAAGATTACCTGTTTTCTTTCATCTGGGATTAGACTGGTTTATATAGCTGCAGAAAGAAACTCGAATAATACGTGGAAGCCACTGAATATTTACTTGACACCATGTAGTGTTTCTGCCAACTCTGTCTAGGAATGACTTAGCCATAGGTCACAGAATAAGTACTGACAAAGCAAAACCAGTTACCAAAAAAACCCAAATTTATGAACCTGAAATACAGAAACATTTGCATACATTCACCATGACAAATGCAGTGATGAAACCAAATTGCATCTCTGTTCTCAGAGATGGGTCTCTGTCCTGATGCAAATGCAAAGTAATCTACAGTGAGAGGAAAATCTCACAGAACCTTTTATTTGGAACAGCATCAAAATAATTACAACAGTATTAAAATTTTCTTGGAACCACAAATATTCCAAGCGTTTAAAAAAATCAATAAAAAACAGAGTAGGATGAGTTGAACCTTGTGGGGGAAAAACAGAATTAGAAGTTAGATTAGAATCATGGTCTTCTTTTCATACTGGTGAACACTGTGTGCACCCAGAAGCCTGTCTGATTTTTACATCTGTAATATTTTGGCAAATACAAGATACTATCTCACTGTGTCAATGTCTACATGTTTAAGAGCAGGTAAATGTTTCAGATTAAATACCAGTGAATCTGAGCAGCTGTAAATACTGGTAGTAGTACTCAACATAGCTTCATGCTTAGCCTGAAGATTTATGTGTGTCTGGGCTTGGACAGCCGATCACTTACAGCAAAATGTGATCTTATCTTCTTGAACTGGATTTTGCTTTGGACTTCTAAATACATATCAAACGATAGAAAAATGTTCAAAATCTCCCTTAGAAACAGACTAGTTTTAAGTTGAAGTCTTGTGAAAAGGAATTTTATAAAAATAACCTTAGCTCTATCAAGATACTTATTAGATAAAAAAGGAATTACAATGTGAATGAGCAGGCTAGTTGCAAGAACCAATTAATAAAACACGGCATATATTACCAATGGACTGAATTGAATCACACTAGTGATAAAAAAAAAAAAAAATCAGTTAAAAGGCTCCTTTCTCAATATTTATGCTTCTTTCTCTGAACTGGAAAGGAAAAAAAATGGAAAAATTATAATTTTCTGTAAGAAATGGCAAGGAAATAAGAAAGAAGCAAATTCTAATCCCTTCAGCAGAAACACTCACTGCCTGGCTTGCCATCCACTTTCATGCAGTGAATGCTAACATGGCACTTGCATTGTCCAGGACCTGGAAATGAAAAAGGAAATTAGAACTGATCTATGTCTGGGGCAAATGGTTTAGCAACCTAGGATTTAGGAAGCTATGGTGTGTAGGGCTGCGATACACTGCCTGGGAATTTGTAGAAACTACAGTCATGAATGTTTCTGAAACTATTTTAAGACTAAGGCCTTTTTAAGAAGAGCTTACGGTACTCTGATCTACGGTTGGTGATAGTTTTGAATTAAGTAGGGGACTGAACTTGGTGATGTGTGGTGGTCCCTTCCTAGCAGCATTTCAATGATTCTATGTCAAATTCACCATCCGATTTTCTTTTCTTACATTCTATAAGTAGATACATGATAAGAGTTTTAGAAGAGAAAAGGTAATATAAAAGCTATATTACTTCCTTCATCTGAGTGGAGCAGATGATGTATCTTCAAAATACACTTTTCCATGGGATTTTACTTCCTATTACACTGAAGACTCCCACCTGCAATGCAACCCTAAGTAATCATTGTTTTCAATTTAGATACCCAGATTAATGTAAAATTCCTTTGACTTAGGGTCAGACTCCACCTCTCTACTATCAGAGCAGTTTAAAAATTTCTGGATGACCGGGAGCAATACTGTCAAGGGACAGGGCAGTGTTGTGAACTGAAGTGTTCAAAACAGCATTCACTGAGCATAAGTGAACAAACCAGAGGTGACAGTGTGCAATCCACCTGGCCTCCTGCTACATGCATGGGCTACAGATTCCCTTTCCCAGCAACTGCTTTTTCAGATACCTCACAGACCTAGAAAACCAGTTTGGAGAAAGAAGGAAGTGCTTTGTTTAATAGTTTTCGAAGTGGAGACGGAGTTGACACATATGACGCAGAAAAGCTTCACAGGATTGAGGGAGAACAAAGGACAATTAAAGCTGTTCTGGCATCCCCATCTCTAGACTGCAAGTCCTGCCTGTGACTACTCAGTACCCCAAGTAACCCTGATATTTGTCTCAAATGCTCAAAGTGTTTGAAAAACGTGAAACTGAAAGGTGGGTTCTGACATATGCATACCTAATGAATGTATATACACATATGTATTATAGTACAGGCTTTGCAACACAATTCTTAATGATCACTGCACAATCATATTAGTGCCTTTGGTTTTGTTTCTCTGTGATTATATATCTTCCATGCCTAAATTTATGCTCTGAATATTCAGTTTTCTGTCTCCATTTGTTGTCCATATTTTTCAGCCGTAGTTTAGACACTGGTATTTTAAAATTTTTTTTTAAAAAAGTCCTTTTGCTTTATTTCTCTCTGCTTCATCTCAATTGCATCTGGCTTCATCAGCCCAGCATATAAAGGAAGGAAAATGTGCCAAATATTGCACATTTGATATCTGAAGTGTACCTATTGACCTTTGACTGGAATGGATATTTTAATCCCACGCTCGAAAATTACCCTTCAAAAGACTTGAATTCAAATTGCCAACATGATATGTCATCTTCTAATCTGATGTGACTGGAATGATAACATTTGCTTTGATGTGCAATGTAATCCAGTTTGACTGATCAGATGCAACCTGCCATAACACTGCAAAGGGCAATGCATCATGCTCAGAAATTAAAATTATCCTATTATCTGCAAACCGGAGTGAAAGGAATCTACCTGTAGTTTACAGATTTGGGGATTTTTCAAGTGCTTTTTAACCCAACAGTGACAACTGTTTTACCTAAATTATTCGTTTTCATTGCCCCTTGAGTCTGACTAGCTTTTGCCATAGCATCTGCATTTTTCAGTCAAGAAACAGCCAAATTTTAAACCACTGCAGAATTTCTAACAGTTGGATTTAAACTGTATTAGAATATTCTGCTTGTAAAGAATGCAGTTCGCAGCTTTTAAACTCAGTGTCCCTCTAGCATCTTACAATATTTGCTTCCATTATCAAGGCAGGAAGTATTTTGTGGTCTGAGACGCAGCACCAGGTGCAGGAGAAAGCAGCACCCAGCAGCAAAAGAAATCAGCAGCTCTTTATCTTTCCTCTCTTGTTATTTCAGATTAGAGCACTTTTGGGGAAGATTTTACAGAATCCAGTGTCTCCCTGCGTGACCTCATAAAATTACGTGCAATCTGCAAGACAAGTCTCACCCACACAGTCAGGGGCAAGTCTCTCTTGTCCTCTGAAAATGACAGAAAACTTTAATTATAAAGCAGTGGAGGGATAGGTGAAAGTATATGAGATGGTTACCTGTGTGAAGCGGATGGACCAAACCAAAAAGGGATCATCTACTCTTCAGCAAGACAGCTGATAGTAATGAGCCTGCGACACATTATTTGTTTAATTATTTAAAATATTACAGTTTCCTGTAATACCAGATTTGCAGCAAGGTCTGCTGATATACAGAGCAACAACAGACATTATTGTTCAGGATGCATTCAGCAGGCCAGGACATTGAACAGAGGCAAGTAATGCTGTGTGAGTATGAGGTTAAAGATGTGTTACACTGATGTGTTCAGCCGTCATATGTATCCTCTGAGACAAGAACCTCACAAAATAAGAATATTTCCTTCTCTAATATTAGTCCGGACACTTCATATAAGCCCTGTTCTTTTTTTTTTCTTTTTCTACTTTACTTAAGCCAAATAGCCAATCGTGTTTTGTTCTTTCTGAGTAGGAAAGAAATACAAACAACCTGAAATAGAAAGACGTAAGTTTAAAAAAAATATGGCAATTGGAAACTTCTATTTCCATTAAAAACTCAAATATTTAAATTTAATTCTTTACTTTCTGGCCATAGAGCATTAGTGGAACTTGTCTGTAGTTTATCGAGGTCCAGTTTGATTCTGCTCCACTGGGATTAGAAATTCAGGAAGGGGAGAGTAGATGCTACTTGAAGACATTGATCCTGTTCTTGCAGAGACAAGAAGGTGTTTAAAAGTATTTAAGGTGTTACTTAGGCTTCTGATTCAACAAGATCTGAAAAGTATTTTCTGATGTGGGGACATTCAAGAAGGTAGTGGTAATTATTGAGATATTAATTTTTTGATTTAAACATTTTCATTAAATCCCTGAATATATAAACAATATTGCATTTAAAAAACAAAAACCAAAACCAAACCAAACCAAACCAAACCAAACTAAACCAAAATAACAAACAAAAAACCCAAAACAAACAAACAACAAAAAAAAAAAAAAAAAAACAACAACAAAAAAAAAAAAAACCAAAAAAAACCAACCAACCAACCAAAAAAAACCCGGAAAAAAACCCCCAGCCCTCATTTGATAAAGATAGACCCCTGACAGGCAAGACAGGCAAAGTAATTTTTCAGCTTTTTAGGGTTAAGGTTACTATGTTGATGTCAGACCACACCTAGAAAAATTAGTTTGATTTGTCAGCCAGAAATGCAATTACTAAAAATGGTTCTCCTTTTGATTCAAATTTCCAACATGATATGTAATTTTCTGATGTGAAGTGACTAGAATGATAACATGTGCTCCCTGATGGGAAGTGCAGTTTGGTGTGATTGATCAGATTCAAAATGCCATACCACAGCACAGAGCAATGCATCTCACCTGAAAATTTAACCTCATCTGTTTTTCTGGCAAACTGCAATGGAAGAGAAAACCTCTGTCTCACCTTGCTGAATTGCTGAAGATTTTAGGGTTGTATTTTTGGTATCATCTTCTTGGCAGGAGAAGTAGTAGGTAGGCATTTACCCATACAGCCAAGGAAGAAGTGATGTTCCTTTTTCCTAACTCGTACTGAAAAGCAAATTGCAAATCCTTTTCCTCAGATGCCCTTTCCACAAAGTCATCCTTACATGTGTATCCTTGCTGGATGACACCCAAGCTGTCTTCCCCCTACAATTCATTCTAATTCATCAATATTTATCCTGACCATGTTGTGCTTGCAATTGTAAGTGCAGTTTTAATGCTGTGGTTGTCACTGGACCAAACAGTAAATAGACACTGCAGTTTAACATACGCATATGGAATGAGTATATTCTCGCTTCTGTCTCGTACCCAGAATTTTGAACTGACACTTTTGTTACTCCTAATACTATTAGTGTTAATGGAAAAATGCCAAAATGTCAAACCATTTTCTATAAACATGTACTAATACCAGATGTCTGGGAATGGGGATTAAGGAGTTTACTCTGTATTTTTTATTGGATTTCTGACAACTTTACATTTCCATTTATATAGATCAGGAATAAATATATAAAAATCAACCCACAAACTTTGAGCATTTTCCTAAGATCTGTAAGATTTTGATAAGAACAAGTCTTTTAATTCTCATAGATTTCTACCCTCTTTTCTACAGAAAGGCCTATGCCTTTATATCTATCCTTTAGCATGGGGGAATGGAGAAAACAACCGATACACTTTCCTTATGAAATCTAAGTACTCACTCCCTGCAGAATTTGCAAACTTTCCCAAGAAATATGTACGATCAGGACCTTTATTGAGTCCTATTAAAGGTCCTTAAAATATTCTATTTTTAAAGACTTTATAGTGGAAGAAGAACAAATATGGGATTTGACCAAATAAAAAATTTCTGGAATAAAGAAAATCAGGAAAAAATAGAAAGCTAAAGGGTTTTGGAGTAGAAGAACCTGAAATAAAATTGAAAGAATATTTGAGTCAAAGAGAGGAAGGCTGGATTGAATGAAAGTCAGGAGTGAAAGGATAATGTTATGCCACATGATTTCTTACACATAGGTAAATGCAATGTTTAAAATAATTTTATTTTTCTTTTTTAAACTATAGATAATAAATACAAATTTAGTGTTAGAGAAGCAACATAAATCTTGCTGATTTGCTGAGCTGTGAACTTAGAAAAAAATACAAACAATTTTGCAGAAAAATATATCTTAATTTAAAAGCAGTATTGCAATTAGAAATCTATTCATTTGGATAAAGCAAGAACAAAATAGCTGTAAGTAGTTTTAATAGAAGAATAAAAATGCAACAAAATTCAAAGCATTCTCTGCATTTTTTTTTCTTGACCAACAAACAGAAGATCTCTTAGTTGTACAGCCCTATTTCTAAGTACTGAAATGCAGAAGGATAAAACAAGGGAAAAAACCCAAATATGTTTGCTCTTTTTTCCTGAAATTGCACACATTTCTATTTCAAAAGAATCATTGACTTCTAATAATTCAAAGCACTGTTATAAATTCCAGCTCTGTTACAAATTGTTTCCCCTTAATGGCAAGCTTCATTTATCAATATTTTTTTACAGTAGCAATACTACAGAATCTAAAAGAAAAAAGGCAAATAAAGAGAGAAAGAAAGATGGACTGAGAATGAAAATCCTGAAAACCATATGATAAAAAGGAACATAGCTGAAACAAATGGTGCATTGTTGCACTGAGGTTGAATATTTTTCTTTTTTCAAAAATGTCAAAAATATCAGGTAGCTTATTAAGCAATACAGCAAGATTTTTTTTTTTTTTGGCCTGGTTTGCACATTATTAATTACCTATTTTGTGAAGAAAGGCAATAGGTTTTAAATCCTAAGAAAATCTTAGCTGAACTAACATAAACACAACAAAAGAGATTTGATATCAATACATGTGACTGGAAAATAAGACACAGTAAAACTAACAAAAGGCACCATGATGATAGGAACATTACATGAGTCTGTAGTGAACGAGGCTTTTCATCCCAGCAGTGCCCTGTTGGCAGAGAAGATGGGAAGAATAGGACTTGTCCCTTTTTGAGCTTCTTTATCAACTTCCCGCTTCTAAAGGAAAAATCTTTTCAAGAGGAGTTTAAAGGTGAGGCAATAGTAGATTGCTTTACAGTTTTGCCCGTCTTATTTTCCCACAATCATGTTCCAAAACAGGAGTCCATGACTCACAGCAAAATGTTTTCCATCCTGTTTTAGTCACATAGTACTTATGCACCCTATCCACTGTCTTTTAGAACATCGGTGTTTTTTTCAGCAAAACGTATTTTCTTACACTGTGGTTATGACATGAGATAATTTAAACCATTCCCAGTGGAGATGGAAGCAGCCAAAAAGACAAGAGGTACTCCTAGTATTACACAGCTGCAATAGCTGGCAGGTGGAAGTTCTGTCAAATATATTTCTGCAAATATCTGTTTCACAAAAAGGAAAAAAAATAAAAGCTTTTTGGTAAAAATTATATATTTTTAAAGCCCATCATATTTTTATAATGCTGCTTATTTTAAACTCTTACCATATGCTCTGAGAGTGATACAGGCATATGGTTCACATAATACCATATGTCTGTAAATATTTTGCTGTATATTGCAACAATAACAAAAATTTATAATTTGTAGAGGGACTTAATTTAAATTATGTTTTATCTTCATTTTTTATATTTATAAATACTTCTCATGACATCTTTGAAGTAGGCTATAAATCCCCCAAACAGTTCAATATTTCAAACTAAACATTCAGGGAGTATTTTATGGCTAAAATCATACATTCATCACTGTGCAAAAAGACTACTGCCCTTTGGTAAAACATGGAGAAAAATAAAATCATAAAATCAAAAACCAATAAAATAAAATCATATACTCAAATTAAAATGTACTTAAGCAACTCCTGCTTTTTAAATACATATTTGCCACTGTCTCATCTGAAAAGGAGAGTGTCTGAAGTGTTCAGGTTTTTCTTCATTTTTTCTTTATTATGATGTTTAGTTCTTTATTGAATCAACAAGGAAATGAAAGATGAATGAAAACCAAACATGTATGAGACTCATCTTTCTCAAGAAAAGATTGCTTATGAAGAGATGAAAGGAGAATAATTTTATATGCACATCCTCTTTTGCTTGTGCTATTGTACAGGGATCATGCTCAGAGTCAAGTACCACCACGTTTTAGGCATTGCCTCCTATGGGATACTTAACCCCACATGGAGAAGTGAAACAAGGAAGGATGACTCAGAATCAATCCCTCCACCCAAGCCCACGGAAGGAGAGACAATGCAATGTTTGGGTTTTGGTTTTTATTTTAAAATTTTGCAGTGACTTACTTGATGGGTGAAGACCATCACAAAGATTTGGATGAATTTGACCTCATTATTAGTAGAGAGACATCAGTGACTTTAGATGATGACATGTGACAAGATAAGAAATAAGGAAGACCAGCATTGTCTGGAAGAGACTTTAACCATGGTAGGCTAACTGAAGTTATGTTTTCCAAGCCAGAACTGATGAAGCCTTTGCTGAGAATTTTACTGACTTGCGCACATCCAGAATGTGATGAAGCAAAGAGAATGAATAAATTGGGAGACAACTAGGGGGTCCAGTGCCTCCAACAGAGTCAGAAAACCCAAAGGCTTCAGTGACATGAACAGTCATGTGGCTGTCAGTAGTCACAGTGACCTGATATACACAAAGTGACTAAAAAGGGAGGACCAAGAATCCTTTATTTCAGTTTAAGGTACTTATAAAGCATGCAGAAAAAATGAGTAAAAAATGGTGCTCAAAGGGATAACTAAAGCTTCCAGGAATATGAAGGTTTTGTCTCTTTCTGCTGTAGAAAATTTTACTCCACTCCCTCTGGAGCTCAGATGCTCCAGTTACCTCCTACAAGACTTCTTGTAGTCTTCTACTGTGATGATGCAGCTCCTTGCCCCTACCAACTGAGCATGTACTTCCACCAAATGAAAATAACAACCCAACCATGATCTAGAGGAAGACTACTCTCACTCACATGAAAAATCGCAAGCTTCTGTAACATCAGGAGTGAAGCTCCACATATGTACATGTGTTTAAAACAAACAAACAAACAAACAAACAAACAAACACATTGCAACAATTTCATTTACATGGACAAATTTTAAAAGATGCAGTTAGGTGGGTTGGAAAATTAAGTATTGTTCTGCTACAGCTGCTTAATTTCAGTCAAAGCAATTTCAGGCCCCACCACCAAAAGAAAGAAAATTCCCTCTTTTTATAACATATATTGCTTATTCTATAGTACTTACTCTTTCAACATTTTGTTGAATAAAATCAAAGCAATGGAAAGCAAACTGTTTCTTTGATGCCTTGTTTATTTATGTTAGCTGATAATTACATTGGCCCTTATATCATCCAGTTCTTCAGACTGGTGCTTAAACTAGTAATTGTCCCTAAAAGAACCAACGTCAGTGTTAACATACTGCTATGCCTGCAGTTTGGGTAACTAGCCAGCTTGGTGACTGAAGACCAATGAACATCTGCTTTTAGATGTCTTTGAAGACATTGTCTTTTCAGTGGGTCTCGTAATCAAGATACAAAGGAAATAGAATTGATATCTAGTGGCGTACTCAAAATAACTGGTGCATTTGAATGGAGATAGGCTTGAAAGCTATGAATTTTCTGTGGCAGAGAGCCACAAATGTAACATGACTGTTGTGAAATTATGGCTTGTTCTAAAGAGGTAATATGAGACAACTGTCAGTTATACCCTTTCAGCCAAATCTTTTAAAAATATTTGTTTATTAAGGCCATTATTAAGAGACAACATTTGAATTAGCAGCATGCTAGTGATGGTTAAGATTTTTTATTCTTAGTGAAGTAAGAAAGATGAGGATAAATACAGTTCCTGATCCAGATCACCTCCACTCTAAGCCAGTGGGTAACTATTGTCAGTAATCTGTACATAGAGTCCTTGATTTGAATGGATTTATATGACAGTGGAAGTTACTACTTTACTTTCGCAGCACTAACACTATCTCAACATATCTGTCCATAATTTTTTTTATTTCCTAAATCTCTGCCAATTTCAGTTGTGATTTTTTCCACTGCATCCTGAGATTGATGTAGCAATGAAAAGAAAATTTTCTGATTGCAGAAAAGACAAGGGTGCATTATATGCCACAGGCAATATTGCCAGGAAATTATCTAACAAATAAAAAGCCAAGACAAAAGCCAGATTTCCCTTACAGCTTTGTTATGTCCATAAGCGAATTAAAACACAGTCAGAAGTTCACAAAAATAAAATGATAAATGCAGTGTTTCTGAAGGAAGAGGAATAACTTAACTCCTTTTTTTAAAACTCAGATTAATTTCATGCACTGTATCACAAGTAGATGGATAACATATGTGCTAAAAAATACACTTTCTTTTCCTTTTCACTTTCTTGAAAGACTGCTTAGTTCATATTTTTCTCCTTTCTCCTTTCTAGATAGCTTTTATTCTTCTCCTGAAGCCAAAAGCTCGTATCTTTCTCTCAGAGTCATCTCAATGTTGAGATAAGATGGGACAGTGGTTATCTGTCACATTTCTTAACATTTTCTCTGACCAGGACTTTCTACACACCTTGATTATTAAGGAAAAACTTCCAATTTGCTTCTCTTCTTCAAAGGCTGATCACTTTCAAAAACCAGCAGGTTTTATGGTCTCTACATGGGACTGGATTCACATTCTTTCCACACTGAGGCAAAGTGTTCATGTCAGAGTTTGAATCAGCACATATTATATATCCCAAAGTATTGGGTTCAATTAACTCACTGAAGTAACCTAAGAAATACTGGAAACCCTTATGAGTTCCTTCTCAAAACCCTAGGCAATTTTTCAGGTTTAACTCATGTTTGATCTGAAGAATAGTTGAAGGTTTGTGGGGTTTTTCTTGTCAGGACTTTACATATTACATGTATATTCTAAAAAATAGTGCTGAAAAACAAGTTCCTATGTCAATCAAATGGAAAGTTTTGTTTTAAACTTACTGTAATGAGCAAGAAAAGTCAGAAATGTCCTTGACTTTCTGAAATACTCATGTAAGTTATACAAAACTAACTTAACTTTAAGATATATACTAAAAGTAGTACTGATGCTGTAGTGGGCTTTTTTATACTGTATTGACAATTGTTGCGTAAGTCTACAACACCTTGCTAGTGCTACATAACACAGTGGAATCAGTCCACTTAGAAAAACGGTTGTAAGCACAGTGGAGTGGAATAAAATATGTGAGAAAATCTATTTAATTCTTACTCATCACAATCATTTGCCTTCTTGGAAGAGAGATTATATGATTTCTTTGACCTTTCCATTAACATTATTTTTCTAAGCAACAACATAAAAATTACTGGTAGAAGTCTTACCCAGATATATTTTTTTATTAACTTCGCTTCCAAGGAGACCAAGGACTTTAGATTATGTTGTTGAAAGAGGGCTTTGATCTAGAGAGACAGATTAGCCATTGTCCGATTCATTAGCTGCAGCATTTTCATTCTAATACCCTGCTCCAGTGTAGTAGCAAATCTTGCGAGATTAACTTTTAAATGCTCACTAATAGAAAATCATCAATTCTCAGTAACAATCTGAAGCTCATGTTTAGTAATGGCTTTTGCCATTTTGGTATTAATTTTTTGTACGTTTTCACAGATAAAAAAGTCCCTGTTGCCTTAACAGATTTGACATAACTGCTGATGTTCAGTGACACAGACTGCTTGGTTTTACATGCATTCATGTTGAAAACCGTGTGTAGTAGCAGGAGCAGAGTAATCATTAAGCTCAGGGTTTGATGTAGCAATCATGTATGGAAGCGTTCTCTAAGGATGCAATTTTAAAAGCCAGAGAATCGATTCAAAGTCAAACGGCACTTCGCTTGCTGTCCAGGCTCCTGCTGTCCTAGTGTCTCCAGCAGAGCTACCGAGCAACTGTGCTCATATATGACAATCCACGCTGAAGCTGCTCAGCCTTGAACTCAATGTCCAGGAGAAATGGAAATTGTTTGTTACAAATATGGAGAGCTGGTGATACAATTCCAGGGATCCCTTGTAACAAGGCATTTGATTAGCTTGGTTCGTTGTTGATGTATTTCTGTCGCTTCTGTAGAAGTTCCCGTCCTTTAGTTTGTCCTAGAGAAGTGCGTACACAATTGTACCTTTTTGTTGCATCAAATGATTTTTCTGTTGGTCGTACGCTCCATGTTCTCTGAGGCTGCTGACAGTCATTCATAAGAAAAGTAATTAGATTTAATTTCAGCAAAGGATTTCCACAATTCTGCAGAGGAACCTGTAACTCACGCAGAAGAACAATCTCTTGTGGAGAATACAATATTGATGACATCAAGATCATGGACTCCAGATTCTGGCTACTGTCCTTTACATTGCCATTTCCCCTCAGAAGTAAATGCTGTAGTCACCTCTGTAACAGATTTACATCCCCATCTCCTTAACATTTACTAAGTGCAAATAGAGGAGAAAATTGGGGTATAGGAAAGAGTGCCGTGGGCATGTTGAAATTCTTAGCAATATGGGAATAATATCCTGTAGGATCTGTCAGCCTCACTGATGTATCTGCAGATACCTGTACAATTACAATGAAAACAATCCTACATTTTTAACAAGACATAAGTTCATGCTACACATGTTCATGCTCAGTCATCTTTCTTACAACGTGGACTTTTGTGTTGGTTGTTTTTTGTCAGCCGTTTTTGCTTTTCCTTTTTTTTTTAATTATAATTCAGTTGATGTTACTATAAAATGTGACTTAAAGGAAGATTTATGGTTTTAAACGATTGTGGTGTGTTGACCTTGGCTGGCTGCCAGATATCCATCCAACTGCTCTCTCATTACCCTCCATCCCCTCCAAGAGAAGTTGAAAAAGCTTATGGGTTTACTTGCCAGTTATTATCAGAGGGAAAACAGACTTGATTTGGGGAAAATTAATTTAATTTATTACAAATTAAAAATAGAGTAAGATGATGAGAAACAAAGGCAAAACTGAAAAGATTTTCCCCCAACCTCTACCTTATTCCAAAGTTTGGCTTCATTCCTTATTCTTCTACTTTCTCCTGTTCAAGGGAGCTCAGAGAGGGTGAGGAGCCATGGCTTGAGGTCAATTCTGTTAAATACAGATTTTTAGTTTGAAATAAGGCTTATCTTTTGGAAATTTTGACATTCAAAGTATTTTAATGCCAACTGAATCACCTTGTTTGATGATGGTTTAAAAGTGTATTGTTGCTTATAAAACTGATTATTCATACTCTCTTACTAATGGCATATTAAGAAATAAAAAGTTCCCTATGCTATAACTAATTGTTATCTGCAAGAGTTTAATGATAAAGTAATTTTCAAAATTATGCTTTGATTCCTGTCCACTATTATAAAAATGAAGCTACATAACAACATTGGCAAAATAGGGATTATTTGCTGCAATTTTAGACAGAATTTTATTACCTTCTGAAATATATACCAGCAAGAGAGGCATCATGCTGACACTCTTCAGTCAGTTAAAAATATATTTCCTAAGCCAAAAGGAATTTTAACTGAAATATCAAGAATCCAAAAAATTATATTTTTCATACTTTCAGCCTTTATACATAAATCCTTTTAAGGGGCCTATTTTATTGGCTGTAATCTGTACAGTTTGGAGCTGCTCCTTGGTTAAGTTCAAAACAAATTTTGCATGTGACTCATCCTCTCAATTCCAAAAATAGATCTTCCCTTTTCCTGCAATTTTGCATAATTGGTCTCTGATAAGAGCAAAAGAATTATGCAACTATTTGATATGCGTTAAGGCAGCTGTTTGAGACATATGTGATTTCAAAAATTACTCACATTTTCTTTTTGAAAGTAGCACATCTTTCTCATGACATATTTTTAAAGGAAGGCAGAGCCTGGAAGCTCAGAACTCACTGTATTTAACAGAAATTATGTAAAACTGGGTACTGATACACTGTGCATTGAAAAAGACAGAAATATTTTATTGTATAAGTTTTGGATCAAACCATAGCTAAATAAAGGTATACTGAATTATGTCTAATACTCAACTATAAAGGTAAAATGTGCTCCATCATAGGTAAAGTTATTGTAAAAATGCAACTGCTACAAGAAACATAGATTTCCATCAGGACAGAAACAGAGAATTCCATCAAAATTGTAAAGGATTCCACAGCAAATACATTCCAGTACCAGACACAAATAAAACCTATCCTTTCTTAAAGGGTTATAATATAAAAATGGGGGGAAAGGCTTTTTTTTGAAACTGCATTTTATTTGTATATCTTTTCCAATTTAATTTAAATTGTTGAAAAAGAACAATACCATCAAATATCTTGTTTCTTTGGATCCATTACATGTATTTATTCACTGTTGGGACATCAAACAAAAAAAAAAATCAATCTTTTGCACAGCTCTATTTAATATAATGTGCCTGCCCTGACCTTCCAAGGAAGCTGTGCATAAACAGGAAATACAAATTCAATTTATAACTGCAATGATGAGATGAAAGAAGGCAATTCTTTAAAATGAACCTAAATAATTTTCCCCTGACCTCTCCTCACACTTCATACAACAAAAACAGATAAAAACCAACTTGTTTGATTGCTTCTTGCTGAACTGAATGTGGATACAAAAGCAATCAGTAAAAAGCTGGTCCTCTGTTTCAACATTTATGTAGTATTTGTGCGGAAATACATCTGACTTTTCAGCATTGTACACCTTTGGAGAATTAAAGGGTTTATGTTATATAAGGCATGCTTTATAAAATATCCCAACAAACAGTAGGATTTTTCCTAAAATTTTTGCCTTCCTACACAGATTTACAACTTAGACAGACTCTACAATGTATCGAATAAAACATATGGAGACAGATAAATTGCACTGTAAGATTTTGGGGGTTCCAGGCATACCTGTTTAGAATTTAGGCAATGCCAGAATTACACGAAACTTTACATGATCACGTACCTCTCATATTCATCACTGTACACTCTTTAGCCTCCTGATCATATAATAGTGTTTCAAGATTCCTCTTTCATGCACAAGGATGAATAGCTCTCATTTAATAAAATTCAATGTTATCCTTTGTTTCTTTTAGCTTTTTGCACTATCTCTAGTCCTTATTTAATGGAGTCAATTGAACCTCAGAAGACAGATTTATTAATTTCTACAGGAACTTTTCTGTTCCAATCAGAAAAGTATTGATAGAACTTTTCACAAGGATTATTCAATTGAATTTATGCTCAGAGTGGTCCCCTGACATAAGTATTATTATGTCCATTTGACAGATGCAGCAATGAGTTGTAGGAACATTTTGTAGACAGAAAAACATCTCGATGCCCAGCCATTAGAACCTGATTTTCCAGTACAGATTCCATGTTATGTTCAAATTGCAGCTGCTGCACCATGGAGGCTTAAATTTATATATATGTGGCTATACAGTTCTCAGAAAATGGGAAAGACATGAAATGAAAATCATTTTGTTGCATGATGTTAGCTTTCACTTTTATCACAGCAGAATCTACCAGAAGTCAGATACAATAATGAGCCCAGCTGCAATCTCTAGCTTAGGTTTTTCTTAACCCATAGATTCCTAAAAAGTAAAAGCTCATTTCTCTGCAGTGGTAATCAAATCTTTGTATGTTTTCATGCTCCTAGACTTATTCCTAACTTCTGCTGATTATGTTCAGAGACAAAACATGGAATAGATTATTTTAGGCATTCTTGCCTGTCCTTTGAGTAGACAGAAGTAACTGATTATCTTCTGTTATCTTCACCAGTGTCCTATATATAAAGAGGCTATTTTGCCGATGGTTTTCATAACAGTTCTGACTGACAAAGTTAGGGTTCAGAAACAGTTTTCTTCTGATCTTGTAAGGAAAGCAAGCTCTAATCATCATAGAACCAGAGAATCATAAAATGGTTTGGATTGGAAGGTACTTAAAAGATCATCTAGTTTCAACCCCCTGACAAAACCCTGCCCCTGCCAAAGAGACACCTTTTCACTCTGTTTCTTCCAATTACAATGTCACTGTCTATTTTACCCACCTTTGCTGACTTCTGCTTCTTTCTACTATGAAATGCTTTCTACTTATGCGTTTCCAGGGCCTTGACCAAGATGTTCCTCCCATGTCCAACACCAGCAGAACATCAGCTCCTTTCTCCAGAACTGCCTGTTTCCCTTTCAACATTTTCCCATTTCCATGTTCACAAGTTCTCACTTTCCATTTCTGTAGACTTCCCTTGCAGTTCTTTGTTTTGTTTCTGCAGATTAGTCTGTTACTGCAATTGTTGTCTCTTAGCAATGCCTGTTTCCGTTTACGCCCATGTCTGCATCCCTTATGCTCCTGAGAGTCTCACGTTGCTATTTCTATGCGGGCTCCTCACCCGCTCAAGAAATAACCAGTGCTGTTCAGCATTGAGCCTGGTGTCTTTTCTAGCATCAGTTTGAGGCATGCTTAGCATAAAAAAAGGATTCCTCTGGAAACTCCAAAAGATTCCTATATCAAATTTATGTGAACTATGCTTTTCTTGGTCATAGACAGCTCCCAACAGATTTCACTGTGACAGAAGAAGCACATACTGCAATTGTTTGCCAAATTTCAAATTCAAAACATGAATTTACTTTTTTTTTCAGAGTTGGCCAGTCAACAGTTTTTTTATTGGTGTCATTCTTGGAAAGCACTAAACCACCTTGGCTGGCAAAATCCAAATAATTTTGCTTTGCAAGAGACTCAGCATATAAAATTTCAATCTGACTGCTTAGCTTGGCAAAGTCTTAAGTGGCTGAACAGAAAATATTGTAGTAGGAGGCATAAGTGGCTGAACATAAAATCTTGTAGTAGGAGGCATTGGATCCTTAACGACTTACAGTCTTACAATGTGTGAGGGAAATAGACTCTTCATCACTAATTTAATTTGCTTCTCCTCTAACTCTTTGATTATTCTTAATGGCTTAGATAAAATGTTGAAGATATATTGAAACATGTTAAATTATGAAGGGATTTTATTTTTCCCATTTTCAATCCTGTTTTCTCAAACAAACTAAGTATGCAAAGAAGCTTAGATTTCACCTACTGAAGCAGAATTGGACAAATGTTTCTAAATGCTGGTAGGATTTTCTTTTTATTCATATTGAGACAAGGAAATATGATTTCTCCATTTCTTCCTTCTTCCCCCTGGTTAAAAATCCTTGCTTTGACTGTTCAAATTGATGAATATATTTAAGAATGGTAAGTAAAAATGTGATGCTCTCCACTTTTCTATAACACAGTCTAAGTGGTGAAACTAACCTAGATTTGTATCTCGAGTATAAGAGACAAGTATCTTTTGCATGTGAATACACAGTTCTTGAATGCTCAGATAATTCTTATTATTTACATTCCTAAGTTTCTAAATCCACATTTGCAGTTGTCATTCAGAGCTTGTTTATTATGCATGGTACAGTCACATGCTATATACCAAAAATATTCAGAAGAGGAAAGATTGTGAGCATGATTGGAGGCAGATAGCCCCTGACTCTCCTGCAGATGAGAAATCTGAACAGTGTCCTCTCTCTCCACAACTCAAACACCTTCTCCTCCAAAACGCTTCATACCTGTTGCGATATCTTGCCTGTTCTGTTCCAAAGCATATGGGTGGAAGCTTTTACTTCAGCTTGAAACTGAATGTGAAAAAGTCTAGGACAGTCTAATAAGAGGCCTGAATGCCTAGAATAACATCAATGTCAGAAAAGAAAATATAATTGTTTTTGACACAGTCCAAAACAGACTTCTCTTCTGTTGAGCTTACCTACAGCATAATACACTGAATAATGTATTTGTCATATTACTTCCTCATCACACATCTATTACAAAAAGCATGAGCTCCTCATGCATATGTCTTTTAGACATATGTCTTAGCATATGTCTTTTAGAAGATTCACCTTTTAAATATGTCATGGAAATAGAAAAGAAAATTATTTCTGCAAATTAATAAGAATCAAGAGATCTCCCCAGCAACAGCGGAAGCAAACCCTTAAAACTGTCCTCAAAAGCAAATTGCCTTCACTTCAAGCTGAAGAAGTGATGGCCAGAGAAAGTTTAAATCCCTTCTCACTATACTTGGTTACTTTAAAACAAAACTGCGACAGACTTGGCAAAAAGTTTGTTAAAACCCTAGAAAGGAAGAGGGTTTCATAAATTCATGTACTTGATGAAAAGGCAGAATAAGAAAATTATTATGAACTTCTATTTAGAAAAATATGTGTGGTCTTAGTTGAGAAAATATCAGTTTACAAAAAAAACAGCCCATGTTTTAAGATTAAAACAAATGCAAATAAAATAGAAATAACCATAATTATTTCATATAATATAACAATAGTTAAAATATAAGCTGAAAGAAACAAGATACTATGACAACTACACTGCTTTTTTTTTTTTTAATAAGAGTAACCTTATTAAAAAGTGTTTGGATACATCCATAATATCCTTCAAATCAAAGGAACCCTCAGGTACTATTATATCCTTTAGGAAACCCAGCGTGCTTCAGTTTGATTAGCCTGCGGTGCCAGTTTTGATGAGCACTCTGTGGAAAGATACATTTTGGAAATATGTGCCCTAAATGCAGTGACTGTACACATTGATTCTGTGTACCAGAAAAGACTGCTGACAAATTAATTCCAGTCCTCTTACAAGATATTCTGAAGCTGGTCTTAATCAAGTGCTACACTGTGACAGTCATACATGTGTTGCAGAATTTCAAGATGAGTATTCTCACCACATACATTATTATAATGTTTGTCTTTTGTAACCTTATCTCAAATTTACAATTATAAAAAGTAATTTCACTGAAAAATGTATCAATTCTTTTTGTCCATATTCCATTTTCCCCTCTCATTCCTATGTGTACTCTACTCTTAGCACAGTCTTTAAAGAGAGCTGTATATTACTAATTATTCATAAGCATCCATAAAGTAAAATCTGATTTAAGTATGGATAGATCCCCATAACTGTAAAAGCTATCAGAGAACTATCAGTTAGAAACTTAACTTTGAGTCAAGGAGGTAAAATCTGGCAGTGTCAAAATAAGATGAAGTTTGACAGGTCATTATGTGATAAAGATTAATTTTGAATTTTCTTTTTCTAGAAAATAAAATAATAACACAGTTGACTTAATTGGGATAAAAAATAGTAATGAAAGTGATTGTACCATTATAAATCAATAGTATCAGTGTGTTGATAGCAGTGGTTATTTGCTGGAGTTATTTCAGACTTCTGGGTCATACAGATGTCTACATCTGTAATGGGAGCATGCAGTATTTATCACTGTATGAACCTGATTATCAAACTCAAATGGTACCCGGATGTGTTCGACTTTCCTGAATACTTTTAAATTGATTTTTTTAGATTAAAAATTAATCTCTGTTCTCAATTTTTGTCTAGCAGTTTTATAAACAATTCAGTGAGAAAAATTAGTTTAGTTTAACTGTTTTATAGAAAATAAACAGCCTGTTTCAGGAGTAGCAGTAATTAAAAGAAGCAATAAGATAAACAGGGGCAAACACAAGAATCTCCTGGGGTGATATAGATAGCAAACTCTCTGTAAGTCCCTGGCCAAGGTAGACACAGATAGCAATGAATGTGAAAGCGAAAACAATCTTGACCAGGTAGATAAAGAGAGGCAAGCGTCTCTTTCAACTGAAAGGTTCTTCATCAGGCAGATGTCAGCTGGAGCAGGAAGAGAATCCATCAACTCTGAGCCTGAAGATCGAGATTGAGAAAAGCAGTTTCTGTTTGTTCAATTATACTCACCACTGGACTTCCTCAGGATTCCTTTTGTACTGCTGAAAATGTTGAAGGCTATATTAACCTTCACAGTATAAGGCTTTGTCTAAAAAGTAAGATGGTCGAAGGACTCACTTGATGATCTGTTGTTTGAAATAAAGGTTAGGAGAAATAATTCAGGGAGACCTATTCAGTTCACATTTGGTGTCTGACATAGTCTGAAAAGCAATTACTGCTTACAGACAGAGGAAATGCAAAATATTCTCTTTTGATTCAGAATGCAGAGGTTCATTCAACATATATTACTAATACTAATATAGATACCAAGAGAAAAAATCTGAAATCCCACATTTGAAGCTTAGATTTTTTTCTTCAAAAATCTTCATGTACATAATAAAACAATGTGATATGTGCATTGGAGTCTGCATTTCCTGGAAATGATTGCATGTTTTGTCATATCTAGCAGTTTGTTATTCAGAAATCTCTTAGAATCAGGCTGTCCTCTCAGGCCTGTGGATGAGCTACTGAAGGTATAATATACCCTCTGTAAATGTTTATTTAGCACAGAACTAGGTTGGGGAAAAACTTCCCTGTAAGCTTTGAACAAGCCAAAAACATATTACTAGTTTATGTATGGGAAAAGAGACCCTTAATCTAACCAGTTGCCCTTCTCATCTTTCTGCACTCTGAAATTTCATCCTAAATTGGAAACTGGAGCCAGTAATCTTTAGAAAGTCTATCATCCAGTCAGTTAAGTATGTATAAAGCTGAATCTTACACAAGATTACTATAAATGAGAGGAAGGTAGAGAGGTGGACTGGGTGTGAAAAAGGGTCTCATGAAACACCATTTTACACTGAATTTTTTACATTATGCAATTTATCTTAAGTAAGTATATATAATATTTTCTAATCTCTCAAGCAAAAACATTTCTAATGGTTTTTAATGTGACTGAACTTTGGTTTTTTTCTGTCATGGTACTAAACCAAAGGTTACAAGAAGGTTTTGAAGAAATGTAGACACATTTTTCTTTATTTTCAATAGAGTTAAGTAATCCATTATTGCATAGCTCAACTAGAAATTCCTGCAAAAATCTGCTTCATGTATTACCTTCAAGAGCAAACTATTCTCTCAGAATCACAGAACTGTTAGTGTTGGAAGGATCTCTGAAGACCATTCAGTCCAACCCCCCTGCAAAGACAGGGTCACCTAGAGCAGGTTATACAGAAACATCCAGATTAGTCTGGAATGTCTCCAGAAAGGAGAAACTCCAAGACGTCCCTCAGCAGCCTGTTCCAGTGATCTGCCATTCTCAACATAAAGAAGTTCTTCCTCATGTTGAGGTGAAAGTTCTTGTTTATGGCCATTGCTCTGTGTCCTGTCACTGGGCACCATTCAAGAGAGTCTCAAGACATCCTCTTGCCCTCTGCCCTGCCTGTGAGATATTTATATGCCTGTGAGATATTTATATTAATGAGATCCCTGTTCAATCTTCTCTTCCCTGGACTAAACAGACCCAGCTACCACAGCTCTCTTCGTAAGAGAGGTGCTCCAGGCTCCTGACTGTCTTTGCTGGACCCTCAGCCCTACTTCTTGCATTTCTTGCAGAACTGGATAGAAAGTAAAGACACTAACACTCTAGAACCAGCAAGATCTGGAAAACAAGTGTGTTTACAAAATTCACTGAAATCTTTTCTTATAAGTACAAATAAAATAATAAATTCATCATTTGGGCTATTCATACTATTTCCCTCATTACAAAAGTCTGGCATATTGCTATTTAAAACAGTTATTTTAAATAATTCTTTTATTTTTTAAGTTTAACTTTTGAGATCTCTGAGCTCAAAGAAACTGTCATGATTCTCCTTATATCTGGCAGACAAAATTTGCTTAATGAGTTTTGCTTTATCTGTATGTGAGAGAAGTTGTCATCATGTTCTCATTAGGTACCTTTACACATTGTAGAGAAAATTCAGAGGATATAAAATTAGTGTAAATGTTTCTTTTCAAGGACAGCTTGCTTAGCAATGCCCATAAACAAAGCATCTAGATCTTAATCTTGGGTAACTAGATTTTGTAGTTTATTTAGAACTGGTGTTCTCAAATATTGGTTGTGTAACATTGAAGGGAAAAAACACCTTTTCTTGTTATTTCTTTTTTTCTTTTCTGTATAACTCCAGAGTTTTAACCTGTCCACCTGGGACAGGACAACCTTGGATGTACATACAGGCTGGGGAATGAGGGACTGCAGAGCAGCACTGTGGAAAGGGACCTGGGGGTCCTGGTCAGTGGCAAGCTGAATATGAATCCATGGTGTGCGTCGGCAGCCAAAAGTCTGCAACTTCCTCCTGAGGGGAAGAGCAGGGGCAGGCACTGATCTCTTCTCTGCGGTGCCCAGTGACAGGACACAAAGAAATGGCCTGAGATGTGTCAGGGGAGGATTAGGTTGGATGTTAGGAAAAATTTCTTCACTGAGAGGGTGGTTAGGTGCTGGAACAGGCTCCCTAGGGAAGTGGCTGTGGCACCAAGCTTGCAAGGGTTCAGTGAGCTTTTGGACAGTGTTCTCAGGCACATAGTGTGATTTTGGGGACTGTCCCATGCAGGGCCAGAAGTTGGACTTTGGTGATCCTTTTGACTCAGGATATTCTATGATTCTACTCCAAGTGACATGAGTACCAAGAAAAAATTGTACAGCTTTATATTTTTTGTACTATTAAATATCTGTAAAAATATTATAAATCCAATTCATGTCATAATGCATTTGATATTTTTTATATCTGTATTTCATTCAGCATGGACAAGCAGGCTAACAGTATGGAACCCCTCTTGTTATTATAAGCATGATACGATCGTGCAGCTGAGTATTTAAAAGAAAGAATTCAAGAGTATAAGTAAAAATTTTATTCTTCTGATTATACACTGTGTTTTCTTCCCCTTTGAATGCCCATTTCATTTGTTCTTTCATACTTTTCAATAGTATATTCAAATACTCAGTTATGAACTTCGTGTGGAAGTATGATTACCAATCAACTCCCAGAGATTCTTCTTGATAGTCAATTCAGTATTTAAACAGTCTTCTGTATATCCTAAAAAAAAAAAAAAAAAAAAAAAAAAAAAAAAAAAAAAAAAAAAAAAAAATCTATGTATGAATTTTCTTTGCTCCAGAAAGGGGCTGACCATATCATCATCTTTTTAAGTTTAGCTTTTTGGGGGACTTTGTGATGCAAATGGTTTTATCAAATGTCAAGGAATACGCATGTCTCAAGAATTGCTGAAATGCTGCCTGTCATAAAAACAGACACAAGGAGAGAAGAAAAAAAGTAAGGACGTTCTAGAGACATCCCAATGATAGCAATCTGCTATGTTAATGCAGATGTGTGTAAAGATATATATTTTTCTGCTTCTTTTAGACTGAACTGTGTTACCTTGCCTGGATCCAGAGCCTTTGGTTCTCCTTTGCATACTGCCTTTGTCACATTAATCAGTCGTTATATACACTTTCTCTGAAGGAAAATTTCACAGAAATTTCAAGAAAATGTTTTCACAGATTTAAAAAAAAAAAGAAAGTAGAAAGGCTGCAATGAACAATTAAGAAAAAAATAAATATATATTATAGGAAAAAGAAGATTAATCTTTTTGCAGAAAATAAAGCATTCATAATGGCTTTTACAAGCATATTCCCTCTTACAAGGATCAAGTTGTATCTTGACATGTATTTAAAAATTCAGAAGAGACTTGGAAAGTTATGATCCATATAATTGAAAGGGCTTTTTCCCCCCCCTTTTTTTTCAAATGATGACTTTTAAAACAGTGGTATTTCTGAAAAAGGACAACAGCGCAAAATAAGTATATTCATAAGGAAGGATGCAAGGATCTCGTTAGTCATCTTCCTTAGTAGTATCGTCACTTAATGGGAAGAGTAACACACAGGACATAATTCTGCTATTTTTTATTACAGACAAATCCCTTGTTAAAAATAATCACAGTTTCATTAATTAATAGCTTCCCTTTGGGGAGAGAGATGAAATATTTCTGGAAAAAAAATCCAGCATGTATTTCAGTCATGCAGGCTGCTTACGTACAACCATTTCTAGATAAAAAGTTACATTGGATAAGACAATTTCACAGTAGTCGTATCCCAGGTTCTTTGTCTTTTTCTTAGGCACTGAAATGTAAATAAAAACTTATCATTTAAATTAGAACTGCTCCCTCCTCCTTCCCCTTATTTCTTCCTTTCAATTTTCAGTTTTGACTGGAGTGCTCTAACAGCAGCACTTAAACTAATTGCAATTTTTGCTTTTGATTCACCCACCCTTTTCACTTCACCACTTTTTACCTTCATGTGAAGTAAAGGTGACCAACTTCCTCTGAAGGTGATGCTAATGCAGTTCAATAAACAGCAGAGAGAACAGGGTGACCTGAAATGGTGCAAGCCATATCAGAAAGGCATTTCATTTTTTTCTATTATGAAAATGAGTTTCTTCTTTAAGTGTGGTTATTGAGGTGCAGAAACATAATGTAAAGTAACATAGACTTAAGCAAGATGACCTCATTCATCATCCTGGGGTCAGCTAAAGATGTTGGAAGCATTCTGAGCACTGGCTAAGGAAAAAAGTACCGGAGAAGAAATTTCTTATTCTCTTTGGGATTGACCCTTTAAACTACAGCCTACTGCTGAAGGAAGAGCAGAGCCTTTGCATTAGCTTGCAGCATTAAGCATTTGTACAGCACCTGTGCAGAGAAACAGTTGTAGCTTGAAGAAATGTTTAACCAAGTTCAGCAATATGGAATGAAACTCTACACCTGCTCCGATCTCATAATTGGTAAAGAGGAGGAAAAGTGGGCATCACAGCAGGCAGAAAAGGTGTTTCACTGGGCTTAGGATCAGAGCCATAAATTTTGACTGGAGCACAGCTGGCTTGGCTGCAATGAACCTTATGCAAACAATTCAAATAGCCAGTACTTTTAGGGTTTTAGTTACTCCTCCAGCTAGCCAAAATTATTCAAATGTGCTTAAGAACTGTGTTTACAAGGAATTGATGAGGGGGGCAGACACAACAGCCAACCGCTAACATGGAAATGTGCCTACGGGTTCAGAGCAAACAGTGTCTCCCACAACTGCTCCGTGCCTCCGACCATATGGTGATCATCTGTTCATCTCCCCAACCATGCATTTGGGCTAGGATGTTGAACTGTGCCAAATATGCTTCCCAGGGAGTTTTCCCACAAAGATACAGGGGAGGAGGGTTGTGTTATCTGAGCTGAGCCAATCCAGCCTCTCCCCTCCAGGCCTTTATGAATAAAAACAGGATGGAAAACTTGCAAGCACCCGGCCTCAGTCACAATCTCTGCTGGCCCAATAGCTCACCCAGTGTCTTCTACAGTCCCTATAATTTCCTTCTCAAGGCTATTGTTTAATTGTCCAGCCCCCTGAGTGCCTATTTCTGTAAAGAAATTTCAAAATATACACATTTCCCAGCCTCCTCTATTCCTGGAAAACCTGTTGATCTAGGGAAGTCACTTCATGTCTTCCCTCCATTTTATCAAACTAGACAGAGTTCTGTAGTTTTAAGTTTGTACTCAGACAAAGACATAATTTCTAACAATAGTTCATTGTCAATTCTTTCTGGAAAGTTTCCAGATGCTGCTTTAATTCATTTTGTGGAGTCTCCTGGCTCAGTTTTAAGTCTTGTTTTAATTCCTTTTGGTCCTATATCAATTCCTCTTGGCTATTTTTATATCTATGAGCATCTCCATTATTTATTGCATATTGATTCAACAGCCGTAGGAACGCACAATATGCTTTGCAGCTAACACCAGTTTCATCGCTTCCTGTCCCAAGAAACTAAGTATTTTTGACCTAATGGATTGTCTTTCTTAGCTGGGAAAATTGATTCTTTTAGTGAAATATGTCTTTGATGAAGTTAATATCAAACTAAGAGTGAAAAGAGTTTTGCCACCTAAACACTGACGGCAGAAAACCCAGGAAGTATTTCATCAATCTAAAGATCACTTTATTTTTCTCTTAGTCCAGTATCCAAAAGAAACTCCTTTTATTTGCCTCTTTCCTGCCTCCTAAGGCCCAGCTCTGCACTGACAGGGACAGCTTGGGGAAAAAGGGATGCTGGCCCCAGAGCAGCCTGCTGATTCCCCAGCTGCTGGCTCTCCAGGGTCTTTTCTCAGGCACTGGCTGCTGGTCCAGAATCTAGAAAAAAGGATTTTAAATGTTTCCAGCTGTGTTAAGACAAAGACAGGTTCTTTGTTTCATGACTTGGACTCTTTAATTTTCGGTAGGACCTTGAGTAACCTACCAGCTTTGTTTTGGGCCTCCGTACACCAGTACCTTACCTTTTTTACATAATCTTATTGGCTGAGGAGTAAAAATATGTCTGCAGAAGTAATCCATTGTTTTTTCCTCACAGCTTGCCTCCATATATTTCTTACTCTGAAAAGTTTATTGCTATTACAGTTGTCAATATATTTATTATTTGAATGGAAATTTACTAGTAGCAAAATACCATATCCCTGTTTGTCTTTTATCACATTAGCTGAAGATCTTCGTGGAGATAATTAATTCCTAATCATCTTGGAGATAAATGATATAGAAATTTTGATTTTCTTGTTGCAGTATATGCAACTTCAATACTCTTTAAAATTATACTTTGTTCAGAAAAATCTGTTTACAGTAATATGAATCAGGAGGCAGTAATCAATCTGACAACCTTAAATATCCAAAAGAAAATTTCTTCATGATAAAAAGAAAGAAAAAAAGACAAAATAAAAGAAAAAAAGAAAAAAAGAAAAAAGAGAAAAAAAGAAAAAAAAATGAAAACAAGAAAAAAAGACCACACTTTCTCCAACCCACCTCCCAAATTTAAAAAAAAAAAATGGCATCAGCATAGTCAGAAAACATGGTCTATTTCTGATTTTCACTCAGCTGCAATATTGCAAGGAATAGTAAAGGATCAGCTTTGCTTCACATGGTGGGCGCTGTCTTTCTCTTTCAAGCATGAGTGGCACTTAAAACACCTGGAGCAGTATAACCTTTGATTCTGCTTATAAACTTCCACCACCCTGACTTCATTGCCTTTCACTGACTTGCAGCTGACAGAAGAAACACATTAAAAACATTAGAACTCATGATCATTTTCTATTACCTTACACTATAGTGGCAGCTGAACTCCCACAATCAAGGACAGAGTTCTATAGGATAAGCACATTTAAGGTACATAAGAAAAACCATCTCTTTTTGAAATTTTCATTAGAAGCATCTTACATAGCTTTTTTTGAACATTCTTTACAACAAAGAAAATAATTTCTCATTTAAGAAGTTCTGCATTTTATCCCATGTTATTTGACTTTAGGGTCTTATCAACAAAGAAAGTTTCTTTTCATTTCTTTAATAGGGTATGAAAAGGTTAAGAGAAGTACCTTCTTTCCAGACTTTCATTCCTGCACTCCCTTCAATAAAAAAGCCTTCACATGTCTGCTTCTCCACTTATTTCTACCGCACGCTTTATATCTGGTACCGCATACCAGGAGGCAAACTCGACGAGGGAACCCAAACATGAAAAACTGGGACTCATTCTCCATTTCTTCTAGATTTGCCCTGCGTCATTTGTGTTTCCCTTTCTCCCACAGTGCCCCTGTGCCATCCCACGTTTTGCCACCACCCAGCTTTAATGTCCACTGCTCTCATGTGGCTCTCTTATCAACACACACTGTGCTACAGGAAATGTGTTTCCATGGGGTTTTTGTCAAAACTGTGTAAACTTTTCACAATAAAATTCTTTTATTTCTTGTATCTAAATATAGAAAGCCATCTCTTTTTCAGCCTATTCTAATTACAATTGGTTTCGCTCATGAGTTGCAAGATACATTCTGCTCCAGATCCAAATGTTGTCAAAAGAAATTAATCTAAATTAAAATTATTTTATATTATTGTAGCATTTCAAATTTTAGTAATTTAACATCTCTCTTATTTTCCTGAAATTCAGTGGTTGGATCACTTGCTGAACATACTTTTCACATCTTCACACTTGAATGGGAATTTATGTATGTAATTCTAGAATTCTTGTGCTACAAAGTGGAATATTAATAGTGATATTTATTATTTGTATTATGTTAGTCTCTACAAGTAAAATTTGGCTGAAGACCCCATTGCATCAATCAATGTAAAGATAGTTACATCTTGAGCAGTACCTAAGCATCACTCCATAAAAATATTAACAATTCATAAGGCCAACTTTCAAACTCTGATATCTTCCCCCTGTATCCATGAGTTACACTACATAGACAAGAAAAATAGGGAAAGAAGAAGGAATTTTATTTCAGTTTTGTCCTTTTTTAGAGTATTAAGCCACTTTCTCTGCTAGTCAAGAAAACTTAGGTTTTTTCTGAATGTGTCTTCAGTAGAGCCTCAACAGGAAGGCAGACAATATGGCTTTAACAAGACCAGAAGACACTGTAGCAGAAATGAGCAAGGGACCACAGACATTGAGCACGCACAGTGCTGGCCCAAAGTTCTCTTTCACTGTCCTCTCACTTTCCTGGCTCACATCAAAGTCAAAAGAGGTCAGGTGCCTTGCAGACACTATGAGAGATGAGCTCCCTAGTGCCTCCTGTAAAGCATCTCCACAAGTTTCCCCTGATGGGTGTGAAGGAAAACTCAACTCCAGCCCTCCTTCAATTGTCACTGATCCAAGATCCTTTGGATCTCTCCTACTACTTCTACCCCTTCTGTAAGCGGAGATCCCCCTTCACCAGAACAGAAGACTGAAGGAATACCCAAGATTTTCAGCACACATTCAGATATTCAATGTTTTAATTAACTGTAACATCCTAGCATCAAGAAAGCTCAAACACTTTCCAGCAACCCTAAGCAATTTACCTTCCCTGCAAAAAACTACTCACACGGGAAACCTATGTGCAGGTTTTAATATTCTTGGTGCCACCCTTGACTCTGCTTGAGGCAGACCATAAAGGGAAGCTATATAAAATGCTTTGCAGATGTGCAAATTATTTCACTGCATAATTTTCATAAAGAAGCATCCATGGCATTCACTGAATAGCACAATAATAGTCATGTGAATGTGAACATCCATACCCTTGAACAATCTAGGCCTAAAAACACAAGTATGGAAGTCTCCAGGGCACTTGCAACTTAATTAAAACTGAGAAACGAATTCTGATCCTGAAAGAATCTTTTCATTTCTGATAAGCTTTAGTGAAAGCTACACCTGAGAAGATGACATTTTCTTTTTTCTTTATTATGCTTTGATTTTTTTTCCATACTGCATGTATCTGTTTGGGTGTCATCTGAAAGAAGCTAATTGTGAAATGACCATGGTTTTCTTTCTTTCTCCCTGGAAGATCTTACATATCCTATATCTATCTTCATCACGAAGATTTTGTGCCATGTATATGAGAATATATCTGTGAAGCTGCCATCAGAGAGCAAGAAACCTCAGTTTCTGCTCTGATTTCTTGAACGTGGTTCCAGAAATAGTCTTTTTTTCTGACCTGTATATGCTTATCTCTTGTAATTCTTTCTAAAATTTAAATAAAGCATTTCTTCTTTTCCTTTTTCCGTTCTTCGGAGTGATGTTGTATCACTAGCCACGAAGTGATTTGGTGGGATGAAAAAAAAAAACAAAATCAAGAGCCCTGTGCCTAAACTTAATAGTAATTTCTTAGATCTTTGCATATACCTTATCACTTGAGAGGCATAAACAAAGCCTTCACTTTTTTTTTCTCTCTCTGAATATTTATACTGAACATTATCCATCTTTATAATATGTTCTCATCTTCTGGTGACCCTAAATACCTCTATTTTAATCTTAAATGATTCAGTTATATAATTTTTGGAAAATAATACTTGGCTGATGCAAAAATAGAGAAATGAGACTGGTATCAGATACTCTTCATGTAAAGAACAGAAAAGAAGTTCTTACATGACAGCTCTTCACATGCAATGAATTCACAAGAAAATTATGTTCCTCCGCCAGCCCCCATACCCTTACAATGCCAGCCTCCAAGCTCAACCTTACGGAATTGTCATCCACCCTCTCTGGAATATGATGTACAGTGAGCAAAAGTTCAATAAACTTTCAGATTTGAAAGGGAGTTTGAAGAAGTTAGGCGACAAATAGAAGTATCAGAAGGCAGAATAAATATTGCTACATGTCACCAGCCTAACAAGTGAAGGTATAGCAAGAAATTTATGACAACTCTGGAAGAAGGAAGATTTGTTTCCACAACTGGAAATAAATCATCCAACAATATGAAGAAATCAGAAAAAAATAAGAATCAGGAAGCTGGAGTCAGCAGAACCCAATTTATATCTAATGGGCAACCTGAAAAGCAGAGGTCCCAAAACCTACTGACAGCAAGAGACAATGATTACTGTGGCTTTTACTAACAAGGACTTTACCACAATTGCTTGCCATGTATTTTTCCATACCAGCAAATGAAAAGTTAGTGATTTTTGTTTGAAAACTCATGTGGCAATAGTGCAGCTAATTAATATGGTGACAACACCAATATTTTACATTTGTTCTTGGGGGAATTGAGGTGGGGCAGACACAAGACCAGAACCACATCACTCCAGGAGATGTTATCTCAAATCCATTCTCCAAGCTGGCTGTGCTCAGCGGGTGATTGCAATTGCTACTCTGCAATTTCTAACCAGTGGCATTCAGACCACAGTTTCTCAGGGAACAAGGTCCCTGCCACTCCACACCAGCTCAGAGAGGGGACCCTTGCTCCAGCCAGCACTGCTGCTCCAGATAGCAGGTCCATGTGGTGGCCTGGCCCCAATGGCTCCATTCCAGGCCCAACCTTTTGCATATTGTTGGAGACTCACTTATGTGTTCTCCACATTTCCTGGTCTAATAAAGAGTGATATTCACTCATTCATACTTTTGTTACAAAAAGTTTGACATTACCAGCAGTAGCATACCAAGATTAATCTATTTTTGTTCGTTTTTAAGTCTTTATTAACCCATTCAGTTAGGTGTGGGCAAATGTAGTCAATACCCCCTGTGTCTGGGCTGTGTTTTCAGGTAGGGTTTGACCCATGTTAATCTTGTGTTATGCAGGAAGCTTTGTTTAGAGATTTCTAAGTTATTTTACATTAATGCCAATATAACTGTGGAGAAAATAAGGGGGTTATCCTGTAAAATTTTTATATGCAATTATATTATTTTCTTTGTATTTGTGTGTGTGTTTGTCTGTGTTATACTTGTTCCAGTTACATGATAGAAAGGCTTGCATATGGATTTTAATAAAAAAAAAAAATTAGTAGTTCTGACCCTTTCACTTCTTTGGTGTGCACTCCTTTATTTTAAAGTGGCTCTGTAATTCCTAATACTTGCAGGCAAGCTGTTTAAAAGCTTTAGCAAAGTGACATCTACATGATTCTAAGTAACTTAAACAAACTCTACCAGGCAATTTGATGATACAAATACACAAAATGTATATATTTATATTTTACACAATAAATAAACATCTTGTCTATCACAAATCTTCCTGTGAGTTCGTGATAGAGGTAACAAATAGATTCCCCTCTTCATGAGGCTACTTATT
Source organism: Acanthiza pusilla (assembly GCA_036630365.1). Classification (NCBI taxonomy): domain Eukaryota; kingdom Metazoa; phylum Chordata; class Aves; order Passeriformes; family Acanthizidae; genus Acanthiza; species Acanthiza pusilla. The sequence continues at coordinate 30,878,720 of JAXCHO010000164.1, forward strand.
AATTGTTTCAGAGGAGCTGCTCTCACGAGAAAGGAGAGGTAGTTGATGACTCCACAGTGATAAGTACGTGACCATGTTACAACTCTAGGTCAGATCCCTCATATAAATTTCAGCTTAACTGAAATCATTGGAAGTATGTCAATTTAAATTTGCTGTTGATTTTTTCTCCTGCTCATATCGTGAGGTTATCATTAAGTAATTTGTGTTTGACTGTTCATGCAATATTATACAAGGTCAAGTTCTGAATTAACTCTGTGAAATTCTCCCTGAAGGTGAGGTTTATCTGATAAACAGATATTTTTTAAAAACACTTTTTATCTGGGCTAGCAGTAAGTACAGGTATATAAATTAATCTGATTTGATTTCAAATGCATATAAATTTCTTAGGTTCAAAAAGTTAACTGAAGCACAGAAGTTATCAGACTCATATTGACTTAAATAATCATGAGAAAAACCACAAAAAGAGTAGAGCAAGGAAAAACAGGATATATAAAACATATAATTAAATTGACAAGGAAGTAGTGAAGAAGATATCAAAACCAAAATTGTTTTCTGCATTTAAAATTTACTTTGATTTTTTGAAACTGGGTTCTTTTCAGAATCACAAGAGAACAAAATGTTATCCATGCCAATACTTCTTTCTGCTGCTGTGATGCTAAAGACATTCTGAATAGACTTCTGAAGGTTTTATTGATGAAAATGTTTTCTGCAATATGGTCGTAGATGTTAGAGTGATAGTAGTTTATTTCCTCTTGGGCCAAAAGTACTGTGGGGCATGAAAGCAAGTTGCCATTTATAACTATGCTAATTCATTTTCAATACTCTTGTTGAAAGTCTGTGTAGGGATCTAAAAATTCAAACTAATTTTGTAATATTGATGAATAGTCACATATATTTTTTCTTATTCCAGGGAAATGAGTGTTCACATTCTTTCTACTAACAATTATGATTTAAAAGATTGAATAAAATGTAAAATGAAATGTTCTTTATGTTATGACTAATGTTAGCATTTCATTCTGCTCAGAAAGCTGCTTCAAATTGCATTCTCAGATACTACTCAAATACTACTCCAATACTGCATTTTCAGTCTTGCCTTTCTCTGTTTGGATTCCACCACCCCTTGCCCCAAGTTTCCCAGAATTTGTCATTACCCTGTCTTCTGAAAGTCAAGCAGTTTACATTCTTTCACTCCCCAGGCCCCTCAGCACTAGCAGCCTTGCAGCTCTTCTGCTTTTCCTTCTGGCTGTCTGATGTAACCTGATGGCTTTGCCTGTTTCATGCTTTCCTTCTCATCCCATGTTTTAGATATTCTGCTCTAAACCTTGACTTTCCCATACACACTTTGTTTAATTAGATTGTGTTTTAAAAAGAAGGATCTGGTTTGGCTTGTAACCATGGATATTTTTTTCTGTTTGTGGTTAACATAACCACTGATCTCAAAAGTGTACTACCTTTTCTTAAGTCAGCTATCCTCATTTTAGCCATAAGGCAAAGGTTCCTGGTAGCTAACCAAGTAACAGTCTAATATTTTAACAATTCCACCAGACTTTTCCTTAATGAGAGAGCAAGTCTGCATCCAGAAGTGCATGAATTTAGAGGGAAGAAAGAACTAAGCATGTATCTGTTACACATTCCTTGAATGAAATTATGAGACTTTATGTTTTCTTCCAGTAAGAAAACAAGTCAGGGTAGAAATCCATCACACACACCCTGCCACTGTATAATGTGGCTTCTGAAGGACTTTTCACAGAACAATCCTTACAGGTATAGAGACAGGAGGTTAAGCTGTATTCACTCAGTGTAGCTGCTATATTGTGGATCAAACTGCCATATCTGAAGTAAAGAACAAATCCAAGTCTTTCACATTCATAATCACTGGGATAATAAATGCCATTTCATACCTTGACAGCTTGATGAGGCTAGCCTTGAGGATTTTGTTTGTTGGTTTCGTTGCCTTCACAGCTGAAACTATTCATTGCTGTGTTTGGAAGATCAAAACTATATTTTTTAACAAATACACCATTCATTCAAAAAAAAAAAAAAAGAATGTTCAAATCTGGCTTCAAGGCTTGCATTACATTTGGACTATCAGAATCCTTGAATTTCATCTCTCTTGATTACCCAAAATTTATTTTCTCTTTTAAACGATGAGACTTACCAAAAGAAGGAAAAAGTGACATGAGTACAAAAAAAAAAAAAAATTATCAATCTGCTTTTGCTTTTTTTCACAGTGTCTGCTGATGTTTCCTGCTATTGTAGCTTCAGCAATGTAAACATCTCTTGCTATTGATAAAGAAAGAATTAAATTTCTTTAGTAAAATAACATTTTGGGGCATGATGCAATGGGTAATTACAAGAAACCAAACTGACAAATTTTGACAGGGGAATTAAGAGTCTTTAAAAAATTTAGAGTTCAAATACTTTATTGACACTTATTATGTCTTTACAAAAGATGATATTTGAAAATACATTTCAATATAGTACATAGTAATGGTAGAGGCAGATAAAATTAGGTGAACATCAAATATATTTTTATATCAAATTTAGGAAAAAGGTTTCAGAAGAATAGAGGGCATAGTAAGAGTTCTTTCTTCAGTCATATACTTGCAAAATATCATTCAATTCTTAAGGTTAAAGACAGCCTTGTTATTTTCAGTGACATGGTATAGCACTGGGCTTGCAATACATTATTTTCAAACTGCTTCTCCAATTTTATAAAAAATACACACATTGTCTTGCAAGTTTTGTAAAGAAACAAATGCAACATATGCAGGAAAAAAAGAAAAGGCTTTTCTTTTAGACTTATTAAACACTATCACTGTGTGAGATTTTTGTGCTAAAACAGATACGTATTTCTCCAACTTCCCATACATGCATTAAGCTAAACAAGCATAATGCTAAGCTCTCAAAAATCCTCTCCACACTAGGACAGAATTTTCAACAGAAATAGGTATCATACGCCTGGATCCTTCATTTATCTTTGATAATCCAGTTATATAATTTGATAGTTATGGGATAAATATTGATGAGAGAACGTTATCACAATTAAAAATATGGACAAAGTGACATCACTGCAACATTGTTTGGGAAATAAGAACATCACATACTGATTTTAAAAATAAAGTTTATTGCTTAGTTTTCTCATAAGAGAAACCACTTATATTTCTACTGATGTGACAGTAAATCTAGGCTTTGATGCAGCCACAGAAATCTGGCCAAGGGTAGAATACAGTTTAGGGAGTGTTAATGTGCCAAGGTCTCAAAGGGAAAGATGTGGCAGCAGCAGAGATGGGCTTTTCTTTTAGTTTTGAAGATAAATCAGGAAACCACTACAGCTCCTAAGAAACGAAAATAAATGCTAGTGTTCCATTTGTAACAATTATCTTGGTATCAAAGAAAATCTTGGAAGCTGTCACTCACTCTTTCTATTCCTACTACTCCTTCTGCTACTGTCTGATGGGCAAATGTTAGTGCAAATGTAGAAAATAACTATACTTCTTTTATTAATGATAATTAGTTGTACAGAAGATATTTCATTTCAGTGTGTGATTTTTTGCATGTTTTTAAAGTGTGCTTAGATAATAGAACTCACACAGCAGAAGATCATTTGCTAAAGGTATTAAAGAATTTTGAGTAACACTGAAAGTCAGTGGAAATACCACAATGACAAGAAACAATTTAATCTCTTTGGAGATGTTAAGCCATGTGCAGAACATGTCTAAAGCACCCATAAAAACCTGTACATATCACAAAATGCCGTAAGAAAAAAGGAATACTAATTCCACTTATGTTGTTAGGATCACATTAAACCTTATTCTCTCTGAAAATACAGCCTCTATGTCACAAAGAATAAACAAATCAATAAACTGAATGAAAATGAAGTCTCTACCACAAAGCAGGCTCGTGTCTTGGGCTGAACCATAGCCGCAAGGATTTAACATAGAATCTGATCACAAAACCTTCCATAAATAGTCACTTCCTAGCTCTGTATGTTTAACAGAGTCAGAGGGGTAAAGAACAGGCTAATAAATAAATCAATCCATGCAAGAACTAGTAGTTTTGAACAAGTGATAGTAATGCTTGCTCAATGTTAAAGGCAGATTTAACAAACCAAGACTCTTGAAAACGAAACCGAACAGAAGCCTGGCAAGAGCTGGCCCTTAGCCACAGCTGGTATTACTCAATGTCCCCATTCTCCTTACAGAAGCTGAAGCTGGCTGACATCAAATTCACCTATGAATCGATTCTAAGGTTGGCCTAACCTCTTGGCTTCTGAATGCTCAAGCCAAGGGCCTGACTGGATACTAGGAAACTACCTGTTCAGCCAGGAAAATTCCTATTGAGTTCTTGTACCGGCGACTTCAGAGGCTGTTGGGAAATATTCTCTCTATTCTGAAATGCAGAAATCTCAGAAGATTGATTTTTGTTTTGGACAAGGACTATATTTATATAATTTTTGCTACCTTTTGAATATTTTACTTTTATGCCCAATACTTCAGAGGTATCTGCCACCAGTATGTTTTCTGTCTTAGAGACACAGTCATTGTTTACCTTTAAATATTTTTTAAATTTAGTCCTCAAAGTGTGTTATTGTTACAGAAGTCAGGAAATTGATATTAAGCTTGTTCATCCTTTAAAAAAATCATTATTCTGGTAGACTTTATCACAAATTAGAAATCTCACTCTGAAGTCTACTACTAAAATTTTTTTTAAATGTATATAGCAACAGCTTTATTCATTAATTTTTTTTTCCCACTTTACTGGGGTTATAGGTAGATTCATGAATTCATCCAGTCAAAAATTAATTGCATATCTGAAACATAAGACAACATACAATAAAAGTCAGAATGCAAGGAAATATTAAAATATGCATATATTTTGCACAGACAATATCTTTGTAGTAGATATACTTATAAACTATGATATACCTGAACATTTTTACTTATCTGGTTTATTATTTACAGGAGAGACAAGCCAGATTAAGGGATGGTTTGAGGTATCTTATCAGTGACAATTTTAAGCTTGTGGATAAGAATGAAAAAATTGTTATTGTCTGTTGAGTTATCACTAATGAAACAGAAGACTTTCAGCACACTGTAATGAGTGTCAGAATCAGAGGAGTCAGAGAAGCAGATTTCTGAAGTATTAAAACTTTTTATTGTCTGTGTATGAAGAAAGTAATTTATCAAACAAGTTACTGAAGAACAAAAGGAAAAAAAGCCCATTCTCTTGAAATGTATTTTCCCTAGCCTCCCTAAGAACATATTTATAAACCTGTACAAGAAATAGAAAAGGTAAGCAAAGAATTGCATTAGAATATGCGATTACAAAAAAAAAAAAGAAAAGACGTGCAAAAAATCTGGCCAGCTGGTAAAAAAGTAGAATTAATGTGCCTTTGTGTATCAGATTTGCAAGAATGCAAATATTGCAGCTTTTGGTCAGCTGGTTTAAAGATTAATTTCAAACAAGTAACTATTTTCCTTAAGGAAATGGACTAATAATAGACAGGTCATAAGCATGCAAACAGGGCTGACTCTGCCATAAAAGCAGAATAGGTTGCCAACTGGAGCAGCAAAATATTGAGGGCAGCAAAATTAATTGTGTACATAGTTTGTGGGTCTGCAGATCTTTTTCCACATTGTCTTAAACTGCAAGCCTTTTGGACTTGAATGCAATTGTATGTCTAAATCAGTAGATCAAGTGAATTTTATTTAAAGGATGTTTTAAAACAACAGTTATATTAAAAAAAATCTTAGTATTATTATAAACTATAATACCATCAGCGCAACTTTGTTTTAAAATACATCGTTACTTATCACACTACAGTTTTTTTTCACAATCCCCTAAATTTTTGCCTAAAAGAGGAGCATTAAATACAAGATTTCTCCTCAAGAAAACACAAAAGAAAGATAAGGACAACAAAAACCCTAAACCAAAATAGGTTATTTGATAATTTAATCTTTGCCTGTCTTCAGATATCTAAAAGAACTCAAGTTATAAAAGTTTTGACTGACAATATCTTGTTTTGATCCAAGTCCATAAGTCTATATCCACCATTTGCCACTTAGTGTTATCCAATTTTAATTTTAATTATCCTGAATAATTTGGAATTGTCAATAACATTTCTTATCCCTGACTTGTCACTCTTTGTACAATGTATGTCTTGAACATTAACCTTGTCTGATATGCACATTAAAAACTCAGTGTGGGTCTGAGTAGTGTAAACTTTAATTTATGAGGCAGGATTTTGAGTAGCAACCTCAATGTAAGAAATACTGCATTGGTGCTCTTCAGACCATCAGAAAGGAGCATAAAAAGAAAAGTGATATAAAAAGGTACAATATTGCATGAGTTAAGGTATCCAGGAAAACAACATCCAGATTTCTGCTGTCTAAAGTGTGGGTGGACTAGAACGTGAATAGCACGGTGGCTCAGCCATAGAAACACCACCATTTCCTTGTAGCTGCAATATTTCACTTACACTGCTGCTGCGAGTTGACAAAATGCCGACAGCAATCGTGTGTTTCCAAACTTTATTATTCTCTTCTAATTTACTTTTTTTCTGTCTACTACCTTGAATTTTTCAACTTTTCTAATGGAAAGAGGCACTTTGATACATCAGTTGAGGTGCTAATTCCTAGTTTCCTGGGTGGACAATGTTGGAATTCCATGTGGACTAAGCCCAGCAACATAGTTGATGCAAAAGGAAAAAAAAAAAAAGTAACAAATTCAAATAAATTTACTAGACTTGAAATTAGCATGTTACAAATTGATTACCCCACTAGCCTTCTCTATACCCTTGTGTTGTCTGACTTTCGTAAGATGGTAGGTACTTGTACCTTTACAAACTGACCTGAAAATCCTAAGGTTTCCATAAGTTAAGGATGCACATTCTACAAAACAATAGCTGTCTTCTAAACTGCAATTCTAGAGCACTGCAGCAGTAGTGAACATCTTTAATGAGGGCCCGTACATGAAGGTGAGCAGCTGTAAGGACATGGATTATTAGTTTGCGTGTGAAAACTGCAAGGTGGATGAGAGGAGGGAGACAAACAATGGGAGGAAGGAAGGAAGGAAGGAAGGAAGGAAGGAAGGAAGGAAGGAAGGAAGGAAGGAAGGAAGGAAGGAAGGAAGGAAGGAAGGAAGGAAGGAAGGAAGGAAGGAAGGAAGGAAGGAAGGAATTAAAGTGTGTAATTTTGAAGAGAAGCAGAGTACTTGAGGTATGAAATAGAAGACATTTGGGCTAAAAAAGAAACATCCCTGCATGCCAGACAGAAATGATGAAGAGACTACAGAAAGAAAGCAAAAGGAGCTACAGTATATATTTTAAAACTTCTAGTGTTTCCAGTTGTTACTGTGAGGTTTAACTTGGCAGTGACATATTATTTTGGCACATTGTCATTTTTATTTTCATTATGGTTAAGACTCAGCAGAGATGTTATGTCAATGCTGTAAGGGACTATGTTTAAAGGAACTTCAAGAGCACATTCTAGTGCTGCTGTATAGCATCATTTATAAAGGTATTTACATCCATCAGTGCCACCTAGGGTCGCTATAAAACACGGGTTCTGGGATTTGGGTGGTTTGGAGCTGTACAGACATAATAGCTGTACAGACATACACCAGTAATGATATGACAAGAGCAATTTACTAATTAATCATGCTAAACACTTTTTACTAACTTAAATTGCAAATTTATCTAGTCTGGGGTGTAAACACCTTTCCAGACTGTCTATTTAGCTGCACAGTGCATTCCCCATTTTATATTTAAGAATCTTTCCAACTATTTTCTAATGCAATTTCTTATATCCCACACTTGACTGATGAAGCACCTGAATGACACCAGGAAATAAAAGCCAATATAGTAGTCAGACACTTTAGGAATTGATATTGACTAGCCAACATGGGCAAAACATTCATGTTAAACTATCAGCTTATAAAAGGAGCTAAAACTGTGACTCCTTTGGCATGTTTTAATTATTGACGCTTTACCATGCAAAGAAGTTTTAGTCTATCAAGTTATTACTGATCATTACTTCTGCGTTTTCATACCAACTTCATGCCTTGCCTATGAACAGGTTGTGTATCCATTTTCTTCCCTCTGCAAAATTTTGATAAAAGCTTTCATACCTTGCTCACTGGAAGATCATTGCATTTCTTGACACTGAGTTGTTACTTCATGATCTCTGATGCTTATTTTAAGTTTCTTTGTGTCATACAAAAACCTGTCTTCCAAATCAGAGAAGAAATAATTGCAAGTTTGTTGTTTTGTATGACTGCTGGGAGCAGAAAATTTGTTCAGTTTATAGCAATGGAAATCATCCACACAAGTGCCAAGGAGTTCATCACAACAGTTACTCAAGTGTTACTGTAGTGGGACAGCTCTGAGAGCCCATGTGCGATTAGGAGATACGTAGAAGGTTAAAGAACAAAGTTCACTGCTCTGAAAAAAATAAAAAGAAGACTATCAGTGTGGAAGCAGACATAATTGATTTGGATGACATGATGCATGCTGCAATTTGTTGCCCTGTGTTGAGGCAGAATGGCGGTAGAGGTTCTGTAATTGAAAACCAAGTGGTGAGAAAATTGCAGAAGTGGTTCTATAGTGCAGAAGTGGTTGCTATCACTTTAGGAACTGACTATCCCAGGCTTTTATAGCTTGATCTTCCAGACTAACTGTCAGAGACAACTGATAATATTCTTGTGATGCTATTTACCTCAATATCCCAAATGCATCTGAACTTACAGCTGATTTTCATTGATTTGTGTTTCCAAATTGTGTTAAGAACACTGATGTCTATAAGCTTACCTTCAGTCTTTGGCTTATTGCTGAGAAGCTGACAGAAAAATAACACACGCAAAAAAAGTAAGTGACATAAAAGCCTTTTTTCCCCCTACCAGTGTGTGAAATACCTAATCTTTTCTTTCATATACGGTTGCAATGACAATGATGTGAATCACCTGATTATCAAATACTGGGGATGTACATGATGATGTATACAGATCTGCACACAGAGGTGCAGTCGTCATTCAAGTGCCAATTTCATTTTTATCTTCTACACTAAACATTTAAGGATAAAATGGAGTAACATTACAAGACCCCATGAGTTTTGCTCAGAATAGTTTGCAGGACACTCCGTAATGTTGTTCCTTTCAGATCAGGCACAGGACTGGAACACCTTTTTTCTCCTTTCCTTGAGGGACTATTTTTGCTTAGTGAGAGAAATGCAAAAAGATGCAGGGCAGGAGGTAAGATATACAAAGAAACAAATCACAGATTCAGGACTAGAAAGGATGTTTGTATCCCACAGGTTAGATATAACCATAGAAATTTCATCATTTTTACAAAGCAGTCTTTCTGAATATGGGTTGCTCCCTCCTTTGTTGCAGCTGCACAGACTTCAAAATCAGGTTCAACCCCAAGGGAATTTTATCAAATTTGCAAGCATAAACAGTGATTACTGAGAATGTGGTCAGATCAGGCTGTAAAAAAAAAATCCATGAGAGTTTTTAAACAGCAGACCTATGTATAAGCCAAACCAAATTTCTTCATCAGAACATACTTTAAAAAAAATCCAAATATGTAAATGTAGAATACAATTAAACTAGAGAGAGCAAAATCTGGTGAATGGCTCAGTTTTCTTCTCTTTTGCATTCGTCGCCGACTGTATGAGTGTTCTCTGATCCTGATCCTCCCAGGTACACGCTCTATGCAACAAGAACTGATTGCACTATACATAGGTGCTATAAATATTTTTTGGTACCTTTCCACTAATTTGGGGTATATATGGAAAATCAAAGAGGAATTTAGTCTGTAATGGTGCTCTACTTTGTGTACTATAAAAAGACTCCCCTAGTTATAGACTGCAATCTTCTTCAGGTATAAGACACAGGCCTTGTGATTTGTCTTCTACCTGTCCTTAAGACAATACGTAAGCACTGATCTGTTCATGGCACGTGTGAAAAAATGTAAATGACGGGAAAGTGTGGCTGGAAAGCTCTAAATGGACATACTGATTAATCTGTTCACAAACTGGTATTGGGATTTGTTTATTTCAGGAGTTTTCACAGGAGCTAATAAGTACAGACAATTTAGGCTTTCAGTAACTTCCCATATTAGCAAACATCAGAGAGCAGAAAAGCCCCAGTTATTTGTAGCCTAATTAATAATCACGTTTTACTAAAATAATATATTTATTTTTCTAACTCACAGTAGGTACATGGATTATAAAATCATGTAAGGAAAAAATACTTCAGTTTTGTGTAAATGACAGAGCGTTATGATTTTCTGATGACAATCAGGATTGAAAAGACAATATTGCACAGTGATGCACTTCGGATTAATGGACTTGGGATACAAAAAGTATATTCAAAATGCTTTTTAATTGGTGACTATCAGTCAAGGATATGTCATAACTAAAGAAGTAAGGAAGAGGAAGATGTTGGTGAGAAAATCTTAACCTGAAATAATGAGGCAAAAACTTAGTACCGTTCTCCATGCTTGTCCCAAAGAACCAAGTCTGAGCTGCACTTTCTTTAAGTCATTTCACACCTGACAGTAACTTTAAGTGTACCTTCTCTGAACTCTGTCCTTGTGTTCCTACACCTTTCTAAATGTCAAAAGTGGCACCAATGTTCACATATGGTAAAGCTGTTTAAGTTCCCCCAATGAGAATTCACATGCAACACTAATGTCTGTAGTCCAGCTGTGTGCCATGTAACGCTCCCTCTGTCTGTTCTTACCGATATAATGGAAACATTAGGGGAGAGAACCAATTTCTTACTAATTCTTAATCTCATAAGCATATCATCCAACTAAATACGTTACATTTGTTTTGAATGTTACTTTTCTGTTACATAATTTTTCAAAACTTATGTTCTTCTTTTTCCTCTTGTCCTTTCCTTTTTACCCTTATCTACAACACCTCATGAATAGAATTTTCACACATAATTTGGAAATTACATCTACAAGAGGGTGTGGTTCAAGAACAGCAGAAATTTACACATTAACTTTCTTATTTTACTTCTCATTCAAAAAAAAAAAAAAAAAAAAAAAAAAAAAAAAAAAAGGAACCAATTGGAAATTCACACCAGGTTTGCTGCTTCCAAAATATCTCCTTCTCATTTAACAATCCATATAAATAATACAGTCCCACTAGGAAGACATGATAGGTTTTAAAGTTTCTTTCAAATCATCTTGCCATAGAAAAAAATTATGAGTTTGCAAAAGAACTTCCACACAGGAGAGCTTTGGTGCTGCCACTGTTACTGTAATGCCAGAACAGATTCATCTCTGAAATTGCTCTAATCTCTTCTTTTTATATATATATGATGTAAAAAATATGTTGCTCTTTAAAAAGGATTTTTCTTCTTTTTTTTTTTAAACTTTTCCTCATTATTGTATCATCCATTCATTCACAATAGGTTGTCTTATTCATGGTTGTTTTATTCATGTGCTGGATTAAAGTGTGTGGTGGGACAAATCTTATATCAATATAAAATCTCATTTTTACTACAATTGAGAGCTTTCAGCCAGAATGAGTGCCCCACTGACTAAATTAAATCATTCAGGACAAATGAAACTTACTACAGTTTTCCCCTTTTCTTCTTTGATAACCCTAAATAACTATATCTTCGTACATTAAAAAAAAGAGAGGCAAACATAACATACAGTATGATCCACGTGCAAAACATGAAGGGTACACAAGCACCTTTTCTTCCCTTATTTCCTTCACACGATTAATTAGTATGCTAAAAAAAAATCCTCTATGCCATTAAGAGGAAAATATCTCTACAAAGAACTGGGACTTTTCAATGAATAACCTCACTCTTTCATGTTTGAGTAGGAAAACTGAGGAAACAAAACTTGCTTAGCAAAGTACCTTAGAAGATCTTTGTTAAGTATAATTTCTTTGCAAGTTTTTAAGGTCTCCACTTTAACAGCATGCAATACCAGCAACCCAATTGTACTTGTCTATGTAGGCAAGTCTGATAAGGTTTGACTTTTCTCCAGGTTACTCATATAGTAAAATGTATGCCTCACATTCTGACCTGATGTGGGATAGGTTCACATGCGTGTAGTCCTAAGTGGTATAAATTGAAACTGCATGTAATCAGAATTATTTTTGTCTTCCTGAATATGGAAAAGGAGAGAGGTTGTCACATTGAAAATCTGGGGAGAAATCTATCATGAATGTTAAAATAGTTGGATGGGACCCTTTTGGGTATTCTCTTAGTGCTGATGCACACAGACAGGCATGATTATACACCCACAGGAACTTAAAATATCACTGTCTAAATGAAGGACAACACCCTCTTTTCTGTCTTTCTGGGCCACACTTTTAGACATTTCGCTTGGGTTTTGGGGATTTGTTTTATTTTGTTTGGTCTTTTGAAGGTCTAAGCTACTTAGTAATAACTGGAAATGTTATTTAGTATGTTAGATTCCACAGTGTTTCATGATTCAAGAATTAAATGAGAGATTTAATTACTATTGTGGGACACATGTTACTTTTGTTGAGTATTTTGAGGGAAAAGAGCTAAAAACCCCACACATGGAGAAGGTAAGACAAAAAGTACAGAAAGCATCTTTACGTGAACTAAATAAATCTCAGTCAAACCAGGGTGAACAGAGCCATCTTTTTTCTTTCTTTCATGATCAAGGTGTCCGAGAAGCATGTGGTAAATGAGGCCATACAACAATTAAGTACTCTTGTTATCAAAGTAAAATTTTAAGCAATATTTTCACATATTATACTATAAAATAAACAATATTTCAGATTCCATTGCTCTAGTAAGAACATGCTTCTAAGAAGCATGTCACAAAATTACCAGCTTGTTCTATATTGTGAGGAACAGCAGTGCATCCCAGAAACCTATGATGAACTGAATGTATGCGTTGTTGGTCATATTTTTGTACTGGTAAATGAATTGTTGTAGTCTGAAGACAAACACAGTGAATAGAAATTTGGGGAAGACACAGAAGTAGCTGCAAGATGAAATAGTGAGAGCAAAGATCACTACAAATACCTGAAGCCTGTTATCTTCTTCTGTTTCATTCCACACTCTCCTTTCTTCAATTTTGTTTTGTCAATACTTGAAAGAGTTATCTTTTAGCAGAAACATTTAAAAAATTTGACGCATAAAAAAAGACAAAATTATTTTTTATATTAAAACCTGTCACAATCCTTCAAAATGTTAACATTTATCTCTATTTTGCATAGATACACTTCAGGCAAATCTATGAAGCTTTATGTATGTTGACATTTTTCTCTGCCAAACAGATATATCTTGACTGATGTATTAGAAACATCATTTGCATTTACTTTTGGTAAGAAAGAAATACTTCTGCTAGTGCACATTAGCACCAGGACATCTGGTGCTTTTAAGAACTCCTCTTTCAGTTCACTTCTCCCTTTCTCTGGCCTCCCTGAGATCCTTAGATGCCTTATATCTCTACATCTCTAACTCATGACTTTGAATATAATAATTTATTGACTTCACCTTATAACCTCCCCATCCAAAAGGAGAGGAAGAACCTACATACAGCAAAGTGACATCTGTTTTGTATTTATACTTAATACTCTAATCTGTTAAAAGATAGCTTTCTAAACAGAACAGCCACAGAATGAACATACAGTACTGCTCTATATTCTGAACAAAATTATCAGCAAATATTTGTGGCCATGTAGAATAAAATGTTCAAAAAAAGTCAGTTTCTTCAAAGGAGGAATATTTTTTTTCTGCTCACAGGTCCATTTCCTATTAGACTAAACTCAATTTCCATCTGTCCTTAAATCTCTTTGCCTTTTTCTAGTATATTCCCAATGGTGGCTCGTACTATACCAGGTGCCCTCTCATCACCTATCTTTTAGTGTACTTTACAATTTGCAGTTCCACAGGATTTCCCCAAAATAACTGGTGATATTATTTTCCCCACATGTACCTTGCCTCCAATTCAGATATGGGGTTTCTTTCAAAGCAGAGCCTGCAGTGCTTTCAGCTATGTAATTACTGAAGGACATTAAAAGTTTGTTAGGTTTGAACAGAGCTTTAGCACTATAGACAGGGTTTCACTGAAAAACACCTTTCATTGAGGCCCAAATTTCTCATTTTTGACAGCCTTTTCATGAGCTGGGCAGAAAGTTAATTTGGTAGCCAGGTTTCCATCCCTATAGCTCAGGAATGGGCTTTTGGGATGTCACAGCTCCAAAGAAAGCTCCATAGTCCAGTAGAGATTCTTCCATTTCCAGAACCTCAACATAATTGATGGCTCATCTGATACAGACCCCTGACACAGCACATTTAACAAAGCTGCTCAAGACATGCCACAACTGCTCCACACAACTGTATTACAGACTTTTGTCAGCACTGCCCCATTTTATTTCCCTATTCATTTCCCTGTGACTATCAGAAAGGTTGCATCCTGTCTAACAGCATATCCTTCAAACAAAGGCAGGTTGGCCTAAATGCACCTGCAGATGCTGGTGTAAATCCAAATCTGATTATGTTTGTAGATAGCTTTTATGTGCACTCCTGTGCTAATGAAGATTGGATTTGAACTCTTTCTAACAAAGACAATTCATTTGTGCCTTTGAACATTTCCGTTTCTAGACCCTTGCCATACTGCCTAATTCTAATTCTTTTGTGGAAATGCATGTTGCACTTCTGCCACTCAGCTTTGATTGCAATTTTTCTTATCATTTGCCAAGTACAGCTCTGATTTCTGCACACAACCTTGCTTGGTCAGGACATTCAAGCCTGTTAATATTTCCATTTCAAAGCACCTTCAGCAAAGTAGCAGCAGCAGCAGCAATTCATCTCTTCACAGGATGCCATCTCTGTCTGTAATGACTGTTTCATCAATGTCCAGGACAGAACATCTATAACCCTGATCCGTGTTTTTCTTCCCTTCTTCATTCACTTTCCCCTGATCTTGAATTTTTGCTTCCCACCTGAATTCATATTGAAGATATGCTTTTAGTCTAAATATCTTTGAAAAGTTACAGAAACTCACTTGTTTTAATTCACATCATATACGGATGTTAACTGTTATGAAATTTGAATGATTTCTTTTAATCTGCTAAATAACTAAACAGATTTTTGGGGTTTAGAATAGTTTTCCCCTACAAAAGGTATGAATACCGACATCTTGAGTTGATAACATAATGAGCTAATTCCAAGCAAAAATTTCAAGTTCACTAAATATAACATTTTATTTTTAATCTTTAAATAGCTTGATTGCTTTCCTTGTAATACGCTTTATTAAGATATTATCATATTTTGTTGATTTTATGATGTTGTGTTGATATTATGTTGTGATTGCACACTAATCATTAGAGTTTTTATTTATGTATGTATTTCCAGAAAACATTTCTATTTAATCAATAGAGGTTTTGCATAATATACACATTGACTAGAATATTATGCTAAATGCTATTATAACACCACCATTTATTTGCACTTATATGGGGGGAAAAAAAGTGCATTCACAAGTTCTATCTTTGCAAATCTGATAAAATAGCTGAGATTTTTTGAAACGGGTCTGCATTGAATATTACTATCTAAAAGCAAAAGTACAATGATTGCGAAGGTATCCTATGACATAGTGAACACAGTAACAGGGATTATATCAACAAGGTGCCTTTTAGACTGTAAATCCCCACCACTGGAAGATTATTAATCAGTTTTTTGAGTTTAATGATGGAAACACCTAATTGACACACAACCAATTCAAGAGTTAATGGTATGTTTATTCTCTTTCCTGAAACAGAAATATTAGCTACTTCTTTGTTGTGGGGTGAGGTTTTCTGGAGTGGTAGGGGGAACAGATATTGTATTTACTAAGTTTGGAAGGATTACAAGATGCCTTACTGAAAAGAATGAGCAAACAAAATTAAAGAAGAGAAAAAGAAAGGGTGTCAGTCTTGTGAGGATACAGAAAACTCAAAACATGTCCACACAGATTTGTTTAGGGCAACTATTTGATGCTACAGGTTCCATTTACAAGCCACTTTCCTTATCAAATTGTCAGGCTTGCATTTGCAGATGTCACCTTGTGAGAATACTACAGTGTAGAACTCTTATAGGATAATTAATCAACACTTTTCAATGTAATTAGTCATTGAAATATGACACAATAATGTATATTTATAATTGAAGTACTTGAACTACTGTCAGGTCAATGCATGTCATCCACTATTTTTTAAACCATTCATAAGTCTGTCAAAAATGACCATAGAAAAATATTACTATGTAGAAGAAAAAAATTATGATAATCAAGGAAAAATGTTAAAATAAAAATGTGTAATATAATGCAATTTTTCAGGCATTAAAATTATTCAGCATCCGTTATAAGTATCCATTGTCCCTAATTTAAATGAAATACCAAAGAAAAACACAACCGAAACTTTATCCCAGTCACTGCTGAGAAGGATAAAACATTAAAGTAAAGAATCAATGTGTGTAGTATTTTAACATGATCAATGTAGGAGTCACTAATAAAATGTCACCATTTGCCAACAATTTTCACAGTTACCAAAGATTCTACAGTTGTCATTATAAATAAATAAATAAATAAATAAATAAATAAATAAATAAATAAATAAATAAGCTGTCTTATAACTGTTAGTAAATACTGACAGCTTTATTGATGGCTGTGGACAAAATCTTGCCACTGTGAAGGCCAATAGAAATTACTTCTGTTAAGTTCAGTGAGGCCAGATTTTCACTCGATGTATGTGACATTTCACATAACAAACAAAATAAATTACTTCAGACTCTCAGTTCCAAAACCTGCATAATACTTTTTTAATGTGATGAATGAAACATATAGCAGATGAAGAAGAAAAATATTTTCATATGTTGCAACTACACAGGAAGATTAAAAACCTGGTAGTTAAATTCACTGTTGAACAACCTCCTGGCAAATAGGGACCCAGAAACTTATTTAATGATTCTCTAAACAAAACAAATCTTACTAGAATCATATCCTTTGGAATAATTAAAGGAAAGGTAGGGGAATCACTTAGTAGAATTGTATCTTATGATCAAAATATTTGCATCCACGTTCCTGTTCGGTAGAGAAAATAAGATTTTATTCTATGTTTTAACAGTATTAGCACTAATTATACAGTCTGCATGAAGTTAAGTAATTCAACTGGTCATAAAATACCCCTTTTTACTAGAATGCTTGCTTTTTGTTTTGCTCTTTTCTATTTTTCTGAGTTGATTCTTTTGTTCTATTCAGAATTGTGTTGCTGGGACATGCTTTCACTCAATTTTTTATGAAAAGAAATATTGCTACTCTAATCTGTCCCTCAGAAAGAAGAAAAATCATCAACATTATTTCTGTACAACTCCCACTTGAACTTGGGGACTTGTATTACACATTTGGCAGCAGAGTTGAAACAGATGCCATCTCTAAGGTCCTGAACCTCAAATTTTGGAATTTATGTCTTTCCAAAACAATAAAACATTTGATTTGTCAGTGCAGCTTCATGCAGAGATTCTTTTTTAGTCATTTTTTCAGCAATAAACTAGATATACTTTTTTATTCTGACATCCATCATCTTCATGTAAATCCTATGCAGTCTGTTCTTAAATAGTTCTGTGCTATGAATGTGAATGCACTTCAGGTTCTTATTAATCTTTTTACACGTTTATTCCCAGGAACATTATTGAAACTTCTGCTGGAGCTTTATGTAACAGCACATAATAAAGATTTGAAAGACCTTCAGATCTATCAGTTCCTTGGTTCTAAGTGTATATTTTACAAACCTGCATTCTAGTGTGTTTTCTACTTTATGTAAATGCTGGAGAAAGGCCATCTCACTAACTGAAACTGTAGCTTTACCATCTGGGCTTGGTTTGTTCAGAAGTACAGGCAAAATTAAACTGTTCAGTGTATGAGAGACAAGCTCAAACGTTAATCTGTGCCAAGCAGTGGAGGTGGGGAAAAGAGTTCAGTAGCTGGAGCTACCACTTCCCTATGTATTTCATCCTTCTGTACCATCAAGAACTAACTTCAAATTCATTCAGAGTCACCGGAATTTACACAAGGCTAAAATTTTTCTTTCATGACTCTCTAGTTATATTCAAAATGTATCAAGCGTGTGGTCAGCTATGATTCTGAAGCCCCCTACTCTAAACAAATTATTTTTATAGGAGGTCAACCGCTTATTACCCAATTCTTAATGCACCTATGTACATATCAGGTTATGGTTCCATAACTCAACAGGAATCCCATCAGGAATTTGTAAATCTGGCATTCAGTTTTTATTCTGTAAAAGCTGTAGTTCAGGGCATAAAGCAATCCGTCATGACTCCCAAGTAATGGTAAGGTTCCTCTAATTATGTTTCACTGGAACAGCTCAGTAAGCAGATGGTGGATCCTTACTGAGTCAGTAATGGAACACTCATTGGCCTCAGTGGTGCAAGTAATGCACTAAATTAACTTCTAAATCTATACACCCCTTGTAAGATTCTGCACCTTATGCAAAAAAAATTGTTTAATTGTTTCAGTTTTGTTAAATCTGTTAAAACCTACAGATGTTCAATACTGACTGTGGAACTAAGTATATTCTGGTAGCCAAAACATTATCATACAATGCATTTAGAAATACTACATGGCTTAAGAAATTTGTTTATATCTGGAGTTTTCAAAAGATGTGACAAATGTTTCCTGTGTAGAAGACTACTTGTGTAATATTTACCACCCTGCACACTAGGCCATTCTTAAATACTTCTAAGTTTAAATCTAGGTGAAGTACAGGTACATTTCTCTAAACAGACAAGTGGCCTGCTTTCTCTCATAGTTTCTGAAGCTTTTGTGCTTCCACAGTGATTTTATTTTCACTTTTAAAAAATTCCTTTATATGGAAAGTATCTTCCGGATATCTGTCAAGACAGCTTTAATATCAGAATTCACTCTCAGGAGAGTAGCTCCAGCAGAGAGATCAAAAATAACCAAAGTCTTGGTAGAAAGCATTGCTTCTTGAGCAAAACTAAGAAAACCACTACTACTCCTAGTTTATTTGATCTTGGTCTGTTATTCATCATGTATTTCTGCTGTTTCAGCGTCTGGTCTCAAACATATTGTAAGCAGAGTTTGAGTGAATTGAATATATTTGCTTGAAGAGAAGTTTTGCCAGCACTCTTTCATAGTGCAGCTGGGTCAAAGCATTTTGGCTTTCAAAGAAGAGCTGAAGTATCTGCAAATTCTACAAACCACGTCCAACACAAAACAACAGCTGCTGAGTATATCTACTAAACCATGGAGGAACTGGCAATTAAACCACCAAGTTCCAGCCATTCAGCTGTAAAGTTAATGCACTAAATCTATGTCAGTATCTAAGCAAAATAGAATTATACTGGAAAGGATATTGATAACTTTGGCATGTTGATTTTATTTGAAAATAAGAAAAATCACAAGAGATTTCTTGTTTCAACAAGGGTGGTTTTACAAATAGGAAACACTGGTTGTTCATGGCTCTGCATATTTTCTGCTACATTAACCCTTGTGTAATTCTAAATCTCTAGTATTTTAAAAAGAACTCAGCATTAACATTCTCAGCCAGAATTTCCCTGGAATTCATCTCCCATTTTTTAGTATCAGAATAAGCAGTCTGTTTTCAGAAGACTTCAGCAGATTGGATATCTAGCAATTTTGAAAAATCAGACCATAAAAATCTAATATATAATAGTATTGAATCATTTCAAAATATTTTACCAGAGGATGTCTCCCAGCAATTTGAAATCTGTCCCAACCATTTCAAAAGCCACTTATAAATACCTGGTGCTGACTTATAGCATTACATTTGTATAATTAGGGTAATAGTACAGTAGAGGCTGTCAGTGAAAAGCCCTAGCAAGTAACACATTCAGCTAGCTATTTTCTTTAGTGGTTGGAGGAAAAAAAATGGAAATAAAGATCTAAAAGTTTGTCATTTAGCTACTGAAGATTCATATAATTTAACTTTTTCACCTTAGAGATGCCTTCAGCTTCAGCTATACATACTGGAGGAAGACCTGCCAGAGAATAACTACCTAATATATAGATGGCATAACCCGCTGCTAAAGGTATTTCTTTCCCTGTCTTGATTATAGAAGAATCCTAGGCTTAGAGTTTATATTATGCACTTAATTTTTGGATGGATTATGTCAGAGAAAATAAACAGCATACATTGGTGGGGATGGTTGCCCCTTTCTGGGCCTTGTTTTCTTGTCTGTTTGTAAAAATGTCCCAGAGTTTACTGACTTAATGCCTTAAAATTACCTAAGATTCTTAAATGGAGGATGTTATTTAAATACAGAGAATTGTTATTATTATTATTATTTAGTATCAGTATTAGTATACAATGCACAGCATTAGTTTTATTGCACTAAATTTACATTAGTGTCTTGCTTTGCACCTCAGGTTACACAAAAACAAACAAGTGTGATATGCCTAGGGAGAATCACTGAATTGGGGATACTGTAATGTGTGATAATGGACAGAGCTAAAAGGCAAACACATGACAGCCTTCTGCAGACATTTATCCTCTGTAAAGTGAGATGGCTACTGACCTTTCTATACCACTGTTTTTCTCCTGCTATGCTCTTTCAAAGTAGCTGGTTGCACATATATGACTGCTAATGAAAAATGGTGACATTTCTGCTATTCTCTTTTCCTAATCTTCATTTGACAAATTCAGTGTCTTCCCATTAATTATTTTCCCAAAGTTCATACAGAATGAGAAAATTATGGAGATTGGGGTATTTGAGTGGAATAGGTTCTAGTGTTGGTTATCACAGGGTAATGTGGAAATATAAGGGAAACACTCTACTTTTATATTCAGTGTCTGACTTTTTGTACTGACCTAAAATATCCTTTGTATCTGCTTGTCCTTAAGATTCTTTGTGTTTTGAAAATGGCATTACTCACATCATTCTGACACCTTCACTGTCATAACTTAAAACATTAAAAATTAAACAGAAGAGAGAAACTGGAAGAAAATTAGAGGAATGCATTGCATACATTCCCATTTCTTAGGAAAAAAACTTCACTAAGACTTTCCAAAACATCACATCCTTTTCTTAAAATGAAGAACTTTTCTATGCAAAGGAGTCATTCTGCCAGAGGGACATGTGCAATATTATACAACCTTTAGCTTCACTTGCTATGGTCAGCTGAAACTAAAAATTGCAAAAAGATAAAGTGCTCCATTAAATCCCTGTTTTATTGTATAAGTGCCCTTATGAAATTGTATAACTACACAATAGCATTATATCAGGCTAGAATTAAGGCTTACAACAGACGCTAAACTACAGCATTACCGTGACCAGATGTAAGGCTTATTTAAGCCGGATTCTAGAGTGAAATATTTATGAACTGATTTAAATACTAATGAACAGACACTCCTACAGCTGTCACAGTAGCAGAATGATAAATGTGTTACATAGGAATCTCTATGTCATACAGCTGGCCATTTTTCAATAGTCATGGACACACGTTGCTTAATAGCATGGGCAGAAGATGAGCAATGAAGTAGGCAAGAAGAAAGTTACACAATTAGAAAAGTAACGTTCTTTTTTCCTCAGTGCCCTTATTGGCTCCCCAAGTATTTTTTCACTGCTTCTTGATTCTTCTCCCCCTTTTTCTGCCTCTTTCAGAAATTCACAGTTCCATCTGTGGAGATGTCAATACTGTCAATAGGACTTATTCCTACTTTTGGTCAAGGCTGCAATTTCCTTATGCACACTGCATGAATATTAGCTCACTCACAATCTCACCTGGGATTTCTTCCCTCCAAGAGGAAACTGGCACAGTGGACAGGAGGGCCATCTACTGATTGGTAGCATAATTTTTTTCTATTTACAAAAGGGAAAATCCCAGTACTCCCAAAGCTCCAAAATCCCAGAAAACCTTGCACCTCTCCAGCACCTTCATAACCCTTCATGGTGTGCCCTGCACTTCCCTATACATATCTGGGATGTGATCCTAAAAACATTTCTCTGGAATATCTCATACTGCCTTACTGCTACTGCTGGCATTTAATTCTAAGAAACTTCAAGACATAGAAATTATGCCTCAGGGACAAAGGCAAATCACCTGGGACACAGAAAAGTCTCAATGTACTTTTTATAAACTTTTCAAGCAGCCAGTTCACACTAGGGAGAGTTAGCAAATAAGGCAGCCTGCCCCAGGTTTTCTCAGATGCAGTGCACAATGGCAATATCGGCAGAGCAGTAGACCAGCAAGAACAACAGAAATTCCAGTGTAACTGACCCTGTGATTCTACTGTAAATCTCATCTTTGATTATGTTCCACTGTAGTAAGAGTAGGACAACGAGGCCAAATCTCCTCTTCGTCCTTTACTGATTTTACTCTTTATCTTACTGCACTAAATAAATACAAAAGTGGGTTTTTTTCAGTTGCAAAATTAAGCAATTAAGTGGATAAATAAAATGTAACATAAAGGATAATTGTTAACATAAAGGATAACCTCTATGTGCAAAATGATTTAGGGAAAAAATTAAATTAAACTTCCTAGGTTTTTTTGGTTTTTCTCTGTCCCCTTTTTAACATTTTCTAAATTCTAACTTAATTCTTGATTCCTGAATTATAAAATTAATGCTTTCTTCTTTCAAAATATTGGAATATAATTAAGGAATCAGCTAAATATTATAGTTGCTATTAAATGTTTCCTCAATTCTACAAGGCATCCTAGTAACAGAAACTAATGAATTGGTAAAAATAGTAAAGTAAGCAAAAAGTTTACAGAACATATGCATGATCTGTCAAAAGTGCTAGCAGACTAATTTAAAAATTTTAACTCACACCTGGTGCCAATGACAATATCCTTATAATGCTGAATAATTTATTTGTCATGTCCAGATCATTTCCATCATAAAAATAGCTGCTTTATTAAATAATGAATATATGCAGTTAAGAACATCATCATGAGGATAATTCTTAGTGATAGATATACTGGCTAAAGAGTCTTAAGGAACCCAAGTGCTTTCCTAGAAGGAAAGTAATATCCTTGCTTAAAGAATGGTATAAAAATTTTTCAATTACTACATGTGAAATATTGAGCAACGTATTTTTATACTGATTGTCACAGAGATTTTGAAATAAATTTCCACTACACAACGCTTCACAGAGAGAACGTTCAGTTTAAGAGCAGTGTGACCCTTTGGGCAGATGTGGTAATAAAGTCAAAATCTCCAACAAGATGGTTTGTCTTCAGCGCTCTCTCACTTACTAACCTAATTAAATTAAATTATTTTATTGTTTAATGGAAGAGAGTGGTCTGTGATCAATAATGTGCTGATTTCATCTTAATTATTGATCTTAACTCATTAATATAGAGTTTTCCAAGTTCCTATTAACTCTGCTAACAATCTTGCAATAACTTTGACATGCCTTAATATTCTGCTAGTCTCATAGGTGGCATCAGCACCCTGAGAATATCCTCTGTTTAGACATTATGGAAATGCCACATTCTGTTGTCTCTTCAGTATATGGTATGAAAATACTTTCTCTATGCTAATGTTTTGCCTTTAGCAGTTTTTTTTATCACTTGGCAAGCAAATACATCTTTATGCTATATGCAAATATTCATCCGCAAACATTTTAATGCCACTGCGTAACCATCTACATTTTTTCAAAATGATTGAGAAATAATGTTTAATATTATTTTGGCTACTCCGTTTACAGGTGTGAATTTATATGCAGGGGGCTGCACAGTGCAAATACAACATCTGGATTAGGAAGCCACAGGCATACAAGTAGATACTTGTATAAATCTTGATTTTACGAAGCAGGTTTTTCAATCTTTCTGATACCTGCATATGCAGTGAGTTCTTATTAATTTCAGATTAACTTCTTTGATCTCATGAAATGTTCTTGCAATTCATTTCAAATCAAAACTGCATGCAGACTTCTCTGAGTGAGTCAGTCACCATCTCCTCCACTAACTGCTGGAACAAAAAAACAAAATAGCTCAGGAAAAGACGCTTTTCTGTTGTTTACTTAGTAAGAATGGAGATTATTTCTTAATCACTCTTGGAGAGAAAAGGATAAAGTCTACATTTGTGAAATGTGTCTAGCTGAACAACATAGATGAAATTACATGTTTGGAAGCTGAAAGTTTCATCCAAAGGAATATGAGAGGAAGGAACCATTTGGGAAGAAGGAGTCAGACTTTAGGAATTGAAGAGTTTGAAGACCTTGAAGAAGGACTGAAGGTAGGAAGATACGAGCAAAAATAGAGGTAACTACTGAAGAACTAATTATTAGGATATTGAAGAAGCATAGGAAAAAAAAAAGAGGCATCCAGCTCCTGAAAGATGAAGAGATGCTTCAGTGTAAGGCACTCAGGCTAAAGTGCTCCATTGTATTTATATTGCTGAATCTGCAGGATAACCCAAAGTAATTCATAGTGCATGCTGAACAGTTTGTGTTTTGGCACTAACCACAATTGCCCATTTGTCACTCTCGAGGAAAACATCTCATCTTTTATATGGGACATTCACATGTCTGTTTCTTTACTAGTCTTAGAAAAGAAACTGCTATCTTCTATCACCCACTTAGTCTGAAAATGGTTGTCAGGCTCATGTATATGGTTGTGGTATAGCAAGAGAGACTTCAAGGAGCTTTCAATAGAGGAATGGGAAAACTGGTCAGCACTGAAGCAATGTCTTGATACTCATGGCGGGACTATCGAACTGTCTTACATTTTTTGCTGCACTCAGCCTCAAGGCAGCCAGTCAACAGCAGGCTGAGAGCAAAGCTGAATTGCAGGTACAATCCTTTGTAAGGTCAGGTACACGGTGTCATAGCAGATTCATATCACCATCCAGTGGTGGAATTGTATTGTCAATCCATGTAGAATGGTCAGCAGCTGGCAGAAATGGTTATTTTTAGCTATGAGACCTATGTGGAAGCTGAACACAAAGAGCTACACATTAATTGGCTCACTTCCATTTGGTTGTCACCTAAGACATTAAAATGACTTTCGCTGCTTTCCACAGACATATTGTGCCAAGCTGTGTTGTAATCATCAAAGTACACACACGGTTTCCACTAGAGAGGTCTGTAATTGTTACAGGTTTAAGGGGAGTGTAAGTTAGCAGCAGCTATGAGTGACCAATTTATATAGAGCAGAATCAACCCTGTGGTTTTTTGAAAGAATGAGATTTGTTCTGAAAATCTATTCAATTCCTGACACCTAAGTCTGATTCAGTGATAGATGGCTGTCAGGCAATTCAGTGAAAATGGATCTTGTAAAGGAACTGTCATATGTAAGGCCGTCTGCAGCTACATTGTTAGAACGTACCTCCCTTTCCAGATCTGAAATGATTTTCACTTATTTATGTTTATTAACGTGAATCTCAAAATCCTCTTTACCATCTTTTTAAAAATCTCTTTCTCTCCTGTTTAAAATATACTACCCCAGTGTTCTATCTTCCTGTTCTTTCTGAATTTATTTTTTCTATATGTTACAGCTTGACCATCACAGCTTGTTTTGGCTGTCTTGAAGGCCTAATGTGCATTTCATCTTTTAAATGTTTGCATGCTCTATAATCAAGTCTTATTGTGCCATTTCACTTCCACATGCATCCCCCCTCTTGAAGCTTTTTGACATATGCTTAATTTTGCCTTTTCTTCAGTACAGACTATGGGCAAATTTCATATTTAAGAGATGCTCTTTATCCAGGGAAAAAAACCTAGGCAGGTAAAAACTCATATTACAAATCAAAATGCATTGCATTGCAGCAACTTCTGTTGGTCGGGTGCTTCATAATTGGCTGTTTGACTGTTAAAATATAACTATTTATATGTTAAATATATTAAACTGTCATAAACATTTACAAGATTGTCTCCAGAACAATGTGAGACAGTACTTCACCCTTCAGCAAGTTACTAGAACTGGTTTAGGATCTAATTGCAGGGACAACATATACCGAAGTAATGGAAACAAGGAAGAAGTCAAAATATGTTGCCATCTTACCCTTTACCATATTTCAGTGTATTTCAATCCAATAGAATTAAAAGTAATTAAACTGTCATGAAAAATTCTCAGAGTATTAGATTTTTATTTGTGAATATTTCCAGATTTGAATTAATTCATTAACTTTATTAAAAAAAAAAAAACCTGCTTTTTTTCTCATCCGTTTTCCATAAATATATGTAAAGTTTAAAAAAGAAACTGCATAAGTATCATGCTATTATAAAATGAAAACAGTATAATTTCCGTGAAAATGTTCTGTTGTAATTCAAATTATACACTATTTTTCTCACCTTATAACTTTTGGTATTTTGCATTATGAATGTGCGAAAGAAAATCTGCGTTGGATATAAATGAAACTCTTTCCATAATTTGATATGTCAATAGGCTTAAGGTCAAACATATTTTCTCATCATTTTCAATTCCTAAATGCTATTTCTTAAGGATTAGAAACGTAAGTCTACTCCTCTAATTATTTTGTTGGTTCATTATTAGCTAATCCTCAACTTTAACAGAAATTTAGCTCAAATTTAACCTCATCACAGTTGAATTAAGCTCCACATTTCTTCTGTGCTTTAGAAGGGGTAGAATAACAGCTTTTGCAGCTTCTTTAGCATTTAAGATTTGTGTGAGTTAACATAAACCTGACTGCAGAATAAGCTGGATCAAGAAAAACAAACTGAATACTTCACTGTTTCTTGGCTGCTTGGTGAGGTCCCACACCCACGAGCGCAAAAGACAGTGTATGAGACAGAAGACATATACTTTATGAAACAGACATTATTAGGAATACCTAGTGAAAGGGAGAGTTAGTTTTCCAGATTAGGTTTTCAAAGATTGTTGAAATGCTAAGATGTATATCAATCACTTGTTTTGGTTTGGTTTTCATTTTAAAATTAGTTTTATGTTCACCGAATGAATATATCTCAAATATTAATGAATATACACGGCCTTAGGAAATACATCATAAACCATTCAATTCCCGCTCCCCCCGCCCCAACTTTACTCATTCACTGCAAACTGCTCTGCAATGTCATTGGAAGTCTCATAATCACCAAAAATGACAGATTACAGTCTTTGAGTATGGCTGAATTACACTCAGCAAAGGACCAGAATGTTGAAAGGGGCAAATGTAGCTCAGCACAAACAACAGAACTTTCTAGGGGCCCCAAGCTACCAAAGGGTCAGCAACTCCTGCACAAAGCAGGAGAACCTCTGAAGCTGCTCTGATTTTAGAAATCTGTAATCATTGGTTCTTGAGAATCCACTGAGAATCTGGTGCTTCAGACAAAGACACTACACATGTGGGTAGTGTGCAGCCCATTGAAAATGCCAGCAGAGACTCTGCTCCAGCCGACATTTCTTCTCCAGTCCTTTTGGATTGAATTCTGATCCTTTCACAGCAGTGCAGAAGAATCATATCAGGATTAAAGACCTGCTTCACTCACTTTAGTGTATCTTTATAGCTTGCCACATTTCATCCTGCCAGAGCTGGTGGAGGCGCCTAGGGCAGAGAGCACATCTTTCTGCTCTCTTCTGTCATTTTCTTGCGCTTATGTCTTCTCTGTTGTGTTGATGTCGATTGCTCCTGCTGCCTGCTAAAACTCTTCTAGTTCTCTTAAAATGCTTTCCTAGTTCTCTTAAATGGTTTTTCTGGTGTACTAGTTGGTTTTCATTGACAGAGGACCCCTTATTTACAAAGTCCCAAATGCTTACTTTCTATTGTAGACATGGTGATGACTTTTAAAAACTCTTAATCAGAAATGGTATTTTCTTTACGTTGCTCAAAAAATTTTATTGATGCTTCTACTTGCAGCTGTCTCCTTTTCACCTGAAATAGAAAACTTGCCGGCATTGCATATCTTATGCATTAGAACCAAGAAAACGTTTAAGGCATGTAATTTTTTTTTTTTTAAATAATGGCAGAGTGGGCTATCTTTTATTCCTACAGATCACTTTCCTAACACTAACATCACCTCATTCTGAACAACTGAACAACCTTCTGAACCAATCTGAACAACAAGTAAGAGTTTCAAGAAGATTTGTTTCAAATTAACTGATTTAGAGCTTGCTTTGTCTGCTACTCTTGTCAGATTGTCTTTGTATAAAACTGTTCAGGGATGTCACTTAGTGGTGTAATATCTTCTAGACACTTGCCTCTGGCTCTGCCTTTCCCTTTTTTTTTTTTTTTTTTTCTTTTTAAAGCCTGTGCACATCTTCATTAGTCTCTCTGAGGGTATGAGGGTGACTTAGTCCTATGGAAGCTTTCTTTGAAACAAGCTTACCAACTTCTTTTGGTGGTTTTGTTGTTATGTCTACTTCAATTGTAAGCAGTTTTTTCAGTTTTGCAGTTCTAGTCATCTGATCCATGATTTCCATTACTGACAATACATTGTTTTAATTGCTAAGGTCACAGGTTGGGGTTTTTTTCTCATTGCACAGTTTTGTTTCCTTACTCCCCATATGCTTTTTTCAGTATTCACTCATTGGTTTTAACATTTGGGCATCTTCCTTTTAAAGTAGAAGCTAGTACAGAAGAACTGTACTTTTACAGTTTAGCTTATTCTAATTCATGTTTTCTGTCCTGCAGCCTGACTCATATTGGGGAATGTGCGTAAAGCTTCATGAATAATGACAAGATAATTGGCTTTTCTTTAGCACCTCCGCCACTCCAGAAAACATTTGGCCATCTGATTAAGAAGTCAACTAGAGCACAAAACAGTGTCTTTAAATTGTTTCCTGACCAGAGATGGTATATATTGCTGTATTTTTGATTATGCCTGGACGAAGCTGCCACCCCACATATAAGAGATTCTTGAGGAGAGTTACAGCTTCAGGTTCTAGCTTCAAACCGTCTCACCTTCCTTACTAAAAAAACCCAGAAAAAGCCTGAAGGACTACCTTTTCTACCTCAAGAGAAACTTTGTAATAAGTTATTTAATATGTTATGAAAATAAAATAATATTACTGTGAATACAGAATTTTACAAGGGCAGTAGAGAATGAAAAAATTCACGTAAAATTTGTTTTGGATCTTCTCTTCTTCAAATGGACTGAGCAAAATTATTATGACTTTTCCCAGAAACTATGGGACATGATAATAAAAAAGAATAAAATGACAAGTTAAGAATAAATTAGATACACTCTTCTAAATTAAATTCTGGTTTTTTCTCTGTGTTGGAGCTGGGGTTTTCAAATTGCTTACTTCCATTTGAAAACTAATACTTCTAATTTTATTATTATGTACATAACAGTTACAGAATACAATTTATGGAACTATTCCATAAATTAGAAATTAAAAACTTAAAATCAAAACCAAACAAACTATAAAACTTTAATTAAAGAACACAGCATGTTATGCTTATTTCACGGACAAGCAATAGTATAAAAGAGCTTCTCTTTTTTCTTTTCTTTTTTTTTTTTTTTTTTTAATAGAAACACTTAAATGAGTAAATGCTTATCCCAGTAGAATAAATTTTATTAGAGACTGGTTAAAAGACCTTTTTTCCATAAGGATCTAGTGACAAATAGGAACTTCTTATTTCCTTTTCTCTTTCTGATTGTTTTTCAAAATGAAATTGATTAATTTGAATTTACAGACAGTTAAAAAAAAAGAAATGAAATAAAATTTGTTGCAAAGCAGTAATCTATTCATAACACAAAATTGCATTTAAAGAGGTTACAATGAGAATGTATTGAATTATTCATTGAAAACAATGTATCCTTTGAATCTGGCCTCTGCGTGTGGTTGCCAATTGTCAATGAGCACTCATGAATTTTATTAATGCAATTTGTTATTTAAAATCTTTGATGGATTGCACATATGAAGATACTTATGCATATAGACTATATGTGAGCTCTCTGTTGTATTAATTTATTCAAATGTTCACAAAGCAGAATTCTTTTTCTTTTTTGCTTTGGTCATTTACAAACACCCTATGTAGTTACCTTTTGCTATTTTTAAACATCATAATTTGATCTGCATTTTGAAAGATTCAGAGTCAAATTGAATCAATTCATAAACTTGTCTTAACTTCAGGGAAATGACCTTCTCTGATTTGTTGGTTTGCTTATTTGTTTTAAAAATAAAGATAATATAGCTTCTTTAATACACAAGGCTTACTTATGACAATGACAGAATATCAGCCTAAGTATCAAAATAACATAACTATACTTGGGGTCAAGATGACGAAGAAATATACTGCAATCTTTTCTCTTTCATGGGAAAATGGCAAGTAATATAAAAAGATAACTTTAATATGGAAGAAAACTACACACACACACAAGTAACTTAAAAATTCCCCAAGACCACAAGTGATGGGATTTCCTATTATACTCATCATTAGCATTTAGCTTTTGTTTGGAAACTAAAGTCTGGAAGAAAGAAAAGAAGTGTGTACATGTCTTATGTCTTTTTTTTCCTATGAAATTGTATTTTTAAATTCTTTTTGTGAGGGTCATACACATTTGCACTATTTGATGGCAACCATTAGCTTTTGTCTCAGTTTTTCCAGTAATGTGAATACATGCTTTCATGTATGATCAAGATGATAATGGAGCTGCTAAAAGCCTACAGTCCTTTTTAAATTTTTTTTTTTTCCCACAAACTTCATGAATTAAATTAGTTGGATTCTTTTTTTTCCTGCTCAGTTTTTTATGCCATCACTAACATTTTTCCACAGTCATTCATCACATACATTTAAACCATTGCTGTCTGCACACGCTATGCTTTCCTAACCTTTTTAATTTCTTTGATTGTCACACCACCAACAAACTGGGAACTAGGAGCCTGCTATACTATGTAAAGCAGGGACTAAATAACATTTTCAGGCATCAAACACTCTCATTGAACCTATGAAAGTTTTACTGCCTGTCATTATTCTCAGTGGTTTTTGTCAGTTACAAATTTTATGTGCATTATTGCTCCTAGATGAAGAGTAATTTTTTTTGTTATAGATTGTAATTTAAGCTTATTAATTAATTATATATGTATTTACTGACATGTATTGTCATGATACTGTTTGTCTCATTAAGTGTTTTTGTTTTGATGTTGATAAGAAACTTTCCATGTGTAACATATTTCATGTATCTAAAAGGAGCATTGCTTTAACCAGTTACACTCTATATTTGTGTACTGGTTTGGGCTGGGATAAAGTTAATTTTCTCCACAGTAATTAGTATGAGGCAGTGTTTTGGATTTGTGCTGGAAATAGTGTCAGCAGTTCAGGGATGTTTTTATTATTGCTGATCGGTGTTTATACAGCATCATGAACTTTTCTGCTCCTCACCCCACCCCACCAACAGCGAGGCTGGGGGTGGAAAGGGACACAGCCAGGCCAGCTGACCCCACTGACCAAAGTAGTATCCCATACCATATGGGATCATGCTCAGCATACAAATCCAAGGGAAGAAAATGGAAGGGGAAATGTCTGTAGATATGGTGTTTGCCTCCCCAATAACTGCTATTCGTGAGGGAGCCTGGCTTTCCTGAGAATGGCTAAACAGCTTCCTGCTGATGAGAAGGGCTGAATGGATTCTGTTTTGCTCTGCCTGTACATGTGACTTTTGTTTTATCTCCATCTCATCCCACAAGTTTTCTCTTTTTTCCAATTGTCTCCCCCACTGCACCAGAGGAGAGTAGGCAGTAGTTGCCTTGTGCTCAGATGCTGACTGGGTAAAAATAGCAATTTGGTCAGCATTGGTCAGTATTACGGACACTATAGCTTTCTTTTTTAGCCATTTTTCTTTGTTGGAGCATTGCATTTATCACACAATTAACCTTTCTTTTGGGGTTCTGTCCAAGTTTTCACAGTCATGCTTAATGCAGATGTGTGCTTGCTGTTGGAGCATATACATTTTTCTTCTGATATTTGCATGTCATCAAAAGAAAGGTAAAGATAAAAAAGCTGTATTCATTTAGGCCCTCAATAGATACAGTCAGGTGTCTGTGCTGCTCTGTCAGTACTAATTCTATTGATGCTTATATTTTTTAAAAAACACTGCAGCCAACCAAATAATATTTTAAGAATTCATACTTTTTTTATTAGTAAAAAACTATGTGCGTTGTGAATCCCAGTAAAAAAAACACTCCCTATTTAGTCTATAAAATTTCTCTAGTTATTGTAAAGCAATAGGTCTCTCCAGAGATTGAAACAAAATGCCAATATAGACATCTCTGATATGTGGATTAAATGAGCTCTCTCTCCCTCCCCCATCATAAGTATCTGGTTGAAATTAGGTGAGATATATACCACACACATAGGATTTTGTGTGAACTTTCATTATATCATACTGCTGCTATTGCAATTTACTTCTGCCTGGCCTCTGTAACAAATCTATGGTCTCCTCACATTCTGTTCAGTGCGCTGCTGCTGCAATGGGTAAAGACAGCTATCTACCTTCCGTGGTCAAAATTGCTGAACTGCAAAGAAATGAGAGAATATAATTTCCCAGCTATTGATTTATGACCAGCTTTAAATTTTTGCTGGTGCTTGTTTTACTTGAATTCTAGCTTTACTAGAATTTTTTGCTTCTTAGCCTTGTTATTATTGGTTGGCTTGCTGGTTGGTTCGTTGGTTTTCAAGTCAGATTTTCAGGATATTTGAAAAGTACAATGTTCTTCTCAGAGGATCTTGGTGTCAGCTTAGAACTACATACATTACACTGATTTTTACAATTGAGTCAGGAAAAATGATTGCTACATTCCTCCTTTATATACACCTCAATTTATCTGATTTTACTTGGCCTTCCTTCCCATCATCCACAATGATGTGGTACCACAATCTACAATTTATATATTTACATTTCTCTGTGTTTTCAAGCCTCAGAATTGTACTCCTTACTGGTGTACTTTACCAGGCATAATATAAAACTTATAAAGTGTTTGCAGAAAATATGTTAGGATCTTATTTTTCTGTGGATATGCAGTTTGAATCTCTTTCTATCTAACAGTCTTTACTTAAAAGCAGAAAATAAAATTAAGAAATTAGACTACCCCTGTGCTTCACAGAAGACTGCAATTTTATGGCCATTTAGCATTTTTTAACCTTTTTGTTTGTTTGTTTGTTTGTTTTTCTTGCCAAGTCTTTCCCTGAGCCACAGATGCCATTTCCTATTCAGCTGTTGCTCTGTTTCTCACAGACACCCTGCAGATCATATGGGTACCATTCCAACCCAAATTGAGTCATTTGAGTAAGAAATAGCTTCTCAAAATCTGTTACTGTTTCCTTTGCATTCTTTACTTTACTCAGTTTGTTGGCTGTTTTGTTGATTGGATTGGATTTGTTTTTTCCTTTTTAACCTATAGTTCAGATCCTTAATACAGACTAATAAATATGTTTGATTTTAAAACTGTAGCCATAAAAATGTTGTCACATCTAAAATGATAACCAACGTTCAGTCCAGCTGAGAAAACTAATTTCTACTGTTTCATGTATGATGCCATTGTAGTTGTTCATTACTTTCATTTTTGTTGCTTTAGTTCATTGCAAAAAAAAAAAAAGAAAAATTGGTTCTGAAGTAATATATCTTTCTATATTATTTCAGTGGCAATTTTTCCTTTTAAACAAATTGAATATTACCACTTTAATATTCATTGTAAAGGAAAATCCTTTAATTTCTCCTCTTCACAGTATTTAGAATTTAGAATCAATAGTACCTATCCATGTGGCCTGAAGACAATTTATAAGAACCTTTTAGAACTCTCAGTTCTTTTTTCAATACAAATAAATAATTCAGTGTGGTAGAAAGAAAATTTTTGAAATAATACTGGCCAAGGGCTTCCAATTATCTTTGGGCAGGCTTGAAAACGGGACTAGTGCATGTTACTTTATCAATGAACCTTTCAACCCAGAGATGGCTAACATAAATAAAATCACCTTAGTTCTTCATCGTTTTGTTTGTTCTACAGTAGTAAGCAAATTAAGAAAGCAATATCCAGCAGTACAAAATGAGGCCAAATATGGTGGTTTTGTCATAGCGATTCACAAAAGCCTACACCATCCCCATCACACACACGCTTTTTCACACACCATTATTAGAAGTATTCCCACTGCTAAGTCATATACTAATACTTTAAACAAACATAAACATATTTCTTATCTTATCAAAAAGATGATTTTTCTAGCCTTCCCTTTGATGATTGTGAGTCTGTCCACTTTTGTTGTCTGCTGGAAACCCTAGAGGGTCTCTGAAAAAGAACATGACACAACTTTGGGGACCTGAGAAATTTGAAGATCTGTTTTCCTTTATTTTTCTTGACTTTCCAAGAGCTCCTAAACTACTGAAGTTGTTCAAAGGCCTTACAGAAAATCTTGTGTCTCAGAAGACTCCTGCTGTGCTTTAATGCCTTAAATTTATCACCATGGTGTCTGCAATTAGTGAACACAACCTAAAACTACCTAATTCTTAAAAACCATCTAATAGATATTTCATATTTTTAACAAAATTACCTCTGATCTGTGAAAATCATATCACACACAGGTGTGACACAGATGTTATTTATAGACTTCATTAGACTTTTTAGTAGAGCATTTGAACACAGGCACTTTACACTTGTATGGACATACCTCAAAAGGATTAATAAATCCTTGTGGATCATTTCAGCTTTCTGGACACTGCTCTATCATGTAATATTCCTGGGGTTCCAGGGTTACCTATTTTTTCTTTCCAGCAGCGTTTTGCAAATTGGAGAATCTTTACTCTCAATCTGCCCATTTATTTACTGCAATAACAATCCCATTCTATATTGAAAATTAGTCTACTCTGAAGCTTAAATATTGTTTTATGCTTTTAATGGTTTCTATATTCCAAGTGAAAACTAAGATTTATGATGCCCTGGAGATAACACTTGGTTTCAGTCCTTCAAAGAGAAATGTTACATTAAAGACAGTGTTGGTAACCCTGCAGCGTATCAGGAATTTATTACGAAATATAAACTGCACAAGAAACAGGAGATAACAGTGAACATTGGCAAGGAACTGACATAGTGTATTTATTTTTTTGGTTTAACGTGGAGTTATGAATATTTATTGCATTTGTGGAAATTGCAGTTTCTGAGCATAAAACAATTTTTAACAGTTGAGCTGCTTTTACCAAAATGTAACTCTCCAACTCATGTCAAGTTCTCAAAGCATTCTGTGTATATCACCATTCAGGAGGCTGCTAAACACCTCCAGGGTGTTCATCAGCTGTCTTGCAACAGAAAGATTTATCTTTTCCTTTTCATATATAATGTTTTTATAAATTCCATTTAATAAATGAAGCCCATTTTTCGTGTCACTTTAAGCAAAAACAGCAAAGATTTTCCATCAGTTATTACTGTGTGCTTTATCTTTCTCCAGCAAAGACAGCTGCTGAGCATTCTTTGATTAATATGACAAATCCCTGATTGGAAGTTTTCATCTCTGGTATCCATTAAATTAGAAAGCCGTATAGGTGGACTTGTGTCTCATCATCTGAGGCTCAAATCTGGACTTTCAGGTGAACAAATAGAAAATACCAAGGCAAATGGAAAAAATAAAGGCCAAGCTAGATCAAAGTGAGCATTGGAAAAACAACAGGTTAAAGCTTAGAGAAGAAGACTAGGTATCAGCAGAACAGCCACAGAAAGAACAACTGGGCACACCTTTGTCACATTTTGGAAAGTGCTGGTATGGCACGATTAGAGCAGGAATCGCCAGTTCAGAAATGTTGGCAGAAACAGTAAAATTGGATGACTGACAAGAATAGGCCAAACTGTATCTCCTATGATTATGTGAAATAGTGATTCAGGCAGCTATGTAGAAATATAACTGCCAATGAGTTAAGAACATGAGAAATCTTTAAAAAAAGCAAACAAAAACCACCACCACCAGAACAACAGTAACAAAATCCTCACACAAAGAATGTTGAAAGACAGCATTGCAAGAATCAAAAGACAGAAAGCAAGCGGACTTTGCTTTTAATAGTGTGTGAAAGAAAAAGAGGAAACTGTTATAAGGTGTTTAAAAGTCTTTTTAGACTACTGCACCTGACTATCATAAACTATTGTAATCAACATAACCTGTGTCTGCACTGATATACCAAAAACTTCCTGGAATCTAGTCACTGCAACTTAGATCTATAAACTTTTGGCCCTTGAGGCAGGGTCTCACAAAAATTAGGGTGCAAGGGCTGTTGATCACCGTTTGGAAAAGGTTAATTTGTATATTTTACAAAAATTTCTTACATTTCAGTGATATAAAAAAACCTGAATAATGAGCCATAGCATGATGTATCCTAACAGTACCAATTTAACAAAATTTTTAACTGTTCTGCTGCTATAAAACTATAGAAGGTTTGTTAGCTCAACATCCTTTTTTACTAATAAATTGTTTTCCTAGCACCATCAGTTTATTTCCGTGTTCTGTGATTAGAGCTACACTGCTTACAAGTTTAATCATAGTGGTGTGAAGATGCTCTAAGAACAGAGTTAATTACTATGGCATGAAGAGACCCTTTGGCTGAAAGGAGTCCTCTAAAACTCACAGTGATCTTTTCCAGTTGATCACTGACTAAGGTCTTTATAAAAATGCAGTTATGCTCAGTGAGTCAAAGTTCAATTTCATAAATGACCTTAAAATAGCAGACAAATAATTAGTTATGGTGTGCAGAGAATCTGGAGAATGCCTTTGGGGTTTTTGGGGGTTGTTTGTTTTTGGCGTTTTTTTTAATCTAGTCTGGTATCTTTTTAACCTTGAAAAAACAGCGTGATGTCAAAGAACTGAGTCTGTTTTTAAATACCTCTAATTACCAGCCTTGCAAATCCCTCATATAATAATAAACTGTCTGAAATACCAAAATACCCTTGTGGAGTCTGGTCAACCAGCTTTTACTCCCAGGGTACATTCTAACTTACAGAGGCACTGTGAAAGTCTTAGACACTCCACTGGAATGCAGTTCTGGACAATTATTTCCATTATTTCAGAAGGAATTCTGCATGCAGAGTGCCTATAGATTCAGACTAACACAAGTACTTCTAGCAAGTAAGTCACTGCAATATTGGATTTCTCAAAATAAAGAATTATTTAGCCTCTTCATCAAAAATACAAAAGGCAGAAGTGAAACAACGTGGCAAGACTGTCACAGCTTCCCCACCACAGTACTGTATGACTTTAGCACAAAAGTATTTTCCAACAAGAAAGAACCAGGACAGAACCTAGGTCATGGTAATTCCACTTTCTAAAATGCTGGAAGGCATCTCCTGAAAAACTTATGTGGCCCTAGGATTTTCCTATTTGTGTCTCTTCTGAGAGGCTGCCAGTACCTGAAGGGCACAACAAAATCCCCAGAACTAGTTGAAACAGAAATGCAGACTAGCAATGGAAAATTTGAATGGTTTTGTCACCAGCTGTCAATAGAGCAAGCTTTAATGTTTTCCTGTTTGAGAACTTACAGGGCTCAGAATTTAATTGTAAACTGTCCTGCTGCTTTTTCCAATATGCCCTTTGTTTCAGAGTATTTTAAATAGCTCCTTTTTTTTTTTTTTTTTTTTTTTTTTTTATGTTTGCCGAGTGTCCTATAATTTCACATCATGTTTAAATTCAGGCCCTACAGCAAACACAGACATTTTGTTGGTTTATGGTATTCAAATATCCATTCAGCTGTTTGGGATGATGCTACTTTGTATGGCCTTACTGCATCGCATGACTCACTGCTGTCTTAAGAGCAGTTACAGGAATTTTCATTTAGTGAAGAAGTGCAGACTGTATTTCTTTTATTTCACTAAGATGCTTCCTATTACTTATTGTATTCTCTTGACAGTAATAAATTTCATAATGGTTTCTAGATTTCAAATCAACTATTACACTATCTAGATGGAACAGTAAATCAATAATTGATGATATACAAATCATATCTAATAGCTGGAATGCAAGCTGGAACGCTTAAGGTGTCGCACTCAGCAATCACTGTAATATTTTTTGAAAAACTAGCAAAATTCTATTAAATCAATAATAGATCAACATGAATATATTAAGACATTTTCATAAGCAAAGAGGACAGAGCTGAGGAGAAAATGTACTTTATTATGCCCACACTTAATGATCCTTATTTTTGAAAACGTGATGAATCAGCATGCTTTATCACATAGCTTGTTTTCTACATTTCTTTTGGTGCTCCCACTTTCAAAACCAGATAAAACTGGATTAAAGCTTGGTGAAATACTCTTACAATAGGGGTTAACACTTGTGTTTCAATAGCTCTTGGTGCATCATAGCTTTGCTTAGGAGAAGTTTCTAATGGGAAAAATTATCCTGTATTCATTTTTATGTTGTACTCAGAGAGAAGCATAAGCGCACAGTAAACCTTGACATATGGTCAATATAACTAGAAAATCAAATATTAGTATAGAGAAAATAAAAATTAAACCTCAATTCTGATTTTGTGCTTCACTCTGCACTTATTCTCATTGGGCAAATCAGAGATTGGAATTCACAAGGATTGCACAATCAAGCTTTAGTTCGCTTATTAAAAGATGGTGCCCAAGTACAAGCCGATTTTCATAAAGTCATATAATCAAGCAATATACCATGAGGTTCTGTAGTTCATTGAAGTTTTAGTAGTCAAATGAGTATCTTTTATTTTCTTTTTTTATTTTTTCCCTTTCCTTTTAAAAAAAGAATAATAGATAGAGCTATAGTTCTTACTGCTGATTTTCCTTCAAATTTTGATAAAATAGATTTGGTAACAAAAAAATCAATTAATTAGAAGTTAGCTCACATATTCATGAGGTATCCAGGGAAAAACCAATCATATTTTTCATGTCCTTGAAATATTTTCAAGGTTCTTCAGGCCTCCTAGATTAGTTAGCTAGGAAAAAAAAAAAAAAAGAGCATGGATATAAAGCCTCAAAAGCTTTCTTATGTTGTCCAAACCCTGTTTCACTGCAGATAAAGAAAGAAAAAGTGTGATGCTTATAATTTATTTCTGTGGTCTGTCAGAAATGCCATAGAAGTCATTAAAATATTTTGTTAGAAAAATTTAGAAGCTTGTTTTCTAGACACAGAAAAAACACGGGTTGTAATTTTGCAAAAAAAATCATCAGTTTAAGAGTTCTTGTAAATATGTCTCTTGTAAAAAAAGGTATTAAATGGTCTGTCCTGATATGCTTGGAGAATAAATATTTTGATTTCTCCCACATTGTTTTACTGACAGTAATATACACTAGAGCCAGGGAAATTAAAACAGGGAAAGGCCCATGACATTAAGCAAAGAGCAGAAAATGTCCCATTTTGCATTAAATTTATTAAAGGATATCTAATTTCCTCAAATATAAAATATGTGCAGAACTATAGAAGTTCAATGACCAGCAATGATTTTTGGGGTGTTTTTACCTTTGTGGGGAGTAGTATAAGTACCTGGTAAACTGATTTTTCAAGTAATATACAGACTACATGCTACACAACATAAAAAATATATGCCATTTCAGAGAGTTCTTATTTGATTATAACCTTGTTAATTCTATCAAAATATTAAATACTGAAAAAAACATTTAAAGTTCTGTGCATCGTAATATACTAGGTAAAGTCTCAGAAGTCTCTTTTCTTTAAATAATCTCTAGATTTTACAGATGAAAGCTGAGTCTCACCTGGCAAAGGAAGCTTGAAATGCTTAAACATGCATTTCTGTCCTACAAGCATCATGAAAAGAATCTGCTTTTGCAAGTTGTTTGCTTCATGACATAATGTACCAACTGGCTTGCTGAAAAATTGGACAAATTCCAGTCGAACAGCTACTATTCAAATTGATAGTGACAGCTCATCCTGAAAAAAATGTTATTTTCGAATGATTGATATGAACTCAAAGGGGTGTGAAGAACTGTAGTGTTCATATTGCTCATGAGCTGTTGACAGTTTGGCACATCTCTAATGCTGATTAGAAACAAGCCAGGACGCTGCAGTTTGCATTCACATTAAGCTTACAGACCACATTCATTATTTGATTCATTGGAACACTCAGTATACTAAAATATGCCAAAATTTCAAAATCAAATGACCTTTCTATCGAGTATCTCAATATCTGTGATAACAGTATTGAGTGATAAAAGGGATAAAGTGGAATATTAATAAATATTAATTAAACTGAGAAAGTGACCTTGGTGATATTCAGTGAACTGCTGATGTCTTTAGAGACATAAAACAATGAAAAACCATTGAAAATGGAATTTGAAAAACTTGCGTACATTCTTCACATTTGACCTGTAAATAGAGGAGCTGGTACTTGTGAGTGATTTTTTAGTGTTTATTTTTACATTTCACATTTCACCTGTGCAGATGTTAATGCCACTAGTATTATTTCCTTAAGAGCCCTTTTGCTGACATCCTTTCTCTATGGCAGTGCTGATGCAGGCAACTAAAAGAAAGTGTTAATGTAACTTTTCTAGCAGGCCATTATTTCTCAATTGGTTCTGCAAAATGTCAGCATCAGCAAAGGCAGCTCCCACATCCACCCAAAAAATTGCTGGGATGTCTGTGTCTGAAGGCCACTCTGATGTATTTCTGTAAGATACCTCCTATTTATTAGCAGATCACTACTATTATTTCACACTGACCATACACACACCCCAAAATATGATGATCACTCTGAATTTGCAGCTGCTTTACAAGGTATTTCATTCCTAACTGCATACCAGAGACTACAGATTCCTAGATGCCATTTTTTTTCTAATTCCCAGTCATAAAGGAAGGAAAAAATTGAGAAAATGAGATGTTTCCCTAGGCTGAAGAAGTTTCTTTTCCCTCTCTAAGCAACTGGCAGATAGAAACCATCACCCAGAAGTCAAATGAAAGGACAAGACCCTGCCACCAAATATTGATAGAGTTCAGGAAGAGAATGACTATCTTGTTTTCTTAGATGCCAAGTGCTGAAGGCAGCCATATTTTCATTTGTCAAACCTTCCAAAAATTCCCAAGCATACTTCTGTATCCAGAGAGACAATGAATGGACTCTAGGCTACAGAGCAGCAAATGTGCACACCCTCTGTAGGAAAACAAATAGGTCTGGTATAGCAAAATGAAAGGGATGGTGATCTTCTCCTTGGCTTGATCAGTAGGAGCCAGAATTGTAAACGTGTTCTGAATGACCACAGTACAAATGTGCACTGTATTTTCATTAACAACTCCATGTTCACCAGTACAACAAGGTTTGGGGTTCTCTCAGTTTTACTTTATTATGGTACAAGAAACATGGGCTGATCCCCATACTGTGAGACAAGGTACAAGCTGAAACTGACCCACAGATTCAGCAAAGGGGAAAGCACTACACAATAGGAATGCTCATTCACAGATCAAATTCAAGAAGTAGCATAAAAATGATAGCAGTTGACCCAGGAGAAAGTTTAACTTGCATTTCCAGTATTTATGCAGCACATAGCTCAAGCTCTCACTGACCTTGGCAGAATTATATGGGTAATACGGTCACTAGAGTGAACTGCCACAGAGTATTGTTCAATGTACAGCATTGTGTTTTCCTTTTCAACATTAGCTGTTTTATTGCTTCTCTGAATATTGCATATTTGAATGAATTTATAATTTTTGCCACTGCATACACAATGCATGCACATAAAATCTTATATTGGCTGAATTCCTTGACATAATGCCCCTCAAGTAGAATATAAGAGCAGTGGTGAGACACAGCAATCCCAGTTCTGATTAGTACTCCTCCATATTCAGCTACCAAAGAGGAACTTTGTGTGTACAGTGACCTTCTACATCTCTACTAATGTCTTGAAATAATAGAACTGACTTTATTAACTTTATTACATTAAGATTCAAAGTACATAGCGCTCTCTGTCACTTCAGTCTGAACAGTAGATCCAGCTTTAAAGGATATGTGAGTGGCAGTACAGATTTTGTGAATTTTGTGGTGCAATATCTCAAAAAGCAGCAGGAACAAATTGTTAGGACAGGAGTAAAGAAATGGTGAGGCCAGACTGTTCCTATTTGATTCTGTGCCAACAGCAATAAAGTCTGCCAGAGGGATATTATAATAAGTATTACAAAATAATAGATTTTTCCATTAAGTGTTATCACTTCTTCTCAAGATGTTATCTTAAACCCAAAGAAATAGCAAAAGCCATTCTAACAATTCTCCCCTTTCCTTCATTTAATAATTGCCATCATCTCCTTATATTAATGGAAGATAAGTACTGATAACAGGCAGCTTACATCTCTGTGACCACCTTCCCTTTAAATCTAGATGCCTAAATAAGTGTTTGGATCTCTCATCTCCCCTTGAACCTGGGGTTTAACAGCCAACTTGCACATAATCCTATTGTGCGCTGGTTCTCCACCCAGGGTTAGACAGTCACATTTATCACTACACATTGTGGATAGTGCTCCTAAGTTGTGTGAACAAAGTCTAGTGTTGATGATAGCTGCCACTTACAGCTCAAAAAAGCTTAAAAATTAATTTATATATGGTTTCTTTTGTGCACAGAGACTAAACGTACATGTAATGTACCTTTTCATTTCAACCTAATGCATCTTTTAATTTTTTTTCTCCTAACATGTACTTATTTCAAAAAAGACCAGTTCACATGCACTTTGCAGGTAATAGGGATTTTTTGCCTTTTGCAGATTCTTTCATTTTTTAAACAGAAATCACTCTGCAGCTTTTTTCAAAATTGAATGAAAATACACAAAAGTGAAAAATAGACACAAGAATGGCTGACAAATATACCACAGTTGCTTTCATTTATTGTTAAAAAAGCAAAAAGAAAACAACAGAAATTTTCTGACTTCCTTGAAGATATCTGATGTACGAAAAAGAAAAACAAGTAATAAAAATAGCAGATTTGTGCTTTCTAAGCTTTTTTCTCTCATTTCCCAGGTTGTGGGAACTTTTCTCAAAACAGTTAGTGTTAATGATTCCTCAGACAATATTTGATAGCTTAACTTTTTTCTTGTCATTATTTTTCTTTTTTTAAAATTAATTTCTTAATCAAAATAATTTTATATGAGTGGGAAAGTAAGTTAAGTACAGAAAAACACATATTCTCTATTTTTTCATGTGTTGTTAAAGGAATGTATTAAGGAACTTTGACATAACTTTTCCCTACTTTGGTTGTTTACACCCTTCTTTCCACAGGATAAAAAATTATTAAAAAATTAAAAATATAAATAACTCCAAGCCCATTTACTTCAGTAATGAAAATGATACTTTTTTCTTTTCTTTTAAGGGTTTATTTATTTTGTCATATTTCCTAGTGGGGGTTTCTGTTTGGTCATTGTTGTCTGGTAGTAACATTATATTAAGATGAACTTTTTTTCATTCTTATTCAAAAGTAAGTTGTTTCTTTTCAAAATAATTAAAAATAAGTAATTTTAGTATTTATTTATTGTATTTCTCAAACACTGATAATCAGATGGCTGTGGAGTCACAAGTAACAATAAGTAAAAATGTATGTTCCTATCCCACGGAAAAATCTTTGAAAATTTCTTCTTAGAGCATGACATGCAATATCATAAAAGGTTATCAAAAACTAACTAGCTATCCATTGATTCTTCCGTGATATGGTGTTTCACAGAAAATAGAGATGTTGCTGTTTTAAGGCAATATGGAACCTTTTTGTTCATTGTAATTCAGTCATGTATTACCTAGGTCTTCACCCAAACACTACTCCACAGCAGGAGTTTTGTGTGCACTTGGAAATGCAGAGGCAAACTGAGACATCATTAATAGTTCTAATTAGTGTTATGCTCTTTGCTATTGGGTTTAAGTCTTGAAGTGTGCCTTTAATA
This sequence comes from Acanthiza pusilla, assembly GCA_036630365.1. Lineage (NCBI taxonomy): Eukaryota > Metazoa > Chordata > Aves > Passeriformes > Acanthizidae > Acanthiza > Acanthiza pusilla. The sequence continues at coordinate 30,922,472 of JAXCHO010000164.1, forward strand.
GCTTGACAGGCAGAGATAAGCACTTTCCTTAACATCTAGAAATCCAAACAAATTAAAAAATACACAGCTGCTTTTTGAAACGCTTGTCCTTAATAGTGCTCTATTGTTTAGAGTTTGTGTGGGTGGTTTCAAGAGCTTTTGCTTTGGGGATTCCCGCTTTAGATAATTTACTCTACATTAAAAAAATAGAAACACTTAAAATAGGAAGTTTGTTACAATTGATTAATATTTGGGGGCCATGCCGTGTCTAGAGGTACCTGATCTGAAATCTTGTCTTGGAATAACTGTAGTAGCAGATTTCTGGAGCGCAGATAGATCCTGTCTTTTGCTGACCTTCTTCAGTCTGCGGACAGATTCTTAGAATCTCCAGAGCATGGTCTACATTAATTTCTGTGCTTGTGACAGAAACCATACAATTCTAAAGTACAGCATTTTAACTCTTCTTGTAAGATCCTGCTCACACAGGAGAATCCCCCACTTCCTGATTTTACATCTTACAATTGGGTATTTTTTTAAAACTCTCCAGATGAAAGAAGGCTATATTTATCAACATCATCTTAATGATCAAAGAGGCAATTTTGGGCCAAAAGCATTGTGTACAAGATTAAGGACTAAATACAATAAGCGTAGCAACTACTTTTTATTGGTGGTTATAACTAAGAGAAAAAAAAATAGGACTTACATAAATATTTGTGTTAATAAAACCCTGCAATTACATCAGTTTCAGAATTTTTCACTTTCATTTATTTATGCCTGGGATAATACTGTGCCTAGGACCTCTCTTTCTTTATCATGGAGAAAGAAATATTTTTTCTAATTCAATGCAGCATGAAAAACTTTCTGCTTTTCAGATTTTTCTTTCCCCTAGCTCTTTATTTCCCAGGCATAGTGATATTAGATCATCAAGCAAGAAATTTTTTTTCTCATAAATGTTGTGTCTAAGTGACAGCTTGTCAAACTTTCTGAGAAGGGTCAGACCACAGAGTTGATGATAAGGTTTATGAAAATGTATCAAAATAAGTTTAGTAGAAGCTTTTTGTAGATAATGGCATCTAAGGTTACTTTACTGCTTCTGGAGAGCATCTTTAGCATGTCCTGAACTCTGTGCTAATGCCTTTAGGCCTTGCTTGTTCACTTCTTCTATTGTCCTGCAGGGAAGCTCAAGCATAGTTTGGAAGGAAGCCACTGCATTCTGCAGATGTGAGCTGTGTTCAGCTATGATTATTGAAGAGTACAAGTGGAAAATAGAATTCTCAACCTATGCCTAAATGCAGTCATATTGCTTATTTAGATATAAATAACAAAATCATTTGTAAAGAAATCTCAGCATAACCCTGATACTAATTAGCACACTGTTATTAAGAAGGAGCTGCACTGTCATTCTTGAATAACAAGAAACGTGTGTGGCTTTGACAAATTCTTTCAGGTGCCCTTGAATATTGATGATGTCAAAGGGAATTAGGTATGTAGCCCAATACCCGCAGGAAGGAGTTAAGTGTGTCAAGAGTACTTAAATAGAAAAACTTTATGGTCTAAAAGTCCACAGGTTCTGTAGTGTGAAGTTTTTTCCATTCAAGGACAGCATACAGTGATCCTTTTGTTGTCCGAATAGCACAATTTTTGGAAAACTCTTGCTTTTTGAAGTAAGCAATCTTCTTTCCTTCCCTCTGAAAAACTGAGTAGTTAACCTGGTCTTAAAACAGCTACAAAATCTTGAATTCACTGAGGTCTGGATAAAATATGCAGCTAAAGATATTTGTATGTAGTGGGCTGACACTGGCTGACCCAGCAAAGCCTATCACTTTCCTGCACAACTGGACAGGGAGAGAAAATATAACAGAGGGTTTATAGGTTAAGATAAGGACTGGGAGAGATCCCTCCCCAAATACCCTCACAGACAAAACAGACTTGAATTTGCAGTATTAACTGAATTCACTACTAAGAAAATCAGAGCAGGATAATATGAAATAAAATATGACCTTAGAAATACCTTCACCCCACTGCTCCCTCCTTCCCAGCTCTGCCCCCTGCTCACCAGCAGTGCAGGGATACAGGGAATGTGGGTTACACTCAGTTCATCACCCGAGGCTTCTCCTGCTGCTTGGGAAAAGGAGTCCATGCCCTGCTGCAGCATGGGGTCCCTCCCATGTGAGACAGCTCATCACGAATTTCTCCAACCTGAGTCTATCACACAGGTAACAGTTCTCTACTGCCCTTTAAACGCAGGCTGCTCTAGCCTCAGGCCCCCACAGGGTCACAAGCCCTACCAGGAAACCTGCTCCAGCATGGGCTCCATTCCCTACACACCTCCCATAAGCTCACAGCCTCCTCTCAGGCTCCATCCTGGTCGGGCCGCTGGCTGCAGGTGGATCTCTGCATCCCCATGGATCGCCACGGGCTGCAGGATCACACTGCTTCACCACGGTCTGTACCACAGGCTGCGGAGAATTTCACTTCCAGCCCCTGAAGCACCTCCTGCCCCTCCCTCTTCACTGACCTCGGTGTCTGCAGAGCTGTTCCTCCCTCGTGTTCTCACTCCGCTCTTCTCTGCCTGCAATTACATCTGCACATAACCTCTTTTTAAATCTTCTTCTTAAATGTGTTATCACAGAGATGTTACCACAGTTTCCGATGGCCCTGGCCTTGGCCAGTGGCACATCCATCTCGGAGCCAGCTGGTGTTGACTCTGCTGGACGTGGAGTGATCTTCTGGCAGCTTGTCACAGAAGCCACCCCTGATGGCACCCCACCACCAAAACCTGGCCATGCAAACCCAATGCATTGCATCACAAAAACACAAACCTGGAGGAATTACAAGGGTGCCATTTTCTTTATCTGACAAAAAATTCTAGCTGGAGAATTTGACCTGGTAAAAGAAAACCAAGATTCATTCTTTTCTTTGACTGTAGATAGTACAGACCAACAGCTGCCTTCTCCCCAGCTGGAATGCCTTCAGCTGCTTAGCAACACGGACCCTAGGTAAGCTGCCTTAGTCTGGCAGGGGGGCTCTTGGCCTCATTGTAAGTGTCTTAGCTTTTTATCCTCTGAACAAGTGCATTTCAGTCTTTTATTGAATGTTTATTTGATAAAAAACTGCACAACTAGCTTCGGGGAGAAATTCAAATCCGAGTATATCCTTCCCTCAGGTAAGTGCTCTACTCGCTGAGCTAGAAAGTTATGGTCTGATAAGCCTTAAGTTATTTCTGCACAGTGGCACATCTTTCAGAGGAAAATTACCTGAAGTATAATCGTTAGGTGTTCTAGGAAATGACAGACTTTTTTTAACATCCTAACACAAAGAAGAGCACCGATGTGCGTGTGACCGTGGTACCACCAGCTTATTCTGCAAAAGTGTAAATTGTATTGCTGTCCCTCCAAATTTTTAAAAGAAAACAGAATTGTTCTGCTTTCCTGTGGAAGAAATAGCTATACATCAAGCCTCATGAGGCTGTGTGAATGCTGAAATAATGTAACAACTCCTTCAAGGTCTTGGAAGGCAATACAGTCAGTCACAGGCAAGTGAAACTGAAAGCCTCCTCTACCTAACAGCTGTTCATGTTTCTAGATAGGATAGTTTAGACATTTAATGCAATGGCTCTGAATGTGAATTGCATTGTGAGGACTCACAGCTTCCTGCATGAATGGTTCAGCATATTTGGAAAACTAACCTGGGTGTAGAAATTCCTTTTTGGAAAATGGGTAACTGAGAGTCAGCTGATGCAGGGCCGAACTTCAAAGAATCGAGTATTATAATTTTAAATTCTGGCTAGATGCTAATATTAGACTATTTATTTGCAAAATCAGGCTCATCATTTCTTTGGAAATATTTTCGCTTCTTTTCTTCTTTTCTTCAGTGAGACACTGTATTTATTTAGACTAAAAACATTTTAAAGTTACCTCTATTACATGATATTTTAGTAGACATCTCATCTATTTTTAATAGGTAAATGAATTCATAGGTAGAATTTCACTTTCGTCTGACTATCAGGATGACATCAGAGGCAGAAGGAGATCAAATCTTCGATTTAATAATGATTTAAATGCTGTATTTTCAAATCACAAGGTGATTTTGTCACTTTTTTTTAAAGGTTACTGAGTATTTTTTTTTTTTTTTGTTAAGGTAGTTGAGTATCCCAAAAGCAACAGAATGTAAGTTAAAAATATGCTTTTGGGAGAAGAAAATAAGCAAAAATAACTACTGTTTGTCCTTCCATGTTTCCAGAATTTATTGCAACTAGGGAATAAATTTCCAGGTGAAGAAATTTCTGACACAGTGTTTCCATACTACTATGTACTTGTGAAACATACATTTTGCCTTTTTGTAAGAAGTAACATACATAAGTGTTCCTGAATATTGCATATTCATACAAGGACACACAGATATACTTTTTTTTAAAAAGCACTTATTCAATAAAGGTTAAAAGAAGGAAAAAGAAATCACAAAATGCATTAGAAATAAACTGATGCTGCCTAATTTAGCTCTTACTCCTGTAGTTACAAAAACTGGGTTATTTTTAAAAGCCTAAAATGCAGTAACGACTTCTTTTTGTAGATTCCTTTAGTATTCAAGCCCTTTACATTTCATTTTCTGTTAAGATGATTTCCTAGGTAAAGCTGGCAAAAAGGTACTTTCTCACATACCTTATCCTAGGGGTATGGCCTCACATTTACCCATGCCTCTAAGATGAGAGTTACCATGCTGCCTTTTACACCGCTCCAGGATCATATACAGTAATAGTGTTTGGAAAATGTTCCAACATTCAAGAAAGCCACACCAAAGCAATGAATTCCCTCTTAATTACTTATCCTGAAAACTATTTGCATACAACTGCCAGTAGGGATAAAGCAGTAAAAAATTAGTAAGCCGGACCAAACACACCAGAAAAAAAAAACAAAACAAAAAACAAAACCAAACCAACACAAACAAACAAAAAAAAAAAAAAAAACCCCAAAAAAAACCAAAGAAACAAAACAAAACAAAAACAAAACAAAAAAACAACCCCCCCCCAAAAACCCCTACCCTCAAATATATTTTATCTGCTTACATTTAAAAATCTTTAAGATTTTCCTTTTTTTTGTTCCCTGCTGACAAACTGTATAAGCTTGCAAGAACCAGAAGATAAATTTTAAATTTGGTGTATGTCCAAAATGTGCTCTATGTCAGGTTCCATTTAAGGGAAATAATTTCAGTCTGAAAGTCATAACAGGGGAGTCATTGCCATTTTTTAAAATTTTCATAAATATACGTTGTTTTCATACATATACATATGTATACACCTTTGTGTAATGATTTCTAGTCATTTACTCAAATGCAAACACCTCCCTCCAGAGTCATTAGTCCTAACTTATCCAAGAAACAGTTTTGACCTTTTCTTCTTGGTCAAGATAATATTGCAATTATTACAGTGTCTTTCCAGATATGTGAAGATATTTCTTGAGAGTTATTCAAATGTTAAGTTGTTAATCTACCCAAACTGTAATATGACTTCATAACTATTAAGGCAACAGTCAGAAAACTTCCCCTAGAATAAGTTTTAATTTTAGATACACATAAATGGCAACCATACTTCAAGCAAAAACAGGAAATGTACCTGCTGCTCAGTACTGATTTGCAAAAAACACAAATCAAAGCATCCTAAACTTCCGCATAGATACTAGTCTTTCCGGTAAAGAAAGGAGTCAAAACCATAACAACTTTTCTCCATACTGAACATTTTAAAGAAAAGCTGAGAGGATTTTACACCTGAAGAAATCAGCCGATACGTAAATATAACCTAGAACATTCCATGTGTTTTAAAAGTTAATTTAAAAACATTTTGAAAGACAGAACAATATCCTATCCAGTATACTCAGTATTAAACTTGGATCCTTCCAGGGAGATCCCTTTTTTTAAAGCCTGGATTTGGTTAATTCTTTTACTTTCTGAATTCAGTAATTCTTAGGTCTTGGACATTTACCTTTCCATCATAACTGAGGCCCATATCTCTGCTGCATTCTCATCTCAGCAAAAATGTTGCATAAACTTTGAGATTCCAGTTGTGTACTGTGCCATACTTATACCTATCCATATTTTAAACCTTTTCTTTCCAAGCATATATAATGGCACACATATGAAATTTCTCACTCTTTCCACTTGACCCAATGACTCTTCTTACATTTCTTATTATTCTCTCATAAGAAAATAAAAATCTAACTGGTAGTGAAATTTTCAACACAGGCATACATGAAATTGCTGTATCCACAGCTAATCTAAGACCTCTGTATTCTGCAACTAATATTGTATTGCATAAATGGAAGGTAAAAAAATGTTTTTTTACATTGAAACAGTATTCCCCCCCCTTCTTTTGTGGCTCAGCATATGACATTATACATTGTTTAGAAGGTATATATTAGGAAGTGTGAGTTTTATTTTAATTTTTAGGAGCTATTGCCTTACCACAATTCACAGAGTGTTTAAGTAACACATGTAGAGAAAGAAGCAGTGAATGCTAAGGCACAGAGAAGGTGATTCAAAAAGCTTTTGGAGCCAGGTGGTCTTTGCATTGCCAAAATAATGCATGTTGGCTGCAAGAATCCCCATGAAAAGATCTTTCCCACAAGAAATACAGCTCTATAACCATTCTGCATTACACAAGGAGGAGACAGTAATGTGTTGTTCTCAGAAATGCCTATTCATCCTTGTGTTTCCTTCTTACAGAAGTCTTGGCTACATTTTCTATACTCAAAATGAAAAGAAAAAAAAGAAGTATTTTTGTATACTGTGGTAAATGTTCAATCTGTGTTGTCACCTACTGTGTACAATCGCTAGCAATTTCATGTGTTGTTATTATTTGTAACAGTGTGGTAGCATAGAATTACCCAAAGTTTTTCAGCCAGTGGGACATACTTAGCACAAAATACAAAACTTACTGTGAAGAATTCATCTGTGCATTTAGAATTCCACACTTTGGACTCTACAGCTTTCTAATACTCATACAGCCTTAATACTCATTTTTAGAGTTACTTCTCCTTCAAACTTTCCACTGGAGGAAAGTAACCAGTTCTTGTCAAAATCCTGACAGGCTTTTTTAAGTTGGCATAAAACCAGTGGGGTTTGTTAGTTCTAGGCAACATAAAACTAGGTTTTGAAGACATTTTGTGCACATATAGCTGCACTGTCACGGCAGCTATCACTCAGCTTGTAGAGGTGAAATTTCTAACCTCATTTCCAACCTGTTCTGGTAAAATCCACTCCTGAGTAATCTGTAACAGAAAATCCCAAGCAGTGCTATTCTTCAAATGTGAAGACAATGTAGGAACCTCTGGCCGAGAGGATTAATTTAATGTTTACTGGACATAATTTTGTAACACTTTTAGTTATAATTACATTTGTGAAGTCAGGAAGCACAAGGATGTGTACTCGTATGGATGAATTCTGAAATACATCAAGAAACTGTCTTCTGCTGCTCTGACAGATGTCATGTAAGCTAAGAAAGAAGCTATTTTGTAATATCTCACAAAGAGCACATTTAGTGTACGGCACCGCCAAGGTGTTGTATTCATTCATAAATGCTTATCTAGTAAATGAAAATCCAAGCTTTAGACATTTCTCTCATGTTAGTTCCAACGTATCTTGTCTCCTCACGATTTTTACAATTTTGCTTTGATTGTTTCCTCTTTTATGTCTCTCTGGATCTTCAAAGCAACCAAAGCACCAACATCTGTGAGTGTCTCAGGTTTAGAAGCTTTTACTTAAAGTCCATGCTTGGAGTCATAGTTTAGAAGAAACAGATTTTCCTTGTCTTCTTCCTTAGTCTTGGATGATCTTCTGATCTGAAATAATTTTTTTTCTCAAACAGCTACTGAATTATCAGATTAGGTTTATATGAAACACATGAATGTGGGTAAATTTTGTAGTTATGGAGTAGAGGTTTTCAATACCAGAGGTTGTGTGTTGTTACACAGATAATTAGAAAAATTATGTCTTATTACATTTAAAGAAGAACAAAAGAAACAAAACATATAAAGGTAAAATTAGGGAGTGCTGAAGTATTTAAAAAACAAACATAAGTTTGCACAAAATAGTGACCTCATGATTGTTATCTCCTCTCCATGCATCACAGTGCTAAGATTTTAAGGCCACACTGACTGAACTAGTTGATCACTGATAAAGGAAAACAACTACACTAACTCTTGTTCTGTGGTAGCTGTCCACATGAAATTTTATATCTACATAAAAAATTCTTTAAAGGAGAAAAAATATATTTTATTCTATAATGCCCTCTCCTTTACTCAAAAAATTCACTCTTTAGGAGCATATACAAAGGCGTGTGTTCAAAAGTTATAAAAATCAAAATTACTGGGTCTTGGTACAGTAATCAATATAAAAAAATGTGAAAAGAGTAAGTATATAATACCTAGGTACTCAAGATGCAATGAGCTCAGGTATGATGGATAGAATTTTTTGAAAGGCTTTTCCATCTGAAAAAAAGCAGCTCCTTTTTAATAGAAGCATGCCAGATGCTTTAGCAGAACCTCCATTTGTCAATCTGATAGAAAACTGTGTAATTTACTGCCTGTGATGTTAATGATAGTGCCTAGATCTATGAAAAAGGTCTGAATCATTTTTTTACAGAAGCTTGGTGGGCACTGAATTACAACAGAAAGAGGAGAGGAAGAAGTCTTAAGATTGATGGTGTGTATCATTCTGTTCTTTCAAGAAATATATGACCACTGTGGTTCCATTGTACTAGACTCAATGAACCAATTTATGAATTAACAAGTGGCAGTGTGAAGTAGCAGTTGCTAAAAACAGCATGTGTTAATCAATGATTTAAGAAAATATTTGTGCATGTGTAGAGTTCCATTCATAAAGAGCAAATAATTGAGTCTGAGTTTTTTGAAAGAAGAAATCAGTATCTGTATTTTGGTCTGAGTATTCTTTTTCTTCAAGATCCAGGAACAAAAAGCAAAATGAATACAGGTACAATCTGCCAATCAAATTATATTGAAATGCCAAATTAAGTACAGTCTTGTCCTAGTAACCTCACAATGTGACATGATAAAGCTGCCTACACATTACAGTTATTAAAGCTACAATACCCATTCTCCTTACTGTCATCATTCTGACTTCGGGGCTAAACGGAAACAGAGAGAGAAGGTTTAGGCAGGTTCCATCCCCATTTGCAAAAGCTCCTGACCACTGTCACTTGGGATTTGGTTAGTGTCATGTCTGTTGTACAACAATATCGGGGGGGGGGAGGGCAATAATGGATTATTCTATTAAATTATTCTGAGACCATGAGACTTACAGATATGTACATTGTGCTACTCTCTGAAGAAATGAAGGAATCTGTCCTGCCTTAAATATTACAAATAATGAAATAGGATCAAATGTAAACTGTGTTTTAAAATATTTTACTTCTTTTCAAAGTTGTCACATCATTGCAAAAACATCCCAAATATTTTCTTCTACACATCAGTATTAATGCAAAGCTACCTTTTTCGCAAAAGCTTCGTTCGACATTTAAGATAGCCATACAATGAAAAATGAAAATTAAAACCCCATGTCATCTATTCCTACATATATTACTTCTGCTGAAGTGACTAAGCACTGTATTATTATATAACTGATGAAGCAATTAAGATCCTGGGTTTTTTTTTCTCCTGTGCCTGCTGGTTAATTCTAAGATTAGTGTTCAGTTTAATGTTAAGCTTCACACAATGTTTCAGTATCATACTGTAGATAAATTGTTAGAGTCCTGAGCATTAAATCAATAGGTCTTCTGTCTTGTTCAAATAACCAGGTTTCCCTTAGGCAAGCCCATGCTGGCACCCGAGTGTGAAACTCATTATGTTTCTTGTGAACTAAAATATGACACATTATCTAATAAATAATAAATACCACATGTTATAAATACAAAGAAGTTTACTTAATGAAGGAAGAGTTTGATTTTTAGAATCAAACTGTCTTAGAATTCAGTTTAGGGTAAATATTAACTTGGGACAATATAAGGAATTTCTATTAAAAAAGATAAAATAAATTTAGAAAGACTAGATTGAATAATGGAAAACTACTTTAAAGAAATATGTATGTAAAAAGTTAGTTGTCAAGTTGGTTGTACATGCAGATTAAAATATTTCTATAAGAAAGGCAGGACAGACAGGAAAAGAGAGAGAGAAATGGAAGGAATTATACAGTTAGAGGCAAGCTCTCATGTTGAACACCAAATCTGGCAGTGACTTTCATAAGGGCTTACTAAAAACAACTTTTAAAGAAGCAGGTCTTAGCAGAGTAAATGAAAGCCCAAATTTCAACAGTACTGTTTGCTCTGAACTCTACTAGAACTGCACTATCACCCCTCAAATTTTGTCTTAAATACATTTATTTCTGGGAAGTCTGTAGTTATTATGATAAATTATGACGGAGAGAAGTGGGTACAGAAGAGAAACTACCTGTGAAGAAATAGGAAAATGGTTGAAGGACAGAAGTGCTGCAGAAAGTTCATTGTCAATCAGAAAAAAGATACTGGAAAGTAAAGATTCTTGACCATGGAGACATGCAAGAAAGTTGATTTGGTGTGGGAATGATCCTCTTCAAAAAATCTAAACACTGGTCATAATCAAAATCTGTTATAAGTTTTCTGTTCTTCTTGTGACCTATTTAAGAAGAAAATTGCAGGAAGGAGGAAATGATCCATAAGGAATTATTTCTTCCCACAAGAAAGGATGCACACTCTTAGCAGAAAAAAAAAAAAAAGGGTAAAAGGAATGAGGCATAGGAAGAGGGTCTTTCAATAGGAGATAATGTCTTATCATTTTACCATTTAAAATCACTCAAATTTCTCACACACCTACAAAAAGATTTTCTGCCAGTGCTCAGTTCTTAAACGTGCCTTATTCAAACAAAATGCTATGTTCAAAACACCCAAGGAACTTGAGGAATATCTGCTATTTCATCAAATTAAAGTATATGAGAGGAAAACAAAATACTGTGTTAGTTAAAACCAAAGCTTTTAAGAGGCTGGTTTCTCTCAGGGAAAATGGCCTTTAATAGCCACATTTATGAACACTGATTCTTTCAGTGCTTTTTTGTGTCTCCACCTACAAAGCAACTGTAAACCCAGGGTTAGTACTGGCTCAACAGCTCTGCCCTTTGCAGTCTCTGACATCCATTGTAAATTGTGGATAACCCATTCTCATACAAGGGGCCGTGGAGGATGGATTTAAACTCTACTGCATGATTTTTAGCAGAAGCAAGTCTCAAAACTCTTTGCTTCCATGCTCCTCTCCTATTAAGTAAAAGACAAAAGCAGACAATTAAAAATTGTGGGTGATTTTCCAATTAAATTGAATTATTTTATATGAGCTTTTAAAAGGATGTCATTTTGTACCACAGTGAGTGTGCTACATGGTCCCTGACTCTTTTCAAACTTTTCTTTTCTTGCCTTTTTACATTTCAATCAAAAGCGAACATAGTATACAGAGTTTTGCTATCAGAGGAATGACTATAACATTCTGTACATTGTATAACACCTATAATCATGAATCCTTGGCTACGTTATAGATTTAATAATAAAACTCAGTTCTAGCAATTGTATGCATAAGCAACCCCACTAAAGTCAATGCAATTATTTAGACTGAATTTATACATAACTATGTGAAGCATGACTACAAATCTCACAGAGTTTTGATGTTGTGCTGTTTTAATTGACCAATATCAGCTTAAAAGTGAAGCTGGTAATATATACCACATTTCAAATCATAAAAAAATAATTTATTACTAAGTCTCCAACATTTTTATTTTCCCTCCAAAAATAAAACTCTAAAAGGCATGGGGTTCCACCATAAGATTTCCACATTTTACCTAAAATGAAGCACAATATGTTTAAGCTGACTATGAAGGTCACTTCCGCAAACTGATGCAGATCTTTAAAGATATGCTGAGCTGAAATAATGGCTTCCACTTCTTGTGATTGACTGTTTTTTTCTTCTGTGCTGCTGATGTGTGACTTCTAACTTTTTTCTGTCCATTCTGTGAAATACCAAACCCTCACACTGGAGATGCTGGCGATCATAATCAGCCATCAGCACCCTGAAGGCAGACACTTGGTTGAGGAGCTGCTTTTGCCCTCTCTGCTAACAATGAAGGTAGAACTACCCCCATAAGATCTCGTGTGCATTCTTACAGCCTATTGTCATTAGGGCCTTGATAGTGCAACAAAGATATTTGGTATTTAAAAAATGAATACAAAATAAAAGCCACAGTCACAGAGTCCTATTAGAGTATCTGTTAGCAGCAAGCAAAATCAAGCAGAAAGTTTACGGCCAGAGCATTTTTTAAATCTATTTTTCTTTATGTTTAAAGCTTTATTTCATTGAAAAATTATAGATACCTATTCAACAGAATGAAATTTTGCTTCATATTTTAATGGCAATATTTCTTCATACCTTGATGTCTCTTTACATCTTTTGCTCTGATTTAATAGGGAATTTGGATACATAGCAGATACATTCTGATCAGTATTACATAGGATCAAGAGTAACATGCTGAAAAATAAAAAAATATTTTATAATTTTACTTCATAACCTTATTAAATACTTAATAAAAATCTACCTGTTTACTTTGATCTTCATTTTTTATTGTTTGTATTAATTCAATTTCTTCACCAAAGCTATCTTTTAATATCAAGGTATCTTTAATTGGTTTCGAAAGTGTATTCTAATGGAATTTTCTCACATAACCTTTAACAGTTTAAACAGGTTAAATTTTAATGTCATTTATGTTGGAAAGGTGTTCAAAATATTATACTATTAAATATTTAATGACATCATTATGGAAGATTTAGCTATTTTCAAACTAGACTCAGGAGGCCAGAGGTATCATTCCACACTACTTCTTGAATCGTTAAACAGCTCTACTGAGATTTGTAATCTTTTTCAAAATTTAATAATATGGTTTAAGTTGCTGCTAGCTTTGCAAAATATAGTATTCTTACACAGATGTGACTGCTAATTAAAAAGTCTCTTGTGACTGTGAACGGGTTTCAGGGCACTGCTTTTATTCAGCTTCGTATCATTTAGGAAAATTTGGAGCATTCAAGTATTTGTGTATTCATAATCATAATGTACATAAAAGACTACACTCAGTCCTAACTACTGCATAGAACTATAAGAAAATCATATTTACATGCAAGTGTTTTCAGTGGCTTATATCTACAATATTGTTGCCTCTAAAAGAATTAATCTCTGATTCTTGTCAATCAAACAATTCAGTAATCACCCTTGTACTACATCTCTTCTGAAACAGTCATTTGTTGAAATATCTGCAGGTCATGTGTACCAGGTACCCCAAGGTGAAAAAAAAATTATTTTGGGAGTGATTGAGAGTGCTTTAAACAGACCTTCCCATTTTCAATGGGGATGGAAATTGACAGGCTGTTAGCAGAAATCAAAATAAGGATGTTATAAGGTAACCTTCATATCCTTAGAAATGAAAAAACAGCAAAACATTTGAAACCATAATAATAGGAATTTGAGTTAAAAATGCATTGTCACCTGAGTAATAGTAATTATAACATAATACAAAAGCAGAAGGCATTATAGTGACTGTTAGAGAGAGATATACTGCAAAAGAACAACTCATTCTCTCTCATTCTCTTGTTCCCACATAACTATGTTAAAGCATAACTCAATATTTGCAAGGCATATTATAGTCAACTTCTTTCAAATTGCTTCCTTTGAAATTTACAGAGAAAAGCACCATGACAATAATATACTCTGTAAATTTATCTAGGTAAGTTCTCTTAATTATCGATTCTTTAAGATTAATCCCCTGCTAAAAGATGTGGGTTTTATTACACAACTCTAAAAAAAAATCCAAACAGTATTTTAATACTATTTGGGGAATTATTAAAGTAACATTATGAAAAAAATACAGAAGAAAATATTGAATTCATGGTAATAGGAAAATTTTACTTTTTGTCAAAGATTTTTCTCCTATTCTATTTCTTTCTCCCCCAAGTGAACTTTGGATTTTAGAACACTTATATGTAAACAAAGTTCACAGATTTAAAGAAATAAGTAATTAAATCAATAAAATAGCTGTGCTTAATATGGTACAAAGTAATATACCCTAAAAAATAACACACTTTCAATTGCAAATTCAAATAGAAGCCTAAACAGTCTAAAATGGTCAATTTCTATCTGAGTAAAATCTACAACAAGGAAAATGAAAAAAATTCTGTAAGTTTTGCATTAGCCACCAGAGTGATATTCCTGTTTCTGATACTTGCATATTTCAAATTATTACTTAAAAAAAATTATTCGTTTTCCTATATAACCTGTGTGAGTAACGAAATGAAACAACTGAGCCTCTTCAGGAGAAAATGGAATTGAGAATATGTTGCTAATATTCATTTTACTTTGCTAATTTACAATGTGTCTTTATATGTGGAAGTATGTATAATTCAGAAATTTATGTCATGGGCAAAAAATGCATACACCTGTATATGTAATCAGTGCACCATTTTCAGTGTTTGAGATCTGATAGCTCCATAAAAATGGCCAAGATCATAGAAAGAATGTGTGGCATATGAAAGAAGCAATGTATTGTCAAAACCCACAGCTTTATCCGATGTATATCTCAGCTAAAGCTGCAGTCCTGGGTTATAGAACAGATAAGCTGATGACAATCTGCAGAATTTTTCCATCATTTTAGATTCCCTTGCAAGAACTCCATCTGCAACACAGTTTTCTCTTCCTTGCTTTAGGACAATGCTGTGCAGATGAGAATTTTTGCCTGAAAGGTTCAGTAACAAGACAAAAAAGATGAAAACATTAGATCTCTGAGTACAGCAGTTGGATCTGAAATTTTGCTTTGGTTGGAATGCATTACAAGTGGCAGAAATATTTTTTCTTGCAAGTGTGTTATATGTTTGATAAATTTTTAGAAAGCTCTAAAACAGGAAATTCTTCAAGTAAAATATGTAGTCATTCCTTATTCGAGGGCAAAGATTTAACAAAGACAATAATGTTGTGGGTTTTTAAGTAATTTGGTGTTTTGGGGGGCGGGGGGGGTTGTTGCTTTTATCTTTCTATATGTAGTCAACACAAATGTTCATATTACTTCATGTATTTAATACTAAAATTATCAGAAAAAAATCAGAAATTAGGGCATTAATACAGAAAGAACATTTAGCTTAGAAGTGTCAATGTGCTTTCATATGTCATGCTTCAGTGGTGCTGCTGCACTAGAAGTTCCATAAAATTCATTAAAAATCCCACCATGAACAAGAGGGTGACAAAAGATAATTATTAGACCCAATAATTCATTATTCTTAGAGTCATTAAACTCTTTCGGAGTATACTAAAATACAGAAGACCAAAAATGAGCTTTGCTTTGATGTATTTTTATATGATTTTTTTTATTATTTTATTTTTAATCTATGAACCCAGGATCAAGCTCTGATTTCAGTGAAAAAAATGCTGATTTTTATATCTCCCAAAATGTCAAACCTAAGGTTGTGAGATGCATTTGGTGATGAGAGTTCAAGTCTTGGTTATTCCTTTTTCTCTGATTCAATTGATCAGAAAAGAACCAAATTACAAAGATAGAGAATGAACATTGCAAGCGATCAGTCGCATGAAAAAAGTGTGTAATAGTTTTGAAGTCAAGTGATAGAAAATAAGAATGCAGAATTGAAAGTGGGGAGAATGAATAAATAAGCAAAACAGGCTATGCTATTTCAGAGAACCAAAATTTGCCAATCCAGGCAGCTACAAATATCCATGAGAACAAAAAGATGGCACTGCTGGTACATAAAGCAGAAATATGTCTTTTGACTTGCAGCGCCTACTTTTACTACAATTGAATTAAATTCAATGCTAAGTGAATGATCAAAGTTATACTTCTGGACATATGAGGACAGATGCCAGACTGTGAGTTTGAACATGCAGAAACACAGAAGTAAATAGAATTCCAGTTCATATAACATATTGGAAGCTAGTGAAGAAAGCAAAGCCATAGAGTCTCCTGACAATAAATGCGCAAGTGAACTGGGGAAAACCTGGGAAGAAGTTTAAGACTGGGCAGGAGTCTAGCTTCTAAAGAAACTCTCTCTTTGTCTTGTTTGCCCTACTGCCCAAGAAGTAGCACAGTAAGACAAAAATTTCTGCAGAACAGTGTAAACAGAGTATGTTAGACTGAGCCCAGTGTAGGATGACATTAAAGTTTCAGTATTCTGCTACAGTTTTTGTTTTATTTATAAAAAATATTTCTGAGATTTAAATTATTAAAAGCAATAGAAACAAATTCAAAGATATTTCCTTTTGACATTTTGGATAGATAGAAAAATTCTGCAGATGTAAAGAAAGGTAATATAGTTTTTTGGGTAGTGATTCTCAATTTTTTATCAAGTCCACAGGGAAAACTGCAATTGCTCCCAGACTGTTTTTCAGATGTTGATATACTGTAATTACTGCACAACTCTAGGCTAAAAAATAGGAAGTGTAGCAAAAGACTATCTCATCAGAACCCTTAAGCAAACAATCTCAGCAAGCTTTTACAATAATACAACACAATCCCAGAAAATTACTGAATAAATTTATGTATTCATTTGGACATATTTTTAGCTTAGTGAACTAGAAAATTCCATTTAATAAAAGTAATAGTGGAATAAAAAAGTGCAAATTCTGCCATCTTCCAAACTTGAAAGATTGTTTTAGCAATGGTGCTCTTAGTTATGGAGCGTGAATGATAGGACTGAGTCCTAAATTCAATTCTTTTATGTAAAAGAATCAAATGCTCTATCAGGACATAAAAGGCCAGTGTTAATACACGACTCAACACATAGGGCAGCACTGTACTAGGAGGAATATCTCTAATGAGTTGACCAAAACCAGAGTAACAAGAACATGCCATTTGTTCCTTGGATAGCCTGTGCTGATGGTATTTCCCCTCAACACACATGGCATGTTTCACGGAGCACCTTACACTTCATTGTCTGCACAGCTCCTAGGGTAAGGACTGTGGGGTTTTCCTGCTTCTCTTTTATCAGCTTAAGAGACATTTTTTCTTCAAGGGTTAACAACCATCATCTCAAAAGGGCTAAAAGCCACTTCCCCCAACATAACTCAGTAAGCAGTCTAGCTTCCTGACCCCAATTCTTTTCGATTTAACACTTGTCATTAACTATCATAATTAAAGCCTAACTGAATTTCTCTTGTAAACCTTATTTCAAGAATTTTATAGAAATGTCAATTTGCCATAATTAGTTCTCTAAAGTAATGCAATTGTCATTTCCTGTACCATAAAACTTGATATTCAAACTTTCTTAGATATTTCAGATAAAGTTCCAGCATCATGTGCTAGAATGTAGTATGTAATTCTGAGCCTCATTTAGTGAACTGTACATCAAAATCAGACATCTTACTCCCTCATAACACAAATTATTTGTGTATATTAGAAGGTAAAATTACAGAGCAAGTTAAGATGCCTTTCCACATATCACAAGGGAGATATTCCTAATCTGTTCTCAAATGTGGGCATGCATTTCCCCAATAACTGTGACGGGGGAGAAAAAAGCATTTCTATGTGTATGTGGACACTGCCACATACAGTGTTGCATTGTCTCCACTTTGGTATTCAGCCAGATGCAGAGATTTTCCTAAAAATATTTCTCACACATTTTTAGCACTTTATAGATACTATCTAACAATTGGAAATTAGTTAATTCAAAGAAAATAGGGAAACTCCTCTTCCACGAACACAGGTGATAATTTCAGCTACACTGCTTTTGTGGAATTCATCTCCTATCACTCACCACTGTTTAATTATTTCTGCTTTTAGGTCATCGTCTTTCACTCGGCTCTCTCTATAGCTCAGTAATATATTACAGTCTTTTCTCCCAGTATTGATCTTTCTGTTGCCATTCTTGCATCAAGGTTATAAGGCTGCACTAAATATCCACTCAGAGTCTAAAATTAGAGGTAAATATAACTAGCAAGTTAAACAGCTTTGTACTACATCACACTCATTTCTGAAATTACCACTGAGTTTTTTGTCTATTGTGTATTCAGTGTAGATTTAGGATTCTGTCTGAAGCTGCACAAATGTTTATGGCTTGAGAGTTGCCTCTCTGACTTGCGCATTTCCCAGCATGATGCTGATGGAGCTAACAGAAGCAGAGTTGTGTGAAATATTTTCATAAGAAAAGAAAGACTTGAGTCATTCTTTAGTAAAATTATTTTCCATAATTCCATGCCACAAATAAATTCAGAAAGTCAGTTTTGATGACTGCATGTTACAAATTTCAAGTACCAGCCTCACTGGATAGAATATTTTTACAATGATAGTTTCTGTTGCCCTGTTCTCACACACTTCTGGGATGACTGGATAAACTGCAACATCCTAGCTTCAAATTTCATCATGTTGCATTACTTTGGCTCTGCCAAGAATTGACAAAATAACGAACATAAATACTGCAAAACAAGCCCAGTTTCCAGAACGCAGCAGTGTCTCCCAGCCAGACAGAACTGATAGAATACAATGCCTTGGAATTCTGCCTTACGTAAACCTTAAACTAAACTAATAAACTGCTCTTTGTGCTTTCCAAACAGGGTATTAGAATATTTCTGCAATTTTTCTTTCCTTTGTTCTCCACTATAATCACTGTCTTGCTGGGGTAGTGCCTCAGTCGGCCATTCTTCATCAAGCACTGCTTTTCAAGCGCTTTTAACCATTCTTGAGGTAGTGGCACTCTTATGTGAGATGAAGATGAAGCAGAGGTATATGTTATCATTATAATGTGGGCACTTAACTGCGTGTCACTGGAACATTTCTAGTAGTGCCTGAATGCAGACTTTCTATAAGGCAGCCTAAACCATAGATCTCGCTTCAGAGTCCTACAGAAGAGTCTGGTGGTAGATACGCAGTTTCTCACACAGGACTGTCCTCCTCTAGGAAAGCAAGGTTCACACTGTTCTATAATATTTTCCTTTCAGATACATCAGAAGCACAATTTGAAAAAAAATTCTTAAGTGCAAATTATCTGTGATAACCTAAAATTGTGTTATTATACCATATAGCCTGCTCTTACAGATATTTACCCTTACAAAAAAATTTAAACATTGATATCTTGTGACAATAAGCAAAAAGTAAGTAGCACATCTTGATGTGTATATTAGCCCGTGCTGAAAAGAGAAAAATGAAAAACACCACCCTTTAGGGTTAAAAGAACAACTGTTTGAAGACAGAATGAAGCCTATTTGATTCCTAGTTTAGGGAACTGAAATAACCATTTGACAAACATTTTCCAGATTGTTCAGTGAAGATTGGCACCATGGATTCAGTTGTCACCAAAAACTGACAGAACAGTTTAACTCTATAATTCACTGGCAGGTACACAGAATGATAAGGGAAATATTTTTAAGGCCTAAAAAAACATAGCCAAAGTATGTGGATGAATTCTTCATGTTTCCCTAGCTCTGTAACAACCTTCTTTTTCTAGCACCTCAAATCCAAATATTACTCTCCTTTGTTCTAGAAGGCACAGATAGCTGAGTTCTTGCATTTAAAATCCAATGTTCAGAAAAAGGATTGGTAATTACAGGAAAATATTTTTTTTAATTTACAGGGTCACATTTATGAAACTGCTCATAGTTATACATAACGCATTTCTTTCCTCACCACATATTTCGGAACAGAAATATGTTCCTCCTACTATAAGCAGAGGATCATTTGGTTTGGGGGTTTTTTCTGGTCTGGTTTGATTTATAATTTTCTTTGTAAAATCAGGAACAAGAAGGGGTAATGTTAAATCCTCTCAAAATCAACAGGAATAGTTGATATCTAATAGAGACTAGTTTCAGCTAGTCTGTATTAGATACTTGCAGCAATATGGAAAGTGGATGAAAAACTAAGTCTGAGCAACAACATCTAAAATATTTGAACATATGAATAACATACGTTATGCAAGATAGAAAATAGTTTCTGTATATGGTTGTACTGTACTTTAAATCCCTACTTGCATTTAAATTCTTTTAAATTTTACTGTAAGCATCTATATTCACAGATTACAAACCCAAATGTACTAAACCTGGTTAACACATATCATACAGAACGCTTGTCAGTTTAAGGTTTGAAGCCAATTTGAAGCATGTAATGAATTTATACTGGGGGTACAAGAGAGGTATCTGAAGTGACATCCTGAGGCACAGTTAATGAGATTGTCTTATGTAAGTCTATCTGGTAATATGATCATCTCTAATGAGATTATTCTGAAGTAATCCCTTTACAAATTAAATTAATGAATTATATACATTCACAATGCAAGAATACAGAACTGAAGTGTTCTTAAGGTATTTTAAGGTTAATATCAAAGTATTTCTCTATCCCTCTTAGGACCAAGTCATTATGAATATAATAAAGTATTGCATTAAATCAGAGGAGGCAAAGAACAAGGGGACACACAGGAAATAAAATGTTGCCAAGTGCGGTATATTATCTTTGCAAGTATCATATGTCTTTTGAAAATAATAATAAAAAAATTAAAAAGAAAACAGCTCCTTGCTGGAGCCCAGTACTGAATACTACAGGTAAAAAAATCAGAGATAATACTTAAATTCAGTATTGCAGTTGGAGAGGAAGGGCAAGGGAAAATGATTTCTCATCCTGAAAGAAAGACACATAAAGAGAAGAGAAAGTATTACAAAAGCACATTGCAATGAGAAGTTGCATTCAGCTCTGTCAATCAGAAATGGAGGGAGCGGGGAGTTTTAAAATGGAAGGGTAAATTGGAGGTAAGGGGGAACAGATATAAGTCATTACTGGTTTGAACCTTTTATCTGTGCCCTGTTTCCTGTTATGAAAAATAAAGCTGGCTGTAAGAAGCTTCTTTTAGCCACTTCATTGTTGTGCTGTTAGAGGCTATCAGGCACACTATGGTAGGGATTTTGTGAAGCTCTTGTATTTATCTCATTGATAAGCCCAAATAATCATTAGGAGACACAGCACAAGCCATATCTCTTGTAAATTTTCTGTAACAGAATTCAATGATGCATTTAATTGCCATAAAGGCAGGATCAAGCATACTGTGAATATCTTGACTCACCTCCAGTTTTGCCTTACTGAGAAATGTTTGGAAGCACTGTTATTTTTCATGAAATAACTGCACAAGAGCATTTCTTCCTTGTTGGGTAGAACTTATTCTCTGCCTATTCTATTTCTGTAAGAGTAATCTAAAAGTGTTTGGCAAGTGACAACCTTTTTTCCACTGATAATAGAGACATTTACCCAGCAAGTGAGTTAATTGTTCTTCCACTTGAAGCATTTGAAATATCATTTAATCCAGTTTTGAGGAAATTAAACCTAAGCATTGTAGCAATTTGTATCACATAGGTGATCTGTATCATGTAACCAAAGTCCAATATCTAACAAAATATTTTGGTTCATAGGATGCAGAATCCCATTTCTTCTTCTTCTCTTTCTCACAGCTACCACTGATGCTGAGCTCTTCCCCGTGTAGGCAGAAGCAGCACTGGCAAGCGGGATCCCCTGATATCTGACATCCCATTCAAGAGTCTCTCAGTTAAGGTGTTGTCACTCTGCCCTTGCAAAAAACTTATCTTAGGTCCTCTGGTGCCTACTTGATCAGAGAACGTTTTTGGTACTACATAAAAATGGAAGGTTTTAAAAATCCTCAAATGAAAGAAAAGGTAGTTAATAAAAGCAACCCAGGGTGAAAATAGAAAAGAATATAGAGGAGTCAGTACCTTTTTTATATGTCAAATTCCATATCATTTAATGTGTTCAGTCACTCTAAAGGGCAGGCAGAAAAGCCGGCAATTTAGGGAGCTGATGATATTGTTCACATGAAGTGAAAGATTATGTGGAAGTTGTGATATTTGATGGTGACTCTGAGATTTGGCTTGTCCAATTGGGCAAGGGATTTAAGTTTTGCCATCATGGCATACCATTTGAAACAAGGCAGTAGACAATGCCTTCACACTTCGGAATTTGACGAAGGTATGCCAAAAAGACACTAAAGCAACAGATTTTACAAGATGACTATGATACCATAGAGGAGAGATTTAAGTCAATAAAGCCATTATAGTGAAAATGGAATCAAATCAATCCATTCAGACTAATGCCAGCCTGGTCCTGTGGATGACTGCCTGTCAAAATCATTAGGTGTGTTCCTGGAACATGCCTTCCAGTTTAGCTTCTTCCCAGAAGGATTCTGTGCATGTGCTCTGCAGCTGCAAGGTAATGTAAGACCAAGTGCAGTAACTGGGATGGTAGGGACTGTTGCTTCATAACTGCATTACTGATCTCAGCTAATGGAGCGGTGTAGATACACCCCCAGGACTGCTGAAGCACTACCAGCTAGGTTAACTCCTCTTCTGATTTCAGTGCATCAGTAGAACAAAAAAAAAAAAAGAAAAAAAAGAGCATTCCTTCTAGTACAGGGAACTGATGGACTCTATCCTCCCCTGCAATCACAGGACTATTCCAAAGACAGTTGTGCCTAAATGCTACATTAAGCAATTTTCAGATCTTTAAAGCTGACTCGTAAGCATAATTTTGCATAGGATTCTTAAAGTGAATCAGTCAACAGTATTAATTTAAATTAAAGCAGAAAGATTATGAGAACCAAGGCAGAATTTTTCATGCCTATAAAAGGATGCTTAACCTGACTCAGTAGAATCTTCTCTCTGAATAACAAAGGAAAGAACTAGGCACACACTCTGTTTCTAGAGCCTTACAGCATTAACAGTACTTGTCACTCATGACTCTGCTGATGTTACCTTTATCACGTAAACTCAGTCTGTAGATGATGTCATTTGGTCGTAGGCAAGAGGCTACTGAAGTAGTGGATTCTTTAGGATGTGGCAGAAAATAAGACCTCTCTGCTTGGCTTCCTTAGGTACTGCCCATTCTATGACAGTGAAATCATAGCAGACATCACAAGTCCCAAGCCTTCTTCACTGAGAGAATTCCCTATCTAAACTAATTCAGCTTGCCACAAAGCAAAATAGCTGCTTAAACAACTACAGTTTGGCCTTAGCTTCTGTCCCCTTGCAACTATTAAAAAAAAATTAATAAAAAAATACTATAAAACATGATCTATATCTGTGAATGGCAAAACCAGAAATAAATGGCTTTTCTACATGTACTAGAAAATCCCTGTCTGACCTGTATCATAGGGAACTCATCAAAATTTGGTCCATCCTGGTATTATACTGGGTAAAATAACTGCAGATACCTTTGGTCATATTTATGGCTAGTGATCATTGCCTTAGAAGTTCCAGCAGTTACAGAGTGGTCAGAAACAACACTGTGCCTCAGTTCTCATGGACTGCTACAATTAAGCAGGCATCATTAATACAGCAAATGTCTATCCCATAGCAACTGGAGAGCCATTCCAACAAGTTGGATCTCTCATGAAAAAGCAAGAAGGAACTGACATACCTACACTTCTTTAGAGTGAATTCATGCTGACATCATAAGTGACACTAACATTTGCAGGTATTTCTTCTCAGTGGAAACTGAAATCAGGAGAGGGGTTCTCTTATTAAGTACTACTTGACAACTTGTGTCCCCAAATTTTTTTAATATTAGAATGGTACAACAGTCATCTAAATAGGCATGCTACTACTCTCTACCTGATAGGTTTTTATATATATGATAAATTTTTCCATTGTTGTACTTAGAATAATATTTACGTTACATATCCAAACAAAATATTGTTTTCCAATAATTTGGAAATCATGTGTGCTGAATGTGCCAAAAAATGACACCATAAATCCAAAATGAAATAATAATAATTTTTTATACAATAGTCAGAGGTAGCATTCATTCTTCTAATGCATGTTTAGCTTAATATTCACCATTGCAGTATGACAAAGCAGTATGACACATCCTTGTGCCCACCTCTTTGGACAGAAACTTCCTTGCCGGCTTTGAATTGCTGTCCCCAGAGAGTATTTGGGGATGTCACAAGGCAGAACTAAACTAGAAATGTCAACAGCACACTCAGCAGAGTGGACGGTGCCAAGCCTTTCTCTAGGAAGTTGGCCATGCATTGTGTTACCTAAAGAGGTCACTCCACTATAATCCTACTTGTTCTCTAAATTTCAAAATCAGTTCGATGCTGAATTATTCTCCTCATCGCTCTTGGGGCAGACTCTGCCTCCTGCTGTAACAAGATTAAGCTCATTCCATAAC
The DNA here is from genome assembly GCA_036630365.1 of Acanthiza pusilla. Classification (NCBI taxonomy): domain Eukaryota; kingdom Metazoa; phylum Chordata; class Aves; order Passeriformes; family Acanthizidae; genus Acanthiza; species Acanthiza pusilla. Next base: position 30,946,676 of record JAXCHO010000164.1, read on the forward strand.
TGTCTGGACACTACCTTGGGATCTTGGCAGGCTTCCTGCCTTGCTGAAACCAAGGTGAAGCATCTGCTGTGCCATTATACAGTCTTGGCATATGCATCCCTTAAGAAAGGATATTGTGACATAACCAGTGGAGCACAAAAGCCCTTACTGACTTAAAGACCCAGAGGGCTATTGCCATCTGTTTATTAATTAGGTGCACCAGGGCCTGATTGTTACATATGGAATGAACCAGGCTGCTGGTGGCTCAGTCCACCAGCATGCTCTGGTTAAAAGGAAAGGATTTTTAAGAAATAGGAAATAAGTGTCCTTATTTGAATTGCCCAGTATAATGTCTCCCAGTGATATAAATCCAGGTAATTATTCCACTTCTCTACTAAATGGTTTGGATGAGCCTTCTGTTCCTGTCTTGTTATTAGACATATATTACATTAGGGCACACCACCATAGGGTAGAATGACAGTTTCAACTTTCATCCTCATATCTTCATGGTTTCTTTTACCATGACATGTCAGTGGGTTTTTCTGTTTTAATCAGTTGAGACCACTGTTACACCTGTGTAGAATCTCCTACTGAAACCACTCATCTAGTAATCAAAAAGCAAAGACTCCCTAAGAACATCATTGGATATTATATATTCTATGTTGTTTGAAAGACATGCCTGGCAAAGCTACAAAAAATCTGTGTGTCTGTTCTGAACCACTGTAACACTGGCGGTGTGTTCTTAGTTAGACTATTATTATTAAATTTAAGTTCCTTATATAAGTACATAATTCCCAGAATTCATTATATACCTGCTTTGTAGCTTACACCTTCTATCCCTCAGAAAAGAAGATCTAATCATGACTCTTGAGTCTTTTTAGGACCATCCTTTAGTGGAACAGGAAGGCAGTAGGGATTCCACGTTGGCCCTTCCTCTCTGTGTCCTTCCAAGTCAGGCAAAACTTCTACATGGCCAGAAGGTAGATCACAGAATCGTGGAATGGTCTGGGTTGAAATGGAATTTTAAAGATAACCTGGTCTGTTCCACCTGCCATGGACAGAGACATCTTTCATTCATTATTGAGTATACACCCATTGCACAATAAGAGCCTAAAAATTATTTAATACTAGAGTACTTCCATACAGCACCTCACTAGATAAATAGATATGATTCTGCATTAGAGTTGAATAATTCCCAAGTATAAGCCCTTCCAGTAAAAATATTTCTACATTTGACAAAATACCGGTAATGTGGCAAAGACTGCAGAAAACATGTATGTTACTGCAGAAACCCCTAGACAATTCCTTCAGAATCAAGGCAATACTATTTCAATATAACTGGATCCTGAACTCTAAATATGGGTTTGTTTAAGATTCTTAAGAATGTTTCTTAATGGCCACATTCTACAGTTTCAGGACAGATTATTGAATAAACTGATCCATATAGCTACTTACAGAGTATTTTTATTTTCAAGATCTAAAACAGTTTCCTGAAGCCTGGAGCAAAACAGAAGGAATCTTGCAACACAGCAAGCTTGAACTTTAAACCCCTGTGGAAATGAATTATGCATATGGATTATATGCACAGTTTTAAACTCTAGAAATAATTTTGTATACTGCTATTGATGATATAGACATAGCTCCAGAACATTAATGTGAGCTAACACAAGTGTATGGGAGCTACCATTGCTAAGAAAAGGACTGACAGAAAGGAAGTAAAACTGTTAATTTCCAGGCAAAAACAGATTTTTCCTTGTAATTGAAATAGGTGGGGAAAAAAGGACAGTTGAATGAGAAGAAAAAAAGATAACCTGCTAATTTATCGGATATCCAACATGAGCTTGAGAAACTGATCTAATCAAAACAAATAGCATGCACTCTAATTTTAAAGAAGGAAATAACCAATAAAGAACCCAAACATAGGATTTTGCTTCTTCCTGGATATTTTTGCAGTGAAAGAGATAAGAGTAATGTTCACAGATCACAGAATATTCTGAGTTGGAAGGGACCCAAAGGATCATCAAATCCAGCTCTTCAGTGAATGGCCCATATGTGGATTTAACACCAGCTTCAGCGTTAATAGCAACATGCTCTAACCAACTGAGCTAATGAACTAATTAATTTCTATTAAAATATGGAAACTTGCATGCTGTTGTCAATACAGTTCTTAGCATAAATATTATTTGAATAGTAAATCCTTTCAGGATCAACTTTCAGCTTCTCATTGGTTTATTTAGCAGGTGAAAAGGATTTTCTTGCAGAGAAATGATGCTGTACAGGCTGATGTTCAATAGCTTCTTTGTTCTAGTACACATTTGGTCAAAAATATGAATTCTCTTGATGTGAATCAATGTCTCTTTTAATCAATGGGACACTTTTTATTTTGGAAAAAAACCTTTTGCTTAGGCACCATGTCTACAAGGAATAAGGGATCAGTGTCCTTAGTGTACAAAAAACATGGTCTCAGGACTGTACATTTCAGTCAGAATGCAGCACAGATTTATTTCTTTATGATGGAGTTATCAACCTGTAGGTGATGTTTTCACTTGTCATATTTGATCACACAGTTGTTATCTGTAACCCAACTACAAAAATCCATTAGTGCTCAAGACTTATCCACTGCCTTAGACCTTTCCAAAGACAATTAAAAGTTGTTCTCTGTCAAAAGCAAAAATTTCCAGTCTTCAAAATACTGGAACAACCTTAACATCCAGCAATGACTGCAAGTTAAACAATAATTTTTATATGGCCATATCATGATATGTCTGAGAATAATGTTGTAAATGTAAAGGCTTATTCTACATTACAGCTTGCTTTAGGCAAGCTTAAATTATTCATTTTACTTTTAACTATTTATGTATTTATACATATGTATATATATATATATCTAACCCCTGATACTCTTAAAATATATTATGTATAAAACATCATCACTCTATAGCAAACGAATGAGTCCAGAAAAGTACATGTGTAAATCTTCTGAATAAGGAAGGTAATTTTTAAAAGTGTATTGATTTGTCTAAAGTGTTAAATTACACAATAGCCATATAGTAAAGCATTGAATAATTTAAGTGAATCAATGTTTTCTGAATTTCATACAAGTACAAACTGTCTCAGGCAATAAAATAAATCAATATAATAAAAAAAAGTAGTATGTAATGATGAATGTATGAGCTGATATTAACCAGAGGTAAAAACTCTATCATTGTAAAAAACAGCTTTCATCTTTTTCTATTATTCCCATCAGAAAACATGGTACTGTATAGCCAATTGATTTTAGCTATTAAATAGCTTTTCATTTGAAAGACACCTCACAGAAGTAAAAGTGTAACCTTTTTCAAATTAACATCCTGGATATGGAGTAGTTATGCAAATTAACCTCTATTAAACATATTTCATGCAGTTTACACTTCCTAAACAATGACATATTCTGCTAAAGGAAGCATCACTTACATTCTTGAATGTCTGCCATAATGTTTTCCTCAATCAATGTCTCCTGGGCACAAGGCCCAGGTTTCAGATGTTAAAATTTTTAAAATGTTATACTTCTGTTTGTTTGTTAATACTTCTGTTTACCTTCCAGAAAGCTAAGAGTTAAAAAACAAAGGAGAAATGCATACATTTTAAAACAGTTCATAACATTTATCGCAAAAACTATGCACAATTAATTTTTAAAGTGAACAAAAATAATGTATCTGCAGGAAAAAATTGACAATAGCTTTTTATAGCAATATATTGTGAAACTTGTTAAATTCTTGCTCAGTGGTAAAAATATTTAATGGAAACTTCTCTTTATGAATTGTATAATACTGTATTCATTCAGAGTTTGTAGATTCAAAAATCTTCTAGAAATACTATGAAGAACTTACATACCTCTAAATACAGGTGGGTATATCATCAGATTAACCAGCATCTTGGCTTCAAGACTCACATCTGAAACCATGAGAAGACCAGAGTAGTTTATTCTGCAAAGACATAAGAAGAAGAATGATTGGTTGGTTGTTGTTTTTTAAAAATAGTCCAAATGAAGAAGTCTTCAATATTAATACTAGACATAAATATAATATCTACATGAGCCATATTTTATATATTTTTATCCCACGTCATATAGAAGATGTAAGAGGCTTTCAAAATGAGGTATTGGGTTTTTTCTCAGTGAATTTTGTTTTCCAAAAATATAAGTCAGTCATAATAATTGACAGGAACTTTAAAATATAAATCATACTTTCTGCATCTTTGTCTGTTGATCTTAAAGGATTCAGCAGTATCTAGTCACATCAGTTTGAGGAAAGAGAGTTCTATTTTGGCTTTGTCCAAAAGGAGGGAAAAGAAGTGAACCCTCTCTGCTTTTTATTCTAACTCAGTGTTTATTCATACAAGAAAATTTAGATCCTTAAAGATGTTATGTAAGAGGTAAGATTGTGACTAAGCTTGAAGGGATTTGACATCCATCTTATATGAAATGCCCCGTTTATAAAAACTCAATATTAGCAATATACGACAATATGCTTTACCCTATAATAATCATCAAAATTTTCACTAGCTTCTAAATAAGGAATTAACTCTCCTTTTAAAGTTGTTGATAGTCAAAGTACTGTGTTACAATGTTTTAGCTGAGAAATATAAACAAAGTAGTATCAGCTACTTCTTAGATTAAAATCTTCCTTTAACTAAATATATTACACTATGGTTTTGAAAGGTAGACATAGTCTTTTTCTACAGATATGTAATTGTAAACCTATTGCAGAAATAACTCATGATCCATTTTCCCTGAATATTATTATATTTACTTGCTTCTCTATATGTTCAGTTCTGAAAAGTACTTCTTGTTAGTTTTGGACTATTGCCAGGACATTACCATTTTTCCATTGTCTTAGCTACTTCTGCACCGGGAGTTCCGGTAATTATATGGTGAATTTCATGTAGTTATCTCCCAATGATTTAATATATATATGCTAATATGGAACTGCATTTAAGAAAAGGTGGAAAACCTGTTTATTGGACCCAATTGGCGGCAGAAACAATATTACGCTTTCCAAAAATATGCAGTTTTTCTAAAAAAGCAGCAGAATTTTAAGGTGCTTCAAAAGTGAGAAGTTATAGACCTTACTCTCTTCACATCATCACATAATCCTTCATAACTCACTGTTTCAAAACCGGTTTTTAACATAGATCCAACTGAACACTGTCAAATAAAATTTTTAAAAGTTTTAAAGAGAAAAAACATCAGTATTTCCAAATTTGCTCAGACAAATGGCTTCCTTGGCGATCCACTACTGTAGTCTTCAAATTATGTTTGTCCTCAAAAGTAGTGAGGCCAAATATTAAGATTTGTGACAGGATAGACTACTGTGTATCATAGAATGGCTTGGATTGGAAGGGACCTTGACAACTATCTAGTTCCAATCCCTCCACCATGGGCAGGGAGAACTTCTGCTAGACCAGGGTGCTCAGAGACCCCATCCAACCTGGCTTTGCACACCTCCAAGGATGGGGAATGCACAACTTCCCTGGGCAACTTGTTGCAGTGCCTCACTATCCTCACAGTAAAGAATTTCTTGTTAACACCTAATTTTAATCTCCTTTTGGTTTAAAACCGTTCCTCCTTGTCCTGTCACCTCTGGTTGTGTAAAAAGTCACTCTCCTTTTTGTAAGCCTGCTTTAACCCTGGCAAGGCCTCAATGAGCTCTCTGCTCAGATTTATCTTCTTCAGACTGAACAGCCCCAGCTCTTTATTTCAAAGGATCTCCAGTCCTCTGAGACTCTTCATGGCCCTCCTCTGAATCCAGTCTAATAGATCTGCATCTGTCCTGTGTTGAGGATCCAGGCACTGCGCAAAGTACTCCAGGTGGAGTCACAACAGAGCAGAGTAGGGAGGAAGAATCACCTTCCTTGACCTCCTGGCCACTCCTCTTTTGATAAAGCCCAGGATGTTGATGGCCTTCTAGGCCAAGCGCACATGGTGCCAACTCATGTCCAGCTTTTCATACACAAGGATCCCCAAGTCCTTCTCCGCAAGGTTGTTCTCAATGAGTCATTCTACCAGTCTGTATTCATGTCTGGGATTGCCATCGTCCAGGCACATCACCTTGCACTTGGTCTTGTTGAACTTCATGAGGTTCTCATGGGTCCACTTGTCACGTTTGTCCGCACGCCCCTGGATGGCATCCTGTGCTTCAGGCTTGTCAACTGCCCCAACCACTTTTGTGTTGTCTGCGCTCAGTTGCACTATGTCATTGATAAAGGTATTAAAGAGTACCAGTCCCAAGACAGAGACCTGAGGGGCACCACTCATCACTGGCCTCCACCTGAACAAAGAGCCATTGACAGCAACTCCATGGATGAGTCCATCCAGCTAGCACTTTATCCACAGAAAAGTCCAGCCTTATCTCCAATTTGGAGATAAGGATATCATATGGCACTGTGCAGAAGTTCTTGCAGAAGACTAGGTAGATGACACCAGCTGGTTTTCCCTTGCTGACAGTTGCATTGTCATAGAAGGCCACCAGATGGGCCAGAAATCATTTTTGTTACTGAAGTTGTGCTGGCTCTCAGACCACCTCCTTCACTTATATATGCCTTAACATTGCTTCCACGAGGATCTGCCCTGTGATCTTAGGTACAGAAGGGAGTGAATGAGCATGATGAATAGTGTCTTGAAGCAAAAGTGGGCTGTATTCCTTGGTTATCAGTTTCCATAAATTGTAATCTGTATAGATTTTTGCTTTTACCTTGCACTTGAATTACAGCTTTAAAATGGAATTTAACTTTTTTTGAAGAGATATCTGGGTTAACCAGCCACAAATAGTGAGAAAAGTCACGAAAAACTTCAGTTGGAATAGTCAAGAACTCCATACCATGGCAGAAATGTACTTATTATATTTGTTGTGAAATTACCTATTTGAGTATAAGTGCTTAGTAGTAGTAGTAAAAGACTTGACATGGAGATACACTCTTAATAAGAGAATATATCATATCACTGAATCTATTTTTATATGCCCTACTTCTATTTTTATGTGCCCAACTCTGCAAATAATTTTGATGAATACTACACAATTGGGACTACAAAATTTTACATTTATGGTGTATGGGTAAATAACAGAATAAGAATCTTCCTCTTCTAAATGAAAGTTATTACCCAGGTGCTCTTGGCTTTATAGGTTTTTTTTGTTGTTTTTGGGGTTTTTTGGGTTTTTTGAGTTTTTTTGTTTTGTGTTTGTTTTTGGGGGGGGTTGGTTTTTTTCTGGGTTTTTTTGTTGGGTTTTTTTTGGGTGGGGTTTTTTTGTTTGTTTGGGTTTTTGTTTTTTTTGTTTGTTTGTTTGTTTTTTTTTTTTGGTGTGTTGGTTGGTTTCGTTTAGTTTGGGGATTTTTGTCACTGGTTTTGGTGTTTTGGTGTTGTTGGTGTTTTCTCAGTCCTTGATGCATCTATTATTTTTCTAAGACTACTGTGTAAGGTGTCCATACTGAAAATGAAAGAAATTTGAACAGAAGATATGCAAATTATGTTGATTGCAGGAAAACCTCTGGACATTCAAGACCAAGTTTTCAATGCACTGTACAAAGGGAGAAGTGTTCAAACAGAAATGAACCTTTCTTTCACTTCCACGTAATGAAGTATCTGAATGCACAGAAAAACAGCCCTAATTTGTTACTTTAATGCAATTGCTTGATTTCATGGATATGCGTTCGAACTGTTTGCTCTAAGAGCAAATCTGTAGAGGGTAGTTAGTATTTCATGTATTTAATTTTCTGTGTTGAGGCTGAAAATGTACCACACCATGTACATAATCCTGCTCTGGGGAGAATTGCCCATTTGCACTTTCCCATTTTGCAAGCTATTCTTTGAATTTACAGGATAGGAGAAAACCATATGAGAACATATTTAGTCTATGAAATGCCTTCTTTGACCATATATAGATATTGAACTAGTTTTTCTCAGAGTCTTCAATGTTATTATAATCTTCAAGAAAGGGATTCTGATTTGATTTTTAGTGCCAAATAGTCACCAGAAAAAAAAATTATAATATATATAATTTATTCTTCTTTTATAACCAAATCTATTGCTATAATTTTTAAAAAGTTAAATATTTGACAACACTATATTACAGCAAAACAATATATGAAGCATTTTCCTGCCACAAAACCCCACATTGTTTAAAAAATATAATGTTTCAAATATGATTACCAAATTGTGCAAAATATGCTATAACAAATTGATACCTAGGTGTCTGTCCCAAACTTTGCTGAAAAAGAGAGGCCAAATTCTGCTCAGCTTTGTCTTTAGAAATATTGAAGAAATGCCAAGTTATAGTTAATTTTCCCATCTTTTGCTTCTTAAAAATATTTATTATTTGCCGACAATTCTTCAATGAATAAGTTATTAAAATGTTAGCAGTCCATTTAGCATACAAAATATTGTAAAATTAAGAATATTAATGGTATATTAAAAATTATATTGATTCCTTTCTCAATTTTCCCTTTTTTATCATGTGGCACATAAATTTTGTTTTTCTAAAGAATTCTGTCGGTATCACTGACTTGGTCAGATGAGCTCTACAGTCAAGTGATTTTCAGATGTCAAGTTCCAGAGTTCCTCTCTTATAGTACATAATAAGCTAGATAGCAGTACTGGCCGGAAATAGCAGTTTTCAGATGTAAGCACGTGTTCTTATAGCCAGTCATTCGTGTGACTTTGAAACTCTGTTTTCGGCAGCACTCGCAGGTCTTGATCTGGTCACTCTGAAAGGTAGCACATGATCATTTTATAGTAATTAAGGCCAATCACAAAAATTATCACTGAGCAATGTGCACAACAATGTAACATTTCATATAAAAATAAGAGAATGTATTTATGAACTACAGAGCACCTATGATGAATCCAGTACCTATTGTCTTTCAGAGATTTTGACATTTACTTTTCAAAAGCCCTTTCCTTTAATTTTTTAATACAGAATCATTCTTCTGTGTTATTATCTTGGCTTTACCGTTCAGTAACACATCCAAATATATTATCACAGTTTATTTTCTAAACAGCCATTGTAACACAAATACTACCAAATGTTTTTGGCTTTGTTTTCCAAATAAAATCACCTTAAACGCTTATGTCTCATAGAGCATATCTAAGTTTTTTCTGCAGGTGATCATGGAAACAAAAAGGCACCATTTTACCAGCATAAAACCCTTCTGCCTTGCTATTTGTTTGTTGTCTTACACCTTTAGTACTTATTCCTTGACTCTTCATTGAAGTATTTTATTACTTACCGTAATGAATATTTATTATGAGTTGGAAATTAATTGTAAATTATGTGCATTTACTTAATATATTTTCACTTCTCAGTATTTTTACATGAAAAGTTGAATGTGTCCTTTACAGCCTTCTTTTCAAAGATATTATTCAAGAGTATAAATATGCAAGAGCATACCTGGGTGCTTTTTAGTTGCCTTTATGTTTATAGATTCCTATCTGCTGGTAGTCAAACGATAAAGACAAGCTAGGTGATTAATTTTTCCACTGTGGTAATCACATTGATTTAGTTCATATTCATGACATTTCATATTGTTAACAGTCAATGACCCCAAATTAATATAGGAGCAGTTTTGGCAAACCAAAGCACAATCTGACAATGCATTTACAACTATGATTGTGTTCTTACTGTGCTGAGACTGAAATGTCAATTATATTGGGGACGAGGGAATAGTGCATGTATAGAAGAAAAAAAATTAACATATGTGATTATACTTGAAAGTTAAACTATTGTTATTAAAAATCAGCACTATAAACATAGTGCATACAACCACTGAGAACAAATAAATACTAAACACATGTATTTTAGAAATATGAGAACATAGCACAAATACAGAACACCTATCAAAAGCCATAAAAGTAACCTTAAAGAATTAACAAAGCATCACATTTGTCACTTATCTGATGATTTGCAATCATAAATCCCACTAATGACGGTGACACTTCCATTGCTCAGAAATAAACGTTCTAGTTGAGCTTGTGGAAGATAAAAACCTAAATACTAGTCTTGGAAACTTTGTTTTAAGGCAAAGGGTCAATTCCTTTGCAGCCAACAACTGTAGAGTAGCTACACCTGATTTTTGTACATTTCACTGTGGCTGCTGGTTGAGAGCTGAGATCATGTACTTAGGTTTTGTGTGCATTACACATCCATCTGTTCCTCTGTCTGGCAAAGAAAAAAACCAAAAAACAAAGTGAAGAAAAAGAAGCATAGGAATGCTTTATAAACTCTTTTCACCAATACACCAGTTGTTAGTTTCCTGCTGGTAGCCCTGGTACAAGCTTCATTGGGTAATTATTTCAAGCAGGAAACAACCAACCCACATGTTCAAAAGTAATTACTAGTTCAATTAACCATCCAGAAGCAGGTAATTTTTTCTTAAGATGCAGAAACAGAAGTATTATTATTTTTGCTTGTCTTTCATATAAGCATTTAGGTAATACCTGTGTAATTTTATACCTGCACATATTTTTGTAACTGAAACAAAAATTTCCTACTAATAGATATTGTCTATATAGGTAATAAATCACAAATGGTAACATGAAATTTCCAAGTTATTTTTTGCGTTAGGTGTGATATTAAGTCTGTTGCTGTTTAATATTTTCACTAATCTTTTGAAGATAAGTAGAAGTAAATTCACACATAGTATTAAATTGGGAACTGCTATACACTCAGCTGACAACAGCAGGGACATGAGAAGTCAGAGAAACACAAGCAGGAAATAACAAAATAAACAAAGAGAACAGGCTAATGCATCTGGGGAAAAATAAACCAGAACCAGGACAGTACAACTGGGAGGAGCTATGAAAGCTGGCACACTGAAAGAGATTTAGGAGTAGTAGTGAACAACAAACATGAAAACAAATCTGAGGCAGAGACAGAAATAACAAAGTTGTACTTTACCGAGAGCTTCAGAAATCTGCTTTCCTTCTTTGAACAGTTAATCCCCAGCAGATGCCATGTTTTTCTCCATCTACTCACTTCTGGGTTTTTGCACATTACTCTGAAGGATGAAGTGACATTATTACCAAGATATGTGTCCCCAAAGGGTCTTGTCTTGACTGATTCATAAAGTTTTCAATTGTTTAAGGTTCGTTTTGTGTGTGGTCTGCCCCAAATATCAGGAAAATGAGCTACTTAATTCATTCTAAGGAACAAAGTGGTATAAATGGAGAGATGGTCTTATTAGTCTATCTCTGAAATCTACTTTTTTAATTCAGCATTTTCTCACTTCAGAAACTTGAAAATACTGTTAGGCTGCAATTATTTTGCTCAGCTTTAAAAATGCTTTCAGACTCTTAACCTCAGAAAAACTTTTCTATTTTCTAATATTTTCTTTTGGTTGCATAAATATAGTAAGACATTGGTGTGACGTGATCAGTGGCACAAAGCGAAAGAAGTTTTGAGAGAATTTCCCTTTCCAAAGCCATTTAATTCTAATTACTATGAAATTACTTAAGCCTGCCTATTTCACACTTTAGTCATCAAGCAGTCAGCATTTCATAGTACATTTCCACATCTTGGAATTTTTTTGAATATTTAATTTCTGTATGATTATGTGAAATATATTAGTTGGCCTTGTCTTCCTACTACTGCATACAGTAAAAAACAGGCGCTCCCATTACATAATGTTTTTATGGTGCATCAATATTGAATTTAATCTCTTCTATGTGGCCTATCAGATAAACAGGTATGTGTTGATGCACATAAAAACAAGCATTGCACCATAAACCAACTTTTTTTAACATTTGAAAAAATTAAAGCTACAGGACACAATTTCAATGAGATTTTCTCTATGACATTAAAAGGTAGTTTCTTCATACACCTGCCAGCAAGAGAGAAAACTAGAAAATGTCTGAATAATGGATCTATGCAAGCTGCCAGTCATTCTATATATTCTAAACCATTCAAATTCAAGTAACCTCTCATCCAGAAGCTGATTAGATTTACAAGCATCTAACTGTGCCCATAATGGTAAATCACTTCTCTCTATAAATGAAGAGATAGCTTACAACGAACTAAAATTAACTTCTGAAACATTTATAAGAGTTGATTCCCACCTATCTATTGTGAACAAAGAATTTTATAGATAATTGTGCTAATGCTTCCCTGAGCCAAATGAGTGTCTGAAATCTCTGTGCAGATACTCCTGTATATTTGGCTGCAAGGTAGTGTAAGAAAATCCAAGTAGCTTCTAGCATTGCAATTAAACTAATTTGGCTACTAGATGAAGTTTAGTTATAGGACTGCAAAGATTCATGTTAGACAATCCTGTGAGAAAGAATGGAATTTCAGCGCTAATGTCACTAAACTTTAACCAGAAGAGAAGGTGAAAAATTCTTCTTAATTTATAAGAAATTCCATGGTGGAATGAGATTGTCATTATTATTTAATTGGGATTTTTAACTCAGCTATAAAATTGACTCCAGACTAATATGTATCCTGAATCAAAAAGAAACCCAGTAATTCATTGATATACCTTTCTTGCATTCTAAACCTTTCTAAAATGTGTATACATGTGTTTAAAAAAGACATGGTCTTACTTTTATGATATATTCATTTCACTATTTTTCCACATATTCTTATTCTGAAAAAAAAAAAAAAAAAAAGAGCAGGGGAGAAGAAGGCATCAAATATAAACAAATTTCAAAGCGTAAGTACTGAAATACATTTCATTGACTTTTTACAAGAAAATTTATCAATGTTTTTTTCTATATGTGCTTTGTTGTGATGCCTGAAATGTTAAATATTATAGCTGGCAACATGAGAATATTTAAGAAAGTATGAAAGACTAACAGCATTAAAAATACCATTTTTCCATGACACTACTATCAAGACAGCCTGACTGAGATCATAATTTTTTTTCTCCACTTTACAAATCATTTATTAATTCTATTCAGTTGTACTGCTTTGTGCCTACCTTGCAGAGAAAAATTATGTTCTTTCTCACAGGCTTACAGTCATCAGGGACATGTGAGTGAATTGCCAACCTTCTGCACATTGTAATGGACACAGTTTCTGTTCCAAAGGACAAAAAGCCTCAACAATGTACTGTGCCTTTTCAATAATCTCTCCATCAAAAATTGTCTGACTGCTCATAGAAGTGAAGCAATCTACCAATGAGATGACTATGAGGTTCTGTAGACACAGCTCAGCTGGACCAGAGTCCATCAGTTGGAAAAATCGTGCTTCAGATTTCTTCAGATCATGTGGAATGCTTCAAATTAACTGCTGGGGGGAATCCTGCAGGCAGTTCTTCCACTGCTGAGGCTCATTTAAACTGTTTCCACAGGACAGGACACTGTGAAACAATACACGATGGTGCCTGGCGTTTAGGAGTCAGTCCTGCCATTGGCTTCATCTTTGCTCACCAGCCGGAATGTACTTTTCACTTCAAGGGTACTGCAGCATGGCCAGGCTTCCCACGCAATCTGGGAAACCTCCATCCTTGGCGTTTTTCAGCAGCCATGTACATGGCGCTCCAGCTGACCTGCCACTGCCCCCACTTCAGGATGTAGTCTGAAATAGGAAATCCTGTAGATGTCCCTTCTAAGCGTTTACGGGATTCCATAACTCTTAATTACCTGCCTTCAGGAGTCACCAGTGCAGGTGCGCTGTTCTAAAAAGACTGAAATACATGCACCATGCTTTTTGCTTTTTCTTTTAAATTAAAAGGAAAAAAGTAGAACTAGGTGTTTTTCAAAAAATAATAGATAAGTACAGATTGTCTTTACTGAAATGGCTTTATGAAAGTCCAAAACGGTATACAAGGTAGACTTCTGACACAAAAAAAACCCACCACTGAATCAGCACAATATTTATTTTGCAAATGCAGCACAGATAGCACTTTCATTAGTGATTGCACTGATTTATGGTTTATTACAGTGAAAGAGATACATATTTTAATAATATTTTCTCTTTTTCACAACAGTACTGTAGGATTTAGAAAGAATCATACTCCTTCTGCCTACAAAGATGTTTTTTAAAACACAGACAAATGCAGTATCTCCCAGACTGGACAGATGAACATATTGAAGCTATAGTTCAAAAAACTCTTTGAGTTATCTGAAAGGATTACCGACTTTATTGCTCTAAAGTCTTGGACATAGTCATCTTGAACTCACATTGGCTGAAACTCACTTAATTGTGGAGGAAACAGGTGCAGATTCTATGCCTGCCACAGTTCTAACTATGTGATTCTTCCACTTTATGGAAAGGAAAAATATACTTTGACAACAAAGATTATATCTACAACTCTAATTTTATTCTAGATTTAAAGAGTAACCTTAAGGGCAGATAATTCCTCCCACTCTCACACTCAAAATAAATGAATGTAGACCCAATTGTATGAAGAATTATCTACATCTAGATGACACTCCTAACACCATTATGTCAATGAAAGCCTTGAGCAACTTTTTGAAAAGCAGTTGATTAAATGATTAAAAAAGAACACCAAAAAAAGTAAATGTACTTTTATTTCCTGATTTTCTGTTGTTATAAATTGATGGATCCACCTGGGTACATTAGGATTTCACTGGACAATTCAAACAAACTGCTTCAGATGAACCTGAAAATTGTGCATCATGTTATGAATTTCATTGATAATGTGCAAGTTAAGGAAATAGTTAACTCTACCTCTACCTTAATCGGTCAAATATCAACTTTTTTTACAGTGGATTAATTTAATTTTATCTAATTAACTAGATTTAATATGAAATTTAAACTAGGACAGTAGCTTTCACACACATGATCTACTAAATCTATTAACTATTTATAATTAAAAATGCTGTCAAAATAATATTAGCAACATGTCCCTTTGTTTTTAATTATTCTACAATGATATAGTGAAGAAACACCTTTTCACTTATATTTCTGATGGGGCAGTATATTGGCTTTACCTGGCGGGTTTTTGGTAACCAGGGGGCTACAGGGGCAGTTTTGGTGAGAAATTGCCAGAAGCTTCCCCTGTGTCTGATGGAGCCAATGCCAGATGCCTCAAAGAGAGACTCACCACTGGCCAAGGCTGAGCCCATCAGCAATGTTTTTGAGATAACACAGTTAAAGAAGGGGGAAAATTTACTGTTGTAGAGCAAATTGCAGCTGGAGAGAGGAGAGAGAATGTGTGAGAGCAGCAGCTCATGGTCAGTGAAGAAGGAGGCAGAGGAGGATGTGCTCCAGGCACTCAAGCAGATTCCTGTACAATCCACGGTGAAGATATCCACCTGCAGCCCATGGTGGACCCAGTGATGGAGCAGATGGATGCCAAAAGGAGGCTATGACTCTGTGGGAAGCCCACTCTGGAGAAGGCTCCTGGCAAGACCCATGGCCCTGAGGAGAGAGAAGCCTACTCTGCAGCAGGTTGGTTGGAAGGACTTGTGACCCTGTGAGGGACCTGCACTGGAGCAGTCTGCTTCTGAAGAGCTGCAGCCTCCAGGAGGGACCCACGCTGGAGCAGAGGAAGGGTGTGAGGAGTCCTCCCTCTGAGGAGGAAGGAGCATCAGAAATTACATGTGATGAAATGACCATAGCCCCCATTCCCCATCCCCCTGCACTGACGATGGGGAGGAGGTAAAGACTGTGAGTAAAGGTAAGCCCAGGAAGTAAGGAGGTAAGGGAGAAAGGTGTTTTTAAGATTTGCTTTTATTTCTCCTTCCCTTACAGTGATTTGATCAGTAGTAAATTAAACTAATTTTCCTAAGTCTGTTTTGCTTTACAGTGACTGCTCAGTGATCTCTCCCTGTCCTTCTCTCAACCCATGAGCCTTTCATTCTGTTTTCTCTTCCCTGTCCAGCTGAGGATGGGAGTGATAAAGCAGCTTTGGTGGGCCCCTGGTGTTCAGCCAGCATCAACCCACCTCAGGCAGTATATAAAATTAGTATATTATTTAAAGTGTAAAATACAATTGACAATATATGGTGAATTAATACAGGTTGGTATGACACTGGTAATAATGTTATAGATTTTTACATAAGCGCTTTTACAGAGAATAAAAATAATATTGTTTAATCTATGGCTAACATTTACAGTATCTTAGTACCTTTTGAACTTTGCAAGACTACTACCATGGGACAGCAGTGACCTTGAAAATAATTTTGTCCAAAGTTGTCATGACATTGCAGACTTAACATTATCACATACTATTGTAACTTATCCTTACATGTAGGCACATCCCTTTCTTAAGAAAAAAAAAAAAATAATCACCTACATTTTTATCCAGAATAGTTAAAATTCATAAAATTACTAGCTAGTTAATGTATTATGATGTAATTATATTAACATTTGGCATACACTAATAAGCATTATAAATAATACTTGGTGAATTAGCAGGAAAAGGTGGCAATTCATTCATAGACATCAATATATTTTTTGTGATAAACAAGAGTTTGTGTTTGATTACGAGGATCAAACACACAGTTCTGTGGCAGCACAACTGACCATTTTGTGATCATGCTTCACTGGTGAAACTTTAGCATCAAATTAGAGGGAGACAAAAACAAACACATAATTTCTACCCTGCTGGGATTAATGCTTACCTACCAAAAACAAGCCATAGCTAAAAATAAAATTCTTCTACCTTTTCAAAGCTATGTTATTTTAAAAGGTTAATTTTCAAGAAAAAATATTCAACAAGTAGAAATACAGGCAGTTGTGCTCATTAGGTTTATACTGCCACTTCTTGAGCAAACTTCTCCATAGGAAGTCCCTTCTCCCAGAGATCATTATCAGCAGGTACTACACATTGTTAGTGCTTTTAGTGTAAGGCTAAAATAATCCTTAACCTTAAAAAAAAATTAATGAACATACTTGTACCAAAGCCTAGAAATTGTGCCACTCTTTTGTGTTTCTATCCATCTGTTTACAAGATACCAAGGGGTTTCAATATTTTCACTGTAGTCTTATGAGTAATGGTAGAGCATATGACTTTTAAATGATTTATTAGGAATCCATAGAGATGAGAAAAAGAAAGGATGCAATTAGAGGTGGCAACTATCGATTAAAAATCCTGATATAGTTCACTTAAAGAAAGGAAAATGATAAATGACATGATTTTATCACTGGACGGAATGTCAAAGAAAACATTGGTGTTTCTCATATATCTCTAGTGTGAACTTCTCTGGAGAAGCTCAATATGCTTTTTGATGTTTGAAACAGAGGAAAAATAATGTTATTAGTGTTTCATAATAGAGATGTGGGATGGTTACATCAGGTGGGAAAAGAAAGGAAACTAAAGGCACAGGTGAAAAATCCATCTGATTCTATGACCTTCTCTGTAATGGCCCCTCATATAGTAAATTAAAGAAACAATAGTGCTTAGAGGATCTATTTTGCAAAGTTATTACTAAATATTCATTTTTTCCTTATTTCACAAAGAAACCGTTCCAAGAATATAGATCTTAAAAATTTATTTTCATTGCCAAAATAAGAACTCAGGAGGCTAAATTAATTTCTGGCATAGCACTAATGAATGCAGTGAAATCACACAAGGGATGGTTTTAAATCATAATGTTTGATGGACTTCAAATTCCACCAAAAGTTTCTCCCAAACCTCATTATATTAAATGCATAGTGGAAAAAAATCACAGCAAAACAAAGAAAAAAACTCCAAAATCAAATCAACAACTCAAAAAAAAAAAAAAAAAAAAACAACCCCCCATGCAAAAAAAAAGGAAGTAATTAGGAAATGAACCAGCATTTAGGGTGTTGGGCTATATTAAAGAAAAACAGAACAAAATATGAAGTATACAAACTACCCAATTCTGGTTTCTAAACAGCAACAAAAAATGGCAAATGGAAAGAAAACAAGGAATAAATCCCAGGTAACTTAAATAGAAGCCTGGATATAGTGATCCTTTACTCTAGACCACTTTCCTAGACTGCAATGGCCTGGCAGCCAAGCAAGGAAAACTGTGTAGTGGGCCAAAAATCCATAAAAGAAGTGGAATGTAAACCATTCGCACGTAAGTGAATCATCTCCAGATAAAATGACTGCCAAAATATTTCTCCCTGTCTATCTTATCAATAGTGAACCTTTCTTCTGATTTTGCTTTTTTACATAATAGAATAACCTCTTCTGCATGGTAAGAAACAACTCCAGAGCTTAGCAAAATCTGTTTTATTCCCTCTTCCTCTTGTGCCACAAACCAGGCAGTCCCTGGAAAGTACAAGGACAATCCATTCTTCCTTGACACTGGACAGTTTGAAAACCCCACAAAACAACATCTTATCTACCCCACAGAAACATCTTAGTCAAAACTTACATGGAACTAAATGAGTTTTTGGATTGGATCAGCAGTGTGTTGGTAACTTTGGATTTGTATTTGCAGCTCAGCAGAGGAAACAGTTCTTCCATAATCTGCATCAAGTTTGTCATTCTTTGCACAGCTTATAGCTACTTTTTTTTTTTTTTTTTTTTTTTTGGGCTCCTGATTTTGATTCTGGAGACAATGTAATCTGACACCAAAATCAATGCAACTCAGCATACTGATTTGAAAAAGAGTTCCTAGTGGCACTACAGGAGCTAATGGATGATGCAAAAGACTTAATTTTAGTTTTATATTCTGTCAGGGTTTTATTAATAATTTCAGTAAAGTGTCCATTTTTCTGTTACTTAGTTGTAAAATGGAGATAATAACACTTCTTTGCATCTTTAGAGAAATATGTGCTGCCACACTAAGGAAAAATACCTTAAATAGATTTGGATTCCTGTTTTTAACAGACACCCCTGTTAAGCTGTTAGTATGGGAATCTGGATCTTACCCATCTGTGATAAACTTTCATCCTCCTTCCATTAGCATTCAGAAAAAGGAAGAAACTTTGGGTTTCACCTGCTTAATTATGGCCCTTAAGAAATGCACCAATATTTTACCCAAATATGTTAAAATAACCTCCTGGCATCTCTGTCTGTCTAAATTTGAGGCTTCAGGTGTCCATAAAGTACAGTGACCACTAGAACACATAAGAAAAAAATATAAATTATTTCAAGTATACCATTTTCAAATGCATTATTTTATTTTAATTCATTCACAAACTACCTCTTTCACTAGTAGCAGGGAGCAGAAAATCATCATAGTCTCTCTGCTCAGAGAGACACTTGTATGGCACTCCAGCAGGCCCTGGAAAGAGAGCATGTCAGAAACCAGTGCTTGTTG
Organism: Acanthiza pusilla; assembly: GCA_036630365.1. Classification (NCBI taxonomy): domain Eukaryota; kingdom Metazoa; phylum Chordata; class Aves; order Passeriformes; family Acanthizidae; genus Acanthiza; species Acanthiza pusilla. The sequence continues at coordinate 30,965,829 of JAXCHO010000164.1, forward strand.
TGCCTTCCAGAAAAAAATTTCTATGTGATCTAGTCAGTGGTTTTAAGTGTATATAAGTGGTTTTCAGTGCATATATGGGAAATGCTTACGGCACAGTGAAAGTTCCTGTTTTGATCTTCATTTACCAAATTTAAAGTTTTCATAGTGCTTTCCAGGGGAAGTCTCCAGCAAAAGAGGAAAGAAATGCAAATATTTCAAAAAGGAACAAGTTGCAATATTGAAACCTCAAAAAACTCTTTCCTCCTTGTTGCTACTTTAACACTTAACTAGGATCAAGAAGAGTTTTCAATTACTTGGAGACTAAAAATAAATTATTTTCATTATGGTTAGAAAAAATATTAGAACCCAATGTTTTTTAACTCTAAAAATATTTTATGTAAGTACCAGGTTATGTCTTAAAATAATATGTAAAAATATACCATGTGTGACATTATCATATAGTTATTACATCAGTTATGCTGCTCAGTGTGATTTTTAAAATCAGACCTTTGAGCAATTGTTAATCTAAAAATTAGTCCAGACATAATTGTAACAGAAAAAGAAAGAATACTAATGCAGTTAAAACTGATAAACACACCTTTTTTATTTTCTACTCTTTTTTTCTGCTGTTATGTCGCAGATGTCTGTACTCTTCTATACCAAACCCTGGTCTCCTCAATACCCCTGATAAAATATGAGGTTTGTATGTCTCTGCACAACATCACTGTATTAGAGTGGTAAATACCTTATTCTTCCTACAGCAACTACTCATTATTGCTGCCTGCATAAAACTAACGGTATTCTCTGCTAGCTCAATAAAACTGCGTATGGCTGTAACACACACAGCCAAAGTAAAAGAAGTTAGCCTTAGGCACATGGTCAATTAAAGAAATTGCTGTCACAGCTAAAACAAGGAAAACAAAGCTTCAGGTAGGTCAAAAAAGTTCCCAATGAGCAAGAATGACAAAGCCAGTCCTGAAGCATTGCAAATTCAGTGCAAACCTTGTGATCCACACAGAGCCATGGCAGCACTGTGTTACAGAGTTCCATGGTTATACATTTGTGAGGCCCCCAACAGCTGGTTGAAAGGGGTTTACAGTGGTTCCTGTACTCTGGGCTACACGCATGGGAGAAACACCAACCAGATTTTCTCAACACAAAAGTTTACTGGAAAACTTTAAGAAAGCAAGAAACTTCAGCGAAGCATTTAATACAACATCCAATCAACATAAAATGAAACATTTATTTGGCCCATTCAGCTTAACAAACTTTAAACCTATCTGATGTTAAGCTACTCAAAATATTCCAAGAAGGGTAATTAGAAGAAGAAGAAAGGGAGAAAGACAGAAAATATATAGAAAAACATACAGCTACCAAATTCTGGGTTCCAGCCATCCCTTTTTACCGTCTAAAAAAGCCTCTGTTATAATCTCCCATAACACCTCATACATTTTATTTTGGTCACCTTTCTCTTTTGCACTCTGTCATGTGATTATCATCTCTATCTGTTGCTAGACTTTATTTCAGAAATAAAAGCTAAGCAAAAGGAAATAATTCCTACTACATTGAATGTACTTTATAATTTCAAAATATATACCAAATGTAATCTCAGCATACGCTTTCCTTTGTTCAAGGATAAAAAGCAAAAAAGCCATCTTGGAAAAAGGAGCTTGGCCTGGGAATATGTGTTAATATTGAATCTTACTACAAGCTTTTATTTCTAATATCCCAGGTGTGTGTTGCCTCTTTCACACATAAAAAAGTGACAAACCTCTGTCATACAGAAGCTACACCCTAAATTAAACATGGCAAAATTTATACTGCATACCTGTATAGAAAGAATCTACTGGGGGGAAAGGAACATGAAGCTTCAAGCACTCAGAAATTACGGATTAAGAATTTAAAATTGTTCTCATGACAATGCTGAAAAAAGTTTGGGAAAAAAGACATCCTTCTCATTTATACCATAATACAATAAGATGTCCTAGGTGTTAAAGAATAATAGAGGTCTCAAAGGACATCATGGAAATACAACATTGTCAGCTCTTTAGTAGTACTAGCATTAACTTTCTATTTTGGATACTTGCAGATTCTCTTTCAATGCAGGACATAAAGAGTGGCACAACTGGATAGGATTAGTTACAGCGGGAGGAAACTGAGGTGTGTAATGTCATGACATCTTTGTCTTTCTCATAGAGAATTCCCCTGAAGTCAAAAAGTCTTTCTATCATGAGCACTCATTTCAGACTATATAAATTTTCTAAAGAATGCAAGTTCAGAACAGCATGCGCAGGATCTGTAATGCTGCTGGGCCGATTAAATTAAGCATTCAATTTATAGAGGATGTCATGGCAGTATAATAGGATTTCCTATAACAGGGCATCATTAAAGATTATAAACTGGTATCTGCAACATTTGACTGCCTTTTTAGAAGTCTACAAGTAATTAATAAAACATCGTTTAATTAATGTGGTTCAGTGTTAGCAATTTGCGTGTTTGCATTAAGGAGTCATCTAAGATAATATATTAATGGCCCAAATTATCATCTCAGGAGACTGTGCAGTTATGTTGGCATAAACCTGGAAGACCTTGATTGACCTGTCAATTTAATAACTAATACTTGCTGAAGTATATTACATTGTCATAAGTTGTTATAATAATAAGTTATAATATAAGTTATAATAAGTTATAATTTTTATTAATATTTTTGTATGTCTACTTAGAGAATTCATATTCTCTTAGAACATTCCCTCAGGAATTCCTAATTCCTCATCTTAGCTCTCTTTCACATAAATTCAGATGTGTCCACAGAGTTATTGAAGGACTGGGGGCAGAGGCCGCAACTGTATATGAATTCAGAGAATACAGTTACTCCACTGAAAATATGACTTTTCTTCTTCCACTAAAAAAAGGCTTGTGAGACTTAGTAATCTTTTTTCCCTATAACTTCCTCTTTTCTGAGTCTTTTTGCAAATCCTGTGCAATATTTCTTCCACTGTGATGGGTTTGGGAAATAGCAGGAGGATTCTTTCCAAGAATGTTCTAGGCCTCATTTTTAACAGGATTATCATGAATTACAATGAAAGAGAAATGACATCTTGAGTTCTACAGGTAGAACTTGCTTTGGCCCATTTTTTTTCTGGAAGATGCAAGTACCAGATACAAATTCCTCTGTCTCACTCAACATCTTTTTTTAATAACACTTTGCAAGCATCGTACGAATAGTCTTTCATCTGTATTGACTATAAACTAAACAGGTTTATTAATTAAATCTAATACAACACAGTTTAAAAAAGTCATTAGTGCCACAGTGTTATCTAGAGCCCATTTGACCAGTAGCTTTATAACAAAACTCTCCAGCGTATTGATCTGAAACTTAGAAGAGGGGAGAAGAGAAGTGAACATATCTGAGATTTTCAGTAAAAATATGAAAGGCTGGTTAACTATTGGAGAAATACTATTTGTATGTGTACAGCCTAAGCCTTTCCACAAGAGTCTTGTAGCCTTTTCCAGCCTGGATTAACAGACGAGGAACAGAACACAAGACCATATGGAAACACAACTTGTAATCTCTGGAAATGGGATCACTTATTCTTGTGGGTTTAGCAATATCTCCAGTAAAAACTCCTCCACTTTCCAAAGAGATCCTTAAAGCTTGGCTAGCTTGACTTGCTGTTAAATTTCTGTCTAGATTGAATTTAACAATTTGCAAACCGAATTAAAACTTAAAAAATCCAGAGCATGAAAAATGTTTTGGCCAAATCTTATCAGAAGAAATAAAAATATTTCAATCATCTTTATTTTGTTCTATTTTTTTTCAGTTATGTTGTGATTAAGGAAGAGGAAAGAAAAAAGGAAAATCATCTCAGTGTTGCCTAATTTATTTCTTTAATTTTTCAAAAATTATTAAATAAAAAAATAATGTCTTTTGAGATACTTATAAAAAATTATGAAATGAAATTATAAAATTAAATAAAATACAAGAACAATACAATTAAAAAATAAAATAATTAAATATAAAAGTTATGATTTTCCTAAGTATTAAAAGCTAAGTTGGCTCTATAAAGTATTTACTTCTGTTACAAGTAGATTATTTTACTTAGGGGAAAAACAAAACAAAACAAAACAAAAAAACCCCACAAAAAATAAAAAAACTGCCAAAAAACCCAAAGGAAATTAATTTATTTAGCCTGAAATAAATACTTTAAAACATCATGAGTACAGTGAACTGGGTTCCATAAAAAGCAGTTATATAAATTGATCTTCAGGAAAAGTACTCTTCTTATTGAATCAGCAGAGATATAGGAGGTAGTCCTTCTCCATGTATTCTACTAGAGAATTTACTATACTCTCAATTAATTTCTAACTTTGAATTTGACTGGCTTCATCTTTCTGCCAGCTGTCTTTGTTATGCCCTTTTCTGTTAATTTAATTACTTCTTTATTTTCACCCTGTGAAAATATTTATGGACTGTAATCAAATCACCTCTTCATTTTGTCAAGATAAATAGATGGGGCTCTTTCAGTCTGTCCAAATCCGTGAAATTAATGTCTGTATGCCTCCTTATTTACCTTATTCATCCTTTTAACGGTAATCATCACAAATAGATTTCAATACTGGCCTGATCTATATTATACAGTGAGCCAATATATAACAAATATTTATGTATAAATATTTAGGGATGAGATCAGGTAGTTGTCTTCCTAGTGCTCTCCCACGTTTATACATTCAAGGGCTGCATTAGGCTGTATCTGTGTGATGTAACACACAAAGTGTTGGATGTCCTTGCTGACCCCTAACATTAATGTGTGTTGGCTTCCTCTCTGGAAGTAGGACCACTACCTCTGTGCATGGGACAGAGTTTTGCATTCAGCTACTTTAGAACTATGTTTGATTTTTTCTTGCTCTATCAAAATACTGTTGCATGAGATGGTCACAGACATTTTTGTGAATAGCATGTCCCACTTTTGGGCAGCCACAGCCCAAAAATGTCAAACTTTAAAATTTCATAAACTGCTTCCCAGCCAATTGCCCTCAGATTCTGAAAAGAGAGTGTTAATCCCTGAAATTACATGTCTGATAATCCAATGGTATTACAGACACTTACACATATTTCCATTCATAGGAAATTTACAATTAATAATGTAAATGCCCTTCTGAAAGTTACTTACTGACATAATTTGCTGACATTTAAAATTTCAAGCCTAATGCAGAATTGTCACTTTTTTCACAAAAAGATTTCAATTAGGAAATGCAGTGGGAGGGAGAGTGGATCTCAGTAGGAAGAGATAATATGTGTTGCAATGTCTCGGAACAATAGAATTCAATCTCAATAGGAAGTCTTTATTTAGAACATCTTCCCTTTTGTGTGACTGTCTTAAGAATGTTATTTAAATGTTTCTCTACAAAGAAAAAAAATTAAGAAACATGCTCAATTGGGCCAAAATCTATTTATTCATACAAGAAGGCTTGTTCCTCTGGAAGTCAATCAGACTTCTTAGATATGAATGTCAAATATGATAGAGCTCATAATTAATTGATTTCTTTTTCTGTGGTCACCTTAGTTTGGAAAGAAGTATATTTTGGATTTAAGAATGAATTAAAATTCAGTCTTGCTGCATACTCTGATGTAGATGCAGAAACTCCATGGAAGTCAAGGATCTCCTCTGGATTTTAATCAGGACAGTTCTGGACTGGTTAAACAGGCCTCTCATTTCCAAAAACATGTGGGAGAAAAGGGAAAGCATCTATGGTATAAATAGTGGAAGAAACAAGGAGATCAACTGAGTAAGATTTAACCAGTAAATTAGCATCACATTAAAATGTCTCTCTTCCATCAACCAGAACATATAAAAGGTTAAAAATTTTAAAATAATTATACTATTTTTGTTGTGTAGGGAAATACTAATTCTTGTTTTATGAAGCAACAATTAAGCTAGGTGACACACAATTAACTTGAAATTATTGGCATAGAAAAAATTATCCTATTTATTTAAAGTTTTATTTTTCTCCAAAACTCACTAGATAGTCTCTGCAATACTGAATTTTAGATTGGTCAGAAAGGAGAGGAAGAAATAAACATTGTTGGGAACTGTGACCCTTGTTTTCTTTAAATAATCTTTACTTTAAGATAATATTTCAAATTGTTCTCAAATGTAGTAGTTCACCTGTTTAAATATAAACTTCAGCAGGCCTGTCCACATTTTGTGTTCAGATTTTATCCTCATTTTCTCTTTCCAGTGAGATATAAAACCACGTATCAAGGAAATTTTCTGATGGTGTTTTGGTATGTTTTTTGTTTTCTCTCCATTATTTTGGTTCTTTCTTCAGGACAGATGTGTTCTCTCCTTCAAATATTAGCTTGTTTCTTCAGGAGAAAAGAACATAAAGAAGCCACAAAGAAGGTGAGGCATGAGACCAAAGAAGCGTGGGACCAAACCTGGCAACTGTTTGGTTGGAGAAATACTTTCTGAACAAATGTAAATGGAATATAATTGGGAAGGCAATGCAGCACGTCAAAAGGTTTACATGATTTTGGCTGACAGTTGTAAAACCCCAAACTCACCTGGCAAGTTTCTTGAAAGTAGTTTAGGTGCTCTGCTTCCCTGAGGTGGGCACAAGGGAGACCGTGGCAAAGTTCTCAGGAGGTTAAACAAACTTTGATTAGCAAACTTTAAAGGATGAGGTACTTGGCAAATTTTAAAGCAACATCTAATCAAAATAAAGAATTTCAAAAAACTTTGACTTAGCAAATTCTAACCCCCCCAACTTTAAGTTACCCAGATTCCAAGAAAGGAGAGGGGAGCAGAAGAGTGGAAGGGCAGAGAGGTGCAGAGAGAGATAAAAGCCACTTGAATTCCAGCATGATCTCAACTACTATAAAATCCATGCGGTGTGTGAGCCTCCCTTCCAGGTGGGCTTCTGGTGTGCCAGGGGCTAATAGCCATTCTGGGGCTGGACTGGAGGCTCCAGTGGGGTGGGTGTGAAGCAGTGCATCATTCCACTTATGCAGAACCTGTCCTGCCCTCCCCCCCCCCCCCCACTTTAATTGATTTGAGCCAGTAATCGTTTTCTCCAGTCTCTAACAACAGTCTTTAAAATTATCAAGGAGATTATATTTTTTAAAGTTTTATGAGCTTTTCAGGGAAGAAGTGTGGTTATGGCTTTTTTGTGTGAGTATATTAGTTCATTGGATCTATTTTAGCTGAATTTTAAAAACAAGATCCTGGAGGAACTGAGTTAAAAGCTCATTGAGTGATTTTTCTTTTTAAAGACTTGGGCAGTGATAATTACATCTCTGATCAGTAAATTTTTAAATACGGAAAGACAAGAATGTCCACATCAGACTAGATGTTTACATGGTTCATAATATTTTATTAGCCATTGGGTGATGTGTTGGAAAAAGTAAAACAGGACAAGCATGTAATGATATTTCCCGAGAATATTTTCTGAGCCTACCACAATTCACATTTGGGTGATTCTGGACACCTTATTGCTATTTTTTTAATCCTGATAGGCTCTTCTTCCATAATTTTAAGCTGTATATATGGCTAGCATGCAGATGAAGCAGTTTTACAGCTTTAATCACATTTTGTCTGAAGAACTCCCTCCTGTTGTTTATTTTGAACTTATCCCTCGCTAATTGCATTTAGTGCCACCTAGTTCCTGCATAGAAGAGTCAATGAACACTTCCTGTTCTCTTTCCCTGTAGCTTTCATGAGTTTCTAGGTTTCTAACATGCCCACCCACGAATCACCTCTTTCTCTATATTAAACAATCTCAATCTATTTATTCAGCCCCCACAGGTAGCTCTCTGCAGGTGATGATTTTTATCTTTTCCTGTTCCTTTTCCTTTCTTTTTCTTATTATTTCTGCTTCATCTTTCAATACATCAGACGTTAGCAAAGCTGCAACTATGAATTTATTTAGTGACATAATCAGGTTTTCTGTTCTGCTATTTCTTTCAGTCCTCAGTATTACAATAAGTTTTTGGCTACTATTAAAAAATTCCAGTTCTTGACTGGCAGATTATTCCGTGAGGTGTGATTGAAAAAGTTAAAGTGTATATTCTTAATAAACTATTTATTTTAATTACAATATAGATCTAATTAAAGCTTTGAATTATGTATCATTCTTGTGTCATGAAGCAAGTACTTAATCACTTTTCTAACATTTGCTCTTCTCTATATATATTTTAATCAATCTCAAAACAACACAGGTCAAAATTTAGATAAATTAAATTACAAGACTATATTGTGTCTTTTTAACACTGTGCATTTCTTACTTTAAAATCATAAAATATTGAATATATATATAATTAATATTGTGATTATTTAATAATGTTAATAGATTTCCTAAATACAAAACTAATTTCTTCTCACTAAGTTTATTTTCAGATGTAAATGTTTAGAAGATACACAAATGGTTATTTATTCAAGATAGTTAGTGCAAACTCAGTAAAAAATACTTTCTAAAAGACTTCCAGATTTTCAAAATAATTTAATCATTGCAAAAAGAAATCACAGTCTTTTCTATTTGATATGACAGTTATGGCACCTTAACTCAAAATGGTTGGTTTATTCCCAAGTGCAGTCTTTGTAAAGAAGACCAGAAGAAAATCCCACACAGAGAATAAACCACAAGCAAAATGTTTAATCCGATACTGCTGGCTTCATTGTTAATTACCTCTCAAGGGGCTAGGATGTCAATAGATAGTGATCTGGTCTCTTGGAGTCTTTGCTGTTAAATGCATGATCAATACTAAATAGAATTTTAACTGCCCATGATTTAATTAGGAGTGGTTCTTTTTATCCTGCATACAATACCAGAATCTCACTCAATAAAGCACAAAGGAAGATTGCCATGGTGGTTGTGTATTCTCTACATTCTGGGACTATGCAAAGGAATTGGGAAAGGAGATTGTGCTGCTAAGAATTTGCAATTGGCCTGTAACGTGAAAGAAGTCAATCTTCTTCTGTAAGTCATGTGAGTGGCTGAGGAAGCTAGGGTTGTTTTCCTGGAGAAGAAGAGGTTTGGGGGAGACCTTATCACTCTCTACAACTGCCTGAGAGGAGGGTGCAGCAAGGTGGAGGTTGGCATCTTCTCCCAGGTAACCAGCAACAGGACAAGGGGAAGTGATCTCAGTCTCTGTCAGGGGAGGTTCAGGTTGTGAGGAAGAATTTCTTCATGGAAAGGGCTGTTAAGCGTTGGAACAGACTGCCCAGTGAGGTGGTGGAGTCACCATCCATGGAGGCGTTCAAGAAATATGGCACTAGTTGCTGTGGTATAGTTGACAAGGTGGTGATCAAAGATTGTACTTGGGCTTTGAGGTCATTTCCAACCTAAATGATTCTGTGATTGATTCTGGGATTTTCCCTTCATTGTAAATTAACTCAGATTATTGCAAGTCCACAATACTGAAAACTACAGTTTTATATCCTTAATACTTTGCAGCTCCAAAGAAGATTCACATTTTAAATGAAAACAATTGATTTTAAATGAAGGTTAGGTGTATTTCCAACCAGAAATAACCAGTCCCTTGAATATTCCTTGAATATACCTCATTCCTGAGCTCAAAAGGGCACTTTAGAAAATAAAATCATATTTTTAGCTGTGGAAAATTGGATTTTTTACCAGGTTTTATACAAATACTTCTAAACAAGACATCTTGTACATCCTGCCGTGTGACTTACCTGTCAACAACTTACCTTACAACTATTTTAAAAAGAAACATACAAGAGTTACCAAAGAAAATGCCACTATCACTTTAGAAATCTGATTAAGGGAGCATATGTTACCAAAGAGAAATTCACGAACTGTGGGACCAGAGAAAACAGAAATAAGATTGTGAAAAATATGACAGAAAAAATATATTAAAAAAGGCTAATTGCTAGAATACTATGGTAATGCAGTTAATGATGGAAGAAAAGGGGTCAATATATATTTCTATTCTTTACTCAGAAGGAAACAGCATGATGAATCCTCTTATAACACAAGGAAGATAAAGTACTTTCCAATCCATTAGTGAGCAAAGAGGTATAAAACAATATCAACATGCTGTAAACATTTAATGATGATATACATTTTTAATAAATTTTGGAATATAATGGAATTTCCTGCAGACTGAAGACTGATGTAACTATACAACCACTTAAAAAAGAAGGGAAGTGACACACATAACTGCAGGCTGCTATTCTTTCATCAAGTCTGAGGTAAAATGATGAAAAAAAGGACCCGAGATTCAGTTAACTAAGATTCAAGAACAGCAACATGCTTAATCTTCTTCAACAGTTTTTTTTTAAAATAGCTGAAGTGAATAAAAAGCTAAATATAGAGAGCTGCTGATTGACAAAACTTGCAAGTTAATGACAGTTATCTCAATGAATTTATATGCTATTTTTAAAAAATTAAATATTTATAAATTGAAATAAGCTACCCAAACTAACCCGGAACATACCAGGGAAATATCAAGGAAATATCTCACAGGAATTAAGGGGTCTTCCTCTAAGAAGGCAATATGGCTGATAGCCCAGCTGATGTGAACGACAGGAGTGCCAAAGTCTGAGGGTCTCAAGAATTTTTTGCCTCAGTCTTTAGTGGCTGCCTCCCTTCCCACACTTCTTGAGTGGATGGTCAGCAGGGCAGCAGGGATCAGGGTGAGAAAAATGCTTCCCACTGCATGCAAAGATCAGATTCGTGACCACCTGAGGAACCTGAAGGTATGTATGTCTGTGGGACCCAATGAGATGCACCCCAGAGTCCTGAGGGAATTGGATGATGTAGTCACCAGGTCAGTCTACATGATATTTGAAAAGTCATGGCAGTCAGGTGAAGTCCGAGGTGGCTGGAAAAAGGGAAGCATTGTACCCATATTTTAAAAGGGTAGAAATAAGGTCTCTGGGAGCTACCAGCCTGTCAGCCTCACCTCTGTTCTTGGGGACATCATGGAACAGATTCCCCTAGAAGCTGTGCTAAGGCACATGGAGGACAAGGAGGAGATTCTAGATGGACCATTTCAGCAAGGGCAAGTTCTGCATGACTAACGCAGTGGCCTTCTATGATAAGGTGACTTCCTTGATCTGGACACGGTCCCTCACAACATGCTTCTCTGAATTGGAGAGATATGGATGAAGCCTGCAGTGGATAAGGAATTGCTTGAATGGTTGCAACCACAGGGTAGTGGTCAACAGCTCAGTCATGACAAACATCAGTGACAAGTGGTGACCGTCAGGGGTCCATATTGGGACCAGTGTTATTTTATATCTTCATTAATGACCTAGGCAAAGAGACTGAGTTCACGCTCAGCAATCTGCAGATGACACCAAGCTGAGTGCTGCTGTTGTCACACCTGAAGGACAGGGTGCCATCCAGAGGGACCTGGACAAGCTTGGACTCTCATTAGGTTTGACAAGACCAAGTTCAAGGTGCTGTAACCTGGGTGGGGGCAAGTCCTGGTATCAACACAGGCTGGGGGACAAACAGATCGAGAGCAGCCCTGCTGAGCAGGACTTGGGGATGCTGATGGAAGAGAGGATGGGCATGACCTAGCAATGTGCACCTGCAGCCCAAAAAGCCAATGGTACCCTGGGCTGCATCAAAAGAAGCATGGCCAGCAGGGTGAGGGAGATGGTTGCCTCACTCTACTCAGCTCTTGTGAGAGCCTACCTGGAGAACTGCATCCAGCTTTGGGCTCCTCAGCACAGGAAGGGCAGAGACTAGTTGGAGCAAGTGCAGAGGAGGGCCATGAAAACACTGTCAAGTAAAGTACCACAATGTACTTTATGTTGAACTGAACAAACAACCAAGTTTTAAGAATCTAATTTTTAGGTTTGCAGGTTGCTCTTAACCTTTAAATTTTCAAAACTTGTATTTCAGAATAGTGTTTTTCTTTATATATTTTATTTTTATATTTTTGTTCTTGAAAGTATTTGACAGCTAGTACTGATTGAAACATCATGTTTCAGAGACCTAAGCAGCTTTGTTTGTCCTGCAAGAGGCAAGCATTATGCCAGAATGTCATTTCATTCCATGACAAACATGTTCTGATCCTGAAAAATGTGTCTCTCATGTCCAAGTAGTAACTGTCCCGTAGTTCTTAAAGTTCTTTAAGTCATTATGCCTCATCAGCACTTTCCTAGCTTTAGCATATAATTTCAGATAGGGAAAATTCTCAAATTAATGTTCCTTATAATAAAAACTTTTTTCCCCTTAATTTTATGTAAATACTTGTCACTTATACATTTTTGCATAGAAGGAAATTTCTATTACTGGGTTTTTAAAAATTTTTTTTACTGTTTCTTGTAGTTCTTCCAGTTTTAACCATGTCAATTGACAACATCTAAAGTCAAGGAATGAGCATCACATTAACAGTTTAGTAAAATGTTATTCAAGACTGCATTTCAGAAATGTATTTTTGTGGATTAGGTATGAATATTTGGAGTTTGCATTCTCCTCATTGCATAGCAAGATCTAAAAAGACAATTGACCATGACAGGAGTGCCCAGAAAGGGAAGCTGGAAATAAATCAATTTTTTAAAATAATTATTCTTATTTAAGAAATATAACAACTTCTCAGAATAACTAGGGAATGCCTTCCTGTTTTTACATTAAAACAGAGTTTATGTTTAGACAAATACATGCTGTGCTTTTTCATATGCACCCTTTCAATACATGTACACACACAAGGGTAACTATGACATTTAGGTCCCTATAAACACAAGAGAGCTGACAAAAACACCTAGAAACCTGTCCTTACAGTGTGATTGTTAATGGGATACACACATCTGATGAAATAGGTATACAAAAATAGGAAATGCAGAACTTTGTGATACAAAGGTATCTTAAAGTTTTCCATTCCTGGAAGTTAAGCAAAAGAAAAAAAGAAAACTACAAACTTTGAGATAAAATGTCTCTGACTAATGCTTTTTAAATGTTTTTCGAAGTATGGGAAACCTTTTATTTTGTATGATCTCTCAAAGGATAAACAAGAATTGCAACCTCTGGCTGCAGTACACAGGGAATATATTGCAGGATATTTGCTATGAAGTTACCCTTACCAGGATTACATTATATATAAAGGAAATTACTTTTCCAGATATCATTTTGATGCATACAGAAAAATATGCAGGCCTTTAAAAGGAGTACTGAATTTCTTGGTGCTTTGCACAAATGGGAGATAGAAAAATCACAGCATACTGTTTTTCTGCCACTCATCCTTTTACAGTTAGGAGATAATTACTTCTGTAGTACAAGCGATTTTAAATGCCAGTTTCAGAATCAGATAAGTCACTTAAGATGACTGGTTTTTTCAATTAACTGTAATGGAAGTCGCAGATAATTCACTATCTGCATAGGTCGAAAGAGAATTAAGAGGAGCCCTAGTCACTGTGTCTTCCTGAGGTAGCTGTTAGTGCTCCCTTACAGCACTATAGGGATATACAGCCTGCTAGATATATATCCTGCTCTTTAATTCTACATACTGTCTTTCCTGGTGAAATTCTGAAGTTATTTTTGTTGGAAGCTATTGAATATTTATAGAAAATGGCTGGTCTAATTCTATTGAGACTTTTTAGAAGGCTGTGTTCCTCTCTTCATCAGCCATATTCCCTATGGAGCTGAAACATTATCAGCAAGCCCTGAGCTCCATCTTGGTGGTTCTCGAGCACTGGACTTTCTACGATGGCCTGCAACAACAGAAGCATGGCCAGAGGGTCTGCTCCTCTGCTCTGCGCTGGTGAGACCAAACCTGGACTACTGCATCCAGCAGTATAATAATAATTAGCACCCAGGAGTCCACCTTTTCAAAACAGGAGAGGGAACTCCATCTTCCAGCATACATCTACAGAGTTACCATTTATGTAGTTCCTAATTTGTTGAGCATCTATGTGAACACTGCCTAGAAATTCTATATTTAAAAAAAATCCACGACACCAAAGAAACCCCACCTATAGCCCTATACTCTTTAGTGTATTATGAATCCTAGAAAATAACTTATAATTTTAATGAAATCATTAATATTGTAGACTTTTCAGAGAAGGCAAATTCTTTGTATCACAAAGAACTATAATCTTTTAATTTCATTGATTACTATATTGGGGAATGGAGAAAAATGATGAATGAGAAAAATACGTGGAATGCAGTAGTCTCTTCATACGTAAACACATGTTATTTCTCTGCAGGTCCTGGTATTTATCAGTTTTCAGTAAAATGTAATTCTTTTTTATAAGAGAACAATTTCTTAGTAGGAAAAATTTTGAGAGGAGCTCAAGTCTGGAAATCATCATTATTGTTTCAAAACTATGCTATCTGCTTCCAGTAGGTCACAACTGACCATTTTCCTTACAGATATATGAGCTGCCTGCTAGAAATATAATTCCTGTTAAGAAAATGACATTGCATTCATGTTAACAGCCAGCCCTCCAGGCCACTGTTACCAGATCAAGCACCTGGCCAATTTTAAACAAAGCCAAAAATTTACTGGTTGTCTAAGTCTAAGGAGCCAAATCATAGTTATTACTAATTTTGTTACAATTGTTTCTGCAGTTGTTTTACAGTTGAATTTGCAGTTCCAATGGCCGAGTTATTCAGATAATTCCCGATACTGCCTCAATGAAAACTGAAATACACATACTTTCTAATATTGACTCTTCCTCCAATGATTTTACCTTTGTAGTACTCCAGAAAGTACTAGAAAGAGCTGCAACAAATCGAAGTCCTGTCTCCTTCTCTGGAAGGAGTTTGCTGCTAACTATGATTCAGGTGGCCTCTTTCTTCTCTTTGAAGGAGGAATATGATGTTTGTATCAATGATATCTTCCTTCTCACTCTTGAAGTCAGTGTCCCTCAGTCATCTTTTCACAGTCAATAACCCAGATAGCATAATTGCTTTGACTTTGATAATGCCATGCTGCATCTTAATTTTCTACATGTGGTATGGTTCATGTTGTCTTCGTGTCTTCATTATTAAAGAAGCCAGCAATCCCTCCCTCTCTGCCTTCCACACCCTCAAAAAAATTCCCAAAACCTGAAAAACAAGACAGATCCCAAGGCTGCATTTATTTAATGACACTGTACAAACCATTTTTGAGTTACTAATATCCCTGGAGCCTCTGACACTACCCTGTGCTTGCATTTTCAATTTCTGCTATAATTTCATGTTTGTCATTTTGGAGATGCTACTTACAATCCCCTGTGTTACTTCAACAGTTTTTAAACTGTAATTTCATAACAGCATATATATATATATATTTTTATTAGCACAACCAGGAAAACAAACACATGCAGAGAAACTCACAGTGCTCTGATAAAGATTTGGTTTCAAAATCTCCTGGTTTAAATTATCTCTTTTCTATTACCAAAACTGCTCAACATCAGTAATTATGGCTATATATCTACTATTTGTGACTCTCCATCTAATGCGGAGATCATAAGATTCAAGATGTTATAAATGTTTCTTGAATTTCATAGCTGAAAAGAAGATGCCTACAGGAGAGTACTGACTATAGCAATATAAAAGATTGTACAAGATTCATAGCTACGTATGTTTCACTGGCAACCATCTGGAATCAACATATTGAAATAAATCACATTTTCCATTCATGGAGTAATTATAAATAGATTGAGAAGACTGTTTGAGAAAACCTTATTGAATGAAACAGTTTTAATGAAATGAACAAAATGTTAGTTGCATGTAGGAGATAACATTCACTGTAACATTTTAAAAGTAAAAATAATTTGAATTGACAAAGACTCATGAACCAGAAAGAATTGCATTACCAGTAATTTGAAAGCATACAATATAGTTTTTTGCAAAAGAAGTACAATTATGTTTGGGAAAAATGAGACAGTTTGGAAGAGAAGTCCAGAACAAAACAAAGTCCTGGAAGGGAAGGCATGAAAATTCATGTTGAAAGAGACAAAAAGGATGCACCAATAAAAGGTAAAACTTTGTGATTTAATACATTTTGTTATCGAAAATTTAGAGAACAGCTTCTACATATCCGATCCGCAAGTTCTGTTTGTAACCTTGCAAAAATATAAAGAAGTTCAGAAGTATATTTAAATCCCCATTTCTTCTGGATGAAGCGCGAAAAAAAGAGAAAGAGAAAGAGAAAGAGAAAGAGAAAGAGAAAGAGGAAGAGAAAGAGAAAGAGAAAGAAAAAGAAAAAGAAAAAGAAAAAGAAAAAGAAAAAGAAAAAGAAAAAGAAAAAGAAAAAGAAAAAGAAAAAGAAAAAGAAAAAGAAAAAGAAAAAAAAGAAAAAGAAAAAGAAAAAGAAAGAAAAAGAAAAAGAAAGAAAAAGAAAAAGAAAAAGAAAAAGAAAAAGAAAAAGAAAAAGAAAAAGAAAAAGAAAAAGAAAAAGAAAAAGAAAAAGAAAAAGAAAAAGAAAAAGAAAAAGAAAAAGAAAAAGAAAAAGAAAAAGAAAAAGAAAAAGAAAAAGAAAAAGAAAAAGAAAGAAAAAGAAAAAGAAAAGAAAAAGAAAAAGAAAAAGAAAAAGAAAAAGAAAAAGAAAAAGAAAAAGAAAAAGAAAAAGAAAAAGAAAAAAAGAAAAAGAAAAAGAAAAAGAAAAAGAAAAAGAAAAAGAAAAAGAAAAAGAAAAAGAAAAAGAAAAAGAAAAAGAAAAAGAAAAAGAAAAAGAAAAAGAAAAAGAAAAAGAAAAAGAAAAAGAAAAAAAATATATTGAGGCTTGCCTTGAAGGCTGAATGATTTTATTGGAGCAGAATTATGCTAAGGCTCAACAAAAATAGTGATGCAGTATGTACTGGAAGAAAGAAATACAGGAAGCAAGAAATCATTATTACCGATGTTTATATGACTGTTTATATACTAACAAAAGAATAAATGCTCTGCAATAAGTGCCAATACAGCTTTAAAAAATACATCCTGAAACGCTTTAAAAATCTGATTTTTCCTTTAAATTCAAAAAAACCTTGCTGTTTTTAATGCCATTCATGATATTTGATGAAAATGAGTCATAGACTATTTTTTAAATATGGTTATGAAGTAACCTCATTAAAACTCTATAGAAAAAAAAGAACTATTAATTAATTAGGTAAGAGCAGATAGAAGTCTAAAGTGGAAGCTATGGAGAACTTAATGAGCTTAAGCTATTTGGGAATTCTATTGTAACTGAAGCAGAAATTTGCTGAATATCTTCCACCCAAACAAACCTGATGAGGAAGCAGAAGTCAATATATAACAACATACCTATCAATATATGTCAATTTGACTATGAGAAAGTGATGCTTATTATGGCATCTAGCACAGTTTTTCTTTACCTAGTCTCAAAGTTTTCTTGAAAGACCTGTTATTAATACTCCATTTGCAATAAAATTTTACATGCCAGCTTCCCAAGATTCTGACAGATTTTGCTGATATTTCAAAATTTTCCTTTGGCTCTATTTCTTAAGATCTAATTATGACTTGTATCTAATTAGTTCCCATTTTTATTACAAGATGAAATATCCACTTGAATTAATTTGTTCAAGTCTCAATATATTATCCAGTCCATGATATCACAACTTAACTGTCACTTTTGCTAATCAAAAGTTTAAAAAGCCAAAATTCAAACTGCAGGAAAATATCCTGTGTTTCCCTTCATTTCATTTACATTTGTTGGCAAAAAAGATGAAAACTTTTCTGGATAATGGTTTTGTGTTTCACACTCCCAGCAACCCTATTCACTTAGGTTAAGGAAACTTCTTAGAAATACAGTGTATTACAAATGTTCAAAGCTAGTAGAACTCATTCTAAATGTAATAACAATATTTATGCCAATAGATATGCACTCTTCCATTTTTCAGTACAGACTGTTTTGTTAGCAAAGTTTTCACAGTATTTCAAACACTGCTGATATTTAGAAAATGCCGCTTCTGCTCGAAAGTACATGCAAAGGCAGCTGTCTGTATCCTTCACAAGTTTTAGTTGGAAATAACATTTTTCCTAAATGCAGATGGTTTTGAAAAATACTGATAATAAAAGCTCACTTTACTTTTAATGGACCGTGCGTCTGGTTTAACAGTGTGCCAGACTCTGAATTTTTCAAGACATAAGTAGATTCACTCTTCTCCCTAGTTAGAATCCTTGCACTCTGCTTTTTTTTTTCCTGGAATGGCAATGAAAGAAATTCTTAGAAACAGAATGTATCCCAGCTCAATATCTGCCATTCTAAGAGTGTATTTCATCCAGTATTGAAAAATGGTAAACAGTCAGAAGTTAAATAGTGATACTCTAAAAAAACCTAAATACAATACGAATTTTTTGTCAAGTTACAACCATATCTTTAATGTTAAAACATATGTTGTTCACACTAGAAAATAAGACACTTGTAACTGAATGTGGTACAAGCAACTAATCGCTGTCACTCTGCACAAATAAGTTAAGCCTGTGTCCCGGTTCTGGCCAAGACAGGCTTAATTTTTGCAGTAGCTGGAAAGAAACATGACCTGGAAATTATTCTATACCACCTCACATCATTGTCGGGGCCAGGGGAAAGGGACTCTTTTCCAGGGAGGACAGGCTCCTTTCGGGGCAAGTGCATGTCATGGAGGAGGAAGAGGGGTATTGTCTATTGTTGGAGAATTTCGTGTGAATTGTTACTTTCTTTATTATTGCTGTTGCTATTAATTTCCTTATCCCATTGCTGTTTCCAGTAAATTATTCTTATCACAATTTTTTGGGTCTCATTCTCCTCTCCAGCCCTCTAAGGGGGAAGGAGGAGGGGAAAGCGGTGGAGCAAGCAAATGGGGCATGGTTTGAAGGGCCTCAGTGGGAGTACTAAATTTGGTAGAACCATTCCTAAACCACAACAGCTTGCACACCCACTTTATTGTGCCATTTATAAAAGCAATAGAAATAAACAAACGAGATAAAAGTGGGAGGAGGCATCATTAAACAGTATATTTAAGAAGTATGGATCACTTCAATATGTTACTTACTGCCTCACCTAACTTTTCCTTTGTTTTATAATACTGGCCATTATTTGTATAATTACACAAGTAAATTACACATGAAAAAAGTGTTGACTGAGTTTAAGTTACAGACTTCAAGAGGTAAAGGACAATCTAGTTACAGGGTTCAGTGTTAGAAGTGTCTGTAGAAGGTAAAAGGTGAGAACAGGTGAAGAGATGAAAATATTACAGAGAAAAATCAGATCTGTACCACAAGGCAGAATAAAAATTAGTGGGAGATTTTGAGAGTCTGAAGACATTAGCATTTAGCAGAGTTCAAGGTAGTAAATAGGGGAAAATGATGCATCAGGAAAAGAAATTTCTATGCTTATCATCACTAAAGCAGGAGCCTGCAACTCTTTTTTTGCAGATGCAGAGAACAGAGCATACAGAATATGTGGGTGACTGGACTGTGTCAGAGGGATATGTAACACTGGGAGAAGAATACTTATAACCAACTGGAAAACGTGAAATTTCAAGCCATTAAAAATATCACCTTTAGGTAAAAATGATGGTTTACCTGTTTTATTTTTTTCTGATTTTTTTTTCTGTGTTCATTTTGCAAGATAAATGTTTGCTATATCACTGAGCATAGTGATATGATAGGAATGAGAAGAGCTGATATGTAATGATAGGACACTTTCTGAAACCTGTTTTGTTCTTACAAAAAAAAAATTAGGCTCCCACAGTATGCATTGCATACATAGTATCATGATATACAGAAAGATATTCTATTAATAAGGCATTACAGAAAGACATAAAATGCCTTAATTGCTTTACTGCTCACATATTTGGGTACCTGCCATCGCAAAGAAATAATTTACACAGCCATTGTTATGGGAAACCATATCGAAGTGCAAGAAAATCCAAACATTCAGTTAACATTAAGAATGTTTTTTTTTCTGTAATAAATAATTTTTAGAGATTACAGGAATTCCAGGCAAATCTTAACAAGTATTAAATGACTGAAGAATAAAAGGTTGGTAGAAGATCTGAACAAAGTTCTCAAAAAGCTGATCTTTTTTCAAAGCTAGAATGACAGCTATTTAAGGAAAACCTGAGAAATTTGTCTGAATGAGAAAGCAAATGAGACTATTTTAATAGAAATGCAAACAGAAGTTGAGAATACACAGAAAAATCAGGTCCTTTAACTCAGCAAAGAGCAGCAGTGACAGAATGGTAAATAGAAAACTTCAAACATAAAGAAAATTTAGTCTGGGAAATGCAAACATTTATTGGAATGAGTTAATTCACTTCATATTAATTTAAATCTAGAAGATATTTCAAAATACATAAAAAGATATTAAGCCCCTATGTAGTTTTCTCTGGTGTTATGCTCTCTGTTCCCACTGTCTTTTTGGGTCTTAAAGTTGATGGTCTGGGAAGGGAGTATAGTGAACCATCAAAATCTCAAGTTCACCAGAGGAGTATCATGCCAATGGTATCTTCTTCCACACTTTAGCATTGCTGGGAGTCACTTTCATATGTTTGGTAATATTCGCTGTGGCTTGCTCTTTTTTGGTTTGTCACTCTGTGTTGTATCTGAATTTACAGTGTATCGTGTATTTACCTATTTGGAGACTTGTGTGGATTTTTTTAAAATTTATTTGTGACCTTTAAATTTGTTTTACACAGTTCTTAACAATGCATCTCTTTGATGGCTAGTAACGTCCATTGGTGAGGCCCTGGGGCTTCCAATATTAGCTGGTGCCCATACCAGGTCGAAGTTCCTGCAATCACCCCATGCCTGTACTTGCCAATACTGCATTGTTATTTAGGGTCACAGATAGCTCTTTTTACACAGTGGAAATACTTGCTATTCCTCTCTCTTCATTCCAAAAGATATGTAACATGACATTACACCACAAAGCTAAACAGAAGCAAGCAAAAGCTGAAACCAAGACAGTAAAAATCACTTGTCATTAGATCTTTGCTATTACAACATAAACACAGCTCCAAGCTGGTCAAGACCAGTGCGTTTGAAGTCCGTGTTGTTAACATAAATCCTGTAAGCCTGTTACAGCTGCACCTCAATGCTCCCCGGGTTACAAGCCTATGCTTGTGCACTTGTCGAAACAGCAAAGGTCACTGCCAGTGAAGGAGATAACAGGAACAAGGAGAGAAACACCAGCAGCCTTCTCCCTTCAGGAACTAGCTCTCAGTACTGAAAGTGTCACCTACTGCTATATTGCATTGCACTCAGAAGTGTGACTGCAGTTGAATGTGCAGAAACTAATTTCAGAAAGAAAAAACAAGGGGATCTTCTTATAAAGTTGTTTCTCTGGCCAGAGGGACCTATAGACCAACAAGAAACAGAGAGACTGCACTATCATAATGCTGGGGTTTTGCTGCAACACAGAATAAAATCTCCAAAGTTATAGATAATTTGGCTTTACTAACAGCTTCAGTATAAAATATTGCAAACCCAAAGTTAGAATTTCTGACAGTAGCACACGTGTGCTTTGGCAGTAGATGGATGATCTTACACTTCCCTTCTAATTCTCTAATCTGGCCACTTTCTTACATCTCTTATAATTGGATCACAGCAAAGACTTACTCAAATGAAAAATGGGTCAAAACTTCACAGTAAAAGCGAATAAAGAATTACAAGTGTGCATTGGGAAGATTTAGCCAGAAACTGTTTAATTCTTAGGAACTGGTTGAGTTTGGTAAACTCTGAGATAATTAGTCTAATGGCAAAGAATGCATCATAGTCTTATAAAAGATTATTTACCCTCGACAGGTTTATTTGATCATCTAAAGAATATTAATCTCTTCATATATTTACTCCTCAAGATGTTGATTTTTTTGTCTGACAATTGTCTGACAATTTCAAAACTGACCCTTCTGTTTATGGAAAATAAGAAATTGCCCACATATATATACACAGTATTTGTTCCATTTTGAACACACATTCATAATCTGTGAAAATTTAATACTAACGTTAGCTAAAGACAACTCCTTTAAGTTCTTTCTAAAATCTTATACATCCTTGGAAAGACCTGTTAACCTTGATATGTGAGCTTACTTTCACTCCAACCAGTTTTAAGATGATTGTGATTACTCATTACAAAAATACAGCTCTAAAGTAAAAGCATACTCCCCAAATCTTGTCAGTCAGATTTTGTAGACAAGGGTCTGGGTGTCAGTAACTTCCACAGTACCCAACATCTTTTGACTCCTCATGGCAGAGCTATGGACAACATTTCAGCGCTCTGCATATCCACAAACACTGTTCAGTCAGCACAAACAGGAAAAAAGGCTACACTGGACTGTGACACTGAGGGGTTTTTTCCATCTTTTTCCTTTGGAGCTCATGAATTTCTGTCTTTTGTTGCTGTCTTAGCTCTGGTTTTATTTTCTGCTTTTTCATATTCTTCCTGAGCCCTTATTGTTGTTCAACTTACATTTTAAATTGCTTTATTTGTTAAGCTAGTGGAAGCTTATTTATCATTTATTCAAATGACTATATGACATTGTTATACTATCATACCATAGAACATACAACTCCATCATCATCTTCACTTGTAAAATAATGAAAGTTATTTCAAATGGATGTGCAATAACTTTCCTCCTACCCTGGGGACTTGGTTATTCACAGAGTGCCATACCTTCAAAGACATACGGTGTGATTGAATTTGTTGTGAATCATTTATAAATCCAAAGTAAAGCAAGAGTTGCAATGTGATACATATGAATGTTATCTCTGCGTACACAGGACTCAGGCAATACATAAAAGCAAGAAACACCAAAACAACAAAGGCCTTTAGTCTAAATTACATGGAATTTCTGCCATGGCAACATTCACAATGTTGCCTTGCCAGAGCTGCCAACAATTTAATCTGTGACATTCCTGGACATGGATTTCCCCCAAAACTCAAAACCTTGTTGATGACAGGACTGGAGTGCTGGTTAAATGGAGGGTAGATTTAAGTTAAAGACCAAACCACCAATCTTACTTTAAAAAATACAGACATAATCCAGGATATTTTTTTTTTAATATCACCTAAAATTTAAACAAAAAACCCAATATTAAGGTTGAACTATGTACAACTCTAACTCTGACAAAAAATTCTTTCTCATGAGTGTTAATGAAACTTGATCTGGCATTAGCTGAACAGGATACCTTTATTTTAGTGGTGCTCTTTACTCAAACAGTGTTTACTATTGTTTCATGATTTCATGAAAATATTTTCCAGTTAAGATTTGTATCAGCAGGAACTCAGAGGCATTGAAGATGAACCTGTGCATGTCCGGGAGTTGAACTCAATGACCCTTGTGGGTCCCTTCTAACTCAGCATATTGTGTGATTTTATGATTTTGTGATTCTGTGATTCAGTAATTGTTTACAGAGTAGTTTAGTCAGGCCTTTTTATTTTAAAATCAGTTCTTTAATCAATTCCCTTACTTGTACTTTCTAAACCATTATTTTTGAAGCTATTTTTGAAGCAAGCTGAGGGATCTGATTCTCCTCCTCTACTCCACTCTCATTGAGACCCCATCTGAAGAAGTGCATACAGCTCTAGGGTCCCCAGCACAAAAAGGCCAATAAGCCCAGAGGAGGGTCAGAAGGATACTCCGTAGGCTGGGGCACCTCTTCTGTGGAGACAGCCTGAGAGAGCTGGGGTTGATCAACTGAAGAGGAGAAGGCTGCAGAAAGACCTTAGAGCAGCCTTCCAGTGCCTAAAGGGGGCCTACGAGAAAGCGAGAGGGACTTTTTACAAGGTCTGTAGTGATGGGACAAAGGGGAGTGGGTGTAAACTGAAAGAGAGTAGGTTTAGATTAGATTTGGGGCAGAAATTCTTTACTGAGAGGGTGGTGAGGCACTGGAACAGGTTGCCCTGACAAGCTGTGGGTGCCCCATTCATGGAAGTGCTCAAGGCCAGATTGGATTTGAGCAACCTGATCTAGTGGAAGGTCTCCTTGCCTAGGGCAGAGGGGTTGGAACTAGATTATCTTTAAGATCTCCTCCAACCCAAACTGTTCTAGGATCCTATGATTCTAAATCCCTTGCAGAAGGGCTGCCTGGACATTTTTTCTTCAGCAGGTTTCACTTTTTCTCCGTCTACCTTAAATTCAGTTACAGCTTTTTCCTCTATGGGTAGGTGGAATTTCAGGTATTCTACAAAAATCTAGACCTCTGCTTTACATGTATTCACACACATAGACTCATATGGATAGATATATATATAGATATGGATATATAGATTATATATATATATATAGATTTGATAGATAGATAACATGGGTTACACTAAGAAGCAGCAAGGACTCATCCTGATGTTACATTAACAAAATGAAGAAAAGCAGGGTGCTTAAAATCAAGCAGAATTGAAAATAAAGGTCTCCATTGGGAAGGTTTGTCCTTTGGAATATGCACTATTAGGACTTGTGCACTTTTCACTCCTTCAGTGATAAGCAAATGGCTGTAATTCAATATATTAAGTTCACCAAATCTGGAGCAAAGCTTTGACAATGAAGATATCCAGTAAGGTGTTGCATATACTGCAAAAAGTTAGCCCCACAAACACAGAATAGTGCCTTTTGACAAAAAGATAATATGTATGCCATATGTGTTTTCTGAGCAAAAGCAACAGAATTTGTTCGTAAAGGAAAAAGCAACTGCCAAGTTGACTGTGAAAAACATGAATTTCATATAATCTACCAACACATGAAAATAAATGCTGGTGGGTTTTATGAAGTATTTTGGTTGATTAGGGGGTTGGGAATTTTTTTGTTTGTGGGTTTTTTTGGGGGAGGGGAGTGTTGTTTTGTTGATTGGTTGTTTTGGGGGGGTGTTGTTAGTTTGTTTGTCGGGTTTTTGTTTTTGTTGGGGTTTTTTTAATAGTGTGGTTAAAATTTCAAACAAGTTGGAACTTTCATTTGATATTTAAAAGATGTCTGTTAGCTAATAATTTCGTATCCACAGTACATGATAAACTGAATGAATGATGAACTCTAAAGTGGTTTGGGTGCCAAAAAATGGATCCTTTCTTATGATATTCAGAGACATAACTCATTTTTGTATGAAGTATTTGATTACAGTTCTTGCTTTTTGGCAGATTTTTTTCTTAGTGGTACATTTTATATGTGAAATTAATAACATGAGTTGTCATGGATAAACAAGTGCCATCAGATAAACTAAATGAACCAAGCTACTAAAATGTCTGGTAAATGAAAGTAAACGGTGAGTGAAAGGAAAAATCATTGCAGGAGTTAAAAACAAATGATGTAAAAGCCTTTGGAAAGCAGTATAGCTCATATTTAGCAACCTGAAAAAACATTTGATCAAACACACCAGCACTAAGTTATAGGGTCTCTTATTAGGTGTTCAAAAGTAGCTTCACAACCAGATAGAAAATTCGCCATTCTGCTTATCTGTTCCTGGAGCATCTTCTTTCTTCATGAAAAAAGAAAAATGTTAGTAATTTATTTTGCTGTTATCTCAGTAACCACAGAGGAGAATGCAGCCTGGACACACGTCCTGTGCATGCTCTTGCACTTCAGCACCATTTAAGTAAACAGGACTAGTCCCCTGATTTAGACCAAGTCTCAGCAAAGGAACAAAGAGTTTGACGTGCCGGGCTATGATTCTTGCATGCATGGATAGTACACTGTATGGAAGTTTTGGAAATATTTATGTAATAGTTGTCTAAAAGGAAGATAACATATTTTTGGTGCTACAGGCGCTACTGTACAACTCAGACAAAGTCATTATTCTGTTATTCTGCAGGACATAAGCACACAATCAGAGAATCATCAAGGTTGGAAGTGATTTTCAAGTCTATCTAGTCCAACCATCAACCCATCACCACCATAATGACCCCTAAACCATATCCCCAAGTGCCACATCTCGATACCTCTTGAACTCTTCCAGAGACAGTGACTCCACCACCTCCCTGGACAATTTATTCCAATGCTAATCCACTCTTCCAGTGATTTTTTTTTTTCCTAATGTCTAATCTGAACCTCCATGGTGCAATTTAAGACCATTTTCTCTCATCCTTTCACATGAGACATGATAGGAGAGACTGACTCCCACCTTGTTACAAGCTCCTTTCAGGCAGTTGTAGAGAGCAGTAAGGTCTTCCCTGAGCCTCCTCTTCTTCAGGCTAAGCAGACTAAGTCCCTCAGCCACTCCTCACAGGATACATAAGAAAGATGAGAAATTGTGAGGAGTACATGAAGAAGGCACAGCGATGAAGTAGTTGAAGGGATGGTGGGGAGCTGGGAATATCTGACTTCTTTATGAGATGAAGTAGAGGGACAGGCACAGCTCTCTTTCCTCTGGTGAGCAATGACAGACCCCAAGGGAGCAGCACAAAGCTGTGTCAGGGGAAGTTAAGTTTGGATATTAGGAAAAGGTTCTTCACATCCAAGTGCAGGACCTGGCATTTTGCCTTATTAAATCTCATAAGGTTTTCCTCAGCCCATTGATCCAGCCTGTCCAGATCCCTCTCTAGAGCATTCCTGCTGTCCAGCAGATCAGAACTCATGCCCAACTTGTTGTCATCTGCAACTTAATGAGAAAACACACTAAAAAACATTATATAAAATGTGTCTGTGTACATAATGAAGAGGCAAAAATACTTATTTGTACTAGAGCACAGTCAGTTATATTTTATTTTAGAAGAAAATATAGTCTAGAGAAGGAAAATAACCAAACCACAGGGGCACAGAAGGCAAAATCAGTTAGTGGACCTCGACTCATAATGACAGCAATGAAATTTGATTATTAAAGAAAACACGCATGTAAGAGAAAAAATTAATCTAATCTGAAAATCAGCTTAGTCTTTCACACTACCTACAGAAATTATAATCATAAATGGCTCAAAATTATTTTCACAATACCCATAATTTTTCGTTTACTTTACAGGCATCATTCTTCCCTAAGGTCAGTTTTCTCATGTTTATAATTTATTTACAACCTCTTACCATGGAAACCAGAATTAGTGCTACTTAGCCATTTTTTCATGAAGGCAAATAGTAATAATAATGGCCACTTGCTTTCAGTATAAACTAACACTCAAAGATGATTTCTGAAAAAGGAAATGAATGTGCAAGAAGCAACATGATGCTTATAAACTATTTATGAAAAGAAATTTAACCCACAAATTAAGAGCTAATGGGTAAAATATTGCTAAGCTTAGTCAGGTGAGTAATGTCATCTATTTCAGTACAACTCTTACAAGTAGAGCTATGTGTTTTGACTAAAATGAAACCTTAAGCAACATCCGTAACAGCACTAATGTGTGATAGATGCTCACCACAGCAGCAATTAAATACTCTGCAGATCATCTAGTACTCTGATTATCTGCTTTATGACTAGAAAACAAATGTGTTCATTTTTCTAGCCCATCTATATTTTTTTTCTCAATTGCTGATTCAATTGCAAAGGCTTCGCTGGTGTGGCTAATTTCAGTATAAGTGTTTTTCCCACTCTCTTCACCTCTATAATTACTTGCCAGAATAGAAAGCTTTTTCTGAGGATCTAACATAAGTCCCAAATGGTTGCACATGTGCCATCTTGTCCATGTTTGATGTGAGGTGTTAATTAGAGACAGTTACCTGCAGCACATTCCCAGATATAAATCAAATATTTTTGCCTCAAAACAGCCAGGTTTACCATTTGCTACTTTTAAATGAATCTCCCACAGATTTGTTGTGTGATTTAATTATTTACTGTCATCATAATTTCATTGTATTGTTTGATTAAAAAAAAAATCAAACCTGTAGCAAAGATTCTTGCTTTATCTGCTTCTGCTTCAAAATATAGGATAAAAATTAGTTTGGGGAGTTTTAATTTGTTTTTTTGCCAGTGTCACTCTTCCTACTGCTGAGCTAGACCCCCTTTTCTAGAGAACTCTTTAGCTAATGGTTCTGTTATGATTTACTTAATTTTGGTTTTGTTTATGAACAGTTCAGGGGTGTTTTGTGCAATGTTACACCTGTCAATTTCAGAGAAATTGGTAGACAAGGATTTTGAAAATCTAACTTAAATTATAGAAGAAACATTTTAAAAATAACTGCTAATTTCAAGTTTGCTGATTAAGGAATGTTCAGGCCCATGTACAAGATTTATTTAAAGACTGTAATCAGAATCTTCAGACAATATTATTAATCCACTTTCAACTCACACTTGTACCCAGTCAGTTTTAGGTGCCTTTTTCATTAGTGAAAGTCCTCAAAACCTAACCAGCAAAAATAATATTCTGATATGACTATTGCTATCTTTGATACATGCAAAGTTTAAATCTCCCATTCCTATTAAAAAGTGTAAAAGAAGACTGGAACTTCAGGCAGTGTTCACTAAATTTCAGAAATTAAATTTAGAGTTGTAGCAGGACAATTTGAAATGGTTTGCTAGAGATTAAGCTGATGCGTCTACCTGGTCATTCATTCCCTGGAAAAATTGGATATACCCATTGCTACCAAATGTCATCTAGCTCAAATAGTAATCTCTTTCTATGAAGAGCTAAGACTCACATCCCATATGTAGAAACAATAAAATAAAATAAAATAAAATTAAAATTAAATAAAATTAAATTAAAATAAAATAAAATAAAATAAAATAAAATAAAATAAAATAAAATAAAATAAAAAACTATCAAAACAAAGTACCAAAACATATAGTTGGAGAATCAGCACTCCAGGACATATTTATCTACACTGGTAACTAACTTTGAATGTTCATAGTGTTTCTTAAATGAATTAAATATCATAGCACCTAGTATACTTTTACATGAGATTTTCCTCATGGCTTTTGTTAAAATTGTTGATTATTGTAATACAAACCAGAAAGCTATATATAATAGCAAATCAGTTTCTCACATTAATTCAGTGTAAAGATTTTAAGTGGTCTTGCCTGTGAATTCTTTAGGAAAAATACATTGCCTTTATTTTTTTCCCCACTTTTTTTGTACTGTCTTATAGGTGAAAGATATAATCTGCAGAACACCTCTATTTGTACATAAGACAAAACTTAAAATATCAAGCCCCCTGTAGCAAACATGGATAGGTCTGTTTTTAAGAAAAGCTGGGACCTCTGAGAAATAAACTTTAGTTGTATGAAGCAATTCTTTTCTGACACCTCAGCCTGGATGTTTTCCGTTCCCTCTTAACCCTGCACGCTTGTCAGTGCCAAAGTGTCTGTTGCAAAACCAACTAAAATGATGAGACTTCTTTGGCTATATGAAAATATGTAGTCCTCTCATAGAGATACTAACATTTTTTAAAGTTGCCTGTATTAAGACAATGCTGCCTTTTATTTTTTTCATTTTAACAGATACAACACTTTATCCGATATCTAATACACACACATACCTACCCATTCTGTGAACTTTGATATCTGTTTTTCTCTAATTAATATTGAACTGAAATAGTAATGAAATATTTTACAATTAATTTTCTTTAACGGTAATGAAAGCATATGGCATCTTCTTGTGAATTCAAAACATTGCCGTCATTCTGCATTTGGTTTATGTGTGCATGAATGGTTTTGATAAGATGGCTGTGGGTATCAGATTCACAGGTACATTCATCCCAAAATGCTGATCGAGACCTCTTGGACACAGAAAACATTTAAGAAAAAACTTCTCCCTGACTCATACAGAGTAAAAGGTCTGGGAGCAAAGGACATGGCAGGGAGAGAGTCAGAATTTCTTTTTCTGCACTTTTGCTTTTGCCTTTTTCATCAGAGGTGCACCACACTTGCACTGAGCTAAGCCTTCAAGGCCTGAAGACACAATTAGCCAAGTCAGACATCACACAAGTGTGATGCCCAAATGTTTCCATTTAATGGGCTTTAACAAATTGTTCAGAAATAACTTAATCAAGGAAGAGGTTATGGAAACTGCTTTGAGTTGAATTTCCCTACCTCAGGGCTCCAATACTTTTGTTTAATAATGCAATAAGAGCCTTCATGATCAAAGAATGTCTAACTGCAACATACCAAAAGGATGTCAGTCTGATGATACTGAAAGAGTCATTTATGAATTGATATTCTAGGGAAAAAAGAACTTAACATCTGAACCAAATTTTTTGAAAAAACAGGGAATTCATGGATCACCAGGATTCTAACCCTCTTTGGAAGCTAAGAAACAGCTTTTAAAAATGTTCATTGTTTACTTAATAAGGTTTGGTTATTTATTTATTTCAAGTCAGACTTTCAAGGTGATGTATTTGATCTGTCAGAGGAAGAGGCCCTTTATAGGCTGTGGTAACCATTTTAGTGGGCATGACTGATTTCCAAGGCCAGAAAATGTTACAGTCACAGGCATTATTCAGTGACGTCAAGAAATGGTTCTTTTAAAGGAATGAGTACTTATTGTGAAGGATTGAAATTACCAAGATAAAAACTTCCTTCATTTATAAAATTATCTTCTTACATGTCAATTACTGTATTTTCTATAATTCAATACAAAATCATTTTCCTACTACATATTCCATAAACAAATAAATGAAGAATAAACAACAGGTAGTCATGGACAGGGGGAAGCTCTGGGCAAAGTATAAGCAGATTCCAGTGGGACTTGAACAACTGAAAAAAATTTGAGGGTACAAAGAAACTTATAATACTCAGAACATGAAAAATCTATTGCTATCAAGCTTCTGTTACAAAGCAATAATTCTGCATAATCCACTATAGATCTGTATGAACATTATGTATTAATCTCATACCTACATATCTGCAGGGAGAAAATAAATTTTTTTGGAGTTGCTGAGCTGCAGCTCTCCATGATCTATAATTGGATTAATAAATATATTCATTCATGAATCATAAGTCACAAGCTGAAATCACAGAACTGAAATGCAGATCCAAAGCCACCCATAAAACTATCCTGATATTACTTCTTACAGACAAAGGATTCAGAAGGTATCATGTGATTGTAAACTTCTGTTTAATACATATAGTTCTTAGCATATATTAATTTTACTTTTGGCCTTTTACAAGATCTCACAAACTGAAAAAAAAAGATTAATATAATTACGATAAAAAGCATAATAACTTTCACCCTAAATTTTAGACACTGGAGATATTTCTGTTCTATAGGGAAAAAAAAGCACTCCCTTACTTTCTCTTCTCCTTAATTTACTCCGCATTTTTGTGAAAAATTGCAGATGCTCTTTGTGTTGAGCGATTTCTTTAGTTTTTTAGTTTATTTTGTTTGTGGATTTTATGTCATAACTTTGTATTACTTAAGCTGAGCATAATCTGAGACGAGTAAACATAGAAAGGTTATTGTCAATCTTTCTGGAGACATTCATAGACCTAATGCTGGCCTCTTAAATGAATAATGAAAACTATTCCCAAATGCACAGATCATAATGCTTTTCATTAAGAAAATTGTTTAAAAATACTTTGATGAAATGTACTACTTTTATTTCTGTATGATTTCAATATAAAAACAATATCAGCATAGGATTTTTATTTTATTACTTTTACAAGGCCTTTCACTCCAAATGATTTATTAAAATCTACAGTACAAAAAAAAATTAAAGTGCAATGTGTGACTTAAAGGGATAGCAGGGAAAATGTCCTAATCTTTTCATTAGATGCTCAGAAAGACATTATTGAATGATTACAGCAGTGAGGAATTGCAGTCTGAGTATTGTTAACAGAATTAATTTTTAAAGTATTTACGAAGATGTGAACTTAGGTGTCTGACAAATGAACAGAGAACTCTAAATTAGAGCTGGAATTTTATAGAGAGATCCGATGAGAACATACCTGAATTAACAGCATCAGAATATCTGATGCATGTTTACGGTCAAGGACTGCCAGTATTGAGTTCATTGTTTGCTGTTTCGGGGTTAAGACCAAGCTCCTGACCCCGCCAGGCACTACATTATTATTAACGTTGCTTCTTGCACCTCAGTCAGTGTAGTTCAGCTCGTTGTCTGTGACAAAAGGAGGTTAAGTCAGTTTTGTTGAAGACAAACACAAAAGACAGACACGAGATTTAATTCCTGCTCTTTTCCTACTCTAGATAACAGCTTCAGCTACCCAAGGCCACTGGCCCTTTACAGGCTTGGGCTGAACTGAAGCAAAGTCTGTTTTGGCTGAGACTTAATTCATTGGTGTGTAAGGGAATTGTGAGATTATAGACATTTAGTTGTGCAGAGCAATGACAGTGGCTGTGCTGAGACAAGCACAGTACACATTTCAGGATTTTGTTTATTTGTTGCTGGACTTCATTTGTTTCAAACCAGCTGTAGTCTGATTGACTGCCCACTTGCTAGCAGTGCAATGCACCTCTGCAGCACAATCCAATTTTCTTCCAAGACAAATCCTGTTCATATATTTCGAGACCATGCCAAGAGAGAAAAATCAAATTTCTACTTGAAAAGTGCTCTTTGAACAATAAGGACATGCATCCTTCCCACTACTGCAGATATCCTTCTTATTCCTTCATAAAGACATTTCTATGTAGCATGCTAGTTTTACATTATATAACTGGAAGGAGTTAGTAATACCAACTCAGAGTTCTCATTACTAAGTTCATCACAGAAACGAAAGGAAAAGACTATTCAAAAAGGAAAGAAACATATCTGTCATTCTCATTTTCCAACTTGCGCAGCCCATGAAATGTCCCTAAATGCCTGACGTGCATTCAGATCAGTGAGAACTGGGCACACAGATTCTTTTGCCAAGGGCTGAAATGGAAATCTGTGCAGTCTGTTATGACAGAATGGGTACAAGTGCCAGACTCACACCAATGTCACAGAGACTATCATTTGTTTTCAGATTAAAACAAAAACTTTGGCTGGAAGTTTGGTTCTCACTGAAAACAAACAAGCATATGTAATCACAGCCTGACACATGCTAAATCCCACTGAAGGATTACGTCATAGAACTGTCTTTTAACCACAGAGGAAAAAGCGTCTGGAGACAGTGGTTTAGATCCAATGTTTTATGATATAAATACTTACAGCATTTCTGGTCCTGGAAAGTGGAACGTTTTTATTCCATGAATTCTTACTGTTGCTCTAGTGCTGCTGTTCCCACTCTGTTCAAAGTTTATTTCTCTCTGCATTTTAATTTTCACATTCCAACATCCCTCTCTGTTCCATATTCCAAAATATAGCTGACTTCTCTCCTATTCTTTATTTTCTCCTAGGCTCCTTCTTTTTACTCCTATCCACTGACCTCAAAGGTATGAAACAGCTGGTTCCCTCCACAGTCTTCATCAGGAAATTTTCCCATCCTCTGATGAGAGAGACAGTGTTGCCATCAGGTCTAGAAATCAACCTGAGGAAAAGCAAGTAGTGCTAGGAACAGCAGCCTGCTCCTTAGGCCTTCCCATCCCCTGAACAAAGCTCAAAATGCTCAGGAAATACAGCAGTCCTACTGTCCTGTAACACTTACTCCCAAAATCTTAAAACATGCTTGCATTTAAACTGTGCTACTGGCATATAATTTTCTGTTCCTGTGGATGTCAGGAAAGTATCTGAATGCCTCCTCCAAAATCATAAATATTTGTATAAATAAATAAAAAAATAAATAAATTAAATAAAATAAATAGACATGCGTACGTATTCCAGGCATCATAACAGTTTCCCTTTCGCAGAGACAGAATAATAATTCGGGACTATATCGTATGAATAACATTCTTTGTCATATCTGATAAAGACCACAGAATAAAATTTTAATTTAAGACGGTTGATTTATAAGCTACATGAAATGTCGTTATAATGTGAGCAGTTAGGTAACTCACACGACGGACAGAGCATAACCCACAGCCCCTGAGTCGAGCTCTGTGACCCCAGAAGCACTTTGGTGCAGCATGGCTGGGTGACCTTGGCTCAGTCTTACTGAGAAGGTTGTTGCTAAGCTTTGGGAGTACATGAATGGGAGCCACATGAAATAAGTAATAACACAGGCAGAAGAGAAATTGTTGCAATGACAATAGTTGGCAGCTCAGGCAACCACAAGGGAAAAACACAGATGTGGAAAATATATCCCCTTAAGAAAAAAGCAGGGAACTCGAACACGACGAATCAGCAAGATCAAAGGTCAGACACTTCCAGGATTACTGGAGGTGACACTCCTGGTCTGAATGGACACTTAGTGGCCAGCAGAGATCATTCAAGAGTCTCAGAGCTGATAAGCACATTAATACTCAACCTGGCACTGCACTGTACGTATTAGACACACGCAGGACTGCTGTATTTTTACACTGTGTGTACACGCACGGCTTGCACAGGGCAGAACTGGAAGAGAAGTGTTACAGTCCAGGTTCTTTGGGGTGAAATCTAGACAGTTCTGAAGTAGAATAATACAGCTTTAGGGAAATACATGTTTTGGCAGTCTTCCTGCACACAGCAATTTTTCTCAGTGAAATTACCAATCCTTACTCTCTTAAGCCAAGATTTATTGGAGAAAGTATATAAAGAAAAAAAAAACCAATGTAAATACCAGTTAAGCAAATTAAAATATGTCTGATAAACGACATGAGAAATTTTGCTAGAAAGGACAAAACAGCATAATCATCTTGTGTTGATTTAAGCATGATTTAAATTCTTGAATTTTGAATATCCTTTATTGCACTCATGAAAGTGAGTCCCTCTAGATGCTGACAAGTCATTAGGCTGCCACGTTTTCCTCTGTTGTACTGAATACAGAAAATCACTGAACAGTAATACCACTTAACTTAGGTATTACTCATTCAAATTATGCTCAAAAATCATTGAATTTGAATAATCACTATTCCCTTGAAACTTAGTAGAGATTTTCTAGCAATATTGTATTATCTTCTTCGTGCTAAGCTCTTTGCTGAGACATAGCCTTGTTTTGGTAAGTGCTAGCAGTTTCATCTCTTTCAGCAAGGGAGGGTTCTATCATATTTTAAATGTCTTATCACTTCTGAAATACTACAACACACTGTTAATTTAAAGAAACAAAACAAAACCAAGCTGTTTTCTTCTAGCTGCCCAAAAGAATTGCATTCTCCAGACTGCTGAAAAAGATCATGCCTAGGCCAATAAATTCACCATATCCTACCAAATCTTAACACTCAGAAAGCACTGCCTAAATTTTTTCACTGGTTAACTACAGGTGAGAAAGATCTCCATGCATCTAACAATGTCAGTTCTAACTTCTTGATCTAAAAGTATTTCTTTTTGTGCAGGAATCCTGGACTAATGGCTGGGAAAGAACTAATTTAAGACATCTTGTCAGTGAATTGACATGCTGTTTAAATGCAGATTTTGCAAAATTTCACACCATGATAGAAGTAATGTTCTTAGTAACAAAACACAGTTGGATATATTTTGTATTCTCTATACATTTGAGTAGGAAGCTAAATTTCAGAAATAAAAGAGAATGCAAGAGGCTTTTTTATTTTCTAAGCCTCAAGCTGGAAAAGAAGGGAGTTCCATTATTATAGAAACCTAATTCTGTCAAGCAGAATGCATAGAGCCTCAATATTTTAGTTTCCACACAATATTTTACAAACTAGTGAAACAAAAAGATACACAAAAGTTTATTGTTACTGTGATAAACAAAACAAGGCTTAAAGAAAATTACTTTCTGGCTTTACTAAATGAGAAATCATTTACTTTGGAGTTGTATAGGAAGAGGAATACTTATTGACTCCAGAGCATTTCTGGACACTTCTACATATTTTTCATGTTTTCATTAGGAGATTTGTCAGTGTAAAAGTCATGTTCATTCTGGAAGCATGTTGGTACTGCTTCTTAGTGAAGAAAGCTGTACTACTATTAATATTTGCACAAAAAAAGCTCCCAATAATTACTGCAAAACAATTAGGAGGCACTTAAGAGTAACATTTACCTGGTCTTTATCTCCTCTTTTTGAATTTGGCATTCTACCAGAACTAATGTGTTTGACAAACATGGAATAATTATTTAAATGGGGAGGTTCCCTACATAATGTGCCCTTTGGAAGTCATTTTAATTAATGCCAATTAAAACTCATGACTGAAAGCTAGAATATTCCGCTTATTTTACTCCACCTTTATCACCAAAGCTTAGGGCATAAAATAAGCTAACATTGAGCAGCTGCCTAATGCCTCTTCACCAGGGTAGAACTCCAGAAGGGTCACAAGACCATTTCAGTATGTGTGTATTTATATGTTTGTGTGGCTGCACATTTGGGCAGGCACATGTGGATATCTGTGTAGTACAAGAATACGTATATATATATATGTATATATATATATGTATGTATGTATGTATATACATGCACAAATATTGTCATGCCTGCATTTTGTCAGGCTGAGAATTCCTGTGAAATAGATGAGTATGAAGTACAGTGTTCATAAATTGAAGAGATCTTCATCATGCACATGCTCCTTCTTTTTAAAAGTGCTGTTAAAGTATTAAGACATTTAAATAGCAGAAACAAACGATGGTAACATTGATGGTTATAGCCTTACTTCCTCTGACCTCTCACAAGGTGAAGTGAGTACAGCAAGAGAGTCTATACACAAAAATAAGGATTTCAGTCCTGACTTCTTCACACTCCAGATGAGACCTAACTAAAGTTATTGGCTCTTATTAACAAGGAAGTTTTGGTCAAAGAAAGCAGAGGAATGGATTAGGGAGTTCTTCTAAAGATAGGAAAGTTTTCATTTTAGTGTAGAGCTAAAACTCACCTTTTAATGTATTTAAAAAAACAAAAAAGAGAGAGAGAATGTGGATAACCTTTATTTTGAATGGTATGAAATAAACATCTACAGAATGTATATTGAAAACTTAATTCTCTCAGCTATATTCTACTCCATAAATACTACCTTCTAAGTCTTCATCCCTATTCTTATTTATACAAATGTCATTCCAATTATTTTGTCTATTTAAAGCATACATAAAATTGCTTATAAATTAAGCTTTATACACATTAAGAATATCTTCTCCTTATCAGAGCTACATAATTGTCCTTTCTGGTGATGACAAGGCAAGTTCTGTAAGAATGGACAGAATCTGCTTTAGTACAGGCCCATATACACAAGTCATACCACTAATTACACAAATACTAAGCATATAATTTCCATAGCTCTTAGTATTAAGTCTCTTTAACTTTTAATTAGATTATCTAGAGGTGGTGAGAGCATATGTATATTGCCCCTCCAAACAGAGTTTCAGAGACACTTCAAACAACAGCCAGCAAAAGTATTAGAAAATTAGTCCACGACTTTAAATAATATTTGTTCCATGGATTTAAATAATTGCATTTCTGCTTGATGTGATAGATATGCAGTGAATGTATCCACTGAGAGATGGGTGCCTTTGGTTAAGGTCTAACTTTTTTAATTGTCTAACTTTTTGCTTGTCTTGAAAGTAAAGGAATGACTCAGTCATCCTGCCCAGACAATTATCCAAGGCATCTAAATTAGGAAAAAAACCACCATCAGCTCCCTTCCTCAATTTACTAGAAAGAGATAAATACCTGAAATGAGTCTCATGGTTTATATTTTTTCCAGCCTCTTTCCATTAACTATGCAGGGGGTAAACTCTTGATTTAGGCTAGCTACATCAAGTCCTAAGATTGAAAGTTTTGGATCAGGACCTAAGCTCTAGCTGAAAGAAGGGGAGAACATCCTGAAGACTGAAATTACCTGGTGTATTTCACAGAACACTACCTTGATTATTTTGAGAAGAGTGCCAATGAAGGTGATCTATTAATGACAGCAGTATAGTGTCTCAGACACTAAAAATTTAAAAAAACTTAATAAAAAATGGAAGAAAACCTCAACCCTAGATCAAGTATGCAACGCAATAATATAAAAGTGGAGCTGCAATGCCCTAATAATATCTCACCTTTTACCATCATACAAATATGAT
This sequence comes from Acanthiza pusilla, assembly GCA_036630365.1. NCBI lineage: Eukaryota > Metazoa > Chordata > Aves > Passeriformes > Acanthizidae > Acanthiza > Acanthiza pusilla. The sequence continues at coordinate 31,003,556 of JAXCHO010000164.1, forward strand.
GGTAACATCATATTAGCAACATATAGCAACAGCAGGCTATTTGACATATTTCTTATATAGGAAATAATTTTTATATTTTAGGTGGTGACTTTTGCAATGGACAAATATGCAAACTTTTAGAGACTAATCAGTAAAGGCTATAAAGATCTTTGTTTATATCTTTAGAAAAATGTAGTAAATGAAGGCCAAAGACATTTAAGAATCTAACTCTTACTGAAAATGACTGATACTTTTATTTCTTTTTTTTCTAATTCCTACTCACCCTATATTGTCTTTATTTTGCATATCAAAATTTTTGATGTTTCCATGTAAAAGGGTTTTCTTTGTTTTGGAGAAGGCAGACTTGCCTTCAATCACATACTGGGTTTACTATGAAGAAAACTTGGAGAAACAGTGACCTGTGTGGATCTCACCAGCAACACACGATGTCTTGCTCAGATAACACCTAAAACTCCCACCATGTTCACAGAGGTGGCCACCTTTCTTCCTGATAGAATTCACTGTGGTGCTATTGCAATAGTTTTATTTATGTTTTATAAATGATATCAAGCAATGCTTTCTTGCTACAGTCGTGACTAGCTGTTAATCAAATGTCAGCCTTGGTCTATATCAATGCTCCCTGAGTCTGCTCTTCCTGCGATTGTCAACAGAGTAAATTTTGACAACCTCATTTTGCCATACCACAGTGCCATACCACAGTAGCATTTTTGAGGGTGTTACAGTTGAGTTTATATGAAATAAGACAGATCTCGATGTCAACTGTTTTGCCTACAAAAAGCTAGAGCTTCCAAATGCTGTTGGAGTTTTGAATGTAAAACAGCTATCTAGATGATCCATGGTAACTTTCAGGTAAGAAATTATGTTTCTATTCTCTGTGTTTTGGAAAACTCTTAGACATCTGGTTCAGCAAGCCACAACAACATAGAGTCCTGCTGGCTATCATTTGTCACTGCTATTGCTTCTGCTAAGTTTAAAATTGGCTTTTAGTGCTTTTTTTTGATGTTCCTTCTGATGATGGGGCTGTTCTGAATAAATGTGGTCATGAGAAAACTTTATCACATCTCTTTTCCATGGTATTTATAGCTTGCACTTTATGTATCAAATGGCTAGTTTTATACATACACTATGGTACTTTTTTTTAAAATTTAAAGTAATTAAGAGCAAAGTTTGCTGGAATTTAATGAGCACTCCTTCTTTTGACCTATTGTTGTCTAGTAGAAATTGAGTTAGACTTAGTTGGAACTCATTTTACCTTCACTTTACATGTCATTATCAAGCTTCCCACCTCCCACAGTAACACTAACCTCTGGAGCACTGTGCTTGCCTTTGATCCCTTCCAATTATTCAGGCAAGAGCTGATTAACCAAACCTCTGAAAGTACATCTTAACACCCTGTCTGCTTTCAGCTTACATTACGTATCTATACCTAAAAACTTTACCAGCTAAATAGATATAACAAATATATTTCCTATGGAAACTTAGTTTTCAGTTATAGCTCCTAAACTCTTGCTTCAAGATGAATTAAATAAATTCCTGTCAGTTTAAATCAAATTAGAATAGTGCTAGTTCAGCCCTGAATGAGACTACTCAGGTTGAGTATTCAGGCAATGCTTTAAGTAAACAGTTTGCTTTCAAGTTTTCATGGAAACAGGTGCAAATATTCTATTCTCCAATATTCTCACTCAACAGAAAAAGCTTTGAGGAGTTCAGGGCTCTATAACAACAGTCATAAGGCAGATTAAAAATTTCTGCTTTATATAATCTATAAATAAACATTTTCCTTTTATATATATTACACCACTTTCCTGTTACTGCTTCCTATAATTTCCAGCTGAGATTTCCAGTTCAAAAATTTGATTTTCTGTTTGCCTGTTAACTTCTTCTGGATCTTGCTTGAACCTAGGACAAGCATTTTGCAACCTCACCACACTTTGGCGAGGAGGTCTGTATGGCTATCACCTACTTAGTGATAAACCACTTTCTTTTTGCTATTAATATTCTGGCACCTAGTTCTTGTGAATGATTGTTCTGTAGCCTGTATCTCTATGACAGTCCTGTTTTATAAAAACACCTGTTTCACATTGAAGTGTCCTATCTTGTTTTATCAGTTCCTGCACGGAAAGTCTTCCATCATTTTGGAACCTCCCTTAGATCATCAGTCTTTTCCAGTTCTGTCATATATTCCCTAAGATAAAGGCACAAAATAGTATACAGTCCTTAAAGAGCGAGCAAGACAAGAATTTATAAGGAGGTGGCTTAAAATCACAGTTTGAATATGATTAAATAGTGCTATGCATGTTGAGCTAGTATATTCCAAAGTCTATTCTATTCCAAAGTCTATTCTAAAGCCTATTACAAAAGCTGTGGCCTAAATAATGACACTGGTCATCTTTCTGTTAGTTTATCCTTGTTAATTTTAATAAAGGCAAACTTTGCATTTCAGTATGTTATTTGTACCTCCTTCATTTTTTTCATGTCAGGAAGAGAGGGTAGCATTTGCTCATGTTGGACTTCATAAAACTTCCTGCCCACCAAGGTTCTTGTAGATTAACTCAGCCATTCATTCACTTCCCCACCCCCAGAGGCATGGGGTACAGAATAGGAGGAGCAAAAGTGAAAAAAATTCGTGGGTGAAGAGAAAGACAATTTAATAAGTGACAAAGCCTGTAGTTTCCCAGATACTCCTTTCCTTCCTTTAAAACAGGTATGACATTTATGCCTTTTACTGTCTTCAATGAAATTAATGATCCCAATGATATTTCAAAGTTAATAGAGAAGAGACTTGCAATGACATCAACCATCTCCTTCAACAGCACAACAGCCAAATCCCCATTCCATCTGTAGTCTTCTCTGTGTTCAGTGCACTTAAGTGGTCCCTAAATCAATATTTGCCTCCTTCCAAAAGCTACTGAAAACAAAGTGTTAGCATATTTTAAGAAATTTTTCTGAGTTGTTAAATGCTCCCTCCATGTCCAAATAGTTTTTGGATTATTAATTGAGAAAAAAAATAGAAATATTTTCTATACCACCCTACATAAAAATCTTCCTGTAAGAAGATACTATAGCAAGAAAACAACCTCAGCCAAGATTATGCTATATACAAGAACATCTTTATCATTTGCCTTTAAATTATGTCAAGAACAACCTATACATGAAAACATTTCTGTAAATCAAGAGCCCACTTGAATAACAAATATGCCCAAATGCTGATAACACATAACTAAATTTTCAGCTTCAAAACACATTTTAATAGAGTATCTATGTTTTCAAATATTATTCTGTTTACATTTAAGGAAACTTCACATTTTAATCTACTTAAAAGCAGCTACAGATTCTAGCTGTGGGCACCATTCTGTGCTCCACATGTTTAGTCACTACATTGATTGTTAGAAATGGACACAGCATGTCAGCCTTTGTTTGTTTGGTTTTTAGCCCTAAGAGCAATTCATTTAGACTTAGGTTGCAGTAATGCAGTATTGATAGCTGTTGTCCAATCCAATTTTTCTTCTTTATTTCCATTTTGCCGATAATTTTCATGATGTTTTGAGAGTACAGTGTATGTTTATCCTCATATGCAATCTTATTAACCAAAGTGTTACAACTAATCATCATCTTTGAACTTTTCAGCTTCATTTGAGCCTGCAGCTACATCAGTGATACTTCGGATCGCAGCTTCCTCACTTCAAAGCAAACATTCATAAGAGTAGGTAACAATCCTCTGTCAGGGCACAAAGGTTGCTCTTTGTAAGAACTCAGCAAACTGTCAATGGGCAAATGAGAAGCTCTGCTAGGACACTGCTGACACTTAATAGGGATATGAAAAATACGGAGGATAACACAATACTGGCACTTGGTAAAAGATGCCAGCAAGAAGATTCAACATTGTTTAAATTGACTAGCTGAATTTCAGTAGCACAACAGCTGTGTCCCTAAGATTAAGATGCAACACATTAAACATGCAGAATTCAGGTCCAGAGCACTAGATACTGATAACTTTTGCCTTCTGTACAAATCAGAAGGAAAAAAAAAATGGGAAAAAAAAAAAAAAAGGAAAAACAAACAACAACCAAACCAAACCAAAAACCAAACAAAAACAAACAAAAAAACAAAAACAAAAACATAGAGACAAACAACAAAAAACAAAACAAAACCAGAAAAACAGAAAAATACCCACCCACCAAAAATTTCAAAAACAAAGTACTTCTTTCCAGACTGAAGCTCTGAAGCTCAGTATTTTTCCCTGATATAAAGAAGAATGTTAAAATTCAGCTTTACTTCAGTCTGTGTTCTGTCATCCTATTCTGCCTACATTTACTAAAATCTTTTGTATGGAAACTAGCAAATAGAGACAAATACATTGACAGATACAGAAACACATAGCTAGGTAGATAGAAAGCCATGCCTGGGATTTGCCAGATCATTTTTTCCCTAAGATTTTTGGATATTGAATGATGTATGAGCTAACTTCAAGTATGCTTTTGGCAGTCTTTAAAAGAATAGGCACTATCTCCACACTCCTGACAACAGCAGAACCAGAAAATGGTTTTTCACATATCAGGAAAAGACTTCATTGAATAAATACACACGTTCATGTTTGAAACAAAAGAGATTCTTAAAGATATGAAACATATTGAACAACAGTTATATACTAATCTGTAGAAAAATATGAGAGGAGTAAAAAGGTAAAATATTTTTAAATGATCACAGCAAATTTATTGCATATTCAATTCCATTATGGCAGATTAAATATGCTAATTTACTTTTGAAACATACCTTACATATATTATGAACCAAAAAGATTAATCACATCTTTAAAAATGCTAAGACAAATGAGAACTATTTAAAATAGGAACAAATAGGAACACTACTTAATTTAAGAATATAAAGAAAAGAAAATAAACTTTATAGACTATCAACTGAATAGGAGTACTTGTAGAAACCCTAAAGTTGTGACAGAAATAGATGTCAACAACAGTATTATGCAAATGATAAAAACACTGTTTCTTCTTGCTTACAGCTGACTTCTGGTATCAGCATTGCTTGGATTCTCTAAGTACCTGATATGTAATTGTGCATTTGACGTAAATGCACACAACTTTTGGCCCTAGAAAGGATAAGCAAGTTTAGAACACAGCAGGAAAAGTATAAAGGTAGCATCCATGTACTGAGAAAACAGGAAAGGCAGAATTTGAGTTTCGACACTCAACAGGCTCTTCCCCTATCAAAACATTTGCCAATCATTTTAAGCATGAGTCCTACCTCTAAAAATCAACTATACATATCTTAAAAGTCAAGACATTTAAATCTTTTGTTATGGATTATCTTAAACCTGGACTTTTCTATGTTGAAGTTATTAATACAGGCTTTCTTAAAACTGACTGAAATGAAGAGTGTAGTGGGCCCATCAGGCAGTGCTGAACACAGGTTTTACTCTGTAATAACTTCAGCAGGAGGTAATGGGTCCACAGAAGGTCCTGTGCACCCCTTGCTGCTTCAGGTGATTACCAGAAAACTCTGAACCTCCACTGTGCAAATTCCCATAGGATGTGTAAAAACACTGGTGTGGGACACAGGAAACAATCCAATTCTATGTACTTTGAATGCCTTTCAGTATTATTTTTTCTACCTGATGCTTATAAAACTTTGCAGTTATCCAGTCTTAGTCAGGAAAGACTCCAGGAAGCAGTGTACAAGCAATTTCCTCTGAACCTACACAATGAATATGCTTTTAGGATGTTTTTTGCTCCTGTTGCATGTCTTTATTATCTTTTCTCAATTTTATCCCATATTGACTGGACAGTCCAGCATTTAATTTTTTTTTTTATTTTGCAATGGAATCAAGGGAATAATGCTCCATGACCTGAATGTTTGCACTTCTATTTTTCTTATTGCATGTTGATAAAAAACTGTTTATGTATCTATCTTACTGTTCCTACATGCCTAAATTTTCAGAAACAATTACAGATTTATGTGAAGACACATGGGAAATACTATTATTATTTACAGTTACAGTTAAAACTGAGGGAGTTAAATAACGGAATGTAGCACAGAATGACCCCAGAAAGTAGAAAAAAACCACTGAAATAACAAAGGCACAGTGATTTACTTCATATGATATCTCAGGACACCCCAGCAGTTTTAAAGACTAAATTATAGTTCTGGGAAAGAAAAACCGTAAGAGTCAAGTGTGTTATGACCTACTTATAATATATATGTACCTGCTACCAAAAATTAAGCTTCTAGTTTTGAAAAATATTTAGGTCATATTCTAAGGTGATATAGAACCACAGATAGGTCAGCTGTCTTCCCATGTGTTTATGACAATTTATGCAAACTTGTCTAACCACACCGAAAGAATAAATTTAACAAAACAATGCAAGTTTGAAAGCAATCAGAAAGAAAGATGAAAAAACCAAATGTCGTAAATAAGAAAGCTTGAAGATAGTGTCCACTAGTATGCAGCGTCTAAAACACCCCAAATATGTGGTACCAAAATAAATCTAGGTGCAACTGTTGTGATATTTTTAGAGCCATTGAATATTGGGTATAGACATGAAATCAACTTTTGGAGACTTTTAAGAAAGTTACAATATATCCATGTGTTAGTGAAACAATTTTTTAAAACATCTATTTGCCCTTTTCCCCTAAAATATGAAGGTTTTTTTGACAGTCACCTGGTGATTTTATATTTTGATAAATAATACAAAGAACTCACATTGCGAAGGGTTTTCACTGGCAGAAATCTATGCAAAAATGGTTTCAAAACATTGATTTTCCACCAGAGATTCAACAATACTAAAAAAGAAAAAAAAATATAAATTTTTTATCAAAATAATGGGACTAGGTTTCATAGGAATAAACATAGAGTTTGGTGGAACTGCTGATAAAAATTTTTATAGTATTGGGTGCAAACACTTTGTGTTGGTATACATCAGTGGTACATTGACCTCAGGACAAAAATCATTTTGTGTCAATATTACAATTGTCTACCAAATATGAAATCATGAGTAGGAAGCAGAAAATTCAGTCTTTTAGAAAAACAGACTTTTCCAAGTCTATTTTTTATTTTGCATATCCTGTTCCCCAGTCTGCACACTGCAAATGTGTGCATATACCCTTATATGAAAGTATATAGCTACTTCCTCTGATGCTTTTTTGCTCCTCCTCACTTATTCCTTGCTTTCTCCCATAGTTCTTATTGCAGGAAAATCTCTCATTTATGTTTAGATAAGAGTTGGAGGTTGTTCTGACCACATCTGTATAATTATTCTCCCCTCTTCACCTTTTTTTTTGTTAAAGGATTAGACCCCCATAATCAACATGAGCATGATGGAAGCCCTAGGTATGGCTTTCTTGCTGCCCTGAATTTTGTTCAGGTACAAAAAAAAAAAAAACCCCACACGTAAAAAAAAAATCTGTGTCACTTGTTATTGTTTTCATTGGTAGAAGTCTGTTGGAGGACAGTCAAGGAAAAAATAATATAAAGTCACTATATTTTCTGGGCTGTTTGTTTTCTTTGTGATTCTCAGGATAATGATTCTGGAAAAGATATAGTTTGATATTTGTGTACCTAAAAGCTACATCTATGACATCTGAATGCTGAATAATAAAAATTATATAAATAAATGTGGGGCCCACTATTCCAAAATCACAGAAAAACCCTCCCTATTGAATATTTGTGTAATGGATTGTCATCTAAGGGTTTATTTGAAGCTGCATAAAATAGTCAGATGTTGCTTGCTCTTCTCAGCAAGAATAGCAACAAAATTAGCAAAACAGGTAATTTCATATTTCTTTCAGAGCAAGGAGCTTAGTTACCTGAGATATCCAGTTTTTTAGAATGGTGAACTTTGCCTCCTATACAACTACAGATCTTTTAGTAAAATACCACTATAAGCACTGCTGCAGTAATGGCCAGCAATGAGTGGGAATCTGAAAGCACTCAAGGACTCAAGAAAAGGTAGCAAGACTGAAACAAATCCTTCTATGCAGTGTGAAATAATGAATTGAAAAACATACCATTTTATTGTTTGCCTAGCCACTGAATCATACTGAGGTCTCCTGTGTTTGCATTTCCCTCCCAAGACTAGAAAAAACAAGAATTCTTTTATTTAAACTGCTTCCTCCTCTGGTGTTTCATTCTTTAATCATTTTGTTCAGAAGCTCGCTCAGTGACATCATCCTTTCTACACACATTATTTCTTCACCAGCCTTTTTTGTGTTTCTGTTAGTCTTTTTACACATAACTTTCCATTCATCCATCTGACATATCAGAAAAATTGGATAACACTGATCATCAAGGTAGTTGTTTCCTTTGGGCTACGGCCTGAAAATTTGCTTGAAGAAATGCTGAGCTATTTGACATGTATTTGATCATGGACTCAAGGACAAAGAATTTTCAGGCTCACATCCAAACTACATCCTGTTTGCAAGCAAACTGCATTTCATTGTATATCCTGTCATGGTCAATCAAAATTGATAGTCCATCTCTGGTGCAGATATACTCAGCTTCTCGAACTGCCACTCGATCTATTCAGTGAGATTATATTCTTGCACAATATGCACATAATTGCATGGATAAGACTATCCAAATGGCACACAGATGACATTGAAATACCTCACACTGAAATCTGTTGTGTTTCAAAATGCTGATAAGGATGTCATTTTCCTGAAATCTACTCCAGTTCATATATTACTCTGTGTAAGTATCTTGACTTTGAGTACCCTCAAAATATAGTGATTTCCACTGCCAGTAAAATGCCATGATGTATACAGAAATATATTGTGAATTTTTATTTCTTCATTTGTTTTATTATTGAAGAATGCAGGCAAAATAATGAGTCCTTTTCTAAACAAATCCCAATGAAGTATTTAAATCCTGCTTCAGTGCTTAGACTGTCATTTGTAATCAATAAAAATTAAAGCCTTGGGACGAATTTTAACTTTAAGATTACTGACAAATTGCTTATTAATCAACTATTCTTATGAAAAAAAGATGACCAACAGAAAAAACACGTGGAAGAAAGAAATATATCTGTCAAAGATGCTTGCTAAATTTCTGGAAAAATATTTGTTGAAATACATTCTTCCACCTCTTTTGAGTCATCATGAATTAATTTATTTTCTTATCAAACTTAACCATTTTTACACATGAAAACTTGAAACCATATTCAAACAAAAAACACACCCTCACCCCAAAAAAACAACAAAATTATTTCCTCTTATTTCATTGGTAGTAAAAAGTTATTCAGCCTTCCCACTATACTGCAGGAGTTCTCTCATATTCCTCTGCAGACTTAACCTTTAAAGATGAAAAAAAATCTGTTCCTTCTTCACACCTCATGTTTTAAAGTGTTAAAATTGGTGTCACACTTCTCTGGTGGAATCCCTGAAGCTTGTCTGCCTCTCACCTTCAAACCAGACAGCATTTCAGTAAAGTAACTAACTCTTAACAGAGTTGGATCCCCTTTGTCTTTTACAGTAAATTACCTTTCAGTTTGAAATGTCTTGCAACCACAAAATAATATTGGCTCAAATTAAATGGCTTTCTACATTATCTAGTCTTCTGCCTTTTTAGTTATTACTTATTTTATATATGTGAATTATTTTTTTGTGGATGTAGAATTTTGCATTTATCATCTCTAAGTTTGGGTTAGTTTTTGGTTTTTAACGAATTCTCCAGTTTCATTAAAATAATTTCAGTTGCACTGCTTGGTATTCTGTTCTCTGGTGTTTTCCATTCATTCTTCCTCAGTGCAAGTCTAAGTTTTGGAAGCATAGTGTCTATTCCATCGAGTTTTTCTTGTCCCATAATTTAGGATTTGAAATATTTAAGATAAGGCATAGAAAAAGACTATGTTAAGATGATGTCAGTGTCTTATAAATTATCCAATATGAGCTATCAAAGAGAGTCTTAAGTCACTAAACCTATTGCTTTGCATGAGTTAATTCCCCTACGTGGTATTCCAAGGAAGGCCTATCTTCAATCAGCATTATAAACCTTCAGTATACCCTGAAGTTAAAGTAGTCCTTTGTTACAGTCACTGTGAAAGTAGAAGCTGCAAGTCCTCCATCTCTGTAAGTCATCCAGAAGGCACTCATTTTCAGGGGGTGAATTCATATTCCATTTTTAATGCATTTCTTCAATGCACAAAGAGTAATCTACCCAATGAGTGTACTTTGAGAATGCCATGGAGGAAAAATAATTGGGGAAATACTTGACAGAATTTAGATTTGAGATCCATAGTTCCTGGCCACACTATGTCTAATGTACTTGTGGGCATACTGAGGGGAAAATCATCAAAGCATAAAAGATTTAGTGTGTAACTTTGCTTCCAAAGAGGTCGGCATTCTGCAATGATCTGTTGATGCACACATATTCAGGTGTGGGACCCAAAGGCTGTTTACAGTTCCGTGTTAGACAACCAACAGACATTATGGGTTCCACTGATCATTCTGTGACCACATCCACTAAACCAAGCCTTGCACAAACCATACCTGAAATCCAAACTTACATTTGTGTCTTATTGAGTAGCCGGTGTTATTCCAAAGGAAGTGAAACACTTTTGCAAGTTGCAATGCTTTACATTTAACTTCGACCCTAAGCCTCTAACAAATATTTTGCCTTTTATTTGCGACTAAATTAATTCAATACATTTTGAAGATTTTTCTCAGCTTCTCAAAGAAAAGTTGAATATGATTCAGCAGCATGCCCTGGCAGTCAGAATTGCCAGCCAAGGCTGATCAAGGAAGGTGATTTTCCTGCTCTCCTCTGGTGTGGCCTCAGCGTGAATATCATGTGCAGTTTTGGACACTGCAATATAAGAGGGATATAAAGCTATCAGAGAGCATTCAAGGAGGGCCACAAGGATGCTGAAAGGCCTTGAGGGGAAGCCATATGAGGAGCAGCTGACAGCACTTGGTCTGTTGACACTGGAAAACAGGAGACTATGGAGAGACCTAATAGCAGTCTGCAACTTCCTCCTGAGGGGAAGGGGAGGGGCAGGCACTGATCTGCTCCCCATGGTGACCATTTAAAGGACTTGAGGGAATGGCCTGAAGTTGTGTCAGGGGAAGTTTAGGGTGGATATCAGGAAAAGGCTCGCCCAGAGGGTGGTTGGGCACTGGAACAGGCTCCCCAGGGAAGTGGTCACAGCACCAAACCTGAGAGTTCAGAAAGTGTTTGGGTAAAGCTGTCAGACACATGGTGTGACTCTTGGGGCTGTCCTGTGCAAGGTGATGAGTTGGGTTCAATGATCCTTGTGGGTCTCTTACAACTCAGCGTATTCTGTGATTTTTGGGCTACTATTACTAAAAACAGCAGTTCTTTAGAAGGGATGCAGGCTTGCTCTGTTTTAAAAAAAAATAATCAAGAGTCATCTTCATTTATTCAAATACAAAATAACAATTTCAGTGAAATTAAAGGTCACTTTAAGAGTTCTTAGGTAAAGATCGCTGACAGCCTGAAATAGTTCTCTTTTTAGATGACAATATTCATTGGTGTGTAAATCAAAACTTTCCAGTTTGAAATAAGAAAAATAAGAAGAAGAAGAATAAAAAATGTCATCACTAGAATACTAGTAAAACTGTCAAACATCACAGACAACTACTGTACAGAGAAAAGAGAAATCTATACATCTTAGTCAGGATGGGAAACAAATTACCCTCCCAACCCTCTGTACAGATTATTTTCTTTGCATCTACAAAATGATGGAAAATATGTATGAGATGGCAAAGGATAGTATATTCTATGTGATGCAGTCCTTAGGCATATGTGGTACTTCAATATAAATAGTTACTCCCATATATTATGTTAAGCTAAGAGCTTACCGCACCGCAAATAAAAGGAAGGAAAGGAATGCTGATGAAATTTGATAAACTATCACATTTTCTTTTTCTTAGAATCTCATCTTAGGTTTTGACTGCACGTACAAGAACATTGCACTTTAAACAGAAGGTCCATTGTTTGCAATATCTAAATAAAATTAACTCAGAGGTTCTCATATAATTTTTAGAAAGAGATTGTGACAGAGCTTATCATCAAAACATAATAATATAATAATATTTAATACATATAAAACACTGTAAAGCAGTGCTTGACATTCTGCAAGAGAGATTAAAAAGAAAAGCTGTTAACCTGAAAGTCTGCTGACAGTGACACAGGAACTTCCCACTTTATTGCTGCTTCTTAAAGCTCACAAAGCACCCGGAGTTGTAACATGAAACACCTTTGAACTTCAATCCACACATAGATAGTTCCCCTCTTGCTCACCTCTAGCAATTTTTATTTAGAGATCGGATCTCAGTCTTTATGATGTTACACTTCAAAACAGTATGTCATTTAGCATCTTTAAACTTTCAGAAAAACAAACACTAGAGAGCTCACAGGAACTTGGGAAAAAGCAAACTAAAACTTCTGCATAAAGTGATACAGCTACTGGGATCAGTATTTAAAAAAACAGTAAATCCACTCTCAGGATCTCCATAAAACATTCACTGTATACAAGCACTGCTGCTTCATTTTGCTCAATTCTGTCTTTGACTTCTCTTCAGCAGTTAAACATTTTTCTGGATTTTTATGAAAACAGAACACTTTCAACAATTCATTTCTTCACACTAATGCCAGAAAAAAATACAGTTATCTACCACATATTCTCTTCACTGAAATAACTAAAGCTTGAATAGCAGTCCTCTCTCTGGAGAATGCTATTGCTCTTAGAATCAACCTGCTGATGCCACATAAATCAGTTACATCTCCTCTCTTTATAATGTACCCTTGATTCTGATTGACTCAGATATTAGAAGGTGACTGAATGTAATTTGTTAGATAATTTCCTTACAGTGACTTTTTTTGTACACTGTCAGCAACTGTAGCTGAGCTATACTGTTTCCAGGCAAATTGAGGTCCACATAAGAATTGTTGTTCTGTACTTCATATGTAAGGAAACATCAAAAGTAACCATATTAAAACTAGTACCTTCTTTTTCTGTCTCTTCCTTTGGCCCCAATGCCCACATTATTTAGAAAGCATGTGGACCACAGGATGAAGACGATATCATTATGCAGCCATGACTAAATATGCATCTTCTTAATTGCTTTCAAAACTCCCAGGGTGCTCAGATTTTGCCAATAAATCAAGGTCTTCTAAACGGTTTTGTTTTTTTTTCCTCACAATTGCTGTCAGTATCAATGGAAGAAGCAATGGTTTATGTTTACATGCTGGTGAAGATGTCCACCTGTTTGGGCATTTTTTGCTGTCCACTATGTCAGACGATTAGAAATAAATATTGCCAAAACAGAGACAATGTAAGCTTGATTATTGAAACCATCTGTAAATGCAGATTATTTAGGTAACAGAGCATTATGCACCCAAAGCGTGAAAGAGCTCTGTGCAATGCAGTATCCTATGCCACCATAGAACACCAGGGAAACCTAAGCACTGATTCAAACTGCAGCCTTTAGTAGATTTTTACTTTTTATTGCAAAAAATCATTCACATTTTTGTTATTATAGATGCTATGAAAAGGGTGTGCAATGTTTATACACACCATTTCTAAACATCCAACATAACTGGAACTGGACAAGGATTTTATTTTCTGAAATCTTCACAATATCTAGGTAAGATAACTGAATTAAAACACAAAGAAAATTTCGAATCTTTTGGAATGTGTTTCTTGCAGAACCAACATTTCCATTTTTTGCCTTCCTTGCTGTTTGTTCACATCACTATGATATGAAAGAAATCTAACACTGAATAACACTGCAGTGTAGCAGCCTACACTCAGTAGGCTGCTATAGCAAAAGGAGAATTTCTCCATTGCTTTTTGCTTGCATCCAAGTAACCTTTGTCTTGGTTTACTGTTTTGTATTTATTCCACAAGGGTACCATAAAGAGAAAAACCTCTAACAGCAAAGCCAAAATATACACTTTAGTCCAAACTTTCGTATAAAATTTTACAGGTGGTCATCTGTGTCCCTTAAACTGCTGTGGAGAGAACTGGGGATATTTTTGTTAAGTATGCCCTGGTAAAAAGTGAAAGGATAAAAACCACACATGGATGAGAATAAAAGGAAAAGAAACAAAACAATTTGATTAATTCACAATGCCATGTGACAATAGAAAACAGAAGCTTTTATTCATGGAAATGTTCACTTTAGCTTTTACTGCTTCTGCCCTTCCTAACAGAATTAAGAACATTCATTTGAAATAATGCTTATTCAGTTATTAGTTTAAAAATGAATGCACTTTGAAAATAATATCTCTATGTTCCACATAAGTTTCTTTTGAATAAAAATTGTTATTTTTAATAGGAAGAATGAGGAAAGGTCAAAAGGTTTATTTGAAATCATGGACCCCTCTGTTCTTATAAAGAGAAATGGCTAACCAAAAGAAATGCAGTGAACAACTTGAATGAATTATTACATACCTGATTATTTATCTTACTCCACAGTTTTGAATGAATGTGTTAATTCAATAACTTTTTTTTTAGAAAAGTTAGTTCTACTTCTCTCTAGTGTGTCTCAGTTTAAATTAACTGAACTCACATTATTTGAAAAATTTAAGATTAAAATTGAAACTAAATATGGAACATTTAATTAACCTAAGTCTATGGTGTGGTTTTCTTGTAAGCTATTGCATTAAAAAAATTGTTACGAGATGATACAATAAATATGACCTTTCAAAAAGTTATACTTTTATTGATAGCTGTACCTACTAAGAAGACTTTTTTTTTTTTTACTTTTATTTACAATTTCATACTTTAACAGGATTATTTCCTCCCAAAGAACCATGAGATCATCTTTGTAACAGCAGAAATATTCCTTCAACAGAAAAAATATTTCAGTGAAGCAACACATCCACTTCTTCCCTTTCAGGTGGCTGGGTTCTATTTAAACAACAAGGCACCAGAAAATTGCAGCAAACTTCTTCAATCTGCATCGTGCCATTTTTGACAGAATCCTGCTCTAGTTTTTACAGTGGAACTATGGATACAGCTGCAATCCTTTCTCTGCTGTCCTCCACCATGCTCTCCAACTAGAAAGCTTCTTATCACTGAAGTTAGAGAAAATCTATGATGACCCAATGGGTTTTATTTGAAAGTAGTTGTTACCACTGTCAATGCAAGATTCCATCTAATCCTTCTAGTTCCAGTCCTTGAGAAACACACTGCCCAGTTGTTTTGCATTCCAAGGGTCTAGTTAAATCAAAGAAAAGAGGACTTTTCACAATTAATTTTCTATCAATAAACTTCCCAATTCAGGAAGGACAAGGAAAAGCTGGGTCTTTTGGAGAGACCACATATGCAGGAACCTCATGAAAGAAAAGATCACTGCAGAAAGGAATCAGAGAAAAATTGGTCCCTTTCCATCTTGTCATAAAAGATTATAAACTTTTTCGGTACTCGAAGAGTCTTGGCAGTGCAGGAGAATATATGCCACATAAGACAGTGATAAGGAGAGGAATTGGATTATTTGGAGTATCAGGTGGCCCACAGACTTATGGGGAATGTTTATTAATAAATCTGCATTACTTGTCCAGGTTCATGACTCAAGAGAAGGTTTGGAATACACTGCACATCCTTGCTACAATTGCTACTTTTTCAGCTTCAGAAGTTTATTTACTGACCTTAGATTTCAGGTTTATTCTATACGTTGCAGAAGTTCAGTTTAAGGTTTTAATATCATTATTTTTACTGGTTATTTCTTGTGGTATATTGAGCTCAAAACCATTTAGTACATAAAAATATGTATTTGACTATTGAGCAATAATTAGGGTTTTTTTTTAATGACTTGTTCACTGGAATCTAATACGTAAAATTATAGAAAATACAAAGAAAGTGACAACATACTTACTTTTAAAAAGCCCTCTGTGCTTTTTTCCCCCCAGATTTTTTCTGTAACTTTTCCCTTTCTGCTGTCACACTTTGTGAAGATAGTTTCACAGACCACACCACTGTCACAGATGTTGTCTCTATGCAATGAAGTATTCTTTATGCTAGCTTATAAGCAATTGATGGCTATGGTTTTTGACTTGATGACAAAAAAACTTCAGTCCAACAATAGGCAACTGTAATCCTTAAAATTCACAACTGACTTCCTTAAATCAGTAATTTCCTTAGAAACTACCTGCATCAAAATATACTTGAGAAAACATGTTATCAATGTGTGAAATTAAAATGCTTTTCACTTCTAAATTCTCAACAGAGAACAGATTTAGTATGTGAAGCAAATCTTGTTTGTTTTCAGAAATATTGACTCATTAGCTCTCTAGGTGTTCTGCTCAGGTACCCACAAAGCCACATATCAGACAAAAATAAAGATCAGGCAGGTTTGGCAGTGATCAATCATCAGAAACATAATTTCCAAAGCAGAAGATTTATTTATTTGTCTATTTATTTTAATTTTCAGGAGGGGAAGACTAGAGCAATCATTAATGAAAGTGACTATGATCAATATATAGTTCAACTAATTAACATAATTGTAAAAAAGAATAATGTTTAAAAGTTGAAGAAACATCAGCCAAAAAAAACTTTTCGAAAGTAATTTAAATTCTTTATGGTAAGAAATTCAATGTGGAATATTATAAGCCAAAAAGACCTTTTGAAAGTAATTTAAACTGATTATAAGAAATTATAGAAAAAAATATAAGATATTATAGAAATTATATTTCTTATAATATAATTAAAGATCTATAAGAAATTCAAGGTGGAAAATAGAATTACTGGCTATACATTTTATACCAGGTTTTCCAGACATCTTAGAGCATATGGATTTTGGCTAGCTTTCAATAAATTGCAGTAACAGTAGTATACTGTCTGGTATCCGAATAGTGTACATACATCATAGTTCCCTTCCTGGAATTGCCTCAATGGCATGTTACACAAAACTGTATCAAAGGCATGGTGGTGCCTTCTACACAAGGAGCAGAAAGCATGACATTCCAAGAGATAAAGAAAGAACAGAGCTCAACAAAATGTGGGCAGTTTCATTTCCAAGGGTCCTGTGTAGCATCAAGCCAGATAGGTTAGTACGCTCCAACAGCTCTTGACAGTTATAGTGAAAGCTGATTCATCTGGCCAAAGTGTACCAGGAAATTACCTTCATTTTCTTCAGATCATAGCCTCATGAGCTTGTTAGCCCTGAATTTTCTTAAATTTCAGTTCAAAAGTTGAAAAAATCTCACAACAACCAAGTTCCATTATATTTAAATCAAAGTACTTTTTGCGTAATTTAAATTAAAAAACCTAAATCAGTATTAGTGTATTAAGAAAATGGTCACAGTCATTATAATGACTTCTGAAGTACACAAATTTTCTGGGGATGGCCAAATGGCTCCAAGTGAACAGGCCAGTCTGCTAACTCTAATTTGGTGTTGCGAATGCCAACCTGACTATAAGGATTTTCCATGTAAAATATTTTAGAACTAAAAATGTCACTTTGAAGGTGTTTTAATTCTTGTCTGATGCTTTTTGAATTTCTATTTCTGATGATTTCCAGCAGGAGAAGTACGGATTTTTGGTTAAGAAGAATTGAAACATATTCATCAGAAAAAGCTTACAGTTTGCCTTGAAGTCTGTTCTCAGGTTTGTCTTTTGGTCTGCATTTGAAATTCAAATTACTGTCAAAATAACCTCATGTTCTTACTTAGCAAAATCTTTTGTGCTAACAAAAGGCTTCCTTTGCTTTACTGTAGGGCTCTTAGGTGACTGTTTCACAAGATATCATCGTATAACCATAAATATCAAGATGCCAAGCATAAATGTATGGGGGCAAATGGATTAGAATTGGATCATGACTGTTTATTTGCTTTACGTTTCATTATTTTAATGAAAATCTGTCATATTCTTTGGCATCAAAATTTTGGGCTAACAAGTTTGTTAAGAGTCTTTGGTCCAAAGGGCCCAAAGGTTCAAAGCAAGCCTCACAGGAAAGAATGACAGAGAGAAGACAAATGTCTCTGACAATGAAGAAGTCTTGGAATTCAAGCTGTACTAGCAGAGATATTTCTGGAGCACAGAAGAGTCCTCTGTGATGCACAGCTATGCTGTTTGGGGCCAAACCCCCCTATAGCCCATCTTATAACAGTGATGAAAAAGGACTGGAGCAAGGAGCTGCGAAGGTCATCTGCATCTTAACCACATAATTGCCCAGACAGCCTATAACATCCCTCAAAATATTAGTAGATGGTGTCTGGGACCTTTAACATGCAGCCCAGCAAAATAACTTGTCTAGTTATCATATATCCTCAAAATATGAATGCGCCTCTCCTGACCCCTAGCCTGCATTTAATGATCTCCATAGGCACAGTTGTGAACATTTGTTATCCGTGAGGGAGGTCAGAGTTAACTTGCTCACTAGGCAGAATTTAAAGACCAAAATACGTTTAGCAAAAGGCCAAGCTCTGTGATAATAGAATTGTTACCCCCAAAAAAGCACATTAGGCTTATATATAACAATAAAGATCTTCACCTTCAGTCTGTCAACTAGCCTCTACTTCTCCTTCAGATTAAGTTGGAATCTTTCTCTAGCAACTTGAGAAATATCTACCTGAGCTGATTCTGTTGGATAAAACGGTTCTTGCCTTGCTTCTTTCCATCTTTTGTAAGAGAAAGAAAGGTCAGAGAACAACTCTGATACTTTTCCTGTATCTAACAAGAATGTAGCTTTCTTCCTGGTGTGAACACTTTTGTCCTTGAGCCCCAACCTGGCTATTGTGAGGTATCTTGGACTTTCAGAGAATTACATTTTACCTTTCTCATCCACTGCTGTTATTGCATAACCTAGCACACTCCTGATTTTGATCTGCTTACCCATTGCATTACTAACCCTACTTATCCGTACAGATGCATTGATAAAACATTCTGTTTGACTTCCTGGATTAATTTTCTTTGGTCATCAAATGAAGAGAAATCATGAAACTGTATACACTGAAACCAGGAATAGGATAATAGCTATTACTTCCTGGTGCAACTCTCCCCTTAGTAGATTTCTTTGTTGCAGAAAATTGAAGCAAAAACTTCACACATGAACCTCAAAATCTATTTTATAGAAATGTAAAATACATTAAAAACGTGTATAAGTGTTTCAGCCTTTTCCTCTGCTAGAAGGAACTACTATGTGGTATTAAGTTAACATATTACATATTTTAAAACAAGATAAATAAAAGGAATGCAGCTCAACACCAAGGAATATATAAGCACTGTCCTGGCATTAATTGTCAAGCAGTATTCCTAATGATCATTACTGGCCACAGTAATTTAAGTCAACAACTGAAGAGGCATTTAATGCTAAACCCCAAGTCCTTAAATTTACAAGAAACACATTCTCAACAATTTTATGTTCGATCAAAAAAAATTTTCCCATGCTTTGCTTTCTGAACATTCTGCTTCCAACATTTTATTTTTCACATTCAGTTTCACAATGACACGCTGTTAAAGGAAGCATTACAGCCATAAGAAAAAGGAAATAGAAGTACAGAAAATGTCTAACAACAGAACTTTGAACAAATATCAAGTTTAATTAACACGAAAGAAAAAAAGGGAAGTAGTAGTTCCTTCTTGTTTCACTTAATAAGTAGCACTGCTACAGCATTGTAGCAAAACATTGCATGCTAACAGTCAAGTATTAGGCTGCCAGCCATACATACTCCTTCATAATATAAATTCTCCCTATCTCCAAATGCAAGAATAATGAAAGTGAAAAATATTAAAGGAATTATAGGTTTATTATCATAATTTATAATTAATATATTTCATTTATCAACAGTGAAAGTTGTTGAAGCAAAGAAACCTCAATTTATTTTTTTTTAATGTTAGGATACTTACTTGTCATATCTAGAATAGTCAGAGGAATGAAAATTCTTGTAATATTTTTGAAACAAATATTAAACTACCAATGTAACTGGAAGATTAATATAAAAACATTTAATTCTGTCTGCCAATTTTACCCAAGCTTTTCCTTGAAATGTCAGCTTCTGGTCATTATTAGAGATATGAGATTAGAACAGCCTTCTAGTCTGTCCAAGCATGGCACTAGCTAAGTTCTTTTGATTTGTTGACTTTAAGATGGTATAGGATTCAAAAGAACTAATTGAAAACCCTTTTAGCCACTCGGTCAAGTTAATTTTTACAAAATTGTGTGGACTATTACTCTTTCACTTTAATCTATAATGACATTGGTTTACTTACATCTTCAAAGCCTATGTTTGCTTTTTATTTTTTTCACCCTTTTCAAGGGCTTTCTTCTTTTAAGAGATATGAAGTTATATGAAGTTCTGTCAATGTATCAAACACAGTAAATCTACACAGCAAAAATGTATTTGAGCATTAGTACTCTCCAGTCTACATTGTTTATAAGGAAAGACAGCTCATATATTGCTTGTTATTAATATCCAAGAGAGCTGAACAGCAGAGAAGGAAACTTTCCACTCGCAGAAACCTTTTATCTTGACTCAGCTGAAAGTTAATATACTATAGTCTCTGTTAATAGATGATCAAAGACATAACCTAGTGTGAGGATTAAAGAGATCTCTGCTGTGACCATCTTCATATATTCTGCGCAGCAAGGTATTAATGCAAGCAAAGATAAGTCCAAAAAGCCAATATTGATTTTAAAAATGAAACCATCTTTTCATCTAAGATAGGTGAATATGACAAAATGTCACCATGCACTTGAAAAACAACAATGAAAAGATAACGGCAGGAAATTAATTAGTTTACAGAAAAACTGAGATTTTTTTATATCAGGTTTTCATTTGGGAAGCCTTTCCTAGTCAGCAAAACACTTTAATGTATGTTTAACTAGAAACATATTCATAAGTTTCATGAACTTTGATGTGGTAAAATACACTCTGAAATTTTAATATTAAAACAGTGATTAATGCCTAATGTTGTTCTTGCTAAACTCAATAGCATTTGCCATGAACTTCAAAAGAAGAATTACATGGCTTGATTCATTCTCATAATTTCCCTTATAAATCTAATGTGTGCTTACTGTTTATTTTTCTGTTGTTATTTGTCATTTGAATAGGAAAATAAAGTACTATTGCAATATTTTGCTGTCTTGATTTACTTCTAGACATTAAGTTTCAAGAAAATAAGGCCTGACTAGTACATGATATTTAATATGGAATTCTGACTTCCTAGATGATCCATATTTTTAAATAAAAGCCTGGAAGATTTTTCATTCTAATAATTATTTTTTCCTTTATGTGCTTTATAAACATTTCTGACCACTTTATTCATAAAATGGGAAGGAGGGGGTGGCTCTGAATAATTGAGACAATCAAATGCTTATGTTTTATGTACATATCAAGGACAGAAATTTAAATATGTATATTTTTGGGCAATTGTACTGTGGAAATAACTATTGTAGAGAAATGCTGCTGTGTATGGAAAGCAGGGAAGTCACATTGGAATACCAAGGAATGCTGCTATGGAGAAGTTAACATGAGATTTTTATAATGTGGAGGGCTTTGTAAGTAGCAGTGACACTGTGAGCATTATTGTGTCATGGCAAAAGGGACAATGAGGCAATTAATTCCTCACTGTAAAAGCGACATGCCACCTTTCATTACTGCAGAAGATGAGCAAATGGACAGAAAACTATTCAGAAGGAAATACTGCACTGGAAATACATACAAATCTTAATCTCCTTTTCAATGACTTAGTCACAAAACCATCTTCTAAGTATTGGCTGTCAAAAATTTATATTCTAAAGCATTTAAGTCTCCCAGTCATATTCAGCTGACTAATAAAAATGCTCTAGAACATGTAGATCTTCTTAAATTTTTATTTATGTTTACATAGATTACATATATGTGTGAGTATATATATATGTGTGTCTATATATACATATAATGTAAAATTTTTGTAGGCTATGGGTTATGTTGTATTATAACATTATGAAACATGAGATTAATCAAGTGGGAAAATAAAACAACTGTAGAGGTTCTTCTATTCATGAATACATGTGTAATGAGCATTTCAGCTTCAATATACAGTAATGATAGATGTAATACACCAAGCAAATAGGCATAACTAATATTAGTTGAATATACCTAAGACCATTGTCACAAAATAGACAATCATATCTAAGCCACCTTTGTTTTTAAAAGCAACAGGAGGTCACATTGGTATTAATATCCTTCTTTTAATTAATCACGCTTTGTTCCTTGAAATTCTCAGTGATGTGGCAAGGTTCCAGGAAAGTGTGAAAGTCGCTAGAATTTTCCCAGTTATAATTGATCTGGCTTCTGTTGCATATATGTTGACTGAGACTTCCTAGGCTGGTCTTCTAACAGAACTCACATAACTTAGAGACTCCAGTATATGGTATAATAAATCCATTATATTATAAGGCACATTAAATCTGTTATATACTATTTTATCATTCCAAGGAAAACTTACAGGTTTACACAGTTACTCTGTTGACTTGTTTTATAATAAACATGCATAGGCAGACATCTGTTCCAGATTTAAATGGGGCAACTTAAGAAGAGGGTAGCCCAACTGTTAGTGTTGACCTGGAGAAAGCCCAAACACAGTTAAATTTTATATTGAAATGAACAGAGATGATTCACATAATCGGTTACTGCAGGTAAGCTGCTGAGAAAGAAGTCTTCATTTTAAGTTATTGTAGTTATTACTAAAATTATTGTCTGCACCAAATCTTGAATTTCAATGATTATACACTGACAGTTTTTAATCCTCTTTTGTGTAAAGAGTAATGAAATGGACAGGTTCCGTTCCTGTAAAAATATATGTGCATATGCTGCCTGATTTTTCTCAGGAAACTCATGCTCATAAATCCCTACTAATTGCAGCTCTGGACAATATTTTTCTGGATCATAAATATCAACAATGAAAGTCCTGAAACAGTTGTTTCTCCTAACCTCCTAAGTTAACATATTGATAACTTTATCAGGAGAGCTAGTACCTGCATCTGTCATATTCTGCTGGTGGAAATCAACAAAGCACTAGGAAGCTTCTCTAATAAAAGGTCTTACTTCAAGCTGAGTTACAATACCTATGGTTCTTAATCTTCTACTGCAATATTTCAATGAGTTTGATGTTTTGACTAAAAGTTACAGACTAAAAGATGCCTTTTGTTAATGAAACTTTGAGAAAATAGCTGATTAACTAACAGCATCTACAGAAATATTCTGAGGGCTTTCCCTTTCCTGTGCCGTGCCTCACACAAAAGCTTATGTAAATGAGATTTACTATAGATTTACACACAACTATCAAACTCAAGGAAAGGAAAAGAACTTTATTTCACATTCCTTTAAAAACACTATTGTCCTGCAAATTCTACCAGTTTTTTAATATAGTTCTGAATGCATGATTTCCATGAGAACAGCATGTTAAATTAGAATTGTAGCTCTTCATTTAAGATTCTTTTCTCTAGAAAATCACCTGAAATCATCCTTATTTCCTATTATGAAACCTCCATTTTGAGCAAATTGAATAAAAAGTTTCTGCCTAACATTAATGATACAGTGAAATCACTGGATATTCAATATGATGTACTGCTGTTACTTATTTGTAGGTACTTGCAGTGTTTACAGAGTTCTCCACACATTTTGGACCTATTTCTGATTTGGCTTTGGACTCAAGCAAATTAGAAGCAAACCATGATCTCTCTGAATGTTTGCATTTTGTAATCTACTCTCCACTCTGAAAGTGACAGAAAAAATGAAAATATCAATGCTGAAGTTATAAGAATTTAATGAAGATTGTTTCTGTGTTATCTTGTGCAGAATTTATTTTTCATTCCCCTTTTCTTCCTGTTCCTTTGCCTTAAAATATGATTCTGACTAAGTGTGACTGTTTCCTCTTTGTGTACATGAGAATAAAGAAATGTCAGTGTGTGGCTGCACAACAAAGGTACCTTAAAACTAAAAAATCCCTTACATAGTGTCATGCTAAGGAACTAATTATTTGGATTTAAGCAGAATAAAAATATTGCATGACTATGTGCCAATACTGAAATCCTCAAATTATGGGAAATATGGACAACTAGAAACCAAAAAAATTGCCCAGATGAGAGCTGGAGATTTAAACCAAATATCCACCTACTCAAAGCTGGTAATCCTAGATTATTACCAGGAATTTTCAGCTGGTCTTTAATTGAAAATTTTAATTATACCATTTCAACAACAAGCATAGATTATTTAGTCAGTGTTTAGAAGTATTTTCCTAATGTCCAGGCTGAATCTCTTTACAGGAATGTAAAATTTTAATTTCATTTTCTTCCTATTCTGAATGAAACAGGAAAACAGCTTTTGCTTTTGCTTTTGCTTTTGCTTTTGCTTTTGCTTTTGCTTTTGCTTTTGCTTTTGCTTTTGCTTTTGCTTTTGCTTTTGCTTTTGTGACTGCTGTCACATCTCTTCCAAGTCTTCTAGACTAATATATCTGCAGAAAATTATAGAGTAATTTTGCACTTATTTCAATGATAACTTGTGGAATCTGCCTTTTTCAAGCATGGTGTGAAAATTTTACAGAATCTCTGAATTTAAATCCTAGCATAACCATAAAAGATACACATTTAGAAAAGTCTGCATACTGTGCTTGACATTAAAGAAATGCTTAAATATTTTTATTGTATAAACTGTATGATGATAAACACAGGGGAAAAAGGGACTGAATGAATAAAAGAAATTTGTTGTTGAAATGAAATGAATGTTCAGTATTAGAAGGGTGAAAGGAAGTTCATCTTTTTTGCCATCAGCATACTGATAAAGATTATTGTATGTCTGCATATATTCTCACTGCCTATAAAATATGTATTTACTTCTTGAACACTACATGTAGTGTCGAACAGCAGCGCAAGTGAAGGACAAGAAGACAAGCAGTACAAGAAGTTATACAAGAATATCTCAGGGGCTATATCAATAGGTACTTTATTTTCTAGAATATTAAAGTGCTTTGGATCCTCTCAGTTTTTTGGGGTTTTTTTTTTGTTGTTGTTTGTTTTTTTTTTTTTAAATTTTAATTTATGCTGATTTTTGGCTGGTACTGTACTGGTCTTAGAGCAAATAACTTTTACAGACTTCTATATCTCAGTCCTAATCTTGCAGTACAACTTCTTAACTACTATGCATCATATTAAACACTTGCATTTACCTCCGTTTTTAATAACCATACATGTGAGTATGAGTCTTACTGAAAAGCTTCTGCATAACTGTTTGACTGTTCTGTTTTCTTTTCTTACTATGAGAACAATGACTTGTGGTCGGCTAGTCAAATATCACCTCATTCAGCCCAATTATTCTTGAGGTCCCTGAAGTGAGCTACTTCAAATTAACAAGTCCTTTCTCTTTTTTTTCTTTCTTTATTCCTTTTTTACTTCTTTTTTTTAAATAAAATAAAGCTTCTTTAAAATCACATACCAGAAGTTCTTCTAGAAAGTTCTTAAAGCAAAACATTAGAATAGCCAACTTAAAATACTACAAAATATTATTTTGATGTAATAGCCAAATTATGAGTTTAACTTGAAAAACTTTGACTTAAAATGCCTTAAAATATTATTTACAACTTAAACTCTGCTGTCATATTTCTATTGCAAAATTATATTGCTAAATAACAGGCATGGATATAATTTTACAAAATACTCTGCTAATACTCAATTATGAGATCTTGTAATATGAAACAATAATTTTGTAGATATTAAGAAGAAGTTGTTCTGGCCCATACTAAGTGTTGAAAAATATTGCCTCTCTGAAATGATGATCACAAAATCACTATTCACTGACATAGTTTTAGCTGAGGTTCAAAAGTCCATATCAGAAGCTGGACTTCATGTCTTTAAAATCTTAAATCCAGGCATACTAAATGTATATTACATGAAATACATACTAAATAAAATTTCTGGTTTAGAGGATGCATTAAGTTGCTAGGAGTTAAATGAATTTGAATAACTAGGAGGTAATTTATCTTGTGAGCTGCAAGAGACATTGAGTCATTTGACCCTTCTCTAGATTATCAGTGTATATCTGACTACCTCAAAATAATTGGAAAGTCCCCTACATGACTGTAGATGCTGATCATTTAGAGAAGATCATTTACATACTTGCATAAGTCTCATTAAAGGAATTTCACTGAAGTATCCATGTAAAGATAAAAACAGTTCTTGTTTTCTAGACACCTAACAAATAAATATATTTCCTTCTATTATGAAGTTAAATTTAGTGATGAAAATGAAGTTAGAATTGACTATTGTTTTGTATTATCAACAAAATTTCAGGTTTATTGAGAGCATAGGGTGGAGTTATACTGACATGTGACAGATGAGGTGGAAATACAAGTGTGAGAGCCATTGAACACCATGAATTTTTATAATATATCATCATTATGAAAACACCTGTGCTGAAGGACATTGTGCTGATACACAGAAAATGCCTTTTCTGTGGTTTATAGAATTTTCATTTTTCCCTGCAATGGCTAGAAAGGAGTACTCTACTGTCTGCTATTTGTAGGCTATGTTAAAAGCTTTCTACACTGATAAAACATTGCAGATTTTTCTAGCAGAAATGAGGCTGGAGGAAATCTTCCCTGTCTTTCAAGTCATTGAACTGAAAAAGAGCCACTTCAGCAACTATTTTTTAATGACTCTGCAGTTCTAATCTTCTGCCTGTCTGAGAGATGAAAGGACTGAAGGTATCAAAAAAGAGTTATTTATGAAGTACATGGGACTAAGTGCATCCTCAGAAAATTTTCAGATGATACAAAGCTGATAAGGTTGATACACCACATGGTTTTGCTGCCATTTGAAATGGCTGCACCAGCCTGGAGAGATGGGCGACCAGGAACCCCATAAAGTTTAACAAAGGGAAATTTGAAGCCTTGAGCCATGGTCCATTGTCCTGCTTGGGTTCAATAAAGAATTTTTGTGGACTTAAACAAACATTGTTTACAATTGGATGTTTTGAGCCCTCTGTATTGAAAAGAAGTCTGTGAAGTTCTTTACTGTCTCCAAAGTACCCTTTACAAAAAGATCACAAACTAAGAATCAGGGAAGAAAAATAGAGACAACAATATAAATAAACATGAACATTCTTCAAAGCTTTTTATAGCTGAGTGTTCGAAACTCTTCCCTTTTTGGGTACTGTACTGACCAAGAAATGACATATCTTCTTGGATTTTCAGATACTTGTAGCACAGTGTCTGCAGAAAACACTGTAGTGAAGATCATCTATTGTTCCCACACTGTCATTGCTGGATAGAATTATGTGTTAAGTTAAAATATTGTCCTTTAGGCTAAAAAAGTTGTGCTGTTGCTTCATAGATGGCATTTCCTTTATCAGTCATCAGTAAAAATGACATACACCTTACTTTGGACATGTTCAGCAAAACATTTCCAAAAATAATTTTTTTTACAGGGTGTGAAGTTGATATAGAGCACCCTTTCTTGGATATCAGAATTTTATAGACCTGGAACAAAGTACTCCCAGCTATAATACAGAAGGAACAGTGGGCCAATTGCTGTTCTATTTTGTACATCTACTATATTTAAATAACCTTGATTGATGGATTGATTGGGAAAACATCAGAGTTACAGCTGTAAGGACAACAGAACAAAAATTTGCAAACAATTTTATATTTCACCACTGATAGTGCTTAGTTATGAAGGACGACTGTGAGACTGAGGAGAATTAAAAGCCTGCCTAGCTTAGCACTGCATATATGTGTTGAAAGGAGGGGGTAATTGTACATGAGCTCAAAAATATGACAAAGATTAACATGGACACAGGTGACTCTAAATATCCACAAGAGTCTAGTACTTAATTTGACAGTGACAGACTTTTTACTGTTTCATCCATTGCATAGAGTGACACTAATTCTGTGAATAAGTGTGTCACAATTTTGTTTCTTTTTGTCAAAGATATAGTCCTACCATAATGACAAGTACTTTAATTACTTTTTTCATTTAATTTGTTATGAAGACAACATTGCTTTTCATGGGTTTTTTATGATGTCCATTGTCTAAGAATCCAATATTTCTCAAACTTGCCACTGGTTTGTGAGACACAAACTATCTAAAGTTATCCCACACTCAAATCAAAGTATAGATGTATTGAGGTTGTTTCTCAAATAGAATCAGGGTCCTAATCTGTGACACCCAGGATGTAATCTTTAAAATACTTAGTTCTGCTGCTGTTCATAGCACAGCTTTCATTTTTGCATCATAGGGAAGGGGAATGGTATGCTTTGTGAATATTTCAGATGTGCTCAGTGCCACATAAATGCTTTCATCAGAGGCAGCAATGAATTCCAGTTTCCTGTCAGGAATCAGTAGGAAAATGAGAAGTTGACCCTGTTCAATGGTTTCATAGACCAGAATATACAACTACACCTGGCAAGTCAGCGAGGTGCGTTTGACTCCTTTTAAATGGAACCAAGGATCCAGGTCTTTCCCAACTTAGTGCTCTAATGACTACACATTTGTCAAAGCCTAGATTCTGGACTGCAGGGGCCTTTATCCTGATTGGACAGAGATACTACTGTTTAACTCTGAGTCAAAACTTTGTCCTTCAGTGTGTGTCAGTAGTCTAGATAGCTGAGGAGTTACCATGGAATTCTGAGGATTCTTCTGGTGCATGGAGCTCCATTGATTCATCACAAATTACTATTTTGGGGCATTTTCTTTCCAATTTGACTGTTTAGGAAATTTGTTCTCTTTCCTTCACTTGCACTACTAGCATAAGACATTGTGCCCCATGACTTGTAAATGCCAGCAGATTCATTCTGTAATTCTGTGTAAGTTCTGAAATCACCATTCTGCTAAATCATTATCTATTGCTTTAGACAAACACACAAACAAATAACATCATACTCCTTAAAATTCCAGGCAGGATGATTTTATTTTTAAAAAAGCAAGAATTGTCAAACTAACTGTATTTGGTGTAACTTCTTTTGCCCAAAGCATGCTGATTGATAGTTCCCTGATTGTGATTTTTACAATTTAAACACCTCATTCACTCAGAATAGGTTTATAGGCATAAGTTAAATTACATTTTTTCCTGTGGCAGAGATCCAGCACATTTTACAACTGATTCACAATAAAAGCGCTGAACACATCTCATCCACATGCCACATTTCACACAGTGTTTACCTCATTAGTGCCAGTGGAGAAAACCCAAGAGCCAAGGAATTTTCAATATACTATATTTCAATAACTTTACACAAACAGATTTTTGACTAGTATAACATGCAGAATTAATGCATGTTGAGAGCCAAAATATATCATTAATGCTTTCCTAACTGTTCCATCCTTATTACCCTAATGAGCTAACTTCTAGGGTACTGAATTTCCTTGCCATCACACAAGAAACTCTAGCATCACAGATTTATATGACTCTGTAGCATGACAAGCTGATTCTGCTGATAGGAAGGGGGAAGAAAGATTAATCATGTACCAAAATATGTTGACAGAACCATTCCCACTTGGTATGAAAGTTATTTGAAAAATAGAACTTGTATATCTGGGCTGAGTCAACCCTCTTGTTTTCAGTTTGTATTTGTAAAAGTCAAGCCCAGTTCTGCTAAGCACATGCTCAGCTTCTACTGACTTCAAAGTGAAGCATTTTTTTCAGGATTAAAAAACAAGGTAAGAGAATTAAGTATTAAATATGACACAATGTTTCCTGCTTTGGTTTTTCTTTCTTTTATTTTCTTTATCTTTTTCTAGTTTGGGCTTTCAGCAAGGATTAAAATCTTCTTGAATCTATTATTCATGTCATATGTATGTGTGTGTGTATATATATATGTGTGTGTATATATATAATGTATATTTATACTGACCTCCTAAATATGCGTAGATTAGTCCTCCCTAGATAATACACTGAAATTGCACTAGCTGAGGAGATCAAGCAAGAATATAAGCCACCTCTGGTTTAGACAGTTATTTAAACAGACATTAAGGCAAAACAAAAAATAATTTTCATTGTAAAGGACAGTAATATCCAAAATAATGTCTACTGTGATATACTCAAACAAATTTCTCTTTACAGCTTTTTCAGCCTTGTCAGCTGACTGAAATAAACATATGTCTCCAGGTAATTGACAATAATGCCCATAGAAACTAGACAAAATTGTTGAAAACACGAAGAAATACAGATTTTTTTCCTGCTTGGCATACTTTAATAGTGTTGATATACTGGATATCTGTCTTATAGGATAATCCTTTTAGGATGTTACCTTTTACAGATGATCAACTTTCCTTATGTCTGTGTTCTCTTTACTGGTGACCTTGAAAATATAAAGATTGACCACACCACTGCAAAAAATGTATGGTTCCTTTTTAATTTAAACAAAAAAGTATTGTTAACGATATATCTTTTTTTTTTTTTTTAACCCTTAACTTGCTTATAATACATGGAGTCACATAGTGGTACACAACAAAAGCCCTTTTGGGTGGCCTCTGATCTAGATGCTACATCAGTAAAAAAACGGAAATGGAAAAACACATACAATTACTCCAGAACAGTGGATGTCACACATGGATAAGTTTAAAAGAATGTACATTCCTCTGAGAAAAACAAATGAACAGAGCAGAGAAGAGCATTTGGGACTGTTTTACATGAAATCATACCGGAATAATCACATCTAATCAACAAAACTGAAAACACAGAGCTTACAAAGTCATCAGAGAAAAACGCTTCTTTAAGCAGTTTTTATGACAGTGGTGACTCAGAATTCCTGTGTCTCTTTCAAGCCTTTTCATTCTTATTTTGTAGTTTCAATATTTTCCAAACGCCCTTACTTTATCATCCTTCTCATAAGATTTGCAAAGAAATTCAAAACATTTGAATATGACTCCAGTTTGTTAAGCAAGACTTTGAATTGCCTCTACAAAGGATAGATTTTCAAATAAGCCATGGTGACTACAGAGGACATATCGTTTCATCAGATCTATGTTTCATATAAAAATTCAATGATGGAGGGCAGGGGCAAAAGTTCTCCCATGAGCAAACAAGGTATTTTCGGAAAAGTTCATTCCATCTTCTTTAGAAATACTTATTGTATCCACTGTGAAACTTCACAGATCACTGCATTGAATCTAGCTATAAAGTCCTGAATTATGTTCACATGAAGCATTGTGTAAAATAAATGCAGAAAGATTTTTGCTCGATACCTGTCTCAATAAAATATAAAACAGGCATATAATTTGTAGCTCATGTACTGAGTGTCTACTAACACTAATTCAAGCCTAAATGAATTTAAATTTAAAGTATTAAATTAATTAATAATTTAATAATATTATTATTATTAATAATTATTATTATTTAAATAATAATTTAAAACACATCTTTGTGGTGTTCTCTGAAATATTAAAAGTCACTGTTTGGCTACAGAATGGCATGATTATTTAAGTAGCATTGAAATAATTAAATATGTAGCAGTTTATTTATTAAGATCAATTTAAGAACTCAATAATTCTTCTCTTATAGATTTTGAAAATATTATTTAAAAGCAGTAATTTTCAGAATTTTATACAAAATATTGAAATAACTATGACTCCTTAGAGAGGTCAGACATCACTTTTATTTCAATTTTTATTGAAATGTATAGAATCAATTTCTAGCATCACTTAAATATCAATTACTTCTAAGGACATATAAAGTATTATCATCTTTTTTCAGTGTTTCTCATAAGAACAGCAGCCAAAGAACAGTCACTCAGAGAATTATAAAAAGAAAGCAGTTTAGATTAAAAAAAAATTGATCTTTAAAATGAAACAGATTGTTTGTGTGTGCTGTTCAAGGAACTGCTAAACTGTATTTTCAAAATATATCCTGTCTGCAAAGCTCTAAAGATAGTACGTCATATGGATCTGAGGACTTCACACAATTAATTGCACAGAACCGAGGAAATTTTAGGGAGAGTTAAAAATGTCATCTATATTCTTGTGAAGTGGTCTTTGCTGTATTGACTGTAGCATTTAATTTAATAAAACTGCTGCTAAAAATACGACTATATATTTTCTAACAAAGGTTGCAACTCATTAGAATAAATCAGCCCTGAGAATCTTTATTCTATTCTATATTTGTTCAGATTCTTCTCTCCCTCTAGCTTATATTGCTACTATATTACCCTCTTTTACTTCAAATCTAGGGTACTTCAGCAGTCCTTGAAAATGCAATGTGCCAAAGAAAATAATGTTGAGAATTATCCCAATATCCTATCCCAAACAGCATAGATGTTGAAAGAAACCTAGAGAACTTCATAGAATTTGTTCTATTTATTTTCTCTTAATACTCTGCCTTAGGAAATCTTTTTTCTTTCTAAGAAGTAAAAATTATGCCAGTGTTTTCCTTTTGTAGAATTCATTTACACCCATAAGTCTGACTTACTGCCTTCCTTCTTCCGGATCCATTTCTCTTGATACTGAAGTTAATTCAAAAGCAAATTATCCTTCCTGCAGAATCTTCATTATTACTAACTCAGATGGTGTAAAGGTAAACCAACATTAAAAATTAATAAAACATTTATGACGCCACCATGCCTGTGCATGTCTGGCTTTTTTTTTTTGCTCTTTTTTTTTTTTTTTTTTTTTTTTTTTTTTTTTTTTTTTTTTTTTTTGACACATGGGAGGGTACGTCTATGGGTGTCCTGAAAGGTGTTATATTCCATTTTTCTAATGGTCACACCCAAGTGCAGTCACAGAAGTAGCTCCTATCAATGTTGTTCCATTGAAGATCTGATATTTGGGATTTTTTATTACTCATCTGTTTAACATTCCTTGTAGAAACTAATTATGAGTCATGAAAAAAGCTGATGCAAAAGCCATCTGTATTTAGACTTAAATGGTAGCATGGTGCAATATATGTTACATTCTACTTTAACCCCTCAGGTCTATGAGTATCCACTCTCAGTCCTGGAGACAAGAGGAAAAACTTATCTAGATCAGGAAATTATTACAGCCTTCTAGGAGGAGTGCAGCCTGCACATGATGAAACATTCTGCTCTTTGTGACTATTCCCTCTGCAGGAACTCTAAGAGATATAGATGAACCGGGAGAAAGCACAACTTACAGAGAAGGCTAATAAAGAAAGGTAATGGTGAAAGCAAAATAAAATTAGATTTCAGACCAGTGTTTCTAACCTTGCAATATCTGAAAATCATAGACATGTAAGAGGTTGGCACTGATTGACACCTTAGTAAATAAAATGCTAGTAATTCCACTGATAGAAGAAAATGGCATTACTATCACCATGCAAGGCTTTAAACAATGTCTAGGTCTGCAATGTCACCAGTTGCAGTAATTTTCTTTCAAAAATGTTATCAAATGCCAATATGGAAATACTAAAAAAACCTGCAAAAAATAGTTGCTTAAAAACTCAGTGTTAATGGTAACACAAGTCAACTTTGTACATTAGAAGATATGAAAGTGTGTGAAGGAAGGGCAGGGTGAAATAAAACAAAGAAATGTGAATGTAAATGGTGAAATTTTATCTACAACTTTATGAGACAATTTGATTCTTACATGAATGCAGAATCAAGACTTAGAGAAGCATTTTTTTATGATCAATAAAGCTTTAGAATGGTTTGTATATCAACACCTTATTAAAGTCAAGGATCCTCATGTGGGTTTTGTTGATATCATTACTCTTTGGAGAGTTATGATTTAGGTGACAATGCAATCTCACTCTGCCAAAGCCCTGCTGCCTTTTCTGTGGGACTGATGAATGAAATATTTATATGCTGTAATTGTCTTGTTAGGTAAAGTCCAAGAGCATTTCAATAAATCACATAATAAACAAATTATCCTGGAATATTTGTGAACCTTCTGTAGAATAGATGTTTTCACAGGAAGAATAGCAATAAGTTTCCAGTCTGACAATTGATCCACATTATTTTTGCTATCATAATGGTGCAGGTTACAGTCAAAACTTAATTCTATGTGAGCATAATTTTAGTATGGAGTATATCATTATTAAAATAAATCAAGTGTTCAAGAAATAAAAGGAATATATAGTCATATTAAGTAATGAGTTTATAACTGTGTATTAAGCTATACATTAAAACTAGAGTGTATTACTACTCCAGACTTAGTGCTTTGTATATTGAATAAAGTAAAAAAAAGACAACAAACATATAAATTATAGAAAGAACTCGATCATAATTGGCCTGCTCATTTTTTGAAAGCTGTACAGGCTTGACAGATTTGTTCTCCAGTCCCACCTGCCAACTGTATGGAAAAGTTTTAGCTGTTGGCTTTGCCTCAGGAAAAATAATCTAACAGTTAAGTCTGTCTGAAAATTCATACTTTTCAGTTACCACAGACTGTATGTTTTCATTGTCATATAGACAAGATCAAAACAAGATTCAGACATTTAATGGTTAAAATTTATTTTTAAAGATATTTGCAAGCAGCAAATGAACCAGATGTTCTTAAACTCTTTGCTAGAGCTCCTGGATTTATTGCAGTATGATTCTTGTTGAAAGAAATAAACACTGGCATCCAGCTACATAGACTTAATATGATTCTTAAGTATGAGACTTTACTGTGAGTTTCTGGAAAGTTCTATGTAATTGTAATGTAACAATCAACTCTGTAATTTCCTTACATTTTGCATCTATTTTTAAAATTAAAACCAAGGATTACCTTTAGATTGAAGAACATTTTCTTCTTGAAGTATTCCATCTTCACTGGTGTTTGTCCATTGACTTTTTCATGTAAGGAAAACATAAATTGGTACAACCCCATAGGAAGAGGTACTTAAAAATTTCCTAAAAACATATTATCCTTTAATTTTTTTTTTTGCATTTTCCTGAAATAGCTGCACCGTTTGCTGTCCTGTATTAACTCTAAGTCATATGAGTACACCTACTAACTTGTACAATTTTTATCAGAAAGAGCAATTTTAGATAATAAAAGCATTCAAGATTATTCTTCCTGAAAATAGTTAAAAAATGAAAAAACAAAATTAAAAGCCAAGTCATGTATCTGTGGTTTCCTTTGTCCATATTTGTAGCAGATTTTGTATAAGTCTAGTTTCCTTTGCTAAAAGCCTCAAGGCCACTATGATATGCACCTCAAAAACTGTTTTTCCATGACACCTATGAACCACCTCACATTCCTGTGATGTACACTGGGCCTTACTGACTGTCGCTTCGTTTTACCTTCACCCTACAGTAGTTTCTCCCTCTTCATTTCATACCTCTCACTATGTGTTTAGATCTGAGTCCACTCACACAGAGTCTTCCTTTTTCAACCCATACACAAATATCATGAAGCCAGCATGACCAGCTGAAACCACTAGAAAACAAATAATACACTGACCAAATGATCATTACTTGTTGGTCAGCTGGTTGCTTTTTCATTTGATAGAAAGTTACCTCCAAATTGTCTGGGGTTTTGGTTTTCCTTTAATGAAGTCCTTATTAAGTTAACTAACTGTTAACAAATTTGCTATATATATAATAATATATATATAATAAGGATTTATATTTTTTTAATTAGAGAAAATGAAAATTTTCTGTTGAACTGATATGGCTGGTTGGTTTTATTTCTAAAGACCTAATTTCCACACAGGTTTTCAGTTATCACTGCTGACAAACACCTCACTGAGTCTGGCCCTGGAAGCTCAGGGTGTCTTTGTCTTTTCCCACTGTGTTGTCACAGACCACCAATCATGGAGCTCCCAAAGAGCCTGGTGAAGGCAGGACACTCAGGACACCTGTACTCTTTCCTCTCCTCGGCTGTCATACAACTGACAGGGGATGCACAAATTTTGAGTTTGCTAACATACTGGTGAATCTCAACTAAATTTTGTTGCAATCTCCTTTAAACCCTAAAACCTATGAGTGTCTACTTGGGATCTTTTTAACATGCTTGATGTTGGAATGAAAACAATTAACAAAACAATTTTAAAGACAGCAATGGGCTTGAGCTGGCTTCAACCTAGACATTCCTTCCTGGCTATTGGGGACTCCAGCATTGTGGCAGTGAGCATGTTAGAGAGACCGATAATGGGAATCATATTGGTCTTATAATTAAACAGTGTCTTGCAATTGCTATATTTTTGAAGTGTAATTAATACATATATTTGTATTGTATTTTGTTTCCAATGTATCTTGCTAAATTAGAAATCTCTTGTAAAATCATCTATCTTCAGGTAAGTAAATATGATATGAAATATTACAACTTCCACACACAAAATATCTAAAATAAAGTGGCCAGAGAGCATTGGACTCTGATAGAGACATATGTCTACAAGATTCTTTCAACAGAAAATGCACCTACGGCTATACCCAACCATTTGAATATTATACTGGAATATTCCAATAAATATATGTCATTCCTTCAGTTGCTATATTAATCAGATGCCTATAGTTTATCACATTGTACTATGATCATGTTATAAATAACGCCACTTGATTTTCCTTCCAAAAAAGTGGTTAGACTAGCATATGTGTTTAGCGCCTTCACATGGCTTGCTCCCATTAAATGTTTTTCTTCTGAGTATATTAGGAAGGCATGTAAAGCTCTGCACATCATCTTATTTTTGTATTTTGAAACTAAGGGAGAAAACTGAGAGCTACATCATAAACATACAAATAGAGCATCAAAATTATAAATCTTTCAAATTGAGAAATTATCCCATACTCCTGTTAATTGGAAAGGAATATAAAAAAACACCCTAAGTGAAAGGGGGCACTGATATTAAGGAACACTTACTGACACACATGCACATGTTTTCAAAGATCGCCCTGTTAATTTTACTTAGTTATATAGTATTTTATTTTCATATTTTTCTCCTTTGTACTTCAATTAAACCAGAGCACCAGCAATAATATAATTTTTATGCTTGGAATATTTATGTACAGCAGAGGGTGCCAGAAAGTATGCAACAATGTTTCCTCTGCTA
Organism: Acanthiza pusilla; assembly: GCA_036630365.1. Classification (NCBI taxonomy): domain Eukaryota; kingdom Metazoa; phylum Chordata; class Aves; order Passeriformes; family Acanthizidae; genus Acanthiza; species Acanthiza pusilla. The sequence goes on from JAXCHO010000164.1 coordinate 31,040,430, forward strand.
ATAATTTCTATAAGTAATGATTTAAAGTGAGAGAGAATGGAGGTTAATGTGAAAATATTTCTAGGTTGCAACTATGTTTCCTAAGGAAAACAAACGGAAAAGCAAGTTCTCTTTTATATGTTTCAAATTGCTAGATTCAACATCAGAGCATGGTGCTAGTGACACCAAGGTTGTGGGTTCGATCCCCATATGGGATAAGAGTTGGACTCAACGATCCTTGTGGGTCCCTTCCAACTCAGAATATTCTATGATCCTGTTATCTGATTTTCCAGATGTTAAATAAAGCTTTACTTCTTTCTCCATTCTATCTTGTACACTAAGTACAGGTGTTAGGAGGAACACTTAATAATCTTACAACAATCTTTTTTTTTGTGCAGAAAATACTGGATTCAAGGAGATCTGTCTGCACTGTAGTCCCAAGACCCTGATTATCTTGTCGTCCTCTCAGAGGATTTTTAACTCACTGTGAGGTCACTGGACTTTTTCAAGTAATTTTCTTGGAGATAATGGTATATTGAATGCTTGGAAATATCAATAAGACCTGCTATATGCAAGTTAAATATTATTACTACCTTTGTATCTTTACTGTTAGTATTACACCTATACAACTGTGAATTTCTCCATTAAAAGCAAGACTAATCCACTAATAAAAGACTGCTTTAATACAGGGTTCAGATTGTGCATGCTGAAAAAACATTATTAGTTAATGTCTCAAACTGGATTGATAAATCAGTTGGACAATCACAAACTTCAGCCTTGGCTGTGCAGTATTCAGTGTGTATTTAATACATTGGATAACAGCAAAGTTAAGGCCTACGCTTAATTCACTTATAATGTTAAGCAGATTGGAGGGCAATGTTCTATTCAAATGTTTCTTAATAAGTTTATGAAATTGTCATTAAGAAAAAAATTATAGTCAATAAAAAATGCATCCTAATTGCATCCTCCAAAGGAAAAAGAAAAAAGGTCATGGATTCTAAATCTTTATATGCATCAATATATGTGTTTACTTTCCACAGGAGGCTTCGGCAAAAGTATGGTGCAACGATAGTGCCATAATAAAGAGGTGATGTAAAGAAAATCCAGAAGAGAAAAAGGAAAAAAAAAAAGACAGTACCTCTAATCAGAGTGGTACATCACAAAATACATCTTAAAAAGCAATTAGTCTCTTTGAAGCACTGTAAATATCGATCTATGAACTGTGTATGTAATATATCTTCATTCATAATTATCCATAAGAAACTTTTTAGATGTTACTTTAAAGAATTGGTTTCTAAACCGCAAAAAATTTTCATAAATAGGTAAAATAAATTATCTCCCTATTCCAATATACATTCCTTGTCAATCATACACCTGATGGAAAGTTTGAAATGCAAATCAAGCTTCTGTTTCCACACATTTTAACAAAATTATAAAATGTCTCTTATTCTGCTCAATATTTACCATTATTGACTAATATTTTATTGTGACAAATGTCAGTCTAAAACTGACACAGCTCTGAAGTGATCCCAGGAACTATTCACTGTAAAGTTTAATTGAGCATTATTTAACCTAACTGACTGTGTTCCAGATTTCCAGATTCAAAAAGTTTATTCTTCTGATAGCTAGTTTTATTTTAACTCAAACAACACGGTTTTCATTGCATATTGATTCATTGTGTATACTTGCACATAACTGAGTACATTCTTTCATGTGTGAGTGACCTCCAAATATTACATAAATTATGCCAAATATAATTCAAATATTTGTAATTTGAAGTTATTTTGGACTGGTAATCTTTTTCCTTATTGCCTTAAAAGTTTATAGTTATGTATTATTCATATTGCTAATGCAAATTAATGGATGATCCCTGCTATTTCACAAAATGTCATAGACAAGTGTGTGTGCACATACATGTACTTCAAACGGCCAACATAATCATAAACAGAGCCAGGTCTGTGTTATTTACTGTATTGGAAATGGTGATATTCCAATAGTGAATTGGAAATTGGTGAAAATTAACATTTTCAATCTCACTTCTTGAATTTACCTATGTTTGTCATGGTGGTAAAAGTACATTTAAAAACCCAGAGGCAAACTGCAAGTGTGCATATTTTGCTGCATAATTGGCAGGCACAATATCACGTTACCTTGTACCGCATGAATTTTGCACTTGTAAATTAGCTAGATGCTATTTGTCACTCCAGATAGTGCTGTGCTACGAGTTACCCAAAGATCAGGGCAAAAGGCAGGGCAAAACCACTCTGCCTCTAACATGTTCTTTTGATTGCCACACAGTCAGGCAGTCATTACCAGTCTGAAACCTGTTATCCAAAGTTCATTCAGGCACACGCAGCCATTCTCCCAAATGTTAGGAAAACGTGCTGTCACAACCAGCTCTAGCCCTTCTATTGATTCACGCTCTTTCTCTAAGAATTCACCTTTGTGAAATTTTTTTCTCTTTTTCCTATATTTTAGATAAGAGGCTTAAAGGTAGAGAGGTAGTTCTCACAGTACATACTGAAATGGGTACATGCTTGTAGCAAAGTGTAAAAGAAAAGGATTTTCAGGCCAGAGAGTTCTGTAGAAAGTTCTTTTTTCTTTAGGACATGAATACTTCTGGCCACCATTATAATAACTGGCAAGAACTGCATATATGCACCACTGAGACTCAAATGAACTGAATAAGGCAAAGAAATAAAACCAAAAATATCCATACTCCTTTTAGTTTCTCATGATTTTAAAAGTAATTGGTAGGCATTACAGTTAGAACTCTAGACTTGCCAGGTTTGCTGGAGTTATCCAAGACCAGAAAAAGAGCTTTATAAACAGGTAAAAACTTCAAGAAAAACAAATGACAAGAAAGTCAAGGTTTTATCCAAAAAATCCAAGCAGTTAAGTTTCAAAATGTCAGCATGTTGGCTATTCCAGCTGCATACCAGTGCAAGAGAAGCTTGAAAACAGAACTAAGCATTCAAGGAGATAAACACGGCACCCTGGTTCACTGGCAAGCACACAAAGAGGGTACCTACCTATGAGAGTGGTATTTTAACGCTTAAGTACAATTCCTTTCTGATGTATCAGGATGCACTAAGACTCTTGATATATCTCTTTAGAGAGGATTTAGGGAAGACTTTCTTTTTTGAATGGAAAGAAAGAAAGACATTAAATTTTACAAATGTATTATAAATTCACATGGTGAAATAATGCAAATAACCCAGGGTATAAAGTTACACGGTCTATTCTTACTTATCAGACTGAAGGGAACACAGATTTTTGCAATGCTTTTGATGAAAACCCATTCTTCATTCTTTGTTAGGTTCTACAAATAGAAAGACCTGAAAAATTATGGAGACATTTATTGAAATGATGAGAGCTGCAGTGTGAAAATAATTTCCTACAGTGAAAGAACTAGTACAAACTAAACTCATAATTACCCTTCACACAATAGTGTGAATTGAACACTGTGTTCTGGCAGTAATGAGAGATTCGTTGCCACTTTAGTGAGCATTTTATCTAAGAGAATTTGCCTTCCTAAGTCACCAGGCAGAAGTGTTGCTCAGCCTTTCAATTCCTCCCATACTGATATTATTTAGCAAATAACTGGACTTACACATACATCCAGGCATAATGGCTGAAGTACTTTTGAAAATCAGCAAGGTGAAGAGAGGAAAATGTCATCTACTTAAAAAAATAATTACTTGCTATTATTTTTATGTAGGTAGGCACTGCAGGAGAGGCAAGTTCAAACTAAAACTTCAGACACAATATCAGCTATGTACCAGAATTTATTCCAGTTACTGTAGTGGCCAAGCCAAAGATTTTGGGTTTGAGGCATTTTTATACAAAGAAAAAAAAATAACAGTAATCTTTGGGCTTGAATGCTTTATTGCAAAATTTTGTTACTCCATCTTGTACAGCCCACTTGCAACTATAAGCTGTGAACAAGCTGATTGAAAGGAACAGAAAGGCTTCTCTAGTCATACACTGGACTAACAGCTGTTTCTGAGGGAGGGATATTTGGCAGTTATGGCAGCTTAGGCTTTGAAAGGTCCTGTTTTAAAATTATGTCTGGAGACATAAGTATTACCGATCAAAAAGAGCACATTTACAGGTAATTCTCCTGGCATTAGAAAAAGTTTCTCAAGAAACTGTTTTACAAAGCTTTTCTGTACATTATCAGAAATCTAAAATCCCATGCATACGATAGAGAGACAAAATCCTCCTGTTCTACAATGTTTTGTCAACTTCAAGCTTTAATCTGGGCAGTCCCAAAATCTTTTCTGTCATTTGCTGAAGCCATGAAAGAGGTAAAGCTAATTATTTAGAATATAAGTTCTCATTGCTCCTAAGATTTTGTAGGGATTTCTTCTGTATTAGATACAAGTCAGATTAAAGACTGCCTCCCTCCACTCAACTATTTCTTTGAGAAGCATAAATAATAATTACTTTCTGTGGAAAAGAGCTCTAACAATTCATTTTTTCATTTGATTTCATTTCAGTGCAGAACAACATGATTTCTGGACTTGAATCAACACAAAATATTTGGATTTAGATAACAGAAAAAAAAGAAGTGTTAATGGCTTTTGTTTCAAACCAAGTGACATGGTGTATGGTACTAGGTTTGGCCTGTGCCACTGTACCAAGCAGTCTAGAAAAATTATTTAACATGACAGTTGAAAAAACCTACTTAATTAATTCTAAATCTATGATTAAAATATGAACTATTTGAGACAGTCAGTTACAACTTGCACTGAACAATTTTGGCCAGGCAGAATAATAACTAGTATTTCTAAACTGCATACCCTCCTAATATATACACCATGCAAGATTTTGTTTTTGAAAAAGATATGTTTGACTATATTCATGAGCCTATAAAAAGTTTTCATGATGAACTAGTAACCTTATTAGACAGCAATAATGGCATAAGTACTGGCTTTTTTTTAAAGTTTCCTTCTACAGCAGCAAAAAGTAATATTAATTCAATGATGGCAGTAATTATCTGTTTAGAAATGTCTGCAAGGAAACAAAAATCTTTTGCTTTTGAGAGACAAATCTTTGAGTAACACTTTAGAATATGGCATGAAAATAGTCTAATCTCTTGTGGAGTCAAAAAAGAAAGTATAGTCAGTATCAAGAGACACAAGTAGAGACATTATGTAATAAATACCATTATCAATTTAGAGAAAAGATGCAAACTTTTTTTCAACTACTTTATGGAATTTATATTGTTTCCTATTTTAAATAACATTGAATGATATATTTCCTACCTACAGCATAAATGCCACTTGTTCGTAAAGCACAAGTAATAGTGTGTGAATCAAAAAACACTAGTTGCTGCTGTGTTGTTTTATTCCAGAGTCAATAACAGGACATCAACCAATGTGTCCTCAATAGATTTAGAACTTCTAAACAGTGCTGAAAATTAAATTAGTTATCACTGACTACACACAACACATTGGCTTTATCCAGTTTTAATGAATGATTAAGCTATTTGGTATAATCACATGGTTCATTTAAATTATGCAGCTTCCATATATTCTAGAAAGTAGATGGAAAAGTGCTTTTTCAGATTAAATAGTCACATTAGATAAATACATATGCCAGATACAGTAATAAACCTCCAAAACATGAATGTTTAAGTTGTTAAGTCGCAATGTACTAATCTTTGGTATGATCTCAATTTAGAGTCTCCAGATAATGACAAAAAATCTACAGGACTGGAATGATTGTCAAGAAAGTCAGATTGTTCAGGTTCTGAGAAATATGGAAGTTAAAATCATTAAATTACATTTAAGAATACTTTCTTCTTAGAATTTTAGATAGCATTTACAACGAGGAAAAAAATGTTGCTAATGTATTCCTTTTAAGAGTGCACAGTTGTCAAACTATCAGTATCCCTCACAGTGAGATAATTGTGAGCAGCAAAAATCCAGCTGATTTACTCTAAACTGTTCTGTGTTCTGTGTTAACAAATACTGAAATTTTACTGCATCTCCTGGGTGGAAGATCATTACATTTCAGTGTTATCTTCCATCATTTAATCTCCTTTACTCAGGCATATGTGATGAATCAACTGTTCAGATTTAGGATCTGTTATTCAAGTATAAAGTATAACCTGATGTGATAACCCTGATGTGTTTACCCTTTGTTCATTCATATTTGTTGTCTAAGCCAGTGGCAGATCTGTTTTCCATTTGGGTCTGTTCTTACACAATTACATTCATCAATTTCACAGCTGATCTGGCTGAAGAAAAAGGAGGTCAAACGTCTTGTCAAAGCTTGCAGAATCTATGGCTCTGTTAGGATTATAATTTTCACTGTTTAACTGCTTCCTCTGTATTTTGCACTAAGTGTTAGATAATGGGCACACAGATATTTTGAGATGCCTGAATATGCTTGTGGATTCTAACAAGAGGCTTTGGTACTACTTACTTTGCCACTATTTGACATTACATTACTTTTTGTCTTGTCTAACTCCATTTCTACTGAGCCATAATTTGTGTGTACATCCATAGTTTACTGTGACCAAAAATCATGTCAGAATTTGAATGTCTTCCTGACAAAATAAAAATTAAATAATTATCCTAGAAAAATACATATTTTAAGAAAAGATATTAAAATCTTACATAAACTATCCTTAAGGGAATAATCAAAACAACTTATTTCATCAGAATATTAATGATCATGTGATGCTTGAGAAGCTTCTCAAATATTCAAAATACAAACATTCATACTATTGTTCAATCAATATTTATAGTTTAAAAACATATGATTGTTAGAAATCTGTCAATAAAAAATATTTATTTATGTAGGGACTCCATAAGAGAGCAGAATATAAGTATACAATATATTTCTACCATCAGTGGAATAGTCCATAAGTAATAAGAAGCGTTCAGTTGTTTAGGTCGTAACTCTATGTATGAAAAAATAGATTTGCCATTAAGTCCTGTTGTGTATTTCATATAATGAAGGTTTTTAAAGCTGTAGGATTCCCATACATTTCTATATTATGAAATTTCTAGAGCTGAAACCCTTATAGCATGTATGTAAAAACAACCTCAAAGACATTTTCTTCCTCAGGAGGGCTTGTATTCTGCCATTCCACTGAGTCTAAAATTCAATTATGTACTGAGTGCAAAGCTGTTCTGTACTAACACAAATTTGGGGAAAAAAATATTTTAGGCATATCTTTCATCAGGAGCAGAAATGCCCATTATCTCCTTTAAGTGATAGAGCAAGCCACATGATTAATTTAACTATTCTGGAATGGCCTTATTGTTCTAGGACAAACTTTTTAGAACACATTGAAATCTGTTTGCCACTCAGGCCAGCATTCAGTTTTTGTAAATATTGTTAATTTTTGAAACTGTAGCGAGTCACTCCTGCACTCACTTTTGACCTGCCCTGCTGAAACTAAGTTTCTCTCTGCTTTTGTTTTACAAGTGTATCACACAAGAGTCCTTACTTCCATAGCTACATAATATTTTCCTCAGACTTCACTCAGTCTGTGGTGTGAAACTGCTTCTTCTGCATTCCAGCCTAGTCAATATGTCTTCCTTTTGCACCGCAATAATATGTATAGTGAACAGCAGAAATTGCTTCCCTGTTCTCAATATATCTTTTACTTGACTCCAAAGCATCCCGGAAACCTGTTCAGTCTCCGGTTGGAGTTGTTCAGAAATCTATTTCTTACTTTTTAAGATTCAAACTTTGATAAAATTATGTAAATGACTGAATAATTGCACACATAAAAGCTGTTGAAAGAAGGTTTCCTACAAGTGCAAAAACCAGAAAAATATGGTGCAGGCCCTATAAAACAGTTTCTACCTTGAACTGACATAGCCTGATGTGTCTTTCATGCATAGACACATTAAGGAGATAATTAAAACTAGAACAATTAGGGGCTCATTCATATTTTTTATTAGTTACATTTTACTCATACTGCCTGTATGAAGTCTAGGTTCTAGCCTCTTTGTTCTGTGATGTCTGAGTAGCTAATAAACCTATACATTTAACTGAAAGTCACGTAAAATGTGTCACCATCAACAAAATATTTATTTTTCCACCAAAATTTTTTCAGTATTGTAGTTGGAAAAATGGAATCTTTCCTACACATCTGTGATAAACTCAGACCCTTGTTTAAATCACGAGGGAGGTTTAGTTGTTTGGTTGGGGTTTTTTTGTTTACTTTATCACTTACAATATACAATTCTCTCTTTTCTTGGGAACTTAGCCTGTAATACAAGTTAAAATTCATGTAGTTCTTTTTATTACTAATAGCATATAATAAAATAGTACGTAAGAAATAAAAGGACCATAGTTGTCAGAGAACGGCATGGAAATAAACACATCAAAAGCTAGGTTTATTTGAGCTCATCTTCCAAGTTATTTCCTATGTTGGAATTCCACACAAAGAAGAGGGATCTGTTGTCTCATAAATGACTGATGAAATGCCAGTCAGACCAATTGTACACTGCACTAATATTGCAGTATTAATCAATTTGGTAGCTTGAAGTATTTTGGAGTGTAAAATTAACAAACATTCTGTATCTGACATACAAACCAAGTGTATGTTAAAACTGCAGAAAAAAAATATCAGTACTTCTAAAAACAAATTTGGAATTTACTTGAGGAATCTCGAGAAAATTATTTAGTATAGTAGCCCAAATGTTATAGCAAACAGTTGAATTCTTTATAATTTTGTATAGGAACTTATTATTAGTTATTAGAAATCCATTGTGCAATCATTTTGTTTGAATGTAGTCACATTTAGAAAATGTGTATCTAACTACAGAGATTGTATAAGTCATCTCCATTCATCCTTTACATGATTTGAGTTTTGAAAGGATAAAAACTGGATATTTGCATAAGAATGAATGTCTCCCTATTCATCCCAGGAACAGCAATATCCTTACTGATGTTCAGCTATCTCTGTTGTTAATTTCTGATGCTTCAATAAATTCCATATTCTGTAGGAAAAAAAACCAAAGTGGTCAGCAACTTAAACCCCAAAATAGTTAAAGGAGGTGTCCTTGACTTTTTGTTCTTTACATTCAGTTTATATTTTCATTATCACTTTCTGGAAGCACTCAGCTGTCCAGAGTTCACTGAGTATACATTTGGCTTGATTGCTTGAGTATTTGCTGAAAGTAAATTTTAAACTGAACATCTGATTATCGAATTTGTAGTTTGCCTTCATGCTGGGTTGGTTAGCTACCATGAATCATATGATATCTGGATTTTGATTGCCTGGCATACATTGCTAACACCCATTATAATCAAACACAGTTGGAAATTCAAACTGAAATGCTTGAGTTAGTCAAATACACGTGCTACTGCACCAAAGTTAGAGCACAAACTGATTGTAATATTCATAATTCACAATTAAAATGACACACTAAGAATTATTTGCTAAAGGAATTACTGAATCACTCTGAATAATGAATAAATTTGAGAATCAATCTCAAAGAGAGAAAGGCGAAATTCATGAAATTATTTGTTCTGAAATACTTTTGATATTTAATATTAAAATATCATGATAATGATAGAGCTAAATCAAATAAAAGGTGAAGAATTGGCTACATGCTATGAAGATAATACTTAGAACACTCTAAAGTGCAAGAGCAGAAGGCAGAGACTGACAGCAGAACTACAGAAAATCATAAACACTCCTTGCCCTGAGCTACAATTTAGAAGTTTTAGTAATTATCCCCTGTACTTACTTTTTAGTGGTGAATGGATGATATTTTCTAGTCTTGTATACTTCCCAAAAAATTTTATCTGATATGTAATTGGTTAGAAATACATGCATTATGCAAATATAGGGTATCCAATACTCTATAATGAGCATGTAAAATTCCTTTCCCATCATTGCCCCTGATACAGTACAGATTAAAAGCATGGTAATACTGTTATTAACTACTTGTTAACTCTTGTAACACACTGTGTAGCAGCCCTCCAGTACCTAAAAGGAGACTACAGGAGAGCTGGAAAGGGGCAGTTTAAAAGGACATGTGGTGACAGGACCAGGGAAAATGCCTTTAAGCTGAAAGACAGTAGATTTAGATTAGATACTAGGAAGAAATTCTTCACTGTGAGGGTGGTGACACACTGGAAGAAGCTGCCCAGAGAAGCTGTGGATGCCCCATCCCTGGAAGTGTACAAGGCCAGGTTGGATGGGGCTTCAAGCAATTTGATTTAGGGGAAAGTGTCCCTGTCCTTAGCAGGGGAGTGGTAACTAGAAGATTGTCAATATCTATTCCAACCCAAAACATTCAAATATGTTTGAAAAGTATCTAGTGGATGATAAGAAATCAGTTATACATTGTATCATCCTTAATTAACTCTGCTCTTCATTAGGCCCTAAATTATTCATTACACTGCCTAATAGTTGTCCACAAATCACTGCTGAACTAAAAAACTATAAATCTTCCATTTCTATGTTCAACAGAACTAGCTAAACTTCTGTGATGGAACATCTAAACAACTGGAAACTTGGCCAAAATCCATAGAGACGTGTGGCTCTGTCAAGTTTATGGATAGTGAGAGAAGAGGGAAAAAAAAAAGTAGAATGTGAATCAACTGATTTTTAGCTGACAATGTGATGGTTAATCAAAAACATAATGCTTTAAAGCAACCCATGCCCATTCAGCTGAGATAACTTCAGATGATAACTTCATCATCAATAAAAATGACATACAGCATCCTGTAGTGTTTTTCAATCAACAATTCCAGGATATCATCATTGTTCTATGTATGAAAGTATGGGAGTATGAAAGATATGGGAATCCTTTCCTAGAATATTAGGTTTTATGGAGCAGCACCAGCAAATTTGCAAGTATTTGGTATGAAAATGGTATTCCTTCAAACATGTCAGGGAGCACATTCAGTACAACACACTGAGATTTAGCTGTCTGATTCTCATTAATGTTAATAGGAATTGCATGGCTGCATCCCAGCGGACTTAGTTAAATTGTTGCCCCTTCCAGTTCACATCCACGCTCCACATGCCTGTGCAGTTCATTCTGACTATTGGTAGAGCTTGTCACAGACAACACAATACCAGGAGCTTGCACTGCACTAAGTGACTGCATTGTGGGAGAGATCACAGGCAGTGAAACTTCTAAAGAATCTTTGAGAAACATGAGCCAAGGATAATGCAACGTAAGAGACACATCCCCAATAAATGTAGAGTGTTTTACTTTTGAGAAAAGTCATTCTTTGAGGCAATGATTATAAATGGTACCTTGGCCACTGTGTAGCGAGCAATAGGCTCCGGCTAGGATGACCTGGCCTAATGCTGTACCACTTTGGATAATTGTTTCATTTTATCTGTTCTGGTTTCAGTAGTAGTGAAACAGAAATAATTGAATTCTCCTCTCCATTGTTCTGCTTACCAGACAACTCTATAAAATAAGTATTATTTATCCCCAGAAAAACTGAATGTTCATGTTCACTGATGTGATAGCCTAAGATCAAAAAATCAGATATATTTAATGTCAAATATACAGAATCATTGCTCTATATACAGAAATCAAACTTCTCTCAAATCAAATTCATATACAGTAGACACGGAGTTAGGTTTAAAAAGATAGTCAAAACAAACAGTGGGAGCCAGGTATATTTCTGATTAGTGAAGTGAACCGAACAATGCCCAGAAATTTTTGAGAGATGCTATAAATCTGCTACGGAAAAGCTTCGTCAATTGAATAGCACTTTGACCTATGAGCTTTCATTATTCCACCTTTGTTAAACTACCTCAACTTCTAACCTAATTTGCACGGATTTTTAACAGCTTCTGGAACTGCATGGATAGTCATAGCTATTGCTTACATGAAAAATTTACAATAATGAAGCAACTATACTGAAATTATTCATAGCAAGTCATGTGATTGCCAAATGCTTTCTTTTCTTTTTCAAAAAAGTGGATAGATTCAGAAATGTAACATTGTATCTGATGTGGTGTTGCTAATTCTTAGAGGAGCAAATTCTTAGATTTGTGTGATTTAAGATATAATAAGTCATCAAAGTATACAGCATTACTAAGTGAGCTTGAACATAAATGTAAGCTCTGAGCACTGGATACTCTTGCAGAATCCTTGACCCAAAATTTAGTTCTTAGGGTCTGGATGCAACTTATGAGTCAAATTATAGGGTCAGACAGGACTTGCCAACATCTTTCTTACGAGTATGGAAGTTCCTGGCCTAGCTATTAGTGACACATTTGAAAGAGATATGTTGGCCTCATGTATATAACAGGCATTGTACGAAATTTTTCCCTCTCCTTGCTTGCTGTCCAGAATTCCCTAATAAACCTAAGCAGCTATGAACGTTTTTTGTAAGAACAGGATTTATTCCTATTCAACTGTAAAGAAAGCTTCTCTTTCTCATACACCCCTGACTTCCCCACACGTGCACTTCTTCATTAGTTTAATGGCAAGAGTTATGGTCCAACTTCTGGTTGATCTCCATTCAATTTAGTTCACTGAATGGGTTCACAGCATCTTTCAGAACATTACCTTTAGACTGGGTTTGTAGGCAAAGCAGCTGTAGTATTTCCTTCCAAGTCTTCCACTTGCATTCTACTTGTATTCATTGTATCTTTCGTTCATTCCCAAAACACTCATCAGCTGAAGCCTTGCATGTTCATATGAGTAAAATAATAGCTAATTTTCTCATCAGATTTAGGAATGATTCAAACTAAAACTACTCAGCTCAGCAATGTCATGTCAGGACTGAAATGATTCTTGCTTCTTGCAAAAACAGAACATTAGACTCCTAGAGAACTATAAATTTGAAAAGTAGAACTGAATTACACCTTATATTAAGTTACCTACATTCCTCATTCTATTTTTATTTTATTTTTATCTGGTACTAGCTATCACAGTAAGGTCGCATTAGGATAGTTAGGATATGCTTAACCTTCCCTCTTTCGACTTGAAAACTCTTTAAAAGGAAATGTAATTTATTGTAATACACTTGATATTTAGCATCAGGTTTGGTGCATCATGTCCATCCTTTAATTGAATGTGGAATATGCTTTATGCAGCAAATGAAACACCTTGAAAAGGTGCTATCTTTACAGTAATCTACCCATCACAGCCTCCTTAATACAGTAAAATGTGTTAAAATAAATTTTGCAAATTTATATATATATATATGCAGACCTCCTACTGTCCCACTAACCCCCAAAAAAAGTGAAGATTATTTGAGCTAAAAGCCTCAGATACTAAGTCATGTGCCAATGAAACATGTACTTACATTTTTAGACCTAAACTGTGAATTCTCAAAAGGATATTCTGAAAAAGATAAAAAGAGTATCAAAATGCCTCTTCTGTTGCATTTGAATGCAGACTCTGAATGCCAGTTCTATAAGAGAGTATGCTGGGAAATAGCAAAGTATTTTGGCCCTGAGCCTGTATATATCATGCTCTGATGTCTGTTTAGCATTTTCCCACCTCAATCTCCACCCATTTTAAAGATCTGATTACATTTTGAAGTAGTATCTTCATTTAATGTCAAGAAAAAATGTCTAATATGTTAATCAAAGTGAATACTTACGGTCATATCTCAATTCTGACATTGAAAAGAAACTTCATGCAAATGAGACACCTGACTGAATTACTAGAGAAGGTTATCAAATACTGAATACAGAAACAGAATGAAACTCATTATATTGACTAAAGTCCTTCATGTGCATCCTCTAAAGTGAAAATCAGACTTAGCTTTGTAAACTTTGAAGCTTAGGAACCCTTGGGTGTATGCTCCTTAGTGCATACTGATGTCTATGCTAGATAAAAATTAAACATATACTATTAAAAAAAAATTTCCTGTTGCATTTTCTGTGCTTGTAGACTCAGAAATGAAGAGCTGACAAGCTGAACAAATTTCTTTGATAACCCTGAAGTTTGCCTTTTAAAACAAAACCCACGACATTATTTTATGATGGGTTCCTTTTTAGTACTTGGTTTTCCTACTTTCCTCTAATCTGATTTTATTAAAAAGTAATATATTCTTTAATTCACAGGCCACCTCTTTCAATAAATACTTAATCAAATATGAAAGTTAACTTTCTCATTTCAGAAATGAACATGTACTGAAAATGTAAAGATATTTGTAGTCATCAAAAAAGGGCGAAGTCAGAGAACAGGTGTAGATTATACATGGATTAAATAACTTTCCATTGTTGAGGAATAAGCACAGTGCAGGCAGCTCAGTGTTCAGCTGCAGCAAGGGCTGCAGATGGAGCTGTGGGTGGTGGGAGCTGCAGGCAGGAGGCCACAAATTGGCACCAGCCCAGCACATAACCAAGGGCCTGGGGACCTAGCCAGCTGACCAGACACTGAGAGGCACAACAGGAGCCAGGACACCAGACTTTCACCCCCTCAGACAGTAAGGGTATAACCTCAGGTATTCCTTTCTTTGTGGTCCATCCTCAGAGGCACCCAAATCAAGTTGTTTTTTTGTTTAACCATAATTAATTTTAAGCATCAAAATGTTTGAAACTCTGCTCTGGGAAACCTGGGGTCAAATCCATTAGGAAACCTGGTCTTACTACTGGGTGTGGGGTATGTGGGGAGTTTTTAGACCCCAAAACTTGGTCGACAAGACTCTTAAAAGGGCTTACTTTTTTTTATGTACTCGAGTTAGACACACAGGAAAAACACTGACAAGATACTGTCAAGTGGTCAAAACAAAAAACTTTTTTGACAAATGCAGAAAATCAGAGAATTTTGACAAAAGTTTAGACCAGCATTCAATCAACATAAAACATTTCAGAAAGCGTTAACTTAGCCCATTCAACTTAGAAAACTCCAAGGCCATCCAATTTTAAGTTACTCAGAACTCTGAGAAGAGGGAATTAGGAGAAGAAAGAGATAAAAGATATAGATAAGAACAAATTCTGGACTTATGGTAAAAAAGCAGAAGTGGCACTACATTTGCTCTTTGATAAGACTGACCAAATTTCTGCTGTTAAAAGTTTGCAAAGTCCTGAATCTTCCGTGAGTTTATTAATGAGAATATTCCCATATCCTTTTTCTGTTGTCTATCCTTGCCAAAGACCTCCCACTGAATTCTTGTCTCTCACAGGTGTCAGTGGTGACAAAAAATATACAACAGCTCATAGACATGCTCAGTGGCAGACATATTCAGTAGCAGAAATATTTCCCATGTCTGGAATCCAAACCAATTTCAGATAGAAAAGAAAATAGTTTAAATCAAATAGATAAATATTCTTGTTCAGGAACCTAATGGAAGACTCATAAATTAGAAGTCCTTAATACTCCTAATTTCTCAGGTCAGTGTACTCAAGCATCTACCTTTCTTTTGAGCACACAGCCTTCTCTTTGGTGTTACATATGGGCCAAAGAACTACACTGAAGACTCTTACATAAAGCAATTAATATTAACTAAGTTCAAGATTTTTCAGTTGTTACCTCTGATTATATAATTTCTAACTTGTTGTGAAGGTCCTATCAACAGGTAATAATGAATGTCACTCTTTAATTAAATTACTCTTAATTTACTTCAATGTCAATTGTTTTTGACTATGGTCATAATATCTGAAGTCAATTATTTACACTAGGTGTTTGGCAATATTTTGTCTTACGAACAATAGAAAATACAAATTCAAACAATATTAGTGTCAGTTGCTTAATAGTATTTACTATAAAAATATTTTTTCTATTTTCTTGAAGTATCACATCATTTAAATAGAAGCCTTTTACTCCAGGAGTACAAAATGTTCTTTCTTAACAATATGGTTGTGATTGTTAGAATTAGAGCTAGCACACAAAGAGAAGCTGAAAGCAGCTGTGAATGTGTAAGACTATCAGAAGGTTCTGACTTAAATGCTAACTCCTTCTTCAATATACACTCACAGATATTATACACAATTGGAGATTGTGAAAGTGTGTACACTGGATTTCAGCCTAATCAAGTTATATGCATTTATTAGTTGTTGCTGAACCAAAGGAATTTACTTGTGTTAAGATATATATTAAAAAAAGGACTCTGATATAAAAACAAAACCTATTTACCAGTAGATTTACACTTAAATCTCCACAGAAAATATATTAACATAAGTAGAATGAAAGGAAGTTAACAAAGAAGTTTTTGTAAAGACATTGCACTGAACACATAAGAAATAGGAAAGCCATCAAAAATAGAATCCCAGTGTCATTCATAACAAATCTTTCTAATAAAACAAGCAAAAATATGTTTTAATTATATTGAAAGATCTAAAGCAGTCTATTTTTTCCACTATGAAAGAGTTTAACAGAAAATAAATGGTATTATAGTCCTAATTATAAACCAAGAAAGATTTGTAGAGGGCAAAAAATAAAGTCCATCACTAAAAAAAAGGAAAAAAAAAAAAAGAAATAGTATTTCCAGGAGTCACTAATCTTCTTTCTCTGGATGAATCTGATTTGCTCATCTGTAAATTTACAATACAAAAATACTTCCTGTAAATTTATAAATTCTTTAAAAGATAACTACATGCCCTTGTAAATACTCTCACTGACTTTCTTGCCTGCCTTTTTTAAGTACTGGAAGGCTGCAATTAGTTCTTTCTGAAGCCTTCTCTTCTTCAGGATAAACAATCCCAATTATCTTAGCCTTCCCTCATAGCAGAGGTGCTCCATCCCTCTAATCATCTCCATGGCTCTCCTCTGGACTCACTCCAGTGGGTCAATATCCTTCCTGTGCTGAGTGTCCCAGAGCTGGACGCATCACTCCAGGTGGGATCAGAAAAGAAGGGCAGAATCATCTCTCTCGCCCTGTTGGCCACACCAGTTTTGATGCAGCCCAGGACACATTTAGCTTTCTGGGCTTAGAATGCATATTGCCTGCTCACATCCATGGCCTTCTCATCCACCAGCACTCCCAAGTCCTCGGCAGGGCTGCTCTCCATCTGTTCATCCCCCAGCCTGTGTTGTCCCAACCCAGATGCAGCACCTTGCACTTGGCCTTGTTAAACCTCATGAGGTTCCCACAGGCCCACTTCTTGAGCTTGTTCAGGTCCCTCTGGATGACATCCTGTCCTTCAGAAGTGCCAACCACACCACTGCAAACACAAAGAATAATGGTTTCTGCCTAGGAGAATTTTTTCAGTACTAGGTAGCAGCTGTCCTTCATGATTAAAAAAATAAAAGCAAAAATGACAGACTTTATTAGATTTAATTAGTTGTGCACCATTGCTACCGTCATGTCATAATACAATTTTTGACAATTTATACTATGACAGGTCAGTGGAAGTACACCATCAGCTAGATCAAATGAACTGAACACAAAAATAAAGACAAAACTGCATTATTAAATTCTTTACAATTTTAAGACAAAGCATTCTAGAAAGCAAAAAAAGATGATACAAAGACAAATTATTTCTGCATAGGTTTCAACAAAAAGTACAGAATTTTAAATTTGAAAATTTTCATGAAAATAGAATTTTTCATTAGAAAAAGTCCCTAACTTTCTGACACAAAAAATCAAACTGCTCCGTTGAGAACCACTTTAGGATTTGCTCTACAATCAACAGAGTACATGTTGTTTTACACACAAGGTAACACACATTAATTAGCTCATGTAATATTACGACTAACAGATGGGATGCATAAAACCGTGCCAACACTTCAGCAGTTCTTATTTAATACATTCACCTTTAGGAAAGTTATGAAGATTCAAGGATAATGTCATTACCTTTTCCTTTTATGTCTTCAAATGCCCTGTTTTGATACTGATGTTCAACTGTGAGAATGATGTTATTTAGGACATTGTTTTCATTTGTTCAGTGTAGTTGGTAAATTATTCCTGCAGTATAAAAATATTGGTTACTGAGAGTAAAAAAACCCCCACATCTTAATATAATACTCTAATATAAATATATATCTTCCTAAGGACATTACTTCCCTCTTCATTTCAAATATAAATGTTGGTATAGACTTCAAATGCAGAAAGGAGTCCTAAGTGTGAACCTATAACAGACTGTGCTTAGTCTACTGCCCCTTTAAAAAGTTTCTGATATTTTTGAACAAAAAATGCCATGATTTTACCAGCAGCTATTGCTGCATTACAGATGGTCAAGGACATATGTGGTTAAGACAGAATGAAGTGAATTAACAGAAATGGACTAAAAGCTGTAAATAACTACTTTTCTCGAAAGCTTTAGATAACAAATAAGCTCCATGGATGTTTTCCAAACATGTTTATTGCATTAAAATATTTAGTAGAATATTTAATGCAAACATTTGAAATTTAGAAAAGTAGAACTCTGAAAAAGGCCTGTAAAAGTCTTGCAAGCTATGATCTTACCTATTGACTACTAGGAAAATCAAATATATAAAATAAAACTTGGGGGTGGAGATCAGACTTCTCCTTCCCAGCTGCCACCCAAAAACTAAACACATCTTTTTCCTGGGCTGCATGTTCTAGTCCCAGCTGTCAATCTGACAGAGCAGGATCAATGGAGTGTTCCTATCCTTGTTTTTTGCTAACTGGAAAAGTATGACAGCATCACCAACACCTTACATCCAAACTACAGAACAGGCTGTTTGAATTACCACGACGTTGCAAGCAGTCTTGCTATCAACATAAGGAGCCCTCCGTATATGGAAATCATGGTACTCTAATTGAAAAATTATTAGCTCCCTTGCTACAATACTAATATTGATTCTTTAAATTACGCAAAGATAAAATTACACAAACAAAAACTATCTAGTATCTACTCCTGCCTTGGGTGATCCTTTTCCCCCCTCCACTGCCCCACTGGGTTTTTTAAGGCAAATGATCGGTTTAAGGGGAAAGGGTGTATAGCTAGTGATCAGCATTCTGGCGCCACAAGATTATGTCATGAAAGATAGAACTATCTTTATCTTTCCCACATAGAGGGTGTTATGCATGCTTTTGTTTTGGGAACCTAATCAGGTTTAGGTTTGAGCTGGGCATTTATAACAGCTGTGGTTTTGCAAAATAACTGCGACACCTAGACATCCAGAAATCTAGTTTCAAAGAAGGATGAATACATTTTCAACATATTCAGCAATTGTCCAGTTTTTTTTTTATCTCTTAAATACTGTTTTAGACATTTGCTGCTATTTAACCTACTCACAAATAGGTTTCTGATCAAGGCACAAGTGTTAGATTTTGTAGAAATGTGTTTACCTCATCCTGCAATTGAATCAGAAATTATAATCAATTGTAAAGATTGTCTCAGAATTATTTTTAATTGTTATCAACTTGCACTGTATTCATTTCCCTGAATTACTGAAATTAATTCACAACTATCATTGCTCTACAAAATCTCAGTGTTTTTACTCTTATGCTCCTTTAACATGTCAAAACAATGTTGATTTAAAGTTTTATGTGTTTTATAATTTTTTTTTTATTAAGGCATAACACAACTGCAGGGATATAATAAACTAGTTCTATTGAGTTGGTCCTGCACACTGACTTCTGCTAAAAAAGTAAGGAAATGAACATTTGAAATTACCATTACAGTTTATAAATATTCATGAAATGCTTTATAAATCAGCTTTTTGAGCAACTCACCTTGTTTTTCAAATATGGGCAATTTATTTCAACATAAGAATTGTATTAGTGGAAGAACGAGTATTCCTTTTGGCTGAGCAGCCTCTTGAAATACCATTTAGAAACTCTGGTTTAGGTAGAATTACATCACTTATGTTGAGTTAAATAACAGCTTTGTGTATTGATTTGGGCTTTACCCCTTTAATGCTTACCCATTAATGAGGATAAAATAACAGAGCATTTAAAAGAGGAAAGGAGGGAGTACTTGTCCTTCTTAATGGTAAAGAGATGTTTATTTTAAAGTATAAACTGTATTGTACAGCATTAATTTTGATTAATGATTTAGATCATCTTGAGCAAAATTAAAAAGTAAGGCAGATGATTAAGACATTTATTTAAGGCATATTTTATGTCTTTTTCTTAATGAAAAAGTATGTATCATTGGCTTAGAATGGAAGGCAATACAAATCAATAGACATCATATATTTAATGAAAGTTCCAGTTCAATTTTCCGTTATGACCTGATTCCTTATTCTAAAGTCCTGAAGTCACAGATCATTACAGATAATCAGAATCTGCAGGACTTTTCCCAGTTCTGGCTAACATTTACTTCTATCTGTGCAGGTTAGACTTTCAAAAACTAATTCTATATGAGGGCAGAATTTGTCAAGTTTTTCACAGTTTTATTGATTTCTGTGTGAAAAATAGGTCTGATTTTTATACATTGGTTGGGGGAAGAGAGCTTCAGATGGAGAAAACTACTGGAGTTTGCAATATACAGGTATAAACAACAAAATCTGTGTCCTCTGTGCTTTTACCAGTGAATACTCCATTATCTAAAAAATTGATTAATATTCAAAATTATAGCTTCACAGAATTTATTTTAATACCACTTTCTTGCACACTTTTCTGGATTATGGTTGCTAATTTCCTTTTTTTAAAATGTATTTGATTCTTTCCAGATGTATTACACCTAAAAAATAGACATATCTTTCAGACACAAAAGATACAAAAGTATTTTCATTTTATAAATGCAAGAATTATGCACAGGGAAATTAATTACATATCTAAAGACACATGAAAGTATTTGCCAGACATATGGAAAACATTTCCTAGGTTTCCTGAGCATCCTGTTGCTGAGGTAAAATGGTTACTAGAAATACAAAATAGTCTAGGAGAAATCATCAATTGCCTCAAGACCTAAACTTCAATTCACAGAAAACATGAGTTTTAGGACCATATGTTATGACCACATCATTCATAAAGCTCAGATCCATTAGGATATACCCCTTTTAAACTGAATATGAAGTTTATAAGAGGCACTGCTACCCAAACATGTCTGAATGCATGTAAGAACTTCCGCTATGTAAATATGGTAAATTCTCCAATATTTGCTTCAGCAAACATGTCAGTGTGCCATGTGAGACCTACTCTAGCACCAAGATCCCAGAATCAGACCTTCGTCCTGCAGAGCAGGAGGGAAAGCCCAATACAAGGGACAGTCAGTGGGCGTTGGCCCTGCCTAAGCACGGCAGCTCCCAGGACATTTCCCTCAGAAGGGAAAGTCCCAGGGGAGTTCATTTCTTGCTAAATCTATCCTCTTCTTCCCCACAAAATGCCCTCATTTCTCTCTTTTCTGCCCAATGAATCTGGATTTTATTTATTCATTTGTGATTTTTTTAAACGATTTAGAGTTCCAACAGGATAGACTGACAGTAACTGCATGACAGCACTGGTGGCACTGTGAGGGTGAGTGGGGCTGAGGGGCTGAGAGAAGCAGCACAGAGGCCCCTTCTTCAGCCAAACTGCAGGAAATCACAGCCCTGCCATCTCACCAAGTCCCATCACAGCAAAAACCCACGGGGCACCAGGCCAGACAGCGCACTTTGCTGCTGCTCAAGAAGCCTAATTAAAATCTGATTTGTTATGAGTGCTTTGCAATACTTTGCAGGCTGCCTTCTGCATTGTGCTCTCTGTGGACTCCTGGCATTTGTACTACTGCAGAGCCAAACCCAAAAGAAACAGGAAAGTCTAATTCTAAGATTCCCAAATGTCATTGTGTGCAAGAGCATGGGATTAGTTTCTCAATCGCGCTGGTTGAGAAGCAGTTAGTTCCCTTTCCTCATGGCTGCATAAGTAAACACCTGCTCTTAGTAGGAACAATTGAAGAATTCAGTTCTGCAAGGTGATCTAACAGCACTAAAAAAAACCTTTTTGCCTCAGAGATGCCCAAGAGTTGGGATTGTCCAGGCAGAGCAGCTGGACAGGGCACAAGGAGCAGCAGAAGGGGTGCTGCTCTCTAGGGTGGGCAGCCATGAGGCAGCTGGGCTGTCCCCTCTGCCACAGATGTGGTCCCACAGCTGGAGCAGGCAGGGACACAGCTGGAGCAGGCAGGGGACACAGCTGGAGCAGGCAGGAGACACAGCTGGAGCAGGCAGGGGACACAGCTGGAGCAGGCAGGGGACACAGCTGGCCGCAGAGGGATCAGTGAGAACTGGGAAGGATGGGAATGAGCCATGTGTGGGATGAGGGCAGCAGATCAGCCTGCCAGGCCTGAGCCATGGCTGGGGCAGGGCCTGAGGGCCCTGGCTGGGCCGAGCTGGCAGCCTGCGCCACCGAGCAGGCCCTGATCCACGCCAGGAAGGGCCACTGAGAACCCCAAAAAAAGAAAAAGGTCTTGCACGTATGGCTCTGATGGTCCTAACGGAGGGTTTGAAGAAGATTCCAGGTCAAAGCATTGTGGAAGCAATTTATTCAGCTGTCAGGATTTCTCTCCTTCAGATATACGCCTTTTTGACATAGATAAGAGTGTCAGTCAGACAATCCAGCTTCTTTTCTTTTTTGTCACTCAAAGACCACTTGCTGAAACAGGGACTTGCCTTACTCAATAAAAATCTTAGTTATTTTGAGAGAATTTTTCAGGAAAGATACATAAATATATTTCCTTCAAAATAGATCCACAACTAAGAAATTGTAGTTATTTAAATGCAGTTTAACAAGGTGTGGTACTGCATCTGTTATTGTGCCTGCTCTGTGATCTCAGGAGCTCCTGATAAGCTTTGACCCAACCAGGGTCAAAGGGATGAAGTGTCTCCTGCTCATAGCAGAGGCTCTTGCCTGGAAAAGGTGAGAGCAGTTCTGGCTGTGACATGACATCAGCTGCCAGACTAGTGGGGAACAACGGATAAGGAGCTATCCTCATTAGCCTTGGGAAATCATTTTCCTGAATCATCGCCCAAGTGTAACGATACCATGGTTGTGAGACCCTTTGAAAAAATTAATCCTAGGAGAGTGAACTTGTACCATTGTGACTGACTTTTGAGCAATTTCAATAATTATTGACTTGAAATAGAGCCAGGATGAAACTGATGACTAAAGCCAATCATCCTGCAACCCAAAAAACAGCAGTGCTATGCGAGGCCCTTTGAGCTCTCCTGGATTGCAGTGGGGCGTGCCAACATCTCTCACCAAGTGGGACACTTTTCAGAGCTTGAAAACGCTCATGTTTGCAATGTTTGGAAGACCATCACTGATGATGAAGCCTAGGCTGATACCCTCACACACACACTCTACTCTAGGTGCAGCCCATGCCTGCTGAGAAAAACGAAGGGATTTGATGTGAATATTTCATTGACCCCAAGGGGAATTTTGGTAAGTGTTTTTACACACACGGATATAGATGCATATATTCCTGCCTCTGTGTGTGTGCATGAATTGTTTATGGTGGGAATGTTATGATGAATATGTAATGAAGTCACTGTCACAATTTTAGAAAATCCTATTGAGTCCATTTGGCAGACCAGTGTATCTTACAACAGTGCGAAAAAAGAGAAGGGTTAAACTCCAGTTCTCCATTACCCCACAACTCACTTTCAAATATAAATGTAGAGCCTGCATTACAGATTATTTCTAAGAATTAGAAAAAAACTATCATTACTGAGAGAGCTGTATAAAGGGCTGCCTCAGGGTTCTGTTGACTCTGAAGATATATGTTGCAGAGGTCTCCTGATTCATAGCTTTCATGGAGACTCCTAAAGCAAGCAAAATTTACATCTGCTGTGATCTTAAACTGCTATCCTTACATTTTCCTCTACTGCAAAAACAAATTAATGACACTGCAAACAAATTAATTATTTTCTCAAAGAAAAAAATAGTTTTCAAAGCAGGATTTGAGGAAGCAAGACATTTCCTGTTAACTAGTCAGGCAGGTCTTTAAATAACATTTTCATTAAGGCATGTTTTAAATTAACAAAATTTATTTCACTGAAACTCAGAAGATTATCATGTCTTATATTTTTATTTAAAATTATAAGTGGCTAATTGTATTTCTTTTTGACAAGGCAAACCTTTAAACATGTGTCCAAAGAAATTTATAATGAGTTAGAAAAATGAGTTACTCCAACTGGAAAAATTATTGGTAGCTATTCAAACACAATTTTTACTTATACTGTAATTTCCACTATTAAATCAGTGATCCAGATTTATAAACATTCTTTTCTGTGTTTGGCATATACATAATTCATATCCTTACTTGCTTCTGTCCTTAAGTTATGCCATGCTTCTCTCTTTATTATGGCCTGAATCACCTGGTCTGACAATCTTTAGTCTAAGCCATTCCCCCCACACGCAGAAAACAAAGAGCCGATGAAGCTTCTCCTTATATTAAGCTTTAAATGTTCACCCTAGTTTGACATCTCAACAAAAAAAAACCAAACAAAAAAAACAAAAAAAACCCCAACAAACAACAACAAAAACCAAAAACAAACAAAAACAAAAACAAAAAAACCAAGCCAAAAAGCTTTGTGCACCAGACTAAGAGACATGATTTTAGCTACAAACAATTAGTCTTTCCTAAATTCCTCACCTTTATCTTCCTAGCTTCATATGTGTATGTTGATAGACTACCTAAGATTGCCTGATGAATACTCTGATCTTTGCTGTTTTACTTCTACATGTAAAAATACTGGTAACCAAAAAGATTTTTGTGACACAATACAAAAATTATAAAAATTAAGATATTATTATATACAAATCCTGTAATAAAATTGCTTGTCACATGTAAAATATTTTTATCTTCACACCTGAACTACTATGTCACATCTGGAATCCTGTGTCCAGTTCTGGATTCCGAAGTACAAGAGAGAGATGGAGTTACTGGAGAGTCTCCAGCAAAATCTGCTAAGATATGTAAGGGACAGGAGCGTCTCTCAAAAGCAGAGATAAATATCATATTGAACTGCCCTCACCCTTTGACCACTCTGTAGCTAAGAGTCTCTTATTGCCTTTAATTCTCAACATTGGTTTGAAAAATAAATTATAACTAACAATAGGTTAAAAATCTAACATTAAACAATTGCAACAAGAGAGAAATTATTAATAATAGTATGCAACCTTCTGTACACTTTTAACACCATATGGAGGAGAGCAAGATGGTATTAGTGGATTTTTGGCCCTAAACTTTTCAGAAAATCTTGTGAGAACATGTATTTCATGTATGAAATTCATGTAGAATTTATATTAGCAAAATATGCTATTATACATGTTCTTTTTTATTTTTTTATTGGTTCAAAACCAAACAATTGGTACGATGAAATATGGGTCATGTAAATAATAATAATCGGAACTGCAGAAGCAATTGTGTATTTTATCTACTTAAGGTGCACAATTTTTACTGCATATTTAAGGTTTAGACTTTTTAAAATTCCAGTTCTGTGGCAATTGTTTCTCGTGTGCAGTACATATCTGTGTACTTATAACAGTCCCTGAAAATGTTTCCTGTCATGTTATGGCCTTTATCCCAGTGGCTAAGTGTATAGTTACATCAATGTGGAAAAGTTTACGAAAAACAGACAACTCTTTATCCAACTCCTTATTCTAACTGTTTTAAAGAGGACAATTAATTAGCATATATTTAAGAAAAATAGTAACATACAGAAACAAAGATAGTTAACATTCTTCATCAAACGAATTAAAAACCTTATGAGGCCTGAAGGCTCTGTGTTTCATTTACTTTTAAATTTTTTTTTCAGCAAAATTCAGACTGAGAGGGGCTCTGACCGCTTTTTAAAATACATCATTGGGTAACCACTTAGGAGGAAAAAGAGCTATAGAAGATAAAGCATATTGTTGGCATGAAAATAAATGTGTAAGTACTAGCTAAGAATAAATTTATGCTAGAAATAAGGGAAAAAATTCTCTAGTCATCAAGAAAATGATTCTCTGGAACATTCCAAGAAAAATACCTGGTGACCTAGCAGAATACTCCTTATCCTCAGTCTTCAGCTTTCATATATTTAAAACATTTTGGGCTGTGGTCTCACAGCCCTCCCCAACAGCTGTGACTTCTTGCTACATTAGCTAAATGTCACTTTAAAGAGTACAGAGGAATACAAAGGGAAAAGAATTCATGCTGTAAAAAAGGAAAATATAGTTTTAGGATAACACTAAAGCTGAAAACTTCATTTTTATGGATTTCCAAACACAGTTTTTCAAGGTTTTTAAGTATTTTTCCAGTTTGTCAAAGGTAATGCTGTCCTTGAGGATTTGCCCTGCAGTTTTATAGCTGTGAGCCCTTCTTATTTACATCTGAGTTAAACAGGTCACCTGGTAGTAGCATAAATGGGCATGAAGCAGTGGTGATATTTAGTCATTCCTAGTAAGAATGCTGACTAGGAGATATGTGTTCCAAGGGGCCAAGAGATGAATTATGTTGTGGAATACAGAGCATGGAAACCACAAGCTATCAATTAAATTCTCACCATTTCAGTGGGAAGAATTGTGGATTATTAACAAGATTAATTATTCTGAAATGCTAATTTTGAAATCTCTGGTAGACTATTAGGTGTTGTCAGTGTTACAGGCATATTTACTGGGGCGGGGAATACATTTGTGGGTAAGAGAGAGGTTTATCCTCTACACTATAGCAGCTTCTGAAAGGGCTGCATAGATGTTTAAGCCTATGCATCAGTAGCTGACACAACAGTCTCTTCCTTATAAACAGCATTCCTTTTACTGTTATTGCCACTACTTATCTTTGGTTGGTTACTTGCATATTTCTATATAAGACAACACACCAGCTCCAAGAGGATACTGAGAAGAAAAAAATTGGAGATTGCCTGAGCTAAGGCTGCTACATCGTACAAGCACGGTAACATCCCAGTCAGCCCTTCCATGTAGGAAGGCTCATCCAGAGGTCAGGAATGGAGTTATGGAGCCATTTGATGCAAAGCTGCAACGTCTCTCAACTGTTCACATAATCCAGGAAGGACAAAAATTGTATGAAAGCACATTTTTGTTCCACCCACACACATTTCTGTCAAGAAATCTGAAAAGGAAGCTAGCATCACAGTTAGTTTCTTCTAATGCACAATATATGCACTTTTCATTCCCTGGGGTCATTGTCAAAGAGTACAGTTTCTCCACCACCACCATTGACTTACATTTTTAGATCTAGAAATACGCAATAAGCACTGTAGTTGCAATTCTTAACTTAATTGGCATTCTTTCAAGTGCAATTATATCTAAAAGATTGGCCTTTATTCTTTCCACACTGCTACTTAAAATGCCTGATTTTTTTTTTAATACACTGACCATATTCACTCATTTTAAATATCACTCTGACAGCTCTATACAACAAAAATCACTGGGCTTGAGAGGTTCATTCAATTAATGGTTTTAACATTTAGAGTAATAAAAAGTACATATTTTCCCTATAAAAACTTAAATTGTTTGGTTCTTTCTTCTAATTAGCATGAAGTCAAGGAAAATAAAGAGCTGAAAATATACTTCATCCTTTATCTAGTCCACTTTTGAAAACAGATATTTTCTTTATGTTCAGCTAACTTTAATTTACTCATGCAAGATTTCTTACTTCAGAGAACACAGGTCCTGCAGAGGTCGCTTCTGTTTTTTTCCAGTTGAGGGAAAGAAAGGTAAAATATGGTTACTTCTCATGGTCTGGCAGTTGCTGGCAGTCTCTGTACCTTGATCAGATTGAACATAAATACACTATCTCTGTACTTCTTGAGTAATGATTGCATCAGACATTGTTTTCTTTAAAAGGAAAAAGAAGGAATCTTACAGCCCTGAATATTGAATTTTTTCCCCTCTACCCTAGAGAATATATTTAATATAAACAGGAATTTAAACTGGAAGGCAATAGTTTTAATGAGTTACACTGTTAAAAAAAATAAAATTAGGACTCCAAATTTTAAAAAAAAATCTTTACAGACCAAAAGTATAATTTAAATATTTTTTTTAGTTGGGAGAAATAATCTCATTTGGTTTTATTTATGAAAATACAAACAATGGAAATATTTCTGAAATTTAAAAAAAAATACCAATTTTCTTAAACAGCTCAAAATAGCTTGTAGGAGTAATGCTCAGCTACAGCTACAGAAAATCAAAACCCAGTAATTCTGCAAAGTGTAAACTGAAACATTTGCGTTATAAGTATGTTAGTTCCTCAGTATATTAGAATTCCTCATCCTATTACAGCATATTACAAGCCTCCATAAAATTCTAATAAAGAGTTTCATAAGGAAGAAAATAATAAAACCAAGATGAGTGACCTCCTTAAGCAGCATGCTGATACGTCTCTGGCTTTGCAGGGTAGAGGCAAACATGTGCACCAACAGATGAGAAGAAAACGGAAAGTACTTCTGACATAGACTGATGTATGTCTGTACAGGTGGTATGGTAAGTGTAATTTGACATTTGCAAATATTCAGAAACTGGAAAAAGAATTTATCTATTATGCACAAAGTTGTTGCAGTTTTGTTTTACAACCTTATTTTCATATTCTCTTTTCAAAGATGCTTTATTCTGGCATTTTTGTGACACATTGCCCAGCGCAAAATTATTGTGATGGATGTGTTGCTTTATTAAGTGTGGGGGCAAATGATAATTTTAATGGACAGTACACATGACATAAGTGATCATCAATAGAGGTTTGGTTTGGAGCAGATTATTCTGCGTGATCCAGCAAGTACTAAGAAATTAAAATTTAAAGTCAAGTGAAGCGAAGTAATCTGAGGGAGGAAAAAGGAAATATTTGAAAGAGCAGGAGCATATTACAATGAAAAGTTTCTTAATTTAAAAAAGGTGATTCATTAATCGTTCGAATCTAACCATCGTTCTAACATACTCAATGTGCCCTCCAAATAATGTGCACTATGATGAGCAAGAGGTTTGGAATGACAAGTTTTATTCCACGTGCCACCATTCTGTTTAATCTTAAATTAAATTGTTTAGGGACATAATGAAACTGTCCTAATGGAGTACCACAATTTAAACTAAACCCCAAATACCACTTTGCAATTCCATATCCCACACTTTATTTGCTATGAAATTCTCAAACTCTCTTCTTGTAATCTGATTTAGTTCTCTTTCTGTGTTGCTTAAAGGAATGTATCCCAAGGCACTCTAGACTGTTTCAAAGAATCTCTTGTTTCAGAGATTTTGATGGAAAAGTGGGAAACTTCTGAGATAGTAAGAATCATGAAACTTATCTCTTCATCTACCTAAGATCTGGCAATGCATGCTTTTTCTGTGATTAAACATGCTTGTTCTCAGGAAATTTGTAACTTAAAAAGACATAATATTTCTTGAAAGGACTGATTACACTGGATTCTATAATTTATGTCACAGCCACATAACAGATGTGTAGAATCTTTTCCTCATAATGATTCCAAATGTAACACCATCTAATCCTATTAGCATATTGACCTTGTTCCAGCTAGGACAGAGTTAATTCTTGCAGGAGGGGCCATGGCTAGGAGCTGGAGATTATTCTATACCACCTCACATCATTGCCAGGGGTGGGGAGAAGTGATCCCTTCTGTGTCCCATCCAACTAGGCATAGCATCCTGGATGGAGCAGTTGGGTATTGTTGTTTCCCTGGGAATCATTTCCCTTTTTCTTGTAACCTCTGTCATTAGTACTGCTGCTGTTACTCTTTCTTATCTCATTGCCGTTTCCATTAAACTGTTCTTATCTCAGCCCATGAGCTTTACCTTTCCTGCCTCCAATTCTCCTGCCCAGCCCTCTGCAAAGGAAGGAGGAGGGTGGGAGTGAGCAAGAAGTGCATGGTTTCAGTGGGAACACTGAATTGGGGAATATAACTCCTAAGCCATAGCAGAAGTCTTTATGATCAAAGAATGAAAGGGTCAAGAGGATAGGCTGGCTGACTTGTAAATATCTCCATACATACAGCTATGTTTTTCTTGAATATTTTCCCAGAAAGTATCAAAAAGGCCTTGTTTTAGGAAGTCAACTAGTCTAACATAATTTCAGTCTTGTAATTGTCTTTCATTTTTTAATTTTCTAGTTGACATGCCAGCAAGAACAGATTTCACATCCTAGATGACATGATTCAAGTAGTCTGACACAATGCCTTCAAGGATTTCAGTTGTCTTAGACTTCATGATCTCAGAAAGAACAGTTCAAATTGTCAATAGGCAACAGAGAAAACAGAAAACATTTTATTTATGTGCAGTAGAAAAAGTAAGATGCAAAGTGTAATATTTTTATTTTCCTTCAAGAACAAACAAACTGAACATATCAACTGAATACATAAATTGTGATAACAAAAATGGATCAATTATTATAATGTGAAAAACATGCTGAGAAACAAAATGACCAGATAATGTTGTCAGTCTGGGGCATTTTTTTCAAGTTTTATAATATTTGACATGTTTTATAAATGTTCAAGTCCTGGAATCATGCAGTCATAAGAGTTTGTAGTTTTTAACTTCTTTGTTTACTGTAAAATAAAGCCCTGAAATTCTCATCATCATGAAAACAAGCTTAAAAAAGGGACTATGAGGGATGAAAAATAGGATTTCTTTGAAAAGAGAGGGCAAATAAAAAGATCTAAACTTTTCTATCATTTTGAGCACCATGAAAAATAAAATATTTTCAAGAGTGTAGGGACTTGCCTTTCTGTGTTGAGCACCAGCTCAGTGATATTAAGGAAGTTTCCCTCTCTGAGCACCCAGAACCCATGCTGAGAGTTACTCTCATGCCACCTGATCTGGGACCAAGGAGCCTTCACAGATACACACCCCACACTCACACAGTCACGCCAGGTTCCCTTACTGGCTCAACCCCTGGTTTTTCATAGCAGAATCTCAGATAACCAAATCCTTCAAATAATTTAATCATAGCACAATAACCAGAGAGTAAAATAACAGCTCGAGCTGGTACCTCCAAGGAGGGACCCAGAACAAAGGAACTCCTGGGGTTTTTGTTATCACAGTCTAAGGGGTAGAAGTCTGGGATCCTCAGCTCCAATGCCCAGTCACTTGTCTGAGCTACAGGTCCCTGTGCCCTTTGTTACACAAAGGGTGGGCAGTTCACAGCCCCTTGGCTCAGCCTGGGGCTCCTGGCCCTGCAGAGCTCAGCCTGCAGCTGCTCGCCAGGCTGCCTGCACGGAACGGGTTCTTCAACAACGCGAATGCTAGTCGCCTTCTTGCCAGGTATCTCTTACAGGCAGATAGGCTTGAGGTTCTGTTGCGTTTTTAGGGAAGGAGTCTGTCTAAAACATGTTGATCTTCAAACTATCTCCCATCTCACCTCAGAGATTCCTGGCCCAGTGTTTAGCTTCCCTCTTTTTCTCTGTACAGTGGTTAAGTTCAGCAGATCCAGGCAAAGCTCAGAAGATGAGGCTCTGGCCAGTTTTTCACCAATCATTCTCTGTTTCCTGAATGCAACTGCATGTAGTGAAATGCTCTAGAATATTGAAGAGATATAAAAGTTTACTGTATAAAAACTAGCAGCAAAAGAAGTAATGATTCACTGCACTAGGGTGAGAAGTGATTTTTCCTTGTTTTGCAATTTTTAACTAAGAAAAAGGATACTTCACATAATATGTGATCACTCCAAATATTATGTTTTACTGAATACTGATGATGTTGATGGTGATAAAACGTGGGTTTGTTTTGCATTACTTAGAAAGTACTGCATTTTGCCATAACATAGCACATTCACTTCTAATTAAAAAATGTGATCAGCTTGGAAACTGAGCACTTTTAATCTAATGGCATATTTGAGAACAAGAGAAAGCATCACTGAATGTTTTTATTGTTAAAGTATTCAACCTGTCATATTTAAAAATATTCTAACTCCAGAGAAAATTTTACATATGCAATAACTGCTGTCATTGCTTCTGTTACTATTCAGTTGTGTCTTATAAAAAATCTTACATAATATTTAGTTAAAATGCCAGTCCAAAGGTTACCCATAAAGAAATGCAAGAAGATTTGCATAAAAATTACTCATCAATTCAACTGAAAAAATAATGAATCTTTTAAAAAACTGAAAATTTTAATAAGGTTATAAATCCAACATTGTTAACAATATACTTGTGTTTTCTTCCAAAGGTGCTCAAAAATCCTTCTAGAAGTAATAGTACAGTATATTCCTAGAAAATAAATCACCTGACCATAATAATTCCAGTCTTGGGAGATTCTTCTGCTTAATTAATAATGATAATAATCCATGCTTCTTTATTATTTCCATCAATGATTAATCACATGTTTCTTGGGCATTATTAAATTAAATCTCTTAATACTCTGAGAGATGAGTAAATACTGTTATTCCAGCTACAACATACAGCAGAGAAGTTAGGTATGGAAAGGTGAAATAACTGGCCTAGCACAATGTGAATAAGGACAAATATGAAGAAATTCAGAGTAATTTCCACTCCTAGAATTATGACATATGTTTAAAATCATATGGTTGATTTTTTTCCATGGTATTTTGAATTTGCTTTTGTTTCCATGGATTTTGGACTTCAGTTGTTTTTCCAATAGTTCTTTTTAATGACTCATCTCTACAGCCATGGAGTCGAGAATTTTTTTCTCTTAAACTAGAGAGAGAAAGAAACAGATAAAATTCTTACATCAAAACTCATCCCCAGTGGCCCAGACATCAAGCAGAGGAACAAATTATTTAGTATTGAAACAAACAAAGAAACAAAAAGCAAACAACAAAAACCTCACGATAATCCAATGCAGCATAATTAGAACCAAATAATTTTCTTAATTTTTTTCTTCATTAGGTCCTAAGGGTGAGCTTTTACATCCATACTCGGGTTCCTAGACAAGCAACTTGCCTTTTGCCAGCTAATTATATGCACAGTGGTTTTCCTTGAGTTAACTGAAATTTAGTAAAGCTTCAGAACAACAGAGCACCCAGGTTATTTTTTATGTGTGTAATTAGAGGGTTCTGGGTTGAACTTTAGGTTCCAGTTTTGAAAAATCTTAACCTATGCTGCCTGACTTTTACTCTTGGCTTAATGGAATATTTTTCTTCTTAACATTTTTGTTTATATTGCACTTGTCACAATAGCAGATTAGGGGGGAAAAAATCCACAATAATTCACCAAAAGCTGTGAGTTCTATTTTAAGATTAAGAGCAGCTGGTTCATTAAAATAAAGTACTGCCATGTATTGCCACTACATAGTCTAGAAACTGATGAAATTCTTTTTACAACAAAATTAACACTTTTGACACATGCAGTACAGAAACTATAACAAAAGGAGAAGGTAAATAAAAACCATGCCTCCTGAAACCATAGATGCTTTGTGAGACCTTTGTTTAAACAGTCCTTCTTACTGGATTCTTTTTTCAGAATTTTCTCTGTCTAGTTAAATCCACTTTTCTCTTCTACATTGTAAACAAAATACATGTAAATTCAGCAGGTTCATGATAAGCCCTTTGGCAGAATTTCTCATCTTTGTGGTATCTTTTCGCCTCAGTATTCCCTTCAGCCTTACCATTTTAAGTTTATGTGAAATGAGGAGCATATAGCTTAATATTTTTGACCTCCAGCAGAAATTTCAATGGAAACTACAGAAGCTAAAGCACAATTAAGCCCTAATATAATTGTCTTCATATAGCCGAAATAAATTGTCCTTTCACTGTAATACTTCTATTTTATACTTGAGAGAAAGGCCAAAAAGGGATAAGGAATGATTGCTTCAATGATCATATAGATCAAATATGAACTTTAATATGCGACTAAGCACATATCTAAAGGACTGTGCTCTTTGATTGACTCTTGGGTCCGTCATAAATATAAGGTCAGTCTCTTTTTCAGTGTCTGAACCAGGCATTAATTTTTCCTTTATGAACAGTACACTCCATTTGTGTACTGCACAGGGCTAAACCTCATTTTTCTCTGTTTCCTAAATAATTGATACAGAGCCATTATCAAAAGAGAACCCTTTCACAAAAGTCTCTCCACAAGCAATTTGACCTGTATTTGCAAACTAGCAAGATAATTTGTAATCCACTGGGATCAGTTCCCGCTTTAAATAAAATTGTTTAAAGACAATATAATCCAGATGAAAAGATGAAAGCAGCAACATCTGATAGTAAAAACCATAATCTCTATATTAGAAATAATTATAATTCCTTGAAATCCATATTTTTAACTTGATTTTGCTTGGAAAAATATCCTGCACAAAACAACAGTACAAAGTTCAATTCCTATAATCAGCATTCGAACAGATTTTACTTTTTTAGATTCAGGGATTTTCTCATTCTCTTCTAGGGTTTTGAGGGGGCTTTTCCTTGCATTTCAGCAACTATTTTGCTGGTGGGTGATATTCTGAAGCCATTTATTTCCTCTTTGGATGTATTTCTCAGTGAGATTAAAGTTTTGGGGGTTTTTGAGGTTTTTTTCTGTTTTTTTATTTGGTGGGGGCTATGTGGCAATAAATAGCAAGCTGTATTAGCTCAGTAGGATAGAGCATGGTGCTAATAATGTCAAGGTCATGGATTTGATCCCTTTATGAGCCATTCACTGAAGAGTTAGATTTGATGAACATTGTGGGTCCATTCCAACCCAAAATAATCTGTGATTCTGTGTGATTCTGTGAAATTGAACTGAAAACAAAGAAGCTGTCAACAGGCAACCTTTCAAATAAATAGGGGAAAAGCACAGTGAGTGCTTGAGTGAGTGACACATTTATCATCCTGTTCTGATCTTTTGGTCATGTGTTTCTTCCTTTGCATCATTCCATGCTCTGTTTTCACATTTTGCTTGCATTTCCAGAATTGTATACTTCCTCCAAACCTGGTGTTTTACCAAAAGCAATAATGAAATATCATCACACCTCCATTTTACAAAAAATTCTAATTTCTCTGCATAGGGCTCAAACAGGACTTTGTGTAATACTGTAATGTCACCACACAATTTACAAAATAACCTTCTACACAGGCATGCTTATGTAAGCCCAAAATGTCTTTCCAAATATGCAGAGATGCATTCTACATAATAAACTCAGAAAACAGTATTAAGCAGTTTAACCTCTGTGAGTGATAACATAAGGGAAATCTTAAAACTGCAATATTTAAGTGTTTTTAAATGTCCCTAAACCACATTCTAACTTTTTCATTTTCCTACTATCCATACTGATAAGAATTCAAATAAGGATTTAGTTTTTAGCCATACATCCATATATTTGTTTTTCTCATTTATGTTAAAGGTTCTGCCATAAAAATTAATGTGTGGAAACGTAATACATGCAACAGTATCAATAAAAATATTTCTTATATTCTGCTAAAGGCCAAACCACTGTCAAAATGGGATTTCATGTTATGCTTTCCTCTTCTTTCAGATAAAAAACTATCCATTTCATTTCTGTAGCACATTTATTGTCATTTGTTACAGCTCTGCTGCATGTGCTCCCGGTGCTGTTTAAGCATTATCTGTTACAAGAGTAAACTCGTCAGCTACAATGGGATGTATGTGCCCATGATGATAAACTATTTCTTTGAGATTTAGCTATGCTTTATTTTACCCAGAATAAAAGGAAAAGGTAGAATACAGGATAATCTTACAGATGTATCAAGAACCTGAACTAGATTTTCCAAAAAGTTATATATTTGTAAGTGCTTTTACTTAAAAAAAAAAAAAAACAAAACAAAAAAACAAACCCCCCCCCCCCAAAAAAACCACCCCCACCACCAGCACCAGCACCAGCACCAGCACCACCACCACCACCAACAACAACAACAACAACAACAAGCCACCTGCTTTTATTTTCCCTAGGGGGGTAATATTTATTAGTAATCATCAATTTCTTTATCTTGGAGTGATACACAGATGATTCAATCAAATAAACAACATTGTACAAGTATATAGGGAAGACATATTGCAATGTCGTGTAACTTAAAATCTGAAAAAGTCTAGAAACAGAGGCTTCAGAAAAAAGTTTTGTTAAAATATCTAATATATAATGAATACAATAAGGATTAATTAATTAATTATTAATTAATAATTGTCTATTGCATTTTTCTTTTTTCTTTGCATAATGTACCCATGCCTTTTGTTAATTCTGATCAAGACTGATGGGAAGAGAATGGTAATGGTGATAGTGTATGGGCATGGCAACAACAGATACTCTGAAAAGAGGGAGGAGAGAAGAAAGTCCATCAGCTGGAACTGGCCCATTGCTCTATTTCACCCCAGTTGTATTTGACGTGCACTGCAAATGTTTCTACTTGTATTACCATTGCTCTTCAGTGTTGCTAGAAAAACTCAAATTCATTGAAATTCAGCTTTTTTTAATGTGGATAAAGACAAAATCTGCTCCCCCTTTACCAGCCCTTACCTTCCCCACAGTTTTTGTACACAGACAAATAAAGTTACCTGCCAAAATGTATAAATAGCAAGAAAATGTTTTTCATAACTACTTCCTATCATTATGGAAGAAATTTGGTGTATTTAAGACTCCATATAAATTACAAAGAGTGGTTTTGATGTCGTTTTTGTGGAAAACACATTTATTTCTTATTTTTGCCTACTGCTGACATTAAGAGAAATAGCCCTTATCCTCTTCCATGTAATCAATATAAAAAGATGGCTGCATCTCTTTTCCTATGACCTACAGCAGATGCTCTTCACTCTGGAAACTCAATTAAGCTTGTCTCTAGTACCAGAAAGCCAAAAGGCTGTGATGTATATATATATGACATATAGATGTGTAATATTTTACTTCTTTTAAAATATTTCACAGTGGTAAGTCTAGCAGCCAATGCTGTCACAGAAAATAAAATATGTCAGACAATCAAAGACCACATTTCCTTATTAAAGCATGCACTATAGAAATTAAGATACGTTAATTAGAATGTCTGTTTTCACATGTTGATTTATGTAGTGGATACCTTGGAAACTTGGAAACGTGCTGAGCGAGATTATGTGAATCAAGAAAGAAAATTATGTAAGAATAACATCACAAGACTGTTAGACTAACACTCTTCTTTAAAGATTTTTCTGAATTATTCCTCTACAGTTTAACAGTATTTCTGTGTCATGCAGGCATGGCCAGTTTAAAATTAATCCACAAGCAAGAAAACTCCTGTCATCTTCTACCACGACATTTTCAGACTATCTATCATGTTCACAAAATTCTTGTATCTCTTGACAAGAGTGATCTTTTCCAAGACATGGTAGATGTCCTGCACAAACTCTACACCATATTTCAACACCCTCTGTCAATATGAAAAACATAATTTGCATATTAATATCTCACATAATGGCTCTATCATTAGCCACCTGAAATACCTACAAAGGTAAAATCAGCTTTCAGACTTTCAATCCAAACATACTCAAATCAAGAGTCATCCAAAATTAACTCATAGATGTCCCATCAGCAAGCAATATTTTCTCTAAACAAAGAACCACAGCTGTGAACATGAAGATAGATTTATAGTGTGACGGTATTGTCATAAGTTCCCTAAATAATTCAATATATTACTATACCAAAATTACTCTGTATATAAGACACATAGATGACATTTTCATCATCTGAACTTAAAATCTGGAATTTCTCATTCCAACAGAAATTCAGTAATCAGGATTCCCCAATGAATCTGTCTCTGGAACATTCTTAAAATAATGACCTTTCAAAATATCCCATATCATATTAAAATGGGAACCTAAAAATTTATATACCCATCAAAAGCTTAGAATTACAGATGAAAGGCAAGAAGAACAATGCCGGAAAAAGAGCTCTGTACACAGCAAAAGTACTGCAGAATTGACTTTAAAGTAAACTTCGTGACTGTGAAAACATGTTATGAATCACCATGAACAGTTCTTTCAAAATGTCACATAAGCACTTAGCAGTAAGTAAGAAATTTAGAAAGACTATTAGGAATTATCAGTAAATTCATACAGAGCAAACCAGATGATGTTATCCTATTTTATAACAGTATAGTAGAATTTGAAAATGTCTAGGCAAGCATGACAGAGATTATCAGAATTGTTATTTTCAACTCAACTATAAACTCTCACAGAGCTCTCAATGACTGCTTGAAGTTTGTGGGATCACTTAGGGCTTATTGTTTTATCTACTTTTTCCACAGTCAGCCACCTTTAGAGACACAGTACCAGTTCACAAGAAGTTTTGATCTATTCTCATGTTTTACCTTTCTTCTTCATTGTTTATCAACATTTCAAATTGGAGTATAAAACTCCATGTTGAAGTGATGACAAAATGACTGTTGTTTGTTTATACAGATGATAGGAATAAAAAATTCTGATAATGTGCAAGCTTGAAATTCTGGCCTTTACAAGTTATTAAAAATTAGCTTGGAAAGTTTCAACAAACACATATACTTAGCTATTTGTTTCAAAATCTTGTAGCTGATTTTCACAAAGCTTTAAACCTTTTTGTGAAAGAAGATTAATAAAAAACATGAAGGATAAATCAAGCCTTTATTGTAAAAATTCTTTTTTGTACAGCCATCTCTAAGAAATATGATCATTAGTACCTAGTATTCTCATAATTAAACATTGCAGTGCAGCTATAAAAATATTAAAATATACCCAGGGTTTTTTTTGATTCTTTAGTTTCTGAACACATACAGTAGTTAAGGCAGAACAGTAAAACACCCATTTATTAACCTAAAAATTCCACAGCTGAGCCCATCGATATAGATTGTTCACAGTCGCCGGCCCAATATTCCAAAACCCACAACTGAAATCTGTTCAGTCTTACTTAGCTGGTTTGTTAGATATTCCTTGATAAGACCTTACCAAGAATATTTTACGAAAGTATTTAGGGACATAGTTTTCAATTTGAACTTGACAATTTTCAGTTTGTATAATTTCTGTCATTCAGTAAGGCTTGTCCTGACTTTGAAATGTAGGAAAGAACTAGAATTTCTTCTGTAGTAATAGGCTGTCATATTTAATAGCTGATATTTGGTTTTGATTTGTTAAAAACTCTTGTCACAGTTTGAAATGACCCTGTGTACATAGTCACGCCTTGCTGGTCCTGCTCAGCCTCACCTGGAGCCTCCCCCCTCACCCCCTGCCCATGTGCCAAACACCCCATTGCAGCTCCGCCTGGGGGATGTCCTGCCTCCTCAGAGGCCCTCCGTCCCACTTCTAGCCTGATTTTTCCTGTCAGAAGCCTTTGTGGCCTGCCCTGCCTTTGGCCCCACCATTTTTGCTCCTGGCTAAGCTCCCCAGATGTCCCATGGACCTTGTGCACCATTTGCTGTATCAGGGTCTGGACCAACCTTGACTCCCAGCTTACCTTTCTTAGGGAGCAGCCAGCCTTCAGGGCTCCCTGGCGCTGTCAGAAGACTCGAAAGCCAAGGACTTGAATGCATATTTTGCCAGAATTCTTATTCTAGGTGATGACCCCAGGTATTCAAAGATGAATAAAGCCAGTCTAAGAAGTATTTGCATTTTCAGTTTTTTCCAGTTCAGCTTTTAAATCTAATCTTGGATTTAATGAACTTCTCTCTTGAACTTAATTTGAAGAAATAAATCACCATCAAATAAAGGGCCATCGGATCACCCGTAGATTTATGTTCACCTCTATGTGTTTACTTTCAGCATAGATTATGCACTAATATGTACTTAATAGTGCAGAATACACATGCACTGAAAATATGCAATCTTATATTCAAATATTAAACTATCCGAAGTTCTTGAAGAAAATGTTAAGCATATAAATGTGAATTTAGAGGGTTTTTTGTGGGGCATGACACACAGAGAAAATTACGTTATTGTACCCATATTCCAGAAAATCCTAATGCGTCAGCATTTTCTCTTTTTTGCCTAAAAAATTCCTTTTTCAATTCCTATTGCATTTTACTTTCCTCCTGAAGGAATTTCTCTTAAGATTCTTTTAACTCTGTTTTTGATTTACCAAGTTCTACAAATTCATGACATTTTTAGTGGTTGATACTTATAATTCTACACTTTACTATAAACAATACAAAATTTCTTTATTGCAGGTACTGAATGCACACAAGTTGAGAGTATGGAGATGGAAAAATAGCTCTTCCAGCATGCTTTTTAGGTAGCTCATGTTGTTCTCCAAAACATAGCATTTCTGCCTATTTTCAAAGTCAAATGTGCACAAAGCAGCTTTAACAGTGTCTTTCATGTGATTCAGGCTGTCGTCTCTGTTGCTAGGCAGGTAAGCCAGTTTCCTCAACCTTTATCTGGTCTAATCCAGCAGTTACAGCAGAATATTTTAACTCACCATCTTCATTACACATAGTCTGGTTTTAGTCCGTTGTCCATTTTACTGGTCTTTTCTTTGTATGTAACATACTTATCCCCATTAACATATCCAGAAAGAATTCCCATGCTCACAAAACATAAATTGAGTAAATTTGTCTCCATCCTTCAGATAATGTCATGAACCCAATTAACCCTCCATGCAAAAAGGAGGGAAAAAATCATTCTGGATACTAAGTGTTATTTGAATTTCTGTTTCTGGCTTAACAAACTAGTCTCATGATTTCAACAGTAAGGCTTTGTTTAGCTTTAATCGTGTAGATATCCAACTCTGCTAGCAGCTACTGTCCAGTATTTTAGTTCCTCACTTTTATAGGTATTTCATTAATTCTCTCTATAGCATTATCTAGCTTGCACCTTTCTCTAAAGATGAGGCCTTTTCCTTTCAACCTCCTTGCCTCTTGTTTTTCTAATTATCAGTGAGAAGTCATATAATCTACTGCCAGGTTTTTCAAGAAAAAATTTAAAAATAGTGGAACAAATTTTTGGTGTAATCCTACTGGGAAAATCTTTATTGATATTAACAAATTTAATTATCTCCTTCCCAGATAGAATAATAGATTAAGAAAAAAAGTACCATACTAATTATGATTGGAAGAAAGGAACACCAACAGGCCTATAGGCAGCTGTAATAGAAATGTGCATCTATAATTAGGCAGCAATCATGAGGTTGCAGTTACTCATCAGGTGGAGCACAGGCTACTGTCACACATAAAATGGCTAGAACCAGCAATGTGCTGTCGCAGAGCAGAAGGCCAACCAGATCCTGGACTGCATCAAAAGAAGCCTGGTCAGAAGGTCAAAGAAGGTAATTCTGCCCCTCTACTTTGCCCTGGTGAAACTCCACCTGTAGTACTGAGTCTAGCTTGGGGGCCACCAACATAAAGATGTGAATCTGCTGGAGCAGGTCCACAGGAAGGTTAGCAGAAGATGATCAGAGGGCAGGAGGATTTCTCCTATGAAGGCA
The DNA here is from genome assembly GCA_036630365.1 of Acanthiza pusilla. Classification (NCBI taxonomy): domain Eukaryota; kingdom Metazoa; phylum Chordata; class Aves; order Passeriformes; family Acanthizidae; genus Acanthiza; species Acanthiza pusilla. The sequence continues at coordinate 31,081,461 of JAXCHO010000164.1, forward strand.
GGCTAAGAGAGCTGGGGCTATTCAGTCTGGAGAAGAGAAGGCTCTGGAGAGACTTGGTTGTGGCATTTTGATAGTAAAAAGGAGTTTATTAAAATGACAGAGACAAATATTTTAGCTGGGCCTGTTGCAATAGGAAAACAGCTAAAGGTTTTAAACTAAAAGAGTCTCAATTTAGATTAGACATAAGAAAAAAGCTGCCTACAATGAGGGTGGTAAACCTCTGGAACAGTCTGTCCAGACAGGTGGTAAATGCCCCATCGCTGGAACAGTTTGGACTAGGCTTTGAGCAGCCTGATCTGGTTGAAGATGTCCCTACTCATTACAGGGGTATTAGACCTTAAAAGTCCTCTCCAACCCAAACTACTCTATGATTCTATATGAGAAAGACCCCAGATGCATTGACAGCAGTGTGATAAGTGCTGTTTCCTGAAACATATCTAGCAGTATTCACAGTTAAGTAGAATTACTTGCCTGAGTACATAAGAACCTGGTTTTACTTTCATAAATGAATAGAAGAATTTAAAATTCTTTAAAATCCTGGGCTTTTCTGCTTGTAAAAATGTATTTAGCAATTAGCAATGACTCAGAATTTATGAGTTGTAACAACTTCAGTTCGATGAAACCATTACTCTTAAAACTGAAAGTTTCGTTGATTTGAATATCCTTACACTGTACCTCAAGCTATAAAATTTTGTTAAACCAAGGGGGTACAAAATCCCATAGACCAAGGACAAACAAACAAGGAATTGTTTACAAAATTGTTTTTTCTATTTGATATAAATTTCTGATTTTAAGTGCAATACTTCAACTCAGGAAAAAAAAAAGTCATCTTCCTTATAATCAAATTCACTTTCTTAGAAACTGAGACTAAGAATTGGTGACATTTCAGAGAAAAATGTATTTGCTGCTCTCAGTTCACTGTCTTTTGTGTAGTTTCTTGGCTTATTTTCACTTACAATTTACTATACCAAATAAACAAGGGTTTTTGGTAGAGAATCATCAGTGGAATCCCACTCAAATTGTGCAGGGATGCATGCTGTTCAGCATATTCATAAATTATCTAGGGAAGATGATGAATTGCGGTGTAAGACTGCTGATGGTAGTAAATTAGTCCAGGTAGTGAAAATGAAACCTGAGTGCAATACTGCAGAGCATTTCATGCTATTGAGTGACCCCGTAGGAAATCTGAAGTTGATAAGTGATGGGCGTGTGGAGGAAGCTGAGCCCCCAGTTCTATATGTGGAACATCACAGGATTGCTCTGGTTGGCAGGTACCTCAGGGGGCACACAGTTCAGCCTCCTCTCAGAGCAAGGGCTGCTGCGAGATCAGAGGTCAACTATGAGATCAGTTACTTGGACTCACTACCGAAATAATCCAATCATTTTTCTTGCCCGTTAGATATTCAAGACAGGATTTACTGCTCTCTTGCTCCTCTTGGGATTCCAGGAGTGTGCTTCTTTTATCAAACGATGTTGTGTTATTCAAAACTAATGTGTTTGTTCGGTACTCAAAAGGGTCTGACACAGGAATGTTTAAAGCGGGACCACTGCAACTTTTCCAAATGTTATATAAGATCTGCAGAATTTCATGCTACTGTTTTCAGATTTCTATTTTGATATGAGGGAGGGTTTTGTTTTCTTTTTTATAAAGTTTTATCATTCAGTAGCATAAAACATGTATTTGTTACTGGTTTAGTTCTATTAAATATTGTTCATTAGTCCGAGCATTTCTTTTTCAACTGCATTTGAACCCAGTATGCGTGGTGCCTAAATTCCTGTCTGGTCTCAAATATTAAGGTATTTTTAGGAGATCTTACCAGATTAAATATCTGTAAGTTAAGATCAATGAAAGTGGAAAAGCTGAAAGCAGATTTGGTATGACACAAACTGAATCTTCACTGTTTCTGCTTTCAACAAATATATTGTCATTTATAGCATCTTCAATGAAATCTATGACAATTAATGCTATTGATAGCCATTTGCATTAAAATATATAAAAACAAATTTCACACCAGACTTTACATGAAAATAACTGACTGACGTATGTCAAATAAAATGAATACTTGAAAATGTGGACTAAATGTTGCTTGGCAACAGAATGTTTGACTAATGCTGGAGGTGTCTGTGGGATTTATGCAGTTATTAGAACAGTGTTACTTATAAGTGGGAAGGAAAGCATTGTAGTAAAATATGAACACCTCAATAACCATTATTTAAAAGTCACACACTCATCTGTTGCTACTGAAAAAACCCCAATAACTGTGAAAATACAATAGCTTTAAAATCACAGTCTATTTCCATTGAGATACAACTGTGTTTGTGGCAGGTATTAAGGTGGACATTTTAAGAATTTAATTTTTTTTAAGTTTTAGTCTTATTTGATAATTCAGTTTACAAAAATATCTCAAATAATACACAAATATTTGATCAGATGTAGTACAGATAACTTATTTGTCTTCCAAATTATCTATAGATAAGGAAACTGAATAAATCCAGTATTTTCTGTGTAACATGTAATGTAAGGTACATTTTTAGATTCTACACCCACAACTTACATTTAATTTCTAGGCAGGCACTAAGAAATTAGGTCATTTGAGCTGTTGGAATATTTGCATTAATCTGAGAAGGTGCAGGATCACCAATAACTGATATGAACACTGGGTAAACTTCTGTTACAGGTCCAAACCCAAAACAAAACATTTTAATAGACAATTTAATTAATTTTAAATTGCCTTAGCTTGGAGAGCATAAAGACTTCAGTGCACATTTTTGTAAGACGTTTTATCTACCTCACCTTCCAGAATTTAAGATAAAATTTTAGCCCTAGGGCACTGGGGTAGCTACCTGTGTAAAACTGCTAAAATTAGAATAGTTCTCCTAAAATGTATAATCTAAATTTACTTCCATAATAGTGATTTAGTGTATTTCTAGATGACTAGTTGAAATAACTAAATATGATCCAATTAAAAGCTAAGAACATTCCCCTCCTTATAGTATTTTAATTTGGATTTTAAAAAATCAAAGCTTCCTTTGCAATGAGATTGTGTGTGACTTTAATGCTCTTCTATGGAAGAGCATTAAAGGGAAGATGCATCAAAAGGTAAAATGTTCCCACAAATGGTAAAAAGATACTTCATATACCATGATGTAAATTTCAGGTGGATTATACTTGTACATTGTGACTGTTAATGGAGTAAGGATTAATATCATAAATTATCTCTTTATGTAAGGAAATTTGTTTTGTACTTCTTCATATTTCTTCAATATTTCTTCGTATTTGTTTTGTGCATGTTTTATTAGGCAGGGAAAAAAATTAAATGCATTTCTGGAGAACTTAGTAACTCAGGGATGAAATGGAAAAGCCAGTCTTCTCTAATGCTACATCATAAACTCTTCCAGAGTGATACATACCTGAGGTAAAATATTGCAGTACCTAGAAGCAGCAAGATCACTAAAAGCCAAAATTTTGATTTCATCTCTGATCTTCCTTCTTTCCTGTTATAGGCTTATATTAGCCAGTGTTCCCTATTATTTTGATGTATTGTAGGTATTTTTGATGCTTCAGTCGTTAAGTGACCATATGTAAGTGCATGTATATACAGCAGAACTCTCCAGTCGCAGATTACATACATCAGTCATTCCAATAGCTTCACTTCCAACATCAGTGGGGAAATGAAACCATCACAGGGAAAAGCAATAATCTGAGGTTGCAGCAAATGTTTTGCTCTAAATACAGAACTTTCTTGTCATGTGCACTAATCTCTTCTTTCAAAGGAGGAGGGATATTTGGCCTAGGTGTGCTACCCTCCTTGGGTCATTTTTAGACATTTCTAACCCTTCACAAAGAGCATCTGCCATCCAGATAGTTTAAAAGTATAATGTAGTTATTTACTGGCTGATGCACACAGAGATATCTAGCTTTTAACAAGCTGCTAGCCTGGGTACTAATATGCACTCCGGCATGATAAGACACCCAGAGGCTCCACTGGCCAGGCAGGCACCAGATGGGAAGGGAAGAGTCAGTTTCCACTGCCCCTGAAACAGATCCTTTTTCACTGACCCTGCCTTTGTCTCTAGGGTTTTATACCATTTCACGCTGATGTTCTTCCGCTTGAAACCTTGAACTACTCATCCCAACAATCCTACTCTCTTCGGTTTTGCCTTTCTTCTCTTGCATACCTCTACTCCACAGAGTTCCTTGCATCTTAGCAGTTTCCTTGGAGGTCTGAGCCAAGGGTATGAAGCTAAGCCATGTCCATTCTGTATCTTCACAGGCAGCCGAACCCTGTGGAGAGTGAGGAGGCTGTTGCAGAAGGGATCACAGAGACAGATGGCACAGGTGCCATTCAATGCACGACTAAAGACAGCAGCAAAAGCAGGACTGACCCCAAAAAGCTGCTAAAACTGTGCAGATTTCCAAAGTGACTCCACTTTCATACCATCCAAATCCTCACAACAGTCGAGTCTATACAGCACTCCCCACCTTGCCATCATCTACCCCTGCACACACTCTGAATCTCTTTCAAATTCAGAGAAGCAGCTTGCCCACAGGCCCAAACCCTGGATTTTAGCATAGCAGTTCTCTTACTGGATTCCGTTATTTGTGTTCCAAATAGTGTCATACACACTATAGCACCAGAGATTAAAGTCTGTATGGGAAAATATGGTTTCATTCCTTTCCTTTCAGAGAAGACACAGAAAATACTTTTGTTCTCTACCTCCCGTATGGAAAAGAAAGATAGTTTGGAAGTAGTTACATCTTTCATCCTTCTACCTTTTTTTTAGTCTAATAGGAAGTAGGGACAGGAACACATGGAAATTAATTTTTTAGCAGAATTCTCGGTCATTTCTGAGATGACTATGTATCTGGAGTTTCTGCAAGGAGCATGAACACATCATTGTCTTTCAGATTAAAAATATTCTAGATAGAAGTTAATTATCTTCTAGTTATTTCTACAGTGCCCACTCTTGAAAACTCCTTTAAGCCAGACCATGAGTTTAGCAGAGGGGAGGCAAATGCATCACATTTCCCAAATGAGTTTAAAACAATCATGTTAATCCCATTAGGTAATTTCCACGCTGAATTACCGCAGCCAATACAGGTAAAAAATGAACACTACATCCCAGATACACTTGCTTGTCTAAGTTTGAGAGTCAGAATGCTGTCCAAAGACTGAGGGAAATTGATGCAGCTATTGTGTAGTTAAATTATGCTCACTAGACAGGAAGCAATTTTGCTTGTTTGCAGGAGTATCTAAGATCCCAAATGAACTACTACAACAGACCAATTAATTTTCCATACCTTATCCCTTCCCAGTTTCAGTAAACGCCAGACACTTCAGACAAAGACAATTGTACAGACAGTACTTTCCCAGAGGAAGACAGCAAGTTCAGTTCATGTGTTTAGCTCTTTTTATAGGCAATCAAATGATTATTGTATTACACTTTATTTTTATGTACATCCAGTTAGGGTTGGTTTAGACATGAAAAAGTGTTTATTGACTAAATCAATAGTCTTATCCATGTTACAGAGCACATAAAATAGTTACATGAATAAAATCAGTTGTTACATTAACCACTTGCAAAGAATGCTCAGGCTGAGCTTTAAACTAATATTGCCTCATTAGGTTATATTCTGATTAAGAAATAGACAGGAACAGAAGGAAGTAATTTTTTTTTTTAAATTAGTCTTCCATTTCCTTTCCACACTTTAGATTAATTAGAATTTACCACTAAAAGACCCAGACAGTACAATTAAGTTTTACAGCAACCATATTAAGCTTTTTAAAAATTGAGCTTTGACTTCCCCATAAATCCCAGGGGTACTTACAATCGAATTAGGCTTTGTCATCTGAAATAACAGAATGAGATACATAATATGTTGCACACTCTCTGGTACAGGAATCCAGCTAATCAAGAGGGTGACCTAGCATATTGCAACTTCAAAAATACAGCTGCAGTACAGCACTGCTCATATATCTGGAAACACCTCTCCACCCTGAATGCATACATGTAAAAATTATTTCATGTGCCTTCTCCTTGACATCAGCACTGAGCTAGACCAGAATCAACATTGCATGACAAATCAGTTACAGAGTAGATTTTGTGCCTTGTCCCCTTCCCGTTGTAGCATGTCCATGAAATGGCCAAGTTGCTTCCACATATATTAGGTGCTAAATAGAAAGAATAATTTCCCTTCTCTGATTTTCACTCTGAACTCATTGCCAAAACCCTGCATTGTATTTTTAGTTGACAGCTCAGCTCTTCATGAGCACCACTGTTATAATATTGCTGTATTTCAGAGACAATATCCAAATTAATAACTTGTTAACAGAATTATTTTAGCAGCTTGGTAAGTGATTTGGCTCAGCTATTTTTCTGACAGTCTTTTGGTTAAACATTGGGTCATTGACCCGACCAGTAGAGACAAGACTGTTTCATTGCTGCTATTTCATACACAGTGAGCTATAACCTCTCCAAAACGGAAATGTATCCTGGCCTCTACAGCAGAAAATTCATTAAGAATTTTCTGTAAGTGTTCATGAGAAAATTCATTAACCCAAAACAATGAGTCCAAGGCAGCCAATAGGAAGCACTTTGAATTCATGTGAAAGCTCATTCCCCTTTGGGAATTAGGTGACTTCAACTAGTGGTAAAAATCTTTGCATTTTCCTCCATAAAGAAAGAAAAAAAAAAAAATCAGATATTTCATTGAAAAAATGACCACAAAAATGTGGGGATAGTATGGCCCCAAACAGCATTCTTCACTTCCAAACATGAAAGTTAGAGTGTCTTTGTCTGATGAGGAGTTACACACCTCACAGGAGAGTAGTCTACCTTCCAGGTTAAATTATTTAGAAGTAAAGAGTTTGGGGATGAATACTCTCCTGTTATTCCATTTATGTTTTCTATTGATTAAGCTATTCAGTTAATATTAGCTTAGGCATAGAGGGGTGTGAATGTATATTTTATTAGGCATGATATACCTGTGCTGACCTGCTCATGTCAAGAGACTCTGAGGTGTGTCTCACTATGCCCAGAAATAAAACTTTAAGCTTCTGGACAAATGTACAAACATTGTAAAGTGACTTCTGCAGTGAATTCTGCAACCCTGAAACAAAGTAGCAGTTTTGGATTAGGAAAAGTAAACAGGGCTTCAGAGAGACAGTCTGCATATTGAACAATCTCCAAGAAAATGGTCAGGTATTGTAAGCTCTATTTAGGCCCTATTTAAGCATTTGCATTTTGATCTGGTTGGTTGGTTTGTTTCTTGTCTTTGTTTTGTTTTGGGTCTTGTTTTATTTTGAGAGGGGGAATGGAGAAGTGCAGCTTTTTTGTTGATTTTTTAATTACTGTATTACATGTATTCTTGTGACATTAGGCATGGAATATCTCTAGAAAATCAAGTGAATAATTTCCAAACTTTCGGCATTATACAAGAGCACATGTACAGTGCTTATGTCCACAAACCCCACTCATCTATCTTTCCAGGTACTTTTCTTCAGTGCTCAGGTTATCAGAAAATAAGCACTCAAATCCTGTATTCCTTGAACATCAGTTTTCTATACATGCTTCAGAAGCACTACTTATTGAAGTTGGTTTTGCTCTTAATGCAAAATAAATAACACCAGGGCACAGCAAACACAGGTTAGTTGCCTATGAGCTGTTAATGTAGATTTCCCAGAAGTTCTACAAAATTATGGTTTTTTGTGATTTGGATGCTAAATATTTTAAAGACAGACTGTTGCAAAGAAACTGTTCCAGAGCTGACAGTACATGACTGATGGCAAAACATAGCAGAGATTCTGTGCATTTTGTTCTTCACAATGACGTTACAGTCCAGCCCTATGCAGACACCTGACCATAGTATGCAGAAATATTTGCCCACTTCCATAATTCTGAGCACAGTTTGACCCAGGCAGCTCCCATACTAACAAAACATCAGCAGAACACACGGATAATTGGTGTTAAAATGTAAGGAAAAAGTGTAGTGTATTTTTTTTTTTTTTTACAAATAAAATATGGAGTACATGCATATCTGTTTTCATTCATGTTAGTATGAGTACTTGACACTTCACAGATTATGGACTGCTTTAAACAGTTAATACCTATCACCCTTGAAATTATATTTGTCTTATGGCATCTGACATATCTTGCATGCTTTGCAATAGCTTTTTTCATTTCTGTAGCATCTGCAATGGATGAAAATATACAATCAACAATACAGCGTCTTCAAAAGAGCCATAAACAGGCACTTAGGAACTCAATGAAAGATTATACCACTTTCTAGTGGACAGAATGCTTAACTCCATTAGTGTCACAGGGGTGATTAAATCTTCCTGCATCACATTTCAAACGTACTGCAACCAGTTAAAATAGTACCTTGTAGTTTAATACATCTTTACATTTCTATGATCCTAAAGATTTTTTAAAAAATTTTATGAGATAGCCTGTAAGTGAAATGACTTATTGTGTTATAGTAATGCCTAAGTCACTTTTGTGGAAATAAAAGTGATTAAAACTTATCCAACCAGGTGGGGTTTGTATAGAAAATAACTGTGAAACAAGTCTTGATTGTACACTTCAAAGAGTTTTTCTGAAATACAGCAGGAAAGTAAGAGACTATGTGAACCAGCCAACTGGAACTGAGAAAGGAATAAGCTACATTCATTTTCAGTCAGGTCCCTATTGTGGCAACATCTTGTAACTTTAATATTTCACCTGAATGATAATATCACCAAGATGACACTGCAAAGAATGAATTTGATCCCTAGTGTAACATCTAGCTAGATCCATCTACCCAGCACATTTCAAAACCATTTCTGATTATTTGGTTGTTCAGTTTATTTCCACATCTCTAACATCACACAGATGCTACACTAGTATCACAGAAATTACTGAATACTTTCAGCACTATCTCCAGGATTTATCACGTGCTCACACTGAATGTTAGTTATTACGAGCGCCTGACTGAAATAAAAAAACAGATCACATCTGCAGATACCAGACTGCAAAATTAGAAAGCCTAAGTTTTCTGACCAAAGAACCAAAACCAAAAACAAGCAAACAAACCAAAAATCCAAAAACCAAAAACACAAACAAACAAACCCCAAAAACAAACACGTAAAAAAACCAAAACCAAAACCAAACAAGCAAAAAACAAAACAAAACAAAACACAAAAAACCCCACAAAAATTTTTACATTCAATACTTGCATTTTCATGCAGGCTAGAAGGGTTCAGTATATCCATTGTGTCTCATCTCTTGCCATCAGTGAATGATCAACTTCTAAGACATATCAGGACACTGTAGTATCCTGCTCAAAACAGAAACAGGGTAAATCCATTGCTATTCTCAGACTGACTTCCACTAGTTTTTGAGATCTTCCCAGTAAGGTAACTGTAATATACTGTGTACAGGCTTTTCATTCACAACTATCTTTAATCTTACTTTGAGATGAATTGTATGTTGTTTTGGTTAAAATGCTACTGCTTGATTCATACAAATGCATTTGTTACAATTTTACTTTTTATAAGTAGAAGTTTAATACTTGCCAAGCGTACTGGATTTGGCTGGGATGGAGTTAATTTTTTCATAGCAGGCCATAAGGTACTTTTAATTTTTAATTTGTGATTATAACAGCACTGACAATATCCCAAAGTCTTAGCTATTGCAGGGCTAATATTGATGCTCACACAGCGTCAAGGCCACCTGTTTCTCACTCTGCCCCCACAGAGAGCAGGCTAGTAATGGGGAAGATGGGTGGGGACAGAGCTGGGCTAAATTGACCAAAGAGCTATTCTACTCTATGTAATGTGCCATCCAGCAATGATGGGGGGAGGAAGCAGGCAGCTGGTAGGTGCTTGGCTCTGATTGGGGTTGAACCCTCTGCAAATGGCCTTAATCTTTGTCTTGTAAGACATATCCTTGCATTTCAGCAGAGATGTTTACTAGGAAGATCTTATCCTTGGATTACATTATACCCTACCCAAAACTCTGAAATTCTCAATTATGTAGTGGTATACCTATCACTTTACACATTAAGACCAGAAATGAAAAATGCAGGGATATATACAGGAAGGTGAGATACACACGGATTAGATACCTAATACTGTCAAAGTGAAATCCTACCATCCTTAAAACGAATGACAACATTCAAATAGAGTCCAATGAAGCCAGTATTTCAGCTATGAAATTTCCCATCATTCTTATAATTCTATTGAAATATTATTAGAAGCAGACAAATAGGATGGAAATGTCATGTGTACTAATGCTAATTCTCGTGTCCTGGAAAAGTGAGAACAAGTAATTGTCTTGATTTCCAAGATGCATAGTAGCCTTGGCAATATTGGGATTTAGAAACATATTTCCTGACTTATGAAAGGACACAGAAAAGTATCTAATCAAGGCATCAGTATTCAAAACAAAACTAGCATCAAAATGGGACATTTTCATGTTTTATTTAAGTAGCATTGTGTAAGTAATGTAAAAGGAGGTCTTGATGGTAGCTGAAGCACTGGAAACTATTTTCTTTGGTTGTGGAGGTACAGCTTCATTCAGCCTGCCCATTTTCCCCATGATTCTTCTGGGTTTATAACTGGAGGTGCACAAATTACTGTGCTGCAAATGTAGTGAGAGTTTCAGGGCAAGATTTCTTTAGTTTATTATTTATAGTTTTCACTGTGGGCCAGGAGAGAGAAGGAAAAAGAGAACTTGCATACTAAAATCAATACAAATAATAATAGCCTCTTACAAGACAAGCCTCAGGGGCTGAATATCTCTGGGTTCCTTTTTTTACATAAATGATCTCAGTGGATTATTGTTTCAATGTTTTGTGCTGTCAGTCACAGTCAGCTACCAGCTCTCTTTTTGGTCCCATGGAAATCTGCCCACTTCTCTGTGCCAAAATAAAACAAAATTACATAGCAGTAGGTAGCCCATGGTGGCTTTCCTGAAGAAAGAATAGAATATTCTGAAGAATACTGAAGAATTCAGCAGAACAGTATTGCAACAGAAACAGCAATCCATGCTGTTCATGACTCTTTTTCAGACACAAATCCTGTCAGTCAATGCTGAAGTGGCCAAATGCATTCCCACATTATACCTAAACTTTCTCATTGCAGAGCAACTTGGGGCTGGGGCTCAATTATTTGTCTTATTTTATTTTCACTTCTTTTTAGCAAGGAAAACATGCTGAAAACCAAAAAATACTCATTTGGGTCACAAGAACATTCATATTTGATAACTTTGCTGTCAGTTTTACAGGAATATGTATTCTACAGGACTGATATTAGCTAAACCAAAGACATTCAGTCATCTCAGTATTTTTAATGCATGCACATAATAACAATACTTGGTGCCTATATTTTTCCATAAATTTATTTTTCTTAAGCAACCCACTTACTTCTGTTATTCTACTTACTATTGTGTTAAGCACTGAGAAAAACAGACAATTTGTCATAATTCTTTTGGCATCACCATAACAGTTTTTTTCTTATTAGTCATCTTCATGTACCTACATAAATATTCAGTAAAAATACATTCAAATTATTTTTAAATGTTTATATTTTTATAATTGTGTAATTATATTCAGAAGGTACAATATCTTCCATGAAATTAATTGTATATCTTTTTAAAAAATAGACTATCATAATTCTGTTTAATGAATTATTCAGTGGTTATAGAGAACATATTGCAATCTCTGTATTTCTGCATTTTTATTTTACCATTGTACTAAAACAATAACATTTTTTTGTAACCAGAGGCACATTTTCATTGAATACCTTTTGATTTTTTTGTTCCATTTTATATTCAGAAAATTTAAGTACACAGGAGGGAAATTAATTAAGTTGTCTGCATTTCCTAGATCCTAGAAAGAAGGTGAACAGTTAGCATTTGTCTCATTTTTGAAAAGTAAAAAGGTTTTTTCTCTCCAGGGATCTTTTCATGGTGACTATTCAGCGTATTGGAGATGTTTTGGGTCATATGCAACAGTGACAGTCTTACAAAATGTCTCAAAAGACGTGGACAGAAAGTAGAGGTTTTGACCAACATAAGCAAGGTTGCTGATAGAAAATTAAAAATCACCAGTCTTAGTGCATCACCCACCTGGGTGTGCCCACACAATATTAATTCTTTAAGATCACATCAGCTGGAGAAGTACAGGAATATACTGCAAAAAAACAACACAGTGAAACTAAAAAGTAAGCAATAGACCAACATATCAAAGACAATTTGGTACTTTTGCCTAGCTCCTCAAAGCTATACTAATGCCAATGGAAATTGCCAGCAATACTTTAAAAATAAAACCAAAAGTCTTAAAGCAACAGAGATACAGAATGTGTTTCTAGCACAAAGGATAGGAAAACAGGAGTTCTAGGCCTTAGGAGTGTTTAAAGATCAGTATTTTCCTTTCTTTCCTAAAACAGTCTCACTTGGTGCTAGGAAAAGAAAATAAATTAAAAAAGAACCTTCTTATCATTGATATGTGACAGATTCTGTGCTGATTGATGTTTACATTCAGCATCTGCTTTGGCAGAAGTTCGTGTGACTTTGGAAACACATGATGTTTTTCTGTCTACATTATTATCATAACTCTTTATGCAAAACTTATTTTTCCTTGGTATTTAAGTGTCTCTTTACTGAAGTGCTTTTCCTTGTACAGACTCTTCTACGCTCCATTTAGTAGTCATGTCAGAATTCCTACATTGTTTATTCTAATCACAGTTACTAATGTCAGAAACCTTTTCTCTGCAGCACAGTTTGTATTTTATGGTTATATATTATGTCAAATTATTAATACTATGTATTTTTTTGCATTTATGACAAATCTAATCTATGATGCTCTGCACAATATTATGGAAGTTGTAAGTGTAGCCCAGTTGAACGTAAACGCTATTTTTCTCTGACTTTAGGGTAATTTTAAAAGCAGGAAAAATAGCAATAATTCTCACAGAGATATTTTCAGCCAAGCTAAAACTAATGCATTTTTCTCTAACTTAATTGAAGTGTGAGTTAATCACCTTTCTTTTCATTTAGAGCCCCTACTTACATCTTTACCATAATAAATAAAGATTTTATTCCAGTGCTTTTTTAGTTTTTATATAAAAAGTAATACTAACTTATCTTGTCCAAAGTTCAGAATTTAAAATGTCAAAATCTCTTCTATTACAATAATATTGTTATTATTTTTTGTACTTACTTTAACTTTTTAATTTTGTTTGTACTCTCACCAGTAAGTTGGTATAATTATGGCTCCTCATATTGTCATCGCATTTCCTACATGTGCAACACTTCAAACTTTTCCAGATGAGAATTCAGAAGCAAGACAGGCACAAGAACAGAACCTTCCCACTGACTGAGAAATCCTTTCCAAGAGTGGTGGAGCTGAAGTTTCTAATTTATCACATGCACAAACATTTACGTACATGATCCATACAGAAACACACTCCCACTGCTCAAGGCCTTGTGGCTGTCCCCGTGGCTGTGGGGAACATCTGTAGATGTATCTCAGACCACCCAAAGCTGTTGTTTGCGTTACGTATTCTTTCCGTCTTAGATGATTGGCAGGAGTTTCCAATGGCCCTGTTGGTCATACCAACCCAGGACAGTCCCTTGGATGCTTCCCATGTTTAAAGCCGATTAGCTATTATTACTTGGGTTGATGTCACCTTCAGGATTCCTACCTCAAATGTATTAAAGAGAAGCAGCTGTCAAAAGTTCATCTGTCCTTCATTTTATTTTTCCCCTGTGCATAAGTAAGCCACTAGAAATGAGCAGGTGTATTCAAGAGCTTTTGGAGAATCCTCTCCCATGACAGCCGTCTTTGCTTTGTTTTCCCAGAGCATACCATAAGAATCAGTTAACGAGAGCAGAGCCCTGTGGAAGGGCTCTTGCCAAACCAGGAAACAATATGAATAATTTGAACTTATAAAACTATTGGCCTTGGGATTTAACAGTTTTGCTGAGAATTTCTTTAGAAATTTCTTTTTGTTTTAATTTTTCATGTCCAAATCTGCATTATATTCATATATAATTTAAATTTGCATTATATGTATATATAAATATAAGCAAATATTTATTGAAATTTTCTAGGCCAGTTCATATTTTATGTATGTACAAAAGAAATCATTATAACAAATAATCATCACTCAAAAACCCTTAATCTCAAATATTTTGCAATATAACCCAGTATGGCATGACCATCCTCTCTGATGGTCAGAGTTGACCAAGTATCAGCTTGCAACTGTTGCTTTACATCTTCACCCAGCACTTTCATGAGTGTCAAAACCGCTGCTCGGATGATTTCAGAGAAGCTCACTTGTGCAGACTCTTTCCTGCACACAATCCCAGTCCCAGACTTGGTCAGCGGTTTATGTCTAAAGGATTATATAGGTATAATTGACCGTTTATCCTGCAGGACAAAATATATACATATTGTGTAGTAAATTATTCTGATTTAAGTATTTTAGTCTGATAATTTATCATCTTCTATTTAAGTAAATTATTTATTTTATTCATGTAAATGTATTTGGTTTTCCACTCTTAATTATATATTTTTTATACATGTTTATATATAAATTATATGTAAATAATGCATTTTACCAATGGTCATAACTATCAGAATTAGTTACTACACCGTATAGATAGTTGCATCTACTAGTATAGTGCATTATTTATTAAATCAATAGTATGAAAGCCAGCTTATGTTACTCACCCATAACTGATCATAGGAAAGGAAACTCTTTAATTGAAATGTAATATATTTTCTGTATCAACAACTTTTTTTTCCATTTTCAACAGTCAATGAATGTAAAACACTTGTGTCTAGGACCTATCATACCTTTGGTGACAAATCAAAAGATAAACGAGTGCCAATGTACGCTCTATCAGGGGTAAATTTGTTTTTCAGAGACAGCACATTTTAATGTAAAAATATGCAAAGTATGTATATATAAAGTAGGGTGAAAAACATTTTTTATTGTCTTCTCTTGAAGACTAAGATTTGAGAATTTCCAATTTTGTCAGCGGCAGATAAATAGAAGGACTGGAACACTTCAAATGAGGCCTCTCAGTAACCTCACACAGCTAATTCTCTTCTGCTTTGTTTGTGCAGTTTATACTTGCACACAGAACTGAAAATGGTAGCTGTCTCTTCAGCCCCCCTTTTTCCTCATATCTAAAACACCAAACTCCTTACCACTAATAAAGTGAGTAGCATTTTTATTTAGTCAGTGCTATCTGTTTAGAAAAGTAAACAAATATTAGACAAACTGCCTCCATTAGGTTGTGCCTTTTAACTGGCCTGTCTTCCTGTTTTCCCCTTGGCTCGCTCTCTCTGTCCTACTTTTTCTCAGTGAATTATTTCAGATAAGATTATAAACCCTTAGAGAATTTATCTTCATTTCCACATCTAATACAATGAATCTCTAACCCTTACTACAGCTGTTTATTATTATTTATAAATAAAACAACAGCTTTAAGTTCATACATTCAGTTTGACTAACTAAAGGCACCTTAGCACTCTATCTGTATTAAGCATCTCCTTATTTTCACTCATTTTTCATAATCCTTAAAGCAGGTCTTACACCATGCGGAAGCGAAGTTAAACAAGAAGAAAAAGCAATGAAAGAAACCTCACCTGAGCTATCCTAAGCTGACATTTATTATGATAGTTACTTGTGATTACAAAGCGCTGTCTGTAAAAAGACAGTTTAGTGTTACTGTAAGTTCCATTCCATTATGAATGCAAAATCCTAACTTACTAGCACTTGGATCCTGTGTGCTGAAGGAAATACTCCACACCTCAGAGTTGACAGTGTCTGGCCCTAAGTCCAATTCACGCTTCTGTGTTGTGGCATATGAGAATTTTATACCCTTCACCTTGTTTTTTTACTTTTTTTAAACACCATACCTTCAAAATATTCTTTTAAGTATTCTTTAAGATTCTCTCATAATCTTCACTTTTGCATTAAAATTTTGTATCACAGACACTAAAAATGATACTTTAAAATGCATAAACAAGGAAAACGTTTGTCTAATCATGAGCTCATATGAATGATTTAATATAAATATATATTTAACATTAAAATATTAAAATTTACATTGAATAAGTTGTACTATAGGCTCTTTTGATCTGAGTTCAAAAAGAAAACAACCAAAAACCAAAAAACTGAAGCCTTAGAAATATGACTCTAAGGTGGAATGAATGGCTGTATGTCTTCCCATAGGAACATTTCACTAGGTTTGTTATTTTTGAGATGCAAACAATTAACAGCATACAAAAAGCTTAGTTTCCTTGCTGCACCACCTTATCTCTGAGTGTCAATGGTATCCACATCTAATTTGAGCCTGTCTGTAAAGCTATACAACCAAATTCTTTCTAAACGATAAAATGTCACTTATCGTGACTTGAAAGACTGCTAACAAAAAAATGTAAAACAGTCTTTCCTCATGCATCTCTCAGCCTTTCTGTGTTGCTGAATGAAGAGGAAAATGAATGCTAGAAACAGGAGCTGGAATTCACATCTCTAAAATAATAATGATGAAAAAACACTAAATCAGCCATTGAAACTCTTGCTTTTGGTTTCTATGCAGTCTGTTTCTCAGCCTTGCAAATTTTGAAGTTCATCCATGATCTTGTTAAAAAGCTGCAGACAAGCTATTGACAACTGCTTTTTAAACTTGTACCAAGAATTCCTCAGCACACTTTTATGTCATCCTGTGTAACACTTGGAACTTTTGGAAGATAAATTTCAGTAATGAACTACTTTATTTCCCATGTGCATTTTTTTCCTGTACTGTTGTTTTTTCCTCTTTAGCACAGTGTATTTACTGTAAGAAGTGCTACTCTTATTAAAGCATCATATAAATCACATAAAATATATTTTATTTCAGGATAAAAATTCAAAATCAGGAATTAGTTGGAAAAAATAATTTATTAGCTATTAATTCATTGTGATAATTTCTAAGCAATTGTGATCTAAAATATGTCTTTGCATTTTAATTCAGAATATAATAATAAGCATGCGAAACATTCTAACACATCACATTTA
This sequence comes from Acanthiza pusilla, assembly GCA_036630365.1. Classification (NCBI taxonomy): domain Eukaryota; kingdom Metazoa; phylum Chordata; class Aves; order Passeriformes; family Acanthizidae; genus Acanthiza; species Acanthiza pusilla. Next base: position 31,098,515 of record JAXCHO010000164.1, read on the forward strand.
GCACAGTCTTTATGGTTTATTAAACCATAGTCTTAAGACTAACAGTCTTTGTGGCCAACTTGTGAGTATTGTTTCTGTGATCCTCACCCCTTCTACCATTCAAATTACAGCAGGCAATATTTAGGTGTGTGTGTATAGCTTTTCTTGAGAATTAAAGCATTATGAAGTTCTAAAAAAATACTCCAGCATAATTAGCAGAATTATATTTACCCTTATTATAGACAATTTTAATTAGAAGATAACTGCCATATTTGGGAAAAAAAAAAAAAAAAAGAATAATTAATTAGAAAGTAGTGGATATCATACCTGAAAAGGCAAAATAATAACTCAGTGGAATTATTTTTCACTATTTGTAAGCATTTACCTTGAAAAGAGTATACCTATAACCTATATTTCAATTGAAGCTAGAGTGATCTTTTAACTTCTATACTGTGTATCACTTCAAGTTCTACCATTTTCAAGTCATTTGGTCCCTCTTTCAAAAATACCAATGCTAATGAAGGTACAGTTTTGCTCAAAAAGCAGAGCTGGGTTAATGAACTGACTCTAGCTCACATCCACAACTTCTCTATGAGATCAGAAGCAGTACCTATACAGCTTAAACACCTAACCTATTCTCAGACAAAATCCCCATTTGTCTGGGGCCCTCCTTCTGGCCCTTCTTGTAGATTGGGCCAGAAGATGGGTGCTGTAATTTGCCAACTTCCAGTCACCTGGCAGGCCCTGGTGCTGTTACAGATGTCACAGGGCCAGAAGGAGGATCCAGGGAACTGCAGCCTGTCAGCCTGACCTCAGTGCCGGGGAAATTCAGAGAGCAGATCATCTTGAGTGCCATCACGCAATATGTACAGGACAAACAGGGGATCAGGCCTGGCCAGCAGGGGCTTACGGAAGGCAGGTCCTGCTTGACCAACCTGGTCTTCTTCTATGATCAATTGTCCCACCTAGTGCATAGGGAAAGTATCTGGATGTTGTCTACCTGGACTTTAGTAAAGCCTTTGACACAGCTTTGCAGAGTGTTCTCCTGGAGGAGCTGCCTGTTCCTGGCTTGGATGGGTGCACTGTTCACTGGGTAAAACACCAGCTGGATGGGCAGGCCAGAGAGTGGTGGTGAATGTGGTTAAATCTGACTGGTGACTGGTCACTTGTGGTGTGCCCCAGGCCTTGGTGCTGGGGCCTGCTACTTGCTCAGGATAACAGTGTATGAGATTTTAGAAGGGAAAAGAATTTTTAAAAAATAGACAAATGACAATCAAATTTGTTTTTAAACCACACTAATGAGCATAATATAAAAATTACATTAGACAAATCAAATACGGACTAAAATATGTCATTTTTCAAATGTAACATTAATCGGAATTTTATGGCTAGAACTTCCAATTTTTATTAAATGTTTCAAGTACTCTTACAGCAAGAGGTCATTTTGATTTCAGCTGGATAATCAAGCAGAAATAATCTTTAAGCGTTCTCTAAAAATAATAGTATGCAGGCCTAGTAACTCAGAAATGCTATTTTCTCATTGAAATTTATTCCATTTCCTAAAATGCTGTTCTTCTCTTGTTTTGCTTCTGGTTTTTACATTTATAAACATCAGTTTGTTTTTCCTACAATCAGTTTCTCGTTTGCAGAACAAAATCCCTTGTCCATACTCAGTCCATTGTGACATTTCTGCCTATTACTTAGAAATGCAAAATGAAGATAAATTGCCCCATTTCAGAATGTCTTGAGTTTTAAGAGGTTAGCTTCTTTATGTTAGGAACTTAACTTTTGATCATTAATTATTAACAAAATTCTGTAAACATCCTACAAATTATAAATGTGATCAATAAACCTTTACAGGTATTTTAGAAGAAAAGGTGAACTTTATGAGAGTAAAACTTTGGGAGATTACGTGCAGCCTCTATTAGCTAGGGAGCACAAAGTGCTCTAGCTGAGAGCACTGATAAATGATAATTTTCAGTGGTATTTTTACTAAAAAGTAAGCATATTAAAAGTTTATAGCAAGTAAGATTGCTTAGCATACCAGGATACTGTTTATCCTAAATATCCTTAATAAGTAGTATGGAGGCTACTTGAAGGACACGTATAGCGCATGGGCCTGTATACCTAATACAGCTTTTTATTGTTGACAGTCCAGAGCCCCGTGAGTATTTTTACAGTACATTATTTTTTAGAACCAATAAATTACTCATCTGAACTAAGGATAAACATGATGACTTTTTTCCAGGCTTGACTATGATACTATTACAATGAATTATGGATTTTAGTGGTTATCTGGTTTTGATGTGGTGCAATAAATCATGATCATTTATGATTGGTTCTGAACTTCATACAAGTTTTTTTCATATAGTCTGTCCTACACTTGTAAGGTTCCTCAGAGTTATACTTTTAAAGATGTCAGACAATTTCAAGATAGCATGAGACCAATTTAATTTCTTTTAATAAATTTAAACATATGTTCGGACCTCTTTTCTATTCCATATACAATTATAAGAGCTCTACAAATAGTGTGAACTCAAAATTCCTAAGTTTTTGTTAAAGGACAGATGACAGACATTTAAAAAGCCAAAAACTAAAAAAAACCAAAAAAAACCAAAAAAAAAAAAAAACAAAAAAAAAAGCTCCAGTTACACAGACTAATTTGGCAGCTATTAGCAGATGATTCATCTAACCACAGCCTCCAGATTTTAAAAAAAATAAAACAAAACAAAACTAAGAAAGACAAGACATCTTTAGGCCATATGTAAGAGTGCAGTTATACTCCATACCACAAATATACCCCAGAGGAAAAAATTCTTCTTAATCTCACCTTTTTTAATACAGTCTGTCATGTTTTCTATATCCTCTGTGTTATCCAAAAATGGCATTACTGCATTAAGAGTTCAGCCAGTTCCTCAGTGGAACTGTGATTTTAGCCAACCCTAGCTTCCTTTTACTGTGATTCATTATTCTACTCTATTATCTAACTTTGAATTTTTTACATTTTTTTTTTATTCCTGACCATATATATTACTTCTTTCCAGCAGGATGTATCCTTCTTTGCTTTCATTTCTTCTTGATTTCTGTACATTCCATTACACATGTATTATACTGCCATTTGTTATGCATTATGTATTACTACTGGACTAAGCACTTCCCTCTCCAGAGCACTGAAGTTAAAGTTGAGGGATATATGTGGTTATTACATCTCATGAAAGAAGAATTTATTTTGCTTAGTATCAGTTCAACACTTCAGTTTTTATAATAAAAAGAATTAAAAGTATTAAGTGTTTTTTTAAGAACACAGGTAATTGCACTGAGCACGGATTTGGCAGTTTCTTGGTTACAGTTTATCCCCACTTCTACTGCACATTAGTATAAGCTAGGCATGGAAACATGCTACCTACAAGTTCTGCAAAGTAAAATTCTTTAAGTAAAAAAAAAGATGGGCTTTTTCTCCATTACCTTCATTCCTCAGGATTCTCCTGAAGAAATTAGCTCTTCATGGCTCAGAAAGGTATGCTGTTTTCTGGGTTAGAAACTTGCTGGATGGCTGGACCCAGGGAATGGAGGTGAATGGAGTTACATCAGCTGGCAGTCAGTCACGAGTGGTGTTCCTCAGGAGTCCATACTGGGGCCAGTCCCACTTAATAGCTTTATCAATGGTCCAGATGAAGGGATTGAGTACATCCTCAGCAAATTCACTGATGATACCAAGCAGGGTGGGGATGTTGATCTGCTTGAGGGCACGAAGGCTCTGCGGAGGGATCTGGACAGGCTGGATCAATGGGCAAAGGCCAATTGTGTAAGGTTCAACAAGACCAAGTGCTGGGTCCCGCACTTGGGTTACAACAATCCCAAGCAATGCTACAGACCTGGGTGTGAGTGGCTGGAAAGCTGCCCAGAGGAAAAGGACCTGGAAGTGCCGGCCAAAAGCCCCTGAACATGAGTGCCCCTCAAATCCTGTGTTCATTTTTGGGCCCCTTACTACATGGAAGACACTGAAGTTCTGGAGATGTCCAGAGAAGGGCAACAGAGCTGGTGAAAGGTCTAGACAATAAGTCCTGAGAGAAGCAGCTGAGGGATCTGGGTTTGTTTAGCCTAGAGAAAAGGAGGCTCAGGGGAGACCTTACTGCTTCCTGTAACTACTTGACTGGAGGCTGTAGCAAGGTAGGGGTCAGTCTTCCTTCCTAAGTAGCAAGTTATAGGACAAGAGAAATGGTCTCAAATTGATCCAGGGGTTCAGATATCCAGATTGGTTATTAGGAAGAATTTCTTCACCAAAAGGGTTGTTAAGCAGTAGAACAGGCTGGCCAGGGAGGTGGAAAATCACCATAACTGAAGGTATTTAAAGGATGTATAGATGTAGCACTTGGGGACACACTTTAGTTCAAATATGGAAGTGTTATGTTAATGGCTGGACTCAGTGATCTTTGAAGTCTTTTTCAAACTTGATGATTCTATGAGTTTGTGATTCCTAACTCAGTGAATCTAAGCTTCTTTCACGTTTCCTTAGTATGACTGCCCTAATAATCAGAGTCAGGTTTTACACTCCAGAAAATGTGTAGGTTGTAGATATGCCTGGATTCTACATCAAAGGCAGAGAAAGGGAATATAAATCTAAATGCTTCAAGTACACATACAGGTCTTTTTTCACTTCTACTAAGCTTGTTTCAAAAATTGCATGTTGGTATCATTATGAATTTTTAATTATACTGTGATTTAAAATTGCATTTCATGCAGTTTCACAGTAGCAGAAGTACCTATCCACAATTCTCACCTCTCTTTAGTCTTACTATCCTTCAATTATTCACTAACTGTTATTAAAAATGGTTTATTTCATTCAAGAATCTCAAGAAAAATTCTCCAGAAAAAACAGGAATTACTTTAAAGTTCATCTCAAAGATCCAGCTAGGTCAGAAATAGATGTTGAATAGCTAATGCCTGTTCTACTTAGTTACCCATTAGCCCTTATTCTTTAATAATCCGTCATATAATAGGAATGCACCTTTATATTATCTCTTGCCTTAATTTCCCTTACCTTTGTAAAGCAGTGGCACTGCTTGACCACTTCCCCTCTGAAATCAAGCAAAGGCTGACTCTTGCAAGCACAGAGCAGAACAGCATCAGTCCTGCTGTGCACCATTCTCAGCTGGGAGTCAGAAACAGTGCGAGGAAAATAACCATGTGCAGAGCTCACACCCCTTTGAGCTGCAATGTCGCAACTTAAAACAAGATTTTCCACCTCAAGCCTGTTTCCTGGCAGCATAGGAAAAATACCAGCACAATTAAGCACACTCTCTATTCTGACACATTCCACTGCTGAATACTTAGCATAAAACCACCAAGAAAACAAAACATACTGGAAGGAAAACTCATCCAAGCAGACCCCAATCTCAGCAGAAAGTCAGTCAATATGACCACTGCCTCCAACCTGTAACTGATGCCTGACTGCAGTGTTTGTTATGTTAAACCATCTGGCTGCAGGGAATAATCTCTTCTGAGAGATAGAGAAGGCTGTGAGCTTCTACTTCCTAGTCAGCCTGGTGTTTGCTCCTTCCCAGCTGGAGCACAAGACTCGCCAGAGACCCAGCTGCTACATATCAGACACAGGCTAAGAAGCCAAGTCAAACACTCAGTGGGAGTGGATGAATCCACTGTAATTATTGGCAAACTATTCAGCCTTTCACCTGTGCAGGCTTGAAGTCTGTCAGCAGTTCAAAACTCCTAGGTTCAAGCCTGAGGAATTAAATATTTCTTTTAAGGTTGTAAGTGCCTGAACAGTTATTGAACAGTTTAGTTGTGGTTTAGATTACTCTATGATATTTTCTCTTACAGAGTCTGCAGCACCTAATTTTACTAGCATAAATAGAACCAAGCTGGATGATTTGTTAATTGATAGTCCTTCACATTGTTTCCTTAATGTGACTAATTCTGTCTCTACCTATTTTAACAGTCTCCAGGATTTAACTCTGCATAGTCAGGCAGATATACTAGGTAAATGATTAGAAATGTTTGTGATACCTATAAACCATAATATGCACATTTTTATTCTCTCCATGATGCCATCAGACTTATTGTAATTTCTTATAGTAAACTGATGGGTTTGCAAAGAATTAAATTCCCAAAAATCTGAATCTATAAAGGTGCCTGGCTTCCAAATTTAATTTTAAAAATCCTGTAAAACAGTTTACAGTGTCCCTGTTTCTTCATCCATAAACAATAAACACTGCAACTATTTCCCCAAAGTAGCACTCAAGCACGTAACTTGCTTTGGCTCATTATTTTATTAGATTAAACATTTAAAGCTGACAATAATCTACTGTCAATAATTCCTTAGAAAGTGGAGATTTTATATTATGGTTTGTATTACCAGGACCTCAGTTTCCCAGCCTGAGCCTTCCTGATGTTTATTGCCAAATAGACAGCATCTAAACCTCTAACAAATTCCAACATATATTTCTATCAAAAATTTCTTACAGCTCACGTCTGAGATCCAGTATGGGTTAAGAAAAGAGCTAGAAGAGATTTTTTTATCGTTCTGTTGGCACTTGCAAAATGTAACCCGTGTAAAACATTATATTACCTTTGAAAGAAAACATAGATTATTTCAATTTTTGGCAGCTATTGCAATATCTCAAATGAGAGTTTAGTACCAGAAAAGCTCACAACCATGAGCTCTCAGTTCACACAGTCCTAAAAGGTGTTTGCTACCTACTGAATAAATGCAGATAATGAGATTTGTATAGTATGTACCTTCATCTCCAGTTGCTGGATGCTTTTACCAGCTTTTCTTTTTCTCTGACTGGAAATTAAAAAAAATATTAACATCTTAATCCCACATGAGGGTATAGAACGCATCATGATGATCACATAGTTATGGCACACATGCAAACAAATTAAATAATCCATGACTAAATGCATTGCTGGGTCAACATATCTTAAGGTCAGTAGAGGCCCTCTATGGTACTAGAGATTCACATTTAGAGCCAGGGCCAAGATTTTATCTCCTTTATGTGCCTGTAAAAACTAATGCATGTGTGAAAGGTTGTTTTTCCTACTCTTAAAAAAGGGTTGCTCTTTCTTTCAGAAAAATGTCAAAACCTGAAAGTACACCAAAGTAGAGAAATATGATAAGTAGATAAACATGAGCCAGAGCAGGAGCAGCCTTGCCTTCTAAGGGTGTGTTAGATGTCAACTCAAGTCTAATGTATGGCCAGCTCTTCAATGGGCCAAGTTGATTTCAGAAATGTATATATGTTCTAAATCATGCCTGATGTGGAAGTTTATTTTTTTCAGATTGCTGCCTCATTGTAAGCTCATTTTGTGTATAGTAAAAAGATTATATCACATACATACTGGAAATGATAAGGGAAAAATATGCAGTGTGATATAGATAGTAAAATCTACTATTTTGTGTTGCTTTTATGCATTTGTAAAAGGCAAGAGTGATGCTATTTATATATATTACATATGCATTACATATGTATAAAAGGGTTATAGCTGAACAGCTCTAAACAATATTTCAGAAATGCAGATACAATAAAAAACCTTCATTAAACTTCTAGAAGGAGTTTAAAAGAAGTTTGAAAACTCAGACATAGCAGAACACATTAATCCCAGTTTTCAAAATCATGGCCATGAGTCTCCTGGCAAAGTCTTTCCTACTCCCTAGTCCATACCTGTCACCATACAGACAAACAGTTTCTTGATGATACATTCTGAAGTGCTAAAGCTAGGAATAGATACACTATGCTCTTTTCAAAGCATTATACCAGAGAGTTTCTTCTCAGTTTATACTCATCAGCTCTCCTAGTGGCTTCCATGGAAATTAGTTCAAGTAGGGTGAGTAAAGACCAGGCAACAATTTCAGAATAATTAACAGCTCTCAATACTGAATGACAGCGATACATTATGAACAAAAGGACATGCTCCTTGTCCCTGAGTCCTTCAGTGACTCATGAAATAGAAAATGTTTTGCAAATGAGCAGAGAGCAATGGGTGCAAGCAGAGGAAGAAATATAAAAGAAATATTGTATTAGAAAGCTAGGGACACATTGCAGCATGCCAGCAGCACAGCAAGTGAGGTTATGGTAATTCTGCTTATTTTCTGTTACCAATACCATGCTCTATCAGAACAGGATTTTGCCTTCAAGCTATTCTGCATAAGCAGAAAACATTTCAAGAACTTTGATGTTACTTTTATACCAACCACAGACCAAATCCTAGAGATACTGGAGACACTGAATTCTCAGGGGTCAAGTTACATACCTGCCTTTAACACTTTGCACCCATCTTCATACAGGAAAAAACAGTGATGGCTTCCACTTTTGCAGCCATTTTGCTTCAGGAAAAAAGCATTTAAAAAACCCCTCATGACATGAGTAAAAAAATATGATCGTACATTAGGTCTTAGTTATTTACCAGATTTTTTTAACTTGTCTTTTACTTCCATACCAGGAATCCACTGTGTGCTACAAACCATTTTGTTGACAGTTGCTATATTTAGTAAAACTTGCTTGTGATTCATTATTTATTTTCTTAATCACACTCAGAGATAAATTCAAATGAAGCTCAAAGATTCATCTGAATGGCTGCTGAAATGACATTTCATAGTACAGGGGTGTGTCGAACATGTTTAGATAAATTGGATTCTATGCTATTATAATGCTCTTAAAAAAACGTCTAAGGATATCTATGCAAGATTGTCATCCAACATCATTATCTTCAGAGGAAAAATTAAAGGCCAAGGTATGACAGAGCAAACTGTTTTGCTGCAATATCTAACCCACAAAGGAGTGGCAAGATATTCTAGAACACCAAGTTGTAAGAAGCACCTTATCAGTCAGAATTAGTAAGTGATGGGGAAGTAAGCAACTCCTATGAAGCAAAACAAGCTCTCTATATGCAGTGTTGACAGTGTGGTGTGAAAAGTTAGTGTAATTGTTTTGTCTGTTTTGTCTTTTTCAAGGCTTTTCTGTGTATGAAATATCTGGCTTTAGCCAGTAACTGACTCTCTGTAATAGTATCATGTATGTACAGAGTGGTATCTCATGTTTCTGCAAATAGAAGCCTCTAGAGAAATACAATTCTGTTCATGCTCCCATGTTTATCGTGCTTAAAGGATAAGAATTTTAAAATCTCTGTAAAGGACTGCAGACATTTTTTAACATTCATAGGCCTCAGGTTTATATTATGTTCAATAATTTCTTCAATACCCAGAATAATCTCTGTGTGTGCTCTCCAAACATGCATGTCTGACCTCAGTCATAAAAGTTATATCTTCTGTCATCATAAATATGGATGAGCATATGACTCAGTTCAATCTTTGAACAAATGTCTTCATTATTACTTCCTGCATCTGTGGATGAATCACAGCCCTCACTCTTCCTCTGCATTGGACAATGAAGACTGGGAATAGCATTCAGTGTGGTTAACGGTCTAAGAATAAGGAAAGACTTAACTTTTGCAGAATCATGTCTTTGAAATTTGCTGAATCGTTACTTGAATAGGGCAAGGAAACATGAGCAGTGCATGTGATGGCAGCCTGCAGGCTACAGCATAAAAAATCACAGTATGCATTTTATGCAGATTTCTGTATCTAGGTAGCTTTAATAGTGTTACCAGATATTTACATATGACAAAATAATAGTAATAAATTATGTAATATTTGTCTTTTTAATGTTATTGACATGTCACAACTGTGTGGCTGAAGAAGACAAATTCTTCTTTAGCTACTTCAGTAGCTTCATACTTGAAATTCTTTGTATTTTCCAAATTACTTTGGAAATATTCCAATTGGAAAGTTTTATGGGCAGACTGGGTTTGGTCCAGTCAAACTTCTTCTGAAGTTCAACTGCTATAGCAGAGTATTTTCAGCACTCTATGAACCCAGTCTTTATCAAGATGTTACCCAACAGTAACTGTTTGAGGAGTATTTGTACATGTAATTGTACATGCATATCTAGAATTGTATTTCTGTTATAAACACAAGTCACCAGAACAGTTAAAATGTTTCTAAATACTTCACAGAGAATTGTGCTTTTTGGTATTGGAAATCTATTTCGTGTGATTTTCTTAGTGCTACTCACTGCCTGCTTCCTCCTAGATATCTGTCCTCTGTGTGTGGCACAAGAAAAGTATTTTACTTGAGTTTAAAATGCATCTGTTGGCTGATAATCTCAGTTCCCAGATATATATGGACTAAAGAAGCATTGTCAGGTGAATACTTGTACTGTCAAGACCAGTTCTATACTGCTTCAGATCTCATTTTTCAGATTAAAATAAAAAAATCTATGATTGACATGGACTCATGAATAAACCAACTTTGAAATACTTCGGAAATTGTTCTGTTTATAATCAATGGGAAGTTCAGTTTACAGAGCAATGCTGTTAAATCCAGCTCTCCAAGATCAATATATCACCGTTAATCAGCGCTAGATCATATGCTCCAGAGGATGGAACATATTCCATGTAGCGTAAGATCTGTAGAGTAACGATGAAATTGTAAGCGGATAATATTAACTAGGTGTTTTGGAAAAAAAAAAATTTATATTGTTAAAAGGTGCACAGAGACATTAATCTGCACTAGCTATGGACTCTCGCAATACCTGTTCCATCATCAGAAAAGGGTTTTTTTTTCCAATTATCTCTGATGTCACACACAAAAATTCATTGTCTATCTCCAGACAATTTAATTATGAACATACCTTAATTTTACCAGTCATAATAAGATAAATTGATAATCATAGACTAATCATAATTATTTCTAAATAATTTTCATTTTAATTAAAAATTCATTAAGCTGACATAGATGGGCACTTTTTGTGAAGCACTTTTGCTTAATAATGAAACCAAATCCTTTGATTTTGAGAAAGACTCAGCAGTTATTTCAGAAATTACATTTCCTTGTACTAAGTATGTTGTTATCAAAAATAAATTGTCAACAAAGCAGTAGGTATTAAGAACCTCAAGTAGACATTTACAGAAAAAGTACTTGTGACTTTTCCAGACTAAAATATATATTTGAGAGAGGAGAATGGAAAACAGAAAAAAAAGCTAGATTCTCTTTGGTCATAGTCTATGTTTAAACAGTATCCCTAACATAAGGCCAATCATTAAAGGCACATCATTAAAAATGTTTTTGATATTACATCATGTTATGCTACATTGCATTGCATTGTGTTATGTTACATGCCTACCATGCCCCGCAGAGTAGCATTTATTTGTTTAAGCTTGAGACAAAAGAACATATCAAAAGATACATATGCTTTGTTGGCATAGAAATATTTCTTAATGGAAATGTCTACTCATGTAAAGAGCTGTAGCAGTGAAAAAACTATTACAAAGAGAGCTACTAGCCAAACAAATAATTCAGCAATCAAAACATCTAAACATGTTGAAGTGCAACTCTGATGACTTCTGGAACTAGATAGGAAAATATATGGATAGATTATGTCAGTTTAGAAATTAAATTGCCTGAGAAACTTCTGGAAGGTCTCTAACGAGTGAGAAAGTATTGTGTTCTTTTTTATTTAATTCAAGCAAGCAAAAATAGCTATCTGTAAATGTTTATGGAAAATATTATTACTATTTGCACTGGAGACAGACTGAAAGTACAAGGATCAATTCCGTATTGATATATTCAAATGATGTCTAGTAAATACTCTTTCTTTCAATGGCAATATAATTATTTGCTCCTGTCAAGAACAGTATATCTTTTAATCTTATCATGAAACTTGATCTAAGCATGAGATTATAAATCTGCTTGCATGTGATTTAGGATATAATGTCTTTCATAAATGCACAGAAGGGAAAGTTTAAAGTTGAAGGTAGAAGCCTTCAGAGGAAGTAGATTTTGGGCAGGTAAATGTCTTCTGTTTCTGAGAATTTCTAAAGGTAAAAAGAAATCCTCTAATTTCAAACTGAAAAATCAAAGAAATATTTCAATAAAAATAGTAAAATTAAAGACCCATTTCAATAAGATACTGTTTTAATTAATTTGAATCTCAATGTATAAATTCTGGACAGTTACCACAAAATAGACAATAAACTGTAAATCTTAAAATATTAGCTTCTCTCTAGGTTTTTTGCTTTTAAAATAGATTGGATTTACTTTGAACTTATACTTCAATCACTAATAGCAGAAGTGAAAAACAGTGGTAATTGGGAAATGAAAAGGGATTGAAGACTGAAAAGTTCACAGACAAATGATAGTGCAGATAGTAACTTATCATTTCTCTTTTCCAAATTGTAAATTCTCTCTCTCTTTCAAAAAACACCGTTGCCCGAATAAGACCCTTTGTTTAAAAAGCTGCAGAATGGTTAAGTTTGGGAGGGGCTTCTGGGGGTCTTCTGGTCCAAATTCCTTGCTCAAGCCACCCAGAACCAGCTGCCCAGGACCATGTCCAGAAGCTTTTATAGAATCTCCAGGGATGGAGACTCCACAATCTCTCAACCCAGTGCCAGTGTTCTGTCATCCTCATATGTCATCTACATATAAAAAGTGTTTCTTGAAGTTCCTTGTGTGTTTCAGTGTGTGTCCATTTCCTCTGACCCTGTCACTGAGCACCACTGAAAAGAACCTGGCTCTGTTTTCTGTGAACCTTTCCTTTTGGTATTTCTACACACTGATGAGATTCCTCCAAGCCTTCTCTTCTCCGTGATGAACAGTCCTAATTCTGTCAGCCTTTCCTCATGGATTAGATACGCCAGTAATTTTTTTAGTGGGACTTCACTGGATTCTATCTGATATGTCTCTTTTTTTCTGGAGCACCCAGAACTGGATGCAGTAGTCCAGGCGTGGAGTTATTAATAGCTGTTTCACTTTCACAGTTATAAATGCTCCAGGAGGAGAACATATCTGATAGAAGATTCAGACTTTCTACCATTAACAGCTCATCCAATAGTCACAGATTTGTATCATCCCACCTTTTTCTGTTCAGAAATAGAATGGACATGAAGCACTGGAACAGGAGAGGTGAAGCATCCAGCATTGGGCATGTATGCCAGAGGGGCAATTCCCGAGTGGGTACGCCAGTACTCTCATCACCTGCCTGACCAGCACAGCAAATCTCATGTTTCCCTGTGCTCCTGAGCCTGGCTGACTGCACAACTGGATCTCAAAACATTTTATTGTTGGAAAGGTCACAAAGATATTTTCAGAATCTCTTACATCAACCTGAATAAAATTCAGAAGTATATTGGTGGAAGCAGTTAAGGAGATTAATCCTTTAAAATAGAAAGGTGTAAGTACCTTTGGTTTACTATGGCAAGGAAACAAGGCTTTTCTTCCATGTCAATGAGAAAAATGGAAAAAAGAATTAGAAGAAATGGCAAACTCACAGTAATCAAGATCATTAAATCCAGCCCCTGTTCCTGCTTGCAACCATGCAAAACAATTATTTCAGAAACTTACTTCTTTTTAAGGTTAAATATCTTAGGTTTCTTACACCTGCAAGATAATAGTAGAAGAATATTCAACTTCTTTATCATTAGCTTTAGCTATTGCTTCATGGAAAGAAACCGCTTATAGATTACCTTGACTTAAAGAGCTGTCTCATCCCCAAGCACTCCTACACTACACTTTGTGAATCTAGTTGCTATATAAGTTAGATTTCTGTTCCTCTTATCAACCTAGCAACATCTATTGCAAATTTAACTCATCTTTCTTGATCATCAGAGATCACAATTTATACATGATATTGAAATTAACAGAAATAGACAGGCCTGAAACTGGAATGTCTGGACAAGAAAGTCTGAATAAGGCTCTTAACATACATATAAGAATGGATCAATTATTCTGAATAATCTGAGGCTTTTACAACAAAATGATTGCGTTATTATTTGTTCTCTTTTCAGCTATAGAGAGCATATGAAAAAACTGTGACTAAGACCTATGCAATTACTGAGAGGCAAATTAGATGGCAGATAGGTATCAAAGGAAGATCATGGCGGTAATAAAGCCAGCTTCTATAAGTTTAATAGTGCAGAAGTGCATCACATGATCATAAGAATGGTGAGGACACTGGCACAGGATGGCACAAAGTCTGTCAATAGCTCTTAACGAGCTCAGCACAGGTGCTGTTAAGTTGCATATTGTTACAGTGAAAAAAAAAAAGACAGTTAAAACTATTTAACTTTTTGACATTCAAGCTGTTAAAGATGATTAAATATAATGTCGCAATAGCTATAGGGCATGTAGAGATCATAAAAAGATGAAAGAGACATGGCGAGATAACCCAACAGTGCATCAGCAGTAATGGCAGAACAGTAATAGTCTACACATTCTTCATGCAGCTCCCTTGCTGCTCAAAATCCCCTCTGTCATGGACTAGATTAATGAAACTGAGAAGAACTTTATAAAGGTAGCACTTTGCTGCTAAAAACTGTTAACTATCTAATCTTTCTGTGACACTAATGCTACCTTTTTACACTGTAAATTCTTTCCTAGAAGAATTCTTCATTTTCTGTGTATCTAGAGACCTTGATTGTTATAAATTACTTGAGCTCTCTACCTGGTAATTTTGTTTAATCCTAGCTACTTATTCTTCTGCAAGTTGACACAGAAAACACTACACACAAAACAAAACCAAAAGAAAACCACGTGAAGGAAAATACACACAGGGCTGGATTCTGACAGCTTTTCCCCTTCCATCTAGAATGTTGCAGCCTATTTCTGTGAAATGGCTTCAATTTTCTGAATATCTATTTCTTTCTTAGAATTTAAATGAAAACAGTATGTTCCTGTTGGATTACTGAAAAAGTCTTCCCACCATTTTTTTTAAAACCTTTGTTAGAAAATAACTTGTTCATGAAGTTTATTGGATGGCATATAGGAATGTCATAGATTTCTCAAAAAATTAACCATATAATCTTGAAACATAATTAATTCTATTATGCCATTGTCTTAAACAGGACACATTTCATTAATCTGTTAAAAGCCCTCTAATACTTGCTCAAAATCTATATAGGTTCATAGACTCTACCCTGAGCAGTTTTTTGACAACAGCGAAATTACTAGTTTGAAGGCACTCAAGAATCCAAGTTTTGCAGTACTGGCTATAAACTCTTGTAATATTAAATCTCACTAAATACAGAAGGCTTTTAAGGGATTGACCTTAAGACTAAAAATAGAGAGCCAGAATTGTCTTACATGAAGAACTGAATGTCAGCATTTTGTTTTCACTTAATTCTCTCCTAGAGTCAGCATCCTTTCTACTATTTTTTACTGGAGATCATATCTGATAGAAGATTCTTCATTTCATGTGCTCTGTCCAACCTTCTCTACTCCAATATTTTACTTCCCTATAACAGCCCTGTTTATATACATATTTTCTTAGGGAAGCAAGTATCTTCGTTCTTTGTGAGGACTCAGATGTATTGTACATTACTGCCAACTTCAGCAAGAGATGCAGGAAGAATTGTGATTCATGGACTCTCAAAACCCTGAAGGGATTGCGGTCTTCCCCTAATTTGGCTTTCGCTCCTTGCCACATATTCTTTCCTCCATAATATCATCTTTTTGGAGCATCTAATGGTACTTTCTATGAAAGTGCTTAATTTTGTCAAGAAATGTAAGCCCTACCTTCCACAGTGCTACTAGAGCAAGAGAGACTGCATTGTAGTTTCTGACTTACAACACTATGAAATTCAGCATGATAAACATAAATTACTGAATGTTTCATTCAGAATTAAGATATGATGAATATTTCAGTTTCACAAATACATAGTAAACACATTCTGAAAAAATGTTCTAAGAATTTCTTCTCAAAGGCAAGGGTCACTAAGTTGCAATGGTGTCCTGGTTTAGTGACAGTATTCCCCAACACAATGCCCTCACTGAGACTCCCCTAAACCCAATTCCACTCATTCACTTTCCCCTTTCCTCCCCGCTTCCCGCTCCAGGGATGGAGCTGACAATTTGAGGCACAAAAGTGAAAATCACAGGTTGAGATAACAATTTAATGGAAACAGCAATGAGATAAGAGAATGAACAGCAATAATATTAATAACAGAAGTTATAAGACAAAGGAGTGAATTACACAGAAAGTTAAACAATACTGGACCATTTTGCCCACTGCGCTTTCTCCCCCGAACAAAAATGGGAGAGTCCCTTACAACCAGCCCTGGTAAGTGAGGTGAGATGGTATGGAATAACATGGAGGTGTGTCCATGCCACTCGGCACATCTCACTGCAGCCCAGGGCTCCTGGGCTCAGGTGATCCAGCAGGCTCTGCCTCCCCAGCAGCTCGGAATGCAGGCACACCCCACTGCGCCTGGACACTCTGCTGGACAAATGCGTCTATCCTGGCTGGAACTGCGACAAGTGGGAAACTCACTGAGTTTCGGCCTGCACTTAGGAGTTTTGAGGTTTAGTAGAAACAGCTACATGGCAAGAAAAGCATCCAAGGAATATAACAACGTAGGAACAAGGGAAATGAAAGAGCACTATGATACTTTGCACAATAATGCATTCCATGAACATAAACAGCTGTACAAACTGTAAGTATATTCCTTTGGATAAAATTTCCAAGTAATTTATTTAGCCAGTCTTGTGGAAAAGAAAAAAGCAATTTTAGGAAAATTACAATTTGCGTCTTTTTTTTTTTTCTTTCTTTGTTTCAGAAATGTGTCACTGAGTATCCATTTCTTTACTGTGGCTGAAACAACTGGAGATAGTTCTGAGGAGTGGAAATGTACGAAGGTATTAAAGGAAGACTACAAAGCATCTTGTCAGACAGGCTTCCTGATCGAGTCGTCTCAGCCAATACTCATATAAAGGGTAACTTACTTGGATATCACAGAATTTACTCTAAAGTCAGTGTGTATAAATAGCAAATGTATTTTAGATTCCAGACCTAACTGTGCACTCTCAAACTTGGAGTGGTTATTAATGTTTGGTGTTTTTATGAGAAATTAAGTTTTCCACAAATGTTTATGTGTGTTGTACATGTTTGATTAGGTGAGTTTTACATATCATGGGTGAAATTTCTGGGTAAAAAAAGAATAGCACATCAGCATCATATTTTGGCACCTGAAATCAAAGGCTTTGATTGAAATTTGGCAGGAAATCAAAGTTTTGGTCTTTGTTCCAGATCCTGTAAACTGGCACTCTTTCAGATTTGAGAAAAGAAGTCTTATTCAATAGGTTACTGCAGAATGGATTATAGCTTAGGGTGGGGGTGTAAAGAGTAAAAATATGTTGGGAAAAGCTTAGGTTTTACTTTGCATTTGAATAAAAAGAAAAAAATCTGAGGGGATGTTTTGCAGGAAAAGAAAACCAAACAAAAGTGTGTTTTTGTGGGGTTTTTCCCCTCAAAACCTTCTTTTTTTTTTTTTCTTTTTCTTTTTTTTTCCCCAGCCAGTATTGTTTTGAATTTAGAAAAAATTATTTTTGAAACACAAGTGAGGACAAAGTATACAAGCATGATTTTAAGACAATATTAATCATTATTCATGCGAGTGAAGTGATCATAATTACTTTCAGATTTCGTTACTGCTCCTAAAAATCCATCTTTTGATATGGAAAAAGGCAGGAGATTCATTACTTTTTAGTCTATTCCTAATACTGCAGGAGTGTTTTGGGGTTGCCATAAAATCCTTTCAACTTGCCACGATTAAAATATTACGGAAGGACCATACATAGGTAATTCTGTGTTGAAGGGCGAGATGAGTTGTAGGCTCAAAAACATATACAAAGGTTTTCTTTACTAAATTATGAACAAAACATTTCCCTGCAAGTATTCATACTTTATACTAAGTATACAGGCATTTTTTTCTGAGAAGTTACAAAATAAGCCAATTATATAGTCTGAGTTACTGTAATTTTAAGACATTCAAGCATTATTTGGAATAATTTCTCAGTCCCTACTGATCTTTACAATAGAATAACCCCAGCATTCAAAATGAATGCTTACCCAAAGGCTGTGCTATCACAACATCTCTCTTTCCCTCCTCCTCTCTTCCCTCCACTCTCTCCATCTCTTTGTATTTATATAACAATTACAACTGTTAATCCAGGCTTTATTCTGAGTGAACATATATAGAGGACAAATTGTGAAAAAAATTAAAATTTTGTATCATTTTTCCAGTATTGATCAATAAAACCAGGTCAGGAATTCACAGAGATTCTTTCTTACAAGGACAGCTATTTAAAATCAGTTGGAAACAAAATTATGATTATCAGCTGAGAGTGGAACCTGAACTTCTGGAGTTATGAGTATTTTACATTGGTTCATTTTTGCCTTCTATTCTGTATTTCAAGTAAAAAAAATTATTGTGGAGTAAACCTTCAAATGAACTTTTACCTTAGCAAAAATAATTTCTGGGCTTGCCAAGGTAAAGGTTATCAGTTGCAGAACACAGAGGCTGGCCAGAATTGAACAATAACTATAATACCTTCTGCATGTCACAGGCCATAATGCCACTCTCTTTTGCCTACAGCTCCAAAGTAACCACTTTAGTTACAGTTTACTTTTTAGATTTACATTTTTATTAACTTTTTACATGAAAAAGCTGTGGTTTATTGTCTCTTCTACAAACAATTGAAGCAGTAGGTTGACGAACTAAAGAGATAAACAGAAGCTTATTCCGAGAAGTGAAAGTTTTACTATTGCTGCTGTGCTAAATTTGTTTTATTGCATTTTCATGTTAGAAGGCTATCAATGTGTAGCCATGAGATACTGTCCTGAATTCCAAATAGATATATCAAGTGGAATGAATCTAGATTATGTTTAGAAAGCCAGCCTCTAAGATTGGAAGCACTTTTAGTCTGTGCGTTCAAGAACAATTGTGCATATCACATAAAAAATTCAGAACAGACTGTTACTATTTCATCGGCTGCCACAATAGTAAGGAATTACAGATATTTCACACAGGAGGACCTGCTGCTGTTCTGTGCAAACTGCTGACTGTAGTGAATTCAGTGAATTCTCTGTTTGTTTTGTTAAGAGTGAAAGAATATTTTTTGTGTCACAGTAGCTGTGTATGTGTTCACCTGAGGTGTTGACTAGTTATTACCATGCAAGAGGAAAACTACATTGTTGTTACACAATGGGGCCGGGAGGGGAGTGTGGGGAGTGGGGGTTAGGAGAAATAAATTGCCATGAAACGTGAAGAGCTTGAAGAATATATGTTGCAGCTTCATTTGACAAGGGACATTTGTCAAGCTGTCAATTGTGCTGATTAACCAAACAACCAGTCAGTGTCACTTTTTACCTTTCCTTTTAGTAGAAATTATTATTTTAAGTAGCACGTTTAACTAATTCCTGTTGTTAGAGTTTACATTGAAGCAAATGAAAAGAAGAAACAAACCACCCAACCCAGATATTATTCAAGGTCTGTTTACACACATTCCTCGATGTTATTTTCCTTCAGGATTAAGAACTGCTTCAGCTTGCACTCAAACTGCAACAAGCACACTCAGGCTGGCATACTGCACTATTTAATTGTGAGATAGAGAAACATATAGAAAGGTGGTGTTTTCAAAATGGAAAACAGATAACATAGATGTTATTTACATTATATAATTATGAATCTTATTGCCTCTTCCTATTCATGCCCCATTTGCTGTCATTCCACAGAGAATATAGGTAGGTACTGTATTTTCAGAATTATCAGTTTATTATCAGGCTTAATGTCAAGATAAATAGAGCCTGAGCAAGGAATGTTATACTTCAACTGCTCAATAAATTAATTTTTTTCCCATTAGATTTCAACACACTTATGCAAAAAGTGGCCCTGTATTCCATTACTTGGGCTTCTGTCACTGACCTTGGTGACAAGACTGTGGGACAATTACAATTGCAAGGAGCCAGCAGCTGCCCAGAAGCTTCTACTAACAGCCACCTAACACACACACTGATGCCTGCACTAACTAGTAATCCAAGAAACCACACTCAGTACCACTTTTAAGAATTTTTAATACCTATGTTTAGAGACATAGCAGTGACAGACAATATAGGCCATTTCAGAATGCAAGTCTGAAGTTGTCTTGATAGAGTTCTGAAATTTGTTGACCTCAAAGCCTGTGGATGTTTCTGAGCTAAAGTCAGCATTTCTTTTCATTCTGCGTCTGTGCTGATACACAGGAACATTTCCTGCAGGCTGGGATACCTGCACTGATACAAATTTTATAATCTGTCTGGTGGGTCATCACAATTGTGACAGCTATAATGTGCAGCCACCCTTTGGTAAGCCATGCACCCCTCCAGCAATTACAGCAGTAATGAGAAAAATAAATAGTCACTTTTTAGAAAGTCCCCCAAAGTTTTGACTTCGAGTGTCATTAAGTGGCTTAAAACCAGGAAGATATCTGTAAAATAGAAGCCCCAGGTCGTGAGCACGCAACTTGTGAACAGGCATCTAACTAGTGTTCATTTCAAATGGAGTTAGCTCCTAAAGTATTCTACAAACATCTGGGAAAATTTTAGTTTGTTACTGTTGTGAGTTACTCAAACTATGATAGTTTATGAAGAGTCACTCTTGAGAGGCACATCAGGTCTGTGGATTAGAGAAATGAGAATTAGCACAACTCTAAGCAGCTCAAATTTATCCCATCTCAAACTTATTCAAAGTTGTAAGAATATATTCTCATCCAGCACACTACAGAAGAAATCAATCATATAATTACTTAAAAGCTTATAGCTTTAAGGGGTTTCTCAGCCTCAAGGCCCCTTTGTGTCAGAGGCAACAGAATGTCTTCTAGTAAATATTTAACAAGCACACTACGTGCAGTTTTATTTTTTGTCATGAACAAAGCACAACCTTAATTTCTCAAAAGGAATCATAATTCTCTTGTTTACATTTCTGTCACTCAAAGAAAAAAAAGTTTTGCCTTCCTGCTCTATTTTGTGTTAAGAACAAATTATAATAAATACTATTCCCCATTGATTTTTTGTTCACTTTTTCCTCAATTCTTTCTTGCTTAAAATGCCTGTCAGTACTTTTAACAGTTCCTTGTATCTCCAACAAGACTGGCCTTAGGCTGTAGCTTGACAGAGACACCCAGGATACCTTCGTCACTTCATAGGTGGCAGCTGTCACCATCCCAATACTCCTTTTGCTAGGAAATGTGTGCAGCTACTTGCACTTCCTCTAGCTGTGGTAAAGGCACATAACCAGGATGTCTCAACATGGTACTGTTACATGGTCCAACTTTTTCACAGCTTAGAAATAACATGAAGAGCTGGTCCTGCAGTTATACCAAATTTGGTACTTAAGTTTCTGGTACTTTTTATAAAAATACTGAGTTTTTACTATGCAGTCATTAACACAGGACAAGATACAAAAAGGATGCAAGACACTGTGTTTAAAAACAAAAGGAAAATGCCACTCATACTACCTCATTTTCCTCACAGCCACCCCTACGTGTATATCTGCATTCTTGGAATGACTCACTGTGTCATCAAATTTCACCAAAAAATAGCAAGGATTTCTTGAAGACAATTCAGTCTAGCCACCTACTCCAGCATTAAGAATTGAAAAAATATACATACTAAATTAGAGCAATTTCTCTGAGACAATGATCAATGATGTTCCATGAATGTTTTAAGCAAGGAACCTCTCTGGAAAAAAAAAAAAATGGAAAAAAGAACCATCCTAAATTATTTTTCTGGACTAAAGTAAGGGAGGTAATTTGGAAAAAGGCTATAGCCCTACAGTTTTTCGCACTACTTGTGACACAAGCAAAGCTGGCAATGTTGGGAGATTTGATGTTGCCCTTATAAGTGTTAGATAAGTCTCTATTTGCTCACTCTCCCACCAATGCAATTAACTGTGGGGATTTTAAATAGTGTTCTTTTGGGATTTTAAATAGTGTATAGTTAAAAAGTGTACTTTGGGATACACTTCAAATTTTAAAAGATGACAGGATTAATGATCCTTTGTTCAGAGCTGTTTTGTGGAAGAAAGGTCTTGATATTAAAAATTTCAATACTACCAGTAAATTTATGACTGCTAATGTTTTAACATGAGACATCTTTTTTTCTTTTTAATTGCAGAAGTTCATATTTGTCAACATAAGTCCTAGTGGCAACTCTGTTATTGACAAAAAGAGGGCTTAAGCTCCTTGAGATCCCTTCCACCTCCTGAGGGTCTACCCAAATGACCTTCTTGCCCCTGTTATCCTGTAAAATAAAAACCCTTACTGTTTCAGTTTCTGTTCCACATTCTGATCACTTACTCCTATTTAAATTAAAAACTTTTTAAAATCTTATTTTAATTGAAAACTAAAGCTGAAGCCCAATCCTCTGAGTCCTTCTGAAATGAGATTGGATACACAGGCTCCTGCCTCCGCTGCAGCTCCTCTGCACTCAGGCTCGACATACAGTTACTGTTGCCACTGTTTCTTCATTTAGTAATGCTGAGATATTATTTAACAGCCAATAAAATCCACAATGAAAAATCCATATTTGTCCATCCATGCATTTGGTAAACACAATGACAGACTTGTTGATTTGATACCATGGGACAAGAGTAAAGTCAAAGACTTGCCAGTGGGATGTTTGTACATAACAGATTATACTAATTACCTTGTAGGGACAAATTTAAATTCTAAGTGTTAACTCTTGTTAATCCCAGGTGGGAAAGATAAAACATTTCTATAAAGAAAGAAGCAAGACTAAGTAGGTTGCACAGAGAAGCACTGGATTTTAACACTCATTAAATGTTTACAGATCTGTATCCTCCAGGGCTGTCTACCCCCCTGTAACTGAAATAATTGTTCAGTAGCATCATTCTATGGGTAATGGCTTTCAATAGACACCTGGTGCTTCTGTGGATGTCATTCTGCTGCGATGCCATAGATGCTGTGTGCCGCTGCAAAATCATCCCCTCAGTTTTAATAAAGACCTTAGAAAATCGCCCCACTGTACAGCTTCAGGGCCCCCCTGCCACCCACCAGCCTTTCCAACTCATAATGAGTTATAAACTACATACAGGCTAGAAAAACCCTTATTCCAAAAAGCAAAGGACACTACGACCTGAGCTACCACATATTCTCAATTCCATCAAGCTACTGAGATTTTAAACATAAGCGAGCAGACACGATAGCAGGCAGAATCTCAGGACCAGATCTTTGGCCTTCAGCTATATGGAAGAGTTATTAAACTTACAACAGTTTAGAGCATCTCAAGCTTTGGCTCATTGCCATTTTCAGAGTCAGGAGATGAAAACTAATGCCTTATGGTTTCTGTTTTCTTTCCCCAGACCCTGTGTCTGCCAAAGAGTTGGCTCACCTTAATTTACTGTCTTGATTGTGTTGGCTTTTTCCTTTAGGACTTTAATTGGCTTTGGTCTTGAGACCTTGCAAAGCTCTTTAAAATCTGTTGTATGGGGCCTCATTTTAGGTGTTTGGAAAAAGAAAAAGACTTTTAGTTTGTAGGATCCTGCAGTGGATTGAGCAACTGAATGTGGTTTTCTTTGTAACAGTATTGGCAGAATGGAAAGACGAGAACAAATGAGGGCAGGAAAAAGGAATATTACTAAGTTAAGGAATCAGTAGAAAAGACAGCAGCAAAGTTTTAGCTATAAGAATGAGGAATTTTACATGGTGCATTTATGGACTTGCGATATTATGCATCTATATAGTCCTCATTTACTCTACTCCTTTCAGCTGGCATTGCTTGACCTATGCCTTTCACTTCTCATGCAATCTGTATAATTTCTTTAATTAGATACACTGAGGTCAACGGCTTAGGCTTTTAAAGGATTAGACACTTATATAGATAGTGCTAACAACCGTAGTTGCATTAGGTAAGATTAATCACATTTTCTGAAGAGACACAAGCTTCCTATTTTATGGAACAAGTGAAGTTCAACTGACAGAAGAATAAAACTTCCCAAAAAGCAAATTATTTCATAATTGTTCACTAAGGATTCTTTTTCTTTCTTTAAAGTATGATGCTAGATTGCATTGCAGATGAAATAGCAGACTCCATGGATCTTTCTTAAGTGTTTGATCCTGTATTCCAAACACAAATGAGGACTATTTTAACTAATACTAACTTGTTTCAGTATTTGATCTCTCAAAACTTTATGACTCTTCTTTTTTCATCTGCACTACAGGTAATTAAGGGTTTGAGATCCATTGCCAGAAGTCTATTACTATTTCATTGCCTAAGAGTGTTACACTGGTAGTAATAATTAAAAAGTATAATCATGATATTGAAGCCCATAGATTGTAATTCTACTCATAAACACAGCTGTATAATATGAGTTTTTAAATATATTTACCATAATAATCGGTATTAATAACAATTTTAGTGCATTTAAAGTGGGATTAATGTACATGTTGATTATGTTAGTCATGCTAATTTTTGAAAAAATTGTAAAGGTCACCTAATTTTTCTCCATCGACCTCCCTAAAAATTTCCTTTTGCTAGCGTGTCCTCAGGCACAGCATCGCCAGCTGGTCAAGGGAGGGGATTGTCCCTCTCTGCTCTGCGCTGTTGCAGCCTCACCTTCAGTATTGTGTGCATTTTTGAGCACTGCATTATAAGAAAGATACTAAACTATTCGAGAGTGTCCAAAGACAGGCAACAAAGATGGTGAAGGGCCTTGAGGGACAGCTGTGTGAGGAGCGGCTGAGTTAACTTGGTTTGTTCAGTCTGGAGAGGAGGAAACTGAGGACAGACCTCATCACAGGCTACGACTTCCTCAGGAGGGGAAGAGGAGGGGCAGGCACTGATCTCTTCTCTGTGGTGCCCAGTGACAGGACCCGATGGAAAGGGCTGAAGTTGTGTCAGGGGAGGTTTAGGTTGGATATTAGGAAAAGGTTCCTCACCCAGAGGGTGGTTGGGCACTGGAACAACTCCCCAGGAAGTAGTCACGGCACCAAGCCTGACAGAGCTCAGGAAGTGTTTGGACAATGCTCTCAGGCACCTGGTGTGACTCTTGGGGATGGTCCTGTGCAGAGTCAGGAGTTTGACTTGATGATCTTTTGTGTCCCTTCTAACTCAGCATATTCTGTGATTCTGTGATCATCTGTTAGGTGGTTGCTTACAGCACTGCTCAGATTTTGTTGTTACTTAGTGCTTGCCCTCATGGCTTTCTCAGCTAAAATGTTTGGAATGGATTGATATTATAAAGCATAGGAGAAAAGATCAGTTTATGGATCTGTAGTCTGTACCAGTCAGGATTCCAGTACATACTTTTTCTCCCAAATTTCAAGCACGTTTCCATGAAAATAACGAGGTAATATGCGGCTGGGGTCAACAGCTTATGTCTAAAGGATTATATGTACACACCTTTGAAATGAAAGCCAGATTACATACAAGAGAGAAAATCATACATTTCTTATCTTCAGCAATGGGAAATACATACATTTTGGTGAGTAAGGAAACACTGATTACCCAAACTATCAATTTCTCTTTATTATGAAAAGTTTGAATTCAGAAAAGAAACATATTTTGGTGGAAATGGATGATCCTTTCCAGGAAGTGTTGTAGGGGTAATACATGACCAATACTTGATTCTTACAAGACCAACTTTCCAAAATTTATATGGAAAAGATAAAGCCTTAAACTAGTCTTGTTATGCTTTTTATTGTACCACAATAAATTCAGGAGCAGTGTTAGTAACCAGAGTGGTTTACAGATGTAACAAGTCTCTCACAGGTTTTTTCAAGGGATGCCAATTTTAACTATTCAGGAGGGGTGGCTAGTCTTTCTTTTCACAGGCCTAAGAAGAAAGAGGGAGCATAACCCAGTACCGAGCAGCTATAGCACAGCTGAGCTTTTACAAAGCTAAGCCTTTAAAAATAATAGATATAAATTAATACATGTATGAACACAGCTTTTTCAACTTAATAAAGTAGATTATAAATGTACTGTTTCATTATATATATTAACTACTCTATTTCCATGCCTCACCATCCTTGAAGTAAAAACTGCTGCATTCAGGTTTAACAGAGTCTTCATGGACAAGGTTAGCAGACCAAATACTGCATGCATGATGCAACCTTTATATAAAGCCAAGGCATCATTGTTAGTCTTATTAAAATCTTAACAATCTACATCCATAATTCAAATACTCTAACTTTTACAGCTCACTACCAACAGTAATACAACTAAAACAGAGGTATACAAACTTACTAGTATTTCTTCCCCCTTTTCCGGTGTTAGTGCTGCCTGGGTACTGAAACAGAGGGGAGAAGAGGGCTTGTGTAGTGGGTGAAGTCACGCACTTCACTGGTAAGAGAGAAGCAACAGTATAACTTATTGATATCAAGCAGTAAGTTAGCAAGGTTTGATAGTAACTGCAGCAGTGATTTAACAAGATGCCGTGGCAAGGTACACTTCATTATTTACTGCAGAGGGGACAGGGTCAGACAAAACTGTCAGGGAGATGATCCCGTTGAGTCATCAGGTTCAGAAAGAGCCTCCTTGAGTCTAAACTCCTCAGAGGGAAGTCTGGGTGCAGCTGGATCAAGACTTAGTCCCGGACTTGAACAGCAGTTTTTGTCTAAAGGATTTTATATGCACAATCAGTACTTCATATCATTTACTAAGATTTTAAAGTTGTGCATGCTATCAATCACCAAGAATTTGCTGTGGCAAGAGGTCTCTCGTGCCCTAAGAGTAACCTTGGGAGTCATCCCTGCTCAAGGGGACATCCTGCTGTGCAGCCCACCACCACGCTGGGGAGCTCAGCGGGCCCTGTCTGCTGTTTATGGAGTGAGATGATTGACTTAGAGCCATTTTTGAATACCAGCAAGGCATCTGAGTCACTGCTGCTGACAGCTCTTGGCTACCATGCTACCATCTGTCCCCAAAGTCCAGAGTTACTGGATGGCCACTGGACCAGATGGACCACCACAGCCCCCACAGGTGGTTATGGCTGAGGGTGGGCAGGGGAGGGGGGTGCTACCTAGCCAGGCTGATCTTGTTACACTCAGCTCCCAGCCCCCCTTCCCTTTGGAGCAGCCTGCCCTTGCAGCTAGGTGCAAGAAAAATCCACAAGACTTCATAGTCAGAGGTCTTTGGGACAACTTCTTCATGAGGAAATTGCAGATTCCTCTCCCAGACTGAGCTAATGCTTAACCTACAACTGCAACCTTAACTGAAGAAAGAATGAAACTTAGGTTCCTTTGCTATGCAACTGTACTTCCCGTCTGAGAGTGAGCAAGTTCACAATTTTTCTCCTTCTTTTCTGTTTCCCAGTAAATCTTAGTTATTCTCTCTGAATTAAAATGGTTTCAGTGAGCAAGGCTAAGGGAGTCTTCTAACTTCGTTATTGCAGGAGTTAGAATTGGTATTCAAGATAGGATTGGTAAATTCAGAACCCTTCAGGCAGATGTAAGAGATGACAAGAGAAATATCTAACTACCTTTAGCTGAAATGGGAAGGCATTTCTTCTGCCTCTTGGGGTTAGTCTATTAGATGCTCTTTAAAATATCTATTGGAGTTTGCAGGCATGAAGCCCAAAGCTCTACTTCTACTTATTATATTCCTAGTAAAATGTATTTTAATAAAGTCTGATAATGTTTCAGGCTTACGTAGTCATAGGCATGAACAGGGACAGAATTTCACTGGTTAGGCAATTTTTCATTAAAAAAATACACAGTAATGGGCTTACAGCATGTCCAGGATTAGAAAACAGCTGAAAAGGACTTGCAGACATTTCATATGTGGGTTTACACATTTCTAGAGGAATACAGAATTTAATTATTATCCTTTTATTTCTGATACAATTCAGAGAATTGCAGAGAATGGCTGCTGAGATTTTAGAGAGAGCTGCAGAAAGTAAATTTTTACCTTTAGAATTATTTCAGGGTCTCATGAATTTTCTTGCCAGTACCAACCAATTAAAAAAAAATCAAGTGATATCCCCCAAATCACAAGTTTAAATTAAAATATTCAAACGTGTACCAGAGCATTAACTGTTGTAATGAGAATTCTTTTATTATTTTTCTACTGTCTTCAAACTTTTCTGTGTATTTGTGTTATTCCATAGAGATACCAGGACAAAAACCTACTTTTGGAAAAAGTAACTTAAGTTTTTGACAAGTGTCAAAATTAATAGTGCAAGACTTACGATTTAAAAACCTAGTGAGTTGGAGATATAAAACTGTGTTCATAAAAACTAATCACATTTCTAAAATGCAGGATGTAAAAGTATTTTATGTATTTTTGGTGACTAAGATGAAAGGTAATATTATTAAAATTGCAAGGTCATATTTTAGATAGTTAGAATTTTATTATCGAAGTTGAGGTTTTGTCAATTAAGCACACTCAGTACAACTGCTAGTTACATCATGCATCAAAGCTTCTTATCCAACTTGCTCCTGCTGAAAGACTTCTGGTCCTGCAGGGCATATGCTTCATGCAGCACAAACTAGGTATTTCTGGTAATGGTGGGACAAAGAGGTTTTAAGAAACTAAAGTTTCTTTACAAAAGAAAAATAGGATTTTTCTCTCTCTCCCTATGGCCTTTACGTCCCATGGGAACTCTACAAATCTTGGATAGGTTCAGATGAATTTTGTCTTTGCATAGTAGTATATTATTCCTGCTGCTTTTCCTTTCCCTGCAGCCTATGATCCTGCATATCCAGAGCAGCAGCATTTGGGGTTTTCTCTAACTGGTATCACCAGGGCTCTAAAGGGAAGAGGAATGGCACTGAGGAGCAAGGTGCGCTGAGTTTTGCTGAACACTGACTTGTGTCAGTGCAAAAGGCTAGGCTTGAGGTTTGAGGAGATTACATACAATCTCAAGGCTACCAGGTAGTGAGCTTGAGGAAAGATTGGCAGGCTGAATGAAAGAGGGGATTAAATCAGCTTCTCAGTAAAAGTGAATTGCTACTTTGTGTTGAATAGTTAAGTAATAGAGGAGTGAGAAAGAAGACAAGAAAAAGGTGAGTCCAGAGTTCAAAGATCGTCCAGAGCGAGGGTCTACCTTTCTCTCTACTGATAGAAATACATTGTCTCTGGTAAGTAGAGAATTCAGACTCTTACCAGACATGAATACAGTCAAAATTGGGAAACAAAAGTTGACTTTTCTCACAGGGGAACAATCAAAAGCTCTGTCACAGACAGGTTTCCCATTTTACAAAGGACTGACTTCCTCAGAAGATTAAATAAAGAGAGACTAGAAATTGAAGAGAACTTATCAGATTCCCAGGCAAATACCTCTCATCCTTTCCTGCTCCATACCATGCAATATCCTAGGGGTTCCCTGTGAAAAAGAGCTGCCTGTCCTTTACACTTCTACCAGCCAAATCTTTTTAATGCTCTGTAGAATATTTTTCTGATTATGCTTCTGCCTTTCATAGTGATAACAACACAGTAAACAGAGACCAGGTTTCTATTACCAACTTCACCCACACACTCACAAACACACAAATCTTTTGTGTCAGGATCCTACCATCCTTCAAATACATTGTTAAGCAAACCAAACCAAATTTCAGGGGAGTCTGATGCCTGGAAGTGTCAGGAATTCTGTTTTGGATTTCAAGCAAACCCAAAGCTTTTAACAAGTCTTTGCATGTTAGTCTACCAAGGGGCCTCATTTACAGTATTTTCAAGAATGATTTGCATCTATCATCACTACTATTTTATGCAGCCACGTCAATTGTCTTGAAGACCCCCTACCCAACTAGCAATGAGATCTGCATTTTCATTGTGACTGAAACAGTACAACAATGTGTACCAGCCAACAGCTGTACTGTCCTAACTAATAGGTAACCAGTTTTATCTAACCAAACTTTTGCAGTCCCATTGTGATCAGTTCTGCTCTATTGCTTGGCTACAATTGATCATCCATTTTGTTTATGGAAGCACTGAAGAAAATAGAGCTGCCCAGGCATAATTAAGCAGTGTTCACAGACAGACAGGGATTCTAGGGTAACTTTATGATTGAAATTGCAACAAAATTGAGGAGCAACAAAAGCAGCTGCTCACAGTTCACAACTTTTCAAGCAAGATTTGATACAGAATCTTCAATAAATGTTATATATGTGTATTAAAAAACACAAGGCCACTATATGATCATTTTTAAATGTAATGTTATAAAAGAATTTGTTTTTAAGACTCCTATCAAGCAACATTCTCCACATGTTCTTTCTGAAGAACTGTCTGCCATGAGTGAGTTCAATGCATTGGGCTACACTGGTGTGAAACTCAGTGTTATAATTAACTGTTTGAAAATTACCACTGTGTGTGTATGTTTAGTTGTAATATATTTCTTTGTAAATATGTGTATACACATATAAAAAATAATTATTACAATAAAAATGAGACAGAATCCTTTTATAAATCATATGCTGGAGAAAAGGAGAGTGTGTGACTGACTAAGAAAAAAATAGAAGCTAACCGTACTTTAGTGTTTATTAAAAGTTGTACCTTTTTATTTCCCTCTTCTACTTTACAAAGTAGTCATACTTCTATCTAGAAAAAAAGAAAACAAAATTATCTATGCTTGTTACCTGGGCTAGCCAAAATACGTAACAAACTGAGATCACTGCTGTTCAAAGGAGATTAGGATAATTACAACAAATTTGAAAGCAGGAGTTTTGCTGATAAAATTCTGGATTTTTTTCTTTTAGCCACCTGTCTGTCCTGAATTGGTGTGCACAGTCAAGTTATTAGGGTGGCTCAGTAAGCCATTCTTCTCTTTAATGAAATCTTGCAGCGATGAACATAGAGGATCCAATTATCTTTAACTGAATATATATGTTACATCCAGAAAGAAACAACCATGATGAAAAATAGAAACTTTGCAGAGTGAAGACACCATAGTTACGCAGTGCCAAGAATATCTTTTCCCGTTGATCCCATGATTGTTCCCATTACACATATGCCCTGTGATAGGGTTTTATGTTCACGGACTGGCTGTTCTGATCTGTCACAATGATTAGGGCACCTGGACCCCAGCTGGGAACACAGGATGATAACACAGCAAATGTGTAATTACACTCATGGGTATTTTTTCCCTACAGGATAACTGTTTAAGTAATTGCAGAGGGCAATTTTTTATCAACCTGCCCCTTCCCTTCCTAAAAATTTCCAATTCCTTTTAATGCCTAGGTCACTTACAAACTCCTGTATTGGGTTTCCATGTCAGTTTTTGTAGCAGGGAGACTTGAGGGGTGGGTTCAGCATGAAGCCTTTAGAAGCTTCCCCTGTGTCCAATGAAGCCAATGCCAGACAGCTCCAAGAGAGACCTCTCACTGGCCAAGGCTGGGCCCATCAGCAATAGTGGCAATGCCTCTCTATTAAGATGAGGAAAAAAAGTGGAGCAGAACTGCAGCCAGAAAGGTGAATGAGAATATATGCAGGAAACAGTTCTGCAGACACCAAGGTCAGTGCAGAAGGAGGGAGAGGATGTGCTCCAGGTGCCAGAGGTGAGATTGCCCTGCAGCCTGTGGTGAAGACCATGGGGAGAGAGCTGTGCCCCTGCAGCCCGTAGAGGACCATGTTGGAGCAGGAGGATGCCTGAAAGACGCTGTGACCATGTGGGAACCCAGTGCTGCAGCAGTGTCCAGGCTGGTGGGGGAGAGGAAACAGAGAAAATCAGGAGTAAAGTGGTTCCTGAGAGGAAGGGAGGGATGGGGGAAAGGTATTTTAAAATTTGGGTTTATTTCTCATTATCCTACTCTGATATGCTTGATGATAAATTAAAATAATTTCCTCAAGTGAAGCTTTTGGCCATAATGATAACTTGTGAGTGATGGTTCCCTGTCCTTATCTCAACCCAAGAGCCTTTTGCTGTTTTCTCTCCCCTGTCTAGATGAGGAGAGGACAGACAGAGCATCTTTGGTGAGCACCTGGTGTCCAGCCAGGGTCAACCCACCATACCTCCCCTTACTGTTCTGCTCCAAGCGTTACCTTCACCCTCTCTTCCTGTCCTGCCCATGTATTTTTGCCCAAGTTGTTCTTCTTTTTTTTCCCACCTATACCCTTAGCTTTCACTCCTCACCGCTCACCTTTCACCTAGCAGAGAAAGTCTTATAAACACATCTGGAATTTTCCACCTCATTTTAGTCCCAAACGTGGTGCAAAAATGGTCTCCCAGCAGCAAGCAGTGGGAGTACTGTTTACCTCTTTCTCCTTTTCTTGCTTATTTTTGGCATATGTTTGGTACAGAGGTAATCCTAATTGAATTTAGCATGTCAGAGTACTATGACTCTCCTTTGAGGCACTGAAATTCAGACAAGGGCTTGTTTTCATGAGGGTGGAGAAAGACACCATATGTGATTCAAAATGTGTAGATAATGGATGTTATAAAGTGTCATGACAAAACAGTTCTCAGTTTCATTGCTATTTGATATCTAGTCAAACCAACATTTCCCTGTGGTCCCTGGAAGCAAAAGATTTGTCATTTTGGCAAATGAGGATGATCTGTATGGATGATTTTCCACATAATTTCACCTTTATAGACTTTTACTGTCACCATTGAATGTTTCAGACCAAATGTGTCAGATACTACAGAAAAACAAGCAATGGAAAACATATTCTTCTAAGGCTATGCTAACAAGCAACCTTGAAAGTAATCAATAAATGCTTCTTCATTCACCTTTGGTTTCCCATATGTGTGGAGAATTTCCATGCAGAAGACAGCTTGGGCCATCTGTCCCGATCTTCTCTAATCCTTCATCACTTTGCCACTGATGTGTAGTTTACAGCATTAATTTCATGCCAATAAAAATCTGTAGACCACGCCATAAAGGTTTGTTGTCTGTGTATTGATAGAATGATAGCAATTGGCAGGCCTTAGCATTTTCACTGTAATACTTCTTATTTCTCTCATAAACATGTTCTCTTCATCCACATGTCCCTGTGTAAACTAGGAATCCTGAACAATTCTCTTTACATTGTACTATTCATGAACATGAAAGAATCTGAAACAGTGGGTCTCTTTACCTCCAGTGAAAATGAATTGCCATCAACATCCAGAAGGCCAGGAAAAAAGGCTCCATTTGGAAAGAAAAATATTTTGCTGCTTAGTTAAAAACAACTACTTGTGTTAACACAATAGATGAAATTGTGTTAGTGTAGTTGCACTGTTTTAAAATCTTTCTCTCTCATGGAGAATAGAGATAAGTTGCATTCTTGTGCTTTCTAATCTCATTGTTTTGGTACTGGATGTTCTAGAGTTGTAACCAATCGTTACAGGGGGTGGAAAAACTATCGACCAATAATTATCAGACTGTTAATGGATATATAAAGAAGTTCTTGTAAATAAAGTTTCTCTTTTCGCCATCTTGTGTGCTGCCTGCCTGACTTCCCTGCGAGCTTCCGCAAATCTCCACGAATATCAGAAAATCAGTGCAACATGTTAGAACTACTCCAGAGGAGGTCCACCCAGTTGATCAGAGGGATGAAACACCCCTCCTATGAGAAAAGGCTGAAAGAATTGGGATTTTTCTGCCTGGAAAAGAGAAGCCTTTAAGGTGACCTAACTGTGGCCTTCCAAGACCTGAAGGGATCTTACAGGAAAGATGGGGAAAGGCTATTCACAAGAGCAGGTGTTGACAGGACCAGGGGGAATGGGTTCAAAGTGAAAGACAGTAGGTTTAGATTAGATATTAGGAAAAAATTAGTTATTGTGTTTACTGTGAGGCACTGGACAGGTTGCCCAGGAAAGTTGTGGGTGCCCCATCTCTGGAGGTGTTCAAAGTCAGATTGGGTGGAGTTCCGAACAGTCTGCTGCAGTGAAAGGTGGCCCTGTCCATGCCAGGGGCATTGGAACTAGATGATCATCGACGTCCCTTTCCAACCCAAGCCATTAAAAAAAAGTAGAACTAATGTTCATTTTCACCAGACAACCATTGATCTTCCACAATATTTGATCTTCAGAATAAAAAAGCCTTCATATTTCATTACAAATGCCTTCAAAAATAGAAAAATTAGCTAATAAAAAAGCATATGTTGAAAACTGTTTTCCTGGACAGTATTCTCAAATTCCTACTGATGGAATAAAAAGCCAACTTAATTAATCTTATTTAGTCACTTTTTCACATTTCCACTTTTTTTTTCAGTAATTTTCATTTTCACACATACTAGAAAAAAGTAGGAACAAAGAAAAACAAAAACAAATTATACTTTTTTGCATTGATTAGGAGTTTTTTCTGTTCTTTTAACTGTTTCAGTATTTGTCCAAAAAAGACTCAATGAAATATTATGTAGTAGGGATTGTGTTATTAATTGACACACTGCAAACAAATCATTTAAGTGAGGTTTCACTGGCTATATTGAAAAGAGTCCTCAGAAGTCAACAGCAAAACTTCTGCTGATTTTGATAGAAACAGAACTGATCTCATGCTCAGTGACTTGCATCAGAAAATTATCAAGATTGTACCACAACACTGCTACCTTGTGGCATGACACAGAGCAAAGTCATTATTGCTTTTGTGACATGCCTCTCCCTTCACTAACAGCGATGCCATGTGTCACAAAGTGCTAACACCTCATCTTGCACTTGAAGGTATGATTCCCTTTCCATTGTAAGTCTTTTTATGATAATTAGTGGAAAGCTATGCCTATTTTACTCATTTTATGACCACAAAGTTTTAAAAGAGGGTGCCAGATGACTTTCCCCTTACAATTCCAATTCATAATGTATTAATTCTTAAAGATGTTAATTATCTTGCAAAATGTTGTAATGCTGATGTTAGGAAAATGGATATAGTTTTCCAGTAATGACCTGAACAAGTCTGAAACTAGTTTGTATATCACAGATAAAAATACTCTTCCTTACTCCACTATATTTATGTCTCATTAGTTTATGGACCTAAAGCCCTCCAGGGATTGTCACTCACAAATCCATCTAATGTTTATGAGCTCTAAATTTTGCATTTGGATCTCTAATTTATCCAACAGATATGGAAAATCATATAGATAGAAAACTCCCTAGTGCCTACAAAGCTCTAGGTTTTAATAGTGAGGGCAGAAATAGTATAAGCATAATGTTTAATATAAGCATCATGCTTAGCACATTAGTGGCAAGCTAAGTGTATCACCTAGGAGGAAAGACATTCACTTTATTTCAGGTGAGCAGAATAGTATTCCTCCCAGGACTGTTGGCTTGTGATGACACAGAGCTGGGTATGGTTGTGTGTTAATGCCATCCAGTCCCTGCTGAAGAAGTTTAATGGAACATTGCCAACACAGGCAAGTGAGAATCAGCTATTTTCTGGTAGCTCTGAACTTTGGGGACCAAGGGGGCACTGTCATTCCTCCAGATTTTTACAGGCCACCATACACTATGGACAAATTTTTTATTTGCAAGCCCTATACAAACAGGTTTACCATAAATACACAATAATGGCAGAAGTTGAGCACACATTACTCCAAAATTCAAACCCACACAGAGGACTGAAAATGTTGGAGAGTTATTACTATTCTACTATCTGAAATTTCTATTAAACATACATAAATTTAACCATTCTTTCAGTTTCCTACAGAATAAGACATGGAGCAGTTGACTGATCCTAACACGTGTCTTTCCTACTGATACTGATGATCATATAGCCTCGAAACAACTATTGAGGTATCCATTAAATAAAATATAAAATTGATTTATTCATCCAAAAAGAGAATTATGTCCTAACAGAATGCACACAGCTACACTGTAAAGTTTAGAAAGCTGAACTGGAAATGGAATTTTGCCAAGAGAAAAACTTTAGAAATGGATAAGAAGATAAGGGATAGGTACTTAGTTAGATTCTAAAAAGGCTGATTGTCAGCAGCAGTGTCTTAACAATGAATGCTACATAAAAATTCCTGATAGACACTACAATTCTGAAATTTGGCTAAACTAAAAATACTGTTATACTTAAATCTTCTTGTCCTGGCCAGAGGAATTTAGTGAGATAATCATGTCTCTACCTCATGATTACTTGGGCATTAACTGTGTATAAGATGCTTTTTCATATCAAATAAAAAATGCAAACTAAATGGGAGGATCTTAAAGAAACTATTTAACTGAGTAGTTTTTACTAGAAAGAGTGTATGTGTTACAAAAGTATTCAGTAATATTTAAAGATATTGTCCCATTAAGGTCTCTCTGATTAAGATCATAAGGCTTTATTATTCTCCCTTTACTCACAAAGATACAACTGAGTAGATATTTCCTCGATGATTAAAGCTTTTTGGCTTTTTGGTTTTTTTACAGAGATCAAATTTTTACAGGAATTATTTTATTTACTGAGAAATTATATGCCTGGAATGTATCACTTCTATTCTCAGTTCAGTCCTGTGAACCAGGAGATAGATACTATTGAACATTATTGTTCTGTCTGCTCTGTGTTAAGATGAATTCAAACATAGTAGTGTTGCCTTGATAAATATATTCTAAGTTGAATAACATGTATAATATACACTTCCATACCATAATTCTTTGAACTAACACTGAAGGTAGTGGATTAGGTGTTTTATAAAAGCAGTATTTGCAATAAAATTTGCTGGCAGTAGCAAGCTAACAGCAGATGGGGTTTTATAAAGAGCACATAATGATGATTCATTGCAGTAAGTACATGTGGATCCCTTAGATCTTCTTTCAGTTTAGTTCGTTCTTTGATTTATGCAGTGATTACCTAGATACATAATTATTTGAAAAAGCAAGCAAAAGTGATGTCAGCCATCTGCTAAATTACTAGTAGATATAAGCAAGATTTGTCTTTCAGAAGCAGATTCTTTCCTGCAATGCCACTTACTGATGGGAAATTAAATACTCTGGTTTTCACCTGATATGCTTTCTATTGTTAAGTCAGCAAGTGATCATAGACTGATAAAGTACATTTCAGAAATGTATCAGTGGGGAAGAGAGGAAGACAGTTTATGATTAAAATACTGAATTGAGTTTGAAAATCTGGAACTTCTATTCACAAACTCCTTACATGTCCCTAACCATGCATCTCTCGCTCTGTCTCAGTTGTTCTGACATGGAAATAAGGCTCATACTGCTCCATGTCACAGAAGGACTGTGGAGGAAAAAAACCCCACATAAATAATTGATAGGTAGTTTAACCTTCAATAAATTATACTTTACTGTGTTGATCCCACTCTGTCTCCTGATACAAATAAGTAAATCGGTTCCCTCTAATATACTGCAATTACTTACCAAGAGGGGAACACTGGGCAGAATATTTGAAGGTGTTAGTAAGAGTTTACATGCTCTTTTCATTTTGTATTCAGACCCCCCATTCCTGAGACCTGCCTTTAACTTCTGAAGCAATGAAAAGCTTCGTGTTGAGCCTCAGCTCCATCAGTTCTGCCACACACACTTTTCCAGCCTGCTCCTCATCCCCAGCTGGCCTGCAGGAATAAAAATTAAATTAAAATAAACAGAAAAAATGAATGCCCAGGGAATGTATGATATAAGCAGGGCAGACCTGAGTTTTGACCACCTGAGTGCTGATCAGTTTTCAGTTCAATTACACTGACAGTTGCCCAAAGCATCATACATAACCCCAAAATATCTAATGAAATTGCCTGTAGAAGATAAACTATAACTGGAGGAACAGCAGAAGCTTAGATTGTTTTTCTGAAAGAAGTGGAAGACTCTAAATGTGGAGGTTCTGCAGACTTGTTTTACTTCAACAGATTTGTGCACTGTCTCTGGTGGGGTAATATTCATGGAATCTCTTTCTAGGGTGAAAGAATTCACAACCTTTTTTTTTCCCAGAATAAGCACCACTAAATTATTTCCCTACTAATTTTTTTTTCACAAGCAATTTTAAAAATATTTTGAATTTATTAAACAGATCTCAAAGATTGAGCTTGTTTCATGTGTGAAAATAATGACAAGTATGAATACATTTTTTTCAGATTTTATATACAAGGCAGTAATCAACTTAAATGAAAACAATTTAACTCCTTGTTGGCTTAATAACACTGATGGCACTAGATTTAGAGGAAAAAGGAATCTGCTCCCAAATTACTGCAGTGATATACTTTTCTGTTTCTGATTGACACCATGTATCTCACTCTGTTTATCTCAATGTAGGAGAATATCAATGAATTAAACAAGTCAATCACAGACAAGAGACATCTGAAGACAGACGGAAGACAATCTGAAGACAGAAGGAAGGTTCATTACTGTCAGGGTAATGTGTAAGAAGGAATACATGTATCTGGAGTCAACTGTAATAGTTTTACCTCCATCAGCTCAAAATCTTTACAGATTTCATCCATATAAGATTATAAAGGATACACACTTACATCTAACCCATAACATATTTTTATGAAACATATTTTATCATTTTTTTAAAGAAGTGAGATATGTTTAGAGAAATAATATCCTATTAATAACCAGCATATTACTCAGGACAACAGAAACATCTGTCTGAAACATACAGACCAACAGGTACAGGAATTGTAGATAAAGGTGCATCAGGTTTGAGGTTTTAGCTGCCAGGTTTGAGGGTTTAACTTGTTAGTTTCAATTCGGCAGAAATTCAGACATAAAAATAAATATATGTCTTCTACTGCTATTCTAGCTCAAAAAGCATTTGAAATTAAGCTGAAACCTCATGAAAGGAAGGTTTCATCAAGAAGCAAGTTTGAGAAAGCATATTAAAGTTCTATCTATACCAACAACTACTTTCCAAGTACTCTAGCTACAACTGGTAACATTTCTTTTTGAAGTATACTTTTTTGAAGTATATTTTTTCCTCCTGGCTGATAAACAAGCATGTTGTGATCACACACACCTTCTATTGAATATTTTGCCACAAAAATTATGCCGATATCCCTACTTCAGCTGATCTTTGGCCTCATAATATATCCTTTTATTATAGTGTAATGAGCCCACTTAAGCTGGAAGTCTTGCCAGCTTTACAAGGTTTAATAATCAAGGATCAGCACATAATATCTATACTCTAAATTATTTAGAACTTGATATACCATACCAAATACATTTGATGCTCATAAAATGATGCAATAGAAATAACAATGAAAAACCTCATCCTGCTCACGTGAAAATTTTACAATCTAAATCATATATACCAGGCTAACATATGAAAGACATTACAATATGACACCAGCATATGGCTAAATCATCATGATAATACCAATATTAAAATATTTATGTGTTTATTTTTGCATGAGTCCATTTAAGGAAGAAAAGGAGAAGTTAAACTGAGGTGGGAGGAGAATAAATTATGAAGTTGAAGGCTGTGGGGAGGGGAACTGAAGGCAATGGATGAAAGCAGCATCAGCTGGCATAGGGCACAGAAAATAAGCTAAAGCTGTTAAGAACTCCAAGTGAATCCTTCATAGGGCCCTCAAGGCTATTGCCTCCAGCTGACAGTCCAGTTTCTGCTCAGAAGACTATCAACTGGCCCTAAAGCTCTTAAAACCTCTCGTATGTATCTCCAGATCCATTAACAGCATGATCAAGTGGAGAAAACACTGTCCTGGACTGCAAAGCCCAACAATGAGTTACTGTTCACTGACTGTTTAAAGACCTGGGCAGTCTCACATCTGGTAGGTAAGTTTTAAGGAGAAAATCTGTTCCTATGACTCAATTCACACAGGAAAAAGATATAGAGTTAAATGTTATTACTATATATAAGCAGGCAAAGGGAAAGTCAAAATGGTGCTAAAATTAAAAGGACAAGGCTAATGGAATAAAGCTTCTTAGTGTTCCACATTAGTAAGAAGTTGTTGACCAAGTCTGATTAATTTGCAGAGTAATCTTTCAGGCTCAGCTTCAGAACTCCTCTGCCTCATGGACTGAATGTTAGGCCACATGAGACTAACAAATACAAAGCTCTGCTGCCAGAACATTCAAGTCACTAAAATTCTGAGTCTGACTCAGAAAATAATTAGAATTTAAAATTAAAAAAAAAAAAAAAAAGAAAAAGGTAAACTAGATATTCATGTGGAATTCATGTGGGAATTATCTTCTTTATTTATTATGCAAATATCTAATTTACCT
Organism: Acanthiza pusilla; assembly: GCA_036630365.1. Taxonomy (NCBI): domain Eukaryota; kingdom Metazoa; phylum Chordata; class Aves; order Passeriformes; family Acanthizidae; genus Acanthiza; species Acanthiza pusilla. Next base: position 31,138,373 of record JAXCHO010000164.1, read on the forward strand.
ACAGAAACCCACACTAACTGTATATGTTGATTGATTTTTTATGTACCTGGCAACCACAAGGTCACAGCGAACTCAGTGCAAGGATACAATTTCTTTTCTTCTAGGAATGCAAGCCATCTTCAACACAGAGTTGTGAGACAACATGTATAAAAACAGGGTTCCCCCATTGTCATTAAAGTGTGCATAAATTAATTCCTCTTCCATGGTGAAGAAACTTTTGGAATAGAAGTTCTGTGGAGATAATCTACATCCTGGAACCTTTTTTGCATCAGTTCCCTGCACATGAATGATCCTGCATTAGTGTTTGTGCAATTGCTTGCATTAGCAGAATGTGATTGTGACTTGTGTCACAATCTGTCCTAATAAGAGAAAACAATGACAACATTATTGGAATAGGAGGGACAGATGACCACACGTAAGTCCATGCCCTCTAGTGCCCAAATCTCAGCTGCCCACCCTCAGCCACTGCCCAGACTGAGTGAATGGGTGTAGTTTCTTACAGACCAAACCCAGAACCTTGATGTTTTCAAATTCTCCAGGGGAACTGGGAAGAAAGCATTTCTGTTCTCTAAAACTACTAAGACACCTATAATATTGCTTACAGATTATGTCTATTATACTGCTTTAATCACCACTGTCTTTGAAATACTTCTGCATACACTGAGATTTCATTCTAAGAAGTCTAATTTACAAACCATGAAGTCATAAAGTGTAAAAATGTATCTACAGACAACTAGTAAAAATCAGATTTACCAACAAATGTACGGCATCATTTTTGTAATTAGTGTGCTAATGCAAATACATGTGATTCAGCAACTCTGTAAGTTACAGCAAAATAATTGTTAATGATTCAAAGTCTGCATCACACACAATTATTGTATATTTAAAGTTATATCTTGTAAAGTTTTACTTTGATTTTTTTTCTTTTGTGTGGACTCAACATTGCATTTCCTGATGCGGCATTTCTGTGTGGTAAGCCCATGACAGTCCAGCTGCACACTAATATTTGCGGGAGCATTTCATTCTACCTTTTACTTTGGAAAAAGATCGTAGGATCATAGAATGGCTTGGGTTGGAAGGTGCCTCAAAGATCATCCAGTTCCAAACGTCCTCTCATGGGCAGGGACAACTTTCACTACACCAGGTTGCTCAAGGCCCTATCCAACCTAGTCTTGAGCTATATATAAGATATGCAATGAAGATAAGCATAGCGTACATCAAATCTGATCATCAAATAATAAAGCTGTAAATTGCATAAATATTAAATATATGCCTAATTGTTTTTATCAATTTCTGTCTTGTTTCCAGACTTGGAGAATGCAAAATTTAATTCAAATGAAAATGAATATGATTTAATTCATAAAAATGATTCTCTGAAACTGCAGTGTACACAGAATTTACCTTTTATTCATGCAATAAAACCTACAGAAAGTACTTACAGATTTTGCTTTCAGAGAAATGTCTCTTTGTAGTAATAAACTTTAAAAACTCCTCATTCAGGCTGTTTTATCCGTTTTTAGCAGTAGACCTTTGTATTTACTAATAAAAAAATCCATCAAAAAGTACCATTAGAGCTGATGACAGCTAAACACAGAATAAAAACTTTACATTTAAGTATCTCCGCATGTAATAACACCTTTTTTAAAACTGTCTCTGTACGTGGAAGTGATAAAAATGCTCCCATTTCCTGGTCTCTGTGCTGCATGGTAAGAAACTGATGATTCATTCTTGCTTGCTGCTTTGGACAATTCATGTGCACTGAGCACAATCCATCCTTGCAAATGAATACTGGAGTTTTTATGTCCCTTTCAAACACTGAGCTTTGTGTTCTTCTGAGTAACAATTGCAGCACTCTCACTCTATTGGGCTAATAGAGATGTGGTTTTTTGCTGTACGTAACAGTCGAGCTCAGAAACAGAAATATGAAATTTTAGTTTATGAGGAGATATGTTACAATTTCTGGCAGAAAAGCCAGCAGTAGTAAAAGATGCCATCCTATTTTAAAAAATTATGTGTGTGGTACATAAAAGTCCATTAGAATGTTTGATTCTTCCTTTTTTTCTTTTTACAGATGTAATTTTTATCCAGAAAGTGATCCCCTGAAGAAAAGAGATGGAGATGAACCTAGTGATTCAAGAATGTTTAGGAAATGTCTTGTGCAATGGGAGTAATTCATGTAGATAGGTCCTTAAGGAGAAATCCTTAAAATCATCCATATGTTTAGAAAGACATTATAAACACCTGTTACAAAGTTGATACTTTAGGAATTTTTTTTTAAGGTTACAGCTTCTATTCTTGCAAAAAGAGCTCCATCTCGTTTCCAGTTGCCCCCGATCTGTATTGCCCCATGTTTAGTGTCCATTCTCAGCCAGACTGTGTGAGCAGGGGAATCTCTTTCCGCAGTGGGGAGAGCCTAATCTCTGCAGGAACGGAACATTAGCGCACTGGAGTTTGGTGCTTTCCTCTCTCCATCTCCGTTTGTAACCACAGTCCCAGCTCAGTTAAGCTGTGCAGCATTCTAGATCAATCCCCCTGTGAGTTCAGATATTCCATCTTACATATTTTGAAGCATTCAGCAGGTGAGGTATAGAAGTGAGAAATATGGCATATATTTGTATGGAAGCCATCCTTCAAGAGGAGTCTAAATCCCACCAAGGCCAATAAAAATGAAGAATTTAAGTACGTTGTTTGCCTCAGGTCCTCAAAGTTAAATCATGAGTTCAGTGAAATCTCAGGGAATTTAGCCAAAAATCTGCTCCATCTAAGTAAAAGAAAGGCACCAGATTATATAGTAAAAGATAACCACCTCTGTTTCCAACGCAGCAGCTTTACCTCCTGAAATCAGGCTATATCAGGATTTTTTAACAACTGTTTTTAAGGAGAACATGAAATTAGAAACAAGTTACACAGCTCAAAAATGAGTGGACACGCAGGCATTTTTTCAGCACACTATGATTTTAAACTTTTACTCTCATTAATTCTTGCTCTTTCCAGAAAGCACTAGAGTACACTATCTGTAAAGTAGAAAGAATTTAAAACACTAATTTTTTTTAAATCAAAAGCAACATGGGTAAGACAGACATCTGCCAGGAATAAATTTGCTATAACCAACCTTGATTTGGTGGAGAATGAGGGAAGCCTTGACTGAATCACACCTTGATGTCTGTACTCATTTTGGTTTTTTATGAATTCTATGAAAAATAAAAAAGTGACGCAAACTTCAAGCAACGCCTTGCAGTCACAATACTACTTTACATCTGTAAAGCAGATGTTCTAATATTTGAATTACCATCATAAGACACATTTATTCAATAAAATGTAATAAAAAGTCACCTATAACATAAAAATTTTCCCTGGGAAAACCTGTTTCCATTACTTAAGATATACTACTCTTTAGTGTGTGTATATGAAGGTCTTTATATTCACTGAATGTGAATTTTTTTCTAATTCTGTGGCCAAAATACTTTCAGGGAATTCTAAGCTTGCAAATACATTAACTCTGTTATCTTGAATATTTGCACACAAATACAGGACAAACTTTGAATTTCTTATAAAGGGACATTCTTCTAATTTGCATAGAGAAAGAGTATGGAAGCTGATACTGTAGGCAGCAGTTGCATCACTTATTACGTGTCATGTAGGGAAGAATAAAGATATAGATACATATTAATTACCCCTTGAAATATTTTTAATTATTATTCACTTATAACAAATTACTCACTAGAATGTTCTATTCTGTTTAAACAAGATGGTAATAATGTCACTAATCCTGTCATGCAACGAGTTCCATTACCCAAAACCACAATTAAACACAATTAAAATGGTGGTCCTGTTGGACTGAAAGATCTTGTCTGAAAAGCACTGCTAATGTCAGATTCAGAGATCCTTGTCTAGTCGTGAGGGGTGCTTAGGTGTTGAAGTTAATACCAACCTTTTCAGCCACTCCATTACTGAAGCTAGCCTCTCTGGAAGTTCACATAAAATTGCAGTAAGTGCTCAGAAGCTTTAAATCCATGACCTCATTGAACCCAAGATCTTAGGAAATTGTCTGTGTTCATAGTAACAAATTCTGCCTCTATTCACAGGGAGTAAAGGAGAAAAATCTCACCAGATCTGCTGCATGTGTCAACAACTTTCAACGCAGGTTAAACTGTAAGCAAATCAGCTCTCTGTCTGATTTCAAGCTTTTAATTTCTTCCAGAATTAGCACTAGCCTGAGGGGATTTGACAAAAAGAAAATCAGAAAGCAGTGTCTTATCAAGCAGAAAGGACAGGAAAAGGAAAGTGGGAAGGAGGAAGGAGGAAAAGAGAAAGTGGAAAACTGTTTCCAGCTAGCTCTGTGAATTTTACATTATATCAACAATGTCTAGTATACAAATGCTTTGGGGGAAATACATTTATCAATGTATTTTTAAGGCATGATTTATTCTTTCACACACATCATTTCATGGACTAGGATTGCTTGTCTAATATGGTTTACAAGAAAAAATGTAGTACCTAATATAAACTGAGACAAAATATTTGATCATAAAGATGAAAATATTCTGATATGATAAGAAAGAAAGTAACAAACACCTTAAGTTCCCACTTCCCCACTTACCTTTCTGTCAAAATAGATCTTAAATAGAAAGTATCATTTTACTTTAACTATTCGCATAAACCAAATTGTATGCCAAATGAAAAAAACTGTATTTCTTCTATTACTAAAATACTCAAACATAATTATGTATGAACTATGAAAGAAATGTTTATCAAAATACCTAAAAGGTATAGCTGTTCTGTATTTTAATAGGTAGATTCAGCAATGTAGAGTATAACACAAAATGAAAAAAGAATACAGAATTCATTTGTCAAACTAATTGAAAACTGATCAATGGACAACACAAATAATACCCCTGCATTTTTCCCCCAGGATTTTCCTGCATTATCCTGCAAACTTCTGTGAAACTTGGTAAGATATAAAACAATAGAGTGCCTTAATATTCCTCTGCCAAGGCACTTAAAACTTCAGATCTGTTCATTCCAGTGACCCTGAAACACCCAATACAACTCTGAGTAGGCACAAACTATGCAGACCAGTAGACAAATTGTTGGTACCATTACTTTTTAAGACCACAAAAAATCAAAAAGCAGAGGTCTCTTGGCAGGCATTTACATCACACTGTGAACAACATTTGTAATTTTTCGTAGTTAAATGTGCATTTACAAAGTAATTGCCTAGTTTTAATACACAGAGTATAACTTTTGGTACCTTACAAAAACATAAAAAGCTCAGTGAGGTTTACTATTTGACAAATATCAGCTTTCAACTCCAAGTTCGTTCTGTAGTAGAAAAAAAAAGCTGCAAAAACTGTGTTACACTGTGAAAAATCTTTACTTAAACTGGACTGGAAATTATCTGAACAGTTAAGTGAAATGGCACCAGGAACAACAAACATCTTAATTTCTGAGTAAATGAAATACATACTAAAAATATCCCCAAAGACTAAACAATGTGACTAAAAACATGAACTCAAAAGTATGTCCTTTGACAGTGATATGTTTTCCCAGACCTAATTTAGAATATAATTTTTATTACATTAACATTCTTACTGATTGAAATCAGATACTGCAGAGTACTGCATTGTAGCTAAAGTGATACACTTTATTTTAAAGTTTAAATTAATGGAGCTCTGTTTTTTGTAAGGAAAAATGAGCTTTGTTCAGTTACGCAGTATTTCAGGCTAATCTTCAGAACTACTGATTAAGTAATTGCACTGTAAAAGGTCCCATGTTCTGCTTCTGACTCCAAATGAAATTTTCTTCCTAGAATAAGAGAAAGATTTTCCAAAAGCCTGAAATCTCTCCTAATGATTTTTTCCTTAGAGGTCGCTTGAAAAGTTTTTGACCTTAAAAAGTATCAAAGCCAATATTTTTCTGATTAAAAAAAAAACCAAAAACTGTGCTCTCCAGCACCTTAGCTTTTAGTGGCTTCTGTGTCATGTTAAAAGGCTCTTATGAAAATTCTAATCCATCCAGAACAATAGCATATATAAATCATTTGTAATCTGTTATTTTCTGCCAAAGGATATATTGATTCTACAGAATGATAGCATTTTTCTTTTAAACATGTATCATCTTTCTGGATGCATTTTGCCATGAAGTGTAGATGGTGATTATAGGTAAGCTTAAAAATAGCACATAAAGGACATGGCAAAAAAGCGCCAAACATTAAATTCTGTTGTATGATTTTGAGGATAATGGGGAAAGCTGAAAGCCATAGCTATGTTTATGTTTTCAGTACAGCAAGAGGAAATGGCAGAAAGTCACACAGCGTCACTGGAGATTCAGAATAAAAGTGTCAAAATGGGGAGAAAGGAGCAGAGGAAATAATTTAGAAAAGCACAACAATCTAGGTAACAATCACAGTAAAGTCAGACAACTGTGAACCCCAGTTTCAGATGTTAGAACAGCTGAAAGCAGCTATTGTTGCTTCCATAACAAAGGCGCTTCCATATACAGACCCTTGATGCTTAATGGCGATTATTAGGATGGTAGATGGAGGAAGAGAAAGAGAAAAAAGTTATCAGTCCTCCAGCTATCTGCCCTTTAACAAGCCAGTGGTTCTCCAGTGTGTCGATGAGCAGAATGGCATTGCAGGGACATATTTCAACACAACAGGGTAGTCTCCACAAGAAGAAAAGTAATCGGAAACTGATTTGACTCAACAGAGCAAATCCTTCCCTGATGTTACTTCAAACACTCATATTTTCAGAACAACCTGATACACTAGAAGTGCATGTTCCCTCTCTCAAGTGAACATGGTCTACCTGCAGAAAGAATTTTCAAAGGCTTATCTCAATAATAATGGAGTACAAACCTCATACCAAAAGAGTACAGCTTTGTTTTACCAGGAGAGAATTTCAGATGACTTCCTCTTTCTGGGTGAAAAGAGATGAACAAATTTCAGTTTTGTATAAGATGAGGGCTGGGGAGGAAGGCAAAACAGCTGATTACTTTATAAATGGTATAATGAAGGTAATATGACTTTTCTAACTCAGACCAGAATCTTACTCAACACTAGGCACTAAGTAGAAGTTAAACACTTCTGAACTCATATTTTTACCTGCTAAATTAAAAGCAAAGGTCTAACCATTATATAACAGAAAATAATGGGAAAGGTGTAAAAACCTTAGCAGAACTTACTTTTCAGACACTAAATGTAAGTTACAGTGCTTTGATTTGGGGTGGTCTGAACACAGGATTACACGTGAGCATACACCTTAATGTCAGCTGAAACAGAGACATTATGAAGTGCTATATTTTTACTGGAAGTTAACCCAAGTGCTGTTATTCTGTGTGAGAAACAATCAATCCAAGTGCTGCCAGATACTGCTTATGCTTTGCAATATATCAAAACCCCTTTGGTTTTATTTACAAAACCTAAGCAATGACAAGAAAAGCCAATGCAGTAAACAAAGCGGCACACTTATTACAGGATATTGAACATATGGAACAGACTATAAAGGCATTTCTAGATATTTCCCATGACAAAGGAAAAGGTCTTATTTTATGTATTAGCCCATATTTTTTTAAATATTGAAAATATATATGCCCTTCATTCATTTGTTTATATATTTAAAGAATATCTCTGCTGTGTCTACAAGTATACACATAAATGTAAATACATATAATTTTGTGCATGTAAATATATAAATGCATATGCATATGTGTCTTATCAATTTTATTATATATTCATGTACATCTTAATTTTGAATCATCTGGCTTTTAACACTCTTTTGCTTATTACTTATTCTCCTTAAGTTACTGATATTGTTTCCTAATTTTAAACCTAGTTTAATCTAATCACTTGCGAATGGCAGTGGCTGGAGAATTTGAGAACAGAATAATTTTTCCTTAATGAGCAATCTACTCACAATGAATACAGAGCACATTCAAGAGCATTACATGAGATAAAAGATATATGAAGTGTAGTTTTTTAATGATTGATCAAAGTTTATTTCAAATCATTGACTTGTATCAGGATATTGTTCTGAACAGTAATTATTTAATATAATATTCAGCCCAAAACTGAAAAATACTGGCACGCTCATAGTTACTGCCATATAGGAAATAACTCATAAAATAAACTGTGACCATAAATAAAATGAATACATTAAAAAATCTTGTAGTCGTACACAGGAAAGATTCTAATAGATTTATTGTAAAAATTATTCTGCATACAGTGTACACATCATGTGAGGAAATATATTCAAGCTATTTACAGAAATCAAAGTTCGATTTAGGCTACTGTGATTTTCAAAGGAAAATGTCTTCATTTAAATATATATATGAATAGCAGATTGCAAAACTGAATAATTCAGTCAAGAAATAATATCAAGAGACAATTTCAGAGCTCTCAAAATGTGCTAAATTGCCAGCTGGCTGAGGACTCTTAAAAAACTCCATCCACAAAGCAGCTTTGTTTTTCAACTTAAATAATTTGTTAAAACAAATTTTTTTTTTAAGAAAAAAGACTCTTTAATATATACATATCATGAAAAGATGCTTTACAATACAATATACTTTGAAGAAAACAATCATATTTCAATAATTTTCCAGACAGCAGCAAGGAGATTTACAAATGGGAAAAATAGACATGTAAAATATTTTGCTTCTCTCTTGAACTTTTCTTGTAAAGCACTGAGCATAAAGCTCCTTAAAGTTCTGAAATTCCAAAATTTCAAATCTAAAACATATTTGAGTGACAGTAAGCAAATTCTCACCTTTAACGTTTTCCAGGAATCTGAAAACAGTAGAAACTTATCAAAAAGTATTGCATACTCAGTCTTTACATTTCCATCTTCAATTTGTGCTTACAAAAGAAAAAAGACAAAGGTGACTATGCAAGTGATAAAGAAGGCAAAATCCAACTCACTTCTTGACTGAAAAACAAATGATAAGAACAAGAAAGTCCCTTCCAGCCCTTTGCCACATGTGGGCATGCTCAGGGATTTTAGTTGGAGTTGACAAGTCACCATTTACATTCTCGATCTCATTTCAAGGTGTCACTTGGGGAAGACAGGCTGAGAAGCATTTGTATTTTTTCAAGGTGTGGTATATAAGGCTTCAAACAGCTTCCCCTGTCAAATGTTAAGCTTGCGAACCTTCACCTGGTAGCTATAATGTTATGATGGAATCCTAAAATAAATTTTTCATCTTTCTGTATTTATTTAGAAGTGTTACTAATTTTAATACTAATTCAATGTTCAGAAGCTGTCTTACTAGGAAGAAAAGTTATTTCAAGTTTCTTCCTAGTTATTCTTAATGATTTGTCTCCGATCTTTATCCATTTAGAACTAGCAAGTGAAAGTTATATTTGACAGACTGGTTTTAGGTGTCTGTATTAATTGTTGATCAATTCCCTCCATTATGTATTATTTTCCATCTCTTACTCCAAACATTTCCAGTGTGTATTCAACAGTGAGAACCATGGCTGAACTGTTCACCCTCTGCGGCTTGTGACTGGTCACTTTAGCTGCAGGGATTTGATCTCCTTTCAGAATCACTGAAACCTTTGAGAAAGGAGACTAATGAAAAGGGAATAATTAAAAAATAATAATAATTTTAAAAAAACAACCAAAAAACCAAAACAAAATAACAAAAGACTATTAAAGAAAAGGGAGTAATATTTTTTTTAAAAAATCGAACATGCATGTTTGCACAGGAATATTCTGCTTAAAGATCATTGTTGTTTATATAGGCAACACACAGATCACTGGCACCAAAGGTCACAGAAAGCTCAGTTAGGGTGCTGGACGAGTATTATTTCATTTTTTTCCTACTCTCATACTTCCCCCTAGGTCCTGAGAGAAACTAGACTAAGTGGACTAGTGAGATTCGACTAAGTGGATTTGTGCTTTCACATATACAAATATTTTTATGTTATGTTTCTACCACCACCCATTCTCAAATCTTTGTGTGAGAAAACACCTATGAGATAAAATATCCAAGTATTCCTGCACAGCAAGTAATAAGTGAACACAGTAAAGCTGAAAAACAGTTAAAAATGGATAATTAACAGCATTCAGCAAAATTTTCTATGATTTTAAACAATTCTGTCTACTTCTTTGAATTCAAATTATTGCAGCACAAATTAAATAATGCCATAATATTAACAGCCTGATGGGAGATGAGCAGTAGCCATGGAAGAAGAAGTGGAAATTATACCTATTTCAAATTGTTTAAAATGTTAATTTAATAAGCTAAATAACAGAGTTTCAAGGAGTTTTATATTTTTGTTAGAAAAAATGTTTGTTATTATTGTCTGGGTGGTATTTTGTAGCTTTTGTTTTGATATTAAAGTTATTAAACTTGCCTCTTCTGTTCTCATTACCAGAATATTTTATGGGTAAATCCACTTAAGGAACCTATTGTGCTTTCTGATCAAAGTGGAAAATGAAGCCAGGTTATAATAACCAATTTAATTTTTAATGAGCTGATTGAGACCCAAGGTCATAACAAAGGGCACAAAATAAACAAACAAAAAACCCCAAACAACAACAAAATGTCTAGCACAGAACACTAATTATAACACCCTACACATGACCTGGGCAAAATAATATTTGGCAGAGTGCATCTAAGAACTATCCCAGTTGTATTTTTTATTTTCTTTCAGAACTCTGACTAAGTCTAAGTGAGGTGTAGCATATTAAATAATACAGAAGCACATAAAAATGCATGAGACTTGTTTTCTGAAAAGAACTAAGCAAGGATGTTTATTGAATGTAAATTTCCCAAGTTCAAGTTTAAATGCTACAGCTACAAGCTAAATATTTAACCCTCTAATATCTTTTATAACACCTTAGAAGGTAGTTAACTACTGTCTTGGAGTATAATTCTGCCCAAATGCTGCATGTAACTTCCACTGATGTTCTTGGGATCTGGCCTTTCAGTCTTCAGAAATAATAAACCATAGGTAAGTAGAATCTTTATCCAAACATGGTATCCTTGCTTTCTTTGCAGCTTGTAAATTAAGTAACAAAATTTTATTATGTTTGAATACAGCCTTGTTTAAGATTTTACTTGGTGTATTCTTTGATTTTTACTGATGGACTTTTTTACAGCTTTCTCTACTAGTAGAAATATTTATGCCACTAAGCCCTCTAGTAAGCACTTTATGTCCAAGACACACATCATTTTACCCTGACAAAACTGCTCTATGCATTGCAAGTAATGTCCTTATGAAACACACTCTGTCTCATTAAAGAAATATAAAATTTAAAATTAAATTAGATATACCTTTACTCCTAGCAGACTCTAATAGAGAAGATGCTAATGAGTTCTGCAGGTTCTACAGGTAGTCCATGGATCAAGTCCAGCCCACAGGATGCTTTCATCTGCTTTACTAGCTTTTCTCTAGGGAAGAGAAGCAACTATTTGAGCAGATAATTGCTGCTGGCGCAGCCAAGCACTTCATCATTGTACTGTCAGTGCCTCTGCTCTCCTAGTGGGAAGGGAAAGAAGCAAAGAGGGCAGACAAAACTGCCCCCATTGAAAGAGAAGGAGAAAAGGTACCCCTGCAGAGCTCCAAAATAACTCTTTCTAAATGGCAGCAGCACGAAACCCAGAAGGAGGCACATGCCTATGCCGGTGTCACCTGGCAGAGCCATGAACTGCAACTTTTATGAAAGTCAAAGAGTCTAAAGAAAGAAGTCCAGCACCAGTGGCTGTTGTGGTGACAGTGACCCTGCTTAGAAAGTTTACTCACTTCCTCAAAACAGTTTTTCTTAGTAAAATCTCCTCCCTCCCTCCCTCCCTCCCTCCTTTTCTCCCCATTACTAACAGCATATGCCAACTCACTTCAGTCGAGTTGGACAATAGAAAAAATATAAGAACTGGCTATCTGGTAAAGTATTACTGCAAAGTATCTAGTGTATTTCATCCATCCACAGGTTAAGTTCAGAGGAGGAGAGGTAGACAACCGTTCTATGGCATTAAGAGGCTTCCTATAGACGACAGAACACAATTTGAGGACTAACTTATGTGATTGTATATCAGCTATTTAAATACATACTAATATGAAAAATGTTCAAATGAATGCCACCTTATGTTCCATTTGTACGTTGTATTACCCATTTCAGGTGTGTTGCAGAAGTGAAATCCCACTTGTTAGCTATTCAGGAGCAAGGCATGGCCTTATCTCTCCTGGCAATAGGAACAGCTTGTCATAACAAGTGTATATTCTGAAATTCATCACAGGATGATTTGCTGTTTCTTTGCCTGGTGTTTTCCTCCCATTTTCTTTGAAAAAACTTACTGGTCAGCACCTCTGAGATTTTGTCTATATAGTTTATTATTTCTGCTAAAAATGAGAAGGAAGAAGAGAAGAAAAAGAAGGAGGAGGAGAAGAAAGGGGGAAAAGGAAGGGAAAAGGAAAGAAGAAAGAAGGAAGGCAGATTGATTCTCAGTGAGGATGTTTTGTTTGCAGAAAGAATCTAAAAGAATGAGGAGAGGGAATGGAAATGATAAAAAATATAAGAAGTAAGTTAAGAGAGGGCTTGGAACGCAGTGTCTGGAGATAGCAGCAAGTTAAGCTAAGCATTTAATTTGTTGTTTCAATAGAAAGGATACTGTACAAGAAACGCTGATAGGACATCATTTTAAATATGGTGTACATATGCAGATTATGCATGACTTGCACAGTGCAAGTTTCTTTACTGTATTTTATCTGTGTATTATTATCATAGTGTGTTACTCTACTGCTCCTGGAAGGGATATCCTCAGTAACTCACCAGCAATCGAGTAACAGGACTGCTTCAGTCTCCTTCTAAAGGCGCACAGGGATGGACACATTGCTTCACACCTTTTTGGGGAAAATAATACAGACCAGACAACTCTGATATAAAACATAAATGCATTTGTACTTGCCAAACTGATGTTAGAGAAGCTTTACAATAGCTTTCCACTTGTTTAAAAAAAAAAAAAAACTGTGAGAAAATCATTATTAATCACTTAGTTTTGAACTGTTTAATATATCATTCAACATATATGGGTGATACATATTTTTATTTAAGTTGTGCCAGATATACTCTGATTATTTTGTTTGATCAATCTGAATTAAAATTACATTTTGCTTTATTTTTGGAGACTTCAAAATAATCCCCTTTCAGTTTTTGTTTAGGTAATTGTGGTAAAAAACCCAGACTATTTCCTCGGTCTAAAACTCTAAAAACCAATACACTGCTTGCTGTTATTTTCCCCTTCAATTCCTCTAACTTATCCTGAGCTCTTGTCAATTTTGAGAAACTATACTTCTGTCTTCAAGCGTTTTTGTGGATTTTGGATTGTCAGCTGAAAACACAGACAAAAAACCAGCAGCTGCAGGTAATAAGATTTGATAGTAGCATAAATTACATATAGGACAAGTGTCCAGGACCATATTGGTAATGATGGAAGTAGGTGTCCATTAACATAGAATGTAGTGACAAAATGGCATAAACACACTTTAAATTAACATAAAAATAGCATAAGTCCTGAAAGCACTCTAGAGCAGCATTGAATCTAGAGAAATCAATACCATTTACTAGAGAAAAGAAGCTCCAGCTCAATCTGTATTTGTCAATATCAGCCTGCTCAATGCAGTTTCTGTACCTATGTGATGTATTTCTTGCATAGGTAAAAGACTGACAGCACACAAATCTTTTCACCTGTTATAGCATGTAAGCTCAACAAACTTAATGCCATACTTTGGCAGTAGAAGCGTAGAGTAAAAATATCCTTAGTCACAGTTCTGAGAATGACAGAAATTTGTCATAGACTGAAATTTGTAGTCTCCTGTGCTCAAGATGCCTAGATGACTTGTCAAATTTTTCAGTCAAAAACATTCTTTCTTTTACAAAGTCTTGACATTGAACCAGTACACTCAGTGACTTTGTACAATGCAGGTCTGGAAAAGACATGGTGGGGAATTACATTTGAAAAAGCAACACAAACACCACGTGGTCTTCTCACATTATCTGGAAGCAGGAGGCAATTTCACAGCAATTCAAAGACACCAGCAATATCTATTGCAAATAATCATGATGCAAACTGTGATAATTATTGTGGCATTTCTCTTCTCCAACGCTAAGAAAATATCTAAACTCAGTCACTCAGGTTCTGTTTTGTGCAATCTTTCTTTCCAAAACTTTCAAGTGAAATTATTAAGAAAGTAACACTACACACATGATCCTTTTCAAATAGTATCAGTTTAAATTACAGTCTTTGCTTGCTGACCATTGACCTAACTAAACATCTTGACAGTGTGAATTATAGGGAACTCTTGAAGCTTTTGCAGACCTGTGAATGCCCTGCAAATTTCATTTCTGACTACCGTAAATTTCAGTAATAAGATGATGGTTAGATAGGTGAAAAATGTAAAGATCTCTTTAATATCATAGTTTCCATACTCTTTTACCCCTCCTCTCTGTTGTGCAGATGGAAGCACTCTGTGCCACCGGCAGAGCCATATTTATTCAGTTTCTTACTGACGCAAGTTGTTCAGTGTGCAGACACGTGTGGCTGATTCCTTCATTAGGGAGCTTCTTTTTGCTGATGACAGTGAATTGGTAGCTCGCTCAGTCAATAACATTCAATTTACTATTGATGACTTTCCTTGGGCACGCCATCCCTTTACTTTTTCTGTGAAGGTAAAAGACAATGGAAGCACCAAACCAACCAACACAGTGACACAAGCACACGCACTCACAGTTTTACACTTAGCAAAATTTTCTCAAGCCTATGGTCTGCTTTTCGTGTTTGACGTGATTCAGATACAGACACATTGTGAAAACTGCTCCCACACTGCATAAATCTTAATTTGAAATATCAGAATATTAACTGTGTAGCTTCAATGCCAGCCCCCAGACATGCACTGAGCACTTATTCTCAGAACACTCCAGGGTGTTCATGAGACAGAGCTTGTTCTCCCTGTATGGGAAATTCAGAAATTCAGTTGCTTATGCAATGCTTCTACTATACCTGGAAAACTGAATGAATACATCCTCCAAACAGCACAATCCTTAAATAACAACAAATATCAAACTCATTTCCTGATACCAAAAACTCGGCTGTAACAATGATCAGATAATATGGCCCAGCTCACAGATAGTTCTGATTATATTTTGGTGCCTTCTTCCAAGTTAGTCAAGGCACACTGAACTATCTGTTGCAATGTGGTACAGGTATGCTGTGCAAATCTGATATATACGCAGTTTACAGAGTAGCAGATTCAGTATTTGTGGCTAATTCTGACTGGTTTCTGATGCCTTTCTAAAGTTTCATAATTATGTTTTGCACCACAATGCCACAGCCTTCCCTGTTGCTCAAGAGGAAATGAATGAACTTTTCTGCACTCACTGTGCTGACCAGAGTAAGAGAAGGTATTGGTGGGCTTTCAGGCAGCCTGGACTATAGGCCAGCAGTCCTTCCAAAGGAAAAGAGCTGCACAAAAGTTTGGACTGTCCTCCTCGCTTCTGCTGCAATGTATTCCCTGTGACACCAGTGTGACTTACAGACTGAGTGGAGAGGTTTTTTTGGAACAGCTGGGATAGCCCAAGGGCTCCTAGTGACCATCAGCCAAATGCCCAATCATATGTGAAAGAAGCTTCAGTCATACAAAACACAACACAACGTTCAGTAATTTTCTTGCAGCTTTTCTCTTTGCACAGATCAAACGCTAAGTAATAAACCTTTTTTGCTAAAGTCAACAGAGCTAATGAGCTTTGCTACACCATATGTCCATCAGCTAGGCCGTAACTGCCTCCTGTGTCTCCTGGTATTACTGGCTACAAAGAAAGAAGAACCATTATAATTGTTTAAAAGGTTAAAGATTCCATTTCCTCTGGATTAACTCAGCTAAAATTCACACACATTCTTCTGAGGCATGTGACAAAACTTCCATAATCTAAATTAATGAAGTCACCATTTTCTAAGATTAGACCACTGACACCTCATGATAAATCATTTTTATCCAAGTTTACTTCCTATCTCTTTTCTGAGTGATACAATAATATCCAGGTTTAATGGCTCTCTTCTTTTGTTTTTCTTTTTCTTGTTTTGTTTTGGTTTAAATAAGTTCCCCTTTATTGTATGAGTCATTGCATCAACTTAGTGACTGACTGAAAACCTAATTTTTTCTTTCAAGGAATCACATTTTGTGTGGCAGTGCTTTTAATTATAACTGACCCATTATTTTCAGTGGAATTAGGCCACTTAAGAAAGCACTTTTCCTTTATATAGAAATTTCAGGTGCCTGAAAATTCCTGAACAAAAAGATATAGGTACGTTGAAATTCTGAACATTACTGTTGCTAGATTTAGCATTGTCTATCTCATCCATGCCTATTTATTCAGACTCTCAGATCCAATACTTGCTGCACACTTCTTAAGAGTCATCATATTGTCTTCGAATACTGGTTTGCAGTACTGTTTTACACTACATAGAATAAAATACAGTAAGTGACAGAATTTATATCTTTTACAGCTTTCAGATGTCAGAGAGACTGGAGTTTCCACTTCACAAATAGTCAATACAAGAAGGTGAGGAGCATTTAAGGAGTAGGGCTGCACTCTGCCGAACTGAAGCATTATTCATGCAAAACCATGCAGGAAATCAATACAAAGTCCAGAAAAAGAATTCTTAGCTGCTAGTTTCACATCAGGAAGGAAGCCATTCCATCCTAAAACTTGGGGCTTTTGTCCCCTTTAACTTTATTGAAGACAGCTTCCTTGCATTGGAACATGTAACACACACTTCCTTCTGGAGGACTCTCAGCCAGATTCTCTGAGGATTTTTGAGATTTAATTTAAAGTAACGATTGTCTAAATCTCAGTGAGGCTCTCTTTTTATAGGGTAAGAAGATGCATGTGAGTAAAGAAAATGCAGGTACAATAGGTAGTGTTTGGGAATGTTCTGCTCCTGCCTACAGACATTCAGAGAACAACGTCTTTCTGATTCTTTGATGTTTTCCAGTAAGAAAGAAAGGAAATTAAATTGTCAGTGCAAGGGAGTTTTCAAGCAGAGATGTGACACTTAGGGGGAAAAAAAATTGAACCAATCCCACCACATTAAAAGAAAGCATTAAAAAAATCCTATTAAAACAGAAAACTAGAATCTAATAAAGTCTTTCTTATTATCTGCAAAGCAATGACATCAGGAAACAGACAAGCAATGAAAGAAATATGATCCTTCACACTGTGTTGTAAAGATCTAAGCTGAACAGGAGGTCAACAAATATTTTACTCAAAAGTTATCTGCTTCTAAAATACATGGATATATACTAAGTACTGCACCTTAATAACCTTTTGAATCTAAGCATGTTTGTATAATTTTTGTATAATTTTTTCTTCAAAAGTGACTGCATAATCTCTTTAATACTCTGTATGTGCTCCAAAATTTAAACCATAAAAAGTCTTATTTTCATTATTTTCTATTTTAATCAAACAGTTTTAAAGAATCTCTTTTTTTTAGTCATTAAGAAAAAAATGGGTCACCAAAAACAGAATTTTAAAAATAAAATATTAATTAAATGTTAATAAAAAAAGTTTTCCTAATGACTTCACATGCAGATCTGTGGCTCCACCTAGAGGAGGAGTAAAAAGTAGAGAAGGGAGATTAAAGTGTCTTAAAACCTGTTTTTTCTCCTTAATGTGTGATAGATTGTTCCCTGTTCTGTGAAAGACTAAAGAAATACTCTGACAAACATAAATTGCAGTGGGAAGAAAAAGACATCTTTCCCAGAAATCCTAAGTATAATTTTTAAATTCTTAAATGCTCTTAAAGAATACTTTCTTGTATTTTGTAAATGCTGCAAAATTGGATATAAAATTTTATTTAAAAGTAAATTAAGAAGGTTTTAGTCAATAACACTTTATCTATTGATTTTGATTTTTTATATGACTTTGCCCTTTAGCCACTTTTAAAATGGAAAATGCAATATGTTAAACATATACACTTGTTTTGACATAAAGATAAATTATCTTATTTCTGTAATCTATCTCAGCCTTGGACAGACACAGGGAAATTCCTGGGAGGCAGACACTGGGTCTTTGAGGCAACATGCAACATTCTGAAAGTCAGAACACAAATAACCTTGATATGAGAAATAGTATAATGGTCCCTGCCAATTTGTTAAATTGCATCTCTTTTCAGCTCACATAACTTCATTGGCCTGGGTTAAGCTTGAAGTGGCTCTTCCCTCAAATTTTCATTTCTTTAGCACACTCAGGCAGCTAGTGACAGCTTTGTCTCCTCTTTACAAAAAAACAGAGAGCTGGGTATCAATATATAGATTTAATATGAACCTCTTATTTTTGGTGTCTTGGAGGTGTTAAAAATGTATTTTGAATTGGAAAATAGACAGGATCAATCACCATGTGACAGGTTTTGAAAGGATTCACACTTCTTTATTACCTTCTTGAAAAAACAAAAGGAAGAGTAAAGAAAAGAAGCATATGAGATATGAGGAAAAACAGTTGAAAGATCAGTGTGTAGGACAATGACCAAAAACTACTGAATGTAGTAGCTTGACAATAATTATCTAATTCAAATCAGGTAATGATTTAAAAAAATAATTGCTAAGTGAGATTGTTTCATTATACTCTGCATGATCATTGGCAATAGTACATTGTTTTCAGCATTTCTTTTTTCAGACATTTAAGAGTTAGCTTAACAATATGCAATACAGTACTCAGCACAACAATTCTAAGCTTTTCAATTTTACTTTTTTGTTCTTCTTGTTCATGACAGATTTTTTCAGACTTTGACACAGTGGAAAGGTGTAAAGGACAGAAGGGGATAAAAGCAATTAACTTACTGAAATAAAATAATCAACTTAATACCAAGCAGCAAGGGATTTCTTATGTAGCTGCAGCATTACCTGTACCCGAGTGAGGAACTTCTAAGCTATCTGTTGCTACTGTGCCAAAACAGTGATTGTATTAGAGATGTATCCCAGATGCTTCACGCTCCATGGATGCAAAGCAGTCACATGGAACAGTGTAGAGCCACCGGGACAGACACACGAAATGAGATCTCTCAGAGTTCATATATGAATTCCTGCTCTGATAGCTGTACTAGGTGTAGAACAACTACAGGCATTGTAATTAGTCCTAAATCTGAACCAGCTCTTTTATTTCCATTACTGCCATGATCTCTTTATAATCTTTCTCATTGCACTATATACAGGAATTACCTCAGAGCCTGATCTGCAGAACACAAACCAACAGAAGTACCAGGATACCAAAACCTTTGGCTAGGTGATCTCAAGAGCTGGGAGAACATTTGTAGGGGAAAAGCCTAACAGTGCTGTGGATCTCATGCACATGACACTTCTGCAATGTAAATATTACATATTTGTCTGGCGGCTTTTGCAGTGACACCGCAAAACCTAAATTTGTATTTAGAGACCTGAAGTATTTATTTCCATGTTATTACACTTCTATCCAGTATGACTGTTTTCAGTAGCAATATTATGGCATTAGATCCAGCCAAAAGCTTGGGTACATCTTAATTAATTTTCTGCTTTCATTTCATTGGAAGATTTTTGCAAGAAGAAAAAAATCTAAAAATTGCAAGAACTATAAATATACATGTATAAAAACATTTCTACATCTGTAAAAACATAAACAACCATTTTAGAACACTTTAAATATTCCTCATAGAAAGCTCTTACTATGTGAGTACAGTCATTCCAGCAGAAAAATGGTAGGATACAGCTAGAAAATGTAATTTGTTTAAACAATTTTTGATTTGCATAAGGCAGTATAATTAATTTATGCACAAATAATATACATATTGTCATTTTCTTGCACTTTCTTGTGAACACAGAAAATTATTACCTTGGCCTAAAATTATACATTTCAAGCAATTTATTAATCAATTTAATATATTGTATTTTATACATTATGTTCCTTGATTCTAAAAATTACTGTTTCTTGTAGTCCTTCCAGTTTTAACCATGTCATATGACAAAATCTAAAGTCAAGGAATGAGCATCATTATGTTGATATTTACTAAAATTACTACTAAAAATAATTAGCAGAATTTCTGTTTTCCTCTAACCTTTACTAAAATGTACTTTAATCCCTGCTTTTCTGTACATCAAGCACTGTCTTGCAAATGGAGAACAGCTCAATGAAAAAAACATGTGCCAGGGACTATAAAGAGAATGATGAAAAGGAGATGAAACAGAAATTATGTCTATCACACAAATAAGGAAAAGACATGATATTACTGGCTTACAGGTGTTATTCCCTGCAAACAGACTTCCCTTAAATTCAATTTGCCATTGAAATAGCAAATATCACAAAAGGTTTTAATGTTACAGGCAGATATTTTTTCTTTTAGGTTTTTTTTTTTAAGTCTTCCAAAAAAGCTTTAAAATGTCAGTCCATGGGATCTATGGACAAATGTGGAAGGATTAGATTTGCACACAATCTCTTAATGTACCTCACAAATTTTAGCTAAATTATTCTATATGGAAAATACTACTTAATGCAACTATAGATGAATTTACCACACCTTCACACTTCTCTCTATAGAAAATTCCCAAAGTAGAGATGAATTAACAAAGTAAGTGGAATTTGAAACAAAAATTCATCTGCTGTCTCCTGGAAAAGTCATATTAATAAGAATGTTTCCCAGACAGGTACCCCTCCCTCTCTCAATCTAAGGTAAGTTTAGAAAATTATTGAATTTTTCTCTAAAGAATATTTAAGTAGTATAAATCAATGAATAAATATACTGATCCATAAGTTATAAGCCACAAATATACTATTTTCCTCTGTCATTGACAGTTACAATCTTTCTTTTGTATAATTCAATCCTTCTTCCCTAGAAAGGAGCATAATTTCTGGCAGGTTAAAATGTAAGATGTAAATTAGGAGAACTCCACAGCAGACCATGAAAAAACATATGACCAAAGACATAAACCATTCTTGAAAGTGTAAATAAAGTACAAGGGAAAGTTAAGAAAGGACTGGTGGTATGGCTGGATTTTAAAATACAACGTGGCAAAAAAACAAGTAAAGGCTTTATTTTGTCACTTTTCTCCAGAGGATGGAATCAGTCTTGTACAAATCTTCTGGACATTAGAAGGAAGAAAGTACTGGAACAAACAGATAAATTGAAAGCTGTACTTCATTAGGCCTGGGTACAGTTATTCACAAATTCTGCTGGAGCCTTGGAGTCATCTGGCTGAACTCTGAGCTCTAATGCAGTAGTTAAGAGAAAATGAAAAAGGCTTCAGGGTAGCAAATCTA
This sequence comes from Acanthiza pusilla, assembly GCA_036630365.1. Lineage (NCBI taxonomy): Eukaryota > Metazoa > Chordata > Aves > Passeriformes > Acanthizidae > Acanthiza > Acanthiza pusilla. The sequence goes on from JAXCHO010000164.1 coordinate 31,159,654, forward strand.
CTTATCCTAGGGTAGCTATGACCCCAAAACAATGAATAACAGCAGTCAAAAATGATTGCTTTTTTAAAAGGGTGTGATAGAGGAAAATATTAAAAACCAATTACTAATTTATGCCAAATTTATATACTGAAAGTGTAACAGGAATATCTTCTACTAAGAAGAGCCAAAATATATATTTTAGCATTATATTATGTAAAAATTAAATAAAAATATAATCACAATTTTTTGCTTCCAAAAGTTTTTAACTGTAAAACCTGGGACTGCTAATGAGAGAAGAGGAAAAGTTTTGTCATTGATTAAGCCATGGTTAATTGGAAAGAGACAAAGCACAGACATTTAGAAAATGCAGGGCAAAAGATACCTTGATGGGAGTAAGAAAGAAATACAAATGAAGCAAAGCAAACCATGATTTTACATGTGGCTATTAGGCATCCTTGCTGTTCATTAGTGAGGGTGAGGTATCAGCAGAATAAATAACATCCTTTATGGGGGACTTACTTTGCAACTACCCACTATGGTATTTCTTGCTGATGGAAAATGAGAGTGAAAAAAAATCTTATGTGCATGATCTGATCTAATACTGTATATTTTATTATTACATTATTCAAAAGGAAATTATAATCGTCTAATACAAGTCCTTGCTCTAAAATTTAAAAATGTAATAACTACCTCTCAATTTAAAACTTTAACATATCTATAAAATAATTTAGTATCCATTCTAATGCAATGTTAGAATATTTAGTACCTATTTTAATTTAATATTAGAATATACGGACATAACTGTGACCAGTTTTATACATATGTAAGGTTTAGAATCTTCTAAAATCTTTAAAAAATAGTTAAGGGAATATTAGAAGGTGAAAGAGGAGCATGAGAAGAAAATACTAGGGTTAGATATATCAGTACAAGAAAACTGTGTTACATGCAAATTCGGTGCTAAATAATGTGATTTAGCATGTTGTTCCACAAACCTGACGCCTACAGACATATTTTAAAGCAATTAAAATGGTATATTTAAAAATCACATTGAACAGGGATTCAAGGACAGAAAGAATCAGATGTATCATATGCCCTTGTATTTGCCTCAGACTTAAATCTAAATGTTTTATTTGGTGAAAGCATAGTCTGCAGCTGATTGAAAGATCCCAAGTTTGTTTGGGTACCTGAAGGGGTACAGAATTCATCATTGTTTCTCAAAGTTTGTTCCTACAGTTGGTCTCATAATGAAAAATACATACTATATTTACACTTTAAGGAGTTTTAGTGGCAACCTTCAGAAAGGCTGTGAAGTGTTTCTCCACTAGAAAGAAAATTAGACATTTTCTCCAGTTTCCAAGCACTTAGGGCTCTTTTCTGTAAATTTTCTACTTTTTTGCTTCATTTTATTCTCTGGGCATAAAGAGGTGATACAATTTTCTTTTATCATTTTTATCTATACTATACATGTGAACAATTTAATCTCTATTCTCTTAACCACTACTTATTCCTACATATAACAAATAAAGAGAAAAACCCTTTTAAATGCATTATGGTGTTGTGTGTATGTGTGATAGGGACTTATCTATTTGATGACCTTTTAATTATTTTGAGAATAAATATTTTCAAGGGTACAATCCCAATTTTGAAAGGGTCACTTATGTATCTAATTTCTAAGCATACAACTATTGAGGCAGGTGTACAAAAGCACTTACTTTTATCAGAAAACTTTAACATTCTCAAAGAAAGAATCCGCATTTGTTTGACAAGACTTTATCTTCCAAAAACCTTCTGCTTTGAATTCTAGCAGTAATGCTCTGTACTCAAAGCTTTTGAACTGTTATGTATAGAAACCCACCTCACCATTCTATTAACTTCTCCTTTACAACACGGGTCACGTTGCTTGGGTTTCTTCTTTTTTTTTTTTTTTTCCTTTAAGCTTTAATATTACATTCACTGCTTCCAGGAGTTTCTAGAGTATTCCAAGATTCCCCTAAAATGAATACCATATATGTCTACTTCTGAATTCAGTTCATCTGAATCAGCTGCTTTCAAATATTCATCATAAAAATACTGCTTAATGCTTTCCTTAGAAACTAATTGCTTGGAAAATACTTCACCATCATTACGAAGTACAAGTGCACTCTCCTATTCCTTTCCAGAAACCGAAATGAAATAGATATTGAACACTTTCTTTTTGCTGTCATTACTAGCAATTTAGTTTTCCTAAAAATTTAATGGTGTCATTTATATATATATATATAAGGAGGCACCCTTTTTTTCCCTGCCTAATATATTGCAATATATATGTTATACCCTTAACTAAGCCAGCAGTTGTTCCTTGGTCCCACTTCCACCATTCTTCATAGCTTCTAGTTCATATCAAATTACATTTTCCTGACTACTTTTTACACTGAGATATTATATACGTGTTTTTTCTACCAGGTCTCTTCGTATTGTCACCCAGCAAAGTTGGAGTTTCAGAAGTTGCTTTTCTCAATCATGGTACAATGCCTATTTGGCTGGCTACTGAGCTTCCTCTTCTTTAATTTCCCTTTCAATCACAATCTCATATCTACTTACAGTATAATCTCCAAAGAACACAATTCAGAACATGCTTAACTTCGAGAAATTGGCCTCTTTCAGGAATCAGTTCTCCACATTAATGTTAAGGACCTTCCACTCTTTACCAACAGTAAGTCTGAGCAACTAGAAAGCAATGGTCCAATGGCAACTGCAAACTTCCACCACAGCCCAATAAAGTCCAAAGTGAAATGAGTATCTAGTTATACATCTCCTAAATTTAATTCCCAAATAACAATACCATTTTCCTGAAGAATGAAAGAAGAGAATTTTAAAAACAATTAAAGAAATCATATGTCAAATGAAAGAAAATGAGCACATGCAGAAATATTTGAAGTCTAGGCAGTCCATGACCAAGCAAGGGATTACTAGGATTTGAAAAAATGTGGTTTTGAATATCCCCATTAAAAACATTAGAAAATGTAGTTCTTCTCTGTGGCAACCTAGTTTTTCAGAACTTCACTATATATGTAAGTGCTGTGTATATATACAATTCTGCAAACAGTTCATTTTAGCAGCTATTTGTCTGCATACACTGAAGCAATACAGATCACATGTCTGAAAAACATATTAGTTTCAGATCCAACAGTGCTGAGTGTAAAAAAATGTGTGATTTCATCCCTTTATATGAAGCCAACAGGTACAATAATTTCAGGCAGCTAAACAAAATAAACTAAAATGAAAATTATAACATCTACTTGAAAAGTGGTAGAAATCCAAACATTTTCTTTTCTATTTATAAACGTCAAATATCTATCATTGTATCAAAATTCCAGTTGTGAAATGTATTACTTCAGACAAGTAATTTTAATATTTAAGTTCTGTTTCAGACACCTCTGTTATAGATGAGCTTTCATCTTTAAATTTTGCTTGTTAACATAAGTCCTCACTATTACATTGACAGATAGTTTCCATTGCAACTTCTTGATTTCATAAGTTTATAATCCTTTGAAGCCTTGGCGATGACTTTTTCTAAAAGAGGGGTTTTTTTAGGGCGTAGTTTTGTAAGGCACTCAGTAGGGACATTGCAATTCCAGTATGGGTTGAAGAAGAGGTTCCAAAACCATGTAAGAGCAGGCAGACTGGACCAAATCAAAGACATCTCACTCAATACCACTCCTTGTCAAAAAGCTGTTTGCCATGTAAGGTGAAGTCAGAGCACAGACAAGCATATAATGATTATTTGCTTGAAAACTCAACATCTGGCACTACAAGGGTGAAAACAGAGCTTGGCTCAAAGGCGTTGTCTGTGTTTTTATACCCTTCACTGTATTCCTTCCTAAGAACATTTAAGCATTGTTAAACTGTCAGCATTCATATTATATATATTTGAATATATATATTCAAATTGTAACATATGTCTTTCACTTTTGATTCTTCCCTGTTCCAGAGAATTAGAAAGATTGTTTTCATCTTTTCTTAGATGTTTACATCAATTAATCTTCTGAGGTGCCCTGCTTTACAGGGTGTATATTTACATATATATAGGGTGTCACCCCTCATATGTCGTAGTCAATGACACAGACAGTGGGGTTGAGGGCACCCTCAGCAGGTTTGCTGACAGCACCAAGCTGTGTGGTGCAGCAGACACACTGCAGGAAAGGGATGCCCTCAGGGGGACCTGGACAGGCTCAAGATGTGGGACTGGGCAAACTTCACAAAGTTCAACAAGGTCAAGGGCAAGGTCATGCACATGGGTGTGGGCAATCCCAAGCATGAAAACAGGCTGGGCAGGGAATGGATTGAGAGCAGCCCTGAGGAGAAGGACTTGAGGGTGTTGGTGGACGAGAAGGTTGACATGACCTGGCAAATGTGTGCTTGCAGCCCAGAAAGCCAAACATGTCTTGGGCTGCATCCAAAGCAGCATGGCCAGCAGGATGAAGGAGGGGATTCTGCCCCTCTGCTCTGCTCTCATGTGGCCCCACCTGGAGTGCTGCATCCAGCTCCTTGGGACCCCAAGGTAAGACGTGCACCTGTTGGAGTGAGTCCAGGGGAGGCCACCAAGACAATCAGAGGAATGGAGCACCTCTCCTATGAGGACAGGCTTGAGAGAGTTGGGGTTATTCAGCCTGGAGAAGAGAAGGTTCCAAGGAGACCTTATAGCAGCCTTCCAGTACCTGAAGAGGGCTTGCAAGTAAGAAACAGAGACTTTTCATAAGGGCATATAGTTTTAGGCCAAGAGGGAATGGCTGTAAACAGAAAAAGGACAGGTCTATATTAGACATTAGGATGAAAACCTTTACTGTGAGGATGGTGAGGCACTGGAGCAGGCTGCACAGAGAAGCTGTAGCTGCCTCGTGCCTGAAAGTATTCATGACCAGGTTGGATGGGGCTTTGAGCAACATGGTCTAGTGGAAGGTGTCCCTGCCCATGGCAGGAGCAGGGATAGAACTAAATGGCCTTTAAGGTCCATTCCAACTCAAACCACTCCATGATGCTATGATACCTCTATGATACCTCAAACAGGATCAGCAGAACATTTATAATCCAACACACATCAATTTCAATGTAAGGATTTCAGACATGTTTTGAGCAGTAGGCCACCCATCAACATGCTCATAAACTCTCCAGTTTGGAAACTTTTGTGGTTCCAAAAAACAGCTCTGACATGGGCTGCACTACCCTCGGGACAAATGCCAGAAGATTATGTAAATTACAGTATATTGTTGCAGTGAACTGTATTCAAGCATCCTCAAAATATACAAAAAAGTACTCTTTTCAGCTTCCTTTGTGACATACACAAAAATTTACGAGTGTATCTGGCACAGATAAGAAGCTCTTCCTGGCTGCTGAAGGACACTCATGACACATGGGGCCATACATGAAAGTTCTAGAATTACAGTAATAATAATGGCCCCTGTGATATCCCTGTCTTTCATAGAACAGAATCATAGAATAGATCAAGTTACGAGGGACCCATCAGGATCAAGTCCAACTTTCTGCTCCTTGCAGGATTACCCAAAACTAAACCTTACACTTAGGAGCGTTGCTGGCATGGTTGGTGTTCTGACCACTTCCTGAGTTCCAGTGACAACCATGGTCTCAGCAAAAAACCTTTTCCTAATGTCCAACCTGAACTTCCCCTGGCACAGTTTCATTCCATTTGCTTGTGTCCTATTGCTTGTCAACTGAGAGAGATCAGCAGCTGACCCTCCACTGTCCCCCTGTAGGAACTTGTAGACTGTGATGAGGTCAGAAGTTGAAGATCTCCATAGTCACCAGAACAGAAACAGGCAATTCCCACTACCAAAGGCAGCTGCTCTTTTTTATCTAGAAGCCACTGACCTGACCTGTGGCTATATTTTCCCTTAGAAGAAAGAAGAAGAAACCATTTTAGAATGGTTAGAAGAAACCATTTTGCCCATACCAACAGTGAAAGCAAGAAGTTGTCAGACCCTGAACTCTATTATACAAATACATTCATATCACCTCAGCTTAAAGGTTTAATTCACAGGGAAGCAAATAATCTTATTCCAACAAAGCAGCCCGAGACTACCAACAGTTTCTTAAAAGGCTACAGATTTTCTTTTTTTTATCCAGTTGTTCTGATGTTTTTTCTGTATTACAAACCTGTTTATAGACATCCATTTTATTTAAAATATAAAACATTAGCACACTTCTGATAGGTTTTATGTATTCATCTTTGTTTATATAAACTGGAGAATAGTCCAAAGACTGAATTCTCTAGTAACCCTTGGACAGGGTAAGGTAAATGTCACGCATTGATTATTGGGTCTGAAAAAGGGAGAATTCCTACCTTTTCTCGAGTTCGAAATGCTCACAGTAGTAAAATATTTCAAATTCTGGCTAGCGAAAAAATTAAATCTTTATAAGACTGTAATAATTAGGTTAGATTCCATAACATATTAAATGTTATCTATCCTTAATTTTAACATGCAGTTATGTAGAATTCTTGGGTCTTTGTAATACGCCAGCATGTGATTTTTGACACAATTTTAAAGCTCAGACTGTCCGATATATTCTTGCTAGTTTACTCGCAGCTTTGCCTGACATATTTATAAATTGTGATCAAAAGCATTTCAGCTACCTGAAAAGAAATTGAAAAAGGAGTGGAGACTTGCTTGTTCAGATGTGGAAGAAAAATCCATCTTTTTTGTAAAAAGCCTCCTACACAGATAAAATGGCCGAGGGCAAAAAAATGTTTGTTTTGGAGAAACTCCTTACTGACGAGCTCTCTCCTTTGGTATTTAATCAGGACTTGCTGGAATTTGACTGATTTGAAAATATTAATACATACATTTAATTTTCTGCTGAGATCATCAGATGGATTTCTGAAATACAACATTCTGCATGGGATGTGTATCAGCAGCCACATGCAATGTTAGCAGCTCTTTAAGCCCTTAGAAGTACAATTTTTAAAGTCCAGACCAAAAAACCAGGCCATTATATGAGAAAATAAAGAAAACTATTTTTAAGGTTGTATCCGTGTGTGTGGGTGGCAGTGGGGGCTGCTTTTTTTTTTTTTTTTTTTTTTTAGTCTCAGTTTGAAGCCCTTTAAAACTCCAAAATGCCAAGTGTGAGATCACAGGGATTTAAGTGATGAAAGAAGCCAACGAAGGCAAGTAAACAACACAAGATGAAATTTTAGGAAACATAGCTTTGTCTTTCTTATTCCTTTCTGTTTTTATTCCTTTCTTATGCCTGCTTTTCTTAACTTTAGATATTTATTCCTATCCACCTTACATATTTTTCAGCTATGTTTCCAGAACACAGAATAATATTCTGCTTGCATAATTCTAGTGATCAGTGAATATATTAAGTAGCCACCAAAACTGATTATTAGCTTGACTTAGTCAAATCAAAGTTCTTTTAAGATGTATCCAGCAGCCTAATGAATTAATTTCAATGGTAGCAGATATAATGCGCTAGTATAAGATCAATCTTGGTTATGGGTTTTACATAGTGCTTCCTTTTCTTAGAAACTACATAAAAATAAAAGAACCTTGGTTTACTCATGATGAAATTGTTTTTTAAGACCTGCGAAACAGTTGAAACTTCACACAGTGCATTACAGTGTAAGTATCAGACTACATTTAACTGACATCACTCAGTGTCTTCTCACTGATGCGCACAACTGTCGTCATAGGCCCATCATTAGTAAAAGAGTATCTTCATTAACCTCCCGTATTTTGAAAATGTAGTAGCTTATTCCAGTCAAAAACACTCAGTCCTCTTCTGAACAAATACTTGCTGGACACAGTGTTTACAGATTAAAATAACAGGCAGTCAACTTTTTAACTATTGCTCACTAAATGCTACCTAAAGTTGGTGGAATTCTTTCAGGCATGGAACACATCTGTCATTTGCATCTCATTGACCTTGAAGCTTACTGGTTAGAGATGAAACTTCATCTATTCAAAGCAACTTGTTTAAAATATTCAAACAGATTTTTTTAAAGTGCATTTCACTTTTTAATTTCCTACTGTTCTTCTTCCATTGAGAAAGCACTGTCTGAACCCAAAGGGATTTCCACATCTAGCTTTCATGCTTTTTGTTGCTACATGGCAGTGACCGCTAGATTGGCAAATAGAATAATTGCCTTTGAGAGATTTCTTTAAGGATGTTAAGAGCATGAACCTCGTTCTTTTTAAGTAGCTTCTTAAATAAATGCTTCAAAACAAAATCAACTATTGATCCAATTCTTTGAATAAAAAGTTCTCTCCATTTGACAATAGGATTTACTACTGAAGACAAAATGTACATTAATCTTTCTAGTTTATTGTCTTCAGTTGACAAAGGTAGAATTACAGAGTTGCAGCACAAAGAAAGATTTGTACCTTCTGTTTGAAATGACGAATCTACATAAATTCATTGACTGACTTAGGATAAAAGCAATCGTTACATCTATCTCCATGTCTTGTCACCTGAACAGAAATAGGGGTAGAATTTATGCTTTATTTCCTAGTAATATTATTGAATAACTGTTTTTTTTTCTGAGCACACTTTTTATTTCTTTGTTTATTGTAGTGATGGTTTGGGTTTTGTTCCTTTTTTTTTTTTTTTTTTTTTCCCCTGGAAGTGAAAAAGAACATCCAGAATGTCTATTTACTGCCAGGGAAGCAGGGTGGCAATTTTAGCCAGCAAAAAACAACCAACCAACCTACCAGATAACAGACACACACACACACACACACCCATCCCAAACATTTTGAAGAGTTTGTATGAACTTCACAGATTTTACACTTCTCTCCTCTACCACTGGGATATCTAATTCCAACCCTAATTTCTAAAGGGAGAGGGATGGAAGAGAAGGCAAGAATGTCAATATTCTGTCTGTCACGTGTGTGTGTAGCGGTATAAAAACAGCCACTGTGGGACAGTAACATATTTTCCACTGTCAGCTGCAACGAGAAACTGAGCTAGGACGGATACTGCAGGAGCAGTGAAAGGAAACCCTCATGGAGTCTTACCTCCGCAGCTTTTAACTTACATTCCTTACGATAACCATAGCGGTGTACTTGGCCCTAAGGAACGGACAGGTGAGACCTACTGTGTTACTCGAGTTGCACGTGGATTTAGGGGACAGGGGAGAAAAAGGGCAACAAACCTACAAACAAAGGTTCACATCTGATAAGACAGAGGCAAAATAAAGCTTGCGCTGCACTGATCACGCATAAGCTCGAGCAAAACGGAAAAGCGCTGCACGCAAAGCACACTGCGGCTAGCGAGCCCTAGGGTCTCCTTGAGAGCAAGCTCCGTGCAGCGTTACGGGAGACACACGAACGTAACCACACATATAGAGGCACCTACACCCCCGGGTGTGCCAGTATGCGCACACCGCCAGCGCGGCATCCCCTCCTGCGCCCCCGTTCTCGCCCGGGGCTGCCGGGCGCACGTTCCCGGCGCCGCCGCTGCCGCACCGCGGCCGAGCCGCTCCCGCCGCACCGCGGCCGCCGGGGCTCCCCACGGGCGAGGGCCGCAAAACAGCGCCGTGGGGTCCCCCGGCTCCTGGCGGCAGCCGCCCGGTACTTGCTGGCCACCCTTTTCCCCGGCTCCGGGCACCAATCATTCCTTGCCCGGCCGACCTGTCCCTGCGGTGACCAGCGGCAAGGCGGGGATCACCCTGTCGCCCCCGCTGCCCGGTGCGGAGGACGGGGCGCCCGGGAGCACCTCCCGCCCGCTCCCCGCTATAGCCCGGCAGCGGTGCGGCGGCTGCCCCGCTCCCGCCCGCCTCCGCTCCCGCCTCCCCGCGGCGCGCCCGCCCCTCGCCCGGCACCCGGCGCTGCCGCCGGCCGCAGAGCAGCCCGGCCGCGCCGTGCGACGCGCTGGGACCGGGGCTGTCTGCGCCGCGTGAGCGAGGGGAGGGAAGGCCGGGGAGGGGGGAGGGAGAGGGGAAGTGAGAGGGAAGGGGGGGTGCGTGGAAGGGGAGGAGGGAGGGAGGGGGGAGAAATCAAATAAATAAATAACCTCCGCACCAATAAGAGAGGCAGCGGCTGCCGAGAAGGCTGGGATCGGATGGGAGAGGTCCTTCTTGGGCTCTATTTGTTTGTTTGTGACTGGAGCTGCAAAGTTCAGAGCCAAACGTGTTGCTTTCCGGTGGCGGCGACCGCCCCGCTTCACCTGCTCCGCTGCCGGGTGCCTGCCCGGGGCGACCCCGCGACTCTGCGGGCCCTCTGCCCGGCATCCTGCCCCCCGCCGGGGCCGAAGGACGGCAGAGGAGCGCGGAGCCGTGTCTCTCGCCCGCCGCCTTCCCCTCCGCGCCTGCCGGAGGGCAACGGACAGGTGAGTGCTTCTTTGCCGCACTTCTGCCCAGCCCGGCGCGGAGGGTGCCTCCGCTCCGTAGTCACCTGTCACTGCAGGAGCTGCTCATTTATCAAACTTTGCCTCCTGTCGGCTCCCGCACCCCCTGTCTTGCCTTTTGCGGGAGGGCGAGCGCTCGGGGTTAATTGGTTTTGCTCAGAGGGAAGCCGGGGGGGGCGGGAAAGGGGGATCCCGCTCTGCAGAGCACAGCTCAGCCTTGTCGGGAAAGGGAGCTTGTCCGAGCCGCTCGCCTCGGCTGCCGCTCGGGGCCGCAGCCCGGAGCCCCTCTCCCCACGCGAGTTCTCGGTGCGGGCGGCCGGCGGAGCGAAGTTGCTTTTTGCCCTGCAGGGAGCCCGCGGGGCCCGTGCAACAGGCAGCGTCCTGCGGAGGGCAGGCGGAGGGGCGCCTCGCCCGCCGGCGTGGGGCTCCCGGCGGCCGCGAGCAGACCTGTGCCCCTTTAGGTAATTCCGCTTTGTTTCCAGCACCTCCAGGGGTTTGCCTTGCGGGGAGCCTGTGCCATGCTGCGGCTGGTGAGCGCCCGGCAGCAGCTCCCGGAGGCACGCATCCTCGTAGGAAGGAGAGAAAGTTGCCGGTGCTCAGGACGGACGGACACGGTGCTTGCACCGGGCCGCGCGGAAGATGCGCGGTGGGGCGCCGGGCGGCTTTGCCCGCCCCGCGGTGGCAGCGCCCCGGGGAAGGCAGGCAGCGAGCGAGCGGGTGCTGCGGGGAGCGGGTGCCCGGCAGGTGGAGCCGTGGGGAGCGGCGGCGGTGCTGGCTTGTCTCGGCTAAGGCGCTGTGGCGAGCGGAGCCCGTCGGCGCGGTGCTGGCGGCCCGGCAGCCCCGGACCCGCAGCACCGCGGGCGGAGCGGGTCCGTCAGGGGGATGCGGGCAGCGCCGGGCGGTGCGCGCCTGCCTGCGGGGGCTGCAGGTGCGCACGGTGCTCTGCGGTGCTAGCCTTACCCCTGGTCACACGCGTATTTTTCCTACCACTGATCGTCGTTCTGTTTGTCATTGTGCATTGGGAAATGATCACATTCTAGGGGTAGTCTGTCTTAATTATCACAGAATGTATAAAAGCGTAATTGCTAAAATTATTCAATAGTGGTTAACAATTAAAAGATTATCCCCGTACTCTGCAGCTAGCAAGGAACAGACTGTACTAATTGGATAGTTAATTACATTTAAATGGGCAGGTTTTCTTAAAATAGGAAGCTCCACTCTTCCAGGGAGCTGAACAGTGTGTTAGAATGTTTAATAATGTGATGGCTACTCTTCTGAAAGAGCTTTAGGTGTTAGCTTGGCCAGCAGCACTGGGACAGCCTTTGCCCAGTTTTAGACCTTTGGGTAAGAGAAGGTGGGATTTTCATCACTTTTCCTGTAATAGGTAAATATAGCTAAATGGTTTAGAAATATGTGTGAATCAAATCGAAGGGGTGGCAATATTTTACATATTGTCCAGTGAAATCTTCTTCCATCTTCAATTGACGTCATTTGACAGAATTGATAATTGAACTTGAATTTTATGCTACTAGCCACTTAATATTTGAATTTTATGTCTCTTTATGCCACTTACACTGATTGGAAATGATTGCTGTTTAATATTGTGGAGACTGGCTATGGGATGGTGTAGCAACACTTCTCTTGTCATTCTTTAATAACTAAACAGCTAAGGTAGTATTTTTTTTTTTTTTTTGTAACAACAACATTCCAAGTTAAACAGTGTACTTCAGTAATGAATTGATAAATAAATAAACTGTGCAGTTAAACTGTATTTTCAAATCTCTTGGTTCTCCACATTTCTCATATTTCTTGCACAACTTGAAAATGTTCTATGACAAATTCACACAATGATTGCCTAAACTTGTTGCATTTTGTTGTAAAAGTTTTCTTAATGTAATAAAGTTGGCATAACAAGAAGCAACACAATGCAATCTTACATTTGCGGTATTTTTTTTCCAGAGACACAATGTTTTCCATTATCTTAATCAAAGACATATACTTAAGGAAAGTGCCAGAAGTTGAATTTAATAAGAGATTAACTTCACAAATTAAAAAGGATATGCTATATTAAGAACTACTGTAGAGAATAGCACATAATTAAAATTGTAAATTATGTCTGGACTTTGATATACCCATGCTTTATTCAGTCAATCTTCAGTTCTGTCACCATAGTTTTGTGCTCCTTTGAGGTATAAAAACGCATAAATAAACTCCTGAAATGCTAGTCTAAATACTGAAAGGGCTTGTAGTGGGTGTCATGTAGTCGGTGAAAATGGTGAGCTTCACAAAAGTTATATTCATAATCGTGAAACTAATTTATTTTCTTCTTGTGTTGGGTGATATAGCTGTCACTTAGAAATCTTTTTGTGTTGCATCCCTTGCTCTTTTTACTGTTATAGATACAATTTTCAAACACTTCCTTTATTCTTTCGTACCAAAGTATTCAAATATTTCTTATGAGCGTTGCTGCTGACTTCTGAACCTGAATTCCAGTCTATGCTGTCCAAATGAGTGCTTCTAAAAAATCAGAACAATGGAACTTCTCGGTTTTTCCTCAGTTCCTGTAAAAATGTTAGTCTAAATGAAGATGATGTTTAACGTTAGGATTGGATTTCCTCCAGAACAAAGTATGACTTTCCACACAGCTGATAAATAGATAGGTGAATGTGTTATCAGAGATTTACAAAACACTGATGTCTTGACATATGGATTTGTTGTGTGTCTTTAATAAAACATGGAGTGTGAGAAAATGCTGTAGAGGGGTTTATTTGAGGGGGAAAAAACCACAACCCTGAAACAGAAAGGAATATTAAAAAATATTTTCTATTACATACTGGGTTGTATAATGCTGGGTGGGGGGTATTTGGATATTTTCTACATATATAGTATTAAAATTATACCAGCATAAGTTTTACAAGAAAATTAACTCTGCTTTTAAAATCCTTCTAGTGAAACACAGATACCTTTCTTCTGTAGATACTTTCCCCCTGATCTTTCCCGCTTCTCTTTCTGTAAATCTATGCAAGAAGGTTCCCTGGCATTATTAAGCATATTCTTTTGTATTGCTTCCACTTTGCAGCAGTTGAAATCTTTCTTTCACCCTAGCATTTGTTATACTAAGGCTAAACTTACCGTCCTTGGTTGATTGAAAGTTCTTTTCTGCTCTTCTGACACTTTTTAAAAATGCATACCAGTGTTAACGCACTGTTTCTAGAAATGTTGTATTTACTAAACAGACAGTTCCGTATGGATAAACCCAAAAACTTTAATCTTGGAAAATGCAGTTTTAATACTGGGGGGGAAAAGAAAGAAGTTCTTAAATCTTGTATAATTACCATATACACATTGCTTGTTAAAAGAGGGAACATCAGCTTCTGGTCACATGCCTCTATTCTAACAGAAAAGTCATAACAGTAAAATACTGTATGGTTGACTTGGAAGCTACAGCTACAACTTGTACCAGGTAAAACACATATTTAAGAAACAGAAGCAAAATGTTTGTTAATGCATTGAGGTGACGAGCCTGTGAAATTCAGTATCTGAGAATATTTCTAGTCTAGCTAATAATAATTATAATCTGTGATAGCTACTAGAACAAGAGTTCTGGAAGCCAGTACTTATGGGGATTTTAAAAATATGTCGGCTCATATCTGTTGAAGTTTTTTTTCTGTTATAGCAGCATTTTACTGCATTAAGGATCACAATTGAATTTACAAAATAATACATTCCATAGGCTTAGCAGGGTCACAGTTTGCAAATTATCAGAATGACTAAAGCATTAAATTACGCTTTTATTTGTGCAATAAAGATAATTTCATACAAGACTTGACTTGCAGCTCTGTTAAGTCATGAATATGTTCTCACTTCTGAAGTTGCATTCTTTCGTTCAGGTCTGTAAAGAAACCAAGTCTTACACGTGGACCTGTTAATTATGGATAATGAATTCAGGAATTTAATGATGGATATTCTAAGACTAGGTTTTTTGAAGACTGACATTTTATCAAACAGAGGTGACTGTTCTTGGTTTAGCACCCACATGCACTCTTACATACCTAAGTATGCTTAGATAGGCTTTCTGTGTGAAAACAAGTCTTATTTAATTAATCTTACAAGGGGAACTATCTCCTTTACAAACTACTTTAGAGATTTAATTTACCTGGTAACTTGTACTCCATCTAATAAAAAATAAGACTGAATTTGCACAGCTTCTTTTAAAGCACAGGAAGTGTCTTTTACTGTAGCATGTAGAAGGATCAGCATGGAATATCTGCAAACACTTTTCCTCTAGAAACACAAATTGAGTCAAAGATGATTTAGTTTTGTTGATTCCAATTGTTACTGTGAAGTATTGCGTGAAAGAAAGTCTGCCTATGAGCTCTGCTGAAATCTAGAACTCTTGAGGATGTCTCTTCTAAGAGCTGCTACATGTTCCAGTGTTAATTAAGCAGTAATGTAAATGAAATCAAATGTTACAACAGTAATACTCTCCTGTTGAATAAAAGTTCTATGGCTAAGCAAACACACTTTCAGCAAACAAGAATATTTCAACATTGCCTGTTCAATGGGAAGTGTTTCTGGAAAAGTCCTAAATAGTGCCCTATAAGATGCCCAGAGAAATCTGGTCATGTTTGTAGGGTAGCAGTCTAATGAGAGCAGCATCTCTCTCCCTTCACTGAATGAATGCCAGGACTGTTTACAGAAACCTGTGGAGTCACACACATGGTGGCTCTCTACTCCAGTCCTTGTCTGTACCAATACCCAAGACTTCATGCCAGCTGAAGCTTTTACCTCCTCCAAGGGTAAAAGAAAGCAAGAAAGGTGAGCTGTACTCCAGCACATGGTGTTGTGACTGTAGCACTGTGCAGATCTGCAGAGGGCAGATTTGCAGCCGGCTCACTGTGTGTGATCATTTTGAACACGAGAGGAAGTGGTCAAGTTGCTCTTCCCTTCAGATGGACACTCATGCATTGACAGGTCTCCTGTGTATTCAGGCGTTATCTTTAAAGCCATGTTAAAAATCAAATTGATTTAATCTCTGAAGAAATACATGGTGGCAAATCATTCTGGCTGAAGTGCTGCTCCCACACCAGTTCTGCCATTGTGTTGGAAGCCTGTTCGCCTTAGGGCAGGGTAATGCTGAGATGTAGCCATAATGGTATTCAAAGCATCAACCATATCCAGGGGCAGGGAGCAGGGCACAGTCAGGAGAGCACAGCCAGCCAGGAAGGACTGAGGTTGTTGTATTTATCCACTTCTAGAGCAGGCTGGGTGAGGAGAAAAGAAGGATGAAGCATGTGGTAATTGACAGTGGACATTGCCCATGGGTCACAACAGGAGTGCTGCTTGTTGAAGTTTGGACTGAAACACCACCAACTCAGCTCTGACAGACATTATTCTGGTAGCTAATTCCACTTTGTGGTAGACTGGGCATTTTCTGCATGATTTCAGGTGAAATAATTTGAACTGCCAGCAAAATGATCAGAAATTGCATGGATTGAGTGAGAAAACCCAAACAAAACTTGTTCCTGCAGATGCTACATACATGTTTAATCTGATGATGAGGCCTGCTTCTGTTTTTAGGATTACAACTTGATATAACAGGAGATATGAAGCATAATCTTAATGGAAGGAAAGTCTGTTTAATGCTTTTATTTTTTGGAAACAGTACTGTTTTCATTTTGATGAATGTCTGCAATAAGTCACACCTCAGCAAGTGTATATAATACTGTTTCAGTTATACACTACCCACTGTAAATCATTGGGGTATAACTTGTTCTTGGACAGCAGAGATTACTAAACCTAATTCTACAGTGAAAAAAAGTCCATATTCAAGAAACGTACAAGTCTTACCACGGTAATTTTTAAGTATTTCTAACTATTTCCTATAGTGAAAGGGATAAAATACATGCATGAGAATCAAAATGGACTAGCTGATGGTCTAAGGGGAAATCAAGCTTTGAAGTGAAGAGGTGGTAGTCAATAGAGACTCATACTTTTTTTTTTTTTTTTAAATTTCAGCAAATCTGCTCATTTAGGGTGCAGGCACAGGATAGCCTGTGAATTAGGTACTGTGGGTAAGAAGGTCCTGTCCATTCACTTAAATGCTACTGCTAATTTAATTGGATTTTTAGCTGCCTTTCAGACTAAACTGCAAATGTATTCCTATTCCATTGCAGTAGGAAGTAAAATATGTTCATTTGCAGCTGCAAGACTAATTAACTTTACTTCACTTTGCAAAAGATTTACTGTGGCTTATGTGGCCCTGGGAAAAAGAATTGTAGATTGTTGTAAAGTGCTCAAGAATGAAGATTTTATTTTATTTTTTTCTTAAAGACTGACAAGTTAGGGTTTACTTCAGCAATAGCTAGGATTAGCTACACTGAGGCTAGAATAAGTGTTAGGTTTTACCACCCTTCCTTAGACTTACTTGTAAAATACTTGTAACAGTATTTTCTCAGATATGCTTTCTGATTTTTCATTTAAAAAAAAAATGGGGAAGAAACTACAGCAAGTGAATGAGAAGAGATTGCATGAGACTGATTGGTAAACTAGCACCAGCTGTTACAGCAATCAAGTGGGCAGACAGCAGTTACTCTTTAGTTGCAGCTGAGGGAGAGAGGATTGGATTTAACATAAAGAAGAAAAGGAGGAGTGGTGAGAAGAGAACAGTTAGAGAAGGCTTTAAAACAACACCTTGTCAGAAGTTCTTGGAGCACAGAGGTTAGTCAAAAGGGGGGGGGGAAATATTGTTTTTTTGTTTTTTTTTTTTTTTTAAATTAAAAAATCCCACTACTTTTTTTTTTGAGTAAGACATAAGTTGGATATGAAGTTTGTCTGTTGAGGACCTTGTGATGTGCTCTAGAGGATGTGCAGTGAATGTCTAAAACAATTTGAGGCTTCTGCAGGTTTAAGCTAGGTGGGGCAGAGCTATTCTCTATATGCACAGAATTTACCTTATGCTGTGCAGGCCTGTGCTCTTGGAGAACTGGAAGAGCTTTTAGTAATTTCTACAATTTTCTACCCTTGTTGCCTTTTTAGAGTCTTTCAACCTACTGTCTTTTTCTCTGTCTTTGTTTTCTTTACCTTGGGATTGAAGAGCATGAGGATCAGAAGATAAAGTGGACCTAAACTGAAAACTCCCTGAACCAGTAGAATTGACTGGTGCTGCGATCACACTCAATTTCACACTGCTGCTAGAGTCTTGTAGAGTAATATTGTGAAGGATTCTGTCAATTTTTGGTTCAGCTGCTAGTTGTCATAATGGTAAAGAGTTACATGGAGAGTGTCTCTCTTCAGTCAGTGAAGGAAAATCTTTATCGAAAGCGAAAGGAAAACTGGTATTTTTTCCCAAAGCCTTTTTTTTTTCTCATTAAAAAACTTTCATGTAGAACTTTTTGTCTTCCTGACTGAATATCTGTGGCTGATTTTTTAAAAACTGCACATTTGAAACCTTAGTTCTATACATATTTTTCTTGATGGAAAAGTTAAATTCTTCTAATTCTTTGGCTGTTCATTTCAATTCTCTAACAACATTCTCAGTTAAACTACTTAGAGGACTATACACACAACCAGCCAACCTACAATGAGTAACCCTGTGGTGCAAAAAAATTTTTTTTTAAAAATTAACATTTTTGACAACATTGAATTACCTCAATGCCTCCAGTTAGTTTTGCTGGTGCAAAAGAGGGTGAAAAATAGGGGTGGAGATGGGAAGTCCTTTAGCCACCATTATCATCAGGAGAAAGAGTTGTAGAACTGCCTCATGCTTGGTATCATCTGTACTCTGTATCAGAAGGTTTTGTGGTGGTTTCGTTATTATGTTTTATCTGCTGTCTTCTTCCATAAGACCTAGAGACCTAGTTCAAGAGCAGGACAGGGCCCTTGTGCTACATGGCATGTGCCTGTAATGAGTACAGACTGTTATATCCTTGTGTTGGACATAAGATGCCCCTGTCTTGTCACAATGTATGCATTTCTGTATGTAGCTCCTCTAATAACACATGTAGCAATATTTGTTGCTATTTGGAACTTTAGAAAATGTAGTTAAATTTTAAGCTTTCTCACTTTTCTCTTGGGTTTTGTTTTTGGTTTGTTTTTTGTTTTTTTTTTCCACTTACCCATGCACCATTCTACCATCTGTTTCATATGGAGAATTTCATGGCTTTCAGATCACATACCTAGGATCCTACTTGCTATTTATGTATTAATAACTCTTGGTGTAGAGTAAGGAGTGTGCAGCTAGCTATTGTAATTTTTAGCTACAGAAATTTTCTGTTGCTGCTTTACTACAATGACTTTCTCCAGCCAGCCAACATATCTTCCTTCTTGGTCTTCTGTTTTGGTCTCTTCTGGTTCTTAGGTGTGACTGTATTCCTGCTGTTATTGTAGCTATCTGCATTTACAACTTGTGATTGAATTCATTGTGGTCAGCCCTGAGAGCTCTGTCCTGGGCTTTGTGAGTGGCTATCCTTTTTTCTGAGCCTTTGTCTGACTGTCATATTGCCCTTTAACTCCCCACAGAAATACTCCTAAGTTGATATTTCGGGAGCCAAATCTGAGTCTCAGACAATCCTTTTTGTGAATAAGCTGTAAGTCTGAGAAAAGATTTATTGTGAAACCTGTGTAGCAGCACTTCTTTCTTACATTTCTCATAGAAGGAGTAAACCACAAGGAAAACTAGATAGTGTTTTTCAGATTAAAATACTGTCTATTGACCAAAATTGTTTCTTCATTAGTATACAAATTATTATAGAATTGTGCTCAGCAGTTACTCTTGCTCATAATAACACAAGAAGCATGTTCCTCATTTTTTTCCCCCTGAAAGCCAGTTTGAAGCCAGTAAACACTGTTAGCTGCATGAAACACTTGTCAATTTACCCAGGAAAAAGATGCACACTTAGTGCATAGGTACAAGACTCTATTTCATCACTGTCGTGGTAATTCATCTCAATCTTACTTTTGGGAGGCCACTTCTATGTTTAATGTCAATTTGCATTTCAGTGAATACCTTGTTTCTATTTCTTCACTTTGCTTATTATATGACAGCATTTTTGAAATGCCTATCATGTTTGTAAAATATCTACAGTGACAAAACATACACAGTAAAATGTAAGCTGCAGAAAATAATATCGCATACTGAACCTCCAGTCTTTTCAAAGAAAAACAAACCAAGTTGACACCAAAAAAAGCCCTGAAGTCACCCTGCATTTTCCTAACACTCTTTCTGTACTCTAAAGATGGTGAATAAATGTCTTTACATGTTTAAAGCTTGCCAAGTCTGGATGCTGAGGGGACTCACAATAGAAGTTTAAATGTCAGTAGGAATTTTTTTGTTTGAAAGCCCTCAATAACCACAACAGAAGCACAGCCAAATGGGGGAATAAATATGTGTCATAAGCAAGGTATTTCAGGAATTAGACATTCAAGCCACTATCATGAACTTTCATTTTGACAAAACAAAAGCTTTTATATTTGTGCTATCCTCAGTGAAGAATACCAAACCTGTCTGGTAAATTCTGCATTTACTGTCTTCTAAGGGGTTATGCTATGTAATGTGCAGAATTAATATATCGTATTATACCTGCAGTTCCTCAAAATCAATAATCAGTCTTTTTCCATTGCAATCATTTTTGAAAGGAAGTACAAGGATAGTGTAACACTGCAAAGTAAAAATACGCATGTACTTTTGCATGATTTTGCTGCTGTAGCTTACTCTCTGTTCCCCAGAACTCTGACAAAAGCTACCAAATGTACTGAATATTGTAGATATTACAGTGATAGGTCCTCTTTATTTAGTATTTTATTGTTGTCACTGCTGTGAAAATGACTTAACATGAGTAGGTTTTAATGAGAAATTAATTTTAATTGATTACTTAAGGGTTTACAGGATTTGAGGTTTGACAGTGTGTACAACATGTACTTTGACTAGGACTGCTGATGAAAAACTGCACTGAAAACATCTTCTTCACATTTGGGATAGTTATCCAATGCCTTGCTCACTTCAGTTTCTTTCTCAAGACTTTTCTTCATTCAACCATCTGTAGCTAAAAGAAATGCCACATTTACTCCAGATATGTAATCCTGCACTTCTAATAGTATCTCCTTATTAAACCAAATCAAACCCAGTAAACAAAAAAGCCTCCTTCAAAAAAAAAAAAAAAAATCTATACGCACATATTTTCTTAGCCCATTGAACCTGAAATCCACTATGAAAATGCTGAACGCTAAACTACACCGGACTGGAAGCTAAAGTTTTATTTTTCTGCTGGACCAGTAATTTATCTTCATTATTTTAATCTTGTGAACATTTGGGGGGCTTTTTTTCCACATTTTCTCTGAAGTTATTTAAATTTTAATACATAATAGATGTAAAGGTGTTCTTTAAGTGGAATTTGGGTTTTTTGTAAGTGGATTTAAATTCAAACCTTTTTTTAAGTTTCAAGGTGGCAGGTTTTAGATTCAATTATGAGACTCTTATTGTACTATCTATCCTCCATATTTTAATTTCTTGTAGTACAGTTGGTAAAAAACTCAAATAATTTATAATAACATTAAATAGGTGAAAAATATAAATTTTGCATGTTTTAAAATAGTTTTTTTTTAAAATTTGCTTTTACAGTTAACTTAGCAAAATTTAGTGTGTCTATTTCTTACTACTTCAGTGAATTTTGCATCTTCACTAACATCAAATCTTAATGGTTAAAGTACATATGTAGCTGGTGAAAAAAAATCTGTCAGTGAATTTCAGATTCAAGTAATTTTATTTTCAGTACACTCCTTTGTGGGGTTAAGGGGGTGGACAGAATTAACTTTTGGACAGAATGTGAAAACCTATGCAAAGAATTTTATCCTTACTTAACTTTCTTTCCATTTTTTGATAATTTGATATAGAGTAGGCCAGTGGAAGCCTCATTCTCTTTTACTGTGTGTTAAAAGAGCAAAACATAACCTTTGTCACTAGCTCTGGAGAGCTCTTATACAAAGTAATTTTCTGCTAAATTGAAAGCTTCTCGTAGTCAATAATCACTTTATGTAATAGACATATATCTTACCTTGTAGCTAAATTACCATATAAAGGTGCTTTATTGTGAGGAGTTTTCTTAAGCTGGCCAGTTATTTGGTTGAAATCCAGCCATGTGGTGAATCAATTTCTCGGTATATATGTGGACAGGTAATGACTGGCTCTATAGTCCTCTCAGTCTGTCATGGATACTTTCTCTATGGATTAATGGTAGCAGTGTTACTATGCAGGTTTGGGAAACTAATTTAGTCTGCTTTACAATCTGAAGAGTTTTTCTGTTGTTTGTTAGGTACAATTTATTACTTTTTTATGATGTCTCTTTTAATACTGATTTACAAGATATTTTTGCTTCCTGACTTTCCTTCTCTCCTTATTCAATAGTGTGCTGAAGCCAGTGTGCAAATGAACTAAAGATGCTCTTCAATAAATGTATATTTGTCACTGGCTGCTTTTGTTGTGTATGGTTAGGATTTTTCTGGATATATCAGGTATGGTCAAGCATGCATTTGAATTCAGGGAGATTAAGCAGTCCTATCTAGTCTGCCAGGTTAGAACCTTTCAGCTCTCTGTGCTTCATGGAGAAACTGTTTATGAGGTATTGCCACAAGACTAGCTGCTCCTTGAGGGGCTGCAGCAAGCTGGTGAACAGAAAATGGCAGGTGTACAGTGCTTTGTCTGAAATTTCGCATCTCTTTAGGGTCTGGAAGACTGACTCAGGGCTGTACATTTGAAGTATCTTCTTATTCAGGAGCCAGAAATCTGGTGTTCTTTTTTCAGGAGTAAACACCTACAAGAGGTGCTTATTCTCTTCAAAAGGCCAGTAACAGTGATTGCAGGCAGTTCTTAGCACTTAGGGCTGTGCAGACAGGGGAAACACCGATGTCTCAGTCCGCCGTCTTTAATTAATAACTCCTGTATCCTACAGAAAGAGCACCTTAGTGTTTTTCCAGTGCAACAAGTAATTTTGAAAGAGAAATAACCAAAAATCACTCTGAGAGGCAATGAATATGAGAGGACATCTTGGATGCACCACTGGATTATTTTTGCTCTTTTTTTTCATTATATAGTTAGCAAATTCTATGAGCAGGAACTAGAATCTAGGTTTCAACCCAGTAAAGTTTCAAAGCTGTTGATTGCTAAGGTTGTAGACACATAGGCATTCAATGTCAGAGCTGGATAGAAAAGATCTGGCATTTAGGCATTGTTAGTGAATGTCAACTATTGTACCTGAAGAATGATAGCTTTAGAAATAATTTTAGTAAAGTATATAGGCCGCCTTTATATTATCACAATATTCTTACACGCTTTACAAAAACAGAATGTATTTCTCTATTTAATGTGTCAGAGAGACTCACAGTTACAATTTGACTAGCAGAGAAGTTTGTCAGAAACTTGACAGGAGTTCTGGGGTTCAAACAACTGTATTTAACTAGGAAAAACATTGTGGAAAGGTTCCTGTATTGTTTTATTGTCAGATGATAATGTTTAGCAATCTGCTAGTAAAAAGAAAGAAAATGAAGACTGTGTTGGGAGCCTGTGTACTAGCAGTCCTACCAAAGACCTCTAAGTAATCAACTCAATTACTTTTAAAAAATATATTGAAAAGAAGGTGTAAATCTAAGCTCCATGATGCACACAGTGAGTAATAAATGCCTTCTGTATTTTAAAAAGGTATATGTGCAAGTGGAAATATATCTCCAGTCAGTTCTCAGTCATGGCACGCATAGTGCAGTATCTTACTCTATTTAATATGATCATTTGCTCTGTTATGTTTGTGTGTGCTTAAGCTTCAAATATAAAGCAGGATGATTTTTGCCTAATTACCAAACCAAGAAAGAGGTTCAGTTTATAAGCCATAACAAAAATGCTAAGTACTGTTTATTTCTCTTTGTAACAATAATGGGCTGAACTGTGGTTTTTAAGATGAATTAGCATAGTCTTCGTAAAATTCATCTGTCTTACTGTGGCTGAATGGGTGTAAAGTAAAATTATGACTTGCTTTTTGTAGGGAGCAGGTATTAAAGGAGGCTTCTGAGGCATTACTATGCTATAACCAGAATTATAACCATACATAAGCACAGTGGTGAAGAATTTTAAATAATCAAATTTGGAAGTCTAGAAAATAGTTTACTCATAGTGATTTAGATTAAGCACTTATCCTACATGAACATTACTCTTAGCAGAAGGGTTTAGTCAAGGGAAAAATACCTTGGGATGCACAGAGCCTTAAAATGTTACCGCTGGAAATGTGCCAGTCAGTTTACTAGAAGGTAATATAAATGTTTCACAAATGATAAGTAAGAACTGAAGAGATAATGTAGTGATTACTGCCTATAATCAATATAATACAAACTCTCCTGGATGTCAGTGAGACTAGTTACTATCCAGAGCTCCCTGCTGCACTTTGTCTCAAGGGTGGCTTTTTCAGGATAATTTCAAAAGTGATCTCGAGGTCCCTGCCTCTTTCACAGGCTAGTTGAGAGATTCAATAGACAGAGAATATGACTGAAGTTCTGTTATGTTACGGGAGGAAGACATACAGTCTGTTGTAAAGCAGAATCCAAGTAACAGACCTACAATTATAGGAAATTCTGATACATTTCTTGTCACTTACTTTGGAATAGCCAGACTCAAAAACCAGCTGTTGTATTGTTAGGTTTTTCTTTTATATAAATTTATACATAGTTTGGCAGTATTTGTAGTAATCAACATTGAGGGCAGGAGGAACCAGAGCAAGCCAGTTTGTTGTTTCACTTGCATATAACAACTATTTTACAATGGCTGCTCCATGTCTGTTGTTCAAATGCCTAAATATAATAATGTATTACTACATAAGAATACTATGTTATTAGTCATAATTATATAATTGACATTTTACACTTGAAATACATACAGTTGGGTTATTTGAAATCATGATTTCTTAAACATGGATAAATTTTTTTTCTGAAAAGTTAGTGTATGTTAGGTCTTGATTATGGCATGTCATTTAAGCTTCAATCTGTTTTTTCATTTCATCTGAATATCCTAATAGCTTTTATGGATTTCTAAATTATTAGCAGAATCTACAGTTTTGGTTTGTGCATACAGTTTTACTTTTTGAATGCAAGCTGCTCAAACTACCTCTATAAATTTGTGTGTTGCAAAAACTTGTCCCATCTATCATCATGTCTATCATCATTTTGTGAGGCTACTCAGTACAGAGGTCTACAGCTCAGCAGAGCTCAAGGAAATTACAGGCTGGGGGCAAAAGAAGAAAGAATTGCAGATTTGCTTGTTCCTTTGGGTTCTTTGTGCATCAGTGGTGAGCTTTAGTGAATGCTGAAGAACTGCAAAGCAAGACATATTTGTAATAAGGTGTACCCTAACTTGCTAATACAGGTGTACTAGAGGAACACCCTGTCCTTATGGAGCTCGTGATGTTGAAAAGTCATGAAAACTGAAAAAGAGAAGAAAAATCTTGCTGGATACCACTGTCTCCACTAGCTCTCTCTCTTTTTTTTCTTTTTTTTTTTCTTTTTTTTTTTCTTCTTTTTTCTTTTTTTTTTTGGTGGGGGACATTTTCTAGAAATTCAGTAGTTCTGACTGTATAGTCAATGGGCACAGAGTGATCCTTCCATAAGGCCAATTTGAGTGGTTCCTATGAAACACTACCACTGTCAGAAGTGTATGTACCTCTGTCAGAAGTCAGTTTGCTGTTGCTGCCTCCTACAATTTATTATCATAAATCTATAAAGCAGAGTGGAGCAGTCCAATGTCTTTTGCCTGATACCATGCAACTTTGGTGGCCAAGTTCAGGAGGAAGATAGTATGATTTCTTTTTGACAGAAACATCCAGAAGGTGCACACTTAATCCATTGCTGTGAGAAACTGGAATAACTGTTTCCTGAGAGATTGCAGTCAGTATGCACTGCATTGGAGTCCCTCAGTTCCTCCTTTTCTACGTCTTCAGGGATCCAGATGCCAGATTTTTGACAGAGCTGTGTATTAGGGTCATCGGAGGAAAGCCTGAAGAAGATAGGCTGCTCATCCAGTCCTGAATGACCCAGCAATTAAAAAGAAAAAAAGCTATCCTTGAAAAACTGAGGTAATTGCTTAGCTGTGTTGGGATCCAAATTAATAGTAATATCTCAGCTAGTTACTAAAAGGTCACAGCTGTAAAACTTCTGCTGTTTAGTGGCACTGTTACAACTTATAGAGGAAGTTGGTTTATAGAAGAGTTACTCATTTTGAGTAAGATAGAAAACTAAAAAAGTTAATTATATATGAAAAGTATTTTTTAAAAACAACTAACCCTGAAATCCCAGAGAAAAATTTGAAACTATCCTTCTGAAGATACAAGTTTTACATTTTTCAAGAAGGAAGTATCATATGAAAAGAGAGAGGAATTTGACACAATTAAGTGTGGATATGCATTGATTTATTTTAAAATGAAAATTAATTGAAAATTTTGTTTAAACGATACTGTTTGGAACGCAAATCAAGAACACACCTTGGCAAATTTATATGTGACTTACCTCCGTAATTTTGTTGATTTTAGTTGGAATTCTGAAAGGCTTATTTGCCTTTCTTTTTAAAGGTAGAAATTAGAAAAAGTGCAGTGTTCTTTCTTTTGAGGATGGCTGTTGCCGCTTTTATTTTTTAAGCGAACAGGAGGAATTCTATAAATACATCAGGAGCAAGCTGCACTGGCAGGCAGATTTTAAGGGCTACTTAAAACTTGATTGAAACACTGCATTGTCTGAAGGGTAACAGATGTAGATAGATAACATCTATCTGAAGTATTGAAATTAAAAATATAGTCAAACTTCTGCATAGTTCTGTAGTTAAATATAAGGAAGTTATATAAATAACTTCAAGAAAAACATTTGCAACAATACTGAAGAGAGCACTCAGTGAACATAGCAATTCTTGAGAACTGCTAACTTGATGCTTCCAGGTAACTGTCCCTGGAATCACTGCTTGGTCAATCAGCCACACAGAAGTCTAGTTAGGGCTTAGTGCCTGCAGTTTGTCCCACTGGCTGCAGTGGTGGCTTCTCACATCTTAGATGAAAGTGGAACACAAATAATTACAGATTAATCAGACACTTGTACAAAAGCTGTTTGATTATTGCCTTACTCTTACATGTGGATATTCTCTGAGAACTCTAAAACTTGTAGTTCATTTGAACTGCTCAGATGTCTGGTAGCCTGTGCTGGAAACATCAGCTGAAACTTCAGCATATGCTAACAGTGCTTATGTTTCACTAACTCAGAAATTGCCAAGGACATGTCTATTCTGAGCTGGTGTATCAGTTTAGTCATTGGTAGCATCTAAGACCTTTTTTTGTTATTCCTGCTGCTGATGCCATGTGCCAGGATTTCAGGAGAAATGAGCAAGAGTATGGGAAAAATTCTAGCTGCACTAAAGTCCTAGCTTCTTTAAAGATGGACTCATTTACTAATTGTTTCTCTCCTATCTCTTATGCTCTCACAAGGCATTATCAAAATATGAAGATAGAAAATCTCATACAGTTACATAATGGACTTAATAGGGAGCAAAGCTGAACTGTTTTGGTCTATTTATATTAAAGTTACAGCAGACTGCTAAATTGTAGGATGCTTGAGTGTGGGAAACTAAGTTGCAGTTCCAGGGACTAATATGTCACTATCTTCCTTCTTAACTATTTTCCTTCATCTTCTCCAGTTCCTCCTCGCCTTCATTCCTCTTTCTTCACCAGGGTTGTCTTGCTCTAACAAATGACTATAAAGTTAGAAAAATCAGAGGAAATAATACTGTCTGTTCATTAGAAAGTGTCAATCCAGACATATGGGATTATTTTTCATGCATTCAGGCAGAAAGATCAATCAGCAGTTGCCAGTTTTTGCTGCCATGGTGTTTTGTTTCCCCTCCAGATTCTATTCTGCTAAAACCACAAATGCATATTGTGTTATTATTTTCTTTGTAGGAAGAAATAAAGTGTCTGGAATGCCATTATAAGTTTCCTGGGAACTTGGGAAAATATGTATTTTTTTCAGAGAAGAGTACGCTTGCCTAGTTTTTATTTTTTTAAATAAGTTAACTGAGTAGGAAGAAGACTTACCGGTTTATCCATTAAAGAAGAGATGACACTTATGACAAATGATGGATATTTTTGTATAGTAAAAGGGTTTCGGAAGCATACTGAAGTTTTTGGATTTTTTTTTTTTAGTATACCTTGCAGGAGTAAAACTTTTCTCCTTGAAAGAGAAAGACAGGTGACAAATTTGATCAGTCTTTTGTAGCTCTTTGTTCTGTAAAAAAGAATGGGAGATGCCTAATGTTTTCAGTTTTTGAAGAGAGATGTTTGAGTTGTGAATTGACATCACTTTTGCAAGTATTCATCCTAGAACTGCCTGATACAAAATCAAGATTCAATTCCTATGAAAGGTCAGTCTATCTAAAGAAAGGAAACTGAAGAACACAAAAATATGTAATAGAAGAAGGTGGGAAAGCTAAATGTTTCTAAAAAAGCTACTCTAGAAAGCAAAATACTTAATCCTTAATTGATTGAGGTCTGTCTAAAAGTCTGTATTGCTGCTTGTAGGTAAAACCAGACTTGCTGAGCAGATGGAATACGATACATCATGTACCAGTAACAGCCTCTGTTACCAGTAACATTTCTCTCTATGCCCTCCTGATTTTCTCACCTTTCTTGCACCTCATCTTCCCACCCACCTCCGTCCAAATTCAGGAAATAGAAAGGAAAGGTGGAACTTAATTGTGATTATAGATTCTGATCACAACAGTATTGACTCAAAAAGACATATCAAATGCCCTTTTTCACCCACTCAAAATGTCAGCAAGTGATGAGCAAATAAATTTTTATTCTTTCTGGTTTAAGGTCTTGAAAATCTTTTGTGATTAAGGATTTTAACAAAACAGAGAAGCAAAGTTCCTTGTATTCACCTTTCTAACAGCAAAGATGGGATTCTTTTCATACATGAACAAATAAATTTAAGCTCATAAATATAGATGTATCTATTTAGTCAGTGTTTACAGGATTAGAGATGGTTAAAGTATGGGGTTTCAAGGGGGATGGTGGTGGTAAATGAAAGTTTGGCAGTAATGAAACCCCTTCATGTTGTCTAGATGAAATGTGGTTGATACAATGTTTACTCCTCCTAGGAGGATTTTTTTATTCTGAAGTCTGAATTATTTTTGGGCAGTTTTGGTTTTAAACTGTTTTGTCTTGAATGTATTGCCCCTAATTTCAATAGATTTCTTAGTGGTTGGGGTTTTTTGCGTATTAATTGTACACAAATGAACTTTGCTTTGTATTAATTCTAATCTAAATAAGCACAAGATAACATTGCAAATAAATATAATCTTGTCTGGGTAGAACTTTTTAAAAATATGTGCTATATAGTCTTGGAAGCTTTGTTCTTCTGCCGCTGGCAGTAAATTGGGAAGTTCAGCCAGCAGGGCTTCCTTCCTCGGAGGGCAGAGCAGGCACTGATAATGCACTGTAAGCTGTAATTCTGTAGTGCCATCAGCCTGCAGACTGACAGCAGACTCTCGGGTACGAGTGCCTGGGTTGCAGTGCTTTCTCAGTGAAGTGACTGATATCTTTAGAAGGTGTGTTTGATTTCAAAGGACGCTTTGTTTTTCTTTAAAGATGAAAGCAATTTTGACTTTTCTAATGCATAGTTATGATTGTATTATGACAGTGAATAAAATTCGTGCTCTAAGAGATTTATTGTTTGAACTTAGTTAAGTTCATCTTGATTTCATCTTAATTGCTACACCTTTAAATTGGTTTTTTGTAAATAGAATATGCTGCCTCTTTTCTATTAATATGAAGTGAGACCAAAGTCAGAAGATTTTGAGTTAAAATATTCTCTCTTTTTGGGGAATTTTAATGTGCTTAAACTATCCTATAGGCAGGCTTTATTAAGAATTGAAAGAGAAGTGGGAATTTCAGTTACTGTTTCATTATTGGCTTAATCATTCTCTAAATCTAACAGGTCTTGTAGGTGGGAAAGACAAGGAAATATTGTTTTAGTTGCAAATACTGTTGTTTGTTATAATACACATCTGTTAATAACTATGCAATATATTTCACAAATACTTTCAGAAATAATTTTATTTGCAACTTAAAAATTCCAGTGACTGACACATCATTGGACATATATAAACTATGCAATCAAATCTGAGTGCCTGAGAAACAAATTCACTTTTTTGCTCTTTTTACCATAGCTGAAAAAAAGCAAAAAATACATCAGTTTTACATAAATTTTCCAAGTATTTTTTTGATCTTAAATATCACAGTCCATGTTAGCTCATTAAAGTAGCATCCCCTGTCTACAAAATCCTTGTTTTCAGGGGGAAGAACACACCAACCCTTAGATTTAACTTGTCAGTCTTTCTTAAATCATATTCTTCTTTATTAGGCACATAATTTTTTCATCATATTTGTTTTGAAATGTGACTGCACAGCTAGTGATTCTGTACTAGTGGCAGCAAGCTTTATATCAGGCCTTCCGCAGTTAGACTTTATTCTCAGCAATTATTTGTAAGGTGGTATAAAAAACTTTTCTCTTTCAAAAGAAAATATCTACATATTATTTTTTATTAAAAATCTTTGTTTTCATTTCTTTATCTATTCTCTGTGAAGCAAAAACACTTCAAAATGGAGAATTGCTTGAATGCATTATTCTCAGTTCTCTATAACCTTTCTCAAAAATGTTCTGACATTCAGCATCAAGCTAGACACTAAGCTCCTATGTATCCTACTGATATTTTCAACTCCACAGAAAAGAAAAGCCTGTGTCAGACCTATGCATCCTCCTGGCTTTTTGGCGTTTCTGTTGTTGTTGGCTGGGGTTTTTGTTTTTGTTTTTTGGTGGTGTTTTTTTCCTTTTTTTAAACTAAAATGAAGAGAAATTGTGTTCTGGCTTTTCAAAACTTGGTCATATAATAATAGTTATAATATATACTGTTAAATTCTGCATGGCAACTGCTCAAAAAAATGAGCAGCAAAGCATAAGAAGAAAGAAGATGAAGAGAATAAACGAAACATTTATTGAATAAGGATTCATTAGAAGAAATCAGAATGTGGTCTAGTAAGCAGTGGTTGCAGTGTAAACAGCTAGGATTTAATATATTAAAATCTGAGGATGAGAAATCTATTTTCTGATATTTAAAACACTTGTTCTACTCTTTTAGAACCAGATAGTCACTGAGTGTTATTTTTTCTTTTTGCTATCCTGGAAATGGAGAAATTTTCGTTACAGCTATATTAAGCTTCTCTGTAGCTTTGTATGTGAAAATCCTAAATGGAGCTTAGAGGGATACCAGCCTGCTCTGTATGTAAAATATTTTATCTCATTTTCAGCTAGAAGTATTCCTAGAACCAGACAAGAAATCAAAAGATCTCTTACTCTAGGTTTGATGTCTTACCCATTTTTGTCCTAAAAGCTGATTTTTCTTGACACATAGCTAAAAAGGAATGTATACTATTTCCTCAACCAGAAGAAAGCAGTACAGTCTTGATTTAAAGATGAAAGCATGGGAAGAAATAGCATGTTCAAGACATTTAAATTGACTGAAGTTTATCAGTGGCCAACTTATTTTTAGTTACTTATTCTAAAATAAATGTATGTATTTTTTATTCTTGTCACTTTGCTGCTATGCTATAAGAATAGAAGCTCCTACTTGGGATTCTGATCTTTAAGTTGATTGATGGTAGCTTCTTTGACTAATCTGCAATATGTCCCTCAAAATTGTCATTTCAATTAAAATGCCATTCTTTCCCTTGTAATTGTGAAGAAAACATTCAAAGCAGTTTGAAGTTGTGACTGGGCTTCTTTTCAGATGTGTGTGGTTACACTGCTGGAGTTAGCTAGAGTTTCTCTACAGGTAAGAGCCAGGTGCATAGTCCTGGAAGCTGTAACAGTGTATATCTACAGTGGTCAGGATTATCTGCGTCTTCTGTCCCAATCAAGTGGCCCCCTGTTTTGTGTTATAATTCTAGGAGATTAATTAAAAGCAAAAGTTTCTGTAGTGTAGGAGTCATGACAAATAAGGGGAAAGGTGCTCACTGGCCTTTCTGAGCAATGGTATTTGTAATAAATTATTTCTGTAATCTAGATCTGTGGACTAGCAAGCAACTTGCCTGCTGCATATCTTAATTCTTCATGTAGTCTCTTCTAATGCATTTACAAGGAAGTTGGATTATTTTTTTCTTCCATTCAAAAGATCTGTGGCTCTAGGCATCCATGTTGATCTATAGCCAACCTCCAGTTAAATACACCACCAAAGCACTGTTCCATATTCTTATATTTTCAGAGATGCAGAGGTCCTTCTTCTGCTTCAGTTTTCACTTATTTCACTGACCTGAATCATTTATCTCTGAAAGTTTATATAGACAATGCCAGCATTAGTAATTTCCAGGAGATTTGTCCTGCAGCATAATAAATATATGAAAGTGCAATCACCATCCTTTAACTGTTGAACATGGTGGTTTGCTTTTTTTCAGTTATCATGTTCAGAAGTCTGTTTTTGCTGTTAGTATATTTAACATATTTTTCAGAGGTAGCGGGGAAAAACGGAAATGATGCCCAACTATTTGAAACTAAAAATTAAAAACATTAAAAGTTATTACTGGATTGCAATGATGCACTTCAAAACTTTTTTGAAGGAAGAGAGTGACATCCAAAGCAGAGTCAAAAGCTTAACATTTTTTATGGTAGAAATCTGTGAAACAGAAACCTGTACCAGAGGAGAAACAGGAAATGCTCATAAAAAGTAGAGAAGTTATCTGTAAAATTTATGGGGACCATGTTTCTTAGTTTAAAAACTGCTACGTTTGCTTGTTCCCACGTGGTAAGGTGTACGGAACATAGAGCCAAATTTTAGGGCATTAAGCACAGTTTTATAATGTCTAAAATGGCTGTCAGATGTGAGAAAATAAGATTTTTATTCATGCAGGTAAAGGAGAGATCAGTTAAAATTCATTGTATCGTTTCTTGAAAGAGTCATCTATCAAAGTGAATATGCACTACTTGGTTTGTGACTTGACAGTAATTAGGATGATAAAGTAAATAAATAATATGAAAATGTCTTTGCATTCTTCCAGTGATTATTAAATCATGTTACATTTTTTAGTTTAAGTATTTGTTTACAGATGTATAATACAGACCATAAACTTCAAGCAATTATATCTATATTGGCAGCTTGAAAACAACTGTAGTTTCGCAAGCTCAGAGCTCTGACCGTAGTTTTGGAAGGGCTCTGAAGTGCTTGGCTGGGAAAGGGGTTTAGGCCCCAAGCTGTATAGCTACACCAGCTGGAATTTGTGCCCACTTTAAGGAGAACTTTAAATGAGAAAATGGAACAATTTCTGTTAACCTGTGGGAATTCAAATGAAAAGGGCAGCTTGGAAGGCCGGAGTAATGAGCCAATGCAAGGTGTGTCTTACTTTATCAATATATGGAAATGCGGGTTACTTATGAAAATGAATTTTATCAGTTGCACTAGAGAATTTGGTGGGAACATTGAAGGGATAGCCATAACCAAATGGAAAACAATACTGAGCAGAGTAGAGAGTTTTAGATTTGAAAGAGGACTAAATTCCAGCAAAAGTCTGTCAGCATATTTGAAGTAACCTAATAGTAAAGACATATGAAGATTGAGTAGTGGATTTTTTTTAAGATTTCGTAATAAATAGATTACTGAAGATGGTGAATAGAGTATTTTCAATAAAGCGCATGGGACAGAAGTCAAATCAGAAGTCGCTGAGGACCAGAATAAAGAAGTTCTGTCTATAGTAACTGTAAAACTTTAATAATTTTAGCTGGGAGAGATAGATGGATTATTAATATGGAAGCTACCTAGGATTATGATTGCTTTTATTTTTTTACAAAAGGGGATTTAAACTTTATGTGAAAGGTGAGAAGAATGAAAGTGAGAGCTAATTAAGGAAGACAAGGCTTGTCACACAAATGACTGTAACGTGTTTCTAATTTTGACTGGGATCTTTGAAATGAAATATGTCTCATGTCAGGGTGAGCAGCCACCCTCTGAAGCATGTTAATGGCAGGAGTACTCTCAGCAAACATCCTCATGGAGACTTTTTAAGCTAAGTGATGTGATACAGAGGTAATTTTTGAGTAACAGAGAGAACTTACAGAAAATTCAAATAAATCCTCTAAGTTATTATTGAACATTTGCCAGGAGTTAGCACTAATGGAGGAAACCTGATATTCACCAGTTAATTTTCCTGTCAAAGTTACACTGTAGTGCTTCATCTTCAAAACGGACAACAGCTTTCTGGAGCACTGTCTCTTTACACTTCTGGAAAATAAGCAAATAGAGTGTAACTGTGACTGAAGCTTAAGGCACTTCCTTGAGAAGTCTGTGTTAGATTTTTTTTTTTTCCTGATTTTTGGATCCTGGACTTGGAAGCATGAGGTAAATTCCAGATGTCTGGGATGATAATTGTGAATTAATCTCAAATTACCACATTTGAAAGGCTGATTTTGAATAAAAAATGGTTTCTTAAGACTTGAAGTGAGACTGCTTCTGCTGGAGTCCAGAAACCAGTTTTACTACTAGTTGCTTCTATTATGTGTTTATAAATTTAAGGTATTTTCTTAACAGAGTTGATGTATTGGAAATATAGGAATATAGGTTACATACTATATTTGCATTAGTACTTGTCCTCTTATTTTAAATAATATATGATATTACAAAAAGGAAGAGAAAAGGTGCACTATAAAAATATAAGCAGCCTGAAATTCTCAAATTGAGCTGAAAGATTTTTGATTAAATGCTTGAGGGAGTATTCATTTTCTCTGCATGCTTCTGTAAAACTCCATTTTTCACTGGCAGTTACATAGAAACAAAAAGGCCCTTTTAGGCAGTATCTGTACCTGCTCTCCTGGATCTTTTGGCTTTGGCAAGGAAAAAGATGCATCTGAACCAGGGAGTCTGTAATGCTGGGGCTATGGAACCTGAAGAATTGGAGATGATGAACCCATAAATATACCAAATAACAAAGCTGTTATCATGCCAGTATTTTCATTGCTGTATGCTTTCTCCTTGGCAAATGGCCATTGTCATACTGGGTCCATGCCTGGTACTTTTATTATTCCCTATCATGTATCGCTAGAGAAATTAATGTGACATCCCAATACTTGATAAATAATGAGACCTGTATTAATCAGTTATGAACTTTTGTAATAAAGCTTCAGTGTGTATCAGTTTAATTTAAAACATTTAATGATTTTTTTTTTCTTAGAATATAAAGATATTTTCTCACTGTGGCATTTTACAGATATGGCATAATGTAACCCATTCAGCACAGAATCAAATATGCAATAGTGTTTACAATATTAGAACTATGTTACCAATTTCAGTAGCACATCATGCGCTGACACACTTACATGCAACTTCCAAAAATAGGGAATAGAAATATACTGGTTCAGTCTGTATCACATAGGCCTCATCACCTGATTTTCATATCTAACATACCTGTTTTCAGGGAGTATCTAATACAGCTGCAAGGGCATGGAAATTATTATATGAGAACAACCAATTTTCCCTCTTTTGCTGACTTTTTAAGTGAATGTCAGTCCTTATACCAGTCTGGAGCACATACTTCTACAATTTCTTCCGGAGAAGAACTAGAAGAATTTAATTTAAGATTGTGATGGAGGAAAAGTGAGTAAGTTTTGGTCGTACCACATTCTGAAGTACAAAAAGGGAAGTCTGGCTGCACTAGATTTCTGTCCAGCAGATGAATTATTCACTATTATATGCTGCTTACAATTTGTGACTCATATTTGATCTTTCTCTCTCCCCGTCTTCCTTTCCCACTATACCTAAGAAATGGTAAAATGGAAAGTGATGCTATTTTTGAGCATATAAATATACTTTAAAAAAAAAAGAAAACCGTCTGTGATATATTCTGACACAGTAGTATGTAGATTGATTTTTAAAACAGCACCTCTGACTAGTTTCAAATTATATTTTCTTCAAGAATGGTATTTCTTAAAGGGGTAGAAACTTGAATTTTTTCTTAAGCAAGTTATGAGGATTGAGTCAGGTGGTATTTTATAGTGCATAAGTTAAAATGTTTTCCTGTATAATTTAAGTTGGGGTTTTTTGGAAGGAGGAGGAAGGAGGGAAATTTTTAAAAGACTAATGAATATTTTCTCACTTGCTGACATGCTTGAGGACTCTAAAGCTTGCTGAATCTGTAGATTGTCTTTTTAAACATTCATAACCTTTAAATGCTTTAGGTCTAAGAAGACAACTCCAGTTGCAGATACTGTTCTATCAGCCACAGAGGAATGTAGTGACAGTTATTGACTGTATAGTAGTGATCCAAATTTGTTAAGGTAATTTGACAGAATAAATTTGAAATGTATTTCAGGCATGACAGTTACTGTTCCTAGTACACAACTTTGGTACACTTATGTAGCAAAATATGTGTTCACACTATATAAGGTCATCGTGAACTGATCCAACCAATAAAAAATTAAATTGGGGAGTTTCTGGAAGCCATTGGGTTCCCTTAAAGTTCAAAAATGTTTAAAATTAGTATTTCAGGTTAGCGTTAAGGCAATAAAATAGTTTAGTGAAGCCCCTGCTGTACTGTATTTAAGAATCTGCAGCATCTTGCAGTTGGCCTGGGTGAACCTCATGAGACTGCTATGGGAGCACTTGCAAAGCTTGTCCTGGTCCATGTGGATGTTACCCCATTCCTCATGCCTGCCAGCACCTGAGCATGGTGCTGTCTGCAAACATGCTGACAGTACACTCAATCCCATGAATGAATGATTGATTCAATCTCACATTGATAAAGACAGTAGACAGTACTGGTCCCAGTGCAGGCCCCTGAGGGACACAACTCATTACTGATCTTCATCTGGACATTGTGCCATTTACCACTACCTTCTAGATGGAACCATCCAGACAGGTTCTTACCCACCAAGTAGTCATAGAATCATAGAGTTGTTTGGGGTGGAAGGGACCTTAAAGAGCATCTAGTTCCAATCCCTGTGGAATGGGCAAGGACACCTTCTACGAGACTAGGTTGCTCAGAATCCCATCCAGCCTGGACTTTAACATTTCCACAACTGCTCTGGGCAACCTGTCCCTATGTCTTAGCACTGTCAGTGGTTCAATAAAGAATTTCTTCCTAGTATCTCACCTAAACCTACCCTCTCTCAGTTTAAAGCTTTGTTCCATCACTGTGTGCATGTGTAAAAAGTCCCTCTCTAGCTCTCTCATTAGAGAGCTTCTTTTAGATACTGAACAGCCCCATTAAGGTCATCCTGGAGACTGAACAATGTCCATCCATCAAATACACATTTCTCCAATTTACAGAGAAGGATGTTGTGGGAGGTATATGTCAAATACCTTACAGAATTCCAGGTAGATGACATCTTTAGCTCTTCCTTTGTCCACAGCTTGCTTTACACTCATTCCAATAAGTACTCAACAAATCTCATGTAAAACATTATATGTACAGAATAAAACAAAGGGAGGGGGCAGGAAGCTATGGAGTTGTCTGTATATAGTATTCGGAGGCAAATTGGACTTGTCTGAAAATATGTTGACAAAGGATTAAAACTTTCTGAACTGTTTATTTTAGAAGGGGGAATGTTCCCAGAGGCTTTGTAATTGCACTGAAACCTTCTTAACCTTTTGCATGTTAAGGCTTTAATAGCTAAACGTAACAGTCAAGATGGAACAGAGACAGTGGCCTGGCAATGAGGCATGGGGACACACACTGTGGTAGGGGATGAAACAAAAAGATCTTCCTTCACATGATTAATATTACTGCAATAGGTTTTGGTACAGTTCTGTTAAACTGATAACTGTATCAAGCTGCAGGTTCCATACCCATCAATCAGCAAATTTAATCTCTATTCCTGTGCAATAAAATCTGTAGGAGAGAGGATCACATAAGAGTCAGATTCTTACCTTAACCTTATTAAAGATATTAATGTGGCAAAAGATAATAGCTTCTACACAAGCTAAATTTCATACCTCTCAGAAATCTAGTAGAAATTTTTCGCTGTTAGGAAATCTAGTACTCAGTAGCAAAAATACACTTCTTATTGTTGTTCAAAACAATAGAAAAAATCCAACAGAACTGAGGTTTAGCAGTGTGATTTTGAACTCTACCAAGACATCAATCTGTAGCAAAACTGGCACTTTAGGTAATACAAAATTAAGTGAATAACCCCACAATACTCATTTTGCTGTCTGTGGAGGAGACTTAATGCACCCAAAACACATCTCTATAAAATACATCTCTATTTGTCTTTAGCCTGTACAGAATAAAAGCAACATAGAAATGATGTATTGTCAAATTATATGCTGCTAAATTTCATAACTATTATGTTGTGTACCGTGTGCAATCTTTCACTTCTATACATTTAGCATCATCCAAAGTTATTTATTTCTGTATTATTTGACTGGTGATAACCCTTAGGGCAAGCTATATCTAACTAATGACATGTACAATGCAGTCTTAAAAGGAGGTGAGAATGTGTTGGTATTCTTGAACCACAGTGGGATATATCCTGTGATGAGACTCTTAGGAATGTGGTGAGGGAGTTGGCCCAACTTAAAAAGTCTGGTCTGTTCAGGCTTTTTAATACAATCTTCATTATGTTGTTCGAGCAAGTCTTCTAGTATTCACTTAAAAGCATGTTAAATTTTCTGGTTTTAAATAATTCCGATGTTATTTTATAAACATCCTAGTTCTTCATATCTCTGGTTTCCACAGATCTGAATCTAGACTGATTTTTTTTTTTTTATTTTTTTTTTTTTTTTAAATTAAGTAAACAAAACTTTTAGAGAACTTAGCATCTTTGGAGAGCATAATACACTACAGAGAAAATGCAAGCCTGTGTTTTGAGGTTTTATTTTTAGGAGTGGTGGTGGTGGTGAAGAGTTGTTTTACTTTGAGTACTAGCATGTAGGTTTTTGACCACTTGTACAGACCTATGTTGAATGTGTTTCTTGCTCACAAATATTATAAGTCAAACAGAAGTCAGAAAAGTTTATATGAACTAATAATTGAAGAGTACATAGGAAACTTTGATAATCTAAGACTTCTGAGAAAATTAATAAATATCAATGGAAAGATTACTGTTGATTCCATTATGTCTTTATTATTTGGAATGAAGTTTTTTCAAAAGCATATTGTTTGGTAAACACTTGCTGTGGCTTTGTGTGTCATAATTCCAGAATATTGTGCCAATAGTTTACACAGGGTAATTATCTCCTCAGATTTTGCTTAATGCTTCTGAGAATTTATGTTTTTATCTCCTTTATTTTCTTCTCAGTATTTTGATGGGTTGCTATCTCACCTTCAGTAAAACACACTGTTATGCATTCAGCCTAAATGTTTAGTCAAACATATGCACATAATTGTGAGAGCAAACAGCTAGATTTTGGGTTTTTCTGACATTTTGGTTCCATCAAATATAAATGTTGATTAAGTGTTGATTTTAATATACAAGGGCATTAAAGTTTATTCACTATAGACTTAGTTTATCCAATGTATAGGATACGTAAATTCCCACGTACTGCAATATATTACCTGAAACTTGATGTTGCAATATACTGTCTACATACCATCTTGAAAAAACCTCACCCAAACCTGTATAATATGATTATAATTTATTGATAAAATTGCAAGTTTATCTATTTCATTTCAGTTGTACTTGTAGAAACATCACAAATAATGAGGTAGGGAAATAATTAGTGGGAAAAGAAGTATTTTGGACAGAATATGTAAAACTCCATAATGATTTTTGGGCCTAGGGGAGAGATGAGGAGTCCAGGAAAGTACATCAGTGTAAAACGAAAAACTGTTAGGGCATGAAAAGCAATTAGGAACTTGGATACAAATGTTGAAGCCTGGGGAAGAACATTTGTCTTTCATGGTGGATTAAAACGGCTTCAGCCATTCATATACTTCCATGTTGTTTTGTGAATGTGGCAACTGATTGCATGACACAAACAAAATACACTGTGTTACTGAAACGAAGTACTTCGGGCTGTTAGAAATAATGACAGTGCACGCTATAATATAAAATGCAAGGCTTCTTAGAATTGTTTTTGAGTGCCTTCTAATTTTTTTCTCCTGTATATAAATTGCATGAGTATATTCTCCCTTGCGACATTTAATCTTCAGGTAAAGCAATGCTTTCTTTTGTGTTGTTTAGAAAAGATCACTAA
Organism: Acanthiza pusilla; assembly: GCA_036630365.1. Taxonomy (NCBI): domain Eukaryota; kingdom Metazoa; phylum Chordata; class Aves; order Passeriformes; family Acanthizidae; genus Acanthiza; species Acanthiza pusilla. Next base: position 31,199,219 of record JAXCHO010000164.1, read on the forward strand.
TCATGGATTAAAATTAAATGCGTATTGTCAGCTTGCTCCTTAGGGCTTTTTGGTTGTTGGGGTTTGGGGTCTTTTTGTTTGTTTTTGGGGTTTTTTGTGACTATTTGTGAAGTATTTTATAAATTTCACTGTGTGTATTGTGGGCATCCGTGCATGCCAATTGGCACGCTTTGTAGAGTTTGTTCAACTTCTTAAAACAACTAAAATTTTATTTTTTTAAATTAATGAAATCTGCTTAAAGTTGTGTCCTGCAGTTGAATAGAAGGCATAGAATATTTAGAAATAAATATCACTACAATTCTTTGGATTATATGCTTTAAGTTGTATTCTTAAATACATCATCTTTCTCTGAGGGATTGTCTAAACAAACAAAAGAGTTTTCAAAAGACATTTCCTGATTCATTGGTCAGTGACCAATGTACAGTTGAAAGGATTCAAGTAAGGGTTTTGCTGTATTTCTGAGTCTCATGGCCAAGAGTCTAGAAAAAATTGCTACCAATAAAAAATTATAGAATTTTAAACTAATTTGCAGTGCAGAACTCCTACAGTCTGCTTCCTGAAAATTTGGTCTGTGTTATTTCAGCTTGAAACACCAAAATCAATAATCAGTTTTAGAAGCCAAGATCATGCCTAAAATGAAGAAAAAACTCAGCAGACTGCAAGGTTCATAACACAGTTTGGGTGTAGGCAGAATTTTTTATTGTCTTATATCTTGATTAGTAATTTAGTAATGCTTCTGAAATTTGAAATAAAACGTATATTCTAAATCAAAATAGATAAAATGTGTAAAAGTAGAAATAAATTTTTAATTTATTAGAGCATTTTGAGTGCAGCTGAGTCTAAGCATAGTTGAAGTTATTTACTAGTAATACTACTAGTTTGAAGTTATTTTTTAAAGGGGAATTATTTAGTATTTTTAGGACCCTAATGAAACTACAGACTGAATTAGGTAATGTGATGGCTTCTCCTTATATTTTGTTGTGTTATTACAGGTTCTTTCACCAAAGCATGCTAATGTATATTAAATTGAGAAGACTGCATTTGGTACGTGGTGATCCTTAGCTAAGACACTGAGTTTTTGCTGCAATATTTTGCATTGATTTTATGATCTAAAGAAAATATTAAAAAAAAAAAAAAAAAGCATTAGAAGTACTGTAGTTCTGTTAGAGCTGTTGTCAGCACTCCAAGTTCTCCTGCAAGGTCTACACCATCCTGCCCACATGCCCTGAAGTCCAGGGCTGAACTGTGTCCAGCTCCAGCATGGGAACAGCTGCCCAGGAGCTGGCAGAGCTGCCTTGGGCTAGCTAAGAAACAGCTGTGCTGTAAGACAGAGCTGTGAGCTCAGAGCCTTGGACTTTTCCTGAGATGTACTGTAGGACTGTACCTAGGACTGTACCTAGGCCTTTGCTTTCCTGATCCTAACATCACCTTGCTGACCTCATGTTAGATGTGCCTCATCACTGTGCGCTTGTCTAGTGATCACAGGGTTATGATTTTTACCCTGACTTCTTCCAAATTAGGTTCATGATATACAAATGTATATTTGATAAATATTTTCTTATCCATGATTCTGCACCTCATTAATGGAGATGAAAATAATTGGTTTCTATTAAAATTTAATTTGGCCTCCTGTCTTTACTGCAAGATATAATGAGTGCCCATTATAACATTACTTTTTTCTGGTTTTGTAATACTAAATGACTAGTGTCAAGGTTTATGTTAAAAAAAACCAAACCAAACCAACAACAACAACCAAAACACATAAAGAACCCCCCAAAGCCTGGGTATGCAACATACAAGATCTTTAGTTTAAGCTTACTAGTATTTGTCAGGTTCTTAAAGGAACAAAAAAATTGTAAAATGCTTTCTGGATCTTAGGCACTGACATACACTTTCTCTCTGTAGCCATGGATAGTTAGCAACCACAGGTCCTCAATACCCTTTTTCCTTCAGTGCAATTGTTCTCTCTCAGACTGCAGGATAAAGGATGGATGTCTTGCGTGGCTATCTTCCCTTATGAGGGCGCTGTGTAGCAGGGTGCTTTCTTTTCTCTCTATTGTATATTTATCTAAGGAAGGAGGAGGCCTGTTCCTGTTAATTAGCGAGGACAGACAATACTTTCTATATACAGTAACTTGAGAACAGAAAGAGTCCATTTCATGTGGATGCCTTTTCCTTTAACTTTTTTTTTTTTTTTTTTGTTAAAGTGTTTCAGCTACTTTCAGCTATGTCAGGGTCTCTGCCAAAGTTGCTATAGAGGAACAAGGCTTTGAAATGCTCTAAGAATTCTGGTACTGCTTTTAATAAATGAAAATAGCTATCAGTAATGCATTAGTGCATTATAGGACTTTCAAATCACTGCACCCAGACTGTGATGAATCACAGTATGAAGTGAGAATAAATGTGCTGAAAAACACAGTGAGAGTCTGTTTGCTCTTGCTATGTTAACTTCAACTGAAAATAGTGTTTTAGAAACATGGAAGCTCTTACCTTAATTTTCAAGATACACTATTGAAAAGGGATTGTAAGTCACCTAATCTAAAGCTTCATTGTAATGAGCAACCCTGTCCTCTGATACTGTTCATAAATTGATCAAATTTCCTTTACAGCTTTAATCCTGAAACCTTTGTACTATGTACACATGTCTAAAGTATTTTCCAACTATAGAATAACTGTATGTACTTCAAATCCTTATGGTCACAATGCAGCAATGAGAGTACTAGGAATTAATTCCTTTGGGTTGCAACAGCAATGCAGAAGAGGATGTTTCCCTGTTCATGCTGGTATCCTATTATCTTTCAAGTTCACAGCAAAATCCTTAGAAATTGAATTGTGATATAATTTCTCCTTCATTCTCAGTCATTGATCAGAAGGAATTTGGTGGATGCTGATTTGCACATTCTGAAACAAGTTCTCATACAGACAGCACACTTAATTTTGGACACTTGTGAGAACAACCTCCCTGCAGAATTCACTGCACACAAATGTTTACATGGAGCTGATTTTTCTGATACCAGAAAAATCTGGTTAAAAACTTGAAGTAGTAATTAAGTGCCGTGATTGATAAATGACCAGTAGCATTGTATCGTCTATTAATAGTGTTTAATACTGTACAGACGCATATTCATATTGATTTCACTGTGTCATGTTAGTGAGCAGATCCTAAAAAAATAATTGTGATCTCTGCAATAGCTTATTAAAATTACAAATTCAAAGTGGAATGTGTTTCCTACATCCTTGAGTATAAACGATTGTCTTCCTAAATCCCTCATTATTTAATAGAGGAAAACCATTTACTGATTTTGCCAAAGTAATATATTAAAGACTGCTGAACTGCATTTTGATAGGAATACTGTCTCAATAATCACGTGGACAGATCTGTACTAACACCATATCTATGAAACAAAATATTCTACACTAAGCATATAAAACTGACTTGATCTTGTAGCTTAACTTGGACAGTTTTTCATTTGGGGACTGATTCTTTCTAAACATAGAAAGTTAATACAATGCAATGTTTTCTGGGTGACATTAAAAGTGGTTCTGTTGTTCTTGGCTTAATCAGTATTGGTTGTACAAAAAAGCAATGACCAAAAAAAAACCAAAAAACCACTGTAGAAATTACTGGACCAAAGCAAAAAATGAAAAAAGGCAGCTAGAAAGCAATTAAGGATATGAAAACATTGTAAGGATTATGAATGCTGTAGAATACCCTGGGTTATACCACTCCATAAAACTGATTTTCATCTCCCTATCTGTAGCCATTTCAGGGAAAAAAAAACCAAAACAACCTCCTGTAAAAACTCTTGAGTAGTTTCTGTGCTCTGAAGAATACAAAAATCCCTCAGACAGGGTAGTATCATTTTTCTTGAAACCATACATTCATTACTCTTCCATCAGAAAAGTTAGACAACTGGTGTGCAAAATGTTCTTTCCTACTTAACCTGCCAACAGCAGCACACACTGTAGAAACTACTTGGTGATGTCAAAGGAAAAGCACTTTGATGTAAAGAACATCCGATTTATGATCTCCTTTTTCATTTTGCAAGATCTCCTGCCATCGCTAAAAAAAAAATTCCCTCTTTCAAAAAGATTTGCTAATACTAGAAATATGAAATCTCATAGTAACTCATTTTCTGTGTTAATGCAAATCACATCTCTTCCCAGGATATTTATGGTGCCTTTCTTACCTCAGCATCAGTCTGACCAAAAGTACGTGTGGTCTATTTTAGGTGCTGAAAGAGGGACTGAGGGAAGAGAGATTTATTGCAGGTTCAAAGGTAGAAGCCCAGGAAATTACTTCAGAATAGATGAAATACCTATTAAGTACAGCCAGTTCTCTTGCTTCAAACATCAATTAGAGTTTTAATGTTTTCCCTAGAGACTGAAGTAGTTTTATTTTGGGTGCATTGATCTACTGTAACTGTATAAAATTAACTAATACTGGATGAGTAAACAGTCAATGTATTTAAATTTTCTAATTTCTATCTTCAGCAAGTAAATAGGAAACACAAGTAAACATGACCTGTTAATTTAATGTTTAGATTAGTAAAAAAAATATAATCATTAACACAGGTTAATATTTATGTTTGAATGTTTAATATTTAGATTTCCATTTTTTGTAATTCAGTCAAGGACAAATAAATATGCTGGGACAAAATTAAATACACCAAAAATGTGGAAGAAGAAGTCATTAAATGGCTTTTGAAAAATTACAGTGAATTCTCCTAATGTTGTAATTTTAAAGATTATAATTGCCATACAATGTTAAGCTTCATTACACCAAACTGTAATTTTTACTGTGTGTGGGTTTTTTGTTTTCAGCATAGAAATAAAATTCACACAGATGTCATTCAGCACTTTAAAATCAGTAGAAAAATATCTGTCAGTTAATTGCATCTCTATAGCCACTTATGACGGTAACTAAGAATTTTCTGTGGTTTACAATTTGAGATTTGCAGTTGTATTCTTTCTTTAAATAGACTCTGTCACTATTAATTCAATGTTTTTTTAAAAATTTATAGTTAAGGAAAGTGAAGTTCTCTAATAAAATGCATGTAGTAATATGTGTACTCTCTGAACAGTTTTTTTTTTAAAATACAAAGCAAATTACTGGCTTTTTAGTCGGCCTGTTTGTTGCTTGTTGCTAAGAAAAGCGCCACTAGCACACATCTCTATGTTCAGGTGGTTTACTTCAGCTGATATATATACCTACTGATCATAAATAGGAAATTATTGTATATAGATGAAAATATAAGATGCAAGAAACATGACTCACATTCCTGTTAAATATGTTTTAGTGTTTCTTAAATAAATTTATTTTTAGAAACACTAACTTTAAAAGTACAATGAAAGAGAAACATAATTTCATTAAAGATTAATTTCATTTTAAGTAAAGTAATTTCAGGCTGAAATTTTCATCCTGCTATGATTATACAGATTTCTGTATGTGGATTAATTTACTGTATGACTTTTAATACTCATGCTTCACATTGACAGGAAGACTTAACTTTTCATGTGAAGTAGTTGGTCTATAAAGCTTTGTTCCATAGCTCCTCCCAACTGTCTATTGGATTTTCACTTAAAAGTAGGGTGTTGAAGTAGTGGTTTTCTTGCACCAATATTTTGAATATTTCTGTTTTGCAGAAACTAATGTGAACAATGTGTTGCTGTCACAAGGAAGGGGAGAATTCAGGACACTGTACTGTTCAAGAAAATAGTAATTTATAGTAATGCTATTTGCCTTGGTATAAAAAAAATCTTAAAGAACCTTAAAGTAGGTTTCAAACACGTCTATTTTATATTTCCTTCAGTGCTCGTCTTTTTAGTATTAAGGACTGAAAAGATAAACTCTCTCACTCTGTGGGAGTTCTTCATTCAGCTTCTTGGAATCTTTATTTCTGTCTCACTGATTTCTCTTTAACTGGAGACAATACAGAGGGGAAATATTTTTGAAGAGTAGTTAAGCAATCTGTTTACATTGGTAAAAGTAAGATTCAATTGTAATAATTTCTCTATAGCTCTTGCATGACACCTTTTGTTATTTATGCATGGGTGCTGTTGATGGCCTTTTCATAAAGGACTATGAGCGTGGTTACTAGTCATGGGCAGAGATTTGTGTTATATGCCCTGGTGTACTGATGGGTCTGAAAACTAAAGGATTAAAGTCTAGAATCAAGGGAAGGTGTTACATTTTTTCACCTAAAAATATTCTTGATCCCCTCAGTATTTATCTAAATTATGTTTCTTCACTTCAAAATCTCTTTTCATGTATAGCATTTTCCCCGTAACTCCCACAATGATAGGTTTAGATTGGATACTAGGAAAACTTTCTTTACTGTAAGGGTGACCAAACATTGAATAGGCTGCCCAAGGAAGTGGCTGAGTCACCATCCCTGCAGGTATTTAAGAGACACTAGACAGACCACTTAAGGACATGGCTTAGCAGTGGACCTGCTATCATTAGCATAACAGTCGGACTTGATGATCTGAAGGGTCTTTTATAGCCTAAATGGCCCTGTGATTTAACTCCTACTTAAAGTAGGAGATCCCTCACTGTGAAGAAATGACTGTTGAAATCATACAGCAAACAGACCAGAACTAGACTGTGAAAAATACTGCTGCCAGTATTTTCACAGAATCACAGAATAAGCTGAATTGGAAAGGACCCACAAGGATCATTGAGTCAAACTCCTGGCCCCGCACAGAGCAGCCCCAACAATCATACCATATGCCCAAGAGTATGGTCCAAACACTTCTTGAGCTCTGTCAGGCCTGGTGATGTGACCACACAGTTGTAGACTGCGATGAGGTCTCCCCTCAGTCTCCTCCAGGCTGAACAGACCAAGTGAAACCTGAGCCACTCCTCACATGGCTTCTCCTCAAGGCCCTTCATCATCCTTGTTGCCCTCCTTTGGACACTCTCTAAGAGCTTCATATCTTCCTTATATTCTGGTGCCCAAAACTACACATGGGACTCGAGGTGAGGCTGCCCCAGTGCAGAGCAGAGCAGGACAATCCCATCCCTTGCCCAGCTGGCAGTGCTGTGCCTGATGCCCCCCAGGACATGCTTGGCCCTCCTGGCTGCCAGGGCACAATGACTCATGTTCAACTTTCTGCCAACTGGGACCCTCTGGTCCCTCTCTGTGACACTGATATCCAGCATGTCATTCCCCAGTCTGCACATACTTCCAGGGCTGCCCCATCCAAAGTGCAGAATCCGGCACTTTCCCTGTTGAATTTCATATGGTTGCTGGTTACCCAGCCCTCTAATTTATCAATGCTCTCTGCAGGATCTCCCTGCCTTTGAGTGAGGTAATAGGTCCTCTGAGTTTTGTATCATTTGTGAACTTGCTTAGTATCCCTTCCAGTCCTGTGTCCAAGTCATTTATGAAGATGTTGAAGAGCACAGGGTGGAGGATGGAGCTCTGTGGATCCCCACCAGTGACAGGTTGCCAGTCTGATGTCACCCCATTCACTGTAACCCTCTGCACCCGACCTGTGAGCTAAAGCACAAATATTTATACACGAATATGATGAGCCTCGGTTCTTGGAGAAGTTATATTCTGTGAGATGAGATTGAAAGACATGCGTGTGTTATTTATCTATTGTAGTTACACATTTCAGAGAAACATAGAAGGCTGTGATTTGACACAGAAGCCTGCATAGTAACAGAATTTCTTTTTTAATTAATATTTTGCCTTTAGAAGACTATATTTAGCAGAGAAAATTTGTAATTTGACAGCCAGAAGCATTAATGAAATTGAATGCTTTGTGAGAAGTACTAGAAGTAGCATTCTAAGGCAGTACTCTGGACTGCCCTGAAAACTTGCGTTCTGGGGCATTCATTAAATATCTCTATTACCAGATGGAGATAGGAAATGCACATTTCCTAAGAGCTTTTTTTTAATATAAAGTTCTCATCTTTTTCAAACACAAATATAATTTTTTATTATATGTGTGTGTACTTGTATGTATAAAATGTGTATTATTTTGGAAATTAGTCCTTTTGTTACCCAAATAACAGGAAAGACATCAGAGATGTCTGAGGCAATGAAAACAGAATATCAGAGGCTATTCTCTGTTCAACTCTGTTCTAGGTGATTAAGTGCCAGGCTCTTAAGTACTCTTACATGGCTGAATAGTGGCAGAGAAAATACAACCTTACTTCTTGTATTTCAAAATGTCCTTGTAGTAAGAGGAAACTCCAATATATTGACTCAAGAAATCATATGCGTAGAAACTACAAAAGCTATTTCAGGTCCACAAGCAAAAGAATACAGTTTAGTAGACAATATACATATGCTGGCAAAACATAGATGGTCTTGCTTATGTTTATGTAGATTAGTAGGATAGTTAGACATAACTTAAAAGAAAATTAATCTACAATTCATGGTTTTATTATTTCTTCCCATCATTTTACACTATGAAAGAGTAAGAAAAGGAAGAACTGAATCTTTTTTGCTGCTTAATAACATGCCAAGAGTGATGTTTGCTTGTGTCTCATGTTAAGTGAGAGTTACACAGTACTGCTTATTTGGATATCTTCTGGATACTTTTGCTGTATAGTTGCCTCAAATGTAGTTTTGATGTCAAAACTGGTTATCAGTTTCGTGCTTTTAAATTTTTGACACTAAAGATTTTTATTATCCACACTAATGGCAAATTCTGTTGTTGAATATTCTTTGCCTCTAAACTACCTGCATGTTCTACAGATTGAAAAATTACACTTCTAATTTCTCCTCTCTGAACTCTTGCTAACACTGAGGTATTTTAGTGGAGGTGATCGATATTGTGTAGCTGATTCCAGAGAGGATTGTATCCATGATCTCTAAGTGTGCTATGATGACATTTCCTGAGTAATTTTTCAAGTCATTCTTCATGCATTCTAATATGCTCATTGCTTTCTTAATCATATTCAAACACAGGGAAATTAACAAAAAATCTATATTGTTTCTCAGCTTTCTAGTCACTTAATTTAGATGCCTTTGAATTGTGTTAGTAGTCTAAACTTTTCCTCCATTAATTTTCAATTGACTGCATCAGTGTCTGTGATTTTGTCACAAAATATACTGAACTAATATGATCAGTTTTGGGGAAATTTTTAAATACAGCATATTGGTTTCTCTGACCTCTGTGTGCTGTGAAGCTGTATATCAAACATATTAAATATTTTTAAAGGAAAGCAATGTCTCAGTTTAAAAAAAAAGGTGAATAATTTTTTTAAAGTAAGTATTCTATGGGTGCCAAGTACAGCTTGTCTTTCATATGCTATGATGAAATCCATTTAAATTTTTAACTTTTAAAGTAAAAACAACCCTGTTTAAAAAGATTTAGTAATTCTTTGAATGACTGACCTGTTTTCAGATCACTGTTGGCAAAATAACATGGTAGTAAATGCACAGTGTTGCTTTTTATGTAGATTAGCTACCTAAAACATAAACTATTTGGAAATAGTCACTACTATCTGACTTCTATGGGCCGATACATGACACGTGTTAAGACATTAATGCTAGGACATGTGGGACCCATGTTAATAAATACAGTTTGCTACATTTATGTCTATTGGACTATTTATCTGTCCTCTGGCAGTGACAGTTCTATTTTTTAGTATCAAGCCTTCCTCTTTTTTCACCTCCATAGTATTCAAAGTTAGCTGGCCTTCTAAAAGGGATTACTTTTTGAAAACAGTTTCTGCTTAAGTATTTTCACAATCTGTGTTCTTGCAGACTTCTTTTATACAAGCCAATTGATTAGCTAATGTAGAATTAATTGAACCTGCATACATCTACTTCTTAGACAGTGAAAACATAAAATGAATAAAAATACCAATAGAACTCTTAGTTATTTCAGAATGTTATTTGTAGATTAATTCAGTTTTGCTGTATTTCTATTTTCTTTGCATTATTTATGTGCATGTATTCTTCTTCAGATTAATGTGAAGTTGAGATATAAATACAAAAAGTGTGAGCATATGACTCAACAAATGATAACATTTTAAGCAAGAATGTATTACCTTGAGAAAAGATAAGAAATTTCTCATAGTTTAAACATTAATTGACAAAATGTTTTTAATTTTAGATTGATTGTGCTTGCTCAGACTTTTTTGTGGCTATATATAGCCCAGTGTTCATACATTCCCTGCAGAATCCTGATTAGGCAAGTATATTTTAAAAGCAAAAACTGCCTGTCCTTAAAGAAGACTGTACCTGTCATTGAGACAACCAATTTTGCAGCTAATGTAAAAACTTCATAGGGGTAGATTATAAAAAGAACAAAGATCCTTGTGATGACAGAGCATTCCACTAATATATCAAACCTGAAACTAATGATTAACTCCATCCTTTACTGGATAATTTTAATGACTTTTAGTATAGCTTCAAGACATAACACATACAGTCATTTTCAGATTTCTCATTTTTATAGCCATCAGCAGACTATATCTTAATGGCATTCTGAAGAAGAATGATAAAGGAGTTCGAAAGGTGGCTAAAATGGAGTTCTTTACCCACAAACTGTGGTCCATGTGACTCTGCAGTCTAAGAAGGTAAAGAGCACAAAACGGAGTAAGAGTCAAATGTCCACGAGTTAGACATGCCCTATATGATGCAAGAATTTATACAATAAGAGGGAGTTGCACAGATATATTGCTTCAGCTATATAATGTAATTTAACCTCCACAGGTTTTATTAGCTTAAACAGGTTTTTTGAGTATTAAAACATGAGTAAACTTAAACATGGGTATTTTTTCTTCCAGTTGTGAAGCTAACATGGGTGTTCAAAGCATGTTCAGGTGATACCCACAATCCAGTGACCACCTTTCTTTAGTTTTCCTCTTCTCACCATAATATCGCCTAATCAAAATAATTTAGATTTTAATCATCTGACCTTTAGTCTTACCACAATTTCAACTCTAAGCACAATGAATCTGTGGTGATAGTTGTTTTTTGGTATTTGGTTTGGTATTTTTTGGGGAAGGGTTTCTGGGGGGAGGGGTTTACTATTTTGTTCTGTTTTATTTTGTGTTTCCAATATGTTTGAATACCCTGAGCTATTAAGATAAGTACCTAGAACGAGCAGTCACCTAACCCCCCAAAGCACTGGTCTGTTTCTCCAAAAGTACCTACATCACTAATTTTTAAGACAGATAAAGTTTGGTACTATATGTGTTTGGAGTGATGTTATTTTTCATTCAAGAACATCAGATGTATTCTGTCTCTGCTTCATTCTCTAGGTTATAGACGTGAGATCAAGAAGGTTATGTCAATAATAACGCAGCAGTCTATTGGCTGTATTTTTATAAAATTCTTCTTTCATATGCCAGTAAAAAGAAATTATATCAATGGAGAAATATAACAACAATTAGAAGAAAATCTGTTGGATTATTATTGGTGTATTTTTTGGAGGAGAATAGTCAAAACAGTGGCAAACAGTTCACATAAGTTCATGTTGAGAATGATAAAGTGTGATTGAATGAATGAATGCTGTATTTTAAGTAGGGTTCAGACAAAGGATTTTACATTCAGGAAGCTACGTGTTTATAAGTTATTCAAATGGTGGAATGCTGCTAACTCAATTGCTTCCCGTCTTCCGCTCTAATCTTACTACTCTTTTAAATTTAAAGAAAATACCTGGATTTCATGCTCCAAAAGCTGAACTAGTATTCAGCTATTCTACTTTGTTATAATGTGCTCATCCATAAAATGTCACATTTTTGAATTAAGCTCTGTAAAACATCAGCTGACTTTGACTTGACTTGATTACATTCTAAGTTGAACAATGTGTAGGAAAATCCCCTTTAGCTGTGTGACTTAAATCCATCAAGGGAATAGCCATCATCAGGTTCTTACAGTCACTCTCAAGGATGGAAAGAAGAGGAGCAGATTTGTCCTTGTACTCCTATTAAAAATGTATGAATATAAATCTGGTAGGAACTGGAAACTGAACGTGGAATCACTGTTCTCTTTCCAGGCTGAGATCTACAACAGGTGCACGGATATGTTAAGGCTTCTACAGAAGGAGGTTATTCTTTTACCCCGTTTTATCCTTTTATCCTGTTCTCGTTGTTAAAAAACCCAAAAAACAACAGAATGTTTTCATGAGTTGGATTTAGAAACTAGGCATTGCTGCCAAAAAGAAGTTGAGAATAGGCATTTTTCAAGCCTTCATGAGACTACTTTCTTTAAAAAAAAAAAAAAAATTCTTCTAGATTCCCAACTTTGACTTTAGTGTAAAAATGAAATTACATCAAAGTTTAGGAGAACCTGGAAGAAAATGATAGATATTGTGAATTAACATATAATAAATATAACACACATTACATTTATTAAAATTACAAATAAGTTTAGAAATTGCCATTTACTTGGTGATATGGTTGTGTTGATATAGAAAAACTGAAAAATTAATTGCAGAAAGATCAGTAAGGGAATGCTGGAGATAGAGGAGACAAGTGACCAAGACCTGTGTTGTGTAAAATAGTTTGGGAAAACATGAATACAGACAGAAACTCTGTGGAAACTTCAAGTTTTTTATGAAAGGTTATTTCCTGACAGTACTGCAAAATTGGCTTAAGCTTTTTCCTGTATGTACACTAGCTCTGCTGTGTGATATTTGCTTTTTCATTTGGATTTTTTCCAAATGCAATGTATGAATCCCAATAGTTTGCTCAGAATTAATGTTTTGGTTATTTTTGTTCTGAACAGTGGTCTCCAATTTATTCTTGTTTGTCTCTATTTCTGCTTCCTTAACTAATACAGATCCAGTACCTATTAAAACACAAAAAAGAAACATTTTTTAGCTCTGATTTTTTAAATCTTATTCTAATAACGTCTGGTTACTTTTTTTAACTACCCAAGTTTTTTTCTAAACTCATTAGTTGTTCTAGTGCATTTCCAACATTGTCTGTCTCTGCTGCCCTTTGATGCCTCTGCTGCTCTCTATGATTGCTAGGCACTGCCACTGCTGTCCTGTCTATCCTGCAGGGTTGCGTGTGTGTGAAAGAGAAAGATGGTTATGGAAAACAAATTTGGTCAGCCTTAGCAACCCTGATCCTCAGGACACCAAAACTGTATAGAATGAGGATCCAGTGAGTTTACTGCAGCTGCACAATAGGTAGTGTATTGTCTAAAGTATTTCCAAAGGCAGAAAGGTTCGTAAGGACAAGGAAGTGACTCTTCATGCTTACTTTCTTGTGCTCTGCTCCTAATCTCTTACTTTGCCTATTCTGCCTACATGCTTACACACATCCTCCAAGATTCTGCTGCCATAGAAGGCAGTGCTTTTTTAAATTTTGGTGTGTATTAAGATTACTAAAAGGGTAGAAGATCTGACTGTGAAAATCAGTCGCTTACCCCGTTTATTCATAAACACTATGATTAGTAAGGAATTAGTTCCCTTGAGCTCTTACAGTTTTGCTTCCTTTGACCAGTATATCCCCATCATTTGCATTATCAATTATTTTTGCCGAAGGGCAAGCGTTGAGGAATGCATGTGTGCAGAATCTCGGGGTGCAGCTGCAATTCGGGCGCAGGCTGAGCCCCGGGTGGGCCCGGCCCGAGCCAGAGGCCGTGAGCTGCAGGCCCTGTGCACCAAGGGCCCTGGAGCTGCGGCGCTGCCAGGCGGGCGCTGGGACACATGGCACAGGCCATGTGCCCAGTCTGGGGGAGAGAGACACCTTCGCGGCCTTGGACTGTGAGGGTTTAAAAGCCTTGGGGATCTTTGTTCGGGGTCTCTCCTCGGAGGCACCAGCTGGGGCTCTTCTGTGTTACTGTGCCGTGAGTGAATGGCTTTATGGAGCGAGAGATTGAGGCTGTGCCTTGGGAAAGGTGGGATGGGTGGGTAAGAAAGGCTGATGTGACTGTGGCTGTGAGTGTGGGCTGTGCGGGGACTCAGCGCGGACCCCTCGGGTCACTGGGGCCGCGCTGTGAGGGGGATCGGTCCCAGCTGAGCAAGGCTCTGGTGTGGGAGTGTGATTGAGTCTTGGGAGACTGGGAAGTTTCATTAACAGCGAGCAGCACACATTTTGTCCTTAGTGCTGTACGGAAAATCACGCTATGCAAAGCCGGTGTCCATAGGGGAAACAGAGGAGTCCTGCACCTTTTTTCAAATAAAGGGAGAGAGTCAACCGGGACACACGCCTGTGAGGGTTTCTCTCTCGAGGTCTCTGCGAACTTCGAGGTCTCTATCAACTTCAGGCCGCATGTTTGTTACACAGCCCAGACAGTTTGACTCTGGAAACAGACAAATGAGGTCGCACAAGCCTGAGTTTCTGAATTTTGGGGGAAAATGACAGGTTCAGGGGGGGATATGTGGTACAGTGCGGGAAGGCTGTACCTTCTTAGTAGCTCAGCTGATGGAAAAGGAAGAGAGCAACATAGGGCCTGGAGTTTAGGGTAAAAGGAGAGGCTGCGCCCTCTGAAACTGAGGGAGAGAAAACCCCACAGGTGTGTGCCCCAGTGGACTCTCTCCCTTTATTCGAATAAAGTTGCAGGACTCTTCTGTCTCCTTTGTGGCCACTGGCTTTTCATAGCCTGATTTTCCGTAAAGTATTAACATTTGAACATTAAGGAAAATATTAAATCATAGAATCATAGATTATCTCAAGATGAAAGGGACCCATAAGGATCATTAATTCCAACTCCCCATCTTGAGCTACCTAATAATGTAAAAATTGCCAGTACTGGATATTCTGCCAGGTAGCTTTGTATGCAACAGCCACTGTCTGTATCATAGTTCTCATTTCTTCTTATCTTGGATGCCATTCTCCCCATATTGGATGGGGATTTGGACTGGATCCAAGTGATCTGGTCCATGCAAATTTTTTGTAATCCCTGTTTTTGGTTTCTTATTTATTCTTCAATCTCTTCAACAAAATTCCAAATTCTTAGAAGCCCAAGCTGGATCTAACTTAAAAAAAATCATCCAGGAAGCAACCACACCCCCTGACATTTGTGTTGTTCCTGTTGTCTGAAGGGAGACTTTCTCTGTGGATCTTGTTTTGTAACTTCAATGTGGGTATATTCAACTGATGGAAAAATGTAATTACTGCCCTTAAGATAATTTATCACCAAACTACATTTGTGACATCAGCCATTATGAGGTCTAATGCATGTAATTGGCAAATGTGTTTGCATCGCATACTTTATTCTAATTGACGTCTACCATATTGCTGCTGACAGCCTTTCAGCTCAGATGAATGCTTTTTGCCAAGAGCTAATACTGCTTTGCTGAGGTAGTCATACATGGACACATTATAGTGAAGATACAGAGTAAAAATTCGCTCTGGTTTTTTGCTGCTCAGGTGTCTAGTCACCAGTTCCAAATAGTGAGACTTTGACATGAATCAAGTAGATTCTTGACAGTTTGACAATATGTCACTTCTGAGGGTTTGTACAATACACCAGAAGAGGACCATTGAAATACTGAAAGGTTACTATGTGCTTTGAAGCACTGAATATAATTCATGCAAGACAAAACTTTCTAAATTAAATCACTGAAGAAAAATGTTTTACTTAAGAAACTATTAGACATTTTCTCTGTTGTAATAAGATTACGCTTTGTCATCAGTACTCATGCAAGAGGACAATGAAAGTTAATTTTATGAGTTAGTGAAGGCCATAAGAGACTTTCTAAAGCCATTAAATAGTCAACATACCTACTACAGTGACATCTTGTCAAATCATAAATAGTAGCCTGTCACTCTTGGTGAACTAAATCGTGATGACCTGTTGTATATAGGCAAAGGTCTTCTGTAATGAAGATAAAATAACTGTAGTGTTAGCGAGATTAGGATGTTTATATTTGGTGTCTTGGCTATAACTAATTCACCCAAAAATCTTTAGAGGAAAAGATATGTTAGTGAAACACAGTATTACTGTATT
This sequence comes from Acanthiza pusilla, assembly GCA_036630365.1. Lineage (NCBI taxonomy): Eukaryota > Metazoa > Chordata > Aves > Passeriformes > Acanthizidae > Acanthiza > Acanthiza pusilla. The sequence goes on from JAXCHO010000164.1 coordinate 31,215,097, forward strand.
AAAGGGATTGTACAGTTCACATAAAAGAAGCATATTGAAAGTGTAAATTACATTAAATTGACACAATACAGTAAATATTAAAACATGAAAGCTACACATTAAGCCAGTTTTTATAGACATTTGGACCTAAAAAAATACGTCTTTTGTTAACATCATTTTCAGTACTTCTTTATTCCTATATATTAACACATATTTTCTCCTTCTGCCAGAGTTCCTTGAAATTTCTTGCTACACTTGATAACAATCAGTCTAAATTGTAAATTTAGATTAAAGCAAAGTCTTACTTCACAATTTGGAGGTGCTATTAGTTTCAAGTGTATTTTAAATTGCTTTTCTCCATGTTCTTCTTTGCAATTTGCAATAATCAAGAACGTAGCTTTGAAAAAATAAAATTTTGTTTCATTTTAATACACCTTTTAGATTCAGTAGCTAAAATCCAGCTGAGAGCACTGTATTTGAAATATGTTGCCCACAGTAGATGGAGTATTCTGGATTCATTCAGTAATACCTGAATTTTATTAAAAATCTACAAGGGAAAGAAATGACTAGAAACTTTCCTCCTGTTTTTCATAAAAGGTTTAATTTAGAGAAATATATTTAGTTTTGGTAAGATCTAAGAGTCTGCCAAGTAAATATTGTTCATATTTTTGTTGGTGTTGGGTAGCAAGCCTTTTTCACAAGTTCTCATATCACGCTTATAATAAGATATTGATTAAATTGCAATTGCTTTAACTTTCTTCCTAGGCAGCATTGACTGCATCATGAAATCATAGATTCATTGAGGTTGGCAAAGAGCTCTAAGATCATGAACTCTTTATGGCATCATAACAACTTACAACATACATATTGTTTAAAAGCTTTTCTTTGTATTTTCATAGTATCCATGTATGAGGTATGTGGGCTTCCAGAGACCACATATAACATATGAAGAATTCAGGAAGCACGACATTTACTTGTGCTGCAGTAAAGACTTATGACTAGATTCTTCATAATAATGTATTCGATATTTTCAAGCAGCAAGCTTACTTTTCACCTGAAGATGACAATTTTTTTCAGCTTCATGCTTCTTCACAACGTTTTCTCATAGATCTTGTTGGAGTGAGCTTCATATTTTTATCATAGTCATTGGACATAATTTTTCTAGAGATGCCATGTTTTCTATAACACATACTGTACAAAAAAGCTGTATTTATACTTGTAGAAAATGAAGTACTATTTTTCATATTTTAAAAGGGAAAAAATGCTAGCAACACTAAATACCATTTTATGAAACTGAAAATGTGTTGCATACACTGTAAATTATACATCTGTAACCAAATAATATATGTGTGAAGGTTGTCTTAATTATCTGCATGGAAATTAATTTTAAAAATTTGTAAGAAATCATCAAAGTAGGTATTTCTAAGAAATCTAAGGAAATTTAACTTTTTTAGCATTTTGCTACGTATGTAGCAACTATTCTCAAATTTTAAATGACACAGTTTCTCATGTTTGACATCTGCTTTTTAAGACTGATATATCACTGAGCACCTCTGAAGGGAGTTTGGTACCATCTTCTCTTGTCTTGCAATGAAGTTGTTGTACATCAATAAGGTCTTCCCTTAGCTCACTTATGTTTGCTTAACAGGCTCAGTTCTCTCACCCTCTCCTTGTACGCCATGCTTTCCAGTACCCTGAGTATCTTCTTGGCTTTTTGCTGGAGTCACTCAGTGTGTTGATATCCTTCTTGTGCTCAACAGCTCAAAACTGGACGTCTTACTCCAAATGTGTCTTACAGATGGAAAGGAGGGGGAAAGGATCACTTTTCTGAATATGCATTGCCTACAAGCTTTAATAATGCTGTGATGCAGTCAGCCTACTCCTCATGGACACTGGTTCATATTCAGCTTGTCCACCAGGACCCGCAGGCCCTTCTTTGCTCTGCTGCTTGCCAGACAGTTGTGCCCTCAGCCTGCCCCTTGCCTTGCTGCAGGAGGTGTTTCCATCTTGTTGAGAGGGCTCCTGCTGAGCTCCTGGTCAGCCCATTTCTCTGGCCTGTTCAGGTTCCTCTAGCAGTCCTGCTATCCGGAGTGTTGACTGCCTCCTCCAAGTCAGTGCCATCCTGTCATCCAGGTTGTTAATGAAGACACTAAACTATTGGCTGCCAGCTGGACTTGCACTGCTGATCACAACTCTCTGAGTTTTGGCAATCAAACTAATTTCTGTTCGCTTTAGAATCCTCTTGTCCAGCTTGTCTCTCATCAGTTTTGTGATAAGGAGACAATTGGAGACTGTGCCAAAGGCCTGGCTAAAATGAAGATGCACTGCATGCGCTGACTGCCACAGCTGCCAGTCACCTCACTGCAGAGGGCACTGACGTTGGTCAGGTGTCATCTGGTCAGGCAAGAAATGACTTCTTCATATACTTGGTCCGAAACTTTTCCAGGGATAGAGTTAAGGCTGACCAGCCTGTAGTTCCTTGAATCTTGTTTTTTGCTTGTCTTAAAGAGGAGCATGACAGCAGCTACCTTCAAGTAATCAGAAACATTTCAAAAGGACAGGCAGCAGTCTCAAAAAGATACCTGCCAGCTCCATGAACACCTCTGGGGATGTCGTGCACCAGGGCCATGAACTTACATAAGTCTAAGTAGGTTAAGTGATCCATTCCTCTTTCCTCTCCTGCAGGTGCTGCTTCATGTCTGGAGAATCTCTTAAGAAGCTTAGGGACCCAGGAGGCTTGAGGAAAAGCCTTACTAGTGGGAAAAAAAGGCATGGAGTACTGCTGCTTGTTGCACATGTCTCGTCCCTAGACCTGCTGTCCCACAGGGCAGTGGCAGTAAGCTCCCAGTGCCACCTCCCTGCCCTACAATTAGGAAATTGGAAAGTTTTCTAGAGAGGTTGTGTTTTGTCATGGAAAAGGAAATAATAGAGTTTTAAAAACTCCAGCCTTGGAAAGGGGTAAGAGTGTGTGAGGGTGTGTTTAGTGTTGGTATTTTTTTTTATTTTATTTTTTAGGTTTTATTTATTTATTTGATTTATTTATCTGTGAGCTTTGTGAGTGATGTTGAGTAGAAGCCTAGGCATGTGCTGCTGGAAGATAAGAAAAATAAGGCAAAAAAGGAGACTGCAATGAACAGATAATGTTCTGACACATTTGATAGATATTCCTTATCTGGGATGCTATTATCATGGAAGTAGTAGAATTACAGGGCTGAACTGCTTTTCTTAGGGTCATTTTATATGTTAAGGGTGGGATATTACAGAGCAGAGATGCCAGAGAAAGTCTTATGAAAAAAATTAATCTAGTACTTAAAATGAGATACAGATGTTACCATAGTCATCTTGCCAGGGATAGCTGATACTTCTTATTGCTTTCATATGCCAAAGGGACAACTATCCCACGGCCTTGTTTAAGCAGTGCATTTGTTTTAGACTTATCATCATGTTTTAAACTTAATCGGTGGACAAAATTTTTTACTGATAATCCTGTAGAAGTATACAAGGCACACTAAGGTTTGGGGAAAGTTGTAGTCCCTAATTTCCATCCAAATATTAAAGAAAGCAAATTAAGCTTACAGATCAGAGAGGGTGAAGTGTTGAGAACGAAGAGGAATGACACAACTGTGCTGGGGCAGCAGAGAAGTTGAAAAATACAGGCAACAGAGGCACATAAAATAATTTGTTGCAGTGAACATGTAGTTCCTTAATTTATTCAAGAGGAACCACATCCTTCACCAGTTTCTGTGACAGGGTAAAGAAACACCAGACAATGTGACACTTGCTATTATGTTCAGTTTTTAGGAGAATCAACTGAAAAATAGGCTATGTCATGTGGGTGTTTGTGCACACAGGTACACATGTGGTTAGCTGAGACCTCCCGGTATTGTATTTCCTGTGCACTGGCACAAGGGAACCTGGGGAAATGAGACCCTTGCTCTGAGTGGTCTTAGATTCATCTGGTTCTATTTCCTGTGTTCTTTCCTGTAAGTAAAATATCTCCTGTAATCTAATGAATTTACTTCTCTATTTAAAGAGTTTGACCCAGCAATCTAATATAGATGTCCCAAAACAGAAACATCCGTTTTGAAAATCAGTTGTATTTAATAACAAAACAGACTGAACATAACAGACTGCATATTCTCTTTTAAATTTACTGAAAAAAATTGGAAGATCCATTCTGTGCATGAAAAGTTACTGTAATAGCTAAACAGCTAGAGATGTTTTTAAAGGAAATTTTCACTGAAAGATCAGAGGAGCCGGTGGGACAAATCCACATACAATTATATAAAACTTTAAAAATTAAGCAGTTAATTACCTATCTCATATTCTGTTAGCCTCATTGTGGGAGAAAGAAGTGTCTTTTCCAGCCTAGATAATTCTGTATAAAAGGCAGTGGAAGATTCAGGGGTCAGTATTGGAATCTAGGATGGGTGGTGTTAGAATCCAATGATTTTAGTAAATATAAGAAATTAATTACACAAAAAATGATGATGGCTTCTCTTACAAAACTAAATACAAATTATCTAACTGTGAGGTTAAGCTCAACTAGAAACAAAAAAACTTTTATTTCAGTCTTGGGGGCAGAGATGCATGAAGGAATAAACAAATCTTTATATGATGTACAGTAACATCATATTTGAGAACTTAAGTATGGTGAAATTTCAAAAGCTCAGAAAAGGGCTGACAGTAAGACCTGAGAAAATATCCCAAGAATTGTAAATAGTTGTCTTACCTGAATTTCCCTGAGGGACCTGAAATAATCACACTTTTTTCTTCACATCTGCAAGACACTGAGATTGAACAGCTAGCATATATTTCTAGGGAATAAGTCAGTCCTATTCTATTGCTTTAAAAACTGCAGCAAGCCTTAAGGGTTAGAAGACATATGACTTTAATTTAGTAAACCGCAGTTTTGATAATTACGCATGCTTAATTCTTTTAAGCAAGCTAGGGAACTGTGATATAGATAAGATTAGTCTAAAATTATACAAGTTTTTTGGGTTAAAAAGAAGTAATATTTATTTGCAGTCACTCTTTTCCACAGTAACTGGGATGGGGCAGGGAGAGGAGTGTAATTCTGTAACAGTCTGTGTTCTATGGCATTGTTGGTAGTTTTGGAAATAGAATAAATGTTAATCTTGCTTCTGTCCTATTAGAAGACAAGACTCAGGCTTAAAATAATCACAATAAATTGTAGAAATAATAGAAAATAATAGACATACAATTTGGTAAGAACAAGCACAGGCACTAAGTAGGAATAATTAACAGCACAAATGCAAGATGGGGAATTCCCTCTAATGCTTCAGGGAAGAATATGGGGACAGCATATTTATCATGCCATGCTGTTACATGTGTATCTGGTTTGAGATTTTTGCTTTCTTACACAAGTGTTTTCCTTCCTTTCAGCAGTAGCAGAGCTCAAGAAGTGTTAAAATGCCTGGCAGACTTCTTTTGACAAATCTGAAAACACTTCATGCTTCTATCACCCTTTGTGAATTTGAGGTGTGACATACAAATTTCTGTTTACTGGGTTGATAGTCTGTGGCAAAGGAGCAAGGGATAGAAACTGCTGAAACAAGATCCACTTGATCTCTACAGGTCTTTAGGAGCATCCAGTAAAACCACTTGGAGGCTCAAGTAGTCTAAGTTTTCTAAAAGGACAACCAAAATGTACCTGGTTATTGATCATTCATTAAACTAAACACTTTAAAAGCATCAAAGGAAGACTTTGAACCAATTTTATTCAACCAAAGAAATGGGAAGAATGAGGGTAGAAATATGTAGAATTGTTGAGGAAGGAGATGAGCAGAAACTGATTTAGATAGAAGTAGCAGGGATTAATTTGCAGCAAAGCCTAGATGTAAAAGATAAAGACAGTAAGAATGGTTATCTCCCAGGGTAGATTTTTTTTTTTTTTTTTTTGGAGGGTGGTGCAGCTTTGACTTTAGCTACATAAAGGGAGTAGTTAGTACTGGGCCTTATCAGTACTGGTTTAGATGTGAAAATATATCTGTACCCTACCCCCTTTAAGAAATACCAAGACAGGCCATTTTTTGTCTTTATTCCTGGCTCTTCTACTTTCCATAGAATTCTGCCAAGTATGTAAATAGAAGCTGCTTCGTGTGTTTCTACTGAAAGACAAAAATGATGAATTAACTCTACTGTTAGAATAAACATGACTTTACTTAATATATTCTATATACTACAGTTGTTCTATATGCCAAATGGAAACCTGGTTGTGCTGTTTTGGACGGCTGGACGAAGTCCCTCTGTGGTAATTATGTTTCTCCTCTCAGGCTACCAGATGGCTGTTTAGGTGTAGTGATAACATCTGTTTGATTCTACTTGGCAGTCTTGAGATTGAAGAACTCTCGTATCACTTGAGTGCTACAGAATTAAATGAAGATAAAATTTAAACTTTTGTCTTCTCTAATTCTATATTGATCAATAATCGTATTGACTTTGCCATAAAGTATTGTTCAACGTATTCTCATTTTTTCATTCCTAATAATTTGGTTTATGTTATTTTCTTTATTTAGTTGTACTTACTCTGTACTGGTTATTTCCTAGGTGTATCTACAGAAAGATAGAAAATTGATCACAGCAACAGAACACACTGGATTTTCTTCTGATGTGCAGACTACACTGATTGAAGTATTGAATCCATTTGCAGCACCGCCTTCCTGTAAGTAGGCTCAATCAGTGGGAAACATCGTATAAAATTTTGTTGGGTTTCTGTGCAATTCAGTACTTGACAAGGAAAATGGCTAGTTTAGCATTCTACCAGAGAAACAGTGACATATATTTTCATGCACATGTTAAAAAGGAGCAATGTGAAGGCTTAAAGCTTGTTCTGATGTTCCTCCACTGCCTTTTCTAAAATTCAGATTGAGAAAGGAAAATCATGAGTCACAGGCATTATTAACCAGTTTTTGGAAGTGATAACTCAGTACGCTGTAGGAGATGAAATAATGAAATTGTAAGGCAAGAAAAGCAAGAAATAGAATTGTATCATGAAGGGATTATAGGGGTATCTGTATTTACTTCGTTCTTATCAGCTTCTCTCTGTGGCACTAAGATAACAACTAGTCATAGTCTCTTCCAGCTAGAGATACACAATATGAACACTAACAGGCAGCATAAACATTATCCATGGCTGCCCTTGATTATGCACCTCACAGTGACTGTCAAGGGGACACAGAAAGATAGTTTTGAAATGGTCTGACTGACAGCCTAAAAATATGCTGTGATTAGTAAATATTGAATATTTCTTTAAATTGGATTTTATCACTACTACAAGCTGAGATATAAATCTCATCATTATGGGAATGAATGGATACTCTGAGATATTTTGAAGACATGAAGTATCCAGGTTTATAAATTAAGGACTTTTATTTGCAACAGGTATTTGGATTGGTATACTAGTTTTCTGGATTCAGAGTTATAAGTTTCACATACAAAGCAGCACCATGGAATTATTGTGAATTAATAGAGTATTTTTTTAAATTATATTGGTTTATTTGATAGGCTGTCATTTTATATGGCTGAAATGTGTAGTTATGTGAATTCTCCTAGATGATAAAAACACATGGTGTTGATTAGGGGATGATGTACCCATATTCTTTAGAAGTTTAGCTCTTTGAAACTCATATTGATGTAGACTGGAATATTCAGTACAAAGGAACTAAAATATGGGTCCAAAATTATGAAATAAAAATGGTTATTGTATTGAGCATTTAACTTGCCAGGGTCAAACATATCAGTGTCATTTGTAATTTTATTTTTTGTCATATCGTAACATATTTGTGTCTACTGAAACAGCTTTTGAATATTTAGTAGTATTGTATTGTTGTTTTGTTTGATTTTTCATTTAGAGTTGACTTTTTGCAGGGATCTAGGGAATGTAGCTTGCTATCTGTTGCTTAAATCTCTGTACATCTCTACTGCATTGAATGGATAGTCTTTTTAGCCTGGTTTCATGATTTGGAAATAGGAAGTGATGCTTTGAGATGAGGCAGTGTAAGGTTACCTTAAGTGCTCATTTGTTTATCTTCACTCATTACATTTGAGCCTTCTGTAAGGAGTGGCATTTGGAAAGAGGTAAAGGACTCGACACAATGTTTCTAAAACTTATACAGAAAGGAATGGCTGAGCAGAGGGGAGGGAGTTGTGTGCTGACTGTGGTGTAAGCTTAAACTATATTAGACGGGGGAGTAAGAAATTACAGTTATCTCTGTTATGGGAGAAACTTCAGTCAGAGCTCAACACTTTCTTATGTGCTAAAAACATTCAACTGTAAGTTGTAGATTTATCAGAAACAAGGTCTCATAAGTTCTCTCATACTTATGAAAATTCTTGCTTCTGATGGCTACCACGAGCAGTTTGTAAACATTTTCAGCTTGGATATTCAAAACCCAGTGTCCCCAGAGGAATACTGATATACGTGTAAACACAGGGAGATGCAGCTGAGGGAACTGAACTCCAGAAAATGCCTGGATGCAGTCAAATGAATGAAATGTTGGCCTCTTATTCTCAGCTTTCTGTTTGGTGTTTTAGGTACGTTTGTAATACTTGAGTGTGCTTTTAATGGCAGAGTTGTTTTTCAGTGCTAAGCATTTGTGTATAAAATACTTGAAGTTCATACAATAACCCATAGTTCAATTTACTTGAACATGTAAATTGGCTCATTTATGACACACTCTTGCATGACTAGTACAGCAGTATTCCACATGATAATTTAGGAAGTATACTCTAATTGACATATAATAATATTGAAACAGATTGCCTAATATATTTATTTCTTGGACAAAAACTGATCAATTTTAATTTGTTGAATTCTATCCTGCTTTCTCATGGAAGTGAAAGTATATTTATTAAAGCAGGAATGACTGTGAAGCCTAGTGTGGTAAAATTTGATAATTTCTTTTGTCAAAGAAGCAAATAATGAGATTAACTGGAGAGTAATTGTTAAATGTAAAGTGCAAGGTAGAGGGAACACAAAAAAGGCTTTATGATAAGTTTTTGTCAATCTGTATAATTTTTCAGTTAAGCAGTCATAAATCAAGGAATATTGTATTTTTTGAGGCTCATTAAAGAGACATTATACATTAGAATAGTGAGGCAGTCAGCATAATGAAATGATGAATGCCTATAACTATCTGTATGTAAATGATGTGAGACAGATTTGCTGGTGCTACAGAGGAGAATAGCAATCTATTTGACAGTTCCCTGTAGGTGCTACTTCTGGATACAACTGACAGATGTTAAATGTAAACCTCTTCAACAGCAAGCACTTATTAGCACTCAGTGGGGAAAAAATGGCAATATAGAATAAGACAAATAGCAGATAATGCCATTTAAATAACTTTGTTCTTACAAAGCTTTATTGTCAATATGTTAAAGTCTGGAAGATTGGGTTTTTGTTTGGTTTTTATTGACAAAGCCTAGGTAGGTAAGAGAACATTGTGGAATTTAGAAAATTGTAATTTGAAACATTTAAGAAAATTAACTCAGCATTATAACGTGATGGAAAATCTATGTATGTGCCCGTTCATCAACACGCTTCTTTTGAAATGTTATTTGGTAAATATTTGTTGAATCATTATCATCTGTGATAAATGTCAGTACTGTATGTGTTTGCTGACTTTATCAAATTAGTTTTAATTGTTGTTTCCTTTTTTTTTTACTCCTTCCAGAATAGAATACAAAACTCTAGTCTTTCAGATTTGTCATTTTAATGGAAAAATACTAGAAGTAGTTAATGAAACCTGGTTAGCAATAGCAAATATTTTTAGGACATCTTACGATTTTATTTCTAGGCTATTTGTCTCAGTCCTAGCCTGAGATGCTACTCCTAGAAGTATAAAATATTAATCTGTGTGAGACTCACAATAATACAACTCTTCAACAGAGAGCAGCATTAAAGTATTTCAGGAAACTATCAAAACCACTTGATTTATTTCTAATCCTACTTTGTAATAGATTAGGTTAGGGATTTATATTTCTTTAAAGTATGAATCTAGGCACATGAATTGATTTTTCAAATTGTCAAAGCTTACTTTAAAGCTTTTTATTTTTTGAGATAGCCTGTCCTTAATGAATTTTTTTTGCTAGCTGCCAGCCAAGCTGCTGCTTGAAAGGGTAGAGATTAAGCCAACACTAGGAGTGATGCAATGTCTACATGTTTAGATGGTCTTACGTCTTTTAGTGTTATGAAATCTCTGACACTGTGTGTGCTTTTTCTTTGTTGTCGTTCGTCAACTGTTTAATGCTACCTTGTGTTGCTTGCACTAAATCTCTTTGGAATTTAGTGTTTCACTGCACCACTGCAGATTTGTAATCCCCTTTCATGGTGTTAAATTATCAGCCACATATGCACTGTGTCTAACTTAGTGGGCATATTTATTGTTCCCTGGCTACTGTGCTTGCTAATTTGTTTCTTTATTGCTTTGCCTTGAATTAGGGAATAATCACCCTCTCTTTCCTGAATTCTTAAAGGAATAGCTAAAGTTTATTCCCTTGTACTTTTTGTTCTTAGTTCTCACTGTTGCAAGGCAAATCTAGATTATTTTCTTCATGTAGATAGATCCTGGTGTATGTTCGTGTAGAATAGCTGAAGTTCAAGAATGTAGAATGTGAGTATCATCTCAGTGGGGAGAGTAAATACATTTTATGAGAGAATTTAAGCAATGATCCATGACTGCAACAGGCTGCACATATAGCCAGATTTTGGAAGTAAGGAGGAGTTCATAAGTCTAGGAAATGTATTATGATCATATTAACCTATATTTATTAAATGATGAAGGGTTTAAAACTATTGCTGAATTTTATCTCCTTCTCTTTGCAACACAGTAGAGTTGCAAACATTTACATTAGATAGAAGAGTTTTCTCTGCATTTCCTGGCTTAAGATTTGCTCCCTTTGCTTCTTCTGTTCTCAACTGTGAAATGATCCCTCATGTTAGATGCCACAAGCAATTTCAAAACTGTCTTGACTATCTGGTTGAGCCAACCTCTGAAACATTTTGAAAAAAGTGAAAACGTCTAACATGTACTTTTACATGACAGGTAACAAAATTAGGCCATGTGCTATATTTAAAAAAAAAAACAACAAAAAGCCAGCAATATGTGTTCTATAGAAGTCTCCTGAAACTATGCCTGTTTGAACATTTTATACCCCAAAATATAAGAGCCAAACCAGCTTTTTTTCGTTGAGCCCTTTAGAGCTTCCATGTTGCCAGATAAAGTAACTGAGATCAGAGATTACTGCTTCTAACATTAAATTCTCTCTGTTCCTCTGAGGCTGGTTCTATATGATCCACTATGTTTTTATATGATCCACTATGTTTTTAAATCACCAGAAATGAGTCTTTTACTGGTGTTTTTGATGACTGCACTTATTTGATGAGTCAAGGATTACAAGTTACTCACTAGTTTTAAGAATACTCTTAATATGCATATATGATTATGGACTTTATATAAATACAGTACCCAAATATATGCAAAGTATATGGAGTGTATGTAGTCTTGTATATATAGCTAAATATGCACTATATAAATTAATATTTAATGCATTTTTATTTTAGGAAAACAACTACAGGTTAATAATGTACAATATAATGTAATTGCTTCCACTAGTTTGAAAAAAATTGCTTTGAAATGTCTCACCAAAGTTTTTTAACGAATAAGAAAGCACACTGAAACATGATTGCTTTATTGTCTCATTGCTTCTGTTTAAAGTAAATAATAAGTTTAGTAAATGACATCTATGTAAACTGCTGAAGAATGGTGCATTTTTCTTTATAGTATGTCAAATCACCAAGAAAAATCCATACTAGTGAAAACTAAATTGAAAATACATGTATATGTTATGTTGAGAGTTTTATTGCGCTGTCATTGCATTTTAAAATCAATTTGCTTCTCAGTTAGACTAGGGTACCTGAATAATTTTTTACTAGGCTTAACATTAGATATCTCTAGCATTATTTCTTTATATCTCTGTTAAATCTGACTGGTAATTTACAAACAGAATTATAATTTTAAATCAAATGCTTTTGTCAGTAATATTTATCTGAATTTATGGCTTTACTAATTGCAAAAGAACTGAAATCTCTTGGATATTGTTTCTCTTTTACTCAAAGAAATCCCTCTGCAGAATGTAATGAGGAAGTGCTATGATGCTCGTCGAACTATTTCAGCTTTTTTTTTTTAGAACAGAATAATATGTTGAAATTATATTGAATGACAGTTGTGTGAGCTGAGTTCTGCTGTGTAATTGTGCCGGGGAGAATAAAATTAAAATATAAACCTGTGGTATAATAACGTTTCATTAATACCTGTTTCAAGTAATCAAACAATTAAAACGGTTTTAGTTTGTGATTCATTCTAGAAGCTGTATTTTTACACAAATAATATTTTGGGTTAACTGAACTTCTGCTTATGAAATGCTTGTGGATCTGTCAAACAAAAGTCAAAAAAGTCTTAGGAGCCCATTCCTTGAGGCTTGGCCTCTCCAGCTTTTACAGAAAACTTTGGGAATTTCACTTGTAAGAGTGCATTCTGACTGGAGCAATAAGCCATTCTTCACAATCGGTGTCAAAATAAGGAATGATAGTGCTCATCTGGGAAAAGAAAGCATATGTTTAGGCAACTTTTTACATTGAATAACTTTCATTTATATGTTTGTATTAAATATTGCTAAAGTCCACAAATGGATAAGCTCACGCATAGTGTCTTTGTTGGGGGTTTAAAATCTAGGTTTTTTGTATTAGGCTGAAAAAACCCCACAAATACATATTCAGCAAAAGATCCCAGTCATGCAATGCTATCCAGCTGACAGGAGGCCTAAAATTTACACATCAGAACCAGAGAATCACAGAATATTCTGAGTTGGAAGTGACCCACAAGGATCATCTAGTCCAGCTTTAAGTGAATGGCCCATACAGGGATCAAACCCACAACCTTGGCGTTATCAGCACCATGCTCTAGTTTTCCTTGAATAGAAAAGTGAAAACTGTTCTTCAGTCCTTCCAACATAAAAGCATAGTTTCATGGTAACAATGAAAGGAGACTCATAATGATTGCTTGCTTCACTGGTGCTTTTAAAATTTGATATCCCAGCAGCAGGAGCTGTATGTTATCATTGTCTCACATTTGTCAGTCTGTACTTTTTCTTTTTAATAGTGAGGACACAGTTTTAGAACTTCACTGCCAAGAGATGACAGTTAAGGCAAGACTATGGAAAATATGCATATGGAAATGAGTGACAGTTTTATCTTAAGACTTTTCAAGATTTCAAAAATAGAATGTATATATAAGCAGTCTCAAAGGAGCCTTTTGTTTTTCTGTTTTGAGATGTAGAAGAATTTTTAGCATAAAAATTAAGTAGAAAGACATAAAGATTTATGACTGGTACTGAAAATGCTAAGGACTGAGCAATTGGATTGCAACATATTCTAGATTTCGTCTTTAGCCATTGTAAAATGTTGACATTCATAACTTAAACTGAAGGTGAAGAATTGTGGGGGAGAGAAGAACTAAAATTGTAACTAAATGTAAGAAAACAGTAGAAAAGAATAAACAATAGGGAGAATATGACTTTGGACACCAGCGAAGAGGATGAGATGAAAGGTTGCTCGAAACGGAGAAAGATAATGAGAACTTTCTTTCCCATCTTAATTTTAGACACTGCCATAACCTGAGGCAAACTGTTTGACATTGCAAAGCAGAAGCAATTATCCATTTTACTGAAGCGATTTTCACCTGAAAGGAATGGAAATTAGAAAATGAAAAGATGAAAAAAGCTGGTGTAGGAATGCTGTACTAGCAAGAATGTATTTAAAGTCTAGTAAATCCAGATGAGATGTATCATCTGGTAGTAGCAAAGCGAACATAAATATTGGTTCTCTAAAAATGTCTTCAAATATAATTAAGTATATCGATGCATATATTTATCTGTCCTTTTATATGTGTCTCTGTATGCATTCATTTCCATAGTTTCATATGCAGGCATCATTAGTAACTGAGTTTTATTACCTATCTACATTTTCTGGTGAACTTTAATCAAGTTTTTTACTTCACAATTGCATTTTATCATTATATTTGAGTGGTAAACCTGCAGTAGGGCCATTGCAATGGAAGTGCTTCCACAGTAGCCTAGAATACCTCACATTTTCCCCCTCTTATCAACTGCACCAGAGCAAGCTATGTTTAATAAATACATCATGTTTTAGTTTTTTGAAGTTAATTTGAGAGGTAGGCAAAAGGACAGAAAAAAGAGCTTAGATTAAAATAAAAAAATAACATTTAAATTTCTGAAATGAATAAATTAATGTTTTTCTACTTGTTGCAACCTGAATGAGATTGCATAACCTCTCTAAGGAAAAGCAGCTTTAGATTCACAAGAGTCTGGAGTGGGTGTTTTACCTGATCTCACTTATAGCCATTTTATTTTTAGTAGGTATATTTCTATAGTAATTGACTGAAGAAAGCAGGCTTCTCTTTTATTCTGAGAGGATTTGATTGTATATTTTAATCAAGAGCACCTTTTTCTACTTTTCTTATTGAGCTGTTTTTATCTCAACCCAAGTTTTCTTGCTTTTGCCCTGCCAATTCCCTCCCCGATCCCACTGGTGGGGAGTGAGTGAGTGTCTGTGTGGCCCTTGGTTGCTGGCTGGGGTCAAACCACAACAGGAGGGAAAGGCAGCTAACAGGACTAGCATTTTCATAATTGATCTTAAGAGTTGAGTTGAGTTGGAAACATATATTGTGTGAAAGATACAAGATCATAATAAAGAATAGCTTGAAGTTTATAGAGTAAACAAACATACAAAAGTTGTTAAGACAATGGATTTTTATGGGTGTGTAACTGGATAAGGCAGTTTTTTAGTGTGCTCTAAAGGTAGATTTCCTACTGTATATAGGCATGTTTTTGTGTCTTTATAGATTTAAAATTAACTTATCTGTGTTGAGGTTTTTATTTTGTGAGTAGGAAATAACATAATCATGGAAGAAAATATCGAGGTAGTGAGTTGCATTACTGTTAACAAGATAAATAAACCAAAGAATAATTCGACCACAGAAGGATCTGTATTTGCTTTACAAATACTTGACTTTCTGGTGATCTCAGTGAGGATGAAGACATGGACACACATATATGTATACATGCACTGAGGTATGATAGTGTGGACATGAAGACATGTACATGGTAGACACCATTTCAGTTCTGGTTTTGAGAAGGTAAAGAACACATGAATGCAAGTATAATGTTACCTCTCCAGCTAATAATGACATTACTGGTGGAATAATGTTTTTCTGGTATTTACTTTAATATTGTTTTTTTTTAAATTTTACTTCATCTTTTACCAAATCTATTTAAAATCTAATTCTAATTTCATTTGGACCTGTTCACTTGAAAATGTAAATCAGAATGATTTATATGTACCTGATTATGTAACAGTTTCTTAGAATTCAATAGGACTGTTCTCTTGAACAGCAATCAAATAACAGAGCTGTACAACATATATCACACATTGTCTCATTAAGAGAGATACTCATAACTACTCACTCCATTGGCCTTAGCACACCCATAAAGTTTTTATAAATTCTGTTAATCTACAATGGTGTGTTTAAAGATTCCAATCTCTGTCACTTTCATTGTTTTCTCTTGAGTATTACACTTGAAAAAACTGATCTTGAAGTACCTGCCAAAATTAACAATTTATAGACGGTGGTTTCTTAGTTCCTCTTTTCTGCTCTCTTTGTCCTGCACTTTGAATTTTCTATATTTTCCATAGGTTTGAAGGATTTACATTTCTAGAGCATTAAATTATTAAAATGCCTCCAAATGCTACATATATTAAATTGTAACAGAAAACATCAACAAATGCAGAATCTTTGAACAGTTGCCAATTTATTTAAATATGAAAAAATTCTCTGCAGTTGCACTGCAAAATTCTTTGGCTAGTGATGCCCTACCAGAATGTAGCTTTCTTTTCTGCTTGATGATTGTCTGGGCAGGAGAATGGACAAAATTAATTACAAGGGTTCCCTCCAGGCCTATTTTCTATGGATCATTTTTCATGTTCTTTTCAGGCAATAATATAACCGTTAAGTTTTAGATTTTTGCAACTAAGTGGTACTTTCTGATTATAAAAATGGTTGAATTTAATAGAGATGAATCAAGCATTTGCATTTTAGTAGGGAATAAATGCTGTTGTAATGAAATTTACTTTATATTATATGTATTATTACACTGAATATATCTGTCAAATCAAAAATAACAGGTATTTTAAGGTTTTATTGGACCTCTTAGAAACAGAAATTTTTGTCTTAATGATTTGGAAATGTTACAAATTGAAGCGTAGTAGCATTAGAATGTTTATAAGGGGTAAGCACATACTAAGATGTTACTGGTATTGATTAATTTGATGGTTTAGCAATTGTATTCAAACACCACTTACTCAAATATTTTCAAAGATTTCTTTTGCTTTGAGATTAAATTGTGGGGGGTTTTAACAACGACAAGTTTTATCATTGTCAGCGTTAATTTTTAATCTGGTACCATAGATGCAACTTTTGAAAGTAAGAGATTGGAAGAACTATATATAATTTTAACTTACATGGAATGAATTTTTCCTCCTTTAGTGTAGCTGAGAGATTTCACATTTTTTCTTCCTCATATTTTGCCAAATAAGTCAAACACAGCCTCGCCTACACTCAGAACTGTACCGAATGTTAACAGAACAAATCTGAAAACCCAGTTTCTGTGCTTGTAGCCCTTAGAAAATTTCAGGTAAAAAGGGTGGTTATCAACTATTTACAGTGATTTCTTTTCGACGTGAATGAACCCTGTTCTAAAATGTAGTCAAACAATACATAAATTTTACAATTTATTCTCTTGACATCATAAGGATTCAGATTCATCAAAAACCCCACAGTGTGTGTGGAATTAAAGTTTTAGAAATTAATCACCAGGCAGGATATTTTAGTATACAAGACCAAGTGTGTGATAATAGTAGTTGTTGACCTATTGGTTTTTAAAATATTTGTTTGGGACATGAGTCATTGCAGTCATGATGCCATTTAGTTTGGCAGAACAGACAGTAGCTGGAAGAGGTAGTAGTTACAAGTCAGTCCTAACTACTGCTAGTTTATAATAAAGAAGCTAGATAATTCTAATTTCAAAACTAGGATTTTCATGATAGTTTTGAATCTGTATGCTGATGGTTAACTACCCCATGCAGGAAGAGTTGTTAACAGTGTTAGTATTTATAGACTTTCCTATAACTGATATTTTATTTCTGATGACATGGTACTTACAACTCAACATCTGGGGCCCATCCATGATGACTCCCAGTACAGCCAATACGGAGAACAAAATAAAGTGCATTACCCTCCCTGAGAAATTCCACAGACCTCCTTAAACCCTGTCCATCTTCTAAAGGGAGCTCCTGTTACTCGATTGCTCAGATTCCATTTTCTAGCTAAAACATATCACATGTCTCCATGTGTGTTTAAGATCAGGTAACTCTCTCTTTAGGGAACTTCTTGCAGCACAATGGAGTCTTGTGATCTCACTGTGCCTGAGGAGGAAATGAAGGTTTAATGACAAGCAATTCCATCTTCAGGCTGTTCTTCATTATCTGTCACTTTCTTGTCACTTCATATTAAATGATGACAGTTTAGGTGCAGTGCTGTTACTCTATTTTTGAACGAGTTTCTTGGAGAGCATATTTGATATTTGAATAATCAAAGAAAAATTCTCCAGCACCTTTTTTCTAAGAGTTTGTGTGACTTTCATGTGAGGTGACCCAGACTTCGATACTATGTTTGATCAAAAAACATTATTCTTTGAACTTCTGAGATGAAAAAAAAGGGAAGTTTTTCTTATTATGTATTTATCTAATATCTTAAGTAAGCATTGGTTATGCTTGTTTACAAGCTGATAGTTCTGAGTAGAGAAATAAAATGTGAGATGTTCATAGCTTTTTATCTATACTATTTGGGGTTAATGAGAGGCAAAAGAGCAGAATCTGAGTACTTTAAAACTAATCTTGTTATTCTGTGTATGCCATTTTAATCATGGAAATCACATTATAATTACATATGATTTGTATGTGCATAGGCAGTTTGTATAATTGGATGTCTGCCTGTTTTTCAAAGGCAGGATGAGAAATACAATTTTAAAGTCTAGACACTGCTCCTTAAAGAGCAGAGCCGTAGCTGACCTCACTATATGTAAGTAATTAGGAGATTAGCCACTAAAGGATCTTTCAGATATGCTGGCTGTCTTACATTCATCTTCACTTCACCTCACTGGCTTGATCAGAGGAGTTGAACCCTCGTCTGTAAAGAAATGGTGTGTAGGTTTTTTGTTTTTCTTAGAAATGTAAGTTTTAGTGTAAATACAGTTTTTCATGTGTATTTTATTGGGGTAATGTATTTTTGTATTTCCTACCACTATGATTCTGTAACCTTAAAATCAAATATAGCTAAGTATAAGCTAATGCAACCTAATGCTGCATCATCCAGCTATTAAGTAGTACATCTGTCTAAGATGGCAGCAGATGCTACTCCATTTGGAATGTATTTGGAATAATAATTTTTGTAATGTGGAGCCTTAAGGAGTGCACAGTAAAATTTCTGTTGTTAACCATCAGAATTCCAGGGCATCTTTTGTAGGCAGAGGGAAGTTTGCTGACAGTTTCCATGTTCTGGTTATGCACCTGCTGCCAACACTCTTTGTCTCTCTGAATGTGGCAGTTTGCAGTGCTGGTTATAGCGTGACCAAGAGTTGTGAGGCCTTAGTAGTAACCACCTGGACTGACCATGTAGCTGGAGAGCTTTCCTGCTCATTCTCAGGAAGAATGTACACTCTTCCTGATGCTTACAGGTGGGGTAGTATTTTGCATTTCATGGTTCAGCATGTAGCAGTTGCTCTTCACCTGGAAGATTCAGACTTCTGTTCAGTCTCTACTTTATTAGTCAAAGAATGTGTTTCCAATGTATCCTTATTTAGCCCAGCGAGCTATATCCAGAAAATATCTGGATTAATTTCAAGAAATTAAATTCAAGAAAGTTTAAAGGTCGCCGAGATGTCTCCATGCTACTTATAGAGTATATGTATGTATACATATGCTTTTAACCCAAGATAATTATGCAACAGAAGGGTTAACAATGCATTTTTATTGTAGTGCTATGAAAGTTGTTCAGAGATAATATTCTACAAAATTTAATATATGCCATTTGGAACAGAAAATATTATGGATACACTAAATGTGTGTATCTTGTTCTTAGGTATAATAACAATACTTCATGGTGAACATTGTAGGATATTAAACCAACTGTTACTTAGAATGTGTGAATGTGTATATATGTATATTTATAAAATTATTATTTTGTATTTAGTGTTTCCAATTAAGTGAGTCTTCTAGTGCACTGAAATATCTAAATAGTAATCCAAAAGCATCAAGGAAACAATCATAAATGCGCCCCAAAAATGTGAAACATGATAGCAAAGGTCCTGAGTCAGTTGACAGATAAATGCATCTATAAATTATGTACCTGTAGTGGATTATACAGCTGCACTGTTGCAAATACAGATTATATTAAAAAAGAAGAAAAAGGCATGCAAAGAGTACCTGAAATTTGCATAATTGTCCAGACTTTTACCTATAATGATTACAATTCAGTAAAGAACACATTTTGCCTTTTTCTTATTTTTTCTTACCAGAACTATATTGTATTTTGTAATGATTAATGAGGTTTTGGTTTAAAAGTAATTTTTTAAGATAGAAAATTCCTGTAGCTCTAAGGATAAACAGCAAATAGTAATAATAATGAGGTAATCCAAATCTTAGCCAGCTAATAACCTGTTGCCATAAATTTTTAAAATAAGTATCCATCATTCTCAAGTATTAATGTGAACTAATCTATTTGAAATATCAGTGGATATTTATATTTGGTCTTCATTTCCTGAAGTTTGGTATAACTCACAGTGTTTTAATAGTGTTCTATATATATTTTTAGTTGGACCGAGTAAAGTAATTAAATCAGCGTATCTCATGGTTTTTCTAGTTCTAGCCAAATATTTACTTTAGTCACATAGAAGTACATTACCTTTAGGTACCATCTTTCTCAGTTTTAAATACTTACTGAGAAGGGGTTGAGGTTGGGAAAGATCTTTCAAGGTCTTCTGATCCCAGGCCCCTGTTAAAGCAGAGCCCCACAGAGCTGCTTTCCCAGGGCTGTAGCCAGATGACTTTTGAGTATCTCCAAGGATGGAGACTCCACAACCTCTCTGAGCAGCCTGTACCCGTGCTTGATCGCCCTGAGTGTAGAAATGTTCCCTTTGTTCAGCAGGACTCCCCTGTGTTTCAGTTTGTGCCCTTTGTCTCTCGTCCCGTCACCGAGCACCACTGAGAAGAGACTGCTTCTGTCCTCCTTGCTCCCTCCCTTCGGCCATTTATATATGTTGAATCTTCTGACCTTTCTTTTGCATTATACAGTGCTGTGTATTCTAGAATATACTGACAAATTTCTGCTCACAAAGAACATGGGAAAGCTGTATCTGTCTTTAATATTGAATTTTTCTCAGCATTGTTACAAATTATTTCTTGACTTTACATGTTTCAGATGATTTTGCTTATGATATTAAAATTGTGGGGTTTATGCTCAAATAATCATGGACAAACATACATTTTCTAAGTAGAATTAGTCATATCAGACTTCTAAATTGCTCCTATAATGTTGAAGGACTTACTGTGCCTCTTGTGCTTTTAAATACTTGCTTAAATATGTAGGAAACACTTTTGAATTTAAAAGAGGATTGGCTAATAATTAATTCCAAAATCTATTTTAAAAATATCTAGGTAATTTAATTTTCTCTTAATTTAAATTTGGTAAATGAGTCAGGTTTTACTTGCGGTTCTGTTTTTTTGGCTTTTCATTACCTCTTTATCAGAGTGGCTCAAGAATTGAGATGCTTCAGAGACTGCCTAAAATTCTAATCCTGCTGCACTCCTTTCAGACATTTGTCAAGGTCAAAATTCCCTCCAAGCCAAGGTGATTGATCAGGCCTGTATCCTTAATAAACACCATATGACAATGAAGTAACTGGCATCATAAGGAGTTGCGCTTGATTACCTGGTGTTGATGACCATCCTCAATTTACGGCTGAGTGGAAAAGCAGCCATCAACAGGAGAGAAAGGGGTAGCCTGAGCTCATCAGCTTTGAGTTATATTGAAAAGGTCAGATGGATCTGTTTTTATAACTCTTCAAAAATATTTAACCCTGGAATTTTTAGCCTCATTTTTAAGGAAGCAGGGTTCAACAAATGCTCTTTCCACTCCATCTAGTAATTTTTGAACCTATTCAACAATATGTCACAATGAAATAGATGTCTTAAAGTTGTTATATTCCTTTAGGTTTCAGAAAGTTAATGGCTGAGTAAAAAGATCAGCCAGACATCTGAATCTGACATTCACACCACCTACAGTCCAGTTGTACTGCAGACCAGCTTGGGCTGAATACCTGGTGGCACTTGGAATGTGTTTAGTGCTTTTCTCCAGCACACTTTCTGGTTTAATTTCATCCTAAAGGATTTAAATGCACCAAGACTTTTCTGTCAAGGGAAGTAAAGTGTAAGAATTAACTATGATAAGGAGACAAACTCCAAAAATGCACTTCCAATCAAAATTAAAATGCCAGTGTGGCTGCATGTTAAATGTTTTCGATAATTGTGAGGCAATTTATTTGTGTGTATGAGATACTGAAGGCTTGGGGTATAGTGAGATGTGAGTCATGAACAGTAAAAACAGATTCGGGGCAGCAAAATATGAAGGACCTCTGAGTATTTTGTGCACAATCTGAAGGAAAGGACAGAGTACCACGACACAAGGAAAGGATGCTTGGAACACAGGAATTCATAGAGTAAGCTGTACATAGGGAAGTCTCTCAAACAGTTTGTAGTCTCTTTGGCCATGTTTCAATCATGCTTATTTCCTGCTCTCCTGAATGGCCATGCCTTTATTTTTTATACGTGTTAATTCTGTCAGTCAGTGTTTCATCTGTTATGGTCAGACAGGTTCCCCAGTCTCCTTATTGCCATGAAGAAGATTAAACTTGAATATGGCCTTTCTTTCTAGTTATTGTGAACACTCTGTGGCAACTTCACAGTACAGAAGAAGCAGCGATTCCAGATTTTTCTTCCTGGTTTTAATTATAGATAATATTTGAAAAACTTGCATATTTTATTTTGGAAAATATTGGTGAAATTGAACTATAGGTATTGTATTGATTCTGCCTGTAGCATGCAGTAAATCTAAGTTTTCCTAGTAAACACTCAGTAAGAAAGAAGGGAAAAATATTATTTTCAAAATTAATAGATTTTTTATGAGAATTACTTGTGTATGTTCACATTCTACTAATATTTATATTAATTGAATATTCCTTCAGGCAGTCCAAGGCAATGTCAAACAATGGCATTGGGAAAGTAGCAAATTCATTATATTTTCCTATAAGTCTGAAAACTGTTATACTGTAATTAAATGATTTCTAAATCTTTTGACCTGTCTCTCCTGCTTTTCTTGACTCTAAATGTGCAAATGTGTGGTTGGCCTATTTATGCAGATTCCTAGCTATGTTTTTTTCAAAATAGAGGTACAAATGAGTGCATATACTACCAGCTTTTGTGTAAGAAATAATTTCTAATACACCTTTTAAGTTTGTCAGGTAAAGCCTGTGACTTCCTGAACCTCTAAATTTCTTGTCGTTGTGGGTTTAGTGATTTCTAGAGATATAAGTTTGCTGATTTGTTAGTGGCAGTGACTATTGCTAGTGAGTTAAAGAACACATTTTAAGATACATGAATAGTAGGTGAATGCTCCATTTTTGACCCAAAACTGAATTATGCAGTCGTGATCTTTTGCAGCCATGGTGACTTGTATATCTCATTCTATCATGTTACATCACAAGGTGCTTTTAAAAACTGATATGATTCTCTTTCTTTTTTCTTTCCCAAAAGAGTTGTGAGTAGTTTTTGAAACACATTCAACACAGATTTTCCTGTTCATTTATCCATGCAACTATGTTTCCATGGAGACAATGCTGATTTCCGCTGCAGTTCTAGACAGTCATTTATCTGTAGATCAGCAACACAAATCAACTTTTCTGCATGTTGTGACAGTCCTAAGGCGATTAGTTCTCAGGCTATATCTAAAGTTTTTTCCCATGTTTGCATTTTCACATACAGGCATAGTATGCTTTTCCTTGAAGAGAAGCACAGAATCACCAGTTATATCTTACGGATTTAGACGTATGGTTTGGGTGCAGTTACACATAGATCAATGTTTAGGAATGTTGGAGTACATCTGGTGAATAATCCTGATCCCATATTGGCCCAGAGACCTGAGGGTGTATAGTTTTCTTTCCCTTTCTTTATCTTTCCCTGACATCACAGCAAAAACAAACCTGCCACACTCCCAGCAGGTGCCATGCCATGGACCAAGATGGTGAAGTCTGCTGCAGACAGAACTTGGCCTGTGGCTGTGAGTACATTGCTTAAGATTTTCATCACAGGTGACTCCTGGGCCCTCAGGAGAAGTGGTGAAAAAGTGAGCCACACTGCTCAGTTTTCTCAAGAGCATATTGACCACATCCAATTGCATGATAATTTATCAATATCATGCTTTATAGTGTGCTGCTGAAAATTTGTATTGCTTGACATAAGCCATGGGGAGGTTGGTTGAGGCTTTAAAGCTTGTAGAAGTAGTATTGTAGTATGCAGAAAGTTAGAAATGGGTGACTACTATCTGTTCAGAAAAATTATCTAAGAGACACTATTACTGAGCTTAGATTAGGCTCATAAGATTCTTGTGTGTTCAGTAAAGTTCTGTAAACACCATGGTGGGATTTATATTCCCTGTTTTATCAGTACATGTGAATTTAGCTAAAATATTTTGACTAAGTAATTTTTATAGTTATTGTCCATTAATAGTTAAGTATACATAAATAAATAGAACTGGCTGTAGTTTTAATTGAAATAGAAAAAAAAAGTATATTTCAGTAAAATTAAATCTAGACATCAAAGGACAAAACACAGAACTGTAAAAGTTCAAGAAACTTAATCTGCTTGCAATTTCTTTCAAATTTGTTGAAATCCAGGAGAGAATAAAAAGTGATCTCTAGCAAAAGCCAGGGATATAGCCAGAGCAATCACACTTTCAAACCTTCCTAAGAAGTACTAAGTAAAAAAAAAAGACAATTTTTTTTCTAGACTAAGTAACAAATATTATGCAAAATAAAGATGTTGGCAAAAACAAAAATAATGGAAATGACACATCACAAAAAGAATAGGAAAGAATGTTATGTAATTGTTTCTTACCAATGTATAGAATTTAACAATATTCAAGTTGGTGTCCTAGAACAACTCTTTGATGGTCAGATTTTAATGAAATTCCTGTATACTACCCTGGAACAGTTAAAGGGTTGTGTTTTTTTCACTTACGGATTCTCTAGCCTTGTCCATGATTGTTTTCAATAATGTAGTTTCCAAGTACTCTTTGAGTGTGTTCTGCTTTACAGAAAGTAAAAATAACGTTTCAGGAAAAAGAGTTTTATTAGCTTGCAGTGTTTGAAAATAAAAGTGCATACATGTAGTAAATAAATAACAAGCCACAAAGCTGAAGTGATATCTTTAAGATAGCATTTTATTTCTTCCAGATATTCTGAACATGTTAATTACTTCTGTGAAAGTTATGCTAAGGCTACTTTGTACCATGAATAAAATAATTTACTTGATTTTCTTAAACCCTCTCTTTTAAGCTAAGTTTGCAGATTTTGTTGGTTTTGTCTCTTATTTGCTAGGCATTTTATAGCTAAAATGTCTCAGGTTATTTTTTTTCCATTTTAAATGCTTAAAGGAAGCTAAAAGGGTTTTGCAATCCATCTGTCTGTATAATTATACCATGATTTAAATTGCTTGGTAATAACAGTATTAGTAGTCTGCATTCCTTGAGGCAGTGATGTAAAGCACAACCTGTCTTACTCATGTAAAATTGACCATATGTCATCATAATAGATGTCATATTTTCCTTATAGTCTTTGGGAAATTGTTTTGAAGAAATCAGAGATATTGTGTTGCTTAGTTTGTAAGAATTTAATGAATATTTGCTATAGAATACAAAGTATTTTAATCCCATTTCAGATATTTGCTGTTTCTGTTAAAGAGTAATAATTAAATTCCATGCTTGATGGTTACAGTTTTTCACTTCCTTTTCTTCCTAATTTCCTCCAGACTGACAATAATCTTTACACTTGTTGAAACATGACATTAAATATATTTTGGTGCAAAAATGAAGGAACAAAACCTATTATTCATCAATATAATTGAGTTTTGAATTATATTACTAATTTTACTTTACAAAAGTAATTGGACAGTTCTGAGCAATTGAAAGTTAGGCAGGTGATTCCTGCCTAACTTTAACTCTGTGATGAATATGAAAGTCCTGCTGAAATGATGAGTCTTCTGTCATTAAAGCCTGAGAATTGTAAGATTATGGTGTTATTCTAGACCACTCTAGATGACACAAAACTAGGCCATGCTGTGTTCTGAGAGCCCTAAGTAGAAAAGATAGTTGGGCAACACTAAATTGAAAATATATTTGAATCAGGAATGAGCAGTAATTTTTTTCAAACTTATATATGTGGTCTTAACAGAACTACAAAGAATTTACTCTAAGAGTTCTAAATAATTATACAGCTTAAACTAGGAGGCACTTGCAATCTTTATTTTTTAGCTTTTATTGGAAAGAATACAGGTGACATCATAAGGGAAACGTATTTCATATTTCCAAATATATGTATATATATAAAGTATTTGGGGAACTGAAAAATTGCACTGAAAGGCTGTACATCCAATGGATTCTAATATGTCAGATTGTAAATATTCAGATTCCTACATTCAGTTTTGTGGAAGAAGGCAGTGATATAACAGATATATTATATATTGGGATATATAAAATCAGTCAAAATATTGAGTCCAATTTAATAAGATAAATGATAAGTGGTTAATACTCGAAAGAATTTTTATGTTTTTTTTTTAATGAGGTTTGTAATGAAAGTAAATAATTAAGCGCTTTTTCATATTTATGGGTTAGCATACTAGATTACTCAAGTGTCTTAAAGGTAAATACAGCAGTATAGGTACATAGACTGGTATGTGAGGTTAAGGTAGCTGATGTGTTGTGAATGCTGTGGTGGGTGACTAGAAGGGCATAGTGTCAGACGCTGTATTGTCCTCTTTTTGTATACCTTGCCTTCTTCCCATGAGCCAGAAGAGGAAGGTAAGATTTCACTGTCCCCAAGAGACACTGAGATTCTCCTCACTTTTTAATTCTATATTAAAACTGAACATATGTTATCTAGTTGAGCTTATGGCAGGTAACTTTCTTTTCACTATTATTTTATTCCTCGCTTAAGAAAACTGTGGTTTAGTCTTGAAATTGATCATCTTCTCCCAGAACACCAACACAACCTTCCAATCTTTAATTACAGAAGTGGTATGAAAATGGTGTCTGAATTTGTGGTCTTACGGAGGAACATTGATCAAAGGAATACTGATATAAACATGGCTTTGCCGAGAGGATCTGAGTATAGAATTACAGATTAACAAAGAGAAGAAATATGACCACAGAGAAGTATGTCTGAAGTAAAAAAAAAAATTAGGAATTTTATTCAGTAGATTTGGAACTTTCCCTAGTAAAACATTCATCTTGTCCATACACCCACTACTCAACTTTCACTTTTTAACTCATTTAGCTCACTTCTATGCTTATCTTCATGAGATTTCTTGAAGGTAAAAGAAAAAAAAAAAGTATTTCTCCCCACACAAATCAATGAGGATCTTACTTTATACCTCCTGGAAGTGTGTGCTTAGTAATTAGATAATTTGTCTTCCCTTTCAGTTAAAGTGAATAAAATTAGTACCCTTTCCATCGAGACATTTTCTGACACAGATAGGGAAAGGCTTGATTCAAACTATCAGAGCAACCAGTCTTCACTATGCTACAGCCTACAACAGAAATGTGATGTGAACTCTTTGTTGAGTCAACCAGTTGATTCCATTTCGTAGACTCATGTCAGCGACACATGCATGGCCATGACAAACATCGTAGTACTACTAATTTACGGCTTAGACATGCAGTAATAAGATGTACAATTAAACCTCATGCTTACGGTGGTTTTAAACCCTTCCAACTTTGCAAAGTGATTCTGAGGCTGTGGCTTGGCTTCCCAGTCAGGAATTCTCCTTGTGTAGGGAACTCCCCATGGAGCCCAGTGCTAAACAGTGATTATTGTTCCATACTGCTGACCAACAATATGAGTTGGTCAGCAGAAAATCCCTTCCTTTCTGTTATTGTCAAAGCCGAGTTAGCAGCCATCCTACAGAGTCAAAATAGCCCCAAATCAGGTAACAGTTCTCAGGAATTATGCCACTTAATAATATTTTATCATCTCTGTTAGGAAATGAAACAGTTTGCCCCCAACCTCAAAACAAAACCTACATTAATAGTTTTTTTTAAAAGCCACCAAAACCCATTTTTCCCTTTTTAACATTTTGATACAGTATGTACCTGTGTGATACATATTCATTTCCAAAATTCATAAAGCAAATGAAAGCCAGTATGTGACTTTCAATGTGATTCAGTCTTTTTTTTTTTTTTTTAATGACATGTGAGCTTATAATATTCACTTTGTTGCCACAGGTGCAACATCTACTCTGACACCATGTCTCAGATATAAAAAAGCTTTATCACTGATTTTTCACTCCCTCAGTTATCTAGCTTCCACCTCTTTGACATCTGCAAGAAATTTCAAGATGAACTGTCACTAGGCATTGTCTTCATAGTTTGGGTTTGGTTTTGTGATGAAAAAAATTACACACTTCCAGCAAATTGGAATTTCGCCTCACTTTGCCCAGTAGCAACAGCACATCCATGAAACCTCCCTGCAGGGTATTTTTTTAGAAAACTTCCACATCCACTCATTCAAAATGACCAGACTCAATGGAAGTATGTTTTAGAATTGTAATTTGGAGATACATTTGATCTTCAACTCAGTGTTCAATAGTCTGAATAGTTATATGGAATTCTTCTAGTCTTGCAGTACATTGCTCACATTGTATTATCTTCAAACTATATTCCAAAATTCTTGACAGTACTATGCCTAAGTCATCACTG
This sequence comes from Acanthiza pusilla, assembly GCA_036630365.1. Lineage (NCBI taxonomy): Eukaryota > Metazoa > Chordata > Aves > Passeriformes > Acanthizidae > Acanthiza > Acanthiza pusilla. The sequence continues at coordinate 31,243,314 of JAXCHO010000164.1, forward strand.
TTAAGTGTTTCCTTTTGCCCCATCAGCACCTAATTAGAAAAAAAATTGGTTTATTAAAAAAAAATCATGTTTTGAGGATTTTTAAATGCAAAAGAATGCATTTTTAATGTATTTTTAATGCATTTAATTAATTTTTAAAAAGAATGCAACTTTTTTTAAAAACAGTGTTTTTTAAGCAGCTTTTTTCTCATGTGTCTTGAGTACACTTTTAAAATCATCATTATGAATGTAACTTTTGACATACAGAAGGAAGGGAAATACATTGAACAGAAACATGCCAGTGCCTATCAGCAGAAGCAAATTTTGTAGCTTCAGGACCACATTGTATTCTTTTTGAAAGTTCATGTTGACGATGAAAGATTCCCAGTGAGCGGAAAAAGGCAAATGTCACGCCTATTCTCCTGAAGGGCAGGAAAAGTACTGTAGAGCCACAGGCTGGTCAGCCTCACCTTGGTTCCCAGGAAGATCATGAATAATTCCCAGGATGATCACAAATTCTCTTGGAAGAAATCTCCAGAAATGTCAAAGACAGAGATGACTGGGAGCAACCTGCAAAGATTCAGCAAGGGCAAAGGTTTCACCAATGTGATTAAATTTTGTGATTAGATGATTGAGTGAATGCGGAGGGACCAATGGATGTAGTTTTTCTTGATGTAGTATATATTGACATGGTATCCCATAGCTGTGGTATCCTTTTAGGCAAATGGAAGATAAATGGAATGGTTGTGCCAAGGCGTATGGTTTTCTAGTGGCATTGCTCAGAGCCCTCTAGTGCAGCCATTGTTATTTAACATCTTCATCAACAATGAGAAAGACGAGATGGACAACAACCAGAGCAGTGGTGACAGATGACACCGAACTGTGGGGGACTGACGTTCGAAGCAATCTCATTAAACTAGAGAAATTAGCTGCCAGAGACATTGTGGGGTCTGATAAGAACAAATTAGAAATCAGGTACATGGAATTAATTAACCTTATGCAATGGCACAATCTGGGGCCAGACTGACACGTGTGCAGAAACAGACCCGAGAATCCTGGAGGACAAGCAGGTGTGAGTCTGCACTGCACCTTTTTGGTTAGTGCCATACCAGTCTGCTTTGGGAGACTGTAACCAAAAGGTCAAGGGAAGTGATCTTTCTCACTGATTTTGCACTTCTGAGGGTGCATCTGAGGCAGTGTGCCCATGTTTACTCTCCCAAATGCCAAAAGGAGGTCCTGATGCACTCAAACCAGTGGGAAATATATGGCACTGCTTATTTAATTTATAAAACCTTCTAATAATAAAGTTTTATAGCATCAAAAGATAACAGATAGGTATATTGTTTACATAACATATTAAATATTAACTCTTTCATTTTGATACCTTTTTGATACATCTGTGACAGAATCTAAATGCAGAAAGCTAGACATACCTTTTTTAATCACGTGGTTTTCCTTTCAATCTTGTGATAGTTTCTTTTAGAAAAGTATGTTAGAATAAATTATATATATATATTTAAACCAAAAACCTAGAAAGTTCATTTTGGAATGCATTAGAATTCCTTTTTAGTGAAAATTCAGTATATCCTATTTCTCTTACTTAATGTTTTATTGCTAAATGTGTAGGTTTCAGGATTTGCAAGTTCAAATAACCTGAAAAAGAACACCCTGTAGACAGTACACTCTAAGCATATATTAGAAAAACTAAAGAAAGTATAGCAAAGAGAAAAAGTACTCATGCAAAATATTGTCATAGTAATGATTATCACATTCGTTATAATTTTAAGACCGCTGTTTCAGTCCAGGCTGCGATAATGATGACCTTTTTTGGAAGAGTTTGATGATGAAGCAGCATTTTTTAATGTGTATATATGCACTGGTTTATGTCACAGGAACATTAAATGCTTATTCATGCTGCCTGAGATATTTAATCTGGGCATATTGTCTTTCTCTACTATTATTAGTGAACTTTCATGTGATATTGCCACTTACTTATCATTTCATTTTATTTCTGCTTTCGGTCACTGAGAGTTGGCCTCTTTCCTTATGCAGCATCAGCACATCCTTTATGTGACCTTTGGAAAAAGGTTTTGCAGCTCAGCTAGCTAAACTAATGTGAACTGCAAAGAGGAAATAATATTGTATCACTCCTTAAACATATAATTTTTATTATACTTCCTTTGGCTTTCTCCCTTGGATGTAGTTACCAATAAATTCAAGAAGAAAGGATTTCTACAAATTAGCTACAAGTATTTTCAAGTGCACCATATATAATTTTAACTATTGACTCTTCTGTGATAACATAAATATAGCACAAATATTTTACAGTTTTGTGTTAGCTGCCAGAAAAAACGCAAACATTTTTATGCATGATTATGAAAATTTGTATTTATAAAACAGAATTATATATTAAATTCACGTGGATACAGTAATTTTTTACACCTTGTACATTAGATGTATTTACTTTTCTACATGGAAGATAAAAATGTTATCATTATGCAAAGCACAAAATTGTAGTGGAACGGAAGAGAATGGTGCCCTGGTTATCTAGGAAAATTACTTTTCTAAGCTTGTACCCAGTTGAGTGCTCTGGCTCCACATAGAGAAGTGTATGCATAACAGTTTTGTGCCATGGGCCTATCCTATTCCAGTGAATAATTCCTATCATATTCTGATTAGTGCAATGTTAGATTTTTGTTTGTGCTTTTGAGTTTGTACAAAATTACGTGTTCTATTTCACTTGAAAAGAAAAACACCTAAGCTGGTGTTTCTATAATATGAACGTTTTAGAAACTGTTTCTCACCTAGAATTTTTTTGAGATTTTTTCCTTAAATTCCTAAAGCAACATAAATAGTGGAAATTATTGAAGAAAAGGATAGAGAAGAGACCACAAGTCTGTGACAAACAATGGCAATGCCAAATTTACTAGACTGCAAGGCTGCAAGTGCTTGGCTTGCACTGTTAAATCTTTTCCTCCACTTAGTTATTCAGAGGCCTTTTGAGCAATGGTACCCAACACTGCACTGTGAATATACACAGTGTAAGAGTTACTCACCCTTCTGGGGAGTCTCAAGTTGAAGGGGATCAGGAAAAGACATCCTTGTGTCTTCTGCAGTAACTGTCACTGAAATAAACACTGCTCAAGAGAGGATAAATGATCCTGAGACACCTTTAATGCTGAAAGTAATTTAAAGAGTAAAAAAAATACACAGGAGCCTTAATTGTTTAGAGAAAATTATTGCTACTTAGCTAAGAAAAGAAAAAAAGCCCACACCCTGTAATGAATGATAATGGCCTCAGTTGGGTGCAAACAGTGGTGTGCCAAAGTCTGTCACTTTCATCAATCTATGAGGCAATTTATTTCCAAGAGCATTAACTGTAGGATGTGTAAAGCATAACAAGTACTGTAAACTTTTCCAGTGTATTATGAGATTCGATTTGCTCCAACACAACTGGGCCTTGAATAAGGCAGCAGTCACTCACGTGTCATTAGGTAACTAATAAGTAAGAGAAAAGCCAATGCGAAAGGCTTTTGCTGTAAACAGTTACTTTAAAATTTTTTTTGTTTAAAAATGAGAGTTGTTTTATGGAACTTTTTTTGAAATTATGGGTTTGCCCCATGATCCCTAAATTGTCTCATTGCGATTATTTTTAAAGAAATCAAATGGATGTGTAGGAGCTACATTAAGAAAGAGCACTAAACATCTGAAGTTCTGGCTGTGCAATGTTATTTGAAATTAGCATTCCATCATACCACATTTCAAGCTAGAATGGTCTTAACTGTCTTCATCCACAAATTATTTAATTTTTAATTATAGAAAAAACCTGAATGTGCTGAGAATATAAATTTTTCAAGTACAGTTCTGAAAATTTCGAAGATGTTTCATACTGGTGAATATTTTTGATTTGGTAGAATATGTAGGCATACGATGTTAACACACATAGACAATCATATGCTTTTGAAATTATATTCACTATTCTTGCCTTCTTATGTTCATATATGAAAAGGTTCGAAACTTGGTGCGTGAGGAATCTGAAAGTGTTTGTAATCCTTTGGAACTGGACATAGAAGGATTTTTTCTTTCGTGTTCTAGCAACCCATTAGGTGAAGGTTCTGAGAAAAACTTTAAACATTTTTTCCTCTATATTGTTATTTAAGGAGTTATTAGGTTAATATGGCAATTGGCAAACATAATAAAGAATTGAAGAAATGAAGTATTTTCACAGCAAAGAATATTGTTCCCTATGGTCATGTATGTTCCGTATGCTTTGAGTTCATGCTGTATTCTTTCCCACCACAATCCTGTGTATGTGTAGTAGAAGCCCCAAAAAGGGTCACTTTAGCTGAGGATTTCCCCTTCTGTTGGGTGCATACTGATATATTCTGGCCATCAAAATATCTGTAATGCTTGAAGAGTTTAGAAAGGTTATACAGCTAGGCAAGAAAAACAAGCTGTAGAAGCAACAGTGAAGATTCACAGCACAAACCCACAAAATGTCATAGCCTTGGGTGGTGTCTGACAAAGAGTTGAGCCCAGAATAGAAGATTTTATTTTATCTAGCCATCATAGTTATTGATCTACATAAATCGTTTTGTGCACTCTTGTACTTCATGCATTGATGCAAATCTTAATTATATTTTTGAGAATATGTATATAATGTATTATGTGTTTATTTTTTAGAATATATATAATGTATTAATTATGGGGATTTTTTTAGTTCATCTTATAACACTTTACGACTGAACTTCATGTTTTAAATGTAAGTAACATAAAATAGTATAGTTATTTGGTATTGAAATTGAATAGGACAAAACTGTACTGAAATTGAAAATTCCCCTATTATATAAAGTCATAGTTTACTTTCATAATGTAAATAGAATTCTAGTTGTATATTCTTGTAATTATGCAAAGAAATTTGGTAAAGGAAAGTAAGGCTAAGATTGCTAAGTGCAGAATAGATAATCATCTTGTAATAGAGGGGAGTTTTAAAATTGGGAACAGAAAAAAACTCAGTTGTGATTTTGATAGACTTTAAGTACAATTTCCTTTTAGCATTTCTGTACTTAGTGCCTAAGCTCATCATCGACATTGCATCTCAGAGACCAATAATTCAATGCAAAGTTTGCATTTTACTCTCCCAGTGGAGTTGACCTTTGCGAACTGTTTGTATTGCACTTGCATGGTTCATATACTGTCAGCAGAATCCTTTCACTGAAATACAAAACTTAATTCAACTGAGGTCATCTAGAATCTTATGTACTCATTTTCCTCTATTTACCACATACTATCCAGGTTAAATCAATATTAATTGCAAATAAAACATTGAAAATCCAACTATATTACACATACCTTTATATGTAGGGTATTAAAATTCTCAAAAATTACTTTAGTCACAAGATCTGGTGAAGTTTTTCCATCATAAACAAAACTTCAAATTTCTTTTTTTAAAATATCAGTAATGTTTCGCACTCAAGTCTTTACCCAAACTCTGTGAAGAACTGCATTTACTTATTTAGGGCTTAATCCAAATTACATTGTATTAACATAATGCCTTGACAAGCAGAGTTGGTTGAGGAATTTGTAGCTAAATTAGACAAATAGTGTCTATGAGTATTTTTCCACATAAAAAGTGTATTTTCAGAGTAGAAAATGTAAAAACAGGTTTCATCTGATAGCTCAAAGTGTTTAGCAATATTTGCAGTGTAAGCCAGTTCAGCATCCTGAGATCATCCAGCCCATGAGACCAAGTTTCAAATGACACTCAAGACTTGCAATGTGCATATTGATGTAGTGTAGCTAAATGAAAGCAAGCAAACAAACAAAAACCCAAGCCAAACCCAGGCTAAATTATTTTCACGCATATGTTGCTGTAAATTAAATCTTTGTACATAAGCTCTAGGTATATGGGGAGGCTGAGATGGTTGATGTATCACATTTTCTAGTTTTGGTGTATGACAATTGTTTAAGGAACAAAGCCATCTACTAATGTCTAGTTAAGCTGAATAGTGCAGGACAACATTTCACCTTGAAATGTGAAGATTTGATAAACGTGCTATGATATAAAAATCAGATATTAACGGTGATTTTACTATAGATTTCCCTGTAGTGATGGGAATAAAAATAAAATCCACATTATCTGCAAATACAAAATAGATAACAAGTTGAAGCTATACAATAAAATGGCATGCATTTTTTGCTTCCTTTTGTAAATTTTTAGGGAACATATTTGTCCACAGGGCTTTTATTTAGTTAGTACACTCTCCACTGTTAAAGTGAAAAGGCATTTTAAAAGTACAGTCAATTTAATATCCGTAACATACTTTCTTTAATCAAAAATGTTCCTGTATCTTTTGGTTACTTATTTAAGCTACAGAGGACATAATGCAGCTCTTTTTATCATACATATGTTTTTTGTTTATGCATTTTTTGCATCAGCAAAAGTGAAAGCTGCAGGCTGACCTTTCCAGCTGTGCATCTTCACGGTTCCCCCACTACTTTGCGCATTTAATTTTCATTCCAGATGCTAATTCAGTGGTTTGCTTTTGTAATTTTCCTAGAAACATATCTTGTGACTGAAACTTTGTATTCAATTAGCTTTAGAACTACTATTCTCGTGGGCATAGTTGAATATATAATTAGCTATTTTTTTTCTGATAAAGTAACTTCTATAATTGTATTGTATTAAAACACTGCTCAAAATTACAGCAGTATTGGGTTGTAGGCTGCTAAGCATATCTGATGATTTAACTACAAATCTGTTCTACAAAATCTTATTTTTATTTCTCCTATGGGAAAAAACACCATAGTATGTATTCAGTTCTATATTACAAGCAATTTAGCCTTGTACTGAGATCTACTCTAGAAGTTGACCATTGTGCAGTGATGATTCCTCTTTTTTTCTAAATGGTTACAGGATATGATAATGCTTGATGTTGCTTTCAAAGGACATGGAATGCAATAGAATTATTCACCTTATGTAAATGCAAAGGATGTGTGAAGTCTCATATGACCACTGGAGCATGGATATATGATTCTACAACCTTGAAAATTACATTTGCCTCCTTTGTCAGTTCTCAGATTTTAGGAAGCCACAAATCTTCTATCGTACACAGTCTCTGTTTATGTGGTTCCCGTTAGTTTTTTTTTTTTTTTTTTTTGTTTTCTGTTTTCTTTTACCCAGGTGTTGTCTACTTCTAAATCTTAAGGAGAATAGTAACAGTACCTAAAAAATGCTGTGGTTTTTCTTTCTTTCTTTCTTTTTTTTAGTTAACTGTAAATGGCTTATTTCACCTTGAAGTATAAAAACTTAGAATATTCTACAATTAACGCTGGAGCATGTCTTCTATGTATTGCTATACATCTGGTTTCTTGGTTGTTCCTCTCAGGTCCACAGGTGATGAATGAATACTTTGGGTTTGTTTTCATGGATTGGAGTACTTTTTGATACAAAATCTCAGTATCAAAAGGATTTTGAAATTTACCATTTCCTTTGCCGTTCACCTTCTCTTATGACATTTGTGTGTTAGCTTGGTCTTTTGATTTTCAAATATTTGTGGTAAAGCTGAAATTACATTAAACTTTTTATAGTTTTTATCTCTTGAGACTCATTCAAAGTATATTCCTATACTAAAAGAATTCTAGGCAAAAAAAAAAAAAGTAAAATAAAAGAGAATTTTTTTCAGTAAGCTGCAGTTAAAGCTGTTCATATATATCGATAGGTTAAGGGAGACTGTACGAAAGAGAAAATGCTCCTCTACTTTTGTGGCTAAGAAGCTCACCATGAACATCAAAACTACTGCAATTTTTCTATAGAAGAAATAAATTGATTTTGTGCAAAAACTTTTCTTGGAATAGGTCATATGGTACAGAGGATTTTCATGCCACAAAGCACAGGACTTCCATAGGAAAAGTATGCTTTTGGGACACCTCCTCAGTATATGCACTATGTTATGCTTTTATTCTTGTATCCTATTATTAGTATGTAACACCTTAAAACAAGACTTTTATTACAATTTCTTTTATTTTAAAAGTTAACCAGAATCAATATAGAAAACGGACTTCTAAAACTGTTGGGTTCCATGCATTTTTAAAATTTCATTTATGAGAAATAAAAGTAGCAAATAGATTCCTATTCAGCCCTGCAGAACATGTGCTTTGCTTCTATCACCCGAATGCAGGCACATAAGACTTCTGTATTAAAGATTATGCTACAGAGCCATACAAAATTTGCTGACTTGAAAGCTGGCATGGAAGGAAGAACAGTAATTAAATCTGTTATCCTCTGGAGAAAGTTAAGAGGTAAAATGTGCGTAATCCTTCTATTGTATATGGAATGGAGAAACATGGGCTTAAAGGAGATTAGAGAGTGAATGATGGGTAAATGGAATAACTAAAAGCAACAAGTACTATACTATAACTGATAGTTTCTGTGCAGAAATTCTCATACATTTGCATTTTGAATTTTAACTTGAAATTTTTACTAGCAAGAACATTGGCTTTTAAAGCATTTATGTAGATGAAACTTCTAAAATTACATATTTATACTGCTTCTCTGTAGAAAGGATTCTTTTCATATTCCCATTTTCACCATATTTATAGACCTATTACTTCATCATGCTATTATTTTCATACCTTTATCATGAAAATTAATTAAAAATAGAAATGTTACCATTTACTATTATTTAATGCTTAATTTCTTCCCTTCATTGAATGGATGTCCTTATCCTAATTTTTTGGTGCCAATACAGTAGATGTTATTCTAAATGGTAGTCAAAATACTGCTCGTCTAAATTTTTCTACTTGGAGGTGATGTCCAGTTGCAAATTTAAATGCACTGTAAGTTATGTGATTTAATATTTACCTGTATAACATTATTGCATGAAGTGTTTTACATATTGAATGTCATACAGATCTTTTCCATGCTCCACCTAATATTAATTTTCAGTATTACAACTGCTTTGCATAGCACAAATATACAGTTTTGTCTCTGAGGAAAAAAACCACCAGAAAAAAACAAAACAAAACCCAAACCCCAACCTGCAAGCAGACAACTTCTCCTATTTTGGATGTCAGATTTTTCTTTTCCAGTAAGCTTGTTGCTAATATTCTTCAGAAAAGCAAGCTTGCTTCCAAACTGAAGATTATGTACATCATTCAGCTTAATCTAATTTGCTGCTCTTTTCACGACTGATTCCATTGGCATTGTATTCCTTATATTCTTTGCCCAGACTCTGCATAGTTCATTTATTCTGCTTGGTATTATTTGGAGTTGATTTCAGTTGTTCAGGGACAGGGATCCATATAAAACACAGCCAGTTACACAGGTTTAGGTATTCAAACCTCTAAAATGCACTTGATCCTTAGTAGTTTGGCTCAATACACATGCCTGAATATACACAGAGAAAGCAACAAAGAAATTTATGTTCTTGTATTACACCCAGTATCTCTATTAGAATGACAGAGAACAAATTATCTAGTTGCACCATTTAGTGTAATGCAAATTGTGACATGAGCACAAGTAACAGAATAACTGTGATTGTAAAGAATGTTTTTGTAGAAGAGGGCAGATAGAAGTATTTTTTCCCTTAAGCAACTGATATTCTTAGAATGTGGTAACAAAAATGGAATTCTAGGCTGCAGTTGATGTGTAAGATAGAGCGAGAGCATTTGGAAGGCAATGAAGAGCAATAAAAATCAGAATTGTAGTGCAAGGGTGTTAATAAGGGAGGAGTCAGAGGCAGGACTGAAGCAGACACCAGGCAGAAATACAGACAGAAGCAAATCAACTCTCAAATCTTACAGGAGTCAGTGAATGCAATGAATATTTTCTAGCCATAGTTTCTTGATTTGTGGCCATTTTAGTGTTATCTTAAACCCACTCTTTTGAGAATTTTTAGAAAGATTTGTTATTGTGCAAGTAAATAAGCACCACTACACAAATAGTTGAACGTAGGTTTATTTCATGATAAAAAATAATAGGTTAATGAATATTTTTAATCTTACTTGAAGAACTGGAGGTACAGATTTGTGGGTTTTACTCAGAGCAAAGCAGGATTCAATGAATTTTAAGGTTACATTGAAAAATAATTCTGAAAGTCTCATTTTATTTGTACTGAACTTGCTGACTGTCATTTAAGTAGCTGTTGGTCACTCAGAGTTTAATAAGTATGCACACATTTATTTTTCAGTTTTCTGATGATATCAACTTAATTCATGTTAACCCATTGATAAAGAATTTTAAAAGGTTTTGAGCTGATTAAATATACAAGATTTTTCATTTAAATTTTGAAATATTATGTACTTTTTTGTAAATGTGCTGTTTATCTTTCCTACAATATTTTAAGGATATAAAGAGATTAGAATCACAAATCTGGAGGAAAAAACATATAGGTGAATACTCTTTTATTCCTTTTTTATCCTAGATGTTTGATTATTTAAATTTATTTAATTAATTAAATAATTTTGTACTTTGATCAGTGCATGTTTCATTATACAAAACTATATAATTTCAAGGGTCTTGATAAATTTAGCAGATTTGAAAAATAAGACACCTGGAAAAATAGTGCTGCAAAAATATAATCCCATATCAAAGTATTTTAAATGTTGTAAGTCTCCTTGCTATAGTCATATAAGGATGTAGCTGAATTATGTTTCTGTTGAAATAAAACCTGAATTCTACTGGGAGCCAAAATAAGGTATTTAATAATTTTTTGTGTAAAAAATTGACATTGTCAATATATATCGTGTATGTGAACAAATAAAGATTTAAAAGAAACAATAGTACATAAATAGAACTTTCTGTAAAAAAAATAGAATTGTGTATTTTCTGCTATAGAGTTTGCTTAACTTAAATATTCATGAGGCACAATAGTTTCAAAACAAATCAAATATAATTAAATTATGCATTTTCATCACTTACAAAAGGTTTATTAAAGGTTTATTTGCTCATGCAAATTAAAGTTTTAGAGTAAAAATCCACATGAAACTTCGAACTAACAATTAAAAAAAAATACTGGAAGATTTCTCGCCTCACTGCAGTATTTTGCCATGTTTAAACTGCTCAGCTTGTCTTTTAGAATCTTTAATGAAACCAGGGAGGAGGCTATTTATTTGCATAATAGGACATAATTTGCTGTGGTGAGGTTTTAATTATTTATAGGCTGTCTAAAATATTTAAAATGGCATCACTAAGGAGCATGAAATGCTGGCTAATGCCTTCATTTCAGGTTTCCTGCCGATTCTTTTATGGGTCAAGCATTTTATTTGTATTTAGCATATAAGCATAGTAACTTCAGAAACATGAGGAAAACAAATTTGTTCCAGTATGTTTGCAACTTGAGTGACTCAGAACTGGCAAAGGTCATTGGGAGCAAGCAAAGGTACAACACATACCAGAGGGGGGCAGCCAGACTGATCAGGTGTGTGAAACAGATCTAATACGTAGTTCTACTCAAGTACATCTGTATCATTACATGTTTGCTGCTCTACCTCTGTATATAATTTTATTCAGTATTTTCCTTTATTTTTTCATTATTTGGATATATTGTTTTATTCCTATAATGCATATATAAAATAAAAAAAATTAAAATATTAAGTTCTATATTTTTCTCTTTTTCTTTATAAGATGAGAAAGTGGTGATGAGAACAGAAAACTCATTTTATGAAACTATTGAGTGAAAGACATAATTCAAGAATAAAATTCAAATTTTTGGAAGTACCCTACAAATCATTTAATTAGAGAAAATGTGTTACTTGAATGTTTATTTCAAAGCAATTGTGTTTTTTTCCTCCACCCCTCTAGTCTCCAAGCATCTCAAAATTATAAAATCTGAAAAAAACTGCTAAGCTTTCAGCCTTTATCTCAGGAGCCATGTAGTCTCGCTTCCTGAATATCATATTTCATCTTTTATTGTTTCACCTGGAAACTATTTTTTGCTCGTTCTCATTACTTTTTCCAGCTCCTTAATGATTTAAATTAGATGAATGCAATATTCAGTAATTAAATATTTTACTTGTTAACTTCAAGTCTCAAAACATTGTTCATATTTATTTTGTTTTCACCTGTTACACTGGTCTGTCCAGTTATCAGCTGCTATGTTCAAGCAATTTTCTCATATTTTCTTTATCAAAAGAGAATCAGAAAAACATCCTTGATGTGTCAGTTAGCATTAATTTTATGCGATGCTTTTTCAAGGTTCAGTTAAAGTTGTTACATATTTAACAGATGCCTCAGCAATTTTTGTAAGAGCTTCTGGGCTTCCTTGAATTACAGACTTGTCCTCAAAATTCCAGTTGTTTGATAGCTTAAGGAAGCTAAACTTTTAATGTCAGAGTGCTCTAGGTATCTATCCTATCCTGTTAAAAAAAATCAGGTTATTTTCCTGTGTTTTGTTTTCATACCGTTTGCCTCTTAAAAGTAACACTTATGTCCAAGTAACTTTCTCAGTGTCCATTTTCATCATTTTTGAGAGGATGTCACCTGCTGAAGGAAGAAGAATTATTTCTGTAAATTCAAGGAAATTTTGTTGTCTCTCTTAAGCCACAAATTCTTAGGTTGCCAAGAGAAGTTGTGGATGCACCATCCCTGGAAGTGTTCAGGTTGGACTGGGCTTTGAGCATCCCAGTCTAGAGAAAGATGCCGCCTGCCCATGGCAGCAGGATTGGACTTCATGATCTTCAAAGGTCTCTCCCAACCCAAGCTATTCCATGAATCTGATTCTACGGCTCTTCTCTCTGTCAAGTTGCTTGGAAAAACATGTGAGCAATTCTATTAATTTTCATCATAAAGCTATAGAATTCCACTTCAATTTCAAGCATTTAAGGGGAATTTTGAGCCTTTAATTTTCTTTTTAATACACTTTTCCTTCAGAGTTTAGAATCATGGTAACCACAGATTACCAAAAGTCAAATTTGACAGTCTGATTTAATTGCTTTTTCCTTATAGAGTAGCAAATTTTGCCCTGCAAAGGTCTAAGATGACAATAATTTCTGTAATCATTTTGATATATAAATGAATCCCACAGTTATTTACCAGTTCTTTATAGTTTGTTTTTATTATTATTAGTTACACAAAACAGCTTGTCAGTTTCAGGAGATCGTGGATAAAATACTTAAAACAGAAAATTAGCTATTTTACAGGAGACAAAAAAGGCTATTTGTTGTAGCCAGGCAACTGACCTCCGTTTCCTAACTCCAGATGCTCTCCAGCAGTCAAGAAATGTTCCAGAGACAATTTCCTTCTTAGCTTAATGGCAGCAATAGTTTTGGCCAATTAGTTACACAAATTTAAGGAAAGAAAATGTTCATCAGGCAATCGAGTTTATTGCTATGCGTTTTTATTCTCTTTAGCATCTACAAAGCGATACATACCCCAAGTACTGTGAGTGACATTTTTATCTCTAGTTAATAATTAGGAAATGAAGTGATTACCCTGTTACAAAACAATCAAACAAAACAAAACAGAATTTTTTTATTTCACCTCTGAAAACTTCTTTATAATAATTACTGCTTTACAATGAGTGTGATTATTCCACCTGACTTCTATCAAAACTGGTGTTGTGCTTCCTCGCAGAGAAGCTTCTATGCCTGTTCTCTGTCTCCTTAGTATGTTCTGAGTCTTAGAAACCAACCTTTTTTCCACTCTAAAGAAATTGAAATATGTCTCAGGCAAATTTGGAATAATTAAAAAACAAACAAATAAAAAATGATAACATATTGGGCATTTTAAAAAAAAAAGTTTTTGGGGGGGAAAGATACTTTTTCTGTGAAAAAATCATGCACTATTTCATTGCTATATGTTTGTTAAAAATGGCTATTGCTTTGTTTATCTGGAGCCACTATAAAAAATGTAGACAGTACTGAATAGAATTTGAATTTTTACCTTATTATTGAAGCTACTCTTTCTCTTAAAAACTGATTTTATTACTTTCCATATGACTTTTCTTTCTTTTGCATTAATTTCCTTAGGGCCGTCCCATTTTTTTTAGGGTTTTCATTCCCAGTCTACCTCAGAAATTGGCCATATGGGATAATGGAATCTGTAAGATTAATATGTAAATGTATCCCTCCCCTTTAACCTTTTCTTGCTTGTCCAGTGGAGATGTAAACCTATTTTCACCACATCTGATAAGGGGGTAAAAAATAAAAAGATTCTTTTGAAATGGGAATCTCAGTGAGTAACTGGGTTTGGCTGGACACTTTTGCAAACAAATGAAAAACCTTGTTAAAGGAGTAATTCACTAGGCATTTACAATTTTAAATAATCAGTAAAAGATTTCTAATTTTTTTTTGCTTCTATAGTTTGTCAAAGTGTAAGATTTACGTATCATAAAGGATTTTAGCCTTGTGTTGATCTCTTTTTTTCAGCTATCAGTCAAAAATATTGGGTAGAATAGACCAGGAGTATTCTTGAGTTTTTGTATTGTGAAACAGGTGGAATAACTTTCACTGCATAGGAATAACAGAGTTGTGTGCAATTTATTTTGCATTGCAAAAGCTGAAGGTTGTTCCATATTTTAAAATGAGAATGCTATCCCTCATAGTTTAACTCTGTTGACACAATGATAAAAACTTGGAGAAAAACTGATCAGAATGGTTACTTGAAAATATAAAAATTCTAAGTTTAGTTCCAAAATTAGTTGACCTTACTTGACCAAAGGTCCCCTGTCAAGATAATGAGAAGTGGAGCAAGAATTTCAAGTGTGCTATCGTGCTATTTGCTTAACATTTAGGAAATAAGTCAGGCTGCTAAACTGATATTCATTAGAATATTCTGTGTGAATGGAGTGAACGTTTGCCTGCCTGGATTATTGTGCTAGCATTTCTCATTTATATACTTGATTTATTTGGTTTCTGTTTGTTCTTTACAGATTTACAGGTCTGTTATTACAAAGTAAAGTGCCACCGTCATTACTATCTGATTAGGTGAATGTAAATCAGACTCCTACAGCAAATACAGTAAACCTAACTCTTGGGGCAGATGACAAAACCAAGATCATGATGACATAAAGCAATACTACATCTGTTTAGAAAAGCTTTAGAACACCAAAACTAGAGACCTATAAGGTTGTAATTAAGATAAATGTTAGTAAGTTTTACTGTTTCATTAAATGGAAGACATTATACAACATTTAACTTCATGGATTGACGTTCACAGGATTTTAAATCTAGTGTATTTTTTTTTCTTAGCTACATAATTCAATTCTTATTTCAAAAATTCACTCCCATTTTCATTCTATTATCACTTGGATTGTTCAAAAGCACTATCTTGCTTTAAATTTGAGCCTTTGCAATTAGCTTCATTGTATTCTTCAATTAAGGTAGGCTCATTTATAGCAATTACTTCTCCTAAGTAAGTGAAAAAATTACATTTGAATTCCTTTAACTTTTCAGTTTATTCCAAAAGGTAAATTACTGAGCTTCCTTAAAACTTCATCTAGAAAAAAACCCTTCATTGAAATGCATTTAGATATTTATGCAAGCCTCAAAATTCTTGTATTAAAACTGTGTTCTGATCACATTGTATGGTTGAAAAGCTTTGGCAAGTGTAGTATTTTCTGTTTTATCTGAGCAAAACCATTAAAAAATATGTTCTGTGTGAAAGTCCAGAAACAGGGATGAACTACAGCCTGAGTTGTTTTGTTTTGATGAATCATAATTTGCAGCATGTGAGAGGATTATAGAGGCTTTCTCTGTCCAGAGCTCTTTCTGTCACTTTGTGAGGAAACAACATATAGAAGCAAAAAAACCAAGATGTTATAATTTTCATTCATATCCTTACTTAACATTACACAGAGACATAAAAATGTTGGGGATGAACTAATATGGATTGTGTTTTGTAAGCAAGCTGCCTTTTGAATTATATATGTGCCAATTTTAAGAGTTTTTAGTAGTTCTGTCCCTTTGTTGTCTTCACTATTAATATCAGTCATATGTAATCTGGGAATTATGGGAGTTTTACTAAATTTTAAGTTGTTTTATTTATGCAAATTAGAAATAGTCTCTTCCCCTTCAAAGAAGAAAAGCAGATAATAACTGTCACAGAAGATTCACTAACCTCCACTGATCCCATAGCATAGCTTTTGATTGATTACAGAAAATATTTTATTAGAATACAGAGGTGGAAATTCATCAGGGCACCATTTTTCCTCACAAGAAATACACTCTGTTGTCAAGATAACACGCTTGTAAAGTTCTCTGCTTTTTGGCTGGGGTGGGGCTAATTTTTTTCACATTGGGTGTAGTATGGGGCTGTTTTTTGGTTTGTGCTGAAAACAAGATGAATTATACAGAAATGTTTTTGTTATTGCTGAGCAACACTTGCACAGTATCAAGGCCTTTTCTGCTTGCCTCACCAAGGAGTTGGGAGGAGACACAGCCAGGACAGCTGACAAGGTATATTCCATATCATATGTCATGCATGGTATGTAGAGCTGGGAGAAGAAGGAGAAAGACAAGAGGGACTGTTTGGAGGGATAGCATTTGTCTTCCCTAGTAACTGTTACGTGAGATGGGGCCCAGCTTTCTTGGGGATGGCTGAACACCAGCCTGCCTGTGGGAAGTGGCAAATGAATTTTTGTTTTGCCTTGCTTGTGTGCGGCTTTTGCTTTCTCTATTAAACTGCCTTTATCTCAACCCACAAGCATTCTCACTTTTACCCTTCCAGCTCTTTTCCCCACTGCACCAGCAGGGAATGAGCAAGCTGGTGTATTTTGTCGCTAGTGGGGGTTAAAGCACCACAGTCCCTGCACCACAAAGACCTGTGGTTTAACCCCACTGGGCAGTCAAGCACCACACAGATTAAAGCTCACTCCCCCATTCACTCCCAGCCCAGTGTGATGGGGAAGAGAATCGGGAAGAAAAAGAAAATAAAACTTGTTTGAAATAAGAAGAATTTCTTGTAACAAAATGAACTATAATAATAATTCTGGAACTAATAATAGTAGTAAGAAAAAGGACAGGGAGAGAGGAAAATAAAACCCAAGAAAAACAAGTGCAACTGCTCACTATCGACTGACCAATACACAACTTTTCCCTGATCTGCAGTCAGCCCCCTTTCATATAACTCCTCCTGTTTGTATACTGAGCGTGACACTCTGTGGTATGGAATATCCCTTTGTCCAGTTTAGGTCAACTGTCCTGGTTATGCTCCGTCCCAGTTTCTTGAGTGCCTCTTCACTGGCAGAGCATGAGACCCTGAAAAACCCTTCATTTAACATTAGTACCGCTTCGTAACAACCAAAACCAGTGTGTTATCAGCATTGTGCTCATACTGAATCCAAAGCACAGCTCTGTACCAGCAACCAAGATTAACTCTATCCCAGCTGAACCAGGGCATAAAGCCATCTATACCTTTCTTCACACTGCCAGTACAGTGTCACTATATTTGTCCAAATGTTGGGAACTATTTTATCATAATTTTCTAAACAGCTGTCCAGTAGTAATTTAAAACATGTTTCAGCATAGAGTTCTTTTCAAAAAAGTTAGTTTCTTTCTATTCTCTAATGTTCACATTTATTATAAAGGTTGAAAACTTGCATCTGGTGCCATTATTACTATTTTGTATTATCATCTTTCCCCTACCTCCTCAAATTTGTTTATCTCATACTGCTTTGATTGAATTAATTTCTTTTTTTCAAAGACTATCATATCTCTGCTATGCTGTGCTTAAAAACCTTACATCAATAGCCACTGTTCTTCTAAACATACCTCCGTGTCTTCATGTTACAGGCAGATTTCCTACCACAATGCTTATTGTCTGTAGTTTTTTAAACATTGAAAGTTTATAACAGCAGTAAGGAATAGCATGACAAAAGGGTACATAACAGATACTCTTGGCAGAGTTACTCTTGGTAATCTCTTTTGAAAGAAATATGGTACCTAAAATAACTGTACTTCCTGAATAAATCCTAGAAATGAGCTGAAAATAACACTAAGACAAATACAGTGTTACCAGTATGAAGCATTCAGAAATCATGAGGCCACTTTAAATTTATTTTAATCTTGCAGTTTAGTGTATTGTGCATAGGTATGTTTGTGTATACTATATGTATATATTTGTGTGTCTAAGAGGTACAGAGTATCTTTAGCTTATGGAAATTTTAACTTGCGTTCTGCTATTCAGAGGAGGTACATTTGAACCATGCTAGCAAGTATTTTTAAAGAAAAGCTAATTTTGGTATCATTATGTCTGTAAGGGTCTAGTCCTAGCACAAATACCACTATGTTTAGCAATAGTGCTAACATTGTTACATGAATGAGAGATTATTTTCTCCGCTCTGTGAAGATGAGAGTTTATTGGAATGTTCTCTAGAAAAATCTGCACTGTGTATCATTATTCTAAAGTTGTTAGTGGGGGGCAAGACCTTACCAATTTATAAACTTATTTCTGTAAGATGAATTCATATACCTCCACTCCAGTGGCATACTGAAATACCAATTTAATTTTCCTGCAACAGTAAGGTTTCATACGTCTCAGAGAATTTTTTGTTAAGGGAAGTTGGCTTTTGGAATTAGGGAAAGATGAGAATTCATTTCAGCCAGAGGCTAAATAGGTACTCCTGGCTGTGGAGGGTGCATAGTGGATATAGTCATTGACACATCTTGCAGTGGTCTTGTCACGTTCTCCTAGCATCTGGCATGTTCTTCTGTGCATCAAATAAGCCCCTGTGGTCTATTTATAGAAAAAGGATCTTTCTGTTGCTGTGTCTTTCACATGCCCTCCTCCTCCTGGTTCTGTTAAGCTGCATCATGGGTATAGACATCTAATGGTGAGCAAATAAGGTAGATGAGTGGGCTGTTCATCCCCAGCGGGACAGGCATGGCACACTTTTCCAATAGTTTTGTGGGGCCCCTGCCCTTAATTCTTTCCATCGCTGAAGCTGGCCCTTAGTCCCTTTAACGCACCTTTGCAGTAAGTTATGCTTACTCATTCTCCAGTGTTTTATAGGTACAGCTGTACGTGCTGTTGTCCACTGGTGAGGTGCATACTGTTAACTCACCCACTTGGGAGACGTGATTTTGCAACCATCGCGTCAGAGCCTGTTTGAATCTCTCTAGTTTACAGGACAGTGTACTCTGTGATTTAGGCTTTATTTTATGAGCTCATTAAGAAATACAGCAAGAGCAAACAATGGCTCAATTCCCTTTGCCCAGACTAGTCTCTCCCATGAATTCACTTACCACTTAATTCATGAGGTTTCATAACTTATAACCCATAACTCTTAATTCATACACGTGAGGAAAAATTAGTTACCTAGCTGCCAGTGAGAGTGCTGATTCATCCTCCTTTGTCACTATGCAGGCACCCCCTCACACTGAGAGGTTGGAAATACTCAGCAGTTCAGCTGCCGTTAGATCTGCTTCTTAAAAAAAAACTTCTTGACTAAGCTGGTATTTTATACCTTTCAGATTTGCAATTTGGTCTGTACCATATCTGTAAGTTAGTAGATTCTGAGGAAACTGCCAGACAATAAATATGCAAAGATGATGGCTGCAGGTGACAGCAATCTGCAGGTGATAATGGCTGCATTATGGCTTTTTAGCTCTTTCAGGCCACCTGTCCTGCCTACATGGTACTCTCAGTGTGACCTAATGGCACTGCTTCCAGCACATGTCAGTGTGTGCTGCGTTAGGCAAAATCTGAGCAGTGGCTGAGTGAACAGTCACTTGGCCATAGCCCCTTATTTTCTGATGTCAATTAAACAAGGAAATGCAGCATCTTCAGCTGTTTGAAGTTAGGTATCTACTGTCATTTCAGACACTCTGGAATGCCAAAGAATCCACACATGGGTCTGAGAGGTGATGCAATTTATGGGGAATTAATTTTCTGTGATTGTTATTGTTAAATGATTTTACAGCACAGTTTTAGTTATTTTTTTAGTTTCAGTTTCTTCCTTCTGAAAAAGTGCTTTTAATTTTTCTTTACCCTTGATTTCATTGACTAAAACACTTAAATATGATCTTATCTTTGAGAATACAGTTAAGTACTGAAGGAAATTAATACATGTTTCAGAAATGCTGCTAGATTTTGTTGCTAACAGTAGGAATCACAAAAACACTAGAGGGAGAATTTGATATGTGATTTTGTTATTACTCAATCCTTCCCCAAATCCCTCCAGCTGTTTTTGAGTATCCGAACTTTACTCCTGTGAATTAGATAATGTGCCCTGTACTTAAGACATTTGGCTGTAGAGCTCATATGCTTATATGCTATATATCATAAACCCAAGATATATACCTGTTGTATTATCTAGATTTCTTTGAGTCTGCTTTTAAACAATGATTCTTTCATATTTGATAGTTTTATTTCATTGCAAATAAAAATACTTTTTCAAAATGTTAGTATACCGCATCTTTTCAATTAGATTGATATTAAGTATGGAGTATTTTTGCTACCAAGATGGAATTTGATTTCATTTTTAATCTCAGAGGGTGGCATTAAGTCAAAATAGCTTGCACATAGATAAAAGTAAAGAATAATACTTAAATTAAAAAACTTTTATGATTAGCAGCACAGTTGAAGCAATGGCATAATAGTACAAATATGGGTAACATAATATCTGAAAAGTTTACTAAATGCCAGAACTCCTGAAGGAATACAGTGTAATGTAAACACAGGAAGTGTGCATATATATGCATATATATTTATGGAAAAAGTTTAATTGATAAGATCAGTGAAACTGTGAATAAAATATTTGAGTTTTTATTGTATGAAATTATACATAATTAGGTTAATAAAAGCTTTATCTATAAAAGGGTAAAGAGATGTGGATGACAATATTATGAGAAAGATCAAATTATCTTCATATGCATTAGGGATTAAGGTATTTTTATTTTACAGTTATTCAGTTTGTTTAATTCTGTAGCTTTTTTAACATTCTTTGTTCTCAATGTTGGCTGATTATATTGTTCTGTGGGTAGAGGATAATAATTAAGGAAGTTTATTCAGGGTTCACCGACTTCTTTGTCAGAGAGTTGTGGCTTATGTGCTGTTCTGTTAGAGAGGTTTGGGAGTGCTTATCTAAACAAATCATAAGTGGCTCATAGGACTTGTTTGAAATAAAACTCCTTACCCCTGTAACTACAATATGTAAGATCTTAGTGTGATCATGGCTAAGAGAAAAGCAAGAAAATGTGTGATTTAACAATGATAAAAGAATAGGCAAACTTCTATTTTTTATTACTTATTCATTGGAACATAATTAAATGCCAGCTTAATTTTGCTCTGTACGCTCATTTATAATTAAACCTCTTGTCTTTTGTTAGTGGTGGTAATAAGGATATAGTTAATTTACATGGAATCCTGAAAAAAATAATATTTTGCATTAAAGCCTTACCCTGATTTTCACTGTAGAACTTGCAAATAGTCTTTCCAAGTCATAATTATTAAAAATTGGTCAGAGAAGAAATGCCAAATATTTTTCATTTGTGGAAAAATTGCTATGTTAGGAAATATAGATAAACACAGATATTTTATACCTTTTTCAGAAATGGATATAGTATATATGTTGCTTTTGAGTTAGGATCTATTTTTTTTCAATTGCATTTTCTTTTTAAGCAGTGTTACTTATGTGCGTGCAAAACCCAGTCAGTCCATATTGGTTGGACTGAACATTCCTCCTGCCATGCCTTAATAGTTCAGTCCCACAGGATCAGCCCGGAGAGGATGAAGCATCTCAAGAAATGGGACTCTCACACAAATCCATTAGGTAGACCTTAGGATAGAATACTCAGTGTTTCATCCACATTTTAGAACCTGAGTGGATCAGTGTCCTTAATTACTGTTACTGATCTGAGCAATCAAAATGCTCTTCTTACTCAAGGCCAAGTTTTGGTCCATTTGTGGTTTTTTCTACAAAGAGAGTTTTGACAATAATGCTAGAATTTATAAAACCAGAGTGTTGCAAGACCACTGACAGCAATAAAATACAGTATGAGAAGCAATGAAAAAGGAACATTATAATTCATGAGCTGAGAAAATTTGGGTTTCTGCTTTTTCTGCTGTAGGATTCCACATTTCTAGGCCATTTATCTCTGGAGAATACCACAGCTATGCAAGAGGTGTCTCCGTTCCTAAAGTCGGAAATTCTTTTCCTTTAGGCATGGAGGAGACCACTTCCTCTAGAAGCTTTTGAAAATTCATTTTCTCTGATTAATATCAATATTTTTAGTAACACTCATACTGCTCCTTTTAATGATTAAAGTGAAGAAAATCAGTATTTATTGATGATTGCCATTATGCGATATATTAGATACTTTCTTCTCTTTAAGTATTGTAAGAAATTACTGGAGTTACTAAGTGACAGTCATGATTATATGATTCACAGAGATTTCTAAAGATATTCTTTCCTTATGTGGGCAATATTGTACAGCTGGGAAACATGAAGCTTTGTTAATGTTAGCATAATCTGAAACAGTCTTTGCCAAGGTTTACTACTGGTTGCTCTGACAGTTAGAATGTGCTGCCTGCTTATCAAAGACGCCTTTAGAAATATTACTGTCTTATATATCAATAGCTTTATTAAAATAAGTTAGGCAAGCTGAGAATTTGCTAGAATTAAACTTAAGAATCCCCTTATTTTAGCTGACCTGTGCATGTGTGTCAGAGCAGTCTTTTTGTTTGTTTGGTTGGTTTGTTTTTTAGGGTTTTGGGTTTTTTTAGATTAACAGGTATACAACTCTATTTATGTATAAACTTACAACGATTGCTTCAGGAAAAACTATTCATTATTCAGTTTTTGCTTTCCTTCACTGCTCACACTGTGTCAACATGTCATATTTATTGTATATTATCTAATGAATGCTCTGAATACAAAATGGTTAATTCCTTAATAGGAGAAGTGTGGCTGTTGTCATGCAAGTTCTGGAGTACTTCATGAACATTAATAACTCTGTAATAAACATAAACATTAATAAACTCATTACTTCTGAGGCCATGGGATACTCTATTTCACTAGTAAAGAGCAGAGAAACAGGAAAATTAGATGCAGAACCATACTTCAAATTTAGTTAATGAAATGGAACTGTACAGCATTTGCTTTTTTTACATAACTTTATATATAGTTTTATTTTTTCACAGTGAACCTGCTGTTGACACTAGCTGCTCTCATGTTGCAAGGTAGTTTGTCATACATTAAAAGCCCAAATATCAGATGCACTGTATATGCCCTGAACATACAAGTAATAAAAGAAATAATAGTACTTATTAATTTTTTACTACTGCAAACTGTGCCAATGAGGAGACGACTGTAGAGCTCAGTGATAATAATTTTCCCAGTCATGGGCACCTACTGATAAAACTCATAACATATCACTGATCATTCATTTGTTCAGGTGAGCAAACGCTGCTTAATGCTGTGAAAGAGTTGAAATATTCTTGTAAAAGATTTGGAAATGCTCCCTAGTGTGGAGGAAGCAGGACTTTATTATATTTCTTTTCTTCAATACATTTGTGTCTTGAACGTGATTTGGGCTAACATTAAGTGTTCTGATATCACATGTAATTAATCCAGTTCTCAAAAGCCAGTAGTTCAGTGCTGGTACTTGTGGATTCTCAAAACTGAAAGCAGTTGACAGATATGACTGTGCAATAGAGTTTCTTCTTTCTCCTGGAAAACACAGAAATTTGCTCAGGAGTCTTGGGACAATTTGAGCAGCTTCGGTTTGACCTTGCCAGTCTTTTGAAACTGTTTGGGAAATTATCTTAGAAATCTTACTGTGACCAGGGTATTATTTTTTTTTTCCCCTGTTCCCTGTGTTGCATTGTATTTACTGGAAAGGGATCACTAGACTTCAACTTTTATTAAGTAGGAACTCTATCAGTATATTAAATTTTAAGCCAAGAATATGATTTGCATTTAAAAGATTGAACTTCATTTTCTTTCTTGGGTTAGCAATGACACATTCTCTAGTTCAGCTGTGAGTGGGAGGTTGCATTAAAAATATGGTGATTTCTGGGTTTTCTGTTGCCATGTAGGTGACCATATCACTATGTCCCTTTAATTACTTTAATCAGAACATAGCACTCTATTGAATTTTCTTATGCTTGTTTTAGAAAATTCTGGCTATAAAATACCAGTAGAATGTACAATAAGTGAAGATCTACCTCAGGAAGGCAATGAATAATACTTATCTATCCTGAAATTCAAACCTTAAAAAAATAAATCATGTGCTGTGTGTATTTTAGCAAGGAAATTATGTGGAATTTAGTCATTAGAGAACCACTGGGACATTTAAACTTAATTTTCTTCTCTTCACAGAGGCAACTATTAATACATTTTATAAAATACCACCGGTTATTCAGTCTTGTGTGTGTATGTGTGTGTGTACTTGTGTGCTTTATTCCAGCTCAAGCTATTTCTTTGTCTGACTTACATAGAGTAGTTGATCTAGATCTATTCTCTTCTGCTTCTACCCATTTGTAGTGATATGAAGACATGACAGGTGAGAACTAAAAGATCAGTCAACTGCTTAGTGGCGCTTAATTTTTTATAATGTTTATTTTGTTATAAAATTCCTTAACATGCGCATTGCTCTGAAAGTGTACAAATTCATGCTAGTATTTTTAAAGTATAGATGTTACAATGAAAGGAATCACATTCCTGATACATTTTTGGTAACTCGACTTTAGTCCAGATGCCTGCAGGAAGTAATGTGGTAGGAACCAAAGCAGGTTTGGTTTTTTTGTTACATCACAGTTAAGTATTGATTTTCATGCTACTGCATTAGGTAAACAGAGTAAAAATGTGTATATGGTTTTGAAATCTGAGATTTTAAAATATAAAGCCCATTCCAACAGAAAGCAGAAAAACTTTAGAATGGAGTTCACACTTCCAAACAGGTGGATTATTTCAGATACTGTGTCAAAAGCATATAATTTATGGTGAATAAACCTTTTAATTTAATAGCACAAAAAAAAAAACAAAAAAAAAAAAGGAAAAGAATGCTGATTATTCTAAAGAGTCTGAAGTTATTACAGGCATTCTTATTTGTGTGTTATAAATGTGTTTTTAAATAGTTTACTTAGCCAAATGTGCGAACTTCATTTAGGTTCACTTTTGTGTTAATTTTGTGGGTTTCTTAAAAAGTTACAGTATCAAGACACACTATGCATTCATCATTTAAGTAATTTATAGTGCCATATTTATAATTTGCTGTGTAATTTCTTCACAGAAAGGGTTGCCAAGCACTGGAATGGGCTGCCCAGGGAGGTGGTGGAGTCACCATCCCTGGAGGTGTTCCAGAAATTACTGGACTTGACACTTGATTCTGTGATTTAGTTTACAAGGTTGGACTAGATGATCTTGGAAGGGTTTTCCAATCTCAATAATTCTATGATTCTATGAGAGGACAATGGGGAGTGTCTTTAAACTGAAAGAAGTTCAGGATTAGAAAGATTTGAATTAGGTATTAGGAAGAAATTCTAAACTTTCAGGGTGGTGAGGCACTGGAACAAGTTGCACAGAAAAGTGGATGTCCCATACCTGTAAGTGTTCAAAGCCAGGCTGGAGAGTCACTGAACAGCCTTGTCTAGTGAAGGTGAACCGGCACATAGCAGGTTGCAACTAAAGGATCTTCAGAGTCCCCTCTAGCCCAAACCATCTATGATTCTTTGATTCTGTGTTTGAGAGTAGAAGAAAATATAAGACATAATATGATAAGTTACATTATGAAAAATTTACCTTTGAAGTTAGGCTTCTAGGAGCTAAAAGGCATTCCTTTGTCATCAGTGCATAGAATTAAGCTTTCTCTCATCCTGGGTAAGCTGTCTTTTCTATCTCAGATACCTTGACTGAACTTCAGCTGAAACTTACATAATTTCTGCATAACATTTTTTTCTGATTAAAGTCTGGGGTATCCGAGCAAAACTTCTCAGTTTTTCCTCTTCACACTAATCAGAACATTTATTTCTGAAGTCTGTATGCACCTAGAGTGTACTCAGAGGGTATATGCCAGTCACACCCCCTCAGTTTTTCTGCTCGCCATCTGTATCTGGGGAGTTGAGCCTTCTGCCCAGAACCTTACTTGTGTTACTAAAGCCTGTGTGGTATTTTTCTCAAAACCCATCATACCTTTAGCAACACTTGTCAGCTTCAACATTGGTTAAAACTCTGAGCAACTCGCCACCTCACTGGAGGCAAAAGTTGCATGCAGGGTACTTATCAAGATAGTACATAAGTGGCCACAGTTTGTGCTGTAGTGTACAGACATGTAGGGGTAATGAGCTCCAGGCTGCCATACGGGGTCAGAGTCTTGGGCCAGTAGTTTGCAACCCACTTAGGTACTTCAGAAAATACTGCACTTTGTCTTCTTGAAATTGTCGTCTCTTTTTTCGTAAATGAATGTCTTCAAGAACATCTTGTATCCAGATGTCTGTTTGGCATTTGCTATGAAAATAATATAGTTACAGATTATCTAGTCTGTCAAAATGCTTCTGGCTGTTTGGAATAAATTTATCATTTATTTATATAGAATTCTCAGTGTCTTTTTTTTTGTTTTGAGTCATTACATAAAGACAAATTTCTTAGTGCTGAGACCAGCACATACCAATTCATCAATCTATGCACACACATATATATATACACACGTATGCGTGAAAATAAAAAGTGTTTGTAATTAAGCTGGAAAACCAGTAAAATGAATTCTCAAGTTGTGCACTGTGGTTATAGAGCAAGATTTCGTTTCAGACTGAGTGAATGTATATTTGCAACTTAAAATCAATGCTAAGAAATTATTGCTATTTTTAATACTATTCAATGGGGAAGATAATATGGACTTTATCCAGCTTCATAAACTTAAAATAATTTTAGACCTTAATACATATCTAAAGGATGATTCCTTGATGCACATAGATCCATATTGCTAGCCCATTTTAATATGCCTAGTACCAAGGCTTTAGGAGTTTTTACTTTTGGATGTGACACAGAAAGATAATACCTTCCCTTTAAAAGTGGTTTAACTACTTATGGAATCAATTATGCTACTTAAGTGAAGCTGCTTGATCACATGTACGAATAAAATGCATTTATTATGTTATTCTTTTTCTAAGAAAATAAAGGAAACCTACTGAATCATTTAAGTCATGAAATTGAAGACAGAACACACAGAATTTCTGAGGAGGTATTGTCTCAAGTACGTAGTTCCCCATCGTTTAAATCCCTGATTAACCACTTTAATTTCTGAATTCCATGTATTAAGCATGGTTACACCTGCTTTTTATGTGCAGGATATGGTGGATGAATATAGTATACCTTAGCAGGGAGCAATGAATTCTGCAGAATCAAATCTATGATGTTGAAAGATATATGTAATTATTCCTTCTGTCTGATATGAATTCAGATCTTCAAGAGATCTTCCAGGCCTATGCTTTTGGAAACATGGTGATCTCACAATAGAAGTTATGCTTTGTTTCACAGAAGTTGCATTTTGCCATCAAAGGACATAACTTCGTATTACTAATACACTTTTGAAAGTCTGTTGATGTTACTTCATGGTGAAGTTACGACTTGCATTATTTCATTCTTCTGAAACATTTTACAAAACTTTGATATAATATTTCTCAGAAAGTATTTTCCGGTGAAAATAATACACTTTATCTGTACCTTAGACAAAATCTCAAATTGAAAGTTGGACCAACATAATGATTATCTCTTTATACTTCAAAAACTGTTTTATATCCACATCAAGTCTTTCAAAGAAATTCAATGAGAGTTCAAAGCACCTGAATCAAAAACCCAAATAGGAACATTTAGTGAACGAATTCATTATTTATCCAGCTCTACTGAAGATTCTCCAGTTTAAAACTAGTAACACTGAATAGTTTAAATTTTAAATTTGTGAAGAAAGCCGTCATCAGCCAACTTCATTAGCAAGATTACAAACAAAATGTGATTTATATCTGAATACCTCAGCTTAAGTTTATGATTCAGTTTTCTTAGTTTAGTACACTCCCTGTAACTGCGTCTTTTTTGTGATAGTTGTAATACTGTCCATTGTTCCTTTCAGAATCAATAGTCATTCTAAGAAACAAAATAATAAAGTTATAGCAGTTTCAGATAATGGTTAATAAAACTTGATCTTACACTTATAAAGAATCCTTTGCACAAGGACAAGTAGGTTAAATAAATTCTGAGCAAAAGGAGACTGTTTCCTATGATGCTAACTTAATTTCATATTCAAATGCAGAGTCTACCAAAAAGGCATTTGACTAGACTTCAACAGGATGTCAAGTAATTTAGAGAAATTAAGACTCCCAAAATAATTTACATGAAATGCATCATTCAGCAGTATTGGTCAGTCTTTACTTAGGTCTCCTTTGTTGCTTCAGTCTCTGATAAATCTGATATCTTTTAGCTTGAGTGGTCATCTATTTGGTCTTTGTACATCTCTGCTAACCTCCTTTGATACTGTCTGTTTCATTACTTTTCCTATGACCTCTTCTGTATGTACTTGAGTTCTTTTCACTTTCTTTTTGCACTAAATTTTAAGTCTTAAATTGCCCACACCATCCACTAATCTGTTACTGTAGCGCTGCCAGCACAGCCCACCCTTGACAGCAGCAGATGTTAAGACAAGGATGTGGGTGTTGAAGGGTATGTGTGAAGGGGAACACCCAAAACTGTCTGAGGGGGCGTTTGCTTAAATGCTAACCGGGGAACTCTGAAGAGATTTCTAAAATAAAGGTGTCAGCTTTAAAAGAAATATGTAGAAAGGAAGCCTTCGGCACGCAGGGAGATGCCTTGCAGTGGAACAGTTGAACCTCCTTCCTGCTGCTACTCTTCCATCACGGCACTATGAGATGCAGCAGTAGGGACTCACACCTTGGCTGTGTGCATGTGTCCTCCGTGGGGGCTTTCGCACTGACATGTGGATTAGCAACCTGTAGGGAGAGGCACAGCTCCACACAAAGCTGGAGCCCTTCTCACTCTCACACAAGGTTTGTGCCAATAGGGTAACCTGCCCTCTGAGGGGAGAATGTTGTGCTTGTAATCCATATGCTGTCTATGTTCCTGTAATTCTGTGGATGTGAGTGCCCTCAGAACTTCGTGGGATTGGGTGGAGAAGGGGTTTAGAAATTAAGAGGTATTTATCCACACTTTGTAAGTGTCTAGTATTGTACTTTGTTTTAATAATGGATGTTAATAATGGATGCAAAATTCATTGATTGTTAGCTGATTAAATCCTGATTTGAGCTATGTAAATTGAGCAGTTTTTTCCCTGAAAAGTTACCAATTTTTTGTATCCAAATTACATCCTAGAAGCAGTTGCAATACAATGTGCAGTTTTCATGACTCAAAGAAATGAGCCTTACATGTGAAACCAAGAGAGTTTAGTCTAATTACAGTTTTAGCAATCTCAACAGAGAATTATAAGCCCACTTAAAAAGACTGTAGATTCTTATAATACAAATTACTCAGTTTTTACAGCTTCTTCCTGGTAAAGCAATTTAAAACTATTTTCTGGTATCTTTCCAGCATCTTTGTGTTGTGCTCAGGCTTCCACTGCCTTTCTTGGTCCTGAGGTTGGTGGCTTGGAGAGGCAGGGAGAGGGAAGAGAGTTGATTATATGAGTAATTAGCATTTTATAACTTTAATTGTGGTTGTTTAGGAAGCTTCAATTGTTCTTGTAACACAAAACCTGTGGCTTGTTACAAGGGATGGTGACACCCTATTTACTGGCTTACCAGGCCACCTCTTGTGGGGAAATGGAACAGAGATCTAATATTGTCTTGTATCATTCTCTTTATCTTGTCATCACTTCATAATAGTGAGATAGACCTTCAGGAGATACTGTTATCTTTTGTGTCCAAACTTTTAAATTTAAATTTGTGCTTTTTTTTTTTTTCTCTGGCAGAAGGTTTATCCATGCAGCATTGTAACTAACTTTTTTTTTTCTGCTTTCTTCTGGTTGTCTAAAAGGTTTCTGATAGTGATAGCATCAGCATTAATGGAGACCTAGTCAGATAACCCGATTGTAAACATCCTGTTTCAACAAGCAATGTTTCTGTTTTTAAATGCCTTGTCCTGTAAATTGATATTATAGAATATGGATCAAGTTTCATCCCTAAGTTTGATAATTCATTTTTTCGTCATTGTTTAAATAATTTTGATACCATTTTCACAAAATTATTAGATTGAAACATAGAATAAACTCATGCTTTCTTGAAAAAAAAAAAGGTAAATTAATAAGTATAAAAGCTGTGATGTCAGTGATGTCATTAACGTATCCAATAAAAGAAAGGTCTTTTTACAATAGCTACATAGTATTCTCCAAAAATTCTGTGTCTGGATAGTCAGAATAATAATTGATAGCCATCAGATTCTTCTGAAGCCATAGGCAGTACCATGTCAGTATCAATCCAAACAGTGTGCAACTGTTCCTAGAGCATATATGTGTTACATTAAAATGGTCTTTTTTCAAACTTTTCTGTTTCTCATTGATGCCATGGCATTTTCAATATTTACATTCATTACAGGATTTTTTTTTTATTTTATGTTGTCTTGCCTGCTTTTTTTCACTTAGTTGTAATCTGTCAGGCTACTTTATTATACATGACCTGTCAATATTAAGTAAAATATACCTATATTTTTTCAAATTGCTATTTCAGCAGCTGAACTTGCCTTCGTCAGAAAATAAAAATCTGTGAACACCTTCAAAGAGGTATTATAGTTTTAGAGGGTTAGTACTGAGCCCTGGGGGACATCACTAGTGACTGGATGGCAATTGTGGCAAATGGATGTGGCACCATTCACCGACTCTTTCTGGGTCTGACCATCCAGCCAGTCCTTAATTCAGTGAACCTTTCCTTGAAAGAGAAATTTTCTGTGGGGTCTCTGACATGTTTTTTTCTCCAAGCTGCTCAGAAAAAAAAAAAAAGAAAAGAAAAAAGAAAAAAAAAAAAAAAAAAAAAGAAAAAAAGAAATGTATTTTTAAAAAGTGTATCTTTTGACTTTTGCTAAACATACTAGCAAATAATGAAATTATTTTCAGGTCTTCCAATTGCTTTCAGAAAGTAACAGTTCAGATGAGTAGATTTTCTAGGGAAAAAATGCTTCCTTGACTGAATCAGCCAGACTCATGTTATAGTTGAATCCTAAATCTTTTTGAGAGAAGATATTCCACCATTTAGTGCTGTTTTTATTTCCTACTTAAGAACTGCTGAACTAAATACTGCTCAAAGCACTAATAAAGCTGTAATAAAAAATGTCTTATGTATTTATTTATGAGAAACATGTTAATTTGCAGTTTGTGTAACCTGGAAGTGTATCCAATTCCTTTATTTCTTAAAAATTAGAAAGCTAGTAACAATTACCAGAACTGATGGGCAAATAAGTAAGTGTAGAGTGAATGACTGTAAGAGACAGATTACTCCATTTATTAACAAAATATAACAATGTAATCAACAAATTTTCCAAATCTAACAGTCAATAATTAAATGAGATCTTTGTTTTATAACATAGTTAACAGTCTTCATCAATGTAGCATTGGCAAATCATACTTTTACTCTGAGGTGATGCCAGCAGTAGCTGACTGAAGTGTTGTTTTTTTTTTTTTCTTTTAAATTATTCATTATTAATTTCGTGTAGATATACAACTCATGTAGTTAAAGTTTGAGACTCTGTAGGCAGTTGGGTTTTCTAAACTTTACTTTAGAGCTATGGTATACACACTATGGCTTAGTTTACTCTCATCTCACATCATGTTTCTTTTCTGATTTGTCTAACCATGCTGGGATATAATTATCCATAGTACAGTATCAGAGCAAATTGGCATGGCGTTCAACTCAAATAACAAAAGAAATATTCAACTACTTAACCTGGACAGAGACAGATAGGTATCAAGTATATATATTTCTTATCTTTGTAATTCAGATATGATTGTGATGGGTTTGTGTATGTGTAAGGTGCTCAGCTTTCTTTGGCTTACCTTTCACAACATTTAATTTCCTCTATTTCACTCTTACCCTTGAGCTTACGTGGGGAGAAGCTGTCACTTGCTGTCACTTTAAGAGTATGCTCACACAGACGTTTTCAAGTTCACTTGTCTGGTACTTCAGGCAGAGGGAAGTCCATTCTGCTTGTGCACTGAGCCGTGAAACCAGATGGCTGCAATTAACCCAGCAGTGAAATGAAGTATGATATCTTAGGCTCTGCGATGTGATAACACTCCGTGGTTTCCTTTGGCACAGCGTATGAATGAATACGCTAGAAAAACTGTGTAAACATTTCCTTACATGAACTGTGTTGTAAGGTACTTAAATCCTTCACATATGCTGACCATGCAGAACTCAGAAGTTCACTGAAGGGTGGAAAAAATGGGTTGTGTAGGACTCCATAACTGAAAACTTACCTAGGTATTCTGGAAGCCAAGCATGGTGAACTGAATCAAACTGGAAAAAAAGGAGGGACAAATTGTGGAGATGCCTATAATCCGTCTGCTTATGGGAAAGAACTAATAGGCGAATGGCGAAATAAATAAATTTCCTTTGAACTTTCTAGTATGAGCCTCCCTATTTTGCTCTTTGTTCTTTATATTCAGGATTTTGAAATAAATCCTACATTGGTGCTCTCTACTGAAGGCAGTCATTGTTTAGGGTCTGATTGTTTTTAGGAGCTATCCAAGCATTTAGTACCATATGATGGAATTATGGGGTTTGGATTTTGGTTTCAATTTGAAATGAAAAGGTTGACTTTGTCATTTACCAACTTTAATTAGTTTTATGATAAAAAAGTTTTCTATAAGTGAGTAAATGAGGATAAACATTAATTATTAAAAATGTGCCTCCTCTGTGCCCTCTTTTGGTAGGAAAAATTGCTGTCCTGAAGGCAACAGTTTATTTAAAAAATGCATCTGGGATTTAGGTTTCAATTATCGATCAGAAAAAAAAGTGTAATAAAAGTACCAGACACGAAAACTGTCTTTGCTGGCTACAGTACTGAGGTGTTTACTAAAAAGCTCCTGTTAAAGATCAGACAAATGTGATTTTTCTTTTTTTTTTGATGGAGGGTGCATGTGTGTGCCTAATTACTTACCTCTCCAGTTTCATGTTCTTAAGACAACACAAAAAATGAAGTTTTTGGTCTTGTTTTATGTAAGAGATTAAATAAAGCCTCAGTTGATTACAGTTTATAAATTGACCACATGCCAATTATACTGAAGGTTTACAAAAGGTAATGAATAGCTCATTGACTGTGTCTGTTTACTGTGCACTCTGCATCGATTTCTGGTTTGTTATAACATTTCACACATCAGCACTGGAACCACTAGACCTACCATTCTCTGAGGAACCCGAGAGTGCTATGGGTCAATACCTGAACCATATACTGTACATACTCTACTTAGTTCAAATTAATCACTCTGGACCAATTTCAGTCAGCATAAGTGGCTAGAACAGCAGGCCTTGTTTTTTTTAGAGCTTTATTGACATACTAGTATATCTTCTTAGAAATTAGTATCGTATTTTGTTGGAGTTTCTCAAAAATATGAAGCTTTTCTTTTGTATTCATTACATTCCAGTGTTTGATAGGTTCTTAATTTCAATCAGTAATTGGTCATTTTGAGTTTATTTTTGGATTTGAGTGTTAAAATTTTGCTGTACTGAAAGCTTTTTGGAGACTTACCCTTTTTACTTATCAAACAATTTAACTTTGCCAGATATGATCAGCAACATGGTATTCTAGGCAGTCTCTAAAACACCCTATTACATGGGTGAACTGTAATACACTTTTCTGCCTATGAGAGTATTTTTTAACTTTTATGTTTAGTGTTGGGAAAAAAAGTTGAGCATTTTTATAAGAATTAAAGTGTGTCATATATAAGAGAATATAATGCAAGAATAAAAAATATATAAGTAAGCTCATGTTTCTTCTAGCTTAGTACTTTTTATCATAAAACATACTGTTTAAGATACTTTAATATGTTTTATCTCAGGCAGTGGTCAAAAATGCAACCACTTAACTTTATTGAGAATAGAATTAATTTCTTTGTGGTGTCCCCATCCACTTCCAGCCAACATCAGTGAGAGATTTCCAGAGCTGGAAATTTATCTGACCATATGTGGTAGTTTGTAACTTCCCACCAGGATGTCAAGTTTTTTAGTTTTGAGAGATCGCCCAGCAAAAGGGCTGATGTAACTGAAAAAGTACATTGCCACAACCAAGACGGGCAGGATCAGTCACATGAACAATTGCTCTGAAAAAACAATATTCCTTTGTGTCTGGCTCATCTACCCTTGGGTGATGAGAATCATGGAGTTCTTGTAGAGTTCACTTCCTGCAGTTAATCAAAATACTCATCCTGCATTTGATTTGTAACACAGTTTAGTTAAGTATATGCCCTAACCGTTAGCTCAATATTCATCTCTCTTCTCATTTTTTTCCACTTGCTACCTTGACTTTACTTATGACATCCAGTAAGTGTATGCTAAGCTACATCAATCTAATCATGTAACCATAACAAAGACTAAGACATTTTATACTCAAGTGTTCATGGGCAACATCAAACTTCCCTTATTTATATCTGGATAATTTTTTATATAGATATTTTAAACCTCTGTGTAATCTCTAACCGGTACAGATACTCTGCAAGATAAGTTTTAGACTTTAAAATCATTAATTTCTCTACAGTTAGGCTTTTAAAGCTGTTTGTACTTCTCATACCCATAACATATTGTAGCAGTTTTGCAAAAGTCTTTAAATCACTGCTTGCTTTTAATATTTCTCAACTTCATGCTGTGCTGTTGTTTTATTCGATGATAATAATTTCATATTCCTCTTCCTGCCCATACTATTTATTTATCTCTTACATTTCTTCTTCTGGGAGTATTTAACCTAGAGAAGAGGTGGTTCAGGGGGTGTCTTATTGGTGTATGTAAATATCTGAAGGGAGGGAGCAAAGAAGATGGAGTCAACCCCTTTTCATGGGTGCCCAGTGGCAGGCCCAGAGGCCACTGAGGCTTCCTTCCTTTGGAAATTATCTTTCTTATTGAGGCACATAGCATTGAAAGCAAATAAAGGAATATAAAGAAGATAAAGGAAAAACACAATTGCAGTCAGTGGAAAAAAATAAAGACGTGCAACTGTGCAGCTTAGAAAAACACGTAGAAATGCCTTAGAAAATATAACAGTAAAGAAAAAGCTGGTCTCAATATCTAAAACAAAAAGGAGAGATTGCAAAAACGTGCTGTGAACTTGAGGAAAAAGAGAGAAACCTCTTGTAAGCAATTGTAGACCTCATGTAAAACAATTAAGTGTATTCCATACAGAAGCCATAGCAGTTATGCAATTTATGAATATGATATGGAAACCAAAACCACAGTAGACCATGAAAGCAGAGGGAAATAGTTATCAAAAGTGTTCAAATTATTCAAGAGGTCAATAGAAAGAATGATCAGATTATGTTATGTCATGATGTTATATAACTGTGTGAAATTATTTTTAATGTATATAAGAATCTAACAGAGACAGAGATATGGATGCTACTTTTTCTGGGAAGTTAAAACTAACAAATCCTTGGTCCCTTATCCTTTCTAATTAATTGGTATTAGTAACGATGTCTGTGCCTTTGGGAGCTTCCGTTATAATGTCTGAAAACATTCAATCATTAGAAATATTCCTTTGTCCATTTTATCTCAATAGTTACATTGACAATATAGTCAGTATTTTCTTTTTTTCTTATAAATTCGGTGAGTAGAGATTTTGTTTTCCATAATCACCAAAATTGAGTCACTTCCTTATTTTTTAATTTGGGGATAAATTTACTAATGGGAGGTAAGTAAATTTTGCTTTCTGCTTCTGTATTTGTGTGATACCCTCCCATTCTGATAAGAATTTCTTCAGTCCCCTTCACTGGTAGGCTTTTGGTTGCTTCCTCAATAGTTCTTTATTTTTGTGTATTCCTACCATGTGTATGTTTGTAAAAGTCTTTTACTGACTTCTTAAAATCTTAATGTCTTTCAGTGATCATTCTTAGAGTTTCAATCAGCCTGACTGGCTATCATATTTCCATTACATATTCTCAAGAAGTAAACTTTTTTCCTTTTTAGTGTAGGGACTGTTTACTTTTTCAATTTCTTTCATGCAGTAACAGTGATTTCTTTTTTCTTTTTCGGTTGAATTAGTAAAAATAATAATAGTAAAGTAATAATCAAATCATATAAGTAAAGGTATTTAGGAAGTTGTTATTACCAGCTGAAAAATATGCCTTATGAATTAAGGTTTCTAAATTTCTTGTACGAAACTGAGTGTGTCAGAAGATAATCCTTACACAGATTGCACACTAGGCAACAAAGAGCTATAACCTCTCACACATTTCAGCTTTAGGTTTCAGAAGTTTGTTCAAAATGCTGAACTATTTTCTTTCTGTTGCAGTTTGTAGTATGGTCTCTTGGTGCAGAAAATGTCTATAAGCTTTTTGTTTCTGCCCTTTTTTTTTTTTTTTTCTTTTTTTTTTTTTTTTGGTGAGCCATATTCATCATCTTCATTTGTTTCAGAGTTTATATGGACAAACTTCTCTTAGCATGTGGTGTTATTTCAGTTGGCAGCAGATTTTTTATGCCAGATTCCACTCAATTTTTTTGCCAAGTGAGGTGCCAAAATGAATCACCAAGTGAGGATAACCATCGCTCACCAGTGAGCTTGTCCTCACAAGTGGCAGAGGAGGGTTTTCAAATGACTTACCAGTTCTTCCTAAAGAAGGAAGCAAGAGAATCCCTCTACTGACAGCAAAGAGGTTTTCTGGATTACCGTAGCAGAACAAAGGACATGCAGAGTGAAATGTCCAGTCACAGAAAAAGAGAATGTAATACAAATTCACTCTATGACAAAGAGGCAGAACTGTGGTTAGGTCAGATTTAAATAGAGTTTATATATATCCATAGAAGAGTCTTTCCCATATTTTTCTTCAGGTGGTCTTTGTGATATTCCCTGATTTTATACTGTTTCCTGATGATATTAGATCAGGACATTATTTTTCGTGGTTTTGCTCCTCATTACTTTGTCATTCTTCCAGTCAGTATTAAAATCTTAGGTGCACTGCAGAAATAGTTTTGTCTATGTAATCTGGGTCTTTGTGACATTGATCACAGTTAGATGCTCATTTCACCTTTCCTCCTACTTGACATAGTCTTCCAACTGCTAAAATCTAGTTTTCTTTCTTACTGAGCAAGGCTTAATGCAGATAATGTACTTTATTTTACAGTGACAGCTTTTCTCAGTTTTCTTGTTTTCCAATTTATTTGGTCAGATGACAGTTGGTGATTATAATATTATCTGAATAAGAGTGTCTCACATTGAGTATGCAAAATGGATTTGTAATTTATGTATTATGTGCTTCAAAAAATATTAAGGAATCTGCACGTAATACATAATGATATTCAAGTTAGGGATTTCAATTACTGTTTTAACGTTTCTTTAGATGCTGGTTGTACTTTTAAATTAAGACTGACAAGATGGAATGTACAGAAAAACAGAACTCTGGAACATATTCCAGGAATTGGAACTGAGTATTTTCTAGCTCTAAGGCGTAATCCAAAGAACATATGTGAAATATAATTTTTTTCCTGCTTTTTTTGACACAGGTCCACTTGATTTACTTGTAGAGAATTTTTCATCAGATATTTTTCTTTCTTGCCTTTCTCATGCATAGAATATCATACCCATGTTTTGGTGGTCAACACATTATACAGAAATAAAAGCTGAGATACATAAAGGACAAGTATTATGTCTGTTTTATATAGGACTGTACTGGCTATATGACAGACAAGTAAATAGACCAAATTCTTTTTCTTAATTTAACCACTCAACATTTCTGTCTTGGCTTGTTATCATGTCTGTATGCAGTAAAGTTTTTAAGGTGTCCCAACTTTCCCTCATTAGGTAGAGGTTTTATTTCTTCTTTTAGATCTTGATCTTTTTGTCTTTGCGTTGGTGAAAACTTACATTTATAGAGAGCACTTTGGGCAATACTGCTGCCAATTAATCAGAGAGGTTTACATCTAGTTTCTGCCAGCTCCTCTTAACAGATAATTTTTAGAAAGTAAGAACTACATGAAAGTGGGAAGAACACTGAGGTAATCCTGCCTAACTGTTAGTATAGAAATGGCTCATTCTGTCATTTGAAGAAGAGCTCAGTTCTAATGTGGGTATAGTTCTTTCTTGTAGCTACTCTTTTGGAGAAATAGTTGTTTGCTATGAAAATACACATTCAGGAGAAAGATTATCTAAAATAAGGTATATGAAATATATGAGAAATCTGATGTCTTTATTTGCCATGAATATAACTGCAGCATTTTCAGTGAAATTTATGAGGGAATCCTTGAAAATTGCAATAAAATTAGGTACTGCAATATAAAAAAAATAAACAAATAATCTTCTATTTGGTCATTAATTGGGTATTTCTCTTACAGTCAAGCCATTCTCATTTGTTGAAATGAGAGTTCTTAATGTATCTCATAATGTCTGCTGGAGGATGAAATTACTCACAAGAGAGGGCCCTCAGAGAAGGATCAATGTTTTTATATTAATGTAAATTACCACTGATTAATGAATGCTGTAACCAATAAGGATTTAAAGCCTTAGTGAGTAGCTTTTTTGGAACCTAATCTTCCTGCCAATATTTCAAGTTAGTAGTAAGATTAATTTGTCATGTATAGAAAACAGTAATAGTATAAGCCTAATCAATAATATTTTTTCTATGAAAAACAGTTTTACTTTGGAGCAAAGAAAAAAATAGAAGTTAAAGAATGTACTTAGTTTTTACAAAATAGTGTATATAATAGTGTTTCTCCATATCACTGAAATAAATGTCTTTGTACTTATTATTAATTATTCAGCATATAAGCTTTTCATCAGTACCTGATTATGTTACATTTACTGCAATATTAGAACAGCGTGAGCTCATGATAGTCACATAATATTTGACTGCTGTATGTATAATTTCAAAACCATAGAAATTTAAAATATTCTGGACACTAAAAGAGAAAGGTGAAAAAAAACCCATATTTACATGCACCTGTGTGTCAGTTTGGTGTTCATAGAACTCTTTGCCACCTGAACTAAGGAAAACCAAGTTGTTGATATGAATATGTGTACACCACTGCACTCTCAAATGTAGTTGATGCTTATGCACTTGGATTGAAACCAGGTGAAAACTGTGCAAGAAGGTATATTTAACGAGGAACAAAGACTAAAGTAGCAAGTTGCAATATTAAAAAGCAAATAAGAACAAAGAGTTGGTATCTGTCATGAAAGAAATAGTTTGACAACCACTTTTTAGCCATCAGACTAGGAACCAAGTCCCACAGAATGGAAATACTCCTACTCATACTGTGAGTTTGGCAGAAGAGAGAATGCACACCGCATGCTCCTTAGGGTATATTTCTGTGCCAAGTGGAATATTACTCAGAAAATCTCAATCCAGATAGCAAGCTCTTTATCTGATGGCTTTTTCTTCATCAAATCAGAAGGAAAGAACTTGGGTCTATAGTATTGAAAGCATGATTATGGGAATGAAATTCTATATTTGAGGGTTTGAAAAATCCTCATCCTTTGAGAGTTGCACATGTATTCTGTAACACATACTCATCCATAGTTTTTGCTAACAAATTATTTGTGTGAGTGCTAAATAGATATGAGTCATAAGACAGATAGCTAAAGCTTTCTTTATCATGCTGTATGACACAGTGTATGCCAAGGAAAAGCACCTTGGCAAAGCACATTGCTTAATTCATCAATAGGCAACTTTTCAGTTCTGTATCAGTTTGAGAAGAAGTATCTATTAGGTCATAAATACTGTTAAAGACTCTTTCCTGTACCGCTTCTTGAAGTTTCTAATTGTCAGAATTTCACACATACACTTCTGAA
Source organism: Acanthiza pusilla (assembly GCA_036630365.1). Lineage (NCBI taxonomy): Eukaryota > Metazoa > Chordata > Aves > Passeriformes > Acanthizidae > Acanthiza > Acanthiza pusilla. The sequence goes on from JAXCHO010000164.1 coordinate 31,283,153, forward strand.
TTGTTATCTGTGTTTTGTGTGGAGGGAAACAATGCAAGTACTGTGTAGTTGGAGTTTATATAGAAGTCAGTTGTCTGCTCTGTATATTGATTTTCAGTTCACTTACTTCAAAATCATTTCCATGCAGTAGTGCAGACAGAATCTGCTGCAGACCATTCTGGAGATGCATAACCCTATTGCCATTTTGCACCCATAGTGCATACGTGGTTGCATAAACACATTCATAAAGTCATAACCCATAGAAATAATACAGTTACTGACAGTTAATCTCCTTGGGCTGTTACATTATTATATACTGTTAAAATAAATTCCTGTGCACATGGTTGAGAGAACCCACAAAATGGACTGATAGTATCCCCAATAGGTTTTCAACTAAATTATTGGGATAAATCTGTAGCATGGTCTTTCCTAAATATTTTTGTCTCAATTGGGCAGTTGAATGTACAAGTGTACACTCCTGGAATAGTTTGGAAGGAACCTTAAAGATTATCTAGTTCTATTCAGAAAAAATTGCATGCTTGTAAAATGACAAAAAGTTAATAAAAGGTGGGGTTTTAAGTATGTGAATGAAAACCAGAGTGACACTCATCTATTACTTTAGTGATAAGAATGCTACAATTTGTGTTTAATTAATAAAATTAGTAAATGGCCAGACTTGGGTAGCTAGAGGGCAATGGTTCATGTGTGTGTGTGTGTGTGTGTGTGTGTGTGTGTGTGTGTGTGTGTGTGTGTGTATGCATATTGCTAATTATGCAAACTGATAAACATAAGTAAAAAAGCAGAAGCTAAGATTTTTGGATGCCTTTCAATTGTATTAGTAAAGAGTCTGCAAGAAATAAATACCGTGATGCTCAGTAACCCTGGGAAAAGAAGGCATCTGAGAAAGAAACTGGTGAACTGTCCATTTTCTTTAGGTAGTTACGATATTATTTGCAGCAAATCTCTTTAACGTTTTCCTAAAAAATCCTTTGAAATGGCAGAAGAGGTGAATTCTGGTGTCTTGAAGCTGATTGTACTGAAGAAGCGTGCAAAGGTATTCAAAAATTCATCTTTATTAATAGCTGAGGGCAAAGCTTTTTTTCCCATTGTATTTTTCAGTTGTCTTCTCAGTAAAGGCGTTTTGAACCTCCTCTTTGACACACAGGCTTGTTTTACTCTGTAGTAAAGGTACATTTTTCGCATCATTTAATCATGCCCCAGTGCCTGCTTAGAAATCACTAAAGCAACACTTCCAGTGTAGACACAATTGTATTTTCTAATTATTCATGTGAATACTTTATTCTTCAGTAGCCCGGAATCTGTATTTACAACTTGCTCTCTATTTGTTTAAACACTGCCAGATACTTTGATTTTTAAATTTTTTTTTCTTAAACTTTATTGAGTTTGACTGCTGCTCTGTCTTAGGAACAGAGGGTGCTGCTTACAATTTTTGCAGCTATATTCCATATCCTTATGTGATCACTGTAACTGCAGTGCACAGGACATTAGCTTCTGGTGATAAGAGTGGTAAAAGTAGCTTCAGTTTGATGAGGTCTTAGTATTTACGCTCTGTTTACATTAGAGTCTCAGCCTTCATCACAGATTCACACCATGCTTACATGTTAAGGAAATACAGGGCATGCACTGAAATGATGAATCAATAAAGGAAAAAAGGTTTCATCTGTTGGTTCTTTCTGTGTGCACATCTCATATGACTGAAGTTCTGCGTGATCCAAAAGTGAATTTTTCAGGAAATGTCCACTACAGTGCCTTTTGACTTAAAAAGAAAATTTTCATCTACTGAAGAAACATAATTTCTCATGTCTTGTATAATGCATAATTAATTTTTCAATACTTTTTTTTTCTCAGTTTCTCAAAATAAAATCTAAAGAATTATGGAATTTCTCATTTTAATATGAAACAAGATTTTTGGGAAACAAACACATTTTGCCTCTTGATGCACCTTCTATTTTGTTTTTAGCTGTGCAATGAAAAGTAAGAATAAGCAAAATAATCGCTTTGAAATATGTGTTAATCAGGAAGCAGTGATCCTTTCTGACAATATAAAAAATGGAGTAAATATTAAGAATATCAAAATACGTGCATTGTACATTGTAATAGCACCTGAGAAGAAAGATACACTTATGACTGTTTTCCGTAAAAGGTGTATACCAAGTTATATAAACTTGGAGTACAGATTTTTTGCGATGTATTAAATGTACAAGCTGTGGTTTGGGTTCCAAGTTTTTACTTTTTGTACTGCTAATTTCGTCCTTTTGTGTCCTATTGTAAAAATATACTTTTACCTTAACAATGATTTTTTTGGGGCCATGTAGATAGAGTCACATAAAGCTGTAGTTTTTCAAGGGTGTGAGCAGTAACCTATTGAAACCAAAAAGCAAAATCAGTGGCATTAGAAGAAGGCACTAGAAAGAAGTTCAAGTTAGTTTCATTACTGAAAGGAATGGCACTTAAATATGAAAGTTGTCACTAAGTTTCATAAGTCATTTTGACTAGAAGTTCAAAATCTTAGAATCAGAAGTGCTGAGCATTTATAACTTAAACTGCATAATTAAATATGCAAACTTCCTAGTTCAGTGATGATTGGTCTGTCTTTATGTCTTTCGTTCTTCGGTTCTTCAGTTACCTGATGGATGGTTTTATCTGTAGTTAAAATTACAAGTAGCAACTTAAGCTGGCACTAGCCTTTGTTTTCTCATTCGTGTCAGGACCTAAATTAACATGGTTTCACAGGCTGTAACTAGATTTATGTTCTGGGTAACTCAACTCTCACAAGTCAATAAATTAAGCAAATCTATTTGGAGAACTGGAAGGAGCTGTTCAGAAAAGTGGTGAAACCTCTGTCCTTGGAGATATTCAAAAGCAACCTGGCCATGTTGCTGGGCAATCTTCCTTAGGTTTCCCTCACTAAACAGGGGCATTGGACAGTAATGACTTTGAGAGGTCACTGACAATATCAGTTTTTCTGTGATTCTCTGGTCAAATATTTGTGTCTGGTTAGCAGTATTTTTTTCACCATCTGGTAGGGGTGAACTTATACCTCCAATATATCATAATTTTGTTTCAGAGTCCTTTGTCATTTTTTGAGCTTCTTCAATATTTAGCACTCAATCTTCTGTGTTTTTATTCACAGCCCCTTCTCCAGGTTCACAGTCATGGTGCTTTCCATATGGTATCAAGGAATTTTTTAGAAAAAAGCTGGGAATTTCTATCACTGGAGGAATTTGTGAGCATTGCTGTGCTGTTCCATTATTTGACTGCTATAAACACCAGGCCTCAGTTGTGAGGTTGGAAGCAAAAAGTTTTCATAGTGCTGATATTACTAGAAACACATATATGATCCATGTTACAAATGACTTAAAGGCTCCCAGGACTAAACATGTGAACTTGGTAAAATAGAATTATGTAGAAATGTTGTTTTAAAAGTATTAGAAAACCTTTGATCTGTGGCAAATGTGCAATCCAAATCTAGTCCCTGAACTACTTTTGTTTACATAGCAAGTCCTCTGAATCAGCTCCTGAATATTTGAACATCCGTTTGTAAGTAAACAGACTTGTTAATTTTTTAAGCAACAGAACTAAATTTTTGCCTTACATGTGACACTTTCTTGGGATGTACTAGTTTGGTTTTGCACATGCAAGCCAATATTTAAAAACAAGAAGAGCTGACACACCTCTTCAGTCAAGAATGTGGGTTGACTACTTGGAATCACTCCTTTCCTGGGAGACAGCTACTTTTGCTTTGAAAGAGTATAGTTGTTGCTACACAGCAATACATCAATATTTATCCTAGCTGTTATTATTTAATGCTTGTGGTGGGAATATTTAGAGATACCTTAAGCAGAATAGAAGCATAAAAAATACTTGCAATTTGAGGTTCTACTGCAACAACTACAAATAAATATTTCTGGGCTCAGTGGAGCTATGCACCCAGTATTCTGTAGATTGTTTGGTAGTCTAAGGACATACAAATATTCTCATTTTTATTGTTAAATAAAATCTAAGGAGTTAAGGATCTGACCTCAGGGCACTTGGAAACTCTGTGGTAGCTCTGGGAAAACAAACAGAATAAGCAGCCCAGTATAGACACTACTTGAACTTTTTACAAATGGCCGGAAATTTTCCTGTAGAGTTTGAGGCAGTGGTGAGGCTTGTGTGCTGGAAATTACATCCCATTCTAGAATGGATGCATACAAAAGCAAAAAGTTTCTATGTTCTTTTCTACTTTCATGCTTTCAACTTTTATATAGGTTAATGTATTTTAGTTTCACATGAAATAATTTTGGCTATCATTCATCACTGTAGTAAAAGGTTTGTTGTTATCATGTAATAAAAGTCTAAAATATGACTGACATGCTTATCCTAGAAATCTGAGCAAGCAAATATAATTTTATTAAGTTGTATTTGTTATCCTGGCAAGTTGTTAGGCTGGCAAGAGGGATGACAACAGTAAAATCCTGATTGAGCTCTCCCTACGTGTAACCTGCTATTTCAGTGCATTGAAAGTGTCATTAGTGGTTTTGTGTATAATCTATGGAGGGTTTTCAGATACTATCAAATAAGTGTGTTCTGTCTTGTAAGGTAGTATATCATTTTCTCCTGTTGTTCATAGAGTTAATGAAGAAATCCATCCTTCCTGTGTTGAAAGTAATTTATCTTTTGTGCATCCTAGTACAATTCATTTTGCTCATACCAAGCTAACTTAGTTCAAGGCTCCAATCTCACTGTCACTGGGTCCCATCATAGACAGTTTACATATTTGTTCTGGGATTTTTTGGTTGGTTGGTTGGTTGATTGGTTGGTTGGGGTTTTGGTGGTCTTTTATTTTTCTCCTTTTGTTTTTTTGTTTTTTGGTTTTTTGGGGTTTTGGTTGGTTGGTTGGTTGGTTGGTTTAGTTTTGGGTTTTTTGTGGGTTTTGTTTTTGTTTGTTTGATTTTTTACTAGGTAAAGGGCAGTATGTGCATCAGATCCTAAACATCTATCTTGGCTCCTGAAATTACTGGATGAAATTTACTGGCTGTTTACTGTATACTAAGTCATAGAGAAGAAAACAAGTAACAACAGTATAAATGATGGTACATTTTTATTGACAATATAAATTTGGTATAATTTTATGACATAGAAATCTATCTTTCCTTTAGGGCAGGAAATTAAATGGGCAACAAATACTGAAGGTTAAAAAGAAAGTAATATTATTTTTAATAGATACTGGAACGGTCAAATTTCATGATAAGTAGCTAGTGTTGTATTAATAAAATAGAGATTTAAGCTGGACTGTTAATTATATTGCTATATGCAATGGTATGCGTTCATTCATCCAGAATTAACCAGCTGTGAGGATTTGTTTTATTATTCACAAAAAATTAGATTGGAATTTCCAGATGAAATGGCCACTAATTATCAACATGTTACCAATAAATATCCTGACAATGTGAAACTTACCTATCATGGACATAAATCTGTTTCTCAAGGCAAATATTGAGGACTTTGAATTACTAAACAGCTACATAAGAACAGAGACTGTCTAAAACCTGGAAGTCTTTGTGCCAAAGGATATTTTGTCAGTCTCTGAAGTACATATTAACATAGAGCATTTATGAATTATGTCTTTAGGGCCACCGTTTTGGCACACCAACTAAAATACCTGTTAATACCTTTCTTAATAAAGAATGAATCATTTTACAGTTACATAAATCCATCCTGATATCTCCAGATTTAAGAATTAAATTCAAAAATGCTTTTCATTTTGTGTAGATTTTTTAAAAAATGCCTTCACCTCAAATATAAATAGAACACATTTCTCGTGTGTCTCTGTTAAAGTACTCTTTAATTACTTTGCACAAGGTAATAAACAAACCTACCATATGCTGCCAAATTAGTCAAATGCCAGGAAAAGCTAAATATAAAAATGGAGACAAACTTTTAATTACATTCCCTGAAAACCTTTGGCAGTAATATTCTTTACTTGGCATTCTGCTTCAGTGTGAAAGGGCAGAAAATATGACCAAGCTAATATATTAAATGGTAACAAGATAACTTTCCAAGAAAGAAGAAAAATCTAAGAAACAAACCCCCCACACAGCTAAGCTGATATCAAATTTTATTCTAAAATTATTTAAATAAGAATTGACTCCCAGAATTATATATTAATAATCCACAGGAAAATAAAAATAAGGAAATTAGTTTTAAACAAAATAATTACTTATTCAAAATCATCCTGTAAAAAACAGTTTAATGCATGTTAGTTTTGGACTCTACAGAACCAGCAGCAGTGTTGGTACTTTGAGTTAAAAAAATAAAACTTGAAAAAAGAAAACACTTAAAAAGCATAATTTCTCTCCCTCTCATAGACAAAGAGGCAATAGAGGATACTCCTACTGTAGAAATAGCGTCAGTGAGGTGAAGAGGTCTGATGTAAACCCACTGCTGCCTTTCTACTTGTATTGTGTTCCACAGGAGAAATGGATTATGTACTTATCCCACAATACCACTAGAGCAGTAGTTAGCATCATCTTACAGGTAACAAAAAGCAAACTCCTTCATGCAGATGAAAGAACTCCACATTTCCCACAGTTGCTAGATATTCAGATGACTACTTTATTGTATTACAGAGAATAGTCTGTCACTTCCTCATCTTTTTCCACATTTTTAGAGGAAGACTCAGTATTAGCTAAATGTGTAAATCAGACTTCAGTGGAACTAGATATCTGCTTAACAGCATACTCCTTGTAATTGTATTTATTTTTCTTTTAAGGTATAAGTGCTCTAAGTGACAGTGGCATTTAGAAATAATTACATATATGCTATCTTGCGTCATTGTCTACATCTAGTACAGAACTCTTCAGTGGACAATCCTGATTTTTTTTTCTTAACTAGTAAAGTGTAACGTCTGCTTTGGCAGTACGAACAAAAGTGAAAAAGAGCTCACAATACTATTAAAAGATAGCTGTGTGAATATTTTCTGTTTGGAATGCTTTTGAACCCACATTACCCTGTACTGCTCCCAGGAGTGGCTCAGAGTTTGTGTCCGGTTGGTCCAGGGTTCTGGTGCCTACAAAAATTTGCAGATGTACCCTATGTGCTCATGGTTATGTGTTGCTTATTACATTAATGATAGAAAAAAAAAATACATTCTTGATGTCTTGACATTAATGGCATAAGTCCTGTTGGCATCAATAGAACAAATATTTCAGAGCACAAGGAGAAACTACAGAATAAAAGGTCTCTTAAAATAACAGGTTAATGCAATTGGATGTGTGATCTTAAAGGTATTTCTTTGTTCTGATATGCAAGCTGCCTATCAACACAATATTTTCAAAGGCGACACCTTTGAAAAATGCCCTCCTGTAAAAATAACATGAACTGTGAATTCCTACTCCTTTATAAACTTTGGAGACAAGTTCTGCAAAACTTTCTGAGTAATCTTTAGTATTATTATTTCACCCAAGACAAGTCACGCCAACAGGAGTTCACACAGTTTGATAGCTGAACTTTCTCTTTGGAGAAAGTGTTATGTCAAAATCCTGGGATTCTTACTGTTTATTTATTCTTTATTCAGATAGATTCTCAGTGATAGAAGTACTTTGTTCACTCCTGGTTACATTAAGTTTATGGACATTAAGACTTGGTAAAAGTTAAATAATTCTCAACATACCACCTAATAAATGTAATTTGGTTAGTCCACATAAATGTAACTTTAAACTCTCAAATAATTGAGAAACTGTGTTGTAGGTAAGCAAACATCATGAGAAAAGTTACCGCTTCAGACTGTTTTTTTAACATTATTTTATGGAATAAAAAAATGCAGTGTAATCATCATACTCCAAGAGATGCAAAAATGAATAATAGAGTTGTTTCCTTGAATGCCCTTCAATGCTACATTATTTGAAATGGAGCAAAATTATTGCTCCTTCATTGCTGTCTAAAACCCATTAAGATTATAAACAATACTGCAGCTGACTGGGCTGTTATCTTAATAGGGTATTCATCAAAGTCTTTGCAGATTCACAGTACAATGTTTCTGAAACTGAAACCAGAGTATTATTATGCAAAATTTTAATTTAATTCATGTTTTATAAGAACTATATTGAAAGCATAGAGTGTTACTTCAATTTTTTAATTTCTTTGTCAGTGTGATAACTTGAAGACACATTACATGTGTGCTGCATCCTTCTCCTGTCTATAATGTTACTTACAGATAAAAATTACTGTGTGTTTGTTCAACCAGGGGAAAATGTTTCATATAATTATAATATCCACTACTGATTGTGGCTATACATCCAGAATTCTCTCTATTATAGTTCTCTTACCTACTATAGTAGATTTGCACTTAACATGGATTTGGACTGTATGGAGATACTCTGAAATTATTCATTTTATAAGTGTAGGGGATTTTGTAGGCTAGTTGAAATATTTCATCTCTGATGTAGTCAGTAGAGATGGATCAATACAATTTTTTGGCAAAATTACTTTGCTAAACATATGTGTGTGATTCTTACTGATTTCCTTTATAAGCTAGTGGTCTGGATGAGCAGGACAGTTATTTACCCAGAGAGAAGCCTACTCTGAACCTGGCGTTTTGATAATGCTTTTTTTCCCCCAACAGAAGAGTTTTTGCAGCAGGGCATAATTTCCCCTTCAGCACAAGTGTTCAAGTGTTTTAGCAAAACTTTTCCGCATGCTGAATTTTGTGTGTGTGTGCATGTATATATATCTATATTTTACCAATAGATTGTAGTTATTGTGATAAGTTATTATGTATAGAATAGATTTGACTGATACTGATTTATTTTGCATAAGATATTTCTGGATATCAGGTAGTCAGCAGCCGCTAAGCAAAGAACATTGCCATAGTTTTGGCCCACTTAAAACAGCTTTGTTAATGTAATCGGGAACAGAATGAAATTTGGGAATCTCATTTTTCAGATTCACATCCATGTTTTCTTGTAGTTTAGTAGTCTGTTGTTACAATGTATTGCTGCTGTACAGGATCTATATTTATCTAATTTTATCTTAAATGACAGCTCTAAATGCAGGCCATAAATAAAAAATTTTGTTATCATTCTTAGCCTTAGGAACAGTCTTTGTATCAGTGATAACATTGATACTATTACTACATTCCTGCTCTTGTCCTATATGCATTCACCTGTAGAGAAAAATACAATTTTTACACTTTAAATTCTGTAATTATGAATTCTGTAGCTGTTATTATGTAATAGAATTCTAGCAAGCTTACATTGTCTGTTCAATGCTGCCTGTAGAGAGTTTGGGGTTATATCAATATTAAGATCTCTGGAACAGTTGCTTTTTTAGAAAATATTTGCATTTACTTTGATTTTTTGCATTGGATAATTTAGCAATCCTATTCCTAAATAATTGCAATTAATCTCTGTGACATATCTGCATGCCATACTGCACTATAATATTAGCTGGAACGCTGTCTTGCACAATGATGGAACAGGATCATAAAACTGTATTTTACACGTTGATATTGGCGATTGACTGGTCGTAGCTCTTCGACTAAATTAATTATGATTGTGTATTTTCTTAATGTGTTATTATAAAACCAGGGGTTTAGGTTAACCAGCAATTTTCTGTTGTGCTTAACAGTTCTCATAGTAATTTTTACAAGGATATATTATAATCTTGAGACAAAAAGAAACCTATCCAAAATTTCAAGTTGTTTACTCTTACCTACCTAACCAAATCTTATGTACATAGCTAAACGATTAGTTACTTTGCAAGAAATGACAGTATCCCACTGTGCTCATATGACACTGTTGGAGTATGTTTTAATATGTAGTATTGAAATGCTAATAAACCTCTGCATGTACTTTAGCAGTTGCTCAAAAGTATGAAACAACCACTTAGGAAAGAAAGCAAATTGGTTTAAATCATTCATAATTATTCTTCAATATAATGTGAAATGCAGACACAAATATATGAAGTAAATGCAGACACAAATAAAGAATGCTGATTGTGGTCTTAAATTTATTATATGTAAAATCTTTTGGAGTCTATTATAAAAGAAATCACTGCAGGTATTTAGTAAAGGGAAAGGATGCTTCAAAGGGCAAAAATACCTGTTATCTACTTCAGGACAACTGCTTTATCCATAGTTTTGGAATTTCTTATATTACATTCTTGAGATGAGTGTATCTTCAAAAACACCTCTTTCATACTTCCAAAAAAACCCCCAAACAAAACAAAAAAAACCAAACAACAACAACAAATTAAAACCAATAAAAAATGGGGTTTAAAAATCCTCCAGTCTGCTAAAGAATCACCTTTCCCCAAGAAGTCATAGGTATGACTCAAGAATCTATAGTTTATATGGAATAATAATATTAATATTTTGCATTTTTTTAGCTTCTTTTTTATTTACTGTTCCTGTGTGAGTGTTAGAGCTTGGGCTTGTTTAGGAATGCTCAGGTGGGGTTTCTTTCGTTTGGAGGCTGTGAGCTGTTGCTATAAAATTGAGGTTTTAAATATGTAATATAGATTGAGTAATAACTCAGTATTTTCTAACCAGAAAACACTTAAACCACCTCAAAGTATGTACAACCATCTGATTATCAGCTATGCTTAGGGGGACATAGTGTGAATGCATAGAATAAAACCAATTTATATGAAAGTGATTTTAAGGCTAAATACCTCTTTTTTTTTTTTTTTTTTCCCCTCAAAGGGGATACATTTTAAATCTTAGCAAAAATCTGTATTAGTCAGGCAGATTCACTTTTCTTTCTTTTCCTACCCCTTAATGAAAACAAACTGGGTTAACTTTTCCTTGTGAGGTGTACGGGAAGATTATTTTCTCTATATAAAATGAAAATTAAAAAAAAAAAAAAACTGAATTTTATCATATAACTTACTGTTTTATTTCTATTCCAGCACACCATTGCAATTTAATTTCAAGGTTTTTTTTTTAACATAATGACTGTAAAAATGTGTGAACTACAATAATTATATATTAAAGAATATCCAGTTATTTGTTTCAATATTATCAAAGTTGCAAAATAAACTGATCATAGTTGCAATTGTTTATTGCAGAAAAAGTTCAATGTGTTTCTCTTACCCTGAAAAAAAACATGTCAAAAGTCACATGTTAAAAATCATTCAGTAGTTTTGCTGACTCGTAATTGCAGAGATAAGTGATTTACTTGAAGCTGGAAAATATATGTATTATTCATCAGCATTCAATCTCTCCATGTGTGTTTGAGATGTATTTGAGAGCTACCCTCATCAGGAGACTGGAATTGAAATTAATATGCTTACATAGATTTCTCTGTATTCCTTTTCTTTTTTTTTGAGTCTGTGTTACTGGATTAAGCATAGATTTTTTTTATTTTCAGATGGTAAGAACCATGACTTCCTGATTTGGATGTACTATTAGAAAAGTATTTTGAGCATAAAATCAGTTTATTTTTTCTTAATTCTTTTGTAACTCTGGTACCACATAGTTTTGCATGATTTTTGCAACAGGCCATGAGATCAGACTGATGGTCTTCAGTTTTCCTCTTGCATCTCCTCTCAGTTTCTTCCTTCTATTTCTTCTTCAATTTTCCCCTTTTACAAAGCAGGAGTGTCGCTGTCATTCTCTTTTTACATTTAGCATGTTTTCTTATCAAAATGCCTTGATAAGTGTTGTCATTTATTCCCATACACTGCAGGTGTACAGTCTGGAACAGTGTGGCAAAACCTAGGAGGCAAAACTTAGGAGGATGCTAGAAGGCAAATAGTGTCTCCTGGAATGCGGCACAGGGTGGCGTATATGTATGTGTAGTCTATCCAGAAGCTCCAATAACAACATTAGTGGCTTCATTCCAGAACCATGGGATGTCCTGCTGCAGCCTGCCTTTGCCTCTAGAAGGACAGAATAGGTAATGACAGGCTTTAGTTTTGGTTTTTTGTTTGTTTTGCTAGCAGTTAGTGGTGCTGGTTCCCAAATTGGCTTTTGCAGCCCTAGTGTCTGAAACCCTTGAGATTTGTCATTTCCAGGGTGACGTGGATGGTCTGTTGAAAGGAAGCCGTAAGTCTCTGAGATTAACACAAGTCTGTTATAAATATTACACTGGCATGAAAGGAAAAATTTGAGGCTGTAAAACTGAAGAGAGAGTGCTACAAGAGAAAACCATAAATAAGAGGTTACACACTTGAAATATAGCTGACTTTTGTTCTTATCTCTATTAGTCACTTGAGGAATAACTCTCAGACTAAAGCATCCAGAGGTTAGACCAACTCAAAGCAGAAAAGTCCTAAAACAGAAAAAGTGATCACTTTCATTGTAGTTAGTCATAATGATCATCAGAATCTAAGCATATTTAATCTTTAAAGCTGTACCAAAGTTCTTCAAAAGTCCTTATGTTTGTAAAATGTAATTGTTGCCATAGAGTAGACAATGAAATATTGTTCTTGATTGTAAAATTGATCAAGTGTACAGATCTTGTGATATTTTTACTAGAATTTTCTATTCTTCATATGATACTTAATTGCTGACATTTTTTTCATGTTGGAGAGTATAAAAAAAATGTTTTGAGATATTTTTTGGCTTGATTGCAATTTACCGATTCCATATCACTTAAAGAACTTGCTATGTTTCTTGCTGAGAAAATAGATGAAAATAAATTTGTCACATCTATAGTAACTTTATAGTACAGCAAAAAGCTACACCAGTACTGCAAAAGAACACACTCTGAACATTTTAAAGGCTTTTGACAACAACCATCTTTTAATCTGCTTTTGTTTTCTTTTGCTTGTGATCTATATATTATTATGACTATGAGTCATAATGATTTTACAAAACAAAGTAATTTTTTTTTCATTTCAGCAGATATATGTTTGTTCTGTGGCACGTTTTAGAAATGTGATGTCTGTCCTTTATAAAATAGGGGACAGTAATTTTTACTGTGTACCCTCAACAACTTGAATTTTGAACAAGAGACATCAAAGTACTTTAAATGTGAAAAACTTAACAGTAAAACCTGTAAAAGTGATTTTAAGTAAAAAGTCAAGGAGGAAAGTCCTCCCAAAAGTGCATCCATAAAGGCTTCACATAGAAATCAGGCAGGGGTCTTGTTAATTTCCAGACAGTCAGTCATTCAAGAATGCCTAATAATCAAGTTCACTGCTGGTAAGATTTTTCTGAGAAGACTGGATGGAAAGCGAATTTACTGCTAGCAGGTGTAATGTGAAGCACTCTGGCTAAAGAGATTTGAGACATTGTGGAAAAAGAGTTGAACAGTTTGTTTAGAGGGCAGGGTGTAAGAATTTCAAATGCTTGTAAATTATAATTGTGTGCTTTTAAAAAAAAAAAAAAAAAAAAGTAGAAAAAAATTGTATCAGAAGGAAGAAATTCTCCCTGAATGCTAGTTCTGTCCTGTCACTATCTTCATATTCTTCTTACTCTCTCATAAAGTCTGCATATCAGAGAAGTAAATTCCAAAACCTTAATTGTTTCCACATTTTTATCAACTATATTTATTTATATTTTTCTTTCATATTCTAATCCATCTTAACTATATTTAATGCATTAATAGCCTTGAACTAAGTTTCCTGACAGAATATAGTTTTTTAGAATGTAGCTACACTTACAACAGATCTTGTGATATTTTTATCACAATTTCTTGTGATTGATTTTTCACAATATCTTGTGGTATTTATTCACCATCTGAAGAAAGGATGTGATTTCTGTAGACCTTAATGAATACTAAAAAGGTATCTGGGTAGGCATTACAGTACCACTGCTGCAATAATTTAGTATTTTGTGGTAGTAGTAGATTTGTTCTTGTTTGTGTTGCAGACAAGAAACGAGCTGGCTATCAGTCAGAGTAATTGTGTCATTTGACTACGATGGCTATTTTGCCTTCTTCGCTAGGTATTAGTTTTCTTATTTCTTTTGTTGACTGTATTCAAGTCAGTAGTTTCAATGTTTGCTTTCGATGATACATCTCATAATGTGGGACACAATGTGCCTTGATAGCATTCTGTGATCCATCTTTTGGCTTCACGTTTCTGCTTTCTTTGTGTAATTGTTGCTTATCGATTTGTGACAAAATCATTCTGTCCTAATTGTCTTCCTCTGTTGTTTCAAAAATCTTGTTAGCTGCAAAGAACTCTTTGTTTAGAAAATAAACCTTCAGGCACAGAGTTTTAAAGTATATATGTACTTATATCATCCTTAGTAATGTCCTTGGAATCTTGTGTACAATTTTTTGCTTTGGGCAGCCTTGTATCCCATTAGCATTCTTTTTTCAACTCTCTGTAAATGCTAAATTTCAGAAAGACATAAAAGTTTATTGTCTGATTATTATGTTTTTATTCTGGTGAAAGGGAAATGCAATGTTAACAATCTTTACCACAAGCAGCTTGTTATACTAGATTGCACAAGAGGTCAAGGTTTGTAGTGCTAAGCAGTTACTGCTCAGGACTAGATTTTACAGGCCTGATTGTGAAGCAGAATTTGATATTTAATACAGAATCTTGTCAGGTCAATGAGAGCCTTTGCTTTTCTCATGAAAATGCGTTCATTTTTAGCCTAGTTATAAGCTGTAGAAAATCATGTGGACAGTTAGCCTCATTTCTTCCCTGAAAATGACATAAAATGAGGACAAAATGCTTGGAGTCGACCAGTTGTTCAACAGCAATAACCTTTTTGCTGTCACCTTTTTGCTTCTTGTTGAATGAGGTTTTATGGCCTTAGTGGAGAGGCAAATTCAAAATATACATCCCTTTTATGAAGCCTATACAAGAGAGCAATATTTTCAGTACCTGGAGTGTGTATTGCTGTTATGTCCTATTGACAATTCCAATATTATTAGTAACTCCTTTTTAAAATTTATTTTTAATAACAGACTAGAAAATGCATATACAATTTTCCATATACAATGGAAAATACAATGCATATACAAACAGTTCCATATTTAGTAATTTAAAAAAAAAAAAAAAAAAAAGAAGAAGAAAAGAAAATGCTGCACCACAGCACCACAGATGAAATTCCAGAGAGAAATTTCAATAAACAATGTCAACAATAACATATCATCTAAAATTTTGAAGAAGTTCCACTAAGCAAAGCTTTTATAGAACATCATACCTAGGCCACACAAAGAGTATAAAACAGTAATATGGACTCTATTCCACTCAGTAGAAAAGAAATATTCCTGATACTAAGTAGTATTAGTGCTTACTAAATATTTCTGATACCTCTTTTTTTCCCCCAGGTATTTTTTAAAAGAGTATCTACTTTATTAGAATGTTAGAGGAAGAGATAAATAAAGCAGTAATGCATTAAGCAGCAATGCCAGAAGGATGAAATAAAAATAAAAATAACCCCATCTGGGATAATATTATAGCTGTATTTTATCATAGTGGGCTTAGTATGACTTCGAAGCCTTCAAGATGTCTGCATGAAGATTACATTGCAGTTATTAATTTATTTCCTTCACCCTTCACTTTACAACTCCTTTCTGAAAATAAATTCATTTGAAGCATATTTCTCATGTAGTAGTAGTAGTAGTTTATTGCAATTAAGTCTGCAAACTGGTTACTTTGTATTGCATGTTAATATCTAGTCCACTCCAAGATCAGATTCCCTTAATAAGCTAGTCAGTGAGTTTCAGCAATGGCTCAATTATTTGTATTCCATTCCACTTACCTTAAGAGCATAATTGAGATATGATTGGAATAAATACTGAGTATGCCAATTTAGATATACTCACTAGAAAGATAATGTTTAAATCAGGAGAAAATAACGTCATAAACATGCGGTTTATTTTATATGTAGTCATAAAAGCATACTATATAATACTGTTTCCACATTTTTAAGATATTAGCATTGGATTTTTTTTGCAATTTGCCAAATTGAAATAAAATTTTTAATTATTTTTATCTAAATCTCACTTTATATATGATATGTAAATTAACATTTGCTTATTCTCTAAAAGTAAATAAGTAGAATTCTATTACTCCTAATGTAAGGTATCTGCCTCTGTAAAAGAATTACATTGTTACCTATTCCTGTCATATTCTGAACTATAGCTGCTACTTCTAAATTAATTTTAAAAGATCATCCTCTGCCATGTGTGTTATCTGAGAATTTCTTTTTTCTCGCCTTCCTACCTGTCTTTGTATAATCTTAAGGTAGATAATATCTGAGGGCCACTAACTTAAGAAAACACATGAGAAAGAAAGAAAGAGTTGAGAGGTAAGTAGAAAATCAGTGAACAGATACCGCAAAATAGTTTATGATTGCAAATGAACAAAAGAAACATGCAAAGATCAATAGGCTGGAACAAGTGAAATGCAAAATTAAAATTAACCATAAAGGAACAGAGGAAGGAAGAAAACATTGTGTCTGCATAGAATATATCAACAGCAGTTTAAATTCTGCAGCAGAGAAATTAAATCCAACAGATATTTCTCAAATCGTAACTTCTGTCACTGCAAAAATGAACAACGATGGGAAGGTTGTCAGTGAGTGAAATACAGAATCTACCGCAGAAGCCCCTGCAATTTTACCAGCAGGTTAAGAACAATCAAGAAGACTTAAAAATGAAGAGGTGGCATTTATTGAGCCTTTACATATTTCTACAAGTCTAAACTAGGCAAGTCTATTGAAATTAATCCTGAATTTGCTTTTTCTTTTTTTTTTTTCCATAAATAAGAGCTTCCTCAAAACCCGCTCACATTCTTTATTTTTTGTCCTTCTGATGTCAGAATTAGATTCAGTCCTCTGTTGACATAATCACACATAAAATCATCTAGTAACCAGTAATGAGATTCATAAATCTTAAAACAGATAAAATCCTTCAGAGGAGGTTTTTTTTTTTTTTCATTTAAAATAAGGTATTTCATATTACGTAGTAAATTTTTATCCTAGTATTTAGTCACTGGGCTGAGGCAGAAATTTTTGAAAGCTGTCTATCTGAAGTTTGTGAGTGGCTTTTTTCTAGGGCCAGGTTTTCAAAGCTATCAAACATCTATAGTTGTAACTAATTAAACATTAATTCTGAAAAATTGCATTGCTAATTACCAAACCTGGAAATTACCAAATCAAATTACGCAGAAATATGTACACAAAACTGTTCCTTTAAACACTATAGTAATATTAAAAAATATGTTGCCTATATTATGTGTAGTGTATATATGCACATATATATGTATATATTGTTTTATATATGTGTTGTGTATATATATAGTGTATATATTACATATTTTATGCATTTAAATTTCAGAAAGTGTACAAAGCTGAAACTATGCTTTATTGTGATTCTGTGATTATTTAGTGATTCAGGAAATACTCTGTTTTGCTTGTGTTTTATAGTAAGAGGCTGGTCAGTTTTGAGTTATTTTTGAATATGTTTTAATAAACATTCTGCTCCAGTTTTTTCCCTAACAGGAACAATAGGTCCTATCCCCATTGAGCATAGGTGCAGGGATGTTCAGTGGTGGTAGTCTATACTGAGCTGATTTTAAGTTAGCTATGCCAAGCACAGTCTATTTCTTGATGATCTGTTGCAAGTAATTTTCCTTCTGTCCAGAATTGCCCTTATTTGACATGGGGCACTTTGATATACAGCAGATGTTTTTTTGGACTTAATGTGATACCTTGATAGCAGGAAAGTTTCTGACAAGGGAAACCTGCTGATGTAGTTTAGAAATACTGTAGCCGTGGAACTATATGGAAAGGAGTACTCCCTACCTAAGTCTTACACTACCTGGGAGGTGTGGGCTGGACAGTCAGGTGGATTGAGAACTGTTTGAATGGCAGATCGCAGAAGGCTGTTATCAGTGGCACATGGTCTGATTAGAGGCCTTTCACTAGTGGTGTTCCCCAAGGTTCTAGGTTTCCTGAATCACTAAATGTTTAGCTTGTTCATCAATGACTTGGACGAAGGGGCAGATGCATCCTCCGCAAGTTCACTGGTAACACAAAGCTGGGAGGAGTGGCCAATACCCCAGAGTGCTCTGCAGCTCTGTAGAGGAACATCGACAGGGTGGAGATGGGCAGAGGGGAACCATCTGAAGTTCAGCAAAGGCAAATGCAGGGTCCTGCACCTGGGGAGGAATAACCCCAGGCAGAGTACAGGCTGGAGCCAACCTGCTGGGAAGCAGCTCTGTGGAGAAGGACCTGGGGCTTCTGTTGGACACCAGCAGCAGCTTTGTGGTCAAGAAGGCTAATGGCGTCCTGGGGTGCATTAGGAAGAGCATTCCAGCAGGTCAAGGAATGTGATCCTGCCCCTCTACTCAGCCCTGGTGAGGCACATCTGCAGTGAGAGAGATGTGGAGCTCCTGGAGTGAGTCCAGCCTGGGATGACAAAGGTGATTAAGGGACTGGGCCGTCTCTCTTACAATGACAGGCTGAGAGAGTTGGGCCTGGTCAGCCTCAAGAAGAAATGTCTGGGAGGTGATCATCAGTGTCTGTCAGTATCTAAAGGGAGGGTGTCGGAGGATGGAGCCAGGCCCTGCTCAGTGGTGATGAGCAATAGGGCAAGAGGCAATGGGCAGAACCTGATGCATGGGAAGTTCCACCAGAACACGAGGAAGAACTTCCTTACTGTGAGGGTGACCAAGCCCTGGAACAGATTGTCCTGAGAGGCTGTGGAGTCTCCCTCACTGGAGATACCCAAGAACTCCCTGTGCCAGGTGCTGTACAATGACCCTGCTTGAGCAGGGAACTTGAAACAGATGACCCACCGTGGTCCTTTCCAACCTGACCCATTCTGTGATTCCATGATTTAACTTCTGTCTACCTTTATGGTTACTAAATACATTCATTATCTAAAACCAGATATTAGCAGCTGGAAGAAGGATATTTTACAAAGTCTACTATGAACATTCAGTTTACAGAGGTATTTAATATTACCAGGTTGTATACTATACACATTTCTAAGAAAACCTTTTTAAAATTAGAGTCCTTGTAAATAGGTTACTGATGTGTCATTGTGAAACAGCTCTGCAGGAGGTGATGATAAATGTCGTTTCAGAATGAACATCAGTGATTGCTATCCTAATCATTAAGAAAGAGACAAATATTTATCTATAAAAGTTTAATCACTGAAACTTGAACACAGTATAACATTCAAAGTAAATGCGTGTCATAAATAAGTAATAAATAACATTATAATTTAAAGGACAATATTAAACAGAACCAATTAGTACAGAAATGTCTACGCTCTCATCTTAATATATAGTTCTTCATTATATGACATTTAAAGTTTCTGTAACTTGACTCTCAAGTATAATACGTCATGACCATTCTCATTAAAACCAGCTTCTCTTATAGCACTTAAAATGTTGGACTCCTACAGATAACATAATGAGGGTAGAATGCATTTTGATTGAGTTACCACTAGGGAAAAATTTAATTTAATTAAACTGGTCTTCATTAAAGTATTACATTGAGGTAAAGTAATTATAAAAGCATGTACAGTATTAGAGAAATCCTGCTGTTTAAAAGAGAGAGAGGGTTCATTTTAAAATTATCATAATTTTAAAAAAATCTTTGTTCCAATAATTATCTCAAGACTTCTAAAGCATTCATACCTTTTAAAATCTGGTGATACATGTATATCATTCAACGATAATGCTATTCCATCTACTTGTAATTTCTGCCTGTGTGGCCCTGAAAACAAACTTCTGGAGCACCATTCTAAAATGTCAGCCTAAATATGTGGATGTTGGTGTTTAAAAATAGCTAAAAACACAAGGAAATCTCAGATTTTTGAAGATTGTTTTAGCTTTTAAAAATATACTTCAACATATGTTCTTATAGGACATATTTTTCTTATGCTTTCATTTACCATAAATACAATACCCTTGTGCAATTGTTACCCAACTAATGCAACACCAGCACATATGTTTTCAGATAAAGTACAATGACATTCCTACTTTTATTCTTCTTTTTCCTTTGTTTATTTTTTTTCTCAACCACCTTCACTACTATTAGTTTCTTATTTCTGCGTAAATTTTCCCACTTGGTTCATTTTACTTTGTTTTGGCATTGTGGCTGCCAGTTTTCTTGGGCAACAGCACAGGCTGGATTTTGGATGATGCATCTGCTCCAGGGGAGAACAATGACTTTCTTAAGCAGTTGGTTTAGCTCCTCATCATTATGAAGTTAAGCAGAAGATTGTGGGTCATAGTTGTTTTGCCCACAAGCCCAGAAGTCTGTTGGCTTCAGCCTGGAGTTCAGGTCCAGCAGGCACCAATTCCTTCTTTGAATGGAAGCTGATGTTATTCTGTTTGATTTATTTTTAATTTGAATGCTCAATATTAATTTATTGCATTCACTTTTCAATGCAGCATATTACATTTTATTCCAACCTGTTGTATATAGATCTGGAGATTTCTTTTTTCTTCTTTATCTGTTGTAACAGTTTCATCTTTTTGCACAGCTTAAATATAGTCCAAACTTCACAAAATTAAAGGCGGACTAGGTATTGCTGATCCTTTTGTTAACTGCATCATATCAATCCAATCTCTGTCTCATATTTGACCTTCCTGCTTAGTCTAATAGGATGGAGCTGGAGATTTTATTATAGTCTCATCAAGTAGCAATCATTCAAAATAACACATTTTGTACTTTTGCCAGATTCATTGAAACCTTGAAACGCATTCCTTGTGTTTTATATTCTACATAACTTTCAAATTGCCTAAAGAATTTACTGCATTCTCTAAATAAGGTACTTCTAAAATATTTCCCAATTTTGGATTTAGAGTCTGATCCTTCATTGTCTTACAGTCTCTGCAGCAACATTACATGTTCTATGTGATTTTGTGAAGACAGACTGGGTATACAATGTTATCAAATCAGAATATGACCCCAAGGTTTGGGTGGTGAGAACATGCCTCTATATAGCTGCTAAATTCTGACAGCAGGGAGGCTATTGCTGAGCTGATACCAAACCTTCTCACAGTGACTACTGCCTCATGTTTGAAATTTCTTATGTCCTTTTGGTGATTACATCATTGATAGTAAAGTAAGCAATTCCAGGGATGTTCCTGGGCCCTGGAACTTTATCACATATACTGCTGAATTGTTATGATGGCCTCTGGAGTACTTTCCAATTACAGCTTTTGGCTTGCGCCCTTGTGCTTGCTCCAGACACTGTACCACGGGCATAAGGCTCTGACTGCTGGTACTACCCCAAGGGCTTGCACTTGTCACTCACTCGGGTCTTGCCTGGTCCCTGGGACCCAGTCTGTTGTGCTCCTGTTCTCCTCTGGGTATGAAGACAGGCTTTTGCTGGATGGATGGCTAGTGACAGGCCTGGGAGGAGCTCCTCTCATTATCTCCCTGGTCTCCTTTGTGGGTGTGCAGATGAGCTTTGACACATAACCTAATATTATTTTTGAATGGTAGAGAACTTTTGTTGTGTGAATTGTTTTGGAGGCATCTAAGTATGCAGCATAAAAAAGGTTGAAGGAACACACAAATTAATATGGTTTTTTGAATATGATATATGACAAAGTAGTTTGAATTTGACTTAACTATGTGATCTAATTTATCAATTTTGATTGTTTTGTTGTACCAGTGGCTGATGGATTTGCTATATTCAAGATATAAAACATCACAAGATGTGAACCTCTCTCCTGAATGTAGAAAATTACTTTCTCAACCCACAGCTATACAGTAGGTTTTCACATAGGTTAAAACTTCATGTTGTGTCTGTCCCAGTGCCAGAATCACAGTGGGGATTTGGTTAGAGTCTGAAAGTCCTGTCTCTGGACTATGTACCCCATTGACTTCTCTGTAATAAGAATTATTTTGTTTTGGTTTGTTATTCGAACAACAGAAAAAAATATCATTATTGCATGTACAGAAATAGACACACAAGCATTTATTCTTTCTGTCAAACCAAGGCTGCAAATTTAATTTGAACTTTCAAAACCTTTTATTTCCTTATCTTTTTTTTCTTTCCTACAAGGCTTTCTGGCAGTTTTACTTCTAATGCATATTTCCAAATATCTGTGTTGGTCAACATGAGTTGTACTTATGCTGGGAAAGCTTAATTACATAGTTACAGATAGTAAATAATGTAGAAATTAAGATTTAAATCATTGACTGTGAAAAGCTAATAGAAACCTCTTATAGAAGCTATTTTAAGATCCTGCTGTGATCACATAGTTAGTATATGAATTTTGTGGCTGAAAAAAATGTTAGCTCTAATGATACAATGTTTTAATACAGACCAAAATAATGTGGGTGGTAATGTAGGTTACTCTGGAGAAAAGTACACATTGCAAGCTTTTCTAGACTGAAACACCTCAGGATCCTTAGTTTAATACATTCTTCCTCATTTAGAGATTTCAGAGATGTCACGTTCCTGTCTTCAACTGTAGGCATTCCAGAAAACTCCCACACTCTTCACATCCAAAATTCCATGTTTTCTCATTTTGCCGTAGTTCTTACAACATGTGTTATCTGCCTTCAAACTAAACTCTGGACTGGAACACGAGCTGGAAAGGATATAGTGTTAGTTTTACTAATAGGTGAAAACATTGCTGCCATCAGAGAACTGTTGATGCTTTGAATGGCTTCATTTAATGAGCATTTTCAGATTGAGGGTATTGCAGTTGCACTGGAAGAAGCTCTGTGTGACTCGTGATTTGTTTTTTGGGTATTTTGTTGAAATCAAATAGAATTCTGCCGACAGACGTGCACATTTTCTGAAAGTTTAGATATCATTTACTGTAAGCTTTTAAATGATCAAATTCTAGTAAAAAAAAGCACAGCTAGATATACCTCAACTGAACTCTGACACAAAATTGATGAAAAATATTTTAATTAAGTGATGCAAGTTATTTGTGCCTGTGAGATGCACAAACATATAAGATTAAAAGCAGCCAGTATCTATACGGACTTGTCTAGGTCCCAGCAGGTGCCTGATATTCTGCAACAGTTTCAGTAACTGTAGACTTATTACTACATTATACCTGTAATTTAAAGTTGTCATTTACCATGAAAGAAATCTTATTTATGCTTTCATGTTAGTTTTCATGTAAAGAACCTTAAGACAGTTGTTATCCTTCGTAATACAATGGTAAAACAATTATAAAATGATCCCTTTAATTAGCTCAAATTACATGCCAGACCAAAAAAAAAAAAAAAATTGAGACAGCTTTCAGAGCGTTACACTATCATTAGTACATCTTAACCTTTCTTTAGCTTTTACTTAGGCTGTATCCTGTCTGTTCTCTAGACAAAACAGAGCCATGTCCCTTCTTTCTTCCTGTTTCCAGAGGAGTTGTCTCTCATGCTAGCACGTATGGGAATTGCTTAATCCTTATTTGGAAGACTTCTGAAAATGTCTTAGAATATACCAACAAAACTAAAGTAGCAAAGTACAAAATAAGAACCAAAGCAATAGGTGCTAACTGAAGTCTTTCAATATTGCATGGATCTAGGATTTTTAAGCCTATGCAAGAGAAGAAATTTGACATCTGAAATGAAGTTTGGTCTAGAGTTTTTTAAACTTCTTTTTCACCTGGTTTAATGATACTGACCCTTTGTCATTTTGTAATAGACTCTTATATCTAACAGCATCCTGTTTGTTGTGTGGTTGGGTATGGTTTTCTTTGACTTGGTTTAAGTTTTTTCAGAGCGACATCACACTTTTCTTTGGTTGCTTCAGTGGCTGCTTTTTTTCTCTTCCTTGTTGATGCACTCTGCATTACGTGTCTCTCAGCTTGCTGCTTCAATAAACTTCTCAATGGACCCCCTGGTAACTTGCATTGTCTCCTGTTTCCTATTTCCCTGCTGTTTTTTATCACTTGGCTTGTATTTTGGTGATCACTAATCGGCTGCTTAGGCAGTTGTTTGGAGCATTGGTGATTCCCTGCTGATTTTATCACTTATTCTCTATGGATCTTTTATTAAACTTGTGTTTTGTTCTTTATCCGATTTTGATATTGGGTTTCTGTCTGTGGAACTCTATAAACCAAATTCAAAATGCCTTTCCCAGAAAAGATCAATCTGTTTAGAAGAAAATTACTTTCCCTTGAATTTCAAACATTGAAAGTGCTTATACGAGACAGAAAAAATATCCAATTAAAAGAAATAAGATTGACAATTAATTTTTTACTTTTTGACTATATTCTTCCTGTGGTTCTTTTTTGTATTTTATTGTCAGTTACTTGTAAATTACATGAAGTAAACTAGTAAATAGCACTGTATGACTTCTCTGTTTCTCATTCACGATATGTAAAGTATGTGTCCCTGCTTGCAAACATCACTTAATACTTTACAACTTCAATACTCTAGTATTTCCAAAACTTTTCAGGAAAACTTATGGTCTCATGCGAAAGTCAGAATAATACTATGCCTAAGTCAGAAATCAGAAGTGAATTGTATATATGTCACAAATATTTTAGCATAAATTAAATAAAACTATAACTTTTAGCTGTATGGGTTTATACACAGAAACAGGTTTATTCAAGAGTCCAACTACATTTTCCTGGTAAATTACTCTAAAAACTAACATATTTTATATTTCATTGATGAAAGAATGTTTCATAATTCCACCACAAATTGCTCTCTCCTTATTATAGTCAGACATTCAGGAAAAAAAATTGGAAATGTAATTTAAACACATAAAAAGTCCACAGAAACACATATACTGAATAGCAATGATCTGCTTGTCCTGCTCAGGACACCATTCAATGAATATGGCACTATATAGTCTCCTTTAACAGTCTAAGTAAAAAAAGAAAATTAGGGAATATTTTCTTTCAGTATTTGATAACATACTAAACAAAAGTCTGTATTTTTCTTACCAAAACATGTAGAATCTGCACTGAAAAAGTGAAATCTCACAGGAAATAGTTTGAGTACGATGAACCTCAAGATTAATTCTCAAGATACTTTAAATACTTCATCTGACAATATGTTTGTAATGTGTCAGAAATGTATAATGCTACGAATTTTTTTATTGTTGAGGTTGATAGGGACTTGCCAAGGTGAAGTGGTTTTTTAACTGTATGAGTCTAGATTGTCAGATCAGATTTAAATCAATGGCAACTGATGGTTATAGAGTTCTATTCTGTGGATTAACTTTATATCAATGCCAATACCCAGCTCCTTTGTTAAGTATTACCATAACCTCCTTCCAGAAAGAAGTTCTTTACTGTACTTCATTGTAAATATGGAGAGTAAGCGTGAGACCCCGAGTCACTCAGGGGTAAAAACAGGTAATAGTTTGTGTATTACCCATGTTCTACTTGAGTTTGCAATGACAACAGTTTGGGTCTGAAAGTCTTCACTGAACATAAATGGAAGGAATGATGAAATACATTAGTGATTTCAGTCTCCTACCAGTTGAGGATGCTCATAAAATATGAACTAGGCAGCTTGCAGAGTTCTGCAGTGTAGTTCTGAGGTGATAGTCTGTCTGAAATTTCAACTGGATTTTATTGATTGTTTGTCAGCCAGTATTCACAAAAATGCTTCTGGATACAATGATTATGACATAGGAGGGTGACAGTATTTTTTTAACTGAAAAATAATAAACACTGTCACTAGGGAAGGACACACCTATGGAATAAAGAAATCTCAGATTGAGAATAAACAGCCAGTTTGGGTTGTGTCAACAGAACAAAACATGAAGATGAGAACCAATTTTGTATGTATATCAGAGTGACTCCAACAGTTTTAGCAAACAATAATCTTAATTACTCTCAGCATCTGTTTTCCAATCTGGAAAATAAAAATATCTCATCTTCTGTAAAATATCTATGTATTAAAACTGTCTCCCCATGTTAGTGACATAGAACTTATTCTGTATTTTTTAATTTAGTTTATAATAATGGCATTTATAAGTACCTGTCACGAAGCTATAGCATACACAATACTTTTGTATGAAATTAATATATATTTAATAGATACAGTTGCCCCTATTTTCAATATTATGAATGGTAACAGATATATTTCAAGTACATTTTATTCAAGACAGAAGGTTTTTCATAGAATTGGGTGGGATTTTATGTTCTTCTGTGAAAGAAAAATATTTTAAAACCATCAAAATGATAAAATTACATTTTTTAAAAATTTCTTTTCTAGATATCTTGAAAATACTAATCAAATTTGAAATCCCAGATTATGTTAGCTATGTGGCTATTTAATGTGGTCAGTTAGTTTAATTATTATGCTCATAGTAAGAAAAACTGAGTTGCCGCATTAAACAGGACTCACTTACTTCCATATGCAGTTATGATACCTAGTGCTCCAGCAGAAGCTCTGAGTCTATCATCACTGTTATTTCTTGGCTAAATGTAGTAAGTGAAGAATAGGGAAATTACTCAGAGGTAGTAGAAACATAAATTATCTTGTCTACACGTGTTCCTGCAATATGATCAACATTAGTAACAGGTCTAGATACAGCTGCAGTAGTAAAACCTGGAGGCTAAGTATGTACTTCTTGTATAATCTAGCAGTAGATCAATGCAGCCAGTTTGCATCCAGCCTTAACAGATTGGATATGAGGCTGTGCTCAGCTAAACAGATTTACTGTCAGTTTAGTGGGTTCCTGTGGACAAATTCATACATCAATAATGGTCCCTGTCTAAAACAAGTAAATGTCAATGTGTTTAAGGTGTATTTTCTATCATCTACTACTATCAACAATTCCTGTTGTTACTACTTGTACTTCATTTTGATTTGAATTTGAGAGTAGACTCTACACTGAAATATGCATATCCACAGCACTGAGGAGTCTCAGAATTCAGACCCCCAACATTACTCAGAGATCAGTTTGATGAAATTTGTTTTCCTGCCCCCATCCTATTTGCACCAGTGAAAAATGCTCCTTTTCTTCCTGTAACTGAAATTGATTCTCCCTTATGTGTTTCCTATTTGTGTTTGTTCTCCTTGTTCCTCTTTGAACTTCTCCCCAAATCCAAATTTTTATTGCTTTTTAAAAGAGAATACATAGTGGTGAACACTTCAAAGAAGCAGAAGCCACAGTTAATGGGGACTCAGAGAGTCCTACAGTTATGACTCCTTTTTTAGTTAAGAGTAGGGTTTGAGATTTCATTGTTTGTTTGTTCTTCTTGAAGCAATGAAAATGGATATTAAAAGTGTAACTTTAGTATGACTGTCAGCCTGGGCTGAGTGCATTAACACAGCTACACTGATAATTGTTCGGATTTTACTTTCACAGTAAATAATGACAAATTTGGAGTGAATCTCCTAAAATAAATGAACTTATTATAGGTTTGCACCATTGCCAAAGGTGACATTAGAATACTTGTTATATTAGCTAATTAAGTCAGGCTGAATGTAAAGCATGTGGAAAGGGAGAATTACTGGTTTTCTCCAAATAGCTTAAATATGTCAAAAATGTGTCGTAGTACTTATAAATTGCATTAATGCAATTGGTGCACTTGATATTGTAATTTTACGGTAACAAAGTTGCTTAAATTTCTGTATGCTTCTCATTAAAATCAGCTATGTAAGTATGTACTGCATAACAGCAATATTTGCATTAAAACATGCTGCTTGCAGGGAACAAATTTCAGACATCATAAAGAGAAAATAACTGTTAACAAACTTCTGATACAGAACATCATATAGGATACAAATTGAACTTTAAATTGTACATCTCCTTTTTTATGGCATGAATTGTAACGATTTGTGAGTAGAAAAGGATTTTGATAAATACAAGTTCCACCATGGATTCTATAAACTTGAACAACAGTTGCACAATGCATATTTTCTACTTTTGAATTTTGTGTATATTAGAACAAATTTTCATAAAGCAGTTTTTAGTAGGAGAAAAAATTAGAACAGCAGATGTTGAATCACTTTCTTTTACTGAAATATAGGAAGGAGTTAAAAATAATGATCACAACTAAACTTCTCTGTGTAGGTATGACAATGTTATTGAAAACAGTAGGTTTATGTATTTAATGAATACTGTGGATTAATTTGGAAATGGTTATAATTGCAGGAATGAATTTATGCTTAAATAAAAATAAGAAAGTTCTAATTGGTAAGTAACAGAAGTCATATTCAATCTTTAAATTTGCTGTGTTTGTGTAACTCTTGCAGAACTGTTGCCAGGAATGCTAAGTTACATTTTAGTTATGATTCTTGCGTCTTGCCCTAGAAAATACAGTTTTGTCAAATAATAGCCACTCTCTCCAGAATTGCCAATTTTGCCTTATAGCTGCAAAATAAAAATGTAAGATTCTTACTCTGGTTTTCCAGACTAAGAATTTTGCTCTTTTTCCAGCATAAATAGAGTGTATGTTGCAGGAAGAAAGCCAGAAGTTGAGGTGCAGGCAGGTGCCACTTCTCTCAAGGAAAACAGACCCAAGGCCTCTAGTACCAGGTAAAATCACAAAAATGAGCACTCTTTTTTTCTTTTTTCCCCCTCTCCTATTGAATAAGTGGATATACAAACTTGTAGAACAAATGTGTGATACTGAAATTGTTATTTTATTACAGTAAGAGTAGATGTTTGCATAACCCTAAAGAAAGATCAGACTTAGGCCTTTAAGAATTCTTTTGTGTGTGGAATAAAACATGCAGAGAGGTTTCTGGTTCTCTCTTCCTTGAACCTCTACTTCTGTCAAGATATTTTCCTACATATTCTGAGAAAAATCTCATCTCTTAACCAAATCAAAAACTTTACTAGCTAACAGTTAGGATTTTCCTTTTTTAAAAAAACTGAGAAGTATTTTCTTAAGTACCATCTGCTTTCTCAGATAGTGTCATTACTGTAGGAAAAGACTCTCCTCACTGGAAATGGTACAAATGCCTCATCAGGACCAAGCTGAGTTGAAGATGTATACATCCTTCAACAGTCAAGTTCTTCTTAAAAAGCAACAGCCATTTGAAAGCATCTGTTTTGTGAGGAAGGATATAGCTCTGGCTCAAATACTGTAAGTAGCAAAGAGGATATAAGAAAATAAGTATTAAATTATGTACTTTTGGAGTTTCACTCAGATAGTGCTTTGGTGAACTGCAGGAATGCCTTTGAGTTTTATCTGAACAAAGCTGAGATAACATATTTAGTCTTCATAAATGTTCATGATCAAAATTCTGTGGAATGGCATTGTTCTTTTAGGTACATGATTGCACAGTAAATAGTAATACAATACACAGTTAAATAATTTAAACACAATGTCTTTTCCTTTTCCATTTTGTATCTAGAAATTAAATAGTCCCAGAACACTTCATTATTTTGCTTCACAGACATAGGTAAAGTATAAGCTTTAGGTATTTTTCCTTTTTTTAAAATTTCATTCAGGTCGGTCTGTTGAAAGCTGCTTCTCATTTGTATGGCTTGTAGATGGGCAGAAATAATCTTATTACCCTAAACCTTTAATAATGTATGGCATATAACTGATACTCAGTTTTGATGGTAGAAATTGCTATGGCAGATAGAAGATTCCAGGTTTTATTACAGACAGTATTGCAGTATAGACAAATCCTCCATTAATATTTGCATTATTATTGTATAGTTAACACCATGTTAATTCTTTCACAGTTTCATGAAAAAATTGTAATCCTACTTAATAGTTGAATATATCCTTTAAAACTCCTGTCAGGTTATTGGTCTGATGAAAAAATCCCAAGCCATTTTTATTTAAACAAGCCAGTAGTAATAAGAAGGTTTATTACTATTTATCACAAATAAATATTATGTTTATCATTAGGCAACTGAAAATCATTGCAAATTGTATAAATACCTCACTGCAACCTACTGATGTTATTACAAATCCATTTGACTTGTAGGTGTTTCCTGTGGTTCCAAATACAAATCCGGTGTATATTTTATTAGGATATTTGGAGAAGAATTAATGAATGAGAATGAGGCCTTGCTGTAATACCTACTATTTGCAGTTGTAGGTTATGAGCTTTTATGAAGAAAAAGGAAGTGAGTGGGAAGCTGAAGCAGTGTGGGTTTGTGGGGGAGTACACTAGGTGTGATGGAACCAGGATAGGTGTTGGATGGGAAAAGAGGAGTGCTCCAAGAAGTTCATATACCTTGCCTCACAATCACATTTCCTAATATAATCAGCTTGATCTCCCTTAAGCCTCCCTCATTGTTCTGGAGTCCTTGCTCCAATTCCCTAATTCCCTTACTTCCCTTTCTTCCCTTTCTTCTTCTCTTAACCACTTCATTTGTCCTCAGCAACCCTTTTGAGGCTGCTGTCAATCCAGGTATCCCGGGATCTGCTCACATCACTTCTATCAGGTGTCTTCCTTTTCCTCCTTTTACTTCTCTATTAGATATCCTTGCTTATCCTTTTACTGTGATTTTGACTGTAAGGGGTATGACCACAGAGATCAACTCTGAGCCATTTCTGGACGTGGGTGCCTTCTAAGTCTCAAAAAAAGAAAACTTCTTAAAGCACTGATCTAATTTTCCCTTGTGACTCCCAGAGCAATACTTCTATGCTGTTGTTCTGTTGTTTCTCTTAAACTGTCAGCTTATATCCATGGGGTCATGTGGTCAATTATGTGATTAGGCTGAAAATTAAGTTTAAACAACAACAAAAAATCTTCTTGGGTGAATCAGCCTCTCAGACACAGGCATGCAAGTGCTTACCCTGGGAGCAGCTAGAAATTCACAATGATGGAAAGAAGAAAGACTCTTACACTCAGTGTATTCATGATTTTAAGAAAATTAATTTGATTCTATTTTAGCCTTGATATTTCACTGTGAGAAACTATGCTTAATGAAAGGAAGAATCTGCCATTCTCACTGGGCTTCAAGCACAAGGATTTGGTAAATAAATTAAGCTTTCCTATCATCTCTAAAAGAGCACACACAGGAGTGTAACATATTTGTTTTTACTAAATTGTCTTTGAGCAAGGAAGCTTGTCAAGAGAATGGTTGTACTACTACAAGTGACATTTTTCCTAACTTGATAGAGAAAATTTTAAAGTTGTTGAAAGTAATCTATTTTTGCTGCCTGTTAAGAAATCCAACAAGGTTCAGAAAAAAAAACTGTTGAGAGTATCTTGAGTCTGAGAGAATGCTCAAACCAAATTTATAGAAATAAAGATTGCAGAATAAGTACATCTATGTTGCACTGTAATCCATGGAAAATCAGCAGAAACCCTTGGGAGACTAATGTGTTAATGTCATAACTCGGGAAATAAAACTTCATGTCAACATGAAAGACAAAAAATAATGATCTAAGTAATACATAATTGGTGTCATAGTGCTACTAGCAATTGAAAATGATGAAGGAAAACAGGCTTCTGACTAACTTGGCTACAGTTTTGCATTAACTATATTTCTTTCATATTTAGCAAAAAGAATACTATATAGCTCAATGTGATTACAGGACTCAAATTAGTCTCAGCAGTTACATTCTCTATGTGTGCATTGGACCTGCACTGGAGCGGCTCATGAAGAACTGTCCCATGGGAAGGGTTCAGGTCTAAGAACTTGATGGACAACCATCTCCCATAGGAGGGATATTACACTATTGCAGGGGAAGAGTGTGAGGAGTCCTCCTCTTGAGGAGGAAGGAGCAGCAGAGACAGCATGTGATGAACTGACCAGAGCCCCCATTTCCTGTTCCCCTGTGCCACTGACAGGGAGGGGGTGGAGAAAATTGAGAGTCAAAGAATGCAAGAAGAAGGAAGGGGTGGAGGGAAGATGTTTGAAAGATTTAGTTTTATTTCTTCTTATCCTACTCTGATTTGATTGGTAATAAATTAATTTCCCCAAGTCAAGTCTTCTATGCCCATTTTGGTAATTGCTGATCAATCTGTCCCTGTTCTTATCTCAACCCATGCACCTTTCATTCTGTTTTCTATTCCCTGTCCAGCTGAGGAGGGGAGCGATAGAGCAGCTTTCAGGGTGGGCACCTGGTGTCCAGTCAGGGTCAACCCACCACAGTGTAATTACACTGTTTAAACAGGTGATGAGAGCTATACTGAAAACAAAGGCAGAAAAAAAAAGTTATGTTTCGCTGAGGAAACACATTTTGTGTTGCTGCGATTCATATTAAGATCATTAATCTACCTGGTTTTTAAAATATCTTGAAATATGTTACTGGAATTAAAATGATGTCATTTATAGATTGAATGTACCTTTGTACTTTGAGTCTGTCAGCTGCAATGCAGATTTGAGGTGAAAATTGCTTTTTCCAGTTTGAAATTTTGCCCATGAATTCACTTTCTGCTTTTATTTCTGATCTTATACTTAACCTTTGAAGCTATTCAATCCACTCCTGATATCTATGCTCTTATTTTCTGAATCCAGAAGCTTTTTTTTGAAATTACACTTAAGTCTTTGAAGAACAATAGTTTTATACCTTCAGTTGCCATTCATCTTATGCATTTTGTCTTCCAATTTCTTTCTGAGAAAACCACCTCCAGCATTAGTTTGATGTTACTAGCAGTAAAAATGTATTTGCTTTTGTATTTTTGCATATAATACAGTGGGACATTAGTATAATTTTCTTGTCGTTTAGAAGAGAGGTGCAGGAACCTCTGCTATTTGCCTGAGCAGTAGAGTAAGGGGCAGACTCCCTCCTTTGCACAGGAACCATGGCAACTGCATTATCCCACCAATATTCCTCCTGTAATGGGTAACTGAAGATTTTATGAAACTGGAAAGGGCTGATGTAAAACTCAAGAGACATCAACTGAAGTGTTCAAGAAAGACTTCAAATCATCGCTGGAATAATGTGAGGCTTTTAGAGCATGGAACAATTATTTGTTACCAAAAAATTTGGAAATGTGTACACACTGGTTGGATATAAGAAACTGATAATTGTGTTTAGATGATCCATATCCAAAAATGTTGTTTGTCTGTCTCAGTTGTGTGTAAGCTACTTTAGTATCTCTGATAATGTAATTTCAAATACATTAAACACATCAGGATGATTCCTATTATACTCATATTCATTGCACTCTATTACAGACATTATCAGACACTTTTATCAGATCCATTAGTTTTGAATTTAAATACGAATCATCAGTTTTCATAGAATCATAGAATATCCTTAGTTGGAAGGGACCCACAAAAATTATTGAAGTCCAATTCCTGGCCTTGCACAGGACAAGCACAAGGGCCACACTATGTACCTGAAAGCAAAGCATCATCCAAACACTTCTGGAACTCTCTCAGGCTTGGTGCTGTGACCACCTCACTGGTGAGTCTGTTCCAGTGCTCAGCCTCTGGGTGAAGAACCTTTTCTTAATATCCAACCTAAACCGCCCCAACACAGGTTTAGGTCATTCCCTTGGGTTGTGTCAGTGGTCACTGCAGGGAAGAAATCAGTGTCTGCCCCTCGGCTTACTCCTGTGAGAAAGTTGTAGATTCTATTAGGGTTTCCCCTCAATCTTCTCCAGGCTGAACAAGCCAAGTGACCTCAGATGCTCCTCACATGGCTTCCCCTCCCGACCCTTCATCATCTTCATAGCCCTCCTTTGGACACTCTATAATGGCTAAATATCCTTCTTCTATTGTGGCACTCAAAACTGCACACAGTACTTGAGCAGAGTGGGCCAATCTCCTTTGATCAGCTGGTGATGTTGTGCCTGATGCCCCCCGGGACACAGGTGACCCTCCTGGCTGCCAGGGCACTGCTGACTCAGATTCAGCTTGCTGTTAACCAAAACCCCCAGGTCCCTTTCCACGGCACTTCTCTCCAGCAGTCTGTGCCCTGGTTTGTGTGTGCTCTCCTACCCAGAGGCTCTCAACTGTGCCTTTGCCACATGTAACCTCCATAAATTCCAGCCCTTCCATTACATACAACACCATCCCCTGTCTCGCTTCCCCTGCCTATCCCTCCTGAAGGGCCTGTAACCCTCCATGGCATTTGTGTCACAGGATTCATCCCACCAGGTTTCACCTGTGCCAGTGAGTGGGATCTGAGGCTGGGCCAAAACTTCAAGCTTGTCTTGTTTGTTCCTCATGCTGCTTGCATTAGTATAGAAACATTTCAGTTGAGATTCTTTCTAGCCATCACCTCCTGGAACAGCTTGAAGGATCTCAGTAGAGCTCTGTTCTTCAAGTTTTGGTGTGCTCTCCTGTTGCTTATCACTGGAAAGCCTTTTGTCCCTTTGCACCTTTCAGTCTAGTTTAAAGCTCTTTCAATGATCCCTGCTAATTCCTGAGCTGAAATCCTTTTTCCACTTTAAGACAGGTGGACTCTGTTTGTTGCCAGCAGCCTCGGTGTTGTATAAACTGACCCATTATCAAAAACATAAAATTCTGCTGGCAACACCAGTATTGAAGCCAGATGTTCATCTGAATGATCTTCCTGTTTCTTGCCTCATTATTCCCTGCAACTGGCAGGACAGAAGAGAGCACAACTTGTCCATCACATCCCTTGACCAGTTGTCCCAAGGCCCTGAGGTCCCTCTTGATTGTTTGCAGCCTTCTTGTTGGGACCTCTTTACTGCCTGCCTGGAAAACCAGTAGAGGATGACAATCAGTGGGCTGTACCAGGCTGGGAAGTTTCCTCGTGATGTCCATTACCTGGGCTCCAGGAAGCTAGCACACCTCCTATGTGCTGGGTCCAGTGAGGAACGTCTTAATCTTTTGGGGGTTTTTTTTCCCCCTTTGTGAGTCATTCAATACTCTGTCTTACTGTCTTATGCAAAAAAGTACAGTTCATTTTTTGTGTCTTTGGCTACAAAATTGTTTGTGTACAGTAGGAAATACTGTAAAATTTGAATGGTCTGTGGACACTATGCACAATGGAAAACTAGATGCAAATACTACTGAGCTCATTTTCAGAAGCACCTGAATGCTTCAAGTTTACATAGCATCTGTTCCTTGGGCGAGAAAATATGGACATACAGGTGCTTTCATTTATTGCAATTTAAATTACTTATGTGCACTGAGGGCTGTGTCTTTTCACTTTGATTTTGTGGTTTATATTTTCTTAAGCATACTACCTTTTTTACAGTAATTATTCTTCCCTATGTGGTAAATATTTAACAAAGTACAAAATTAACATTACAAGTTGTGAGAACAACAAAAATGGATCATGTCCAAGTCTTCCATTATTAAATGCTTTTTTAAAGTCCACGCTGAGAAGCGTAATTAGGCATCATTTCCAGGCCATTGGCTCAACATACAGTTGACAATTGTCAAGACCAAAATAAATGCATTTTTATTTTCAGTAATGCTCTTACATTCAAAAGAGGTCCATGTTTTAACAAAAATAACAAAGGAAAGTAAATGTTCTTATGGAGTCTGACACCTTTGCTTTGCTAAGTCTGTTGGATTCTGCTTTTCTAAATATTGTGTACAAATCGACACAGTAAACATGTTAGTCAAAAATATGAAGTGGTTGCTTATTTTTCTCCACAGTCAATTCAGACATAATAGTAAGTCAAGGAAGTCTAAAGTCAAAATACAAAAAAATCACTTCATTATCTCTGGGTAAAGATAAAGTTTTGTTAGCTTTTACTAATACTCTCAGTGAGATTGTTTTTACACAAAACCAAAATAAAAACCTTTTATTTTAAGGATGCTGTAAACAGTGACTATTGGTGCAAATACACCACAACAGTGGAAAAGAGTGTACACAAACATGTGACACTTTTATACAATTTTTTTTCTAGTTTTAAATCATTGTTTTTTTAGTATGAGAATTAGATTTGTAACTCCTTTCCCAGACAGAGGTCAGGCATAGAGGTCCTGGGAAAAATAAAGGGGGTTTTATTATCTTCTATACCTTATACTTTTAGAGGAAAACTGCTAAAAATTTATGGCTGTAATAGATAAAGCTAAAATTTATAGAGAAAATTTATGATTAAGATAATCTTTTTACACGAGTATTTCCATCCATTCATTCATACATTGTATTGTCTTTATCCTTTCATTCTTTAACTCAAGAAGAACTACACATCTTCCTGTAAGTTATCACTTTACTGATTAAAATATTGCCTTTCGTTCACACAGTTTGTAATACTTCTTCTGGAAATAGGAGGTTTCTTGTTATTATTAATGACTTGGGTTTACACATCTGTGTAAAATTGCAGATTCTTCCTGATAATTTGTAGACTTTTGTCCTAATTGTTTCATGGGTATTGCATTCTTTAGAAATACAACTCGTACGAAGTTAACCTACTGCATTGTTTTGATCAACTTTTTCATTCTGCAGTGCACAAAACATATTTTCAAGAAAATTACAGGGCACAAATTGCAAGTGAACATTAAATTCCTAATTCAGCAATTCTTCAGAAGTTCAGTGCAGTTGTTGTGCCTATGAGTCTTTTTATGGATCTGGTCTTACTTGGCTGAGAAATTTCACAGTAATTCCTGCAGTTAAGACCTTCACATTTCAGACTCTTGATGAAATCTTTTTTGCTTTATTTTCTTGATTGACACTTGTACTTACTGCTCTTTTACACCAACATTTTCCTGGTGGGTACATATGTATTCACACAGTAAAGATGCTAAATTAATTTTCTTATATGAAATGTCACTAGAGCAATGGTTGCTGGTCTATCAAAACCCCATGTTTATCCATGCATTTTCTGAGCTTCAATAACATGAATTATCTTGATGATGGCATTTTTATTTGTTATGAATTGTAAAGATTGAATGAGAGAAATCAATTTATCAAGGCATTTCAAATGTTTAATCGATATTTATTTTTCCTGAACACTGCAGAGTTCTTATAAACATAGTTCTGAGTTTTCTGTGAAGAGTTTGAAATACATATGCAGGAAAATGTTTGGTATCTAATGTTTTCCTAATTACTATTTAGACGTTTAAATAGTTAGATTTCAATTTGCACTCAGTTTTGTGGCTAGAACCAAGGGAAGCTGTCTTTGTACATTTCTAGTATTGCATTCAACCCCAAACTTTCCTTTTGAGTAATTCCCACAGAACAACTTTTATTTTATTTTTAGCAAAGATTCAATGTGTGCCAGCAGGAAAGTGATGACAGAATTCTCATTTTCTGCAAATATAGCCTTCACTTGGCAGCATGCTGAAAGAAGGTGAAGGGGTTTGCTTCTTCATCTTCACAAATGTCCATCTATTCCTTCAAAACTACCAAAACCAATAGCCAATTATTACAGGCATGTGTAAACAGCCAATGAGTTTGACTGACATGGGAAATAGAGCTAATCTTGCCTAAAACAGCATCCGCCTAATTTATTTTAAAATGAGATTAATAGACACAAAAGGCATTTTAAAAGTGCATTAGACTGATATTGTGTGCTGGTATGGATGTTGTTGCTTAGATCACCTTGCTGAAATGGCAATTAAGATTTTTCTTCTGATGTACCTGATATCTGAATGTTTTATGGCAGCTGAAGATGTAAATTAGGGACACAGCCATATATGAATTGCAGGTATCCATGGTGCTTTTGCCCAAAGATGGAATCACATCACAGGAAACAGGTTGGATTTTCTTTGTTTCACGACTAGCCTGTGAGGTAGGTGTCATGCTATGAAAGTAAGAAGGAATAGCAAAGCTATCACTTGGAAGGGAGGTTTCTTTTGAACATGAGAGTGTTTGAACATGGGAATGTTAATTGCAATTCTGGCCTTAAATCAGTAAAGCACTTGGAGCAACTAAACTCAAAACTTATGTTTACAGGGAAGGATTTGTTGAATTGGGGCTTCAGCAGGTGGCACTATTCATTCAAGATAGTTTAGTGGGAAATGACATAGTTCTGAACCTTGTTTTCAGTCAGTGAAAATATGTAAAATTCAATGCAGATTCTCAGCTGGTGAAGCTGGCAGAGCACCATTAACTAGGGCTACGACACAAATTGTCAAACGCTGTGCTTGGTATTTGATTTTGCAAACTGGCTGGATTCCATACTAAAATCAAAGTCCTTAGTCCGGAAATCTCATATTGAAAAACCTTCCCAGTTAGTTTTAAGGAAAAAAACACTATTAACCCTAAATAGTTGGGTTTGTGTTCTGGAATTCATGTTACAGCTACTACATTTGTTTTCAAAGCACATGTGTTTGTAATAGTTATGTATTTTATATGTGACCATACTATATTAATGCCTATCTATCTTTTTATAAATATCTGTATACTGTAATTTTGAAGTCACTGTTTATATATAACCTGCCCTCACCTGTAAAACATAACTGAAATTTTTAAGATTCACCTAGACACAACAAAGAAGTGTGAAAATATAATTTAAAAAATAACATTTGCTTCATTAAAAAGGATTAGGTTTTATTATTATTAGTATTAGTATTAGTATTAGTATTAGTATTAGTATTATTTTATATAAATATAAAGTTCTGGGGGTTGTGTGTGCTATTGCCGTTCTTGCACTTGAGTGTCTTTTAATAATATTAATAATAATCTCTGCATATGCTTAGTAACTCATCTGAAGAAGCAGCTTGAAATGTTTCTTCATTTGAGTTAACACAACATAGATCAAAATAGAGGCATTTAGTATATTGACCTAATATTGAAATTTTGCAACAGTGCTTTCTAAGTCAGTAATTGCAATCTCTTTGCAAAGTATGTGGCACTGTATTGATTCAGGGCCCATCACTTGTGTCTAGCTTGGCATCTGAGCCTGCTGATGATAACACTGACATCTGCAGCAGGTGAAAAGCATTAGAGAATGTGTGCTTTCCTTCTGGTTTCTCACTTTTTGATCAGTAGTTTAGTTAGGTGTATTTCTGTACTCTCTTGGGACACAGAGGACTGTTTCTGTTGAAAAGCAGTGTATTAAAAATTTGCTCATTTATTAAGACTGTTAGACTGATGTGATACTAAATAAAAAGGGTTTTTTTGGCTTAAGATACACTGTAGAATAACTCTGGAATTGTATTTAATGGTTGAAATGCAGCATTATAACATAAAAAGAAAATGGCAAAGTCATATTCTAAGGATTTTATGCATATCCAATTCAAGTTTTCAATTTATACGAGGTGAAATATGTACATTTATTACTGTCTAAAAAAGCTTTTCATCTTTTTATTGCTTCATTAGCACAATTAATGTCATTCTCACATGGATTTGTGTTTTAATTGTATACAGTATATAGCATTTTGATAGGTTGGTCACCATTTCCTTGGCAACAGATTCTGCCTACTTATATACAGGTAAAAGATTTCTACCTATGCTGTATTTTGTACATCAGTAATGAAATAATTTTAAAGAAATTATCTTTTTGGATTTGTGCCAGCGAATACAAGAAAAAATACATTTGTGAATCTAGAATCTAGAAAATTCTAGAAGGGGCTTTTAAAGAAGTTGAAGGAAAAATAATTGAATTACTACAGCATCTTTAGGAAGCATGCACTGGCACTCTTGTTTTTCAGTCTATTATCAGACATCTTCTGGTCAGGTTTCACCAGGTTTTCTATAAGACTTGATAAGAAGCCTTTGAATGCTTTTGAAAAAATTCTCAGAACAGTTTGTAATGTAATCTGACCCATACTGAGCTGTGCACATTCTGTTGTGCTGCTATTTTCATTTTCCTGATTTTGACTTACTATAGTCAGATCAATAGTAAAATAAATTAGCACATTAGAATATATTTTAGAAAATAGGATATTATTATAGCTACAGTTCAAAATATCTCAGAGTTCTGCTTCTAATATTAAAATCTAGATGACAGAAGCTTATAAATAAATTTGTGTGTCTGTTGAAGTGTCAGTTGAAGTATGTCTTAAAAGTAAATTTTGGATGTTTTTCAGCACAGTTGCATTTTCAGACCAAAGCTGTCTTGTTAGGAGTGAGTAAAAGCGTTCATTCATAAAATTATTTCAATTTATATATTTATATTCAGTATTTTATATTGACAATTCACAACCTTATGTGAACAGAGATACTTCATACTAAAATGTATACAGAAAGAAATTGTGCTATTTACAGAGTCAAGGAATCATTAATAGTTGAGTGCAGTAAATGGTGCCTAGTCTTCCACACTTACACTTCCAGAGAGAAGATGGTTATCCACAGGTGCAGAACTGCTTCAGAATGCCTAAGGAAGAAATGAGGTTTGAGGAGGCTGCATGAATCAAACTTCGTCACAATTGAAGCAAACAGAAATATATGAAAAAGTTGGCTACTTTAGCTAATCACTGCAGAGAAATGGAGCCAGAAATGGGAAACATTCTGGAAAATATTCTTTGAGAGTGCGAGTCAGGTATTCCGCATGTTGCCAAATACTGGAGCAAGAGGTACCTGATGCAAAAGTGTAGTAAAAGTGTGATCTTTCATCACTGTATGTAAAAATTTACTGTTAAACAAACACTTGAATTTGCATTTTGCTTTAATTTGGCTTATGTTAAAAATTATATCAAGATAAATGGCCGTTCTTCCCAAAGATCAAAGATTAGGAGTGAAATTGTCTGGGAAGTGCCATGCAAGCACACATGAGACCAAGATCATGAGGAAAGGCTGACACTTCATGCAATACTGAAGCTTTCTCTAATACATGGAGGATTTCTGCATCTTGCTGCCATTTTGTTTTTTGTTTTGTTTTTTTCTTATGGCAGCCTAACTGTTGTGGGAGTTACCATCACCCTGG
Organism: Acanthiza pusilla; assembly: GCA_036630365.1. NCBI lineage: Eukaryota > Metazoa > Chordata > Aves > Passeriformes > Acanthizidae > Acanthiza > Acanthiza pusilla. The sequence continues at coordinate 31,323,600 of JAXCHO010000164.1, forward strand.
GCTTTCTGCTTACATAAAATCTCCGTGGCAGCAGTGCTCCATAATAGGGAAAGTGATTGCAGGAAAATTCCCCCTAGTCTGGAATAGAACATGCCCTTCTGCTGGACTGCAAGTCTCATCTTCCCAAGCTCTGTTTCCTAAAAATGATGCAGATTTTTTCACATTAAATATTTTTGATAATGCAAAGCACTGGCATTTCATGCTACTTTTGCTGCATGTATCAGTCATACATTTTACTATAATTAATTGGAGATATTGGAATAGGGCATACAGTTCTATCTAGTTAGCCATCCTGACACCAAAAACTGCTGTTACATTATAGTTCTTACTGCCCTGAGAATGTAATAGGTAACTCTCGAGTATCTCATTGAACTACAAATAGAGTTACAAAAGTGGAAAAAAAAAAAAAAAGTTAAAATTACCTGTGTAGATTTTAACTGCCTTCTTTCCTTTTTTTTTTTTTTTTTTTTTCCCTCTTGCTTTCATACCAATTGTAAGAGACAAGTAAACATCAGGTTTGTGTGTAGGGACAACAGAAAAAACAAATAACAGTTCAAATTTGGATGATAAGAAATTTGAAGCTTTTCCTTGGTCAATAGTCATAGTTCCATGTGTTACAACATGACAAAAACAAGTCATAGTTTCCTTGTCTCTCAATTTAGTTCAGACTGACATTACAGCCAGAATGTCTGCCTACCTCTCAGAAGTGTTTTAAAGCAAAAAAAAAAGGATAAAATATTTTGAGATATTTGTATAAAGTGTATCGAGGTATCTTTTAATTTTTTTGTTGAGAAAAGATAAATTAAATCACTTTAATATGAATTCTATTTTAGGACTACATAATTAATTTTGTCTGAGGAAGAACATAATACTCTAGATGAACAATGTTTAGCTATCCATTTAGTGCAATAAGAATTTCTATTATCCTGTCACTCACAGAATTTAAATCAGCATCATGACCTTAGAACTCATTAACTGCTATAAATAAACATCTTATCATCACATACTTTTCTTTTGACGATGAAACTACTTTCACCTGCTTAAGGACATAGACCTAAAGTCAGTAACCACATTCCTTTCCTCCTAATGTAACTTACTTTTGTAATCATCTACTCTCCAATCTCAGTGACTGTTGCTAGACATCATAATAACATTGAAACTTGCGTGAAAATGAACAATTTGTTTCTCCCAATAGAAAAGTTGCCTTTGTTTTAGATTTTTACTCTTCGAACTTCTACCTGTATTTTATAAAGGTAAATACGTTACCTAAAAAGCCCTTTTGTGATATGAATCACAAAACTGTTTTCTTCACTCATATTTAATAGATCAGTGTATTTAGTAATTATATTTAGAAAAGCTCAACAGGCACTACTGTGTACCCTAAGTTTTAGAAAACATTTCCCACTCTCTACAGTTTTCCTTTTCTCTAAGCCTTCAAAAAAGTAAAATTTCAGCCAAGTTAGGTTTCACCATTAGCGGCCCTCATGCTAGCTGTTGGAAAATAGCAAAATATTTTCCTCTGAACTATCAGTGTCCTTTCTATTGTTTGATATTCCTCTTCTAAATCATGTTCTTTGGAAGGACTTTTGGAGCAAATAGGTTTTCCATCCTCTGTAAGAAATCCACTAAACCTCATATACTGGTAAGATTTTATGAGATTTCTCTTGACTCTTGATGGTTCTTCAGTTTTGAAGTGTGACATATGCAATTGATCTTCTATGCACTACCATTTCACCTGTATGTGGAATAGAGTTGAAGTAAGGGTAATTGAGGAATCAAAGTGGGAGCAAACACGCAGGAGAGTATTTTGTTTCAGCCATCCTCCAGTGTTTTGTTACCCCTCTAACCTTCCCCACACCAACCCTCTCTTCCCTCTCAGTCTATCCAATTTCTCCAGTCCTCCTTTTAAATACCTTCCTGCTTAAAATACTAATCTTATCAACAGCTTTCAGATGAAAAGTTATAGATCAAGGATTTTCTACAGGATGCTAACCATGCATCTTACCGGGACTGACTTTATGTGCAAGCCAGCTTGCCCTATAGTCTTAGTAGCAAGCATTTGAAAGTAGAAATGACCCACGGTCTGCTTCACAAAGAAAATGTGATTTATTTCTTGAGTCAGTTTCATACATGTTTTTTGATAAATGCTCTGAAAAAGTACTCCATGTCTTACCCTGCAAAGTCAATCCTCTATCTAGATAATGCAAAAATCATGGCCACTAAAAAAAAAAAATTAAAAATAGGAACATGTACAATTGTGCATTTTTGTGCTGTAAAAAACAAAGCTTTTTTTTTGCAATAATTCATGTTATATCAAAGCATTGCAGGATTATTATGATTTTAAAATATATAGTATTTAAACAAGCATCATAATTTAAACTGGATACAGAAATTGCTTTGCTGCAAAAATAACTTCTTGGATAAACTTACATTGTAAAACATCTTTTGTAAAAAAGAAAAAAAAATATTGCTAACTTTAGTAGCTAACATTCCCAGTACTTCATCAATTGAATTTTATTCATGACTGCCCCACATACTGATCAAATTTAGCTTAGCCGAGACATTAAACCAACATCATATCCATGTATTTTACTGTTGCTGATATTTCAGTATTAGCAAGTCCAAAGACAATGGTTAAGGCTTGGTAAATTAGTCCTGTATACTTGCGTTAGACAAGTGTCACCACCACAAAAGCTAAACACAAAAGATGTAAACAGTTGTATTTACTAAATGCATCGTACTTATCTGAAAATAGAGCTTTATTCTTTCTTATAACGTAGTTATGCAAATTAGTAAAAAATAATAGATAACATTTTTTAAAGATGTCATACACTAAAAGTAACAGTATCTACTCCTTTTGAAAGTATCAATTGCTGTTTCTGTTGCAGAATTTATAAAATACTTTCTAAAGCTTCTAGTTTCCTGAGAGGAGAAACTTACAGTAATTAACAGTTCTGGGAAAAAAAGTTATCCTCTGCTTTCATTTCTCACAGCCCAGGACATAAAGGTGGCAAACTATTTTTTTAAATGCTTTTTGTGAAACTGATGTTGCTCTGCCACAAGGCATTCCTTTATAATAACATGAAATTAAAACAGAGGAGGACCATGTGGACTTATCTATCTGGAAACTTTAATTAGTTTTGGAATTGTCTTGAGTTGTTAAAATAGTGCGAGTGATCCATTCCTTCTCTGATCATTGCAGTTTTAGGGTGAGCTACTACCTGGCCTCCCACCCTGCTGCAGCTCATTAATAAGGCTCCAGAGCACTATATCTTACTTGTGGAAGATGTATAAAACAAATGAAAAAATATGACAGAACTTGTAAACATTCCCCTCTCATGTAAAGCTTAAGTGGCTATTAGCAAAGGGATTCTTGTTCACTGTCAATGGGAAGAAAACTGACAAAGTATTCCCAGCTTTCTTCAGAGCCTTCCCTTTCCTCCATTTGTAGCTCTAGGTTATTAAGGAACTGGTTTCTATGGGAAAAGTACTAGCAATGAACACCTGCCAGAAGGACAATCCCAAATTACCTTGTTAGACTCTAATCTCAGCCTAAAATTAATTTAGATCTTGGACACTTAATAAATCTTTCTTTCAAACCATCTGTTTGTTGCTCCCAAACAACTAGGGGTATGCCTGCGCTGCAAAAATAGAAGTCCCAAACCATTTAAGCTAGAAGAGCTTTTGTGGAGAGTGTTAGACAAAGCTGTGTAGTTCTTTTTCTCAAAAGCTGGTAGAGGAATTTACTCAAAATTTTGGCTCACTGATATCAGTCCTGAATCCAGTTCAGATATATATTCATATAATTATTGGTTTATGTTCTTTTTTCACTGCTCCACATCAATGAGGACTAGTTCATTTTTAGACACCACTATAGTTTTTGATTGCTGTGAAAAGTTTATCATCTAATACTGATTTTAATAATGTTGTGCTAATTTTCCCAAACCTTTGCCTTCACCCATTTCAAAATCAGAGTGAAGTGACTTATATTGTCACCCTAAGACTAATATTTCATGAATCACATTCCTTAACCTGGCTTTTGACAAGAATAGTCCACTGATAATTTCCTATATACGTATACATGTATATACTCATATACAAATATTTACATACATATGCACATATTTTAAACATGGGTGCATGTGCAAAAATGGATGTTAAAATTGGATCTGCATTATGTGCACTATTTTATTCTTTCCCTTGTTGAGAGCTCCTTTATCTAAGTGATCTGACCTCTTTCTTTAACTATGGAGAGCAGAAATTGCAGCTACAACGTACCCTGTAATAAATCTCATTTGTGTACTCAGTTCTCTGTAGAAGAGGACAATGCATAACTTGGAACTGAACATCCTTAGGGACCCCTGACATTTTTCCCAGGAGGCAGTTTGCTGTATGACCTACCGTGTTCAGTGCACAGACTCAGCATTCCTTCTGCAGCCAGATGTACAGAAATTTCTCTGCCATTAACAAACCATAGTTCATAATTTTGTGTTCTATCACTGATACTCTATGAGAACCATAAGCAAATATGTTTCATTCTGCATAGTTTGTGCACCAGTTAGCTGCTACACCTTTTGAATGCTGTTGGTCTTTTTGTGATATCTGATGCTCATTTTTTTTCCATGTGTGGTTCAAGCTGTGTATGATTCCTTGAAAGCATACCCTTTTTATTTATTTCTTCTGACCCTAACAGTTATCTGTATCCTGACTATTTTTTGTAACACTAGAATATATGTGTTTACTCAAGAAGAGTGCTAGTGCTGAGCAACTGTAATGATGCTAATCTTGGTACACCTTCGCAGACACAAATAGATTGATACTGGTTTACATAGCTGAGGCTTAGACCCATTATTTTTGCAATCAGGTAATGATTAACAAGAAGTCGTCTGGGAAGTAATTAATGAATGTCAGGTTGGGAACGAAGCTGAAATGAAAATTTTGTCTCTCACTACTGGTTTGAAAATACCTGCATGTACTGTTCCATGAATTTCAAAGCTTTGTTCTAATATTGTTAGAGAAAGGTGCGAGTTAATTGTAGATGAAAGATTTACTGTTACTATGAAATGCTGTCATTAAAAAAAGTCATTTCTCCTTATAAAAGCAGTCTTTATATAATTAGTTTTTGAATTCTGTTAAAGGCTCAGAGAACACGTCAAAATAGGCCCTGCTTGCTCTTGGCCTGGTAGTTCATGACACAGGTTTCATATGAAGTGGAATGGTTTCAAACTCAGTAACAGTTTCAGCTACAACTTGTGGGAACTCAGCTAAAGTGTCTAAATATTTTAACAGGAATTAACTGAACATCTTTAATATGTTTTCAGATATGTCTTTGGCAAGATAAATTACTGCTTCCAGTAATTGAATATAAATAATTTGGTAATTGAATATAAATAATGAATACAAATAATTTCATATTGACAGAAGGCTTATTTAATATTTAAAAAAAAATGTTGGAAAACAGTGCATAAAAATTGGGGGTTTTTTCCCTTGCAAAGAAGAGGTAATTGTTAACTTAAACAATTTACATGCTACCATTAATGAGGTTGCTTTGTAAGCCCCTAAATAATATAAATTATGGTGCATTTAAAGTGAATGTTTTAATAGCAAGAAGTAAAAACTACAAGCAATAAAAATATTAAATGCAATCTTAAAACTGTTTCCTTTAGACTTAGTCCACTGAGATTGGACTTTCTTGGGAAAGATGTTTTTTCTATGTCAGATGTGTATTAAAGCATGAATGTTAATTGCATCCTTGGTCAGTATATCTATTTGACATAGACAATAGCACACTGGGCTCCATGACTGGGACATATTAGTCATCAGCCTATTTTGGAAAAGGAACTTGTTTTTGCAAAGGTTAACCAGGTGTGATCAGAATTAAATTCGAGTTGACAATGCTCTAAGGCATGTAGTTTGATTTTGCCCTTCATCAACTTGTGAATCTTGTTTAGAAAACGGCAACACATTGCAGAATGATGTAAATGTGGAAACATCAATTTTCAAATAGTAAATACTCAAATTGACAGTTGCAACAAAGAGCTTCTAAGAAGCACACAGATGAAATGGATTTAAATGAATTGTTTGCCAAATAATTTTGAATAGGGAACACTTTTGGGAATATCAAACATTTCATAGGCAATTGATAAAGTGAAGGAACACATTCTAACAATTTTAATTGCTTCTGAGCTGGTACTTTGAGCCATGAAAAAATTATGTTTGGTACCCTTGTGGAGAAAGTATCGTTTAAATAAGAATTTGTAGTGTTCCAAAACACAGAAGAATATACTTGTTTAATATACAGGACATTTATTACTCAGCCTTTGTTTTGAAGTAAAGTTTGCTAGTTTTCTATGGCAGTGCTTGTGCATTGTTCATTGTGTACATTTACCACATCTATATTTTATTTCTGTTTCACTTGCACTTTTTGACAGTTTGAAAATTTCTACCTTATCTTAAAGTTTCATTAGGAAATATCTGCAGGCTACAGGCTGATAGTCAGAAATAAGAGGAGCCCTATCATTCTGACCTTATCAGACTTCTGTGAACAATTTTTCTTCTACCAGCAATACTTGATTCCTTTAATCTGATGTTTTTTATATTAAAATTTAGCATATCTACTGAAAAAGCAAAGCTGTCTTGAAATAAGAAATGTTAAACTAAATAAAAATTTCCTTTTATTGTATACCATGTGTTTAAGGGTTAGCAAGATAATAATTGAGATATCGTCAGCTGCCCTATGGTCTTAAAGATTTTTAAGTTATTGACATGCCTTTTTTACTCTAGTAACTAACCACAGTATATGCAGTGTAAATGAGTCCTTTTCATAGAATTGTGTGGTTGTGGGTCAATAGACTGAAATAAATTGATTGAGATAAAATACCGCACAGCTCCTTGAATGGAAGGGACATGTACGGGAATGACTGTTAGCTGTACATTTACAAGAGCACATTCTCAAATTACTGGTTTTGTTTCACTTGAATACTCGAAGTGAGCATGCAGGGGTTGGTTTGGATTTTTAAAATAAATTAGACACATGTAAACCCATGTAATACAGTTTAAAGCAAAAGCATTAATACGTGAGTTTCTTTATGTACATAATTAATTTCCATTAATGAATGATCCATTGATGGATGATTTCCATTAATGAATTGATCACCACCATCAAAATATTTAAAAGTTCTGTTTCTCAGGTTTTTGGGTTTTTTTTCTAACTCATATTTCAGCAAAAAGCACATGCTTTGGAAGCAGCATGGGTTCTAACCATTCTGATAAGTCTTGATAACAGGTGCCTGTGTCAAGGACATAGATACTTTGGATGCAATTGAATAAGAAGCATGAATGTATCTAAAATGCATTCTGTGTGTCATTTCCTTTATGTAACATACCTTTTTACCCCCTCCTTCATGGTTATTACGAGAAATTTATTGCCAATAAACGTAGTCATAGGACTAGAAAGAGGAAGGAAAATATCATGTTGCTGCAGCTGAAAGTGAAAAAGACTGACTTGTACATTTGAGTCCTTTATATGACTGAGGAAAACTCTGTGTACATGAGAAGCTTGAACATGGATGTTATTGTCAAAGACTGGTTTAAAACATTTCATCCAAAAAATGAAAACATTTTACTATCAAAATTTATTATCTTCTTTGTGGGAATTTGATTTTCTTTGTAGTTCTTGTGTGCCAAGTGTTCTCCACAGTCAAAAGAAACCTCAAGTAGAAGATCCCAAAATTTGATTTCACAAATATAATATTCTAATAAATGTTTACTAGAGAAGAAAATGTTACATCTATCACAGTGAGTAAAACATAATTTTGTTGAAAAACATAAGAATGTAAACTTATTTTATATCTTATTAAACAAACATGTAAATGTATATAGGGTAGTATCAAATTTTAAAAATCCTGAAAATATAGCAAAACAGGCTGATATAGTACGAAGAGTAAAGCAATGTGACATTTACAAAATAATTTTTGTTCCTTCAACACTGGAAAAAAAAAGATGTCATTGAAGTTTTATTTGTACTTTTTATGAGCTTTTTATTTATCCTTCATTTTGGCATGCTGCCTGTATGTGACATACAGTGCTTTTTTAATGCACTAGTGATTTCTAAGACTTAAATTTTGAGGTGCTATTCCATAACATACCTGTAGTTAGCCTGGAAGTACTTCAATAATCCTTCTGTTTGTTTCAGGAGAGCTCTGCCTGTAAGTTTGTTCAGTCCTGCATCTGTTGTATACGCTGATTTTCTAAATTTCCTACCAGACAAAACTGAAATTTAGTAGGAGAAATATCTTGGTTCAATAGATAACAGAAGGTGTTTTCTAATAGGATTTATATTTTTTAGAATTGTCTGCATAAAAGGGTTTTGAATAAGGGAATTCGGGAAATAAAAATGTGCTGTGTTGCTGAAGTAGTGTGTAGGAGCAAGTATTGGTAAGACATGTGAGTGGGAGTGATGCATTTTGTCCAGTAATCCATGCTGGACAGCTAATCTGTATTGTAGAACTACATTTTAAAAAGAAGGATTGGTGGTAAAATTCATTTAAAAATGGACAAAACACCTCAAACCTATCACTCATATTCACTTGGTGATGTCATGCTGGACACACTGAAATTAATTTTTAAATACAGGTTATCAATTTTTTTAATGACTAATACCCAGATTAGGAAGGAAGAAACTGTGAACCTTTTTTTTTAGTGTAATTGATCTCCTAAATGTATGTGGCTGTTCTGTAATTTATTATCCTGAGTATAATTTTTCCTTTTATTATCATCGTTACTACCTAAGAATACTATCCATGACAAAGTTTAGCATTCTGAATTCATTAGTTACAGGAAGGCAGTGGTTGTCTTATATATACAACAGGCAGAAAACAATCCTACAGCAAAACACAATAAATTGCAAGAAAATTCATGTTAAACTTAGTATTATCATATATTATCTTAAATTATCTGTTTATCTTAAAACTACTAAGGCTATGCTGGATCAGAAAATGATGAATGAAATTACATTTCAGCAATTACTCCAGTGTTCTGTAGGATGGTATTAACTTAAAAAATTAACAACCCCCTCCCCCATACCTGTCCTTTATTAACAAAACCCTTATTTTTTTAATATATTACTTTAAATAGAATATTTAGGCATTTGCTCTAGCCAACTTTCTCAGTGCCAGAACTTTAGTCTTTATAGTTTATTTCGGCACTTCCTCTGGATTTTTTTTCCATATTTCATGCACTGCATTATATCTTTTTCTGTTTCAACACCATTTTTTCTATGATTGCCAATTTTTAATTTAGGTTAGAATAATTCAGCTGCTGTATCAAAGATTTAAGTTCAAGACTTAACATTAGGCTAACTGTATATTAATATTTCTAATAATATTTCTGTCATTCAGAAATATATCAGGTCACCATTATCTGCTTCCCCACAGGTGTAAATTTTACACATTTTACATAAAATTCATGAAAAATTAAGTTAGGGAAAGGTCATTCTGCTGTGTGGAACTGTAATATTACACTTGATGTGCTATGTGAACTCCAAACAAATAACCAGATTTTCCACAATAATTAATAAAATCTCTTTTAAAAGGATAACAGCTTTAAGGCACTGAGATTACAGGCGTATTTTTCCTACCTTGTATCTGTGTAGCTATTTCCAAATAACACAATAAGTGCACAGAGGAACTATAGAAGTTACAGAAGAAACTGGGTGCACTTCAAGCATGTGTTGCTGCAGTTGGTTTACTCTGACACTGTGCACCCAAGTGTAAGAGATGCAGCTGCCTTCAGCCATACATCTTAGTCTCTCACCTCCCGACCTGCCCCATATGCATTACAAATCTTACCATCTCTCTGTGCTTTGTGGCAGCTTCTTCTCCACTCTTTCAGCACTCCCATGATCTTGTGACATAGTGAAGCTGAAGAGGAGCACAGGTGATCCTTGTATGTGTCACTGAGTTTCTCTGGTTCCTTTCCTTCTGGTGTCTTTCCAGTCGTCGGCACTAGGGCTGTAAGGGAAGGAGCCAGGAGAGCAGCTGGCACTGTGGAAACCAACTGCCGGTCCCATTCCTGAAACTAGACACTACATTTCCCATGGATCACATTTCAAAAAGTCCATGTTTGCAAAAACTATCTGCTAGATTTAAGCTTTTTAGAAAACCTCATCCCTGCAGAAAAATGTGAACTTCATTTTTCATGTAGTTAATAGAACTAATATATCTTGTCAGGCGTATTCTCTTTGAACATTGTTTGTCAGTCACCACTAGATTCCACTGATTCAAGTGGATCAACATTGAGAGAACGGAAATCTGTCTTTCTTATCAGGAGACCAAGGTATTGTAGAAATTGTAATTCTGGATAATCTGCTTAATACTAGACAGACTTAGGTGTTGTATTGCCTATTTTTGTGCACTGTTTATGAAATTTGAAGATTAAAAAAATTATATTCTGGATTATCCAGAGGTATTTTCTCATGTAATTGCTTTTGGGGTACTTTTCATCAGTTTTGCAACGTGATTTAATTCTTCTACATGGAATAATTGCACAGGATGGAAAACAGCTTCTTAGCAATGAGATTATGACTACAAATGTGGTTCTTAGCATAACAGACTACTCTTGTTATCAAATGTGAATGAAAGATTGAGTCCATCATTGTTTGCATCATCTACCTGCATAGGATCCTTCAAGCCAAATCTTACGATTTGGGAGCTCATGCTTTGGATTATGGCAGTGGCAATATTCTTCCATAATGGTATGGGTGAGAAAGAGCAACACTATGGCATTCCAATGGCAGCACAAGTCAATCATTCTGAATATGTCCTTTTGGAAAGAGGTGCTCAAATCAAGCAAACCAACTGATCTCTGGGCTGTTGTTTATTCCAGTAATATGTTAATTTCCTATTTCTTTTTCTGTTAAATGAGTAAGCTGAAAGGGCTTTACTGTTTGAAGTTGTGATGTGTTGACTCTGGCCTGCAACTAAGAATCCACCAGCTGCTCACTTATTCCAGCAGTTTGGGGAAGAGAATTGGAAAGGCAAAAGTGAGAAAAATTAGTGGGTCAAGATAAGTATAATAAGTGATGGGAACCAAAGAAGGGGGAAAAAATTGATACAAAAGCAATTGCTCACCACTTCTGACCTGCAGCCCAATATCCCTTTCGGTATCCTCTGCAAAGAGATATTCTGTTAATCAACATGGCATGTTTCAGGAATTGCACTTCTGAAAGAAAATGTCAGCGCCAACTTTCTCATTGCACTTTAAGCTATTTGAACAAACCTTTTCTAATAAGATAATAGGCATTTAATTCCCCTTTCCAATGAACTGCAAGGTCTTTTGATGGTCTTGTTGCTTATGTCTTATATGCTGAGAGCAATAACTTCTAAATGTCTGGCCTATGCTAGATGCAGTATAGACTGCCAGGCTGCCTTTGTGCTCTCCCTTAAATATGTTGCTGCTTAGTGAATTTAGCATTTAAGATATCAGTAAATTTCCTTCAGTATATTAGGCCATTTTTTCACTTCAGGGTAAGCTGAAAGCAAAAATAACTTTTAGTATGGAGATCATATCTGCTCACTGGAAAATATTAAAAATCTTTCAATTTCTGAAAAAGTTACAATAGCTGACCTCAATATTTGCTTGTTTCATGAGTTAGAAATCAGAGATTTTATAGTTTTGTTTCTACATATTAACTTTTTTCTTAAAAGAGAAGATCTTGCAGCCTAAAAAATGAATTCATGTGTACCTGCACAGCATTTACTGGATTCTTTGTAATGCTCAGGCTATTACCCTTTTATTTTAGTGTGTTGTGACTGCTGTGAAATAGATATGAAGTAGAGGTTCAATGCATTTCTGGTTACTCTACTTTGCCTTCCATAGACATTCAATCAGTGTCAGAGAACTCTGTGAAGGTTACATGAAGCCACAGGAAATAGTGTGAAATTACATTGAATCAAATTAGTCAAAGCATTAATAGGGTGAGAATGATTAGCTTTATACCTTAGCAGTATTTTGAGAATCGTATTAAAACTGATATGTACTATCACCCTAAATCTTTTGAGTGAAGAATTGCACTGTGCAAGAAAATTTCTTGATAGAATAGCACACTGTATTGCGTCTTAAACCTCCTGAATCCATGAGGTTCAAGATAACTTCATGAAGTCATCCCAGTAGCTCAAAATTTTAAGGATGTTAGATTGTCTACTTAAGGTTGAGAGCATTATGAAAGATATTTCCAATGTTACTATACCAGGCAGCTCAAGCCTCTCTTATATTTATTTAGAATCCCACACAACATTCCTACACAATTTGAAGAGAACCAATTTAACCAGGTGGAAGCCAGCCATTTGATAATAACTCAGCAGTCATAGCAACGGTCTCGCAGCCATGGCAAAGAATTTGTCTGTGTTATCTTGTCTCAAAATACAGCCTAAGAATCATTAGCTGACCTCAGCATCTATATAAAACAATTAAGAGAGAAAAGAAAGATTTCCTTTTTTCGCCCCAAGATCGACAACAGTATTAAAAACAAGTACGTGATGAAATCCATGTGCAGAACAATTGTTTAGGCTGTAATAGTTTGCAATGAGAGAAGTCCTTTCTATTGAATTATTTCAAATTTTATTTTAAGAAAGATGTTTCCATTTACAAATGCTGTAAAAAACAACCCATTTAGTTTAGGCCTGTTTGTATATGTATTTATGTATGGGCATATATGTATGCATAAAATTGAATTTCTTTTTATTTATTATCTTGGACTTTAATCATAATTTTTTTACCAGTTTCCATATGAAGGGAGTAATTTATTCTCACTAATTTTGTGTGTTTGGTATCCTGGTAGTTGACACCTGTAATTCCCAAGCACAGTCATATGATCCACTTTTCAAAAGATTGATTTTCAGTTCAGACTGGTCATCTGCCACTGCTGAAACAGATGATCATTTTTGAGTCCCAATATGAGCAGTAGAGAGGGAATAACCACAATATATTTTTAAGAGGGTTTTTTTATAGATTTGCTTTAAATTTGCACTCTCCAAAACAGCTCTTGTTGATATATTGCCAAGATGCTTATTCAAGTTACTAAACTTGTTTCTGAAACACTTACGATAAACAGTCTCAACTGTTGTGAATCCTCATTGAAATAAAAAGGAGTTTCTGTGCTTAAAAAAAACCTTCTTGTAAGACAGGAGTAATTTTAAAGATCATAAAGTTTTAGTTTGGGTTCTTTAGTTTTATTTGTTTGAAGGCACCAAGCATTTTCAATGTTCTGGTAAATTGTGAGCTATAATTTTATGGGTTTGCATGGCACTTATTTGGTAGTGGGGGGGCCATAGGGGGGGCTTCTGAGAGAATTTGTCAGAAGCTTCTCCAGTGTTCGATGGCGACAATGTCAGCCTGCTCTGAGATGGACAAAGCTGAGCCCATCAGCAACATCGTTAGCACTGCTCTGATAACAGAGTGAGGAAAGGGAAAAAACCCTTTATAATTACAGCTGTGGACAGGAGTGAGAATATGTGTGAGCAATACCTTGGCAGACACCAAGGTCAGTGCAGAAGGAGGGAGAGGATGTGCTCCAGGCACAGGAGCTGAGATTCCCCCACACCCCGTGGTGAAGGTCATGGGCATGCAGCTGTGCCCCTGCAGCCCGGGGATGACCATGCCAGAGGAGATGGATGCCTGAAAGATGCTGTGACCCTGTGGGATGCCCCTGGCAGAACCTACAGACCCGTGGAGAGAGCAGCCCACTCTGGAGCAGGCCCCTGGCAGGGCTTGGACCCCGTCGGGGAGTCTCACTGCAGCAGTCAGTTCCTGAAACACTGCAGCCTGCGCGAAGGACTCAGTGCAGGAGTTTGTGGAGGGCTGTCTCCCATGGAGGGACCCCACAATGAAGGAGGGGAAGAGTGTGAGTGATTCTCCCCCTGAGGACGAGGGAACAGCAGAGACAATGTGTGATGATCTAACAGCAACTCCCACTCCCTGTCCCCTCGTGCGGCTCAGCAGGGAGCAGTTGGAGAATTTGGGTGTAACGTTTAGCCTGGGAAGAAAGTAGGAGCAGCAGCAAAGGTAGTTTTAAGATTTGGGTTTATTTCTCATTATCATACTTTGATTTGCTTGGTAATAAATTAATTTCCCCAGGTCAAGTCAGTTTTGCCCATGACAGTGAGGACTGAGTGATCTCTCCTACCCTTGATTCATGAGCCTTTCATTATCTCTCCCCTGTCCAGCTAAGGAGGGGAGTGATAGTGTCTTTGGTGGGCACCAGGCATCTAGCCAGGATCAACACAGCATATAATTTTATTATATTACTTTAACAATTTTGTTTAAGCAATTTTTAAGTACTCCCCTTTTTCTGATAGGTAAATCATTTATTTTCATGTTATTTACACTTATCTTACATTTTTACCAAATCTTAAGGATGTAACTTTAATTTTCACACACACTATTTTGTTAATAAACTGGCACCAAAACTAGCATACTAGAAGACTCTAATGCAAAAATTCTATACTGTCATCAAAGTATGATTAAAAATATTTCCTAGATTAGGAATATCCATTGATGATGTATTTAAGAATAAGATAAAGAGTGAACAAAAGGCTAATATATATACCTTCTAAAGCTGAAACCCTATTTTAACAACTAGGTATATAAGTTACTGGCGTTGTTCTTATGACTGCTTCATCAAGTTTTACTACACTTTCACCAAAGCCATAGAAATCATGACTCCATTTCCAATGTGAACACCAGCTATGAGTTTACAACTCTGCTCTGTAAATTCCTCTCTGATACAATAAGGGGTACACCAAAGTTAGTAAGCTTCTACATAAACGAACCAAAGAATATTGTTTAAAAATCCACAAACTAATGCTTGAAATGTTCAGAGGTAACTGGATTCCTGTCTGCTCCTTTCTTGTAAAGCCCTGAAGTCAGGTTTTTTTTTCATGGATTTTCCAAATAGGTAGGATTTCAGCAAGTTTCATATGTGTTTGGTCTCCGCTCTAGCTTGGAATTATAAAAATCCAAATACAAGGCAGTTAGAGTCAATGGTTTTGCTGGAGTATCAAGCCTGATTGTGTCTGGAATATCCTGAGTTTTTTGTCATGCCCGTGGATTTAACCTGCTGGTCTAGGGAAACTGATGTGCCAATGCTTCCAGGGACACTTTTTGTTTAGCCTCAGAATAAGTTGGATCAGCACTGTATTTTTTTCTCTATCTTTAGAAAGATCCAGACAGGGTCTTCTTTCACACTATGGAAACTATATGCTACTATTCAGGTTTGGGAATGGATGGCTCTGAAGTCTCTAATATCCCTAATGTGTGTTCAGATCATTGGTTGAATGCTTGAAAACGATGAACTGGAACAGCTTGTGGCAATGCAGCTTAAATGAAAGCAGGCCTGCCCCTGTTGAGAGGGCTGTTTGTTTAAGACTGGTTTTGGTGTTATCTTTTGACAAAGGTTAAGCAGCTCCCTGCTAAGAGTGTTGGCTGTTACAGACCACATTGTTTAGGAATTTTATTCTTCCCTTGCTAATACAACTGCAGAAGAGAACCACCTAGCTGCCTAACTTGGACATAACCTTCCTGTAGAGACGCAATAGAAGGAGTACTATTCCCAGATAGTCAGTGAACAGGAATTTAGTGCAAAGAGATTTCAACAGACATTTTTCAGCACACCTAGGAATGGTAGAGAATTTTCTAGTGATTCATATGACTGATACTTTTATTCATTTTATGGATATTTCTATTTTTTAAATACAGTAGATGATGTTTTAACTATACATTTAGCAAGAATGCTGCTCACTTTAAAAAGCACTTTAATATTAGAAAAGCATTAAAAATAGCTACAATAATGATGAAATTTTATGCATCCCTAATGAGTTAATTAAAAGGACAGTAATGTTTCAATTTTATTAAGAATTCTGCTGCTGTCAATGAGATGAAGGTATTTGGGCAGATTTTTAGCACCTTACCTTGGTGCCCAGTGGACATAACAACAGAAATTAAGCACAAGTAATTAATACCAACAGAAAAAAATAATTGTTAAAAGCAATAATTGCCATCTGTTCTTGTCAGTATTATTAATGTGCATAGAATAGCCTTTATTGCAAAATAGCTTACAACTGTAGTGTTGACAAAACTTGTTTCTTTCAAAGTAGCTGGACTTGCATTAAGAAGGTAAGGTGAGCAAACAAATTCAAAATGTTAACACAGCCTAAGAGTATTGGTGTATCAGCCAATTTATAATTAGCTGCAGTTTGCAAGGAATGCAGATCTCATGGGAATAAAACCGCAATAATACTTGTGGATAAGGTTCAAAACCATTCATGCGCTATACTTTGATACCTTGTAACTGTAAGAGTTAATCTGGCAATGTAAATTTGATTTACTTTCTGAGGAAAAATTATGCCTTGTTTCAGTTTCCATAGCTACTAGTGTTCAGCTGATGTATTTGCTATGCAAAAATAAGCCTTTTTTCAGTTTTGTAAATTTAGTATACTCTATATTACAAGATTTTTGGATCATTTTCTTGGCCTAGAAGGAGCAATTTAATGCAGTTTAGTAAAATGATACTTTACAACTAGTTATTACCAGATTCTCTTCTAACACAGTTTCCTAAGGCTTATTTGTGTTCTCAGGTTATTGCCAGATCCCTACAGTCTCCTGAATCTCTTCAAATCTGATGGTTAAGTTCTGCAACTTGGCAGAAGAGTAGAGGTCTAAAATATTAGGCTCTTAAAGGATTCAGGTTTAGATAAACGAAGTGTGATTTAGGTAAAATAGGTAAAAATAACAATCTTATTTTTTATTCTCTATAATACAGAGGGAGAATGTTCTGTGAGCTGATGCAGAACTCACAGCAGAGTGAGCCAGCTGCGGATGGCCAATGCTTGTAGCTTACAGAATATCTTTTGTCTGCTAGTTCCATGGATCACTGCAGAACGTGTGCTGCATTTTTTTTTATTGGCATAGGATTCAAATTACAGTTACTTCTAGTTTGTGGAGAAATTAAATATGCTTTGCTATTCAGGATGGTATGTAAACAAATGTATAGCTTTAGCTAAATGTTTATAGTCAGATTTTCCCATGCAGAAAAATTGTTTGAAATACTTTCTGAACTGAGGCAATAGAAATTTGTCTCTAGAGGCAGTGAGCTCTGCAACTTATCAAATTCATAGAGACATTCAGAAAGGTATCAGTTCAGACCATGAAACTGAGAGCCTTGATGCTGTCTCTGATCAAATAACAAAATCAGCCTTTTTGCTAGATTGGAACAATAATAATTTCTGTTTCAAATGTAAGGGACCTTGGTTTGATTTGTATTTTTAATGTGTGTGTCACTTCATTTAGTCCTATATGCCCATTTTGTTATACTGGTCATACATTACTCACATTAATTAATTTTTTTTTCAGTTGAATTTAATTTTAATGCCTAGAGCTCAGAAGAAATTCTCTTAAACAACAGGATCTATAAGAGAACACCAAGTGTGTCTTGAAATTAACTCTCTTATGTGTTTTGCTTTTCTTGCAGTACATTTAAGATATAATTCTTCAAATTGTTCATCATTGGGAGATTACCATCCATTTCTATACATGGATAATATATGACAGGGTTTTTTTCTATTATTTTCACAGGGCTATTCAATTGCTGTTTCTAAGGCATAGTTTGAGAAACATTAAGAAAATTATGGCATGTTAGCTTCAACTAACCTGAAAAGAATTTCAGATAAAAAAATGTTCAGTTCAATATATAGAGGCTGATGAGCACGGAAACTCAGTACTTCTAGAAATCCTCTGTCTTCATATAGTAATTTCAGCCAAAGAGATAAAATGGCAAATTTCATGCGAGAACTAGTGACTTTTTTTAGTCCAGCATTAAGAATCAGTGGACATAAATATGTTGCTGATGCTGACAGAGAAGTTGTATATTTATCAGCTTGCAAGGCAACAGTAATCACTCACAGCAGTTTATAATTCTTAAAGCTCTGGTCTTAAATCTCTTACCAAGAACTTGCCTGTGATAAAAGATCTTAGAAAACTTCAGCTTATTCAACTGTTTTGTGCTTTGGATGTCTCTTTGCACTGGAATAAGAGGCTTTTAATTATTTGCAATACTGAAATAGCTACTTAAGTACATTGATATCTCTTTGTTGTGTTACTCTTAATTCCTATCTCACACAGTTTGAAAAAAAAAAAATACAGTGCCTATTGGTTCTGTTCATGGTCTGTTTTTACTATTACCCACTCTGCATGCAGTTGCCAGGCATGGCTTTTTGTGGATTTGGTATGACAGGATTGACTTCCAAAAGGATTTCAAGACTTTGCTTTCTCTGAAGCCCTGGAAAACTGTAGCATTTCAGTGTAGCTAAATTCACAGTACAGTTTATTTTCTGTGGGAGGTTCAATGTCTTTGTTCATATACAAAGTATATGTAAGAGTCAGGAAACAGCTGCTGACAGAGATGTTTCCTGACTTTTATATTTAAATACAGTAACTCAATTGCGTATCAAGTTTTAAATGATGCCACCTCATCACAATTAACTGCTGGGAAACCAAGGACCAAGATGCAAATAATAATGCACTTGTACACTTCAGTAGTTTAATATTTCATCCAACCCAAGCGAATGAATTTATGCTATTTTCAAGTATACAAGAACAATGGTTTATGCCAAATACAAATGCTTGCTATGTCATCTTCAGAAGATTGCTTACAACTTTTTTTTTGTCAGTATGTTACTCAGATAACTTATGGTTCCCTGTTAATATATAAGAATCTGGAAAACAAGGCTGTGTTTTTAAGGAATTGTTAAGATCATAATAATTAGAACATAGGAACATAATCCTGGATTAGGAACAGATACCAAATGATGAAACAAGATGCTATATTTTACTGTTATTAAGGACCTTCAACTCCTTTTAACTATAAAATCCCAGAAACAACATGGTACTCCTTGCTGAGAGGGACCAATATTTTTATTTATTCCTCAACATATGTTATACATGAGGTGAAAAAATTATTTTAGGGGCTGTATATGTGCGGGGAGCTCTGTCCCCAAGGAGGCTTTGCCTGGCAGCCGATCAGGAGAGAGAAAGCTTTCCCTGCTGGGCTGCCGCCGCCATTGCTGTGGGGCAGATCCCCGAATGCCCGGGAAAAAATATGCGGGCAGTCATGCTATAGGAGGGCCAAGCACTTAAAGCAGCTAACTGCGACACAACCCTGGGCCATTTTCCTTTGGGTTCTTGGAAGGAGAGGGGCTTGCCTGGAGGGTCATCTCTGCCCCCCGCCCCGCCCTTGCATTTTTCTCCCTTTGATCCTGCTTCTCGCCTGGCCCTGCTTTGCTGCTTCCCCGGGGCAGCTCCATCACTGCGACAACCTCGTGCTTGCTCTTTGCCTGATAGAGCCGCTGCCGCCTGCACCCAACCCAGAGCTGCCTGCACCCTGCCTACACCCAGCCCGGAGCTGCCTGACCCTTCCTGCATGCAACTTGCAGCTGCCGCCGCCTGCACCCAGCCCGGAGCCGCCACTGCCATAGCCCTTCAGCCGTCGCCGCCCGTAGCCACCGCGCCCCGGCCCTGACCGCCCACAGCTGCTCTGCGAGTCCCCCCGTAGCCACGGCGGCCTGTTCCTGTTCCTGTTCGTTGCCCACGGAAGGCACACGCAGCTGCTGCTGTTTGGAAATCGCGCCCAGCTTGCCACGGGAGCTACGCAGGCTACGCAGACTCCGCAGCTCGCAGCGCACACGCTCCATGTGCCAAACCCTCGCCGACGGGGCGCCGGGGTACAGCGGTGTCGATCTCTCCGGTATTCTCTTTCCCCTCTCCATTCTCTTTTTCCCACTTCATTCCTTCTCCTGTCCCCCTTTGGTACGAACACTTACCCTTCTTTATCAGTAAACAGTTTTTCAGATATAGCCGCATTTGCGCTTCATTTTTTGTCCGAGAAGTCTATTAAAAAGAATCCTTCCCGACACCCCCTTTTTTTACAGCAGGACGGGACACTTACCTATAAAAGCTGAGCATCCAGTCTTCATTAGTAAATGGTCATATACACTTAAAAAAATTAATAAAGAAATTTTTAAAAACACCAAAAACATCCAAGAAAGGTGAAACAAAGAGCAAATGCATTACTTTAATAGATCAGAAAATAAATGCTGATGGAATATTTCTGATTAAATTACATGAGTGGATGCCAGTCTAGACTGACTGGTCTAACTGATCCTATTTATAGCAGCATGTGTACTGGTTGTCCCTCTACCCCAGGATAATGAGTGACTCCACAATTATGTGCAGTAGTTCTATAGTATGATGCTATACTAATTTCTTTAAACATATGGCACTACTAAGTAACTAAACTTTATAAAATCATAAATGCAGGTACTGAAACCAGTACAGCTACGAAACTATCTGAGTTTAAAGCATAGCCAGCACAACTAAGAAGTTGTGCGAATTTAAGGCATATACTGTCTTCCTAAAAGTCAGAATGTATGTAAAGGGAAATGTCCACTTGGGACTTGGAGTTCCATTATAAAGTTCTTTTTCTAAAAGCTGTGTTCACATAG
Organism: Acanthiza pusilla; assembly: GCA_036630365.1. NCBI lineage: Eukaryota > Metazoa > Chordata > Aves > Passeriformes > Acanthizidae > Acanthiza > Acanthiza pusilla. The sequence goes on from JAXCHO010000164.1 coordinate 31,344,152, forward strand.
CTAGTGAGTTTTACATTTAACTTCGGTACTTTAAAGCAACTCTCTGCTTTTGTCTTGAACACTGGGAATATCACTAGATGATCTTACCAGAGAGTCTTGGTTTGGATGGTTTCACAAGGTCATCTCTTTTTAATTTAAAGAATTATGTCTGTAGATAAGTTCTTATCACTGGGCCAAATTCTAAATGAAGAGAGAATTCCTCAGTGTTTAGCTTCTCAAAGAATAACAAATGCTAGACTAGATTCATAAAATGTAATATGCCACTCGTTATCAGACTATACTGTTCGTTTCTTATACTTTGCATAAAAACAAAAAGTGTAAATAGACTTGCTTTTGTAATCTAAGCAGTCCCTAGTTTTCCCCAGGAAGCTGTCTGGTGCTGGATGCCAGTGATAAAAATGAAGGAAAAATGATCAAACTTTTTTTTAAACTTATTGTTCACTAGAATATAAAAAATCGTTGAGAACTTCTATTTGTGCTCTTTTTCTCCTGCTATGCTGAATTGATCAGTGGTGAAAACACCCAGGAGGAGTCATCTCTGAAGAGCACAGCAATTTTGTTTGTTGTCAACTTACTCAGATGTTCATTTTACATTAATTTTCAGTGTTATTCAAACAGCTTTCAAATTAATGTAATCAATAATATTAATGACCTTTAAAAAGCAAAGGAAGTATTAGCAATGGCATATTAAATATAGAAACCTTCTGTATTTGATATCAAGCTGTCTATCAAACTACAAGTATTTCTAAAATGGTTGACACTAGGAGATAGATTAATTTTTTTAACTAGGTATTGAAAAGCCTTATGTGTAGCAATAAAAACTTCCTTCTCTGACTTTCTCTTCATTTCTTCATACATACAAATTCATTTCCCCTGTTAGCTGTATGTACTGATAGAAACATCTTTTGATCATAATTTCCTATGTATAGGGTCAAAAATATTTTGCAGGTGCTGGACTTAAAATTGTCACTTCAGCTACCATTCAGATAGACACAGGAATGCAATTTCATCACAACACATCACAACACTGTAAATCCTTATGCTTCCATTGTATTTATGCAGCTGTCCTGAGGACCATATGTACATGTAATTATATAGCTGTGCTACGCGTAATTTTTCTTCCTGTTTTCTTTGTTTTCTTCTTTTGAGTGTAGCCATTTGTGTTGCAGACACTTAATTTTATTTTTTTTTTCTGACAGCTTTCTGTACAAACTAAGACCAAATACTACGACTTTTAGAGGGAGACATGGATAGAGGCAAGATATGATACTGAACCAATATTGGAATATCAGTTACAGAAAAAAAAAGTAATGACCCATTACTTAGGTTTTTGAAACTTTCTTCATTATCTTGTATTTTTATCATACAAGTAGTAAAGTCAAAGGCTTCAGAAGGATATAAGTAACATAATTACAACACTATTTCAGAAGTACAGCGCATGGGTCAAATTACAGTGATGGTGAGCATCATCATATTTGGCTTTCTGTGAATATTTCTTATTCATTCATCATCTCTAACATGTATTTTCTATTTGTTTAAGTGTTTCATGAGCTATGACTGGGTAATAATATTTATGTTATCAGTAAAGTATAGATAGATGTTTTCCTGTGAGTCTCATCCTCAACATTTCTATACTGTTTCGTGTGTAAGCTAAAAAAGAGAACAAAAATAATAATTATGCCCCCCAAAACAAAACCCAACAAAGAAAAAATCAGAATCAAACACAAAAAAGCCCATAATAATATCAGAAGTGTTTTCATTGTGTTGAATAATGTTATATTTTTCCTTGTTTCCATTGGAGCTAGATGATACTAATTTTTACTTGAGTTGAAAAATTAGGAGATGGGGAAGATGGCAAGAATAGCTTCAGTGGAAATCCTTTCCATTTCCTGGGAATTTTTTTGGTAGTGTTAGTGTAAGGGAAGGGTGGCTTTTTTTGTTTGTTTTGAGACTTCAAATAGAAAGGGATAAAATATTAGTTACTACACCATGTTGTACTACTGCAAGTGTTATGATCATAAGTTTTTTTTTTTCTGAACTGGTAGTTGGGGTTTTTTTCCCCTCCCCACTCTAGAACTGCAGTATGTCAGAATTGCTTGCAATTCTCTTAGTTTTTCAATAATCTAGACAGGTTCCGAAAAGTTGGTGTAGCATTTACAAGTACATTTCTTGTGCTTCTCTAAGCAAAAGCAGCCAATGCTTTGTATCTTTTATTTAGCATTCTTAAATTTTGTTTTCCTTTTAATATGTAAACCATTTTCCAAGGGGAATTATAATTTAGTTCTTTTGCTTTCCACTTACTACTTCATTTCAGTTTTAAGTCATCAGTGCATTTGGCAATTCTACAGCTAGTTTCTCTGTTTTAGTAATTTATGTAGATTAGAAGCAATGAAGATCTGAGAACTGACTCCCCTGTGGCCCTTTTCAACACTTTACTTTCTAATCACTTTACTTTAATCAGTTCTTTATCTGTTCCCATGTTTAACGTGAATCTTTCCTGCTTTCAGTTTAAGATGAAGACTATCATTTGAGACACTATCAAAGACTATATGTAGATTCAAATTATGGTGCTTGTACTCCTATTATCAATTGTATTTCTAATCTTCTCAAAAATAAAAGGTGACTGGTTGTCAAGATTTAAATTTCGTTAAAAGTATTATGAATATAAATTGTTATTTGTTTTAAATTATTGACAATTATTTCACTCTCACCATCTTTAAGCAAGTTGTATGCTATTGTGTAAACTACAAATTTTTAAGGTCAGTTCTCACTTGTTTCCTTTTCATGCCACCGTGTGTCACTCAGTGTGTGAGTGTGCGCACTCACACATAAATATAGGCTGTAATGAGGCAGGCAAAGCAATGAGTAGGAATTATTTTGCAGTTTCAGCACATGCAAAGCAAATTATTGTAGAAGTCTTGAGGGCTGCAAGAGAGTTATGCACCTTTGGTCCTAACAGATCAGATGACACCAACTGTTTAGACAGTTGGAGAAATGAACCTTAAAGCTTTTCTCCTCTGCTCACTGTCTTCATTTAAGGGAGATAATAAGATCATTCCAGGTGTTAAATGCCTTACTGGACTTTGAATGTGAGTGATCTTACGCTGAGCTTAAAACTGATGTCTATGATTGTAGGTCATGATAGTGTGACCTATGTAATTCACTAGATTTTTATTATCAAAACATATTCTAGACCTCCTCAGGATTGGAATATCTTATGTAATGCATTAATTTTTCATTTATAACCATGAACATTTAAGACAGAAAAATTAGAAAGCTTATGGAAAACCAGGAAAACTTAAAGAGCTAAAATTACATATATGTGTTCAAACTTTTCAGTCTAGTGATTAGTGTCTGAGCTCTTACAAAAGGATTTTTCTGTTGGCAGCTACTGAAGCAGGTTTACACTGATTAGTTGAGTCACTTAAGACAGATTTTCCTACTTAATTCCACCATAAGTCTAAAGGAACTAGTATTGGCATTAATCAAAATTATAAAGGTTTATTCGAGAAGCTAAGGATAAAATTGAAGGTAATGGCTATATTTTTTAAAATTTTGATTACAAGTAAAATTAAATGGAAGAATGGGCATGTGTTACGGGTTCAGGATAGGCATGTAATTTGGGATATGTTGCCACTTGCATAAATTGTTCTGATAGATTCAAAGTTGAAGACTTAATAAACCCCCACCAAGTAGTATTTCAAGTAGTAGCTTTAGTTAAAAAACTGCCATTAAACAAAACAGATTATCCTTCTCCTGTAAGGATGCCTGAGTTCCTCAATGTTTAGTGAGGCATGATAGAAAATCTGCATTCTGAAATACATTAGAAGGCTTTGCATTTCACAGTATGTAAAATTAATGTATTTGACAAGAGTATTACAGAATAACACATTCTGAAATAACACTTCAAAAACTCATCAAAATTTTTAAAGACAGAAGGACTTGGTAATTTTTTAGAAAGGTCTTTTTGCTCACTCTTCTCTGATACAGTGTACAGTGAGTGGCTACCATGGTAACATACTTAATTTAGCAATCTTCAGATCTACACTGGCCTCAGTTCTACAAACATCTTTTTCAAAGAGCAATGCTAGAATAGATGTTTGCCACCCATAATTATAGCTATTAATCACTTCGGATAATACAAGGATGTGTCAGCTCTATATTTACCTAATAGCATATGCTTGTGTTGTGAAAAGGCCCATACAATCAAAAACATATGCTCAAGTTTGCAACAGTCATATTTCCTTACAGTGAGAATGGCAGAAGATAAGTCAATATTTACAATAAAAGTGTCCATTCTGTTTGCTCTGAAATAAACTCCAATACTCCGAAACAGAAGAACATCAATGACAGTATCAAATAGTCATTAGAAGAAACAGCAGGCAAAAGTAAACGTAATTTATTGTTCTTTTAGTATGCAACTGAACAAAAAGAGAAGGTAACTTTTTTAAAAAATACTTTCTTCCTTTGTAATAAGAAAATAGCCAAAAAAAGTGTGAATTTCCCAGGCTGTTTTTCATCATATGTTTATATGATTTTATCTTTCTTATCCTGCGGACTACAATGAATTATTTTAGCACATAACTCTTTGGACAGAATATCTTTGCTTACAGCTGAAAGTGTATGTAGCTATCCATGTTGCAGTCCCCAAATAAGCAATTTATCCATTCTGCAGTCCACAAAATAATGAATTATGTGCTCAAAAGCCATTTCAGATTGTCATTGCTAACACCAGGAGAATTTGTAAGGCTAAAAGATTATATTAGTCCACAAACAAGTACATGTTTATTTCAACAGCAAATTTTTAAACTTCATGAAATATGCATAACGTGTAAATTTCTACATTTTTGGTTTTGTAAACGTTTGTTTGTTTGTTTTTTGAAGGTTTCCAAGCAACAAAATACTTGTTGATTTAGAAGTACATGGATATCTCTTTCAAAATGGTGCTTATACCCCAAACTATAATTCTAACACTTGTCTTCATCATTTGTGCATATTTAAAGTTTTAACTCAGTATTTTCTGGTTATTTTGGACTATTCAGTAGCAGATAAGTATGTTATTGCAGTAAAAAAAAATATATACATTCTTAAGGGAAAGAATCCTTCAAAGATAAGGGACAAAAACTATATTAAGTCATTAACAGGTTTTAATAGTGAATGTTCTTCTGCTAAAATATGGTTCTCAAACTTTCTGAACAGAGGTGGGAATGCAACATATCTTTTCATGACATTCCAAATCAGTAATACAGTGTTTTGAATGAAACTAAACTCCTTTTTCTTGTTTATCGTATATTTCTCAGTGTTTCAGATTAAAAAGGTTGACATACTGACACTGGGTAGTTTCTACCCCATTTTTACCCGCATAGGTAAATCTGCCCCATTTTTTACTACATAATGATTTCTTTACTAAAGATTAGTGTGACTTATTTTTTAAAATAAGTTATAAACATGAAATATATGTAACTGCAACATGTTTTATAGCATTAATATGAAGATATCATGGCTCTTACAAGTCATTATAAATTGTGAAGGAAAGAGTGAAAAACTTTGTTCATTCCTTGTGTTTACAAATTTTTTAATTTTTTTGTCACACCTCCTTGTACTTTCCCACTCAACTACTTTTTTTTTCTACAGTGAAATTCTGGGATAACTGTCACAAAAAACTTCGTTAATGTCAGAAATGAAAAGAGCATGTTTTTTACAAAAGGCTCCTTGTGAAAATTTTGCTCTTGAAATAGAGCGAAACACTGCTATCATATGCATATGCAATCTTGGGGGCATTATTTCATGTTTTCACATTGAAGGCAAAAGGAAAGTTTCAGTTATCATTTCAGTACTTTTAAAGTGATGAAAAGAAATGAAAAACAACAGATGCACTGAAGTGAGACAGTAAATTTGATGTGCTCTTATCAGAAAGCTGCATTTATGAGACTTCCACTCTATCAGGATATGCCTTCAAATGCTGCAACCTAACAGGAAATAAGGCGAGATTTCTACAAAATATGTATTCTGTGATCACTGAAGTAATGAAAAGAATGAGAAATAAGTTGATTTTAGCTCTGGAAATAGATTTGTCTCTTTGTGTGTTTCCTGAGTTTGTAAGTTAAGAGTACGTCATTTGATGCAGAAAATTTAATAAAACAGATAACTAAATAGGAAATATGAACTATTAGTAAATATTTTTCTGAAGTCTTTGTATGTACCATACAACAGTACCATATGTTAAATTGCATACAATATTTATTTTCGTGTATTTAGTTCATAACATCTCTGAGTCAGAATTCTGTTGTGCAAGACAGTGCTAAATTGGAGAAATAAAAAATGTCCTTGATCCATCAGAACTTAAAATGAAAGTGCTAAACAAGTGACAGCAGATGAAGAGTAAAGGAACAAGATACAAAAAATGCTGACTGCAAAATTCTCTGTAGTCATAGTCACTTGGATTTCAGATAATGTTGGAAATTCTGTAGCTAGCACTTAAAATGAGTACTGAAATATGCTTAGACTAATAAAGATGTTTTGCCCATAAATGCAAAAATAAGTGGGAGGTCAGCACTTAGGGGCTACCCAAATCACATTGAGATAATTTCTTTTAACCTTTTTGCAATTCGCAGAGCATATCACATTTCATGAACCCTGCAGCTTCCTTGATGAGAATCAGAGAAGTACACAGAGGGGAACATAATTAAGATTAATCTATATATATTTAACTAACTAATGAATGTGGCTTACTTAGGGTGTGCATTCTGAGATACCACTAATAATACCTTATCTTCTTTGAACAGGTAAATATCCCATTTCAACTGATTGCCAAAAGAAACTGCAAAAGACTTCAAAGGTAAGGACCTCCTTAAAAATGCTTCAAATGATCATTTCTTCTGGTTTATCGGAAAAGAAAATGGAGAATGTTAATTGTTTTTGACTATCTGGCTGATAACAAAGAATTGCGGATGGCATTAATTGACATTGGCTTTGACTTCCTGTTTGTGGAGCTGTTTACATATAAAAGACACATTTTCCCTTCAAACTCTTATTTGAAAGGAAAAGCTTAATTAATTTGATAACTGCAGAAAAAAATGATTCATGTGTGAAAATAAAATGTTAAAAACTTGTCACATTTTTACTATATTTTTCTTTGTGCAAGATTAAAAGAATACTGTTAAGCTACTAGAAATTAAACTTGGTTAGGATTTTTTTTCATTATGAAAGCTAGCTAACTTCACTTTTTAAAATTATTTTACTTGACACAACTTTCTTTCATTCCTCTAAGAAATATCAATTTGACTTCAGTTTCAAATATTTTATTACTTTTGAGAGCTCTTTAATTTTAGAATACATTTGATTTGCTTTCAGTTGTGGGGAGTATCTTAGTGTCATATTGTGTCAAGACTTCTATTTTTGGTACTTCATTATTCTTCAGCTACGCCTCCTGTAGCAAATAGTTGATTTTTTCACTCTTCTGTGTACCCTTACAGAAAACATTCTTGTCTCTCAAGGGCACCGGTAACAGAAGACGAGGTTTTACTAAAATTGTTGGTTTTAAGTCATCAAGTTAGAGAGGATGACAAGGTCATTGTGGTCTGCCCTAAACTTGGATTTGTTAACCAGAGAGGAAGATAGAGCAGTAATTTATTGTTCCAGTCATCATCTCTGTGCCTACTTTATTTTAAAACAATGGATATTTTAAGAGCCTTTTACATGTCATTTATGCATATCTGTTAATGCATGCACTGACAGGATAGGAGATCCTGTATCAATTAATATTTAGCCATACTTTTCTATCCTGCCTTAAAAAAAGATCCCAGAGTTACTTTGTCCACCCAAAACATAGCTTATGAATTACAGATATTAATGGAGGAGAAGTTCTGAGAAAGTTCCACGAGGTTTTGGTGATTGTGCCAGTTATCATCAGAGTGCTGGAGTTTTATGGGACGAAAACATGTAGGTGGAGTATCTAAGATGAGGCGAAGAGTCAAAGGCTCATTTCAGAACATGCTGTATGCCCAGACTGACCAAGGACTTCAAGCCTGGTCTTATGTGCCAGAAGAATTCATGAAATATTGAGCCTTTCACTCTTTTGGCTTTGATCCTCTTACTAATTCTTTTTTTTTAAACTTTCTTTCAAAAAATCTTTTAGAAATTATTTTTTTTCTTCCTGATTGAAATCCCAGGGCATTGTGAGGTATGGGGAGTCACGTTCATTATGCCTCAGTGTGCTATCTAACCCTCTCTTTGTATTCTTCCAGTACACCTGCAATGCTTAGATTCATCAAAAAACTCCACATTTTCAGTAGTCTATTACACTTTGGATATTATGAAGGAAATCATATTATAAAATGGCTGATGTTTTTTGTGTGTGCAGATGTGTTGCCAAGTTTGTTCCATTTTTCACTTTTTCTTTTCAGACGTTGTCTTTATATAAAAATATAATTGATGAGGTAATTTGTTACTTTCCAAAGTACCTCAGGTAGACTTTGATCATGCCAAGATTTAAATAGTGTTGGCTAAGTGAAAACATTTCAGTGAGAGTAGGAAAAAAAAGAACCTTAGAGGTGAAAAATATGGAAGAGTTAAAAAAAAAAGAAAAAACGTAAAAAGAAAAGCACAAAGGAAGGGAAAGAGAGGGTGCCATACTCCAAGGTCCTATTTGAATGCCACTGAGGGTGCCTAGGAGAATCATCATTGAAGGACATAAAGTATCAGGATGAGAAAATACATGTCACATTTCTGACAGGTACATCTAACTATGAAAAAAAAAAGCCCTATTCAGCATAGGAGGTTAAGGGAAGAATAGAACTAATGACATTACAATCCTCTTGAGAAGTCTTGTTTTGTTTATTAAATAAGCCACTCCAGTAAGATAAGTCAGAAGAACTGCTTAGTCTGGCAGTGTTAATTGATGCTGTCCTGGGAGTTTATTGTTATGTATTACTCTTTTTGTCCTTTCATGTAGAGATGTCAGCACATTGTACCTGACAGGATGTACTGTATATTATAAATTATTCTAATTGGGATAGAAAAATGGCCATCAATTCTTGCTACTCTGTAGATCTAAAGCATGACTTTAATTTGTACATGATATTATTTCCCAAGTATGAGGTTTATTTTAGGATTTACTTTAAATGAGTATGTTTCTGTGAAGTCTCCAGATGAAAAATAGTTTATTCCATCCAGTTAAGTTTTGACACATATAGATATATTTCCCTGCACAAATACAATGAACATGTGTATACAACACATACGTGATAGGAAATGAGGACAAGAGATAAAAGGAACAGAGCCTTTCAAGCCTGACATGAGATGCTTAAAAGAGAGTTAAACAGAATCTTGCCCTCTTTCTTGAATACAACTTGTATTGACAGCAGTGCTACAATCCAAAGAAAGGGACAGGAAAGGGCAAGTATCAGCTTTATTCTATCTTTCATCTTATGTCATGAGTGCATGGAATGCAAGGATGGGCACACTGGATCTTGTACGATTGCCTATAGCAGTGTGGGTTTCCCCCTTACTTCTGTAATTCTGGGGCATGTAAAGTTGTAGAGATAATTTAAATGAATACATTTCATTGCAGTAAATTATTTCAGGGATGTTATTTGAATCCCGAGGGCAATTGTTTGCAAAGATAGCTTTCTATCCTTCTGAATTCCATTAGTATATTGATGCAGCTTGTAGCCATTTCGAGATACAAAACAGTTTCGGAGAGGTTTTTTCACCTCTTGAAAAAATATTGGTGGGGATTTCTTTTCTGAATTTCCCTAAAAAAAAAAGAAAAATAGAAGTAAGTACAGTTTTTAATTTTATTTCTGTAACACAATTGAGCAATTATGCATGTTCAGTTTTGGGCCAATCTTGTCTATATTGAACGCTGTAAATATTGCTTCTCCTGGTAAAATGTGATGTAAGTGCCTTAAGGATATGTATGCTAAATATTTATTTATTGCTTGGCTTATTGCCTAAGATTCTTTCTCCTTAAGAGGCACATATGTTAAGTACTAGAGCGTTTGAGTTGAGATTATTTAACCTATGAATTAGGAAGAATTATGAACTCAACATATATCACCCATTTTGTTTCAAACCTCATTTGCCAAGCAGGTGTGTTTATAATATGAAAAAAAAATGGTTTCCACCACTACCATTTTCAGCTAAGTGACTACTCTGAGACAGAAATAGCTGTTGCAATGAAAAAGAGATCAAGGAACAAGAGAATCTCTTGAAAGACACATACTGGTTTTCAAAGGACTGAAGTGACTTGGAAGACTAGTTTCAAGAAAAATCAATGCAATTTAGGAGATGGCATCACCTAGCAGACAAAATTACTTCAGGAAGGATCCATAAACACACTTAGACATTGCAAGACGTAATATTCAGACCCATCTGTAGACACCTACTTTTCCTATATAGTACACAAAAAAAGTTAAGCCCCTGTGAATGTGATCTACAGACAAGAATGTATGGAGCAGCCATTTAGCTATAGTTAATCATTAAGAAGTCCTAGGGTATCGTGAAAATGCCAGTGAAGTGACAGGATTTCTAATCCTCTCATGGTTTAGAATTAATGCTACTTCAAGAGACTAAACCTTGTTCTTGTTTCTTTCTTTAGGATATAGAGCTGAGGTTACCTTTTTAAAAATGTAATAGATCTGTCCCTGAAGGGCACAATTAATATGCATTCTGCTTACTGCACTCCAGAATCCTATGACTGACTATAACAGGACCCTGGCAAGTTTTCCATGCAAACAGAAATTCTTACCTTCCATCTAGTGAGAGTCATACTCATTAGTAGAGAATTATACCAGGCAACACTAATTTCTTCCTGTCTGGTTGGATCGAAACTCCAGACACAGTAAACTGAAGAGAAAGAACTGGTTTAGGCTCAGTGGTTAAATCTGGAGAATAGGATTAGAGTTCAGGTCTATTGCCATACATATGGATTCAGTACGTAATTTACATGAAATACATACTAAATTACATAAATATTCAATGATTAGATAAGAGAACTTCCCTTGGCCTGTTCTTGGACACTCAGTCCTTATTTAAAAAACTAGATTTACAAAAAATCAATTACTTTCTATTTGTGGTATCTTTACATGCAGACACTACTTGATTCAGTGTTATCAGTCTAAAATATGTACATGAAGGAGTTAATCCTCCAGCTTTCTTCTGCAGTAAAGTAGACGGAGTCTCTCTGCATTTAGTTCCAAATCATCAGGGTTTATTTCTTGGGGAGAAAAGGTGGGGTAGGGTAGGGTAGGAAGTGAGATCCACCACGTGGCCGCTTTCGGCAGTCACGTGGGGACCTCAGAGGAGATGGTGTGGACGGGGGGAGGGAGAGAAGCAAGAGAGCGAGTGCCTCGCTTTCCTCCAGGGATAACAGATTCCATCATGAATACGCTAATCTCTATTAACCAATCAGGGAGGAGATACAAGTTCTACGTCATTTGTGTATAGCCTATGAGAGTTCTCAGATTACCATAGCAGCTCCAGGTTTGGATCTTTGCAAAACTGGTTTTTCCAGTTTGTGTTTCAATCAGCTGGTTTGCTTATTTTTTCTCTAGCTCAAATTCAGTTTTTAATTCTATTCTTTCTTTTGCTGAGTAATAATATGTATGAGAGCTTTCTGCTCCTTCTTCTCCAACATGTACAGATTAATTGTTTTATCCTGACTCATTCAAAAAGAAAAGATATTCAGGATTTTTTTGCTTTTGTTTTCTGAACTGTGTACAGTCTAGCATCATACACTGAGAACTGTATAAAAATTTGTAAATGCTTTCTCACTCCTTATCTATTAAATAAGGCTTCTTAGTAGAAAAATTACTTCTTTTTGAATTTTATTAAATAGGAATAAATCCCAAAGCTTCTGCTACATTTTCTATTTGAGGGATTTTGTTGGTTTTTTTTTTAAATATAGACTGCTGCTTCTGACAACTTAGTCTCATTAGCTGGATTTACATAAATCCTCTACTCAGGAACAGGAATTGACTATAGAAAGTCTCCTGCTAACCTCACTTGTCCAACAGTGAGAAAAGACAGGAATCTATTCTGTCTTTTCATGTTGGCATTTGTTATGCCAGTTGAGAGATTAAAATTTAAATTTCTACAATGCATTGGGAGAAAACAAGTAGCAGTGTCTGTCAGTAAGCAACAGTACATTACTGATCTTCTCTACTTGGCGTTTTGCTTCTTCATTCTCTCTGTATAATTATTACCACCATCCCTCCTATCTTTGGGATTCAGGATGTGTGCATTTTCCTATAGTCGTGTCTGAATCTTGTCATGTGCCTGAGTTCCAACAAATGTTATGGAGCAAACTGGTTTGGGAACTGCTGCATATTGCAGGAAAAAAAAATGCTTAAATCTCCTGGCCCTTTTGTCCTTTCTACACCAAAACCAGTTCTCGTTATCGGGCCCTGGAAGAGACTGCCCAAGGAAGTTGTTGATTTACCATCCCTGGAGGTATTTGAAAGATGCGTAGATGTGACACTTGGGGGCATGGTTTAGTGGTGGGCTTGGCAATGTTGGTTTTGTGGTTGAACTTGATGATCTGGTCTTTTCCAATTTAAATGACTCTATGAGTCCTACTGAATCCCACTGAAGCAGGAAAGTCAGCAAGAGACAGAAAACCTGTAGCCTCTCTAGAGGACTTGTACCCTAACTGCCCTCCTTTCTAACCCCTTCCCACATCTTCATTCCTCTCCAGCTCAAGGTACAAGATTTCTTTATAGGATCCCCCCCTCGTCTGTTCTTGTACAGTGAAGGTTTCTTTTGGAAATGCTCTGCTATCCTCAGCTGCTTGTGTCTTGGAGTTTTCTGTTATTTCACAGTTCAGCCTTCTGGTACACCATTTTTAAGATGCCATATACTAATTTCTAGAAAAGGCTTGAGAAAATGAGTGTGATATGTTTCAAACTGATACACAATTTGTGGACTCTGGCTGTCAGTAGCGTAAGAACACAATGATATATCAGAAATAAATTACAAGCTAGGCGTATTTTATGGCAAATATTTAACAGTGGAACTCTGAACTCATTTAAAAGTATTACATTATTCCACCTGCAAAAAAAGAAAAGTATATTACTATTTCAAAGTGCTGTGATGCAGTCAAAGTGATTTAAGGAGATAGAATAATATACCAACTAACCAAGTTTACTTCTGTCACTCTTAAAATTGAGATAAGAATTAGTATTGCCAAAGCAGCACTGTATGTAACTAGATGCTATTTAATAGCACAGGTAATGAAGCAACTGTATCTTAGCTGCATTTCAAAACCTTTACATTTTCCAGTTTCTTTCTTAAACTTCTTTTTGCATAAGTGAATCCTTACTTGCAACCCCAGTTTTGAATTGGTAAACCAGACAAGGGAGAGTTAATATGTACGCCTGAGATATTTTGGTTTATAGGGTTTTGACATTTGATTCTTGTGCTATCTTTTCTTATTCATTCTATCACATGTTTCAATTAAGTAAAACAAATTAAAGCTGAAAACAAGCTTGCTTTTCCTTCTCTTGTTGTTAGTATCTGGGGTCGTATTTTCAGAGTCTGTTTCACTCTGTACATCTCTGCTTCACTGATGGTTGTAAGAACAGCTCAGCACACTATGTAAGCTGTCAAGAGTGTCTGTCAGGAAGAAATGGAGCCATAATGCATAACTAAACATGAAATAAAAATCAAAGCAAAGGAAAAATGAAATCTTTCCCCCTGAAGGGACTTGCTTATTTCAGACATAGGGTGGGATTTAAATCCTCAAAATATTGCTATGAAGTTTAGTCTATCATTATCCTCTTGCCTGTCCCTCCTTCCCTTGATTCTATTTCTGTAACTGACACATGCAAAATGGTACTAGCAATCATTGTAGCTTCTGAAGTAGTCTTTTACACTTCCTGGTATCCCAGGCACAGTGCTTTTAATCAATATTGTGGTTTGATTTGGTCATCAAAGGGTCTATTGAATTTCACATTTCATTATAATTTACGTCTGCCAAGAACTGCTTTCTGTATTTGCATTGCATGGTGTTTCCTTCTAGTGACTAATAGGAAGTATTGTACATAGCATCAAAATTGTTGTCATCTTGGTATTTTAATGAACATCGTTTCACCCTATATTCTTCATTCTCTGCTAGCTTTCTATTAGTTTTTAGAAAATTCTGTTTTCACCTATATAATCTCATTATATCATACACATCACATGCAGAGCTTAAAGATCGCTTCCTTTCAGCAGTCAGTGAATAGTAAAGGCATACTTCACACTCTTATTATATGATTGGTCTTGTTCAGATTTTCCTCCGTTTATGTTCCTATTATGATCTTCCTGTTTAGTATTAAAAGCATGAGCCTTCCACAGCTGACATATCTTCTCTGTTAGGACAGTTCTTCCATCTCTGTGCCCAGATTTTGTTCACAAGCCGATAGTTCTTTTCCTGTAAAATTTATTTCTGACAACCAGTTGGCTGTCTCCCAAGACTAGGCTGCGTGAGTTCTCCATCAGACTCCTGCACTTAACCTGCTGCAGTTTGTGTGAGGCCAAAGGAGCACACCAACTGTGCAATGCAGAGAATTTATTTATTATCTGCTCAAGTCTTAAAAATTTCTTCAAAGCCTTATTATTAGTCCATTTATGATAGGAATGCTTTTATTTTGAATTAGAGTTGATAAAGACTATAAAACCCTTCTAGTATCTATGTCTTTCCCTGGTGCTATGTTCAGCAGTGCAGGGCCACCCTGGCCCCTGAGGCTTAGAGGAAAACATTGGCATGAGTTATCACCATCCCAAGTCTTCTAGCAGGAGAAGGGTGATTTTCATAGTTGGGAGATTGCTTCCCTCAAGGAGTTAAAATGTTTATGAATATGGTTTCTTCTTCTCTTCATTGTCTTCGTGGGGGCATTATATTTTTGTTACTCGCTGTATGTATGTGCTATGTTTTACATACTTGGTTTCTTGCTCTTTGTTTACCTGTTACCCTTGAAACTGTTTTTCATTAGTACTGTTTTATTTTCCTAATAATCAGAAGCTGACTGTGGTTGAGTTGTCTATAACCTTCTGGTTTCAAACTGTGCCTTTACTTCAAAAGCAATGCTTTGTATGTTTTATATATCCCTTCTTATTTGGAAAACGCATTACATCACAAGGCATTTAAATTCTGTGTTAAACAAAGCAAAATCATACCAATTAAAACTACGTGGCAGTTTATTATGGAAGTGGTGCTGGGTGGGGGACATACACTTGTTTTTGCACTGTGGTAAATGATCGGGATTTGGATTATGCAGAATTTTTTTTTTTAAAAAGGATGCTTAAGCCTAAATTCCTACATTTAGATTTGCATGCCAGAATAACTGCACTTGCATTTAGAAGTGTTAAACAGTTCGCATCTCCCGCTGAAATAAATAAAAGTTACTGAATGTATTCCACTAATAATAGCAGCAATATTGTGATATGGAATAGTAACATAGCATAGTGGTCTGAGCTTTAATTATTATTCAGACAGCCAATTGCTTATGAGCATTAAATAAATCATGGTTTTTAGGATTGTACTAATTTTTTAAAGGGAAGCAGTATTTACTATTCCCAGCTTTACACTGAAAGTCTGGAAGAAAAAAAAAATTGCATTGTAAGATGGTAACAAATACTGCATTTTTTTGCTTCAGGAATCAAAAAGAAATCAATTCTGTGTTTCTCAAATTTTACTTAAATTTTCGTTCTGATCAGGTTTGTTGGGTTTTCTTTTCACATATTCCTTCCTTTGTCTTCTTTCCTTCCCTCCATTCAGGTCTGTAATGTCCTTTAGTGGACCACAGTTCAATTTCAGCAGTTAGGATGAGGGGATATTTTCTTTGCTCTAGTTATGAGAATTTTAAGTTTTACTGTTCAACTGTAGAAAAGAATATCTACAACTGAATGCTGTCTATAAAATATTTTTGAAGAAGTACGATGTGTACATAATGGAAGTGATACAGGAAAAGCCACTTTGGTTTGTGTGAATTTTTAAAAAGTAAATTTTCTCCTACAATTCATTGTAGAATGTTGGTTCTCTGACATTTATCAAAATACTGTAGTTCATGAGCATATATCAGCATCATTTACCACCATCATCTATAGCACAGATCTGTATCTCCACTGCCTTTTGACAGAATTTTCTGACAAATTGGCTGTTGCACAGTCTTTGAAAAAAAAAAATTCAGGGTGTAACTTATTTCTCAATATAACATATCATACAAAATGACTCATAACCAACTCTGAAGTGTAGCATTTTTCAAATTTTTCAATTGAGTTAGAATCATTGCAGTAGATGGCTGGCTAAGTGCCCTCAAGATCAGCTTAAAGAATCATCGCCTTTCTTGTGCTCTCTTTCTGCCCTCCCCTTAAATCAAACAATGACATCACTTCAGAAGTACACATATATTAGATAAGCCTTAAACAGGATTTTTATACTAATTCAGGAGAGAAACAGTTGTTTTCTGGTCTTTCACAACGCATCTATGTATCTGAAACCCCAGTCTGTTCAGCGTCTCAGAAAATTCAGCATGGCTATGGAATGATGTGTTTGAGGAACCACAACTTTAAACACATGAAAACTTTGGGGTCAATTGAAAACTGAGTTGAGATTTTTTCAGGGCAGAGTTACCACCAAATATTTTTAAAGCTCTATAGGATTCTTGCTTGACCTTGGGGTTTCCTTTCGTTTATTTTTGTTTGTTTGTTTGTTTGTTTTTTTAACAGAATCTGCTTTACAACTGTTTAATTTTAGTAGGAAGCATTTGGTTGCAATAAAAAAGGGTATCCTAAATATAACATTCATTTGCTAATGGTTTTGATCTTTCTGCAGACAAAGGATTTGTAGTTTGTAGTGGGTATATGCTTGAAGGAAGTATCTTCTGGTTTTGCTTTTAAATTCCTGGCCTACTACAATATTTCCTGCCCTTCGAAGTATCATGTTGAGTTAATATTATACTTAAAAATTATTACATCCCTATGAGGAACCTACCTACAGATGGGGGTGACTCCCTTCATCTGGTGACTTTTGATTTGCTGTTGTTTGTTCAGGAAAATTGCTATAATGCAGTTGAAGATAAAGGTAGGGAAGAAAGATCCCTGTTTTAGCTATCCAGTGCACTGGGAGGAGTTGGAAAGCCTGGCATAAATGTACTTTCTATATTGTTCTAAAATACTGGAGAATTCCCTGACCAGTATCAAATTCATCAACTCTCCATTTAACTTCATATTCGTTATATTCAACAGTCACTAGTATATCACAATGACCACTTATTCCTTTACACTGCCTCTTTCATAGTGTAACGAGAAATCATGGTGATCTATATTTGAAATCACTTTCTTTCCTGATAGTGCATGGCAAAGATTTATTTTCCTTGGATGTAAAATAATATTATGTTATGTAGTATCATTACACCGTTAAATACAATGCGGTTTATCGCCTAATCCTTCTCAAAAGTACTTTTCAATGACTGAGGACATGAAGTGAATAGAAATTTATTATCTAAAGCTGGGAGGATTGTTTAATACTTTAAAGAAACAAAGGATCTGGAATTCACCCAGAATATCTGACTTAAAAACTTGCCCAATTACCACAGTTCAGAGACCAGAAGTTGTTAGAAAAAGCCTGAATTTATACCCCATTACCATAATGGTCCTCATTCTCTTGTCACCTTGGGGCACAAGGTTTATATGCACAATCTCTGCTTCTTGCAGAGGTTGTAAATGCAATTACAGATTCTCAATGACCCTGCTCACCCTGTTTGTGCCCAGTGACAACTTATAACGTAGGGCAGCGGGGGTGTGATTTCAGGCCTCTTGATGGTTACAAATATTCTGTATGGGTTTTAGTGAGGTTGGGATGAGTAATTTTTATTTTTATTCTTGCTAAAATCAAAAACTAAGGAAATTATTTCAGGCACACATGAAGTGAATAGTGTTTCATTTTCATGACAACATGAACACCAGACTGAAAGTGTGAAGTAAAATATTTCTTTTACACAATATTCTCTTTATTTTCTTTTACTTAAATGAAAATTTCAGTATAAGAAGACAGATACGAAGAGAAATATTGTAACTTTGGGACAGATAATTTTTCAGGGCATCTTAATTGATTTTTGTGTTTGATCTGTACATTTCTTTCTTTCCTCTTTTGGGCAAGCGTCTAATATAAAAGAGAAATATTTCAGCCATCTTAAAATTATATTCCTAACTTAAAAGGTGATTAACAGACCTCTACATTCTATATATCTTGGGAGGTTTAAATAATGTTTTCTCACTCTTAGATTTCTTGATGTTTTTTTCCTATATTTTCTCACTTTGTGATTAGTTTTTTCCATATCTGAAAAGTAAAGTATCAATTTTTATTTCTTTTTTATGCTATTAATGGGACTTCCATTAGAAGTAGAATTTGCAATTTCAAACCGAGCTTTTTTTTTTTTTTTTTTTAATTATTTTCAGTGTGTTTGCAAAGCAGGTTGTTTTTCTGACAGAGCTAAATGTCTTTTTAAATATCACAGCTTTTTGTATCATTTTCCTCGGTGCCATTTTAACCTGTGCAGTTGCAAGGCCACCATAATATTCACCATAATTCAGGTATGGCATGTACCATGCTTTTAATGAGACATACGAGGTTTTTTGCTTTAATGAGATTTTCTACCACTTCACAGAATCAAAACATCACAGAACAGTTGAGGTTAGAACGGACCTCATGAGATTGGCTGCTCCAAGCTCCCTCCTCAAAGCAGAACTAGACTAGAGCAGGTTGCTCAGGTACATATGCAGTCAGGTTTTAGCTATTTCCAAGGATGGAGACTCCACAACCTCTTTTAGCAACCTGTTTCATTGTTTGATCAATCTTCCAGTACAAAATGCTTAAATGCTTTAATGAAATGATTAAATGAAATGTCCTGTGTTTCTGTTTTTAACCATTGTCTCTTCTTATAGGAGTGCTGAAAGCCTTGTTAAAGTTGAGATATCCACTGTGTCCCCCCATCCAGTAATATCGTTATAGCAACCTATCATTTGGGCAAGCATGATTTCTCCTTAAATCCAGACTAGCTTGGATTTGAGATCTTCTTCCCCTTAATGTGTTTGGATATGGTTTTGAAGGTTATCTTTCCCACACCACCCAATGAACTGAGTTCAGGGTGACTTGCCTATGCTTTCCTGGATCCTCCGTTCTGACTTTCTTAAAGACAGGAGGGACATTTTCTGTCTTACATTCCTGGGGAGCACCATCCAATTTCCACAATCTTTCAAGAGTGTCATTAGAGTGACATCACCCAGCTCTCTCAGCGCTGGCTGGAGCTTTCCATTATGTCGCATTGGCTTGTGGTTCCCAGTAGTTCAGGTGTTCCCTGACATGGTGCTTCTCTACTAGGAGTGAGCCTTCGTTATGCCAGACTTTCCCACTGGTCTCCGGAGAGCTGAATTTCTGAAGGAAGAGCTTTCTAGTAAATTCCAGGAAGAACACCTTGGCCTTTTCCTTGTCCTTAGTCAGCACCTGGCCCGTTTAACAGTCCTGGCTTCTGATCCTACTTTTTACCTTGTTCTCTTCTCTCAGCCTTCTGAACTCCAATATCTCATGGTCACTGCAGCCAAGGCTGCACCTGACCTTCACATTCTGAACCAGTTCCTCTCTGTTTGCAAATACACGGTCCAGCAGGTTTCCTGCAGTACAGATTACAGGCATCCAAGCTGAAACATGGATTTCTGCACATGGTAGAGGTCTAAAATTCCAGATTCCAGTCTTGATTCTTGAAAGATAATTTCATTGGATACTTATGGTAAAACCTATTGAAAATAAAGTCAAATTTGACAGGATATGCCTTTTCTGGAGATAAATAATCATGGAGATGAAAATACATTTTGAGCATATGTCTGTAAACTAAAGCATGGACTTAGAGAAATGAGATTTAAGCATAATGCATTGATATAGAGATAGTTATGACTGTTAGAAATTAACATGTATGTGAAGTGGGTATGTATCTGGGGAAAAAATGTACACACTCAATGATAAAATCAAATGTGGTGGTTTTGGAGTAAGCCAAAAGCTTTTTTTGCATCACCTTAAAGTGGATTGTGTTTTAAAATGATGGATGGCATTGTAAATTAAAGTTGTTCTTTTCTTATGGTAAAAATCTGCTAAATTCTAATTATTTTTTTTAATCTGTCACTCAGTCTTCATTATTTTTTTTCAAAATAACAGGCAAACAAAGTCATATGTTTTTCAGACACTAATAAAGTCCACAATGCTTGGAGCTCCTCATGTTGGCTTTGCAGCAGCAATTAATTAACAAACGCTATTCCCATAGTCTGCTGTGTTTGATCTCCGTGTGTTAAGATATTTGACAAGATAGGTGCTATACCTAGCTTGATTTTTTTTTTTTTTTTTTTAATTTAAAGATGTCTATTCTACTGTCAGCTTGCTCAAAGCACAAGGGTTGGGGAGAGTCAAATATCTGCTAAGTGGAAAAAAGACAAAAAAGATATTGGGGAAATTATTATTTTCGGGCTTCCAGTTAGATACTACAATCAATGGATGTTTAAAAATAAACAAGAGAGCTTGTGAGACATATGTCAAAATACACTAATCCTCCAAATTGGTATGGATTTCAGTGGGAAAATTCATGAACCTCTTTCATACTCCAGCTATACCAAACGTCTCCCTTCCCCCATAGCATAAATAGTCACTGCTGACAGAGAATATTAACTAGGAATGGAAGAAATATATATCCATATATTTCTTTTATTTCAAATTGAGAATTTTAATCATGCTGTAATCCTCAAAAATTAGATGCTCAGATCATTCATTGGTACAGAATAAGTATTATCAGTTTTCAGAGTAGAATTTTTTGACCAGTATTCAACATAAATCAAACACATTTCAAGGAAATAGATTTCTTCTTTATATTTGTTCTGTATTGTGTTCAAGAAAAAAAAATAAATACAGGTTTTAGAAATGCTGTCATAATATTTTAGAGTAGCAGCAAATAAGGTTATTACCCCTCTGTTTATCTTTGATATTAGCACTTAATATGATGGGGAGGATAACAGCTGTTGCAAGTCACCTCTTTCACTGGCAGAATCCAAATAAATAACTAAAAAAATTTCATCTCAGAAGTGGCCTAAAAAGTCAGTTTATTCACACTGTTTCTGAAGCCTTGGTTCATATTTTTTCCCTTGGTTTTATGCTAGGAAGTTAGGAATCTATTCCATATGCAGAATTTACTATTTAAGAGTAGTAGGATATAGAGGAAGAAATAGTATTGTTTGCTACTGTGTGTAATTTCAGAACTTCATATGTAGAATTTGGGAATATTTTCAGTTGCTCTGAGGAAGTTGGGGTGGTTGATTTGTTGGTTTTGATTTTGATGTAAACTCCAGTGTTTCCCCAACAATGTTTAGTAGTAAAATTTCTCAAACTTTTTTTTGAGGTATTTGTTTATGTCAATCTAGACACAAAGTACATGAGCTTTCTTTTTTTAAGTCCCTAGAAGAGTTTTGATTATTTTTAGATCTATTTACAGATATAAAACCATCGTGGGCATGGTCAGAATAAAAAGATCAGAGAGGTAATTCAAAACCATCTGATGCGCAATGTCTAAAATATGTAATTTCTGCCTTCAAAGGTGCACACCGTAAATCTTGTTACATCATCATCTGGATTAGGAGACCAGTCCCCCTCTGTCCTTGCTGCATAAAACAGACCTGTGTTCTGTAATTTCTGCAAGACATACCTTAAACCAGGTTCTGTGATAGGAATCTTCCTGCAAAAAGTAGATTAGCAACAGAAGTTGGAATTTATTCAAGTCAAAGAGATATCGAGAGAGGTATTCCCAACATTATCTTCTCTGTCTGCCCATATCATCAGAACTAAGAAATATTTCTGGAAAACTGATCTTTTAAGTACTATTGTTCAACAAATCCACAATGAGTTACACAGAACAGCATCTTGCCAAGACAGGCTGATTCCTGTTCTCCTGATGGAATGCCCTTACTTTATTGATTCAGCCAAGCCCAAATGAACTGAAGGTAAGTCTGCCAAACTGTCCATTTAACATTGTGGTCTTTTACATAGTGAACAGGAAAATATCTGAGAGCAACCTAGTGTTTTTCATTTTGAAATTTAAATGGATCTGCAGGCTTGTCAAGCTTTTAACAGCTTTTTTGTGGCATCTTAATGCCATAGCTGAGGATGTGTCTCACATCTATATGATCTTTCAAAGGGGCTATCAAGGTGAATAAAAGCAACTGGAACGATGGGCATTCTGCACTTGTGAGTTTTGCTTTCTACTGAAATACTCAGGAATTTGCTGAGCGACCAATGTGTCTAAAACTTTTGAGTGGGATTTAGGAAGTTCTTTGCTTGAAACAGTTCTAAATATCAGAGGGTGGGGTACAAATTATTCCTATTTCTATCGCCTGTTTTAATCTAGATTATTCATCAAGTAACTGATAATTTGCTTAAATCACATTCCTAGTTTTGTATTTTTACTCACCAAACTTCCTTGTAAAAAGAGATTAATGTTTATGTAAAGAATTCAGCTTTGAAAGTATCGGTAGTGTGCTACTATGACAGGTAATGAGGCAATTTGGCAGAACATCAGAAACTAATTGAGCTCAGCTCACAGAAGTGCAGCTTTTTTAGCTGAAACTGTATCTTCAAAAATGAACAATAGAATTACATAAGACAATATGACATGTAAATTTTAATTGGAAACTCTAATTTAAACTATTTAAAGCATGTTTAGAATAATTTCAGAATCTACAGACACATTTTTATCCAATTAATTAAGCCTCTTCAGTGGGTCGTATAATGACTTAGTGTCAAAAATATAAATTATTAAACTCTCTGCACACATAAATATTCAAAAAACTTTTGAAGAGAAGGGATTTGGGGTTTTAGAAGAAAGATCTCACAACTGCACACTACTATATAAAATTAACATAGAACTTTTTAAGATGGCTATTAAAATCTGTAAGTACTGTTAAAATACTGTTTAATACAGAAAGTAGAGCTTCAATTTGGTCACACAACAAAGGAAGGTTTTAAAATATGATTTAAAAGCATTTCAAAGATCCTTAAATGATTTTGTAAGACTGATTTTCAAGTATTTGTAGTAATGTTTGAGGACACTGTATGATGTTACTAGAGCATTGCCGCACATGTTCTTCCATTACACTGGGATGGCAACTGAGAATCTGATAAAATGAAGTTTTAAAGGATAAATGTCTCCCATGAAAGGAAATGCTAAAAAATTATTTGGGGCAGGGGCAAATTGTAAATCTTCATCAAACCTTTGTTTGAGTCATGTCCATTATGATTCACTTACACAATTTTTTTTTTTTTAATATTCTTTGATGAATAACATTTCCTGCCCATTCAAATTGCAAAGGACAACATGGATATACTTAGCATATGTAGCATATATTATAATCAAACCCTGTAGGAAGAAAAGGAAATACTATATCTGGTTTTATGGGTAGTAAAGCTGTTGTGTAATAAACTGCATTGATTTTGCTTCAAAGTCACCAGTCATGTCACACTGAGAGCAGAAACAGGACATCTTGATTTACAGGCTAGCATCCTCATCACTGCTTCACATTCTTTCTCTCATTCTCTTTTTTTTTTTTTTTTTTTATTCTACTGTGCAAATAGTCTGAAGCAATAGAATTCCTTGTGGAAAGAGACAATGCTGCCCTATTAATATTTAAATGTTTTTTGGTAGTCTTTTGTATTTCATAATCTTACCAAGTTTTAAACTATGCTCTTTCTTTAATTGATTATATCAAAATGTCTGGATTTCAAGGAGTAACAAGTTTTGGATTTTAGGGGGAGTGAGGGGAGTTTGGTTGTTTCCTTGTTTTGCTTTGCTTTTTGGGTTTTTAAATGCAAATAAATACATTGCTTCCGAAGTAAAGGCCTTTTAACAAATCAAACATTATGCATTAATCCCTTACCAGTATTGGTAGACCTGCAATAATTAAATTTTTAACTTAATCTGACTTCATCCTTATATACCTACTGAAAATAAATTTTGAGGATCTTTATGGAATACTGGGTAGTTCTGATATAAAATACTATATGTCAAGCTTATTCTTATAATTAACTCTGATGTACAGAATAATCTTGTCTCACAACCAAAAAATATTTTGAAACCAGAAAACTGAAAGTGACTTTTAATCACAGTTTCTAGATAGAGTCAATTTGCAAATTCAATGGCAGTTGTCAGATATCACTAATATTTTTGTACACTTCTTCATAATATAAGTGATAATGTACAGACAAGTGCATCATTAGTTATGTCTGGGTTGGACATTGCTGATTTTTTTTTCCCCACAAAGAAACACATTTTGGCAAATTCAGGATATATAAACACTCATTAACATCACAGACAAATGCACTGCACTTGTTTTGATTAGCTTCCTTTTACAATTCTTGAATAACTGCTTACTACTGACTGTTGTTATAAATTTCAATACTTCCTTTCACGAACTGTCTCCAGCTAATTTCCATGATTGACTCTGAGAACTTGAATGGCATGGGCACTGGAAGTCTGCCTAAAAACATTGACAGCTTGAATGATTATCTTGCCTCATTCATGGTAACTCTGTCAGGTTGTCTGAGAAAAATTATAAAAGAGAAACAGGTCATTACAGAATGAGTATGATGCATCCAAAATGGTTCCCTTGAAGCTGCTGGAGTTTACTTAGTCAATAATCTGTCATAAAAAGTAATTCAGTATGTTTTATTGCAAAACTAGACAAATCAGGTCTAGTGTACTCCAGTACGTTTTCAGAAATGTCTTTAAAACTCTTTACATTATTAAAAATTTAATAAAATTATTACATTCTCAGCTGATTGTCATAATTGTCTCTTAATTGTCTTTTATCTTAAAAGGACATGCAACAATACATGAGATATTAAATATAATATTTTTCAGATCTAAAAAATTTCAATGTCCTTTGGATGTCATATATGTATTTTTTTATTTATTTTAAAGCTGTTTAAAAAGTAATGGTAATTTTAATAAGGAACTGATAGTCTCAACTCTTTTGTCAACAAGACTTATAGAATGATCACTGTAACACATACGGCTTATTTGCTGCTAAATATATAGAAAAATTAACTTCTTGTATTTTTTAGTATTGTTAACACTTATCCATTTCGCCACTAAATATGAAAAGTTCTGCATGTTTCTTACTTTTAAAATTTGATTGTATTAAGAAGTATTTTTTTAATCAATAATGCCATAAAAATACTTGTTAAATTCAGTGTACCAAGCACAAAGTAACAAGTAAGGTTTTGTGAATATTTATTCTTAGAGGTGTGGTAATTATGGTATGATTACACAATTTTAATGAGAGCATTTTATCTAGGTAAACTCAATCTTATTGTATCTGCTTAAAAACTTGTAGACCAGCACTGCAGTTTAATGGTAGTTTGTAATATGCAAGCACTGGCTTTGCAACAACTCATTTTCTGTTAGAAACCGTAAAGTGTGTCCAGTGCAAGATGATTTGTGTCAGCTAAATCTGTAGCCTGAAGCAACTCAGTGGGCTATCACTTTAATCTAGTTATTGCAACCTTGAAGTATGTGTTAGTAAGCTGAGGGTAAAAATGTCAAAATCACAGTTGAGACTGATCACTAACAATTTCTAGGAACAACAGAAAACTGCCCCATGTATTCTTTTTTTTTGAGGCTGGTCAACTGGAATTGAAGTAATATTGACTGCTGGGTATTTAAAAAATACAGATTATTTTAAAAACATCAGTTATTTCTATAAAATTATGGTTTTCTATAATGAAAACTTCCATAGCTAGAAATTTACACACAAAAAATTTCCTGTCATTCGAAGAACTGAAATTATGAAAAGTTTAATTTGCCACTGCCTTCTGTTTATCAAATGAATGCCAGTGTACTGTACTTGCGGACTGGTAGAACACTAAATAATTAATTCTTTAGTACACTAATGTTGCATTAAATAGTACTTAACAGGTTTAAGAAAAGGTTAATACTGTCAAAGATAATAATTTCTTTTATTGCTAATACCTGCAATAAGCTGTAGCTCCCAGGCTGTAGTAACAGACAAAATTACAGACTGGTCGAGGTAGTACCGGACCTGTAAGTTTTTTGGTTCAACTCCCCTGCTCAGGTAGGGTTATCTAGAGCTGCATTCAGGTCCAGATGGCATTTGCAAGTTGACAGGTGTGGAGACTTCACATATAGAATGCATTACTTGCAAAATGTTAAAAATAGGTGAAGTGTAGGTTTTCTTAATTTCATTCCAAAGGATATTGTGAAGCACACATCTGCAAGTAGATTAATATAGCTGTTTTCAGTGTTGTCTGTGTTTTCATTCTAGAAAATTTAAAAGAAAATTGACAGTGGACTGTTATTATGCAAATATTGGTAAAGGTTTAAGACCTAAAGCCTACTATATATGTAGGTATATTTCTTATACATGGATTTTTATTTTAGTCTTCATTGCAGTGCCATTACAAATATTTTTAGTAAGGGGCTTATTATAGCTTTTAAAAGTCGTTGTATCTAACAGCATATGTAAAGAGAGAACATAATGTGAGAATTTTCACTTTGAAGTGCTACAGTACGATGCTGGATTTAATGTGTTTCATGAGCTGAAATAATTTCATTCATATTTTAAAATAATTATGTCAGTCTGTGTAAATATCTATGTGTATTTTGTAGTTCTGTTCAAAATTCATAAATACCCACGAAAGTAGTTTATTTCATTACTCTCTTTTTAACAGTATTTGAAGTATTTCTCACATATACAGATTGCATTATTTTCTCACGTATTATTCAAAAGGGAAAAAGGTTGCATGTTTACCTTGAATGGTCAGTGTCTTTCTTCTCTTTTTGAGATCCTCGTCCTGTATCTTACTTCCTTCCATGAATGAGGAGCACTCTGTTGTGCTTGAAAAAAAGATGCTTACCTAATCTGAACTTTTACTGGTAGACATTGTGAATATGTTGTGGAACCTGGAAAATATTGTATTGCCCTATTGGTATTGCTAGTCACACCTTTCTCTAGATTGCATTCTTTCTGGATTATACTTTTTTAAAAGTATGATGTAGAATTATGAATCTATTACATTTCCTGGTTACTCCCTGTTAATTGCCATGGGAGTCACTGCACTGCACAGTCCACTGAAACTTACTGAATACGGGCATAAACTTCTGAAACAGAACCTGGAAGTGCAAGCAGCAAATTGTCAACAGCCCAGTGGTTATTCAGAACTTGTTTTGGTGCTGAAGAATCACACACACTACTATATATCTATATATCTATATCTATATATCTATATCTATATATCTATATCTATCTATCTATATCATCTGTATCTGTATCTAATCTATATCTCTATCTATCTATCTATCTATCTATCTATCTATCTATCTATCTATCTATCTATCTCTATCTCTATATCTATTTTCTTTTCTATCCCCGAACCCCAATTTCAGACACAGTTGTACAATTTACTTTGTCCCCATAAATAAATGCATTCTTTATTGTATATACGGTGAGATAGCGTCTCTAGAAAGTTGCTGACTGATACTGAATGCAGCAGTCAAGAAAAGTGAAAGCATCCTTTATTTGTGGTACAGATTGTGTGCCTAAGGACACACACAGGTATTTGGCAAGGTTTAGTATTGTTGCTGTAAAATTTCCTGGCTTTGGGACAATAATGGTTAAAAGCAGTGGTAGTATAAAATCAAAGTATTTTATTATGTCAAGTTTAACATGATAAGTAGAGCATGCCTGTGTAAGAGAGTGGGTAATCCAGTCATGGTCCTTCTGAAAAAAATAACTTCAATTCACATAGTTTTAAACAACTTGCTTATATCGAGATTCATAATATACTTTTAAATACATACAAGTTCATAAACTATTGTTTATATAGTACATAAAGGAGTGTCTTCAAGGGCTTTGTATATCCTAAAAAAGCAAACTCTAAAGCACATACTTTTGTGTTTAGCACTTGGTATTCTGCTGCTTTCCAACATTTGTAAACTTTTTCATCGCATTGATATGATACTACAGGTTTATGGTATTACCCCGTCCTTCAGGCACCAGTTATTCTTCTTTTTAAGTTTCAATAGTTGCACAGAAACATGAAATTTGATACGTCACCTTCCAACTGGGATTTCTAAATCTGCTATAAATTTATATAACTTGTAGAAATTATAGTCAAGCTTTAGAAACTATTGTGAGATCAAGTAAAAATACGAAGTGAAACTCAGGAAGGCTATATGAATGGATGAAAGTAATAAACCCAAGAAAATCCATAGAACCTTTCCATTCGTTTTGGTTTCTTGGGACTTTGCATTAGGATTCATCTCCATCTTTAGCAAGGTTGTCCTTACATCTTTCTGTTGTTAAAGTTCCTAAATCTAATCCCTTTTTATATCACATAAATGTAACCAGTACTGTCTCAACTGCACAGCTGATTTTTTTAATTCAATATTTGAAGGATGTCATTAAAGTACTAGCAATTTATTTCTCTGGTTATTTTATAGTTCTGTTTTCTCCAGGAGAAAAGAGTATGAGCTATTTTTATGTGTCATCTTTTTTTCCTACAGACCAAATAAATCTGTATAACCCTCCAGCATTTCCTCTCCTGATGACCAGGAGAAAATATGAGTCTTAATATGCGGACATTTTAGGTCCACGTTAGAGGTAGACCTAAACTGGAACTTTAGCTTTAACCTTTGTTCAGTACTTGGATGTTGGGTTAGGTGAGAGCAGCATTGATTTTTTTAATTTAAAAACATATGAGGGGACATTTCGAAGACCAGAAACAGACACAATTGAGAATTAACCTGTCTTTACTATTTTTAACACATGGGATCTTCATAGATTTAACATGTTTTGATAATGGTCTCAAACTAAACTTTATTTCAGCATTTTAGTTGCAAAATGGGGAAACAGACCAGGATGCTGGTGATAGAGTTCAAACCAACCCCATCTCTCCTACATATACAATTGCAGAAGTTTATTGCTACAAAATATTGGTAGGGAACATTTCTGATAGTGCATAGATAAAATATAGATAGACAAAAGACATATATTTCAGAATTACACTCTTTTTTTTCTTTTTCTTTTTCCCAGCTTGTAGTAGAAGAATTTAGTTGTGAAACAGTAATGGGTAGTAAGACATGAGGGAAATACGTCCTTATCTTAACATGGCCAAGATTATATGAAGGTCACTCACAAATGAAAAAATAAGACTTTAATGAACTGTGGTAGAAACTGACCACAGTTTTATTAACTGTAGCAAAACAAATTAAATAATTTATCATCTCCTTAAGATTCTAGTAACTAATTTCTGTGATTTGCGTTCATCTTAGTGTCACCTTGGCCCAATCTTTTTCAGCACCATATCTGCGTCCATGAAATCTCATCATGCCAGCAACTGCTTAACTGGGAATTTTCAATTCCAGCTAAAAATGAGATAAAGCATCCCTAGCATGGGCATTTCTTCTTCTTAAATAGGTTTCACTGTTAATTCCGCAGATAGAGTGTAAACAGCTTCATTTTGCCACTTGAATTGTGGCATTAGAAGCAATCAATACTGGCATATAACTGCTGCACCTAGAGACTATGAAACAAAATAGTCAAATCCTCCTTTAAAGAAGTATGACAGACTTTCATTCATAGCTCTGAGGTAGACCACAAAATATTGTTAACAAGACTGCAAAATATTTGTGTGAGGATGAAAAGCGGTGTGGGTAAGTTCCTTTACATCATGTTCTGCATGACGGTTGTACTTTTAGTCTCACCTACGCTTCTTCATGTTTAGAAATGAGGACTTTCATCCAGTGCTGAGAATGACTTTACAGTAGGGGTAGTTCCAACACAGGAAGGATAAAAAGTATTTATAAATTTCAAAATTCTAATTTTTCAAGTTTTAAAACTGGTCAACAGAAGTGTAATGATTTTTGGTTGGATTTTTGCCTTATAAAGAACTTGATTACTTTCACAATAGTTTCAGTAGTATTTGTCATACTTCAATAATAGAAGGAAGTTGAAGTTCATATTAGCATAGCCTCTCTTGAAATGCAGAGAGATCCTTATCCTCAAACTTCAGAAAGGGCTACTATTTTTAAAAAAATGGTACATGAAAGCATGTCAGCTGCAAAATATTTATATGAGTCTTCTGCAGAGAGTTTTATTTATGCTGCCTAGTATGATGTAATTTCTAAAGGGAGAAAGAATTTTAATCTGAAGCAGAGAAATCATCACTTTATGTAAGCAGGGTATTGCCTAAATTTTCTATTGTACCTTGTCCACATTTATGAGTAACTAATCTCCCAAAGTAATTTGTGGATCTCTGAGGATATCCTTGTTGGTCCTTGGGTCTATTGACACTATTTTCTTTTTTGATTTCACAACTGTAAAATTGTGTCCATAACAGAAGTGGACCATGGAATGCTTATCCTGTGATAAGTGATTTGCAGAATAATGATGAATTCAATGTAATCATTATTTTTTATGTAGGTAGTGATAGAATGTTGTTAATATTCATACTGTTGAGCAGATGGGGTAGAATAAAATATTTAAGTGTTCATCCTTTGTGGCACAGTGAGTGTTAAAACTAAGTAGTTGAATCATGAGAACATTCAGAGTCATTGCATGTGTCTTAGGACAATTACCTTTTGGTTCCCTATCTTTTACCTGTCTTTCATAGATTTCTAGCTTGCATATTGGAGCATAAATGACAACCATTTTTATATAAATATATATTATTCATTCATTTCCTTAATACAGAAATTAAAAAACTGAAAAAAAAAAAGAAAGAAGCACTATGCTGTGAGGAGTGTTAACAATTTAATTTAGATGATAATTGGGGCAGCTTGAGTCAAATACATTTGGAAGATTCCACCCCTTCTCTCCCTATTTGTAGCAAAGCAGAAACAATTCCAAGAGTTTTTCCAAGGCACAGCAGCTAAGCCTTCCCTTCAAAGCCAAGCAGAAGCCCACTATGCCATGTAGACAGCACTAGAGTGCCCATATCAGTGGTTGGGTATAAAGTACATTTTGAGACTTGGTGATGTGAAGAATGAGTTTCAAAAGTTCCACATGGTTTGCGATTTACATTTGGAAGAGTGCCAACAATTGCTATGCAGAAACTAAAAGTCCCAAAATATCTGAAATATTTATCTGAATGAGTATCAGTCAAAGGCAGAACAAGAGTGTTTACAAGTGTAGATTGCATTCAGCCAAATTACATTGCAAATTAGTGTTTTGAAGCTATTGGCCTAAAAATAAAATAACTTAATATGTTGAAATCGTTTATGCTAAGGAAAAATGTATCTATGCCAGCAGCTTGTAAATGAAGTTACAGCTTGTTCCAGCCCAATGCATTCTGAAGTGACCAAGATATTAAACTCGCAAACAAGGTTGTCAGATAACAAATCAAGCTGCAAATTAACCTTCTAATCTTATAATCTGGTTACAGCTGCCAAAGTACAACTGACAATTGATTTGCTGTTTGTGGTCCAGCACAAAATGTCGTATATTCTTTTTGATGAGTGTCAATGAGCTCATTAAGTGTATACCACCAGCCCATGTCTTCCCTACTCCACTGCAATAGTTGTAAATTGCTAGGGTCATTATTGGTATGAACAAACCCACTGCTAGCAAAATGCAAAGCAGAACTTGTATGTGACTCTTCCGCAATTATTCACTTGCAATAAATGTCTGTTCTTTTTTCAGCAGGTATGCAATATAGGTCTTTTTGAGGTCATTTAATGTGCTAGCTTTCACAACTGTTATAAAAGTAAATATTTTCAGGTAACTACTTTGGTAGACTACCAGGAATTATTAAGAGAGTGGTGTGTCTACTTGTAGCATTACCCCTTGTAGTTACCCACAGTTTCCTAATCAGTAACTCTGATAGGATTTAAATGGAGTTTTCACAGGGTGTGTATGACTTTTCACTCGTTACAGACTGATCATAAAACTTCTTGGTTAGAAGATTCAAAACATCTATTTGTGTTGTTTGGAGCTTTGAAACAGAGCGGGGAAATAAAAAAATATGGAAGGAAAACATGTGCTGTTATAGCAACTGATATGGGAGAATAACACTAAAAAAACCTTAACAACTCTTCAGTTAATGAAAATAATGTGGAAGGGAGTAGTTTGTGTTACCTGACTTGGAAAAAGGATGGGGAAGAGTGTGGTAAACCTGTACACTATTAAAAAAAAAATATTCTCAGTTGGTGACAGTGTAAATAGAGAAAAGCACTCTGGTTTTTGTACTGTATGGGAACAACATTGGATCATTGACTCTAGGGAGACTGGGTATAAAACTGCAAAAATTCAGTCTCTCACTGAACTTCTACCTCAATGAATTGCCCTTGAAATATTACAGAATTTTACTAATGGGAAAATTGTCAACAGTTTCTGTTAATAAAAACCTGATCACAAAAAGGAGAAACTGGGGCACAGTTGAAGTGTATGGCTCATCAAAACAAAATTGAGAAGACATTAAACATAGAAACTGTTAAAAAATGTTGTCAGGATAAATTACTTTAGAAATTGTAAATTGTTTCTTTTTCGAATGCTCCAGGAATAAATAGCACTTAGATGCCATGTAGCTAGTTTCAGCTTCAAATTGTTCTTGTTTGGATTTGGAGTTTTGTTTTCGTTTTGTTTAGGGAAAAGATATAAACCTTCAAAGACAGTGGTTTATGAAAATTGACATAATTGACAAAATTTTAACTACTGTAGCATAAATACTGTCAATATACTAATAGACTGCAGAACCAACTGTCAGAGTAAGGAGATTTGGGAGGAATTTTATGTTATCAAATATAGGGTAGTAGTAGGAAAAAAAATTCTGTGACACACATAAATATTTACCTATTTTTTGCACCACTTTTTCATTATAAATATGTTCAAATATTTAATTTCAGTGAAAAATAGTAGAACATACTGTATGTTCTTTAAAATGTGTTTCCTTGTTTCTAATTTTCTATCATTACTCAAAGAAAAAATCTTTTTTTTGTAATTACCTTCCATCCTACTTAGTTATACAGACCTTAGGACAGGCAAACACCTGTGAGTTTTGAAATAATCAGAGTGTAAGTGATTGTATGGCTTGTTTGGTGGAGGTTTTGTAAGAATTTTATCAAGAAAAGGAGAACGGAAGAACAATTTCTAGTAAACTGAGCCTTTGATATTCCATGCATCCTTCATGCAGATGTATTTTCAGAAAACTTGGGAGAAAACCTTCCGAGGTCTAGGATATAACCTAGATCATAGAATCATGTAATTGTTAAGGCTGGAAAAGATCTTCAGGGATCATCAAATCGAATCCTTGACCCATCAGTGTGAAGTCCACCACTAAACCATATCCCCAAGTGCCACATCTCCATGCCTTTTAATTATCTCCAGGGATGGTGATTCCACCGCTTCCCTGGACAATTACTCCAATGCAGGAGCACGTTTTCAGTGATGAAATGTTATCTAATATCCAAACTAAGCCTGTTGAGATACTACTTAAAGCCCTTTTCTCTTGTCCTGTCACTTTTTAACTGGTAAAAGAGATTAACTCCCACCTCACTACAGCCTCCTCTCAGGTCATTGTAGAGAGCAATAAGGTCTTCCCTGAGCCTCCCTTTCTCCAGGCTAAAGACCCCCAGCTCCCTCAGCTGCTCCTCATAAGGCTTTTACTCCAGACCCTTCACCAGCTCTGTTGCCCTTCTCTGGGTCTGCTCCAGCACCTCAACGTCTTTCTTGCAGTGAGGGCCCAGAATTGGACGCAGCACTTGAAGTGCAGTGGGAGATAAGAAACTGTATGGGGAATACATAAAGCAAATAGTTGGTATCTCGTGGAGTTAGAGAACAAAGATCATGACATTGAAATTCAAAAGTATTAGTAATGTTAGGACACAGTAAGTGGCAGAAAAGGAGTCATGCTTAGATGTGTAACCTTAATGTGATTCCCTGCTGCTTCAATTAACTGTAAACAAGAGATCATGGAATAAGGAAATTCGTATTTGCCCTTGAAATTTACAGCTCAGGCACATCTCTACCTAATTTCACCAGTGTTAACAATGATATTGGGTTAGGATTCATTCTTAATATGCTGAATAATAGGTATATAAATGGTAAAAATTCATGAAAATAGAAAAAAGTTCTAAACTGCTAAGAATAGCAACTTGATTCTGAAGTATGTTGGTAGTAGGTTTTGTTTGCAGAGTGGTGGATAAAGAGTATTTTATCAGAGCTTATCAGAGTTCCTTGTGAATATATGTTCACAGGAAACATTCTCTCTATATTCACCCTCTCCTCAACAGGATTCTGAGGATTTCCTTTTGATAGTAATATGGAAAACTCAGTGAGCCCCTATCTCCCTGCAGTTCTTTCCACAGCTCACTTGCTACTCTGATCTATTGTGCTTCAGGACAGTACATTGTTTAAAAAGTCATTTTCATTTTTAAAGTATTTTTCCTCTTCCATATTATAACACTAAAAGTACAGTAAAAGCAATTGTTCATTGTTTTGAACTCTGAGTCTCAGTCATTAATTTAAGTCCTGGTTCTGCAAGATGCTCTGCATGAGCA
This sequence comes from Acanthiza pusilla, assembly GCA_036630365.1. Taxonomy (NCBI): domain Eukaryota; kingdom Metazoa; phylum Chordata; class Aves; order Passeriformes; family Acanthizidae; genus Acanthiza; species Acanthiza pusilla. Next base: position 31,378,735 of record JAXCHO010000164.1, read on the forward strand.
CAGGCATTTTGCCTGCATAGACTCTATATGATCTTGGACATAAAGAAAGTAGTATTTTCTGTATTATTTTGTCTCTGGTTCCTGTGGAGACTTAATTGAAGCCAGTCAGCCCAGGTTCTATTTTTAGTACATGTATTTGGCAAAGTGTCATATCAAAACAATTTTCTATCTTTCCTTCTTCTAAAAAAGTAATAGCACAACCATAATTAAGAAGCTGTGGGATCATATAATGCTTTTGTTTTTCTTTTTTTAAAGAATAATCAGATTATTAAGACAACTCCCACAGCTGAAAATTGTGGCATATTTTTAGTAAGTAATTCTATCTAAAACAATAAAAATAAAATAAGATCTTCTCTGTTCAGGGGGAATAATGGATGTTTATTTGCATACAGTGTATGGTGTCAATGGTGAAGATTATGGTGATAGTTGGACATTTGCAGTAAAGAGAATTTCTCCAAAAAGCATGGCATTCCCTTGACATAAAAGCATCCTTCAGTTACTAAATATTCAGCATAAGTAACAAAAATTTTGTTTTATCTGATGAGTAGGAGTACTTAGTATTTATGCAGCACTTCCTATGTGCACAATGAAAGATTCGGGGTCAGAAAGTATGTCTTAAGAGAAGGACATGAAAGAAAATCTTACGTCAGATAAGAGAAGATGAAAGGGTTGCAAAACATAGTTTTCTGATAAATAAAGAGTTTCTACAAGAAGGTAGTAAGTTTTTATTTATATTGGGGATGAGAGGAGAAATAATGGTACAGAATTGAAATAAGATTTTATCTATGTAATGGGAAAAATGTTTTTTGAGGACTAATAATGTCTGGAATAGTTAAGAATCTCCAGTATGGGATCTTCATATGAAAGTTCAGCTAAATACTCCTTCAAAATATTTTAAATTTTATATTTTTGAAACTTTTCAGTATCAGTGAAAAACAAACAAAAAGAAATGGATAAAAGAAGGAATAGGCAAGATACAATTAACCTCCTTTTGCCACAGAAAATGTTCCAGACACCCACAGGACTATTGCTTCTCTATTTACAATTTTTCTCATTCACTGTCATATCTGATGTCCTGACCTGGGTGTAAACACAGTTCTCAGTTCTCTTTATTAAGGAAGGCACCTTCCTCTATCCAGTGACACCATTTGATTGAGAGGGACTTTATCCCACAGACTTTGAAACTGCGCAGTTGATCTGACTAGAAAAATGGTTCAGAAGCACTGGTATAAGAGCAATAACTCAGAGATTAATAATATCCAATAAAATTTGCATTTTTCGTAAAGAACCAATGCAACAGAGCTAGAAACCAGTGGAGGTTGGCCTCTTTTATGTTTGATATTTTAATAGAAACTTTACAACAAAGATTCAATTATCCTTAAAGAAGAGTATTTTGAATTTACAATTCTATGAATTTTAGGAGGAAATGTAAAATATGAAAAAAGTCTTTCTGCAGTAACATTATATTGATTTCTATAATCAGGATTTTTTCATGGACTAGACTGACCATTTGAAGGAATTATAACTAGAGAAGTTTCTTGAAAACTCCTTGAAAACAAAATTAGTAGTCTACAGTACTTGGGGATGGGAGCTAGATGATCTTTAAGGACCCTTCCAGCCCAAACCATTCTGTGTTTCCAGTAAGTAAACACTGAAAATATTTGCAATATTTATGTTCCTTATCTATTAAAATAGATGTTAACAGTAAAATTGGAATACTCCTTTCAATAACAATTTTTAAAAGTTTGACCTTCAGATCAGAATTACAGATTTCCTTCTATCATGACTCTCTTTATCTTTTCGTTACTGCTTGCAATACTGAGCTCTATATAAAAGGAATTGTGATTGATTTTTGTAGCCTGGGCATAATCAGAAAAGTGCCTTCTGCTCTCAAACTCTGCTTGCTTCTTATGTTTGCCTTTTGTCTTCAAGACTGGGTTTGAGTATAGTGTCCATTCCCATCCATAGCATTCCTTTTCTTATTTTTGTTGCTTTTTCATTACCCATATTTGCATTTGTAATTGAATTTTTGGTTGCATTAATGTTTGTGACATACTAAGAGCCTTATTCTGACAGTAACAGCCTAGAAATAACAGTGTACAAAATTGTTTCCTCATTGCAAGGGATTCATTTTAGTTCGGTGCTCTTATTACTAATACACAAAAAGTAATAGTAGAAGAGCATTGCATGTAGGCCAGAGAAAATATCCAAGGAAATTAAAATATAAAATGCCTTTTACAAACATAATCTATAAGACTTATTTTATTCCTAGTTCTTTATTTTAAACTCACTGCACACTTTGCACTTCCAGACAAGGTAAACCTGATATCTTTTTGCTTAGAGCTTTTATTTATTTTAGATTGGCTGTTCTGGAGCAGGGTGAAACCAAGCACATTTCAAATGTATACAAGCATATATCTATTATAGGATTGTGAGGTGAATTTCCCATAAAACTCGAAGAGGGTATAAACATCTATACCATTATACATTTTTGCTAAAGAAAATTACATATTTAAACAAATCTTGTAAAAATTTCCATGGAAGGTTTACATTAAAGGTATTCTTAAACTTATAACTTCTCACATACTATTAGTTAGGACAAAGTTTCTTGAGTCTAGTCTAGAGATGGTCAAACCTCTGTTTTCTGGAGGGAAAGGAAAAGGAGAAAGGTCTATTCTCAGAGCTATCAACCTGTTCTTCTCTTTGTCCTCCATCCTTTGTATTTCTCAGTAGGAATTTGTATTTCAAGATAAAAGGAGGTCTTTCTCCTATTCCATGCCAAATTTCAAAGGCAGGCCTTAAACACTTTAATGACTTCTGATTCCCAAGCTACCTGAATATCTAGTAGGCATTTTCTTCAAAAAAATGAATTGGTGAGATAGACCATATATTTCTAATTTAGTTCATCTTTTTCTAATGAATGAAAATTCCATTACTGTTTTTAGCGTTGGACTTTTCATTCAGCACTTTTAATCAGATTTACATTCTGTAATTTATGGCAGAATATTGACCAAGAAATGGCTATATTTCCTTTAAAATTATTTTTAATTGTTTCGACTAAGTGAACAAGAAGGGCCGCGGCCTCTGTAGTATGTCAAACTTATACAGCTGGTAATGTTCTTCTTAGCTTAATGGTTGATAGCAATGATCCATGATGATTACCTTATAGAGTAAAAAAGATCTTTATAACATCATCTAAGTAAAACAACTTACTAAACAAAACTTAAATCAGACTTCAGTATTCATTCCAATTCAGACTGTGAGTAGTGGGTGCACTGCTTTTCTCAGATAAAGTATCTTGCATTTCAATTTTGCCAGTATCAAAATGCGTTTTCTTAATTTTTTTTTTATTGGTGTGCATATAGAAATAAAACCAGTTCTGGCAAAATTGCAGTCTCTATTTCACTTAGTGCCTTATTACTATAGTGCTTTCTGCAATTCGACTTGTATTTGAATAATTAAAATCTAGTGTAATATGTGAATAGTTAATTTGAGAAATTTGTAATATCTTATGGACAGAGCCATTATTTCTGTACTATGAAAAATTCCTTGCTTTTGCTATCTTTTCCTTGCAGTTTTTCATACAATCACAAATTTTGTGCTGGGGGAACAAAACTGAGCTCAGAAAGAACAAAAAATAAGGATGTGACCTGAAGCACCATAACTAGAAAGCATGCTTTACTATTGAAAGTGCTTTTAAAAGGATAAAAAAAAGCTTTTCGAAAACTGCGATAATAATCTCTAATTGATTAAAGGCTGTTTAACTTCCAGTAGCAAAGATATACTTTATGAAGATGAAGAAAAAGTAATTGTATCATTTTCTTTTTCTGGTTATATGTTTCTCAAGATTCCTAATTCCTTAAACAAAAAATCTTTTTCAAGGCTTTGAATCTACTTTTAAAACATGTTCTTGATTTCAACAGTATTTCGAAAAGCTTGTTTGTGCTTCTCCAAAATCTTCTGCTATCCACATTTCAAAATCTCTAGAAATGACCCTTTCAGAAGACAGTTGGCTTTCCAAGTCGATTGTTCTATTCAGTTGGCAGTAGCTAAAATACCTGCCATAGAGTGCATCTTTTTTACTTGCTAAATGTGCATATTTGTCTGCAAAAATAAATCAATTCTTAACAATATATAGCCAAAGTATACAAGTAATTATTTATTAGATGATCCTGTAGTCAAACTAGTTTCTTTGACTACATTTGTTGTTTCTACTCCTTTTTCACTTATGCCTGCCTAGGACCCAGGAGGTAGAACATTAGTGTTACAACACAGATAAAGACAATACTAGTTGTTACTGTTGACTTTATCAAATAACGGGGTAATTATTATTGTGCAGTACATTTTCTTCCACTGTAATTTTAGTTTGCTTGACTGTTCTGTGAACATTTCCAGCCGCTTTCTACCTGTGGATGTGTTCGATGTTTTAATTGTTAGTTTTCGTTTGTCTGGTACTTTTTACTGTTATAGGACACAAAAATGGCACGTTTTTAATTACTCATTCTTTAAGACACACCACTACTTGTAGTAGCTTTCTGCAATAAGTACTGGTTTTATACTTAGCTGAATAAAATCCCAGTTTTTTTCTGCTGTTGGTGAACGGGTATAGGTGCATAGGGAGACAACAGAGAAGCAAACTTCCTCTCCCATATGCAAGTAACCTGTCCTTTTTAATTCAGTATCTATCCGTAGTGTATGTCTATTCAACTCTTTGTCTTTTTGTCTGTGGGAAATCAGAAGTAAAAAGAGAAACCCTTTATATTAACATGAATCATACAACAACAAAAGCTGGACTTTATTTCCACTGTTTTTGCCAACAACTTCACAGTAATAAAAATTGCAGTTAAACAATTCACCAGAGTCTGGCTCCATTTCCAGCTCTGACAATGGACTTTGCATAATGAATTTTGCAGGACTTTATCTCAACTATTCCATCTATAACACCAGATAATGACATTCTTTTTTGTACAAAGTAGGAATCACATAAATTCCTGAACATTATTATTTTTTAAATATCATTATGCCTTATATGGATTTAAAACTGAAGTTCAAATATTCATTTCTTCAGCAAATGCAAAGTTTCTTCTTATCACTCAGAAACCACACATTCATAAATGTCAATTTTGTGGAATCACATTTCTGATCATTATCTTTTTTAATGCGTATGTTAAATTATCTATCATGTAGAACAAGAATAATTCAATTCATCTCCAGATTACTTTAGAGCACTCAAAGTTCTCCAGGAGTGCTGTTGGAATTTTTATTGCTTTCATTTTCAAGTGTTAGTTTGGGCGTTTTTTTTTAGATAATATGTATATTTAACATTTACTGACATGTCACATGAATAAATAATTTCATTCAAGTAATTTCTTGTGGAAATCTGTATAAAACTTTTACACTTGACTTTAGGTTGGAATGCACTTTGGTAGTTTCTGATGAGCAAATTGTAACAGCACAAAATTTAAAGTGAGCAAATAAGTTATTTTAAATGAAGCTACACTTGTGATGTCTGAACTTTCTCATTTTAACTGCTTTGAACAAAGTAAGGATTTTCTGTTCTTCTCTTGAAAAAAGTTATATTGGTTTTCCTTTGAGTAGTACAATGTTCTTTTCTTGAAATAGAGGTTAATATGTCTGCCTTTTGGAGGTTTTATATCCTGTTATGTGAAGCATTTCAAGTAAATTCTGCCCTTTCTTACTGAAGGAAATAAACCCTAAACTCTTCCCCCTTTTTCAAAATTCTTCCCTAACAAAGAACCTCTTCTATTTGACTGGTCAATGTATGTACTACACACTGGATAGAAGTAAGAACTCCACTATCCAGGAAGCACTGAATTAAACCAATTAAAGGAAGGAAACTGTAAAATTAAAGGCAGAAAGAGAATGGGATTGAAGCTGTTCTTGTCCACCTTAACTAAGTCTTTTTGGAGATGTACTTCAAGGCTATCCGTTTGAATACAGAATACACCAATAAAATGTTCTTATGGATAGTATGTAGCCGTATGTATGTTATGTACAGAAACCTCAGGTGAGGCATAAGATCTAAATTTAGTTTTAATGGAATCGCTACCAAAGCAATAACTCAAACACACATCAGGAATCCTGGAAGTGAAAAGCGGATTATATTTTCTAACACTTGTTAAAAGAAAAATCTTACAGGAGGAATAAATGTGGAAATAATAACTTGGTTTTGAATGCAAAAACTATGCATTGTTTTTTGTCTAGGAAGGAGTTTTTCATTCATCTATAGTGACTTCCTTGAGAACCTTCATTCATACATTAAGATTTTTCAGGTAACTGAGTCAGGTTTAATATTTTTTGTTGTTCTTGTTAGCCAGCCATACTTTTTCGAACAGCTGATTCTTTATCATCAGCTGTGTCATCTACTTCATCATGTACTTCCTGGCTGATAAACTACGAGTGTTTGAGGCAAGACATGTACCTTACAACTTAACTAGCTAGAATTATTGCAAATGGCTATACAATCTAATTATTTTGGTGGCAAATAGGACTTGTGTTGGTGTGCCCAGGCCTGTACATGTGTTTGTGTTCAACTCCAGTAAGCCATTCTGTGTGACTTTGGTTTTGGTTATTCATGCTGCTCTGCTTCTGGGACTCCAGAACATGTAATAATCCCTCTTCAGAAAAGTACAACTTGGAATGCTCATGCTTTAAACCACTTCACTTTGCTGTCTCTAAAGATATGCTGGACTCTTTCTTTTGCGCTCTCAACAACAAACTCATATGTTGCTCTTCTAAAGATTCTGTCTTCTGTGATCATGATGAAGTTTCTTATCTACTCCTAGAATCTGGCTTTCAAGAGAACTGTTTTCAAAGCTTGCTTTTGTTTTCATGAGAGCTAATTTAAAGCCATTGTCACAAAACTGAAGAGCACCTCCCTTAAGAAGTTGTTCTTGATTTTTTTCCCATTTCTCATTAGTTTCTTTTTCTTTGTCAAATATTCCAAACGCCTGTTTTCACACTATTTGTGTAGCTGTAGTGTGTTTTCATGCTGTATGCCAGTGTTCCACTCTTCAAGAATCGTCTCTGGTTTATAACGACATTTCACACACAGCTGCATAACAGTTGCTCCAAGTAACTTTACATTTGTGTTTTCTACATCTTATTGTCAGTTTTGATCTTCTTCTAGTGACACTTTTAGTAACATTGCCTTGTCCAAGAGCAGAGTAGAGAAGTGTCAATAAAATCAGACAAAACTTAGCAATACCTATATGCTGTCTGGCATCCAGACAAACCTACCCTTTGACATTATAGTAAGAAGCTGGATTGGCAAAATGAAAGATACATTTCCATTACATGGTAGTCATTCAAATTACATTTTTGATTACAGAAAGTTATTTACTAGTTAAATTATGGACAGCATCCATTAATAAATATTGATTTATATTTTTCTTGTAGTGTCTGATTACCACAGCTACTAAATTGCAGATTTTTTTTTTTAAGATTGGCTTACAGCTATTGACATGCTTTCTCTGTGTTCTTCTCAACTTATGTACACAGAAAAGGCAAAGGTGCAGATTTATGTAATAGCACCTCATTTCTTTCAGAACTCTGTTTTATTGCTCTGTTAAAGATGCATTAACAGATGAAGACATTGCAAAATCAGAAATCAGAAACGATTAAACAACAATATCCAATGGAATCAGCATTTTATTTGTCTATCCAGAGCAATCTGTTGCCCATTTGTTTATATATATATAAGCAGATCTCTAATATGCTATACTTAGATATGACCATGTAGTATAAAAAGTATTGTGTATTAAGAACTCGCCCAAATAACGTTGTGTTTCACTTGTACTGCTCCTTCTGTGGAATCTGGGTGGATTGGAAAGTACAGTATGGAAGTTAGTCTTAGCTCCACTGATGATTTGGCTTTATTCCACGTGGCTCATTTGCAGGCAGAGATCAGATTCACACTCATGCACTACTTCAGTCGCACTGTGGAAGTACCAAGGTCAGGACCATAACCTATGGCATGAGAATGAATGGGGTTGGTGGCAGTGAAATCAAGTTAATGGATTGCTCATATTTAACCTCTGGTATTTAATGGTCAGGTAGGCTAATTGCTTTCATAGATGGCACTTTTATGCCACAGATCTTAGGATAATAGCTTATTTTTCACAAAAGCATAATGTGTGTCCCCAAATGTATTTTCCGGAGGTGTATCCAGTCTTGCTTCGAGTACAAGAAGAGGCAGAGAATCTAATTTTTCACTGCGATCCAATGGTCAACTATTTTTATTTTTAAGTTCATGCTTTACGTTCAACTTTCAGTGGTCTGTAGCTAGTTATCTTGGTTAGAATGATTTCTGTTTAAGCCTTGAAGGCTTTAGTATTACAAGCACAGAGCCAGATAATCACAGTTCTGTTATCTCTTAAGCCAACTGTTATCTTTGAATTTTATTCAATATCTCTGAATTTCCTGCAAAGAACTGGAATTAGTGGCCAGCAGTGTACAGCAACACATAATAAGTTCCTGGGGAAATTATCTGGGGTCCCATCTGATATCAAGTCTCCAACCGTGTGTCCAGAAGACATCACCTCTGTATCTCTTCCTCCTCTTCCAATGAAGTCAGAATGGGACAGCAATCAGATCCCAACCTAAAAATTATTGCCCACGAGCATACAGAAGTATACCACCGGCGCTGACTCTTGCAGAAAATATTTTGTTCCTGATCACAGTAGTATTGTGGTTAGCGGTGTCTGCTTTCTGTGCAGGGTTCTCTTAAGTAATTGAGACTGTATTGCCAGGGCTTGTGTTTCCAAGAAGATGATTTTGCCTTAAATAGGTTAAAATCCTCTCTGACATACAGGCAGTATTTATTTGTTTATGGAAGAAAACAACTGTTTTTGTGGGTTTTAATAATCTAAGTAAGTTACCTCTTTAATATTTCCTTTCTCTCATTCTAAGGCATATTTTTCCATCCTTAACTGCTTTTATGAGGTTTTTTCCTATTTAACTAGATATAAGATACTAATATTGTTATGCATCCAGTATTGCTGTGTTAGTGTCACAAATTTTATCCAGTGATTAAGTCCAAGCATATATTTTTTAATATAATATTTTTAAAAATGCACCTTTTTTTCTGCAGCGTTATGTACGCTGATTTGCCTTAGACTGAATTGGGAAATCACTGCTCTCCAGGGCATGGGCACTTACACTTAATATGCATTCTGTATATTCTTTGCTAATCATTTCTTGTTCATCATTTATTTTAATCATTCATTACCTCTTTTCTATTCTGCTTAAAATATTGTCTTTTATAACAAGTCATTGATGAAAAATGCACATGGCATTGCCTAGTTCTGGTAATTTAGTTATTATTTCATCCCCAGGAAGCTGGTTAAAGAAGTTGATCTTGATGATGACAACTCTGATTTGACATCTGTCAGTTCTAATTCATTCTGTGCTTATACAGCTCAGTGTTGGTTTGCTTTGATGATTAATATTATTATGCTCTATCCCAATGAAGAACTATAGTATGAAGCAGGCTTCATCAGAAAGATCTGGGATTTAAAAAAAAATCAGTTTATAAAATAATTATCTAGTTAGGATTATCTATAGAAAACCTTCTGCAGGCCATGTCAGGACTTTGTATTGTGCCGATACCTTTTATAAAATACAGCTTAGAGAACCGTGAGACTGGGTGTGATTCATAGGCTTTTAATTTTGTTTTCATCTATATTGCTTTTAAAAAATCAACATACCTTTGAAGAAAGGAAATAGAAATCAGATGTTGGAGGTTCATTTGATGTGCTTACTGACGTAATGAGAAGGTGAAATGCAATGTTATTTCCATAAAAATATGTACAAAACAAAATTGAAATCCACATTCAAAATTTTGCTAGAAATGCTTACACATGCATCCATTCAGTGCAGAAGCTTTACCTTCTGAGCTATCTCACAACCAAACAGCAACTTCTCTGTGGAGGGCTTGAAGAGATCCCTTCATAATCAATATTCACTTAGAAGTACAACATACAAGAATTTGGCAAATGATCTTAGCTAATGAGAAAATTGTGATCTGCTTGTGTATATTGTGAAAGTAGAAAAATTGGCTTAATTTTCTCAGTAAATTATTCATTGGAAGTTACTCATTCATCACTAACGAAAATGCTGTCTTCAAATGTTTCATCTATTTGGTGTTTCATATGCAAAGAAAACTGATTTTACAATCTGTCATTCCTACAGCTGTTCTAGAGAAATACTCTTTATTCTCATAGCAGAAGGAAGCCTTTATTCTTCCATCCCAGAAACAAATCAAAATTACCCTAGAGATAACATACTTCAATCTTTTGGGGGGGGGGGAATCCAGTGAAGAATATATCAATACAGGACTAGAAACCAGGAAAGTATTTGGTACCAAATAGAAAATACTGTCGTATGTTGTTTCTTCCCAGTATTTTAACTGGTTTGTTCTTATTCAGTGACTCTTTGGATATGTAGTTAGCTCTAGGGAAAAGATTTTGGTGGTTAATGTACCTGGTTTACTGTGCGAATTTTTCCAAAATGGCTTTGAACAGTAGTAGCAGAGAGGTAGCAGAGTTAGCAGATAAACAACTGTCACTGTCATGACAGCCAGTTGAATGCTTGGAGCAGCATGAGGGAAGGATTAGTTGACTTGCATCAGAAGAGAACTTCCAGGATTGTGAAGTCTGGAACTTCTCCAAAGGAATCAAATATGACTGGAAAAGTAGTTGACAGGAGCTGATCCACATTACGTATGCTGCAGCTTTCTGGTGAGTTACTAAGCTGAGGGGGGGAAAAAGCAAATTAAATAAAATAAATGCATACTTGGAGCAGTTTATATATCCAGTTGTGGAGATGGAACTGTTAGGGGAAGCTAGTAGGATGGGCAGGAAGTTCAGGAAAAACATGTTGACATATCTTCTTTTATGCATTCAGAAAGTATCCTAGAACATTTTCTTAAAAATACAGAATTTAAAACAAAACATTTTCAAGAAACTTTGTATAATTATTGCCTGAACTGCAGAGCTATACAGCTATAACTGCTGAACTGCTGTGTGCAAATAGGGAAATGATAAATGTTGCACAAATGGGTATTCTCAATACCAAATAGAACATATATTTTCATGCTGTTGTTACGAAGTTTCCTGTGTTAATATTGTTATATCAAATTACTAATAAATCAGTGGCAATTTTATGTGCATCACAACAAAAAAGGACATTTATTTCTTTGAAATATACCATGTTTCTAATTAAGATGATGATAACATAAGACAATCAATACATTAAGGCGTATATTAAGTTTAACTTGCTGTAATAAGATATTAAAATAATTCACCAGTGCATTCAACATCAGACTATACTAATGGCAACCTGCATCACTACCTGGTTTTCTAAATCAGGACACTGAAGTCGTCCAAACCATTTGCTTACATGGATATTCTATTCAATACAAGAATTGGGGGGGAAAAAAAAAAAAAAAAAGTTGCCTACTATGGTGAACATGATAGTATTAATAGTTACATTTTGAACAAGTGGTGGTCCATTAAAATCTTGACACTGTCAGGGAGTTAAAGAACTCACAAGGTATGTAAGCAATTTGAAAATTAAAAATATCTTCAGTTTTAGCTCATTCCTTACCAATAACTATTGAGAAAGAGCATGTTTGCTGAGTGCCCTGTCAGTTCTTATTTGGACCTCAAAAATAGTAAAATACATTCACTTTCATAGTGGGACAATTACTTGAAGTAAGCAGGTCTCAAATTCCATATGACTTGAATATTTATTTAAATATGAAATATTCAGAAACAGTAAGGAATATAAACCGTAGAGAATCAGAAGCAAAGCCACTGCTTTCTTACGTTCATCACTTAATGTTACTTTTTTACAGAAAAGCTTTAGGCTCTTTAAAAACAGAATTACTAAAAAAGTTCCAATTTTTGACTTCCATGCATTTATCTTTTTGATAGAAGATTGATAGATGCATCCTTTTATACATTATTTTTAAGTCTGAAGGTCAGAGTGAGGCAGTTCGGTGGAGATAAAAAGCAAAAAGTTAACTAGCAATAACTCTCAGGAACCATTCTATACTAATAGAACAAGATAGGAGTGGTTATGAGATATTGAACGTAATAACTGAAAGGCTTCATCTGAAGACTCATGACACTGTATTTCCAATGTCAGAACCCGGAAATTTGGAATATATTCCTTCTTCAGAAGGAAAGTAAGATAGTTCTGATTCCAAGGTTCCAAAATTGTCTTAGAGCATAGCTCATAATTGAATGTGACTAATGAGAGGAGAGCTTGATGTGCCAGCTGATCATCTATCACTGCTAAAGCAAGCACTGCAAAGGAGAAGTTTACTTAGGGAGGCTTCTCTTTCTTCTGTCATCTCTGTAGATATTGTTATGCTTTATTAACATAAGGTTTACTTGGAAAGAGAAGCTAAAATTGAAGTATATCTAAGCTCATGTAAATTAATGCTTATTTATACAGATTTCATAATATCTTATAAAATTGATGTATTGTTCATATAGAATATGTTTCAATTTATCCTTTCATTGAATACTTGGGAAATACTACTTTTTTGCTAAATATCTCCCAAATCTTATATTACCATTTTGACAGGTAATAAACTAAATTTATTTTTTATAATCAAATAATAATTGCTTATTAATAATGTTCTGCATTTTTTAAAAATTAGTAAAGACTAGTAAGGCAGAAGTTGCATGTCAAATAAATGTCTTATTTTGGTTTGCTTTTAAAATATAAACTACATCTAGCAAGTAAATATTTAAGAATATCCAGCTTTGGAGATACTCAAAACACAACAGCACAGAGCCCTGTGCACCTGCTTTAGCTGACCATACTTTGAGAAAGGAGGTTGATCTAGGAATCGCCAGGTTCTGCCCTTCCAGTCTCAATGATTCCATGCTTTTATGGTTTTATATTTCAGTTTAACAGTCAAATGCTTGTTTGCTTTTACAGATTTAACTAAATTATTACACCATTTTGAAATATAGTTTGGTTTCCATTATAACAGAATTTTTAAATAAGAAAAAATAAACACTTGTTAAGCACATTTTCTCCTTCCAGAAATCTGGTGACAGCAGGTTTGAGGACTACTTTAAAGAAAAGCCATTCCCCAGATTTAGAACCAAATCAATATAATGTAATAATTAATGTTACAGCAATGTGGTAGTACATATGTGCACAGAATGAATGCTTACAATATCCTGACTAAAGCAAAGAAGTCTGCTTTTAATAGCTATTTATGCTTAGAGTGTAACACATTAGTATTACTCTTAGTTATTACAGATGAAAGGAAATGTTTTGCACATCTGTGATTTTCCCCAATTTCCATCAATCATTTCAAGTATTTATTGTTGCTGTACTTCTAGTATTTATTTTAGAATAACACTATAAATGCAAATTATATTAACATGTGACATTAAATGACTATTAGTATATATTCACAGAAAAGCAATGGTCCTGTGCTGTGTGATAAAGTGTGTAACTACAAACAGTTTCAATCAGAGGAAAGCAACTGGGGAAAAGTACATTAGGAGCCTGAATAAAAAAGCTGTTCGCAATCAGTTACAGCTGAGTGCAACAAAAATTACTTTCTAGGGATCAAAGGAAATTAATGATTGACCAGTGTAACCAGAACATCCCACAGCATGTTGAATATTTAATGCCATGCTACTTCTGCCCAAAACAATCTGAGGTTTGGCATATATCCACCAAAGTAGCTCATCGCTAATTAATTTGCCATGTCATTTTGCATAAAGTTAGTAATTGATACTAGTCACCATGCACTATAGTGAACTTTTTTCAGTTAAAGATTCAGTCTCAGTAGTTTCAAAAGCTTGATGAAATGGTCATTTTTTATTATTCTTAGAAAAGAACTTGCACATTGCAAAAGGTATTGCAGTCAGAAGGAAGGATATATCAAAGTTTATAGACCAGATATATTTGAGGTTGTTCAAGGTCAATGAATTTTTCTCTCCACTTGCTTGAAATTATGAGTAATAGAATATGAATAACTGGTACTCCAGCTGAAATGAACTACAGTGATGTGCAACACTATATTTAGCTGTCTTTTAAACTGTTGCCGTCTCATTTAAGAGGCTCCAAATTAAACCTGTATTCTCCACCATTTTAGAGGGAGCATTTAGCCTGAGGTTTTGAAAATTGATTTGAAGAATTTCCAGTAATTATTACCTGAGATGCAGACAGAATGCATTCTTTGGAGACGCACTTAGGTTAACCATTGCAAGCAGTGGTCTTGAATAAATAAAAAAAGAAGTATTGTTCTAAAACTTTCAGTTTGTCTTGTGGGGAAAAAAAAAAAGAAAAAAATATTTTCATATAGAAGTTGTGGGTTTGTGTAATTTTCCTAATCTGTTTATCCCCGAAACAGATGTTTGTAAGTGCAGTAAAACACAATTTATCCTGAGCAATTGTACAATACCAAACCCCAGGAACTGCAGTCCTACAGTCAGATAGACTAGAGTCATTGAAAGCTAACATTACTCTGTGAGAGTCTGAAATGAGAAGGAACAACCTTGCAGCAAAAAAGTCAGAGACTGGCAGATCACTAGTAATTAAATTAATAGCATTGAGCCCAAGGCCATGTTTCTTCATCTTCTGTTTCTCATATTGCCTCTCATTTTTTCTGTGATACTCTTTTCATGTTTCTTATTCCTAATTAACACTTGTTAACACTTCCCCCACCCCACCATTGGCTTCTTTTGGGTTTTTTAAAATTCTTTCATATACTTTTGTTTTCATTTTTCTTGGTATGTGTGGCTTCCCTGTTGGCTTATCTCTCCATTCATTTTTTCTGGTCCTCCTACTACCCTCCTGCCTTCACTGTCACCTTCTCCATGTGCTTACTGCTTCATTCTTTCATTGTGTGACATTTCTGACTTCTCCTTGTTTAACTGTAATGGTTTTCTGTCAGAAAGGACTCCTCCAGCACTTCTGATAGTGCTTCCTAATGACAATGAACCATTTGAGTGATGTTAATCGAAGAACTGGTTTTTTGCTTTTCCACCAAAAATTTTCAGGCCCTTTTCAAAACAATGTAGTTCAGTCTGCTCTAAGCACATATTTTAGGAGTGCAGCTGCAATAAAATGTCATGACAGAAGCTTAAACAACAGCAATAATATTATATAAAGTGTGAATGGCATACAGTGAGTCTAAATCTCAGCATAGTTCAGGATGTTTTTAGTAACTAGTAATCCGCATGTGCATTCATCTGTACTGAATTTACAGGGGATGGTGCAATGTAGCATAGTGATATGTTGAAGTTTTTCTAACCTAAACGTACATTATCATGCAAACTCCCAATCTGAGTTATTTATTACAGGTGGAATTGCTTTTTCTTCTGATAGGGAAAATGTGTGCTAATGTCTTTAACAACTTCAGGCCACAGGTTTGTTACAGAGCACAGCCAGCCTGACTTCTGAAACAGACAAAAGGGTCCGCACAAGCCTCAGTTTTGGAACTTTGGGGGAAAATGATAGGTTCAAGGGGGGATATGTGGTAGGTGGTGCGGGCAGGCTGTGCCTTCCTAGTAGGTCAGCCGATGGAAAAGGAAGAGAGCAACATGCGGCCGGGAGTTTAAGGTAAAAGGAGAGGCTGCGCCCTCTGAAACTGAGAGAGAGAAAACCCCACAGGTGTGTGCCCCAGTGGACTCTCTCCCTTTATTCGAATAAAACTGCAGGACTCTGTCTCCTTTATGGGGACTGGCTTTCATAGCATGATTTTCTGCACATTTCCAGTGTTATCCCTTCAAGACAGGCAGTGACGTTCAACATACTAGAAAGCTAGGACTTATCAAGCAGAATGGGTCTTCAGGACAAGGTTATACATCCTCTTGAGTACATAGCATCTGTCTTTGGACCGTTTCTCTAAAAAAGACTAAGCAGTCTCAGCCTTCTTGGGTTTTCTTTGTTGAGGAATGCATGTGTGCAGAATCTCGGGGTGCAGCTGCAATTCGGGCGCAGGCTGAGCCCCGGGTGGGACCAGCCCGAGCCAGAGGCCGTGAGCTGCAGGCCCTGTGCACCAAGGGCCCTGGAGCTGCGGCGCTGCCAGGCGGGCGCTGGGACACACGGCACGGGCAGAGCAGTCTGGGGGAGAGAGACACCTTCGCGGCCTTGGACTGTGAGGGTTTAAAAGCCTTGGGGATCTTTGTTCGGGGTCTCTCCTCAGAGGCACCAGCTGGGGCTGTTCTGTGTTACTGTGCCGTGAGTGAATGGCTTTATGGAGCGAGAGACTGAGGCTGTGCCTTGGGAAAGGTGGGATGGGTGGGTAAGAAAGGCTGATGTGACTGTGGGTGTGGGTGTGCGTGTGTGGGGACTCAGCGCGGACCCCTCGGGTCACTGGGGCCGCGCTGTGAGGGGAATCGGTCCCAGCTGAGCAAGGCTCTGGTGTGGGAGTGTGACTTAGCCTCGTGCATGGTCAGACTGGGAATTTGCCCTAACACCCCCCTTACCATCAAGGCAAAGGTGTTAGTAGGCCTTGACCTCTAGAAGTAGTGGTGGTAGCAGGGTTTTTTTTTTTTCCTGAGAAATCAGCATGTAAATGTTCCAAATGCTGGATTTGATTCTCGAGGTGTGAGGAGTGATTCAGTAGGCAGCATGTCCTGGTTTAAAAGCCATGAGATTATAGAAATTCTGGTGGATCTTTGGTTTTAAACAGATTTTTTCTTTTTTAAGGGAAGGTAAATTGTAATGCTTCTATATCAGAACTTGGACAGCAAGTAATATAGGGAACATTCATTATTTCTTTCTTTACACTGTTGTCAGAATGTTTTGCACAGGAATATATTGTGAAGTGCAATGTTACACAGAGAATGACGAAGAAATTTCTGTTAGAACTTGTTATAAGCCTTCTGGTTTGGGAATAGAAAGAAAGAAAAGAAAGAAGATGTGTCTTTATGAGTCGGAGGATGCCATGAAAAAAAGAAATGCTAACACTGTATGAGTTGAGATCAAGTATATCCACTACCAGCAGAGAGAAATCTGCGCATTAACAAAGATTTTTTTTTTTCCTTAAGTAAAAAGTGCAGCATTTTCAGTTGGAAATCACCAGTATGTTTCTAATCTCTGAGGAGGAGTGCTAGAATTGCTTTCCATGAAGGTAAGGTAGCTAGAAATGAAGAGCACATGGGTTTGAAGTATAAACTCTGGTTGGTTCCTATCACGAGCAATAAGCTAGTGATCTCTTCAGAGCTTCCTATGAAACTATTGTAGAGGTGGCCAGTTTCCGTTCTTATTATTCTGTTATTCACATTTTACCTTAATTCTTACAGTTCACTTTTGGAGAAGGTCTAGTCTCTGTTTTCTTGAAGCCCTAATACCATGACATAAAATCAATGGACATACACCCCCTCCAAACATAATAGTGCACTTTGCCACTTGGATGAGGTAAGAAGAAAACCACTTAGTAAGAAGTGGTTTGTTTTGTGTTGCTGCATGGCTGAATGCTTTGCAATGGCAACAGGCTTCTAGTTCCTGATAGTACCGGAAAACAAAAAAAGCCAGATTTTCTTATCTCTATAATAAAAAGTTACTCTACCACAGCTTGAATTGCCAAGACAATGTGATGTTTGTTTGCTTGATTTTTAAGGAGATCTTTCTTTTTAAACTTTTGTTGATTAATTACATCATATTACGTTATGAGAGTGCTTTATTCCTGACTGAGCTGCATTTTTACTGAGCCCTTTTGAAAGTTTTACTTGATGTAAATCATGATTTAGATACCATAGTGATGTAACAATTGGGGAAAAAATTGTTTTCTGTTGCCTAAAAATGAGTTTACAAATACTTGTCAAGAAAGAAACTTTTAAATAAACTTTCCAAGTGCATTGAGGCAGTAATAGATTTATGCTGAGCTAATGGAACAGTTGGCAACCTGGGATTTAAATACTAGTACTGGTGCTAAATGATGTTTCTTTTATGAAAAAGAATGAACATAATGAAATCTAATACAGACACAAAATAAACTTGTTAATGAAAATATATGAAGAAAATTATCACCTCAATTATTCAAACACAAGGGGTTTTATAGAATAATTTTGGTTGAAAAAGACCTATGATGTCATCAAATCCAGCTGTAACTCAGCACTGCCAAGCCTACCACTAAAGCATGTCCCTAAGTGCCACATCTACATATCTTATCTGTAGTCCCCAGATCCCCTTTCTACCCCTTTTGTAGATGGGTATTTAAATGGATGGGTTAGTGAAGATAAAAGAAAATTTGGTAGAAAAATAACTTTTTTTTTTAACCGTGTATGAAGAAATTTGCACATAAAATATTGAAACGTCATTTGTAAAATAACCTTTTATTCTATAGGCTTATCTTTCTTCACAAAAGATTAAGAATTTAAATCATAATTTAACTGGTCCTGAGAAACAATTATATTCCTTACCAGTCCCTAAAAGCTATTTTTTTTTAGCTTTCTGAGTTCTAAAATGCTTGATAGGAGAGGCTCAAGATCAGAGCAGCTCTTATGGCTATTAATGTTATATGTGCCATTTTGCCATTCATTCTGTTACTGACATACTAAGATCTGTTGCTGTAGAACTTTATAGCATTTTCTTGATTTTGGAGTAAGTTACTTGGTGTCTTTTAGAGAGTAAGAGAGCAGTTTAAAAACACTTTTGCATTTTCAGTTACCAAAATTAAATTTACCAATTAAGAGTTTGGCTTTAAAGTTGTTTTATATAATTTAAACTTTTTGCTTGATCACTTTTTTTTTGTTAAAGAAAACTATAGTCTTAGAAAAGAAGTGGAATATGTCCATTCAGGAAGAGGCCTGTCTTTCACTTCTAAGATTATTTGACATTAAAAGTAAGAAGCCATGACAGGAAATTAACTCCACTTCAATATTGAAATTTCTCTTATGTCTAGCATGTACCTGTTCTGTAGTGTAATACTGAAATATGTAGGTATACATATATTCAAAGTCTCCATCATCTAGAAAAAATAAATTATATTTAGACAGGTATATTTTCTCCGAAAATGTATTTCCCATTCTCCTCATTTAAATGCATCCAATGGTTTTAAAATAACTTTTTTGCTCATGTTTATTAGTTAAAAATGCTTTGTATTTTTCTTAGCCTGCCATATATTTTATATCATTTGTACTCACATGCTTCATTTAGACCATGGAATAACTTCAGAGCAACTATTAATATAGCTGAAGAGAGAAAACATGCTGTTTTTCAAAGCTTGTATTTATAAGGTGGATCATTCTTTTTTTTATGTTGCATTGCCATGTAAAGGCTTCATGATTCCTCTGAAAATAATGACATTCTGTAAAGGCGGCAAATGTTTATTTGGAGGACTGTTTATTTTCTTTTCCTTCCTGTTTCCTTCCAGTCTCTAGTGTATATGCACTTCATATTTCAGTAATTTTCCTCTCAAACACAAGCATCTTATTTACTTACATTCCTGCGAAAATGGAGGTGACAGGTAGATCAAGGAGAGTTGTTTGTGGGAAAGCAAAGCATTATTAATCTTCTGAAAAAATATGAGCACTTGCTACACTGTTATAGCTTGCCACAATCAAGTATCAAACAAATAAAAAAACTGTGAATAATAGCATTGAAATGTATTGTTTTGGCATCAGCTATTAACTGTGACAAAAGGTTTGTAGCCCTTTGCCTCAGACAGTGGAAGCAATAGATGACAAAATGTTTCTGACCTCACCACATTTGCTACTTCTACCAAGAAATCAGTGTTCAGAAGAATTGCCTACTAGGGAAGAAATACTTCTGTTCTTAATTTTGCTAATATTTTAATATTTTTTTTCCTGGTAAATTTTGGTGTAAGATAATTTATAGGCATTAATTTAATATTTGTCTACATGTGTAGCCAACATTTAGCCTCACTGAATGCTCAGTATGAAACCTTGAATACATAAAAGCATTATACACACCAGTATGTTACTCATTTTATAACAGAAGAACATTAATGGGTTTACTCAGTGTATACCCACAGTTTCACTCGTGGCTGAAAGTTTAACTCATGAGTACTTTTGATCAAAGCAACATAGATCAGTTTGCACACTTTTAATTTGGGAAGGAAGTCGCATCAAAATGAAAGTACCAAAGCATAAAATAGGATTCGTTATTACAGGCTCAACATAGAGATCCAAACAGCAAAATAAAATCATATACTGCACTGGTCGGTAGAGACAGCCATAGAGAAACTACAATAAAAGCATAATATAGACATTACCAAGATGTTTAAATGTTGTATATATATGTTTGTACACATCTTTCAAGGTATACATCTTGACATATAAATTTCTTTAGGTCCTCTTTAAAATCTGGTCCATTTCTGACCTGGTACCAGGAAGGAAAGGACTATCTTGTTGTTAATAGCCTTCAGCACCGACACTTCCCCTAGAAGAAGTACTATGATTGTGCAAAGCAGCCTCCGAGGCACTTACAGAGCTTCTCTAGTGGCCTTGGCTTGTGGGGAGGGTAGATGCTCCACCTACCCATAGTGTATATTAGCACAGTTTAAAGGCATGGTTTCCAAGACAACTGCCTTGGAAAGTGTGCTGTGCTGAACATTTTAACCTGAGTCTAAAATGGAGAGCTGGAGGGAGATTGTAACTTCTGAATTATTCTGTCACCTCTGCTTTGAGAACAGGCTTGTATGTGTTGCCCTTTGCTTACCTTTACTCTAAACTAGTGTTTGCAGGTTAAAGCAATTTTAACTATTAGTTAATGCTGTTAACAGTTAAGAATTAGTAAAAAAACCCTAATTTTCCTTTCTTATAGAAGGAAAAGACAAGATAGGTGCCCAATATTTAATTTTTTTCTATATATACCATGCTCGAAGTGAAAGAAAAACTGGGGAAAAATGACCCTATAAATAACTACAGCTAAACAGAAGCAAGATCTTGCTGAGCTCAGCGGGAGCACTAAGATATGGAGTCCTTCCTCACATCGAGCCTTTAGTTCTGAAACCTTTCTTCACCTGAGAGGCAGCAGTTTCCTCTCATAATTGTAAAATTTCACTTATAAACTCAGCAATATCTTGCTTCTATGACAGGGAAGACCTCTCAGCTTCCACATCCATCTGAGTTGTGGGAGTTGGATGACCCTGGGAGATCAATCTTTCCTGAATGGCATGACCCCCAGGCTCCCCATGAGCTCAGAACTCAGGCAGATCTTGCATTCTGCAGTATTTTTCACTGACAGTGGCAGCTGGATCACAGGTCAAGAAGGAAGGTTTCTTCCCCTTTTGTTCTTTTCTTCTTGGCTCCTATCTCCTGTGTTAGCAAGAATCAGTCAGATAATTTGAAGTTGCTTCCTCTTCCTTCTGCAATGAGCTTCAAAGCTATCCATGGGTCTTAGAGCAGTTAATATGGAAGCAGAAATGGGGGAGCCCAGAGGGAGGCAGCACTGTTCTTAACGGAACCAGTGGCGTGTGTAGAACACAGTGAAAAGGTACACAATAAATAAGTGATGCCCCAGTAATAATTATATATATATGTATAATAAAGCTTTCATTTTCCTTAGAGTGTCAACCATCCAACACTTAAATGTGAATTAGGGCGTTATCATCTGTATGCTAAATGTTTATAAAAATGACAGTAAATGTTTAACAGTCTGTTCACAGGTTTGATAATACCAAATTTGTGAACAGTCCCTTTCTTTGCATTATTCAACTACAAACCCACCAAAAAAGCTTCCTGAAGATTGTCTGTCTTACATTAAATTTTCAATATTTGATCATGAATTCTTGAATTATCAAAATCCTTCCATATGTACTAGAACTGATGCATGCAGTTAGTGCTTTTGGCTTTAATGGGTTTGTTTCAATAGCTTAATTCCGATACACCATGACCAGGAAGCAATGAAGGGGTATGTTGCAAACATACCTTATGTCTAACAGAGGACTCATTAACATGGCTGCAGTGCAATGAAAACGTCACAGCATAAGCAAAATCCAAACCCAGATGTGTGCAGAGCTAGAATCATTATCAGCTGAAATGCATCTCTCTTACTCTATTGAGTTCAAAATATTTTTGTAAGACTAGTAAGATTCTTGGTACATTGATACAGAAGTAACTATTGTCCCTGTTTTAATACGAAATGACACCATATTTTTAAGTTTTATTAAATATATATTGCATCATTGTAAGAGTCCTTTTTTACTTGATTTACTCTCATTTGTTTTACTCTCTTCACATTATTTACTCTCTCAGGAACCCTCACTGAGAAATAGCTAAAAAATAAGCATTCTGCATGCATTTTGAGTTCTTACATCATGTGCTATAATCTTAGAATTTTTGGTTTAAATATACAACTTGAATAGTGAGTCTTATTGGATGATTTAAATAAATGGATTAAAGTGTTGTAAGTGTTCTCGAGTGGTGAGATAAGTAAAGCATGCCTAGCTTGGCTTTAATGTGCTTGAAATCAGAAACGTCACATAGTTTCTGTGAGGCTTCTTCATCTGTAGTTCTTAAACATGAGCTTGCAAAAGCAAAAAAAAAAAATGTATTCCCATCTTGATTTCATGTTGGGTACCTTGCTGCGAAAGTAGGATGTTGAATGAGAAGGAAGGAAATTTGGTAGCCCTTTAGCTACCGCTATGCTGTCCTATCCTCAAAGACATGTGAGAAAGCCTCCCACTTTGTGTGCCATGATAGAGAAAGCCTTTCAGCTATTTAGGAGGAATTTTAATTGCTTTGAAGTTAGCAAAAAGCAAAACTTTATTGTAAAGAGCCTTTCAGTGTTTGCTTAATAGAAGTGGTCTTGTTTTTTTTCAGAATAATGTCTGTAAAGCACAGAGAGGATTTTGAATTGTACTTGCAGAGAGTCATGGCAGGACTGGTAGTAATCTCTTGACTAGAAGGAACACAATATGGAAGTAGATATGGACAAGAAAATTAGTTAACCAGAATATGGGTACATCTCAAGAATAAAACTGCAAGGAAGGTTTTACATGTGGGTATTTGTTTATGGGTAAATTTATGTCCAAAGCTGAGAATTTAGGTTCCTGAAAGGATATTGACAATTTATTCGGAAGAAAGAAACATATTCTTTATTTCCAACTCATTTTAATTTCATTATGCTTCTAAAGGAAACTAGAAATGAAAACATTCCTTCAAAGTAATCATTGTTAATTAAATCTCATGTTTTCTCTTGAAACCAAAAACTCACATTGTATTCTTGAATTTCCCAGTGTGCAGTATGCTTCCTCTTTTGGTACTTTGCTTAAAGAATATTTTTTTTTTTCCTGTCAATTTTGTGCAGCAACAGAATTATCTAAATCAACTCAAGACATTTCACAGGATATCTAAATTGCTCTGTAGGAAGTATCTTTCATAGGCCTCTCTGGTCATTTTCCTTATGTTTGTCTGTTGCTGAACAAGTCTGCTTTCAACTGAAATCAATACAGATATACAATACTTCTTTGAATTATTAAGCTTTTCAAATACAACATGAGAAGTTATGCATTTGATTATTATTATTAATAAAAACAAGCCACCCAATTTCTTGCTGATCATGAAATTAATTTATTTTTTCCCTACTCAAACATGTAGCATTTTAATACATCAGTACAAGTTTATAACTAACTTAATCCAAAATTCAAGATTGCCTTATAGAATTAATAAGGTATTTTTAGAAATTATCTTTGTCTCTTGTCTGAATTTGAGATGTTGCACTTCTGTGAACCTTTTCTTTAATGGCTATCTGCTTAGTCTTTTTAAGGTCTAGACTTTTGTTCCAGGGATTTATGACTCGTATTTGTTTTGTCATGTTGTATTTTAGTACTTGCTACACAGGAATTTTCATAAATAGCAGGGCTAATAATCTGAAGTCATGTTAGAGAGTGTTGTTTGTTGAAATTCCCTGTTCTCGCCAGGGCAGACATCCAACTATCCTAATATAAAATAAAAAAAAAACAGCCACAAAAACCCAAACCAAAAATCCCAAGCCAGAAAAAATTTCTTTAAGAAATAAAACCAGCAGCCTTCTAGTGTTACATGCCATAAATGACAGAACAATAAGGAAATTAATTGCTTGCATCTGAAGGATTTTGGGTATAACAGTAATTTAAATTTGGAATAGAAAACTTTTCACAGTTGCTTTGTAATTGAGCCGTGTTTTGCAATGTATTTTCAATGAAAATCAGATTTTCAGCCTCCTAGATCAGTCTGATGATGCAGAGGAGCTACTGCAGATAATGATCCTCCGATAGGACTTGTACCTATCTATCTGTAAATAATAATTTTATATTTGAACAGTTTATATAATACATTGAAGTAACTCTTGATGGCAAATATAAATTCCATTTTCTTCGTTTTCTGTGAAATCTGTGAATTTGTACTGGAAAAAATAATACACATTGCTTAGCCAGGATTATCATAGGCTAAAACTCTAAACAAAACCTTGTGGAACCCCACTGGCTTCAAACAATGCAACTACTGTTTGTAAACGTCATTAGAGTTAAGAATTGGTATCTTAGGTATATGCCAGGCCTCCTATAGGCCTATGACATTTAGAAGAAGTGTGTTGAAGAAGGTTGTAATGACTGCTAAAATAAAACCTCTGAGTGATAAATTAACAAATTGCTACTGTGAAAGTGTTTAAAGGTTTAGGACTCCTACTGATAAAATCACCAGAGAGAGTATGTAGAAAATTACTCTCTTCTCACCTTTAATTGCATTATTTAACTTGAACATTTTCTCCACTGAAGGGAGTGCAAATAATAAAACCTTCTAATTTACTATGCAAAGTCCTTTACAAACAAATATAGAGACTATATGAGTCAGGCTTGCTTTATTGAATTAAATAACTGGCCATCTGCAATGAAATTCATGGTGGAAAAGAAAATTGAAATTTAACTAAACCAACAATGTGTTAGGAATTTATCAAATGGACACATTGCAGATGTCTTCAGGTGGATACAAATGTGAAAATAAGCATTTCCACCAGAGAAAAAAAGAAGCCTGTCTAACAGAATGGACAGTCTAGAAACGCTAGAAGATGGTTCTGCTGAGATAGGGACTGAAATTCTTAATGCCTCGTTGTCTGCATCATTGGTGTACACCTGTACACCAACTATTTTTTAAAAAAGTTTTATGGAATAATGGAAGCTACTTGGGAAAGGAAATATTAATTATGAAAGAATGTAAAATATTGTCAAGGAGAAACACACAGCAACAGAGAAAATGTCTTTCCTATATGCTTATAACCCTATTTATATATTTTATCTTTATCTATTCATTATTAACTGGACATAAACATTTTTAATTGGTTGCAGTTAATTCAGAAAAATGAGATTCGATAATGACACATTTTAAGCCAAAGGAAATATACAAATTGGCTTGAATGCACTTTGCCTTTTTCACATTTCCTCATACATGAACCTCATTCCATTAGAAAAATACTTGGACATGGGAAATGAGGTACCTTACATGTGAAAATGCAAAAGTTCCTCTGTGACGAGGTCTGTGAAAACACTTGACACACATTTAGACAAATTAATGTTGCTTATAATTGAGAACGTAGCTTGCTTTTTCATTTGTTATGGATATTGCATATATTTTATTTAATGGCTATTCAAGATTAAGATTAAAAAAGGAAAAAAACCAGGGAAAAAAATACCTGATGGCTTTTTTAACTCTGTCAATTACTGCTTTTTGAATATCAAAGGAGAATCTGATTGGAGAGTACTTTGTGAGGAAACAGAAATTCTTATTTCATACAGAGGGGAGGAAATGGTTTCAAAATATAATAATATATAGTAAATTCTCCATAAATTGATTAGTCACACTTTTATGTGCCATATCTTGCACAGCAAAGATTCAGTTTCATTTATTTCTCTGTAATTGGCATAAAATGGTCCACTTAATCTTTCACGTTATTGTTTCTCAATGTCGCCACTTTTTTTCCATTATGTGATGTACAATTGGTTCCATTTCAAGACCAGATATTCTTTTTCTGGTCATAAAAATATCCAGAGTTGGTATTTTTGGAGTGAGATATGTTTGGCCATCTAGATAAACGACAGCAGTGTGAAAGTACAGAATGCTGTAGAATTGAATGTAGCCAAAGAAAAATGTAGCATCGAAATCTTCCTACTATTAATCACACCAGAACATGCCAATAAACTTGAAATCAAAGGGGTGCTAATTCTAAAATAGGCAAGATCACACACTGGTGAAGTGCAACAATTTTTTTTATTATTTAGAAAATGGTTTAAACATGGACATTCTTGTCTTGTACTTGTTTTCTTTAGTTGAGACCTCAGTACCTCTTCTGCAGCTTCCGCTAGCCAAGCTCTGATGTTCTAAAATGGATCTAAAATTTCTAGGCTTTCTCAGAATTAAAAGAAAGCTAAATAGAAAAATGGCCTATCTTAAAAACTTTTTAGAAATCTATCTTCTAAGTGAATATGTATTATTTAATTTCATTTTATTGTGCTATCTAATTTGACAACCTGGTATATATATATATTCCATATATTAGTCAGATTTATCTGTTCCGATGTGTCTAAGTTACCCCTTCCCTCTAAGTTTGTCAGATACAGGTAGAAAGGAAATGACGTGATTTGGCAATAGTTATATAAAGGGATCAGGAGAATTAAAGGATTTGACTTTTAATGATTTTGAATAGATCTTTTGCTTTTTAGTGTATGCAAAGATGTCCTTTTTTGCATTCACTGAGAAGGGTTATGCTTTGTGTATGGGAGCCATCCCACTCTGGCATGCTAACAGTCAGCCTGCTGTATTTCTTCATTGCTCAACCAGGCACGACACTTGGGGCAATCCGGTGTATTTCTTGTCATAGTAGCTGAATGTTATTTCACTCTTTACTCTTTAGTCTTTATTTTGAAGACAGCTTAGCTCATAAGACAAGATCCCAGATAAATTTAAAAGTCTGGTAGCAAAGCGTGTGCCCTCCTCACCCCGATTCCACCACCAACTGAGGAGCCAGCTCCTATCTCCGCCTATGGAGCTGTGTTAATAGAAGCGTGCACCAACAGTGAGGCTTATTAGTGGGGTGTGATACATGCAGATTGCTAACTGTAGTTGAGGGTGGGTGTCCAAATGTGCTGATTAACCCTAATAGACTTTAGTTTAGTTTTAATGGGATATTTTAATCTTTTAATGAGTTAGTAATGCAGCTTATATACTTGTTCTAGTTTCTCCCCCATGTACTAAATCACTTGTTTATATACTAGAAGCAAATGTAGATTACCCAGAGCTACCAAGAGCAGTGCCTCATTTTCCAGGCTTCTCTCTGTGTTTACAGAGTAAATAGGTGTTTTTGTCTTTGAAAGTTCCTCACAGAATGAACTATTTTTAACAGAGGTTCAAGACCTTTTCAGCAAATAGTGTCTATGTATGAGGAAAGTAATCTTTCCAATTCATACATTCTTTTAAAAAGATACCAATTGATTTTATCCAGTAGTCTAATTTTCAAAGAAGGACATTTTAGACAGGTACTGTGCAACTAGAGGCTAAAGAATAGAAAGAGACTGTAAATCTTCTCTAGTCACACAGCTTTGGATTCTTCCTGCTCTGAGAATATCTGGACACTAAAAAGATGAAGTAGTTATCTCTGTACAGCCCTTAAAACCTTCTTGTGTATTCTGGGTGCAATGGAACTGCAGCCTGGAGATGCTTGGATTATGTAAACAGCTCCTTGAAAGCCATCAAAATTTCTGAATGTTTGCAACGTGTCATATCTGAATAAGGTAGCTGGTCATCAAGATCCAAGATTTGAAGCCACTAATACTTTAAAGCACGAGAAATCACTGATCACACATCATCCATCTCTTTCCAAAACTGGCATTTGCTTTACCTTTCCTTTCAGGATGACTTTTTGCAGCTCTTAGTAAGATGGTGAATGCAGATAGCAAAGCCTCTGATAGGTAAGAAAGGAAACTTAGCTTTAGGTTGTTCTGCTTCTTTACATTATGTTGTCCCCCATGAGGGAAGCAGAAGGAATATAAGACCATTTTATGCATGCTGATTTTTTTGCTTGCAGAGGCTCTAACAAATCATGTGATTTCTATAACTGAGTATTTCTGTATGATTCAGTGTAATTGACAGTGCCAGAAACTAGCCCTAAGCAAATAAAATGCAACACAAAATCTGCTGTAAGCAAGTTAATCACAGCCTAAGTGATAGAAAGCTTGCACTTCATTTCTTTTCCAGGATACATTTGTAACAGGAAAATAATTCTCTTCTCTCAAAAGACTAGGGAGGCTGTCAGGCGCTTTGGGGCAATCCAAATAAATAGTTTATGCCTCCCGTAAATAAAGATATGAAATGTTTGCATTTGTGAACAAAGGCCAGAGTAACCTCATAAATTTGACATTCTAGGCTTTGACTCATGGGCTCAGACATCTGACAAATGGGTCACTGCCCCAACTCCTAGCTCTCACACTTCTTGTGAAGTCAGTTGCCTTAATATTCTGTGCTGTAATTTGAGGCTACCTTGTTATTACCATTTTTGAAGCTATCTGCTTAAAAGGTTGTTCTATTCTTATTGCCTGGAAGCATATCCTTTTAATTAATATCCCTGTTACTCAAGATTTTTATTAAGAAGGAAGTCGTTTGGACTTTATGGAGCACTGGCCCTGGGCTTGCCATGCAAGAAAGTTGTTAGACATATGTTTTTCTGGATATTTTACCATACTACAATTAGGTATTTCATATCCTTGCCAGTCCTTATTTATTTGTCTTTCAGTTTTATTCTGATGGGGTTTTTTTGTGTATATTTTTTTTTTCTCCCACAAAGCTAAGCTGTGTAAAGCCTCTGGTCGCTGTTGCTCACTCTTTTCCTTCGATCAAAACTTCGAGAGGTCATAAAAAATGTAGTTTCTGGTGAAAAACTCAGGAGCCAAGCACATGACAAATGGAAGTCTGTGGAAACCATACTTTCCAAAATTAATGTTTGTTGTGTATAGACCATACATATCTTGCTAAGGAGAATGGTAAGAAACCTGAGAGCATATGGCTTTAAAAAAAGCCCTGTGCTAACAACCTGTATCACCATATTTTCCTCATTGTGAGCCTACCAGCTTTTTCTGAGCAGCAAGCCCAGTTGTGTTATCATGCAAATCCAAAAGATTTTCGTCTCATTTAAAAGCTTGAAAAAACTCAGCTTTTCTAGAGGGCATAAAAACTAAGATAGTTGTACGTTTTTGCATTTTTCCATGATAAGTGTTGTATAGAAGTTTGTCACTTGGATTCATTCCCTTCCTCTCAAGAGACTAAGTTGTTTGAATTAAACCTGTGGCAGGGCAAACATTTAAAGAAATGAGGTACCTGTTTTCATTATACCATTGCAAATCTTAACTTTTATGTGTTATCTGATTATTTTATGTTCAATGGAAATAAGGTCATGGTCCTAATTGTTTGCCATTTAATAGCTATTGCTTTTATTTTGAAGCTTCAGTGTTGTTACTGATGCCATAGAAGTTCATGCAGTAGTATCCGATAAAAAAACAGTAAATATGTCATTAGCTTTAAGACTGTTATTGCAACCTTGTCCTTTGCTGTGTTGAGAAATTAATATGAACTTGTCATGCTGGTTCAGTGGGGGTTTTTCATCCATATTTACAAAGTGTTTGTCACATACATTTAATACCAAAGATTCAGGGTTGTTTTTCAGAGCAGATCAGTCACAAACTTATGGATAGATTCACATTTTTCTTCTCTATGTCCTCATCAAAACCATTTTTTTTTCTCTTTCTTGCTGGTTAAGATACAGCAGTTCTCAAAAGTTTATGCTTTGGTTTTAATATTTTACTCTGTGTTTAAACCAATCAGGTTACTTAAAACTATAAAGTACATCAGGATCATGTCTTAGAAAAATGCAACTTTCTAGACCATGTGCATGCATAAACATACATTTCACGCAGTTGTGAATTGAGGAGCAGCTTGAATTTCATCCAGCTGTCTAGGCAGATTAACCCTTTGGAGCTAAAAACTCTTCTATTGTTCTGCTCATTACTTTTGTTCTAATTTCTTAATTAATTTTGGTGTACCAAAGGCTAGTGTTCAATAATCAGTCCAGAAGTAGAGAAAAAAGGGAAGCTGCTCCAGTGTCTCAATTCCACCTTTTCCTTTGCATGACTTAAAATTCACATACCAAAAGCCCTGCTCAGCCCTACGGTTGGCATTATCTGTAGGTCCATGTAACCACATTGGACTTCATGAATTGCTGAAGATCACAAATGCTACAGTGGCAATAATTAATTTAGACATTAAGTTTACTGTTATAATATTTACTTTGATCCAATTTCTGAACTTTATTTTTAGTGGTTTATATTTGGATACATTTTTGTCAGACTTTCCAGAGCTGTTAGATAAAATGTACATTTAATGATCAAGCCATATGCATGTGTTCACTATAAGCCTCTTGGAACTGTTGGTGGGAATCCACTGATTTCAGTTCTAAAGTAGTGTTTATGGTTTAAATTGAGAAACAGTCTCATATTGATGAAAAATCAAATCCCTTCTAAAATGGGAGTATCTAGCAAATGACAGAAAATTACAAATAAATGGGATACTCCAAAACAAAGTCTGGAGATTGCTTGCTGCATTTATTTCTGGAGTTGGATCAGAATTCGTGTTTTAATCAACTTCAAGATATAAGACAATTATAAAAGATTTTGAAAGACTGATATTGCCAGGTCTGCTGTAACACCCTAAATTAAGAGCTAATTAAATTTAGTATTTAACTTCTTATCAGTTCAGGGGTGGTAGGCACCTTTTTTTCATTTTATAAACACATAAATCCTGCCTCTGCACTTCGGTAGCAGAGGAGCTTTGTAGGCAGTCCTGTGCAGGGTTCAGTGAGTAATCCAATCTCAAAGTGATAAAGGCAAAGCACTCAATCTGCAGGTCAGGATGCAACAGGAAAGGCTGTAGTTCAGCAAGAGTCTATAAAAGATAAAAGCTCTCTTTGACCACAGCCTGCTTACATTGATTGGAATTCATCACAGTCACAGATAGGTTAAAAAATATATCGTTTAAGTGTAAGTAAATTGAGTTATTAGACATGAATAATGTCCTACATTTAAATTTTATATAATTTTTTGCTTTCTGTGAGTTTGCTTCCTCTTTTCAGCAACATGCCTTAATGTGAAGGAAGCTCCATACTTTGGGAACAGAACTCAGATTTTTCTCTAAACAATTGCTTTTTCTTCCTCCCTGAAGTAATATAAAAATACGGGGGCAGGTTTTACTGCTGTACTGCCTTTTCACTGAAGCCTTTTATGTGAAAGCTATATGTACTCCTTTGGATTTCATTTTTGGTATTTTTCCTAGTTACCTGGGGGTTCATTTCCTCTATTGGGATTAGTGGGTGCTGTAAGAAAGCTGTCAAAAAATAACTTCTTAAGGAAGAC
Source organism: Acanthiza pusilla (assembly GCA_036630365.1). Taxonomy (NCBI): domain Eukaryota; kingdom Metazoa; phylum Chordata; class Aves; order Passeriformes; family Acanthizidae; genus Acanthiza; species Acanthiza pusilla. The sequence goes on from JAXCHO010000164.1 coordinate 31,410,134, forward strand.
AGCAATAGTTCTTTTGTCTTCAGGCATAAAGAAGAATTGGATTTCAATATTTTTATCATTATCCTTTAAAATTATCTTAACCGTAAAACACAATTTGATGTCCTGACTACCTGAAATGAAACTATCAGTGAAATTCTACATTAATTTTTATATATCTATCTATAGCTTTATCATCTATATCTGTATCTCTCTATATATATCCATGACTGATAAGAAACTTCATGATTCTTTTGCTGAAGTAGTGGTGATGGAATGTGAAAGGGGATCGGAAAAGTTTTCTTGCTGTTCTCAAAATCAGTTAATGAAAAAAGGAAGTGTTAAATTCAGGCTAAATCAGAGCAAAATGGGAATACAGCAATAAGCACCAAAAATTATAGCTTTGAGTTCAAAAGTTACCTTGTTGCTGATATTTCCCTGCTATTATTCTTCTCCTCTGTCTAGATATTTATTGCTACTAGAACATAGTATCAAAATACTTAAAAGCTCTTGACAGTGTATTGAATTAAGGAGGCCACCGAAAAGGGGTGCTGGGGATGAGTATCACATGAGGGATCCAATACAGTTTTATATTTGAAAGTTTCTGAACAGTTATTATCACTAATATTGCAGCGTGTAATTCAATCTGTTGCACTCCTTTAGACTGATATCAGTGACAGCCATGGCAGCTATACAAAGTCAAGGTTAGCATATTTAGAAAGCTCTTGTTAATTTACTGTTCTTCAGTGTGTTTGCAAAATCTACAGTTTCCCTTCTGGCATCATGTAATACAAATAGAGGAATTACGTGTTACTCATTCTCTAATAATCAACTATTGCTTATGGATATTGCATGAACACTTCCAGTGGTGTCTTTCTGCCTGAGGAAGTCAGAGTAGTACAATCCTCTCCCACTTAGCACAAAGTTAGCAAAATACTCCACGAGTGCATCAGGTTTACTCCAGAGCAGTTGCACTTGGTCCCAAATAGCCTGTTGTGGACAACTTCTAAGCTCTTTCTGGTGGGCACTTGGATATATATATGGTATTATCATGGTTTAACCCCAGACAGTGACTAAATACTACACAGCTACTCACTGATTAGCACATTAACACGTATGTAACCCCCCCACCCAGTGGGATGGGGAGGAGAATCAGACATAAAAACCCTAAAATCTGTGTATTGAGGTAGGAACAGTTTAATAATTTAAACTACTGCTACTAGTAGTAATATTAAAAAGGAGTGGAAATAAAGAGAGAAAAGACAAGAGAAAAACAAGCTATGCACAAATACAATTGTTCGTCACACACTGACTGGTGTCCAGCCAGTCCTTGAGCTGTGATTGGCCCCTTTAAGCCTAGTTTATCTACTGGGCATTACATTCTATAGATTGGAATGTTCCTTTGGCCAGCTGAGGTCAGCTGGCCCAGTAATGCCCGGAAATGGAAAAATCCTAGACTTAGGGTATGCATGGCTTAACAACAACCAGGACATTTGTGGATTATCAACATTCTCATATTGAATCTAAAACACAGCATCTACTAGCTACTAAGAAGAAAAATTCATTCTATCCCAGACAAAACCAGGACAGGTGCATGCAATCCAGGGACACTCAAGGCTCTCTTCTTTAAATGGGGCAGTATGCACATGTAGGAGACCAGGAAGGTACCAACAGGTAGTTCTGATGGATGTTTATGGCTAGAATTCAAGCATGAAATTTTTGTGTGCCTATTCTGAGGAAATGCTCACTTCCCTCTCCTAACACAAGACAGCTGTTAGGTAAGACAAAAGTAATTTAGTAAATGGTAAAAGGTAAACTATGTCAAGAGAAGAGACAAAGTAACTTTCAGAGAGAATGGGAAGCAGAGTTGAAAGTAAGCCACTTTTTATCTTCTTCCTGGGGAAATGATTTTACACCCAGTATTTCATTCTGGGCAGACTAAATAATCTGTGTAGTCATTGACAGGAAACAGTAATATAATGGTAGACAATGCAGTATATCCTGCCTGAAAATTTCAAAGTATCTTCTATTGAGGATATAAATCTAAAGTACCTATCTTTCTTTTCTAATGCCTTAGGTCTAAATATGTTCTGTTTTCCATAGAGAGCATCTATAATTTAAATGATTTACTCTGTGCATAAAGAGTGTGAATTCTCCAAGTGTTCCTGCTTTTATTGCTCAAATAAAGCCCTTAGAAAAAAAAGCAGCTTAAATATACAGTTATTCAAGATGTGGGTAGAATCTCTGAAGTACTGCTTCACCTTAAAACTATCAACATAGAAACACATTTTGAAAACAACAAAGTGACTGCTGAGTGTATGAGCAATATTGAGATGGCAGTGCAAGATCAGTCACTTCTCCCAGGTCTTTAATATCAAACCAAAGACAGAGTTTGACTAAGATTAAGGTTACCACAAATAATAAGATACAAACATTTGTATTTTCAAGTGGTGACTAAGTCAGTGTGTAGGGGTTATATTTTATATCCACACTATGTTAGAGCACTATTTTCTTCTGGCATTTTGCTGCACTCATTTTTCTTGTGACAAAGGCTTTTTGGGATATGTGCAAATGCCTCCCATTATCTATAACACAACACCGCTAATTGTGCAAAATATACAGATGCTATAATTTACTGACTTCCAGCTATAAATTCACCAGTAATTGGGGAGAGGAGTGGAATATGAAAACTGTAAGTAGAGCTCTACAAAATGCATCTTATTGTATTATATGTGCTACTGTTTATGTGTCTGTTGAATCTTTTCCCATCTCTTCTCTTTTTCCCTTTAAAATGGGGCTGCATGGACATCTGAAATTTTTCAAGAGTTAATTACAACACACTCACAAAAAGAGTATTATTTCATAGTGAATTATATATTAGGATGGCTTACCTTACAAAACATAGTATTTTTTATATCTTGCATCCTTTTACCTACCTTTGAAAAGAATGTTCTGAGAATAAGTTGTTAACTGTTTCAAAGCATTTTGGAGAAGAGTCCTGAAGATACTGAGTTAAAACAAATGGTGGCAATAATGAAGAGTTAGGACTTGCAGCAAAAGTAAAGACCAACTCATATCCTGCTGCAAGTCTCAAGTAGAATCCAATGTGATCCAGACAAAACCCCCCTAAACCAGGGATAGATTGCCTTTAACATAAGTTAATCAAATCATTAAACCTGGTTTAAAAGCCTCAGTATTACAAGAGAAAAATCTATATCCCTTTTCTCCTTCATAGTTTACACCACCATGTAAAAAGAGGCAGCTTGATTTCTAATACCCAGTGTTTCAATGGACACTATGTTATTTTTTAAGCATTTAGGGAACTGATGCAATTCCTATTTTGCTAGTACCCTTACCAAGATATTGTTAGCCCAATGTATCTACACTATGTAGTGGATGTGTACTGGTTTTATTATTTGCCTGGGGAACTGAGAGGTACAGGAAATCCTTTCTTACTAAAATCAATTGGAGAAAATATTGTAGAAATCAGTGAATGGAGAAAACTATAATATTTTTTATGTGAACAATAATCTTTGCAGTAGAAGCTTCTATATTGAATGGAGGTTTGTCTTGTGTCTCATTTGTCTTCTCTTAGTACACATGCAAATGCTGACCTCTAGACAGAGGAATACATATGTTACATGAATATGAGAAAAACAGATAAAATTTCTCTTTCAATTTTTTTTGCACAAATCAGTGCTTAAAATTGATTTTCTTTTCAGAACAAAGTATCCAAAGCATGCATTTGAATTGTACACACAAACTCTGCAGTTGAACATGCAAAAGAGAACATTGCTAAGGAAAGTATGGAAGAAAGTGATGGCCTCAGACTTCTGAATTTTTTTTTTTTTTAAACTTCTTAGGGAAAAATATTATTGTGTAGTCTTTTAATGAAAAGTAATCCACATTTCTTTTGCATTTTCACCATGAGATAGTCTGTTAGTTATTCAAATATAAAGAAAGGCAATTAGGTGATACCCTAACAGTTTCCACATAATTCAGAGCCAGTCTGTCATATAAAGGAGGGACCTACCTTACAGGCGAGGTGTTATGCACAAATCTATGTCAAATGTGCAAGGATGTTGCTCATTATTATTTTTATTAATTTCTGCAATTAATTTTTTTAAGCTTTAGATTTTTAATTTCCTGGGTCATATTTCATCACTGCTTTTACTTCCCCAGTTATAAAGTAAAAAATCATAAGCATTTTTGTCTGTTAATATAAATCTTTTTTTTTGTAACTTCATCTGTACTTTTCTATGATTAATAGACTCTAACCAGTTTTCTTTTAGTAATGAGGTAAAACTACCCTCTGTCATGGCTGTCTTATAAAATGAAACACACTAAGTTAGCCTTCTTTCTCTTGCTAATCATTCATATTCAGCTATTGACATGTAAAGTCCAGATGGTTGACTTCCTGACTATCCTAATTCATTCTTTTGAATAGCAAGAGTTTGCCTTTTGTCATGTACTTTCTCCATTTGTAAAGGCTTTTGTTATTTATCTGCATTTGCTGAATAAGCTTACATATTATGGCACTTAATAGGTTCTACATCTGTAACAAAATTTTCTTCAGATGTGGCAGCACTGTACCTGTGTAGGAGTCCCCTAGATTATTCCATGATGTCTCATGAAAATCCATTTAAAATATTAAGTCTGATTAAAATCTGCAGAATCTAATGAAAAAATATTAAAATTAGTGTACTTGAATTTCACCTTGAGTTTGTAGGTGAAGGAGATTAAAGGGAGGCATAATAATAGTGTTTAGATGCAGTGAAAAAACAATTGCATGTCCGTTTGTAGTATTAATTTTGGTAACTTTTGTACACTTATTGATTTTTTTTTTGTTTGGTTTTGCATATTTTGCCATTTACATGATGCTATTTCTTTTATTCCACTGCCTTCATACATAACTCTTAGAGGACTTTTAGTATGAAATGTGCCATACATCTAAAGCCATTACTAGCTGTCATGATTTTACAGAGCACTTGTCCCTCCTAAGAGACTGAGAAGAGTGTGGCAATAGAAAAATATCTCCTGTGATAGTAAATTCCAATGCCATCAATCACAGTGGCTTCCTTTTATTTCATTGGTGAAAAACTTACTGTTGTCTTTGAGGCAATTTACTTAAGTGCTAAATCACAGTGTACACGTTTTCATAAGATACTTCAATAAAAAGTACAGAATGTATTCCATAAACTCTAATACACTTCAAATTTCTCACAACCATGGTGCAGATGAGTAGAATTGCATTTTGGGAGTTCTGCATCTGGGAACACTGTGTGAAAGGATAATTATGGGTAAATGGAGCATTTTTGATACCAAAGATAGTCTTAGAATGGGAAAGAATAAAGAGACATCCTATATTTAGTTTCTTCAAATGAATATTCCATTCTATAATGTAAAACGATTCTTGGAAATTATAGTTTTAAAGTGACTTTGAAAATGTCCTTGATTATGAATTCTGATTTTATTTAAAATTTCAGTGTCAAACTAGGCTCTTGATACCTTTAAATTCTAATATATAGAAATCTAATTCTATTTTATATTTGTCAATGTTGGATTACAAAAAATATTAATAAGAACCCTCAGCAGTGATAAAGCATCAAAACTTTCATCACGTAACTTAAACTTTCGTAAAGATATTTTAAAGATAACCTATTTTGTGTCTTGGTCTTTGTTGTTTATTTGCCTCTTTTTTTTGTCCCCCCCATGAGATTTCTAAAATGTTTATTGTTGCTGCCAGAAAGATAGGTATATTAGATTAATTCCTAAATGGAGAATGGTATTTTTCTGATGACATATGAGCCTCCAGATAGGCTGTACAGCTTGAATGGGCATTTAGAGCTGTCAAAACACATCTGAAAAAATGAATTTGTTCTCATGTTCAATTTTTTATGAAATTATTGGTTTTGAATAGTGTACACACAATAACATATTTATGACACGTCTTAGTGGTGGTCCAAAAGAGTTAATAAATACATGAAGAAGGGTTTTGTGATACGAGTTATAGATTCTATTATTTATTAATTGTGTGTGTATATATATGTGTGTATATATATGTATATATGTATGTATGTATGTGTGTGTGTATATATATATTTAAAAAATAGATAATGCTAAGAATACATAGATAAGCTTATTGCTATTTTCTGTGCTTTGGGGAAAAATTATCATCATAGCTGAAACGCTGTATATATAGGGAGTAGGGGAATTATTATCATGGCTAAAGTTTGCTGATACATTTTACGAGCCATTTAGTACAAAGCAGGCAATCCTTTTAAACAAACTCTGTTACTAATGACTGCACTAATTATTTTATATAAATATATTTAATTTTTTTAAAAACAGGGAAAAGTGTAACTTACACGAGATAGGTGTTTTAAAAAATATTATCTTAGTCACATTTGAGTCAAATATGCAAAAAACACTATAAAATAATGCATTTTCTGTGGGGGAAAAAGAGATCTAAGCTGCTGTCACCTTGCTCAGTGGGTACAGATGGTACCAGTGCTGATGGCAGGCAGAGATGCTCTTGTAGAGGCATAAGAGCCTGATCCCTAAAGACAGTGAAGCCAGTGTCTGTAAGTCTTCACTTACACTTTTGCCAATCTACTTTGAATGAGGCTTGTCAGTAGTTCCTGTACCCTTCAAATAAAGGCTTGACACACTTTTAGGATGACAGTATCCTTTGGCAAGAGCACACATTCCAGGGAAGCCTACAGCCAATGTGCAAATCTTGTTTTCCATTTGTTTTTCAATCACTCAAGCTTGCAGTCAAACAACAGAATTATTTTCAAATGTTTACTGACCAGGACTATAAAGTTCAAGTAATATTTAAGGAGAGGATAAACAACTGTCTTAAGTTAATTTGACTATGATGTAATAACTGTTTAGAAAGTTCATGACTGGTGCTTTTTTAAAAAATTATAGAAAATGTTATTCTTGTGCCTATACATCAGTAAAAATTTATGTATGCGAAGTTTTGTCTTCCTTTCTCTTTACAATTTACACATTAACTGTATTAGCACAAAAAGTAACATTTATTTCACTGACCTTTTAAATTCATTGCATTCAGGTTTGTACTTTTTTTTTTTCCTACAGTAAATGTAATGTTGCAATTACTAAAGTCAGCAGTTCCAGTGGAAACACTGGTGAACTCATTAAGTGCACTGTCAGGTGTTGCCAACCCCAGATGTCAGCCAACTGAATAGGGAGATATAAATAACTCTGTACAGAAAAACTGCAGTCTAACAAATTACCCATCTTAGACAGAGCTAAACTAGTATCCTGTGATTTGGTTTGCTATACTAGCTGCTAATGCGGAGAACAAATGAGATGAGCATATGCCCCTTCTTAGAAGCTATAAATCAGATTAATGACTGTCTGGTTCCCAGTAGCCTGTTCGACAGGTGTCCACGCAAAATAGAATTTGAATGCAAGAATGCACTCCGGTACTATCTTTCTATTTATTTTATTTTGTATTATTCCTCTCTATAACCGAGCTATTCACAAAAAAGTGGGATTTCTTGATTACTAAATATGTACATCCTCTGAACTTTCTGTATTATTTTCTGTGGATTTTAAAGAGCATCTAGGTGAGAAGTCATACAGAACAACAGCAAAAAGTTCACGTGCAGCAACAGCAACAGAGTGGGGGAGGAGATGAGAGAGAATTTTACTCATCTCCCCTTCTTCTCATGAGTCAGTGTTTTGGAACTTAAAAGTGTTAGAAATACTTCTGTCAGGTGCAATTGTAATAAACTACATTTGCAAATGTAATAAATTTCATTTTATAAGCTTTGCAGAACACTTTGAAAATTTCCACCTTTATGAGTTTTATACTCTTTTATGTAGTGCATGCCTTTTATTTACAACAAACATTCTATTTCTTCTGAATTCCTTTGAAGATTAGGATGTGTCTCCTATATTTGTAATTGTATAGTTTTACAATGAAAGTCTAAATCTTAACCTTTACGGACACAGCTCTTCTTTAGATGTAATGCAAGAACACTGAGTTTCAGAAAGAGAACCTATACTGTGTGACAGATAAATGCGGATGTTCTTGGCAAGCATGATGTTGTAGCAGAGAAAAGCATGATGCAGAGTTTTGAACTTTGTAGAAAGCTGAAAGAGTCGATGTTACAAATAGCCAGATGATTCAGTTCATTTATGAAAATCTGACATAGTGTTCTACAATGAATTATTTTTATAGATTGGAGGGATGTCTTACCTTCTTGCCTCAGAAGTATGTCTTCTATTGTAGAAACAATTCACATGCACTTGGAGAACTGTGATCACACTGAATTACAGGTCATGGCAAATTATTTTTTCCCAATTTGTTTCTGAAGTTCTGTGGTATTAGTCTCCTTTCCAAACAATAGAAGAGTTGCAGATCTTCTCTAAAGTGAGTTAATGACTCATACATGCAATGTCTTTGAGATAAGAAATTCTTAAATTATCTAAGTCTGAAATGGATGTTGGTGTGGGCTTTGACTCAGCCTAACTTGAGAAGTATTAGTGTAAACTGTACTGATGGCTGCAGCAAGCAGCTTGGAGAGTCTTGACTGAGAGGTGAACCTCAGAAGCAAAAAGGGGCCAAGTAGACCCAGTGTAAACAGTTTTGACATAATAAGAAATAAAAATAACATTTGCAAAGTATAAAAGGAATAGTCCTTACGAAGATCATATCACCAGAAATGTTGAAGTACCTATTTAGAGTGTTACATTGTCTTTGCATAAATTGCAATTAATGCAAATACTACTACCCCTCCTATTGACATACTTGACATAGATCTTACCTAGTTGTTTTAGTGTTTGACTGAATTTTCACTCCCAGTATTCATATAAGAGTTTTTTGCTTTGGAAGATGCTTAACTATATATTCTGTTATTTTGCAGTGATTCTTGTTTGTGTGACACCATAGGCTGTTTTTAATTTGTCGTGATAACTACAGTTGTATCTGAAGTTTAGAATGGAACTTATATATAATGTCAGTGGAAAAAAAAAAAAGTCAGTATTGGTTGAAGAAACAAATTTTGGTGTCATCATTGTGGAATACTTGTAATTTACTTCCATAGAGATGATGAAAAGTTACCACAGGTGGGATGGGACAAAACCCAAAAATCTAGGGAGTTTTGATCTTTAAATTACATCTAGAATCATGTAAGTCTTCTTTAAAAAAACACTTCCATTTGTCCATTGACTTATTATAAGGAAACTGAAACTCTTTCTTATGTGAGAATTAGGATCAGTCAATATTATCATTGTTATCTGATCCTCAAAATGTTCAATGTCTTTTGCAGTCTCCCTATCTTAGAATTGCTTTTCTTTCGTTGCTTTTTGTTCTTGCTTTTACCATGTATTGTCATGAACTAGTAAAGGAAAGTAAAAATATACATATTTTCACACTTCATTGTCAAGGTTTGCTTAGCTTTTAGATTGGCATTTAATCTCTGTTGTCTTGGTTTATCTAAGCTTTCTAAATGTTTTGAAAATACACAGAAAGTTCATGCAGTTTTCTTCACCTTTCTTCTGAGAGCACTTCTCTTTAATGGCAGTTGCCCTGACCAGGGAAGTTGTGGAGCTCTAAATCCTTATATCCTACCCATGCTGCATCATCTTTTATAAGACTGGTGTTCCAATCAGAAATACTCTTTGCTTCTTTCTTCCAAATTGGTTCATTTTTCATTACATTTCAGTCAACCGTCTGTCTTTATGAATGACACAAACAACACTTGTACACTGCAGAAATAACAACTTTTAAACAAGTTAATCCAAAAGAAATACTATCTATGTGGTCTTAACATGACGAAAATGTTTTCCTCTTGAAATTTCAGTTGCAGTGATTTCTAGGAAATACTTAAAGATTTCAAAGTGTTTGCAAAGTATGGTTTGGGTGAATGTTTTTCAGTAAGACTCATCCCAGATGTTAGCAGGGAAAATATTTGTATCTTAGATTTGAACTAGGTGTGTTTTCTTCGAGGATTAAACTGCATAGTGAATGGTTAATTGAATACAGAGTTTCAGATTTATTACATTGTTTAAGCATTATCATAACCTTTGAAACTTTACTAAAAATACATATTTTGATTATTCCAATTTTCACTGTGATGTGAACTGTTTATATGTTATCTGGTAAAATACAGTTTCAATTAACAGGCAGGCACTAACAGAGTGGAGAGGTGAAATAAACTTCCATCTTTTCATATTTTTAGAAAATTCTACTGTCTGCCTTGCAGAGAGTGTGCCTTTAGGAGACAGTGTATCTCCTAATGCAAATCACAGAGACTAGAATTAGTAATTTTGTATCCCTGACTGGTTTCTGCAGCCTGTCTCAGAGTAACATACCAGAATATCTACACACCGTACAGAGAGAGGTGAAGTCAGGAAATTCTCAGCGCAGGGATGTGTTTGAATTGTTGTGCCTGAGAAGCATTTAGTGACTCCTGTGATGCAAAATCTGGAACCTGTAGTGTCTTACTGAGGACAAGCAGCTGTGCATGATCCTTGAGAGAAAAAAGTAAGTATTTTAAGAAACAGCCATTGAGACAGATGCCATACTGATTTACATTTTTGTTGTATTTCGATGATTCCAGCCTTTATCTGGGCTGTGGGAAACCCAGATTCTTAATCTTGACTGTAAGACTAAAATTTGTACCTTTCAGCTCTGTAGACATATCTGGTATCTCTGTAGTGAATATTCATGGTTAACAGATACTTGAAGCTGAGCTTGAAATAACCAAATAACCAAAAGAGGGAAAATTTTTTTAATCTCTGTTTCAGAAAATCACATTATAAAATAGTTTCCAGGGGAGTTAGTTAATTATTTGAAAGCTTATATGGTAAACTTCATGAAGTACAAAGAGATTGGCAGTACTGGCAGTGATGATACAGGAATTAGCATTATATATTGAATTAAGGTCTGTGATGGATTTCATCTGAAGAAATTGAAATTTCATAACTCAGCAAGCTGTTGTATTTTTCTGGTGCAGGACTTAATGGTATTGTTACAGCAGAACTAGATTCTGGCAGTAGAAGACCGACAGTACCTAAAATACCTACAGTTGTAGCTTTGATTATTGCACAGAGTTTAAACATTGTTTTGGCCATAGACAGATGAATTTGCAGATGAATTTTAATATCCTAATACCGATAAAGATGCCTGTTTCAGTCACATGTAACTTCATAAAAATCATAAAATACATTTAATTAGATTCATTATTCTGAGCAAAAGGCTATAAGATTGAAATTCACAAATTAACAACTCACTTTCTCCTGTCATCACTTGATGTTATTGAAGATAGTATAAACTAGTCTCAGTAACACCTCCTTCTTTGAAAATAATATTTTTCATATGCATTTGCAGCTCAAGCTTGGCAATGTTGCTTTCAAGTAAATAAGACATCCAGTATAAAATATAATTTGTTTAGCTGTGTAATGTGTTATATATACTGTGCTGAAAAAAAGTTGCTGATGTGTTGATAGTTTGTTTGGTTTTTTTTGAAATTCACACAAGTTCTTTAGTAGAAGATACTTTTTTTCTCTGCATGTTGTTTTAATTTTCATTCTTTTCTTTCTGCTTTATGCATTCCTTTCCTTAGAGATTCGCTCCATAGCTTATTTAGCTAGACAAGAAGGTGAAGTAAAATTAAGGGTATGGCAGAAACGTTTTTTCTATCTTCAAAATACATCCTACCAGGCAGGGTTAGTCAGCTCTGTCTTAGATGGGGTCACCATTTTGAGTATGCCCTGAAGAGAAGATATTTTAGCCCAAAGAACACTTAAATGCTGTGGGTATGTAGTTTGTGGTTACTGTAACAAATAATCTTAATATTTGTTTTTAATGCACTGTTCTTACTATTTCTCTTGAAATATACTTGACTTAATAAATATGAATTTTTGAACTCTATTAAAAAGATTTAAGGTTGGAAAGTTTTACCATAGTGCACAAGTATAACTGCAGGTGAAGAGGCATGAACCTTTTCCTTCTTTTTTAACTGGCTACAGCCATCTCAGGGGAGGTACAGCAAGGTTCCCAGAACCAGCAAGGCACCCTCCTGTGTTCTGTGTGTGCAGTTCAGAGACACAGCAGCACTCCTCATGATGCTGAAGGGCACTGTGAATTCACACCTTTCCTTATCTTGGGCTCAGCTGGTGTGTTTGATCTCTCATGTAGAATTCAAAGCAAGTTTTACCCAAAGTATGGTATGAAAAACCATTGTTTGCCGTAAGTGGTTATTATAATACAGAAATACAAAATATTTGAGCATTCTTTGTCAGTTGCATTTAAATCCAAGTACCCTTTCTAATCTTTAGACTCTTACTTGTAGACACTACACAGTGATAAGGAAATACCTCATCATGATGTTAAATATGAAGTCTGGGAATATCTCAGTTGCCAGAAAAATGTCGATATCCTGATGTGACATTCACAGAGCAGTGTCCTGTTTGAATTACTAAACAGCTCTCTGCACTGTCAATGACAGAGTTTAAAATATTCAACCATAAGAAAGACTTCAAGCCCTTATAAAAAGAATTTAATTATGTACATGTACCTTATGTAGGACATTTCATCTTGCAGTAATGAAATTGTGCATATATATTTTAAAATCACCTCTCAAAATATCAGTGTCAAAAAGATAATTCTCTCTCTCTTCCTACAACCTCTTCCCCCCTTTTGGAAAAGATACCTGATGTAAGAATGTAATGTCACCCTTTATTGTCTGACAAATCTTATTGAGGTAATATGAAGCAATAAAAGTATAGTCTGTGTATTTTTATGCTATTTTGACAATTTGTCTCAGTGACTGGTATTTTAGAGCAGATCTCTTGAGATTCTGATTGAATATTATTTGTTGTTTTCCCTGCAAATTACAGTATGATTTCACTTGCTAAGAATTAAATCTTTTCTTGCAATACAACACCAGATACAGTATCTTCCATATGGTAGAAAATCTGTATGTTGGGTTTCCTCTATATTGATTTGTATTTAAGCCTTTTTCAATGCATTTTGCTTTAATTTTTATTACAACAGCTTGCAGTGCAATCACAAGACATGGTTGTAAGACATTTTTACCCTAATTTGAGACAGTCCAAACAACCCCAGTCAATAAATAACACCAGCTTGGCATGGACTGCAAAAATATGGGAAAATATGCACCGTGGTTTTCATATTCAGGTTCCAAAAGTATTATGTAAAATAGAAAAAAAGGAAAAGAGCACTGTATCATTGGATTGCAAAACCAGAATAACTTTACCATCCTGCAGTTCTGAAATTAGCTGACTTTAATAAAAAGCATTAACAAGCTTCACAAATCTGAGATCTAAGAGCTCTGATCCTTCCACTTCAAACACATGGGCCTGTAGCACTTGATATAAAGGGAGCGCTTGTTAGCTGTTGGCAACAGAAGTCCTTTCCAAGCTGTGCCAGTCAACAAGGGACAATTTATGCAGACGAGCATTGTGCATAAGCCTAATGCCATTGAAGGCAACAGCAAAACACTGTTGTGACATTATGGTGATCGGCATAGGGCACAGCACGATTCACAGAAGTGGTTGCTGAGCAATTATCTGTTTTTTCATGGCTTTTTCTGGCTTGTAAAATGAGAACATTTGAAAAGATAGTGATATTCTGTATGTGAACTACAACAAAACAAAACCCTCTTTGACCAAGTTAGAATATCACATTGTTTTTATGTGAATTTTCTTCATATTTAGACATTACCATCAAATAAATGTTTAGGTCCTAGGAAACACAGGTTTTTCAGCCCAAACACAAATGTAATACAGGATTCCTTTACAGATAAGCACAAACTTGTGGACAAGAATAATCAGTCAGGCTGTGTAAGCCTTACAGCTGGAGGTTGTGGGTAAAAGAAACAGTAACGCCAGTGTTGATAAACTCTTATTAAAAGAATAGATTTAAAGTCAATGTACAACTACTTGTATCATCAAGTACAAATGCAAAACTTGCATTTATATTATCAGAGGCAAAGTAGTGAACTCCCTTTGTGAAAGGGTGATAATTCATACCTATCTCGATTTGCAATGTATCTATTCACTGATAAAGCATCTAAACAATATTCTAGGTTTTAAGCAAAAGCAATCATGAATGGATAAAAATCCCTAGTTTCCTGTGAACTGGTGATAATCTGTCTGTTTACAAGCCATAACTGGGTTAACTCGTGATGACAGTGTGATTCACAGTTGTATTTACTTGCTTTCTAAAATCAAACCTTAAAGTATATTCAGCAAAAATAGAGAGAATAGCGGGGTGGCATTTCAGGTTATAGTTTGCTAGTTTATTATTCTTTCCCTTTGCTATAAAATGTATTTCATAGCCACCCACTAATATTTTTTTTGTTTTGATGGAACATCACTTTAGGGACCATATTTCTCACTCATCTGTTGAGTTCTGTCCGTATGCTAGATGAACATGTAAGTAACAAGATATAGAGAACTTGCTTTTTTTATTTATCCCAAGGAAAAAGTTTATACATTAATGAAACTTTTAATTACTGGGGTTTTAGACTGCTTTTATATAATTTTGAATTTCCAGTTCAAAATTATCTTTTAGCTGCATTATTAATAAACTATGCAGTGTGTTATCAATGGTGCTTTTTCAATAGTGAAGCTCTTTTTGTAGTTGTGATGAAAAGCAAATTATAGAATTGACTGCTGTTTTCACTACTGTTCTTTTCAAAATCAGTTTAAGAAATGAATGAAAGACTTAATAGGAGAATAGGACATAATTTCATTACCTAAAATGTGAGCTTACACATTTTGAATATATACTGAAGTTTGAATAATACAGACTATCTTGGATGCAGAATTGCTGGTAATGCTGTGTGGATAAAGAAAAGATGCTTCTTGGTTCTGCCTATTGAGTATATCAACAGATAGAAGGATCCAGCAGTTGGTTATTGCTGAAGGATTTCACAATCTAACAGGTTTAAACTGATTGAAGCAGACTGAAACCAGACCCCAGTGGATGCCACTGCCTGGCTCCTGAAGGAGGCAGCGCTGCCCCAGGGACTGGAGCTGGGCCAGGGAGGTGGCAGCGCAACAGACTGGGAGCTGGGCTTTTCCACAGGCAGAAACATGACAAAACTGCGGTGGAGAATCAGAGAACAGTGTAGTCTTACCTGCCTTTCTGCTTAATCAGGGTAATTTTAAGTTAGAAGGCTTCTCCTCAGTGCATTTTATTTTGGTCACAACTTAAGATCTGAGCATAAACTACATGGTGACTGAGTATACACCATAGCTAAAACACTGAACAGGAGACACATAAACCATGCAAACAGCTGGAGAATGTTGGGTTTGGATTTTTTTTTTTTTTTTTTTTTTTTTTTTTTTTTTTTTTTTTTTTTTTTTGTGTTTTCCACTTGGATGTGAAACTAGGCTAAAACTTATTAGATGCATCTGTGAAATAAGCATTCATGGCCTGAAAAGTTTTCTAAAACTCTGATAGAGGTAGTCAAATCACTTTTTTTTCTGTGTAAAATCTAATTTTACCTCTCTTGGTGCCAAATGCAGAAATAACTGTCGCAGGTGTCTTAAGATTCATGAGAGCGAAGAGGAACCTAGACTATGTGTCTTCCTGATTAGGATGAAAGTAAGAGTTTTAGTTTTAATTTGTGTTTATGTGCTTTGCCTTCAAGAGAAAATGAATAGAAGTGTTGAGAGCAAGGGCCAAAATCTCTCTAGCGATTGGACTCATTGCAAGGCTACAGTCTTACTGCTTTGTCCTCCTCACCCTATTTCTGCAGTTTCAGATCTTGTAAAATAATATTAATGGAAAACACAGGCTAATGCTTCCACAGTTTTGTAGAGTAATTGAACATGTAAAGGAGCTCCAGAATTTTTGTTCAAGCATGTGCTCAGTGCAGTTCTTATTAAATCAAGTTTCTCACATCCAGGTCCACTTGAGTGTTGAACAGTTTAAGGATACTCCAAAGCCACTCTGGGGAAATTAAGCAAATTGTTCTGGTATTTCACCCCCCATAGTGGTATAGCGTTTTTTAATGGAACTTATCCAACTTAGATCTGTTGCTGCCCATTCTGTTGGTGTTAAAAAAAAAAAAATCATAAAAGCTTTAAGAAAACCAGAAAATGTGTAGCTTTAATAATAAAGCTATAATTGAGCAAAGAAATGTGATTAGACATGCGTGTGCCCATGCATGCTGTTTTGGTAGTTTAATACAGTTGGTATGGGGACAAAGTAAATTCCAGATCTGTGCAGCCAGTTACTTCTCTCTGCTGTTGCTGGGAAAAGGAATGAGAACAGGCTGAGAGCAGGCACTGTTCTTAAAGAATTCTTAAACAACACCAGTACAGATTTTCTATAGCTGTGTGCCCATTAACAGCCTGACCACCAGGAAGAGCTTGGTTTGACTGTGACTTGAGAGATGGTCTTTTGGTGCCTTCTGAAGTTCCCCAAGTCAGAGATACATGGAATGAGCAAAGGGCAGTTAATACCTTGCAAAGCTATCAGGCTTTCTGAGGACTGATTAAAAACCAAAAGAATAAACTGTAGATACTGATAATTCAAAATTCACTTTCCACTCACTTTATAGTATACCTGATAACCCAATGATGCCAAACTTGGTTTAACTAATGTTGGGCCTTACACAGTTGGTACGCTAGAAGAATAACTTCCTTTAACAGTTAACAAGAATGTGCACTTTTGCAAAAGTGCATTATAGCAATAATTACTGTGGGATTTTTTTAATTTTAAAATTGCCTATGAAGTATATTTCCTAATTACTTTAAAGTATTTAAAATTATGCATACAAAGAAATTAGCTTTTCTAGAGCAATAATTTCCAAGCAATCAAATTTTTTTCCTGCAAATTACCCAACAAAAAATGCTATTGCATTTAATTTACTGGGGGCTTTTTACAGCTTATGACATGAAAATTCTTTTCCCAGACCTGAGTTTCATAGATGTTGGTCTAATTCTTTACTGAGGACAAAGACTCTGAAGATAATTTATAGAAAAGCAAAAGAAGTGATGGGTGCTTACTGCCAGAATATCTTTCAGGAATGAAAATCCAAATGGGCGTTTGGTAACAGCTCCTCAGCCGGGGAATAAGGCATGTCCTTCCTTTGGCTTGCAGGCAATCCTCCCCTAGGGCAAAGCAAATTTAGTGTCCAAAAGGCAGCACATTTGCTGGAGTCCTTTTTCCAAGGCAAGTTCTAAGTCAGTCAGTCCTGCAGTGTATCCTGTCTCTCCAGTTCCTCTGCGGAGAGCAGTGACATCCCACACACCTGTGAGCAGTGGAAGAGGACGAGTGCGCTCCCACCCATTCTAGAAATCTGAGTCCTGAGAAACAGAGCCATCCATGTTAAATGCTGAGGAAGATTAAGTCTTGGTGAATGTAACTTTTATACAAACATACATCATTATTTATATAAGATACAGAGATGCACAACTTTTTAGGAACTCTTTAGATCTCCTCAGTGTGACAAAAAGTGTCTGAAGACAACACTTCAGTAGAGTGTTCTATATACGAGAAGAATTTGAAGTGTTTATTTATAAGATAGCGTATCACGCACAGCTTATGAGAAATAAAAAGAATATAAATGAATGCAAGAACTAAAAAAAAAAAAAACCCAAAACTGCTAGATATGTCAAGTATATTAGCTTTTAAAATAATTTTGGGTGTAGTCTGCTCTGGTTTGGGGATTACTTCCTGATGAATACTTGAAAGCTAAAGCAGAGAGGATGAGAAGCAGCCAGCTGGAGAGGTAGTTCTTCTGGGAGCTAGGTAGGCTAAGAGCAATGCATACATCTTCTAGAAGACCACTCCTTAGCTGTAATAGAAGACTAACAAAAAATTAATATTTTCAATGATTAGAGACTTTCAAAAACTACATAAAATGGACAGTGTGTTTTCAGGGCAATTAACGTTGTCCTTTGTGATTCAGTTTAGAATTAGACTTATTACACATTGTGCCCTCCTTTCTATTGCTTTTTTAGTAATGTTTCTCACAAAAATACTTTTTTTCATGTCAGCTGGAATTAGGGAGACAGATGTTGTCAGGTTAGGATATTTACTTCTGCAACACCTGAATAGATGTAAAGTGGCATGGTCTGTGTAAGAGGGAAAACCAGAACAGAACTGATTGCACAAGATCTCTCTCCAGGGAAAGGAAGCCAGCTACTTTGCTACCTTGGATGTGTACTGGGGCACAGCAGCTGTGTGTGTGTACAGTCTTAAGCAGAAGGTAAAAAGGGTATTTTGCTGTCCCTTAGTTGCCATCTAAATTAACTGGATTTGCTTCTCATCTGCTGTGCACACAGTTCCCACAACTCAGCTGATCTGTCATGTGTTGTTAAAGCAGTAAATTATTTATGTACCTAAACCTGCAGGCAATGTACACCAGTGTACAAAGAGATAAATCTACCCAAGATGGATTTAATTAAAAAATAATGTAAAGGTTTTGAATTCTTAGCATAAGCCAGCTGATTTTGAAGCTGAGCATTTAGAAAGCATAACAAGAACATAGTCACAGATTATTAAAAATTATCCTGTAGACTATTTTGTAGTCTTGTAGAACTGTGACTTGCATTTTATTTTAATTTCACTGCATGCCAGTAATTACACTGTTCTTTCCAAAAAGATTTGTAAAGAAGAGGAAAAAGCAGTGTTTGATGCTAACAACATACTAAGATGCCTGGATATTAAGTAGTTATAGACTAAGTACTTGTTTGATATTCCTAGGTGTGTTCTGGAACAGATCCCTCTGCATTGCCAGGAAAAAATAAAATATTTCCAGTTGAAATGTCCCAGTACTTCAAGAGCTTTTAGCAAATTCATTACAATGAGAATAAAGACAGAATATTCACAAATAAAAAGATGCAATTGATGTCTTTATCTTACCTGTTGGGGTATAGATACCTGACAGATTACTTCCAGACTTCTGTGGTAGCTCCACCACTCTTTATTCTGAGTCTAACATGTTAATTCAGCATTTGAGAATACATACAAAAAGAATAGTCACCCCATTTTAATCTTTTTTTCCCCCCAGCTACTATGGGAGCATTGTCAAAGCAAGCACAAAGTAATATTTCTATTACTTTTTGTCTTCCTGGACAATATTTCTATCAGTTTATCATACAGCAATTGAACATAGCCTTTTCCCTAGGCTAAAAATTCCATCCAGTGGGCACATATATATATATATATATATATATATATATATATATATATATATATTCAGATTTTTTTCATCATGTCCTAGGAAGATCAGCTTAGCAAACTTGCTACTTTTGGTAAGACAAAAAAGAAGATGAACTAGGAACAAAACAAAAAAGCCCCTTTTCTGGCTTTCAAATATCTGAAAATCAGTAATGGAGACAATACCTAGCTTTAAAAAAAAAAAAAAAAAAAAAAAAAGACAAAAAATTTTTGTTTGTTGATGAAGTTGCTGGATAGTGTTGCATTTTGCATTCTCAGATGAGATCAGTGAGCACAGCTATATTCAGGAAATTTCCTGATTATCTTGTGCAAATAGAAGTTCTTCCATGGCTAGGTAGTGTACACATACATTAATTCTAAAAATTGTATTGAAATTTCATTATATAAACTTTTGAAAATATTGTTTTTCATTCAGTTATTTTTTGTACTGGGAGAAGGAGAACTGACCTTCCTACTTAAATTCTCTGTTTTGTTATATTTTATATTTTCATAGTGTTACACTGTGTCTCTGATCTCTGTTCTTAGGGGAGTTTTCAGTGTACTTGGCAATTGCCCTCATCATTTCTGAACTGTACAGTTTGGTTCTTGAAATTGCGAAACAATAACCACTAATGCTGTTGTCAATTAAAAATTAATATACATAATGGTATTGGAACGTCATCTGTGTTATTCTCCATTTCTTTTGGATATTTTGTACATATTTTTTGAATCTGTGGTAGGCTATGAGTATAAAATTAAGATAATTAGTAAACTTTTTCCTGGTATTTTAAACCATTAGGTATTGTTTGGATATTTTATTTTTCTTTCAATTCTGAATTAATCAACCTTAAAGATTATTTATTATTAACCTTGTAATGCACCTTATATTTTTCCGTCATTAAATTTCTCTGTGGTATACTTCTCTTGAGTAATTAAAAATAGCAGTAACAAGAAACAGAGATGTAGAACAGTTGTTTATAAATTTCTAGTTTTGTCTTTCAGTCATTTAATTTATGACCAGATGAAATCCATTTTTCTCAAAGACTGTATATTCACAGTAATTTTTTTCCAGTGCTAGCATAATTCTCTGAGAACCTTCTTGTTAGTTTTCTAGGTAGCTTTGATTAGATAAACTGCTATTCCCAAGTACCACAGTATGTCTTCAGAATTTATGTTTTCTGAATTTTGCTGAGTTTCTGTATATAAGCATTACACCCATTCTTTGTTTATTGCCAGCACTCTATTTCCATTCTGCTTAAAACTAAAGCCATCTCCTCTGCACTAAAAAGGATAGTGAAAAGCTGTTACCAGCTGGTCTGATGGAATGTAGAAAATGGAGGAGTATGTGCAAACCCCTCTTATACATGGGGTGACTCATCTGAAAGGGTCTGGGAAACCTTTGCAATGGAGTACTCGTCAACTGATGTACCCAGTTCATTCCCCACAGTGACCTGCTCAACGATTTTATAAAAACAAATAAACACCACCCTGCTATCAGCCTTTCTAAAAAGCAGCTAAATGTTACTCTGATGTTCTTCAGAAAAAAAATCAAGTTATCTTTTCACAGAGTGCATGGTCTCAAATGCAAACTGAATAATAACCTCTGCATGTCTAGTTCTATTTTAATAATAAGAAATTTTTTATTTTATTTGATAATTTTGCAAAGGAGAAGTAAATATTAAAAAAATTAAAGCAGAAAATACCACTTTTCTAGATAGAAAGCTATTTTGTTGGAGGAAATCTGGGATGTGCCCACAAACTGTTAACCTGAGAACCAAAAAGAAATAAAATTATTTCACTACCATCTAATCAATGTGTGTAATAGATCAAAGATACATACAGCATCCTTGATGTAATTTCTTTCTCAGTTGCATGAATCCAGTGGATTTATTTGCATTTTCTTTCATATTGTAAGATATATACAACTCAGGGACAATTAGTAATAAAGAAACATTAAGTACCAGAAATTAATCTCCTCAATGTTTTCTGGATTTTTTTTTTCTTGCCTGGAGGGTTGATTTTATGGCTTTAGAGCAATTACTATTTATCATCTCTTGGTTTACGGGAAAGAATTAGAGTTATTAGCTATTAAATTATCCATGAAAATTTGACACTATACTAGACCAAACAAACCCTGGGGCTTGCTGATTTTCCCAGTATGAAACATCTGTGACTTCAGCTAGAGAGAACTTAACATTGTCTAATTAGATTTCTAAGATTTATAAGGCTCAAATGCTTTATTATTAGAAACCTGAAAACTGGAGCAAAATTTGGAGCTTGTATTTACTGAAGATTATTTAAAAACATTTTTAGCAGCACTGTGTGTTGCTAAATACTGCTAGCTTGTAATTGGTGAAGATTACCAAATAGTGTATTATGGTCTGTAACAACAGGAGTTCAGGAAAAAAGATGTGCTCCCTACAATGGTAAATAAGTTGCAGCTTTCAATTTCGGTAATTAAAAATGCTTTATTTAAAATACTGCACTAATTATATGTTTATTTTATTATTTCAATTTAAATATAGTTTATATTCTCTTGTGGTCTGCTGAGGCAAAAAAATTGAGTTGGTGTATTTTCCACTCTGCAATGCTATCACTCATGGACAGCGAGTGATGATCATCAGTCATCAGCATAGACAAGTGGGTTTCTGTTGGCTCTGATTCCGACAGTGAATTAGCCACTATCTCTATCTTTTGAATCAATATGGCTTCTTAAGATGGTAATTAGATATTTCATTCTATCTTCAATTATTGGATCTAAAAATGGTTCAGAAATTTCAATCTGTTAAAATAAAAATAGCATTATAATGTAACCATTGTTACTATATTGAAATATAAGAGAACATTATTATGTTTGCAAAGAACTCGGAAATTAGGAACGAGAGGAATGAGAATTATCGCTCACTCTTAGTTTGTACCTTTTGAATTTGGATTAGAGCAATCTTAGTTACAGGATGCCTTTCTTATTAAATACACAAAGTAAACAATG
Source organism: Acanthiza pusilla (assembly GCA_036630365.1). Lineage (NCBI taxonomy): Eukaryota > Metazoa > Chordata > Aves > Passeriformes > Acanthizidae > Acanthiza > Acanthiza pusilla. The sequence continues at coordinate 31,432,282 of JAXCHO010000164.1, forward strand.
CTCAGATAATAAGCAGCTTTTCAATATTTTGTCTTGTCCTAATTGTTCATTGCATTGCCCCATATATTATTTACTCTGGTCTTTTCAGTTCCTGCTGTAAAGAAGAAATGATTAATTTCCTCAAGTGTTCTTCAGCACTGTGCATCAATATACTATCTGAATTTTTCACAAACACTAATTAATCTTCATAACATACTTCTGGTTGAGGGGTGGAATTAACCCCAATTTGTAGAAAGGAAACAGAATTACTGAGAGAAAGGTTACAGATCTAATGTGTGTAACGTTTACTGCTTAGTTTCTGAGTCCTGAGTGTTACATAAGGCTTTATTTATGGAAAAATTATATTCCTTTTAATTTCATTTGTAAGCAAAAAACATTTCTGCTAGTAGGATCACTTCACTACATGAGGTAATAGTAATAAATAATAAAACCAAGAAAACAAATAAAAACCCCAAACTATGCAGAAATAATTAAGCATGAGAAACCTGCTCTTCTTAATTGCTGAAGTCTTTGGAAGAAAAATTGTTTCTGTAGGATAGAATTCAAGAGTGTGAGCCCGGAAGCCATCCTTTTCTTCTTTCTGTAATTTTTTCTCTCTGTTGTATTTTATGTGTGTTATTGTTTCCATTTCTGTAACAAGTCAGACAGTGGTCCTACAGTGAACATCTTCCTTCATTACTGTGCTTTGATTCCATGGAAGATACATTCAGTGTCCTGGAAAAATGGAATAATTTAAGAAACAGTGTATGTGATCTTGTAGTTGAGATGTTCTATCTTAGCAATGTAGGTTAGTTAATTTTGTGCTGGCAACCAGAAACTCAGCTTGAGTGATGACTTTATGATTTTAATTATTATATTAAATGATTAAATTAATTAGATTATATCAGTTATTTTTACTGCTAATTTCTTTGTGTTCATTCCCTGACTTGAGGAGGTGGAGGGAAAGGCAAACTGTAAAAGGCCCAAAACCTCCAACACAGGAATATATTTTTCTTTGGCAACCATGTGTTTGATCAACATGGTGGTAAACTCAAGATTTGCCGTCTGCTAATAACAGAATTTTCCATTATATGGCTCCTCTCTCAGTGGGTGTAGCTGGGAAAAACTATCATGGGAAGAGTCATTAGTATGGGTAGAGGATTCCTCCTAATTCTGGGGAATTCTGTGTTTGTACTTTTTGTGTGTGGAAGGATATGTGAAAGGTCTGAAAACATAGCGATAATGTCTTAAACTTTTGAGATGTTAAATTAAATATTCCTGTCTATGAACATTAAATTTACAAAAGCGTAGGACATAGGCAAGTTCTGTAAGAAATTTGCAGCCCAGACAACTTACATATAAATTAGTTCATGTGAAAAACTTTAGCACAGGAGTTAGCTGCTGAGTTTAGAATCCTTGATTCAACGTTTAGAGGTCCTAAATTAAATATCATTTTTTAGAATAGGCACCATGTCATGTTTGTATCTCAGTTTTCTTTGGGAAGATTTTTAAACCTTCATAAATAAATATTCCCAGAAGTTTTAGCTTAAATAAAAGCCTGGATATATGATATTTTCATACAAAATGAATTACGATAATAAAACTTGAATGAATTGAAGTGACAGTCTTATTAAAGGGAATTATTGTGTGATTTTAATATCAGGTGGTAATTCCCGGTTTGTTTACTATTACAGTAATGAATATTGAAAAATACTATGGAAATTATGCAATTTGCCAGTACCACATAGTGATCCTTTCATGCTGATTCTCAAGCTAGAGTTTAGCAGATCATGTCCTGAAATGTGACCCCATTGTTTAAACAACGAAGCTTTTTTTACTTTCAACACGCTTTTGTCAAAGCACACTTCCCAAACTGGTGATGATGTACCATTCAGACCTTGTGTACCTACAGTACTTTTTATCTACTTCATCAGTTGAAAAAAGTCACGTTCACTGAGCTCAACTGCATGCAGTGGCCTCTGACACTTCGGTCACATTTTTAGTGCATGAACATCTTTCTTGATAATGTTAGAGGGTACCTGAGGATGTGCAACACTCAGACCTGTATTTTCAATTCAGAATTCTGATTCCCACAAAGTTTGTAAGCTTGTGAATAGGAAATGGCAAACATAAATGGTATCATTTGCCTTAAAATCTCCCAGTTTCTAACAAGTTTCAGCTTTCACGATTTTGTGAGACTAATGTGGTTTGACAAGTAAGGATGTCCTAATCTTACCAGTATAAAACCATTTTTATGTTAATCATGATGATTACATTACACCAATGTTTTGCTATTGCCTTCTAGATTTATATACAAACATCTGTACAATTACTTCATTGTTTTTCCTTTTAATGTGATATTAAGTGGCACAATTTAACATAATTTCAAAACCTTGTTGCAAGCTCACAGTCAAGCATGGTCTATTCTAGGAAGGGGATTTTGAATTTGAAGCGGTATTTTCTGTATTGATAAAAAAAATAAAGGCATAAGTGCTAAAGCTCTTTTCCATTGTCACTTTTCTACTTACTCTTGATATATCCACTTTAGCGCAGAAAATATGGCCAGAGTAACTCTGTGTGTTTGCTTGCACCAGCATCTCTTTTGCTCACAGACCTCTGTTCTGTTAATACGCAACTGTTCTGAGCCTGGTGTCTGGCTTCCCAAAATTTTGTATCAAATTTCCTGCCATATGAAGGATGCCAGTTATGCTGCAGTTGAAATTCTTGAGGAGATGAAGCAATATTTACATGGCATATAGATCTTAAAAGTGATACATTTAATGAACAGGTGATGATCTCTGCTTGCTGACATGTAACAGGATATGAACAGATGTAATAAATACAAGATAATACTAAGTTTTTTAATTTCAATTTATTAATATGTTTTAAGTAAATCTATAATCTAAAGCATAGTAACTTACATTTGTTATTTAATATCTATTGTTGAACAACTATTTTGCATGATTCCAAGAAAATTTTCAAGACATTATTTTAAATTATTTAGTATAACCTATTACCCTTAATCCATGCTCCTTTTGGAGTATATTAGTTAAACTATTAATTTTTAAATTGCATAGCAAATTTAATTTTAAGAGCAACTGATGTTTTTTGATTGTAACTCCTAAATTTGTAGCATCTTGATGCTGCCACCTTCAGGCACATAGGAGGGCAATAGAAAACAAGACCAGACCCTTAGCTCTAACTAAAGCCGAATTTCTGTTATTCATATTAGGAAATACCCCCCCACACACCTGGTTCCTAGATGAAAGCTGCTTCAGCAAGATCTCTAGATGCCCAGCATATTTACAGAGTGTCTTCAACAAACATGTATTCAGGCATATGCTTAACAAAGGAGTGTCAGAAGATTTTATTTGCTTAGGAAAAGGCCACAGCACCTTTTTATCCATAATTAAACTCTTTCTGAACTCTGCAGGGTGGGCATGCTTGGTTATGAAGTTCCAGTAGTAAAAAAGCAATGGGAAAGTGTGTGTATAAAGGAATCAAGGTTTTACAGGTTCTGATTTTATCTGTTTCACTGTTCAGGAACATGCAAGAAAAGGTGCTCCCTTAGGTAAGACCAAAAGTCAATATTATCAAGTATCCTGTTTCTGGCAGAAACCAATAACACTTCCCTAACGAAGAGAGAAATTGCGTAATGATACTGCACTAGAAAACTGCCCCATTCAAAAGTGTCTGAGATGCAGGAGCCAGACGGTGTACCCTGAATAGATATTTCTTCCACAGATTTGTCTAGTTGCTTTCAGTATCATGTACCTTTCCAGCTGCTCATCTTTTTCTAGCACATTCTGCACTTTGGCTCATCCTTGTCACCCCTCTGTTTCTTTACTGTTTAAGTTTTTCATCTCAGAAGTCAATGCAACACAGCTGGAGCAGCATTTGTATGATTTTATGTGAAGGCATAACACTGTTTTCTTTCATTCTCTTTTTCTTTCCTGATATTTCATAACATTTTATTTCTTTTTACTGAGAATTGAGAAATGTACAAAAACAATCTCGGATAGTCAAGGCTGAGTTTGAGTTTTTTCCTCTTCTTATGTTGTATTGTATTTCTCTGCATTAAATTGGATATGCCATTTTATTGTTTCAGTAACAGATAGTACTTGTTATTATGATCCTACATAACCTCATATTATCACAGATTTGTCACCTCACTAGTCACCTCCTGGGTCGTTTGTGGTGTGAATCTCTTGAAAAGCACAGGTCTTATTCCTTACTCTTGTGCAACTCAATTAGTAGTCCTTTTCTCTGTGATAGATCACCATCCTCCATACGCTCTCTTGCCATACTTTCATAAAATTACTGTTCCATGTGAGAGGCTTTTTCTCTCTAAACAACATCCTGATTTCTTTAATGAACTGTGGCTGATGGAACTTACACATCGTATGAAAGGCTAAGTAAAGCAGATGGGATGGATCCTATGGCTTGTTCATTTCTTAAAAAATATTCCAGTCAGTCTGCAAGGCCTGTCATGCTTTTCAAAAGCTGACCCCTGTCCATGACATCTTATTTATATGGGTGTCTTTTAATTCTTTTCTTCAGAGAAATTTGCACTAGTGTGTTTGGTACAAATGTCGTCTTAATGGTCTGCGGTTTTCTAGGGCTTTCATGGAGTTCTCCTAAAAATTCTCCGCAGGTTAATTAGTCTCAAAGCCTCTGGTATGGAAACAGTATTAAATGAAAGTTTATACACCATCATTAGTTGTTAAGGTCTTTCATCCTTGAGTTCCTTTAGAATTTGATTGAATACTATCTGATGTAAGTGGTTTGTTAGCACTGATTTGTCTGTTTATTCTGTGATCTCTTCCATTGACCCTTAGTTTCACTTTTTACCTTCTAAGTACTCTGCAAAAGGATTTGCCATATATGCAGCTCCCCAGACTCTGGGTCACCACAGATGCAAAACATCCATTTGGCTATTCATGCTTCTTTTATACCTTAATCCTTTGTTGACCTTAAAGGCACTGTGATGAGTTTCCTGCTTCTGATGTGCTTTAAAAAGGATTTATTGTGGGGGTTTTTTGCTTTTATACTTCTTCCCCACAAAGTTTTAAATGGCCTGTCTTATTTGCCTTTCTTCGCTGAAAGTGAAGAACTTCATGGTCGTCCTTTCCTAACTCAGACAAAGCTTCACTTTTTCTTCTTATTTCTCTTTGTCATTTTTTTCCTTACTCTACAGCCATATTGGTTTCATTTTGGACCTTCCTTATTTCTTTGTGGCTCTCTTGCAGTTATTCTGAATCTTGAGAATTTTATTCTTATACATTTTCTACAACATCTTTAAAAATTCAACTTTTAACTTGCATTTTTTCCTTCTTCTGAATAAGTTCTCAAATTTTACTATAGTATCCATTTTTTAAAACAAGTATGACCATAATGATTTTATTATTATCACTATTTACTTTGGTTTGGTTCCTGTAAGAATATATTGAAGTGTGTGCATTTTGATTACTGATAAAGAACATCTGTTTAATAATAACATCCTTTTCTGCCTTACCTGTACACTGTGCCTCCCAGTACTAATGTCCCAATGGTTGTTATCCTTCCCTCCAGCTTCTGATCTGATAGTTCTATCAATAGCCTTGTTTAAGAACAGCTATTCTCATGTCATAAAATTATTTGTTAAACTTCACGTGTATCATTGCTTCACTCTCCTCTGTTTCACTGTTAGTGTATTCTGACAATTCGCTGTTGATTCTTGCTTGAATATTTCCAACATCTGTCCTAACTTTCACTTCAAGATACAGAATATTTTGACTTTGTGGTTGTCAAGTATATCGTGAACACAACAAACTTCTGCACATCTTGGTTGAAGACTTTCCAAAATATACATTGGTGTTCCTCATTTTTAACTTTAAAATCTTTATTGACTCTCTTGATATGAAAATGCAGCAGCCTGGATTTCATAATAATTTAAGGGAAGCCTGACTTTCCTGCATAAGCTTCCTCTCTTCCTGACCCCTTTCTGATAATGTTTATACTTCTTTTTTCACTGTGTGAATCAAAAAAATATTTCAGTTTTGCATCCTCATCTTGTTTTCTGCGTTCTGGGTGAAGTTTCAGGAATACTAGCACAATGAATCTCTTTTCAGCTTCGTATGCCGCCTGGTCCAATTTTGCTTCTGTAGCTTCTAATTTTTCCTGTAATGCAGAACCATGGACCATGATTCTGTGATTTTCTACAAAACTATTCAGACACATGGTGTAGTCCTCTGCTTTGGCACTCACAGTCATGTCACTGCACATTTCTTTGAGAGATTACAAAATGACCTACAGTTGTAAGAGCAGAATTATTCACCCTTGCAACCAGCCACCTTTCCCATGGTTGCCCAGCTCAGCAATGCTCTCCTTTTTACAAGAGGTACATGGTAACCTTTGGAAAAGAACCTGCCACCAGTTCCTCTTCCATGAGAGACATTTTCATGTCACAAGGCAGCAACTCCTGATATGGAAATGGGACTTTTTCACAGTACTTTGGAAAGATTCCTTTATTCCTAGTATTGTGTCTGCATTTATTTTCTTTGATGTAAGAGGGAAAGTGGTTGCTTTATTTCTTCTGTAGCTGCAGTAAGCTGTCACCTTTTACTTTAACATTTTGCCCTTTTGGTGTCCCCCACAGCTGAACATGCAGTAGAGTCACCTTCTGCCCCCCTCTTTGCTGACTCACTCAGTTCAAGGGCTTTGCTCACCTTCTTTGCAGAAGTACCCAGAGGTGAGTTGAGCCTGTGATGAAGTGGTCTGATAAAGAAAGCGAGATATTCTTTCAGGTGCTTATAGACTGGCTAAAATATACTTCTGAAATTTTGTTTACTTCTCAGGCACTTAAAGAAATTTGAACAAAACCGGAGTGTAAATTGGCATGTGATACTTGGGTTCCTGGAAGAGAAGAAAGTAAGAAAATTACTGCTTTTGAGCCTAATTTTATACCTTTTTTATGTTCGAAAAATTATTGCAAAAAGGCTAACTAAACACCATGAGATGAAGGTATGAAGAGAGTAGGTAAGTGAAGGAGTATAGAAAGCAGTTGTTAAAATTAGCCAACTCATGACATTTAAAATTCCTTGTATTTTCTCTGGCCTCAGGCTTCTTCTCCAGGGGCATTTCAAAACTCAATTACTAAAGTTATATACTATTGATGTGAAAACGCCTTTAGTAGTTTTAACAACATCCCCTCCATCTTCTCACACTTTAACTATTTCAAGCTTTTACTTCATAAACTTCTTTAAGGTTTGGGTCGTCTGTACTGTTGAGGCATTTTCCTTACTACAAGTTTATCCTTAGTTTTTCATCTTCTTTGATGTTGTTCTCAGTTGTTTCGTCTTCCTCCCATAAAGTTCAGATTTAGGTAAATACTTATGGCAGTAGTTAATCTAGGCCAAACATGTAGATAACTAGAAAAAGCAAAGAAAAATACACTAAATAGAATGATAGATATAGAATTTATGCAGTCTAAAGCTGGATCACACTTTTCTAAGCTTTCTCCATTTCAATGTTTGAGAGATGTAAAAGATAAAAAAGAGATAAAAGCTTGGAGCATGATGATTATAATTTTATAAACTTCAGGCTGTCTCTTCCAATGTTTATACAACAACTTGTAATACGATGATGGCAGTTGGCAAGTTGTGAGAAGAATTGCTGGTGATTTAAGAAAAACAAGCACCTTAATGTTGTTTTACATTTTCTCTTCTTTGGCTGCCATGCATGATTTATTTGTTCAACTCACTGTGATGCTGTTCCCTCATGTTTTAGAATAGGGAGTTTTCTTTGGGGTGTACCCACAAAGCAAAGTTTTATGGATCAATCATGTTAATTAATAAAGCTAAATGTAATAAATATTAAAGGTCATTATTTTTTTCTGGCTTTTGATTTTATTGCCCACCATTGTTTCAACAATTCAATTTAATAATAAACAGTATATTCTATATAAACAGATATTATCAATTCTTTTAATTTAGATTTGGTGAATTAAGGAGACAATTTTTTCCCCCTTTGCATGTCAGAGTATTGCTGAATGGGTTTTGTCTTGCTTTCACCTTTTGCTTTTGTATATTCATTCTGTAAATATAATCCTTGTGGAGAAAGTTGATAAATTGGATGTTAACATAAAGTCATTTGTGAAGTTGAATGAGGTTAGATATAGGTCTCTTCAACATGTAGGAAGAATTTAATTAAAATGAAATTAAATTCTAAATTAAACTCAAGTAATAAATGGATGTTATCCAATATAGTAAGCTATTCTCATAAGAAATTAACACTGTCCAGTAAACTGATTTTAGGTCTTGAGGCAAGGTTTTCTTAAAAATAATTGCTTGACTATCAAAAAAAGAAAACTAAGTTTCATAGTTTTAGATGCCTTTCTTTCAGTAGTGTAAGGTGCCACAATATAGACAAACTAAATTCTTCTCCCAAATTCTTAGAGACTGACAAAATTAATAATTCTTTGTAAAATAAATGGGATTAAATGTTGTAGCTGTAAAGAAAAAAAATCAGAACCACTGTCCATAGAAGTGGACTGCTAACTTTGCAATACATTTACAATGTATTGCTTGTTCTAAACATCCCATTGTATTTATTTGCAGCCATGCTTTTATTTAAAACCAGCTAGTAGTCTCAAAGCTATGAGGTATGAAGAACAAGTAATGTATTACATATGAATCCTTTTAATGTTAAAATGTTGAGGCAAGAGAGAGGTTGAATTCTAATGCTGTTAGGAGTAATGTAGAAAAGAGTAACCACATCATTTCATGGTGGAAAAATGTTATGTTGTCCGTTTTTTCATAGGAATTTCTTGGGAATTAGGGAATTAAGGTGGAAAAGCAAAGCATTTGCGAGAGCTTGTATTTGCTATGAAGTCAGAGCACTTTGCTGAAGTGCCTCAAATTCATTTATCTCTTCTAACCTGGAAGTACTAAAATTATTGTATGCTATCTTTGTTCTGCAAGCAAAGACTTATTTACATAGCCTTATTTTATCCTTCAGAAGGGAGTGGAACTATCATTACAAAGAAAATACCATTATGCATTTGAGGTTATTATCATCAGTGTGCTTCAGTTCAGACTGTGGAGTGGAATTTTGCAGAAGGTAGGCTATTCAATGCAAATTTATTTCCTCTTAATGAGGTGGAGTTTAAATTGCTCTTTTCTCTTGTTTGTTTTTGTGGATAAATGATATCAGGACAGGGAGTCTCATGTTTGGCATGTTTTAAACCATATTTTCTTTTATGTAAAACATGTTATACTTACATCTTTACATTTATACACTGGGAATTGTATATAGAACATAATGAAAAATCGTGCTGTAAAAAAGAGAAAGGATTAAAAAAACTCAAACCTGAAAAAAATCAGGTAGATTAGGTAAAACATTTTCTTTCCCTTTTCGGTCTTGAATATTTTATACTGACTGGCAAATTTGGGTAGTCTTTCTCCTGCTAGCTGATACATGTCAGGAACACATTCAGCATTGTGAAAAATATTTTAATACTTTGAATAACTAGAAGTAAAAATCTATGTGTGCTTTCCTCACTATCTCTCTACAGAAACTTTTTACTCTCTCTATAAATAAATATAAAATTATGGGGATTTTAATAGCAAGCTATTCGTTATTGTGCCTTGAGGGATAAATGTCAGGCTGTTAGATACCAAGATTAGATTAATTCAAGTCAGGGACTTCCACATCCCATGTTTAATGTCCAAAAAATCTAGAAAATTATATGAAATCATGAAGCCTTCTTGCTCAACAGACAGAAATTAATTAGTCAAAATGTCTGTGACTAGTTTAACCAATGCCTATCAGAATAAGGAGATGCACACTGAAAATATTACAAAAATTATGCTATAGCAATATGTTCCTTCTTGCAAAGGACAAGAGGATCCCATGGATATCAAAAGTCAAAGTCATGGTTCTCAAGCCTTCCCACCTGTTAAGCATATTGAAACAAAATAAATAGTCAGCATAAGTTGATGTGGATAATTCCTTCCTCCAAAACATATTTTTTTAGGTAGTGCTTTTCTGCATTTTTTTCCAAGTTTTTTTGGTTTTGGGGTTTTCTTGTTTCCTTGTTTGTTTGTGGTTTTTTTGGGTTTTCTGGGGTTTTGGGGTTTTTTTTGGGGTGGTTTTTTTGGGGTTTTTTTGGGGGGGTGGTGGTTTTTTTGGTGGGTTTTTTTTTTTTTTTTTGCTTGTTTGTTTTTGTTGTTGTTGCTGTATGATGCACTAGAATTGTGAAAATTCAGGCTATTTCTGTTTCTCGAATAGTCCATGTAGTACATGATATCTACTCAATTTAGAATATTTACCTAAGGTAACATCAGAATTGATATCAATCATCCAAAGACCAGTCTTTAAACTGACGGTTTAACTGATCTCTACACTGGAAGTAGTTTGATGGAATTTATTCAGCTTCAAAGGACATCATGGTAGTTTATGATGACAGTAAGTAAAACAAAACCAATACACACTCAGATTTCTATTCTGCTAGAAAAGCTACTTCTGGGATGTACTTTTTGTACTAGTTTTCTTTGATCTGTGATAAACAATGTCAGCTGTATGTTTAAGGCCTAAAAACTGATACCTATTTTTTTATCTCTTGAACACTAGTCTGACTACAAAGGGTACTAAATACAGAATAGCCCCATTTCAACTGTATGTGTCAGAACCAAGGCTGTGGATAACTTTTTAACCAAAAATCGATTTATGAAAAATTTTAGCACCTTCAAACTTTGCTGATGTAATTAATTGAAAATGGTGATTGTGATGTCTATAGTCCTCTTTGTTGGTAGTTAGGTGTTTAAACATATGGATGTCTTCAGGTGCCTTGTCCTACTTTCCAGCTGTAACATACTTTTCCCCTACTCAGATGTATAACAGAGAAAGGTTTTCCATTTAAAATCAAGGAAAGGGATACGTTTTTAGCAAGAATTATTTGCCATAATAATTAGATGTATTTCCGTGCAAGTTTAGGAAGTGGACTTGCCACTGCTAGGTGGCAGTACTGGTAAGAAATGAAGGTGTATGTGCGTCTAAAGGGGATAAAAGAAAAATGAAATTTCTTTGAGCATTATTACTAATTTTAATTCATTGTGTTCACTGCTTAGTAATGCAACTACTCCAGATTTCAAAGACAAACCTTAAATGAAGATCACTGACAACCTGCAAATGAATACAGAGTATAGAAGGAGTTCTATAAAATATGAGAAAAGAACTACCTTGTAACCAGAATGAACCTTAAATGAACCTGCATTAAGAATATTAAACCAGCTCCTAATAGACACAGGTATTGATCTAATTAACAGGAAGTGCATAGCTGAACAAAAAGGTCTGATAGAATAAATCCCTTCATGTTGACACGATGTTGGCGCAGAATTTAGGCAATAAGGAAACTCTCAATATCAGTATCTCTCGTCTCTTCTCCCCACCCCCATCCCCAAATACTCTCATATATGGTCAAGTCACTTGGAAAAGCTTTTCAGCATGCACGTGGTAGTACTGGGCTTTCATTGCAGAATAATTTAGCAGAAAAAAAAAAGAAAAAATCAAGAAAGAAAAGGCTCTTACAGTATTAGGCTGTCTTATATTTTGATAGCAAGGAATGCAATGTAATGAGAGAAGATGCACATAAAAGACATTTTTCTATGTACTCTAAGTATATAAAAAAAGATAGAATGTCTAGATTTTTCCACCAGTATAAAGCATGGCAAAGCCATACATTTCAGTGAAACTGCACTGCTGGTGTGAGCATTTGACCAAACATCTTGGTCATCTCTCAGACAATATGCAATTCATTAATCAATTAGCCATTATAAGGACTGGAAGATCATAGTATACTACTATATACTACTTATAATATAGTAGTAAATTTATTCATATTGATTGGTGACTCCCTATATTCTTACAAGGTAGAAGATTAAATAACATTATTTTTTAAATCTGCTGCTTTTGTCATAGTAAGAAGGTGAAATATGCTTTTACTGGCTTTCTTTTTTGGACTGTTACATTCCTATTTAGTTTTCCTATTTTATATTGAGTTTTGAAGGGTTATTTTATGTTAAAAAGGGAAAATACTTCTTCTAAAAGTTTATCTGACTAGAGTTGTAAGCAAGATGTAGGTACTGGCACTGCAAAGTGCATACATTTTCAATACACAACTATCCATATGTGCATGTCCAGTGTAGAATAAGTGTACAGGAGAGATGGACACATACGTATTTATGTGGAGTATGTGTTGAACTCTGGAACTTGGATGAAAATAAGGACAAATGATACACAAAAGTAATTCCAAAGTCTGTAACTCCTGTAAAATGCTTTCAACGGCTTTGGGAATCATCTCTTACAACAGAAAGTAATTCTTGCGCTCACTCCAAGTTTGCTCAGAAAAATGTATTAGGAAAAACTTGAAACTTAATCAACATAAATAGAGAGGACACATCCCCACTTTTTTATACTCAAATCCCTATTTGAACTCACAAAAATAGGTATAAAACACTGAGAAAGCGCATGATAATGAGCATATCTTGTTCTGTCAAACCACCTACATTTCTGATTATTTGTACCAAAAACTTTCAAGGTCAAACATAACTGCATGTTCCAATTAGATAAGATACTTGTGCATGAATTATTTTTAACTTTAAGTCCAGAGTTAATGGTTAAAAAAAGTCACATAGCAATTTACAGGAAAGGCTTTTGAATTAATTTGAAAGAAAAAACAAAACAAAATATAAAAATAATTGTTTGTTTCCAGTGTTATGGTCCCAAGACTAGGTTTTCTCTGAGATATGTTTTATATCTTTAATTTGCCACACTTTTTCAGCTTTTTGTAGGTATTGCCTCAAAGCTGTATATTGCTCAATGCTACTAGAGTTCTTATCCAGAAAAGGATTTGGGTGATCTGCGGTGTACATGTAGGTCTTCGCAAATCAATTGTATTTTCATTGCATTATATAGTAAGCAGGAACTTCCCAACTTTCGTCTTTACTTCCTAGATCAAGGTCTTACTTACACAAGAATAATTCTATCCAGAGTGAGGTACTTCCAACCTTCAGTGAATATTTTGTCACTTCAGTTTCTACCAAGAAAAAAGAAAGCTACAACGTTTTATTTGTGTGCATAATTTTGGCCATTCCACCATTCCACATCACTGATGTATAATAGTCATAATAATTATGATAGTACATTTGCAATGATTTTAATTTATTCATAGCTAGACATCACTATCCACAAAGAAAACTTTCATGTCTAATGAACTCAGCTTGTTTACTCCCCCTTAGCAAACCTCATTTCAATCTCATTTGAAAGTTAAGGAAGTTCATTCCATTATTTTAGGGAAACTGGGAAAACATCTCTAAAATAAATATTAATTGCTTAATTCCCTTCTAAAAATGTTGATTCTTCTGTCTTCTGTACATTTCAGAATAAATAGTATCGCACCTACAGAACAATGTATAACATTAATGCTTAACATTAAAGGATGATTTCTTAACATGATTTAGGCCTAGGGGATGAAATCTACTAACTTCATGTGTATGTAAATATATGATGTATAACTGTTTCATTTATAAATGAAACAAACAGATTTTCTCTTCATATATGAAGATTTTTACTGAGTATATTAACTGTCTAATGGCAATTTCAACTAAATTATTGTTGCATAATTCTACTCCTATTTCTGTCAGATGAGTCGGTGGCCAGACCTTTTATCTTCTTGAGAAGTGTCTCCATTGATGTCAGGTGTGTGTGAGGTACTTTTGTAGTTTATTAAATTGAGATAAAATACCAAATTTCATTTAAATATTAAATATAGCTTGTAGCTCATTAGGGTAGTATCTGTGCCCTTACATTATATCTGTGTGTCTGTGCTTTGTAAATAAAGCAATTCCATCTCCTTTGTAAACCTTGATATTTTAAGGAGCATTCTGTTTCTTCCAGGAGTGAGCACACAGATACAACCAATATAAAAACATAATTTAAAATTAATTGTGTGAGATATCACTAGTTGTGTGTTTAAGACCATATCCCATAGGAAAACTGTCAGTAAAAGACTAGCCTTTCTGTCTTTACAGCTATCCCAGTGTACTGAAAAACTCACATGATTTCCAAGGGGGTTTTTTTCTGAATTGTTAAAATTGCTTTGAGTCACCTCCCTAGGTGATGCTGGATCAGTGCAAATGCTGTAAATAGATCAGTTATTTTTGCTGTGTTGAAAAAAATACAGTGGATCTTCTGTTTGATTCATAATTTGTATAGTTCATGAAAGGGAGGATGGCAAGATTCAAATTTCCTCTCTGGTTCTGATGGATGTAGTGACCTTGGATAGGCTTTGAAGGTTACTCATCTTTTAAGTGATTTGAACTTCCCTAAGGAAGTAGAAAATACAGGAGAGGGAACCTTTGGGTTTCATACAGAGGGATACTAGTCAGTAGGACCTCTGGTATCTGTACCTGCTGAAATGATGAGTAAGTTCTTTATGCACCTTGCCTTCCGGGTATTTACATTATAAGCATGGCCTACCACTTAAACCCACCTCTTCCTCCATATTAGAATCACAGAAACATAGGATAATTTAGGCCAGAAGGGCACTTTGACTGAGATGCTATTCAAAACAGAGCCAATGGCAATATTTGGTCAAGTAGCTCAAGGGCTTTCCCAGTAAAGTTTGAGTGTATCCAAGAGGGGATGTGGCAAAGCCTCTCAGACACCCCATTCAATCTACACTTAAGAACCCTTATAGATATGTTTTGTTTCCTTTTGTCTAGTCATATTGCCCTTTGGTCTTGAGCTGCAGAAATTGGACTTCTGGATATTACTCTCAAGTTGCTTCCCTGAATTTTGAGTAAAGGTGATGAGAGCTGCTTTTCAAATCTAATAAAACTCAGACTGTTTCTTATTACAAGCAGTATTCTTACAGTATTTGCTTCTCAGATATTATCCTGTACTTTCCAAGCATTATTTGACATTCTTGATTGAAACGAGAAAATATTGCTTATTATTTTGGTTTGTTCTCGCTAATCTTGTTTCTTCAAATCATAATTCTGAGACCCTGCACCCTTCACATAACAAAATAGTGGCAATGTTTGCACTGATGCTAAAATAAATTCAGAGAGCAAGGACATGCATATGTATGAGGGAAAAAGAGAATTATATATGAAAAAATAATATATAAAAAACATGTAAGTGTTACGTTATTGTAATCTATTCTGTTAATTTTTGTCTATAGATAAGTAACCTGTACATCAGACAAAAATAACTTCTGAGAGAAATAATGGAGAGCTATTTGTGAAAGATAGAATTCATGGACAGGAAAATTTAGAAGAATCAATGTGAATGTTCTATTTTTTACTGGTTCGTTTACTTATCAGAAGTGTTGTTGGACAAGTCTGAGCCTTAAAGGGTTTTAAACTGGTATAAGCACAACTTTATAGATCTAGGCTATTTCTGTAACAACACTGACACTAGTTGCAGCTTACACCAGTTGTCTAAGAAACTGATTTTCCACTATTCTTACTAGCTCTGTGACATTATAGTTACAATCAGTGGGTCCTGAGTTTCCCATAACACCTGAGCTGGTACAGGCAGGAATATTCCTAGTCAGGGGAGATAAACTGGCTGTTTGGAAGATGCTACCCAGAGCAGTTTATCTTGTTAACAAGTATAGTGCCTGGATGACTTCAAAAGCACTGAGCTTTAAAAATAAAAGAGACTCAACTATGTTGCCAAAGAAAGCCAGACACACTCTGAGAGTAAAGTGAAATGTGAAGCTTCTCTTCATCTGAATTTGTAGCATTCCAGTCATATAATTTCCATGATCTACAGCACACTAACAACTGGGGAAAGATTATGCAGCACAATATTGCATGATCTGTCTAATGTTCTGAATCCCCCTTATTGGAGAAAACAGGGATTTAAACTACAGCTCATGCAAGTCAGTCCAAGTGCAAGCTAAGGATGTGTTGTATTGGGTTAAAAACTACACTGATTGAGACCAAACACAGTTTTAAAGGATATATTCTGTTGCCCTGATGAAAACACTAACATTTCTGAAAATTAAAGGTTTTTATTTTTAGAATCTGTGCATCATTCTAACAATAAATAATAGAAAAAGAAATATTGCTATAGGAAAACTAAAGAAGAAAAAGAACTAATTTAAGAATTATGATCAGAGCATCATACTGCCCTGCAAGTATGAAGCCTCCATCCTAGTTTAACACAGGTAAAACCTAAATAGGAGAGTATGTTGTACAGCAGTGAAGTTTGTTTACAGTCCTCAGTGATTAAACAGCACTGTGTTGAAACTCTACAAAAGTGACGATGAGGCAAGTATCTACAATAAAAAATTAAAGGAATTTTACCAACCTGACATTCCTGCTGCCAACACATCTCTTCAATAAAATACGAGTTTAAAAAAAACCTCTCTAGTGCTCAGTGCTCTAGTGTGTGGTTGTATAATTCTCTGGATGAGAAGTTTCTGCAACAATTTTTGTTGTCTTGACCCTTCATACCTCTTGACCTGCTTCAAGAGAGGAAGTCCATGCAAAGTTAGGTGTTTGATGGGTTATAGCTTCCATATAAAAAACAAAACTCAAGTTCCTTAATTTCTTGATAGCAATTTCAATATGGTTTCTCTTTCTAATGCTGAAAATTACCATCAGCTGTCCTTTATACACTTGAGTCACTGCTGAAACTGTGCATTTTATTTCATTACAGAGTGCACAGGAGTTCTTAAAATTCTTCCTGTTCCCCTTAGCTCATTATTGATCTTGGTATCATACATCCCCTACAACACCTGATGTAATTTTATGAGCTGGAGGAACTGTTTCTGTATGTCTGCCTGAAATTGGATTACATGTATGAGATATCATATGGCAACAAGATAACATATTTGATGTCTTAGATATTTTTTATATCCAACCCCCTGCCGTGGGTAGGGACAGCTTACAGTAGACCAGGTTGCTCAAAGCCCTGTCCAACCTGACACTTCCAAAGAGAAATCCACAACTTCTCTGGGCATTCCTTGACCTCCTTCTCAATAGTACTGCATGCCTGAGCAAAGATTTTCATTGAACTGAGAAATGCCGATGAAGACCATAAGCGTAACTATGCCACGTCCTACGTGTCATTCTCTCAGCTTCCTTTGGAGAAAGATAACTTTTGATCTGGAAGGAGAAGAGGAGTTGTGTGTGCACTCACATTGCATGTGAGTCTTATGGGAATGTTTTGAGTCCTGGTTTTTAAAGGTTCGGTTTGAGAAACAGGAAAAATACAGCATGTTCATTTTCTCTGAAGAACTGAAATGGGAGAGGTGTCAGTATTTTTGGTTGGTTCAGTGTTGTTTGAAATTGAAAAGGAAGGGGGAAAAGGGCTTTGTTGCTTTGTTTTTGCAAGGAAAAGTCAGAACTGAGCACATCTGAGATGGTGAGAGTTCTGCCTATCCATCCTTTGCTGTTTTTCTTGTCTAGCTAATGTTTGCTGCTTTCCATCCAGACACCTTTCAGGCTGAAAATCTCCCAAATCAGGTTTATGCAAATTCATTTCATTAGTTTTGGACAACAGCTCAGATACTTGTATTTTTCATTGTACTTCAAGTTAATTAATTTTAAAACTTATGGGAAATAACTTCAGAAGTTATCACAGTGCACATTAAAATCAGAAGGTTGTTTTTTAAAATTATTATTTTTATTTTTTAATATCCCTCATAGTAGCATTTGACTATTGTGAAAAAATTCAACAGATGCTTTTTCAACTCTTATCTGCAGGTAGAACCCGATAGCAGGTATTAGACTGTCAGCACATCTCTAAATTTACTTTGATGCAGGCTGGCAGAAGCAATAGGTACAGCAAAACTAATCTTTCCAATAACATATGTCTCCTAGAAAGAGACAGGACTGTATGTATTAAAAATAGCTTGACTGAAGGAAAAAATATATTGACTAGGATTTTCTTATCTGATATTTACTTTTATGTACTGGCAGCCTACCTTCTTTCTCTCTTCTCTTGTCCCATGAGGAATAAAAAGAGGCCTGTGCTCCTGTATCTCCTTTTATTTTTTATTAATAGTGTAAGTATGATGTTTTGAAAAAGGAAAAGAAAACCAACTTTGTTTTTGCTTCCCTCTTCTAGTTTCTGAGATCAAAAAGTGAGCTATACTTAATTTTGAAACAATCATACCTCTTTCCTCCTCACTGTTAACTAGTATCTTCCTCCAGAGTAATATGGCAAATAGCTCTGTAGAACAAATATTTGAGTTACTGCAAGTTCCTTTTAATAATCTTATTAAATATGTAGTTTAGCTTCCAGTTATTGTTAAAACAAATTATTTTTTCTCATTTATTAATATGAATAAAGATCTATTTGTGATTATATTGTTAAATAGGAAAGTCATTCTTATATATAGAGTAGGAATTTCCTGGATAAGGGGTTTTATTTTAAAATGAAATTTGGCTTGACTAAAATGGAATTATAAATAAAAGTTTGATTACAATGTAATTATGGAGACAAGTGAAATTTTGTGTTATTAGGGAGACAAAATTTTACCATTTTGGAGTCATTCATTCAATTATATTATTGAGTTGTAATGATCTGTATTGTAAGCAGGGTGTTCTTTTATGAATGTTTCATGTTCAGATCTTCCAGATTTCCATACCACCCACATCCTGAGCTATCTGGGTGGGAAGGCATCTGTCTCAACAGCACTTCTGATATCCAGGTTTCCTCTTAGCTATTAAAAACGTGGGACTCACCCACAGAAGGCAGAGAGATGTTTGCCTCCCCCTGCAGCTCCACCTGTGCTTCCTCCAAAGTTCAGCAAGCCTGATTGTATTTCTTTATTTGTCAGATGGCTCTTGCCTGCTCCAGTTATACTCAGCTGAGATTCCCATTTCTGTCTAAGCAGAAAACATATTAAGTACATCAAACTAGCACTTACTCCTTAAAAATTACTTTCAGAATTTGTTTAATTACTTTTGTGCCTTTTGCATCTATTATATATGCTGTAAATGTTGTTGCTGGTGCAGTTGCTGCTGATTCTGCTTTTCTTTCGCTCTGAAGCAATGTAACAAAGTTAAACAATGACAGGCTACTCCAATTCAGTGACCGCATTAATTCGACTTCTAAAAATGTCTGTGAAGTAGCAAAATATTTTTCACATATTTAGAGACAAGCACAAGAGAGATAAAGTGACTTGTAACATTTGAAGCGGGAAAGAAACAAGCTCCTGTAATATGTTTCTTGTTTTGTGTGGATGGCTTTTTAGCACAGCTGTCCCCCTGTATCCTGAAGAATTATTCCTATTTTAAAGCAAGTGTCTGGCAGGCACAGACACCTGTTGTTTAACTTCCTTCCCAGGTAAAAATAGAGGAAAGATAGTCTCTCCATTCGTGGCTACTCCAAGGTAAACTGCTTCTCCAAATTAGGAAACAAACTTGGAGAAAATATTGTCTTGGAGTTCAGTAAAAAAATGTGCATTTTTCCCTTCTTGTCTCTGCACCATTATGTTAAAGGATTAGATAAAATATGGAAGAGCATTATGCATACAGGGTGAGGCTGATTGAAAGTGGAGAATAAGAGCCGACACAGCTCTCAATACTTAGGTCATGAGTATAATTTTCTTAAATTGTCTCCTTTTTCTTGCACTCAGTGGAAGCATCAGTGCAAGCGGTGTTCCAGGCTTGTATATACCTCTGATGGTCATGGTTGAAATACTTTCCCTGTAATTCAGGCAGTGCTTTGCTAGAACATCAGGACCAGGGTCAGATGTTCCTGACACAGGGTACATAGGCAGCACACACAGTGTACAGTCTGCTTAAACTCCTCATCTAGTTAATGCTGGAGAGAACAGACCCTGAAAACCTGAGGTTATCAGAGGAATTGAGTCCACCCAAATGCTTTCCTTCTCTGATTTGTGCTTAGGTGAGACACTGTTAAGGTGTCTTCCACTGAAAGTAGATGGAGGTAACAGGAGTTGTCACTCTCTTGTCTGTCTTCATTTAGACATCCTCTGAGACTGCAACAGGCATTTTGTTCACTTCATTTTCATACTAACCTAGCAGCTGGAGCAGAATAACCTGGCATGCAGACCTCAGCTCTGAATGCTTCATAGCCCAGAGCAGAATGAATCCAAATTGCGAGGGAATACCAAGGAGCGTTCTGGTTAAAAGCATTTCTGGCCTCTTGCTGAAGCTGAGGCAGGCAAACAAATTTATGGGTCAGGAAAAGAACAAGCAGTTTGGATCCTGATTCTCACCTAACTCAGCTGGAAAGAGAACAAATATCTGTACTTGTTTTAGAAGGGTTTGTTTTTGTGTGTAGCTGTTTGGTTAACTTCAATGGTAGTGTAATGCAGAGTGTACCAGAAGGCTGAGTCTGAAGCCTCAATATTACTGCCCCTTGGCTAACACAGCAGGGAGCAGCCACCAGCAGCTGACCTCTACCATGATGGAGAGAGACAAGGAGGTGATCCTGGACATGCTGGCTGATATCTATGAGAGGGTTTCAAGCTGAAACTGGGTGTTGGCAATGGGCAGCACGTGGCTGACTTTTCACAGGATCAGCCTAAATAATCTGGCAGTTTTTGTGGTTTATGTGACCTACCCGCAGTAACATCCTGGTTTAAATCTTAGCCAACAAGGTACAGAACGTGAGTAGTCACTGCCCATCGCTGTGTCCCAGCTGTGGGCCCAGCAGGCTCGTTTAAGGCAGAATTGCTGTGACACCATGGTCATCATCAGCCTGCTGCATTTTGCCACACAAGAACCTGTTCCAATGATATTATCAATCCTGGCAGCTGCACAATACTGAATGCAAAGCTCTGAGAGAGAAGTCCTGGGTTAATGCTGAGGGACATGGGGAAGGTTCAGCAGCTGGCCAGCTGTCCTGGTTTCAGCTGGGATAAAGTTCATTTCTTCTCTGTAGCTGTTACAGTGTCATGTTTTGGATTCAGAATGAGTATGGTGTTGATAACACACTGATGTTTTGATTTTTTTTTGCTAAGTAGTGTTTATCCTAAGTCAAGGACATTTTGTTTTCCCTGTCTCTTGCTTTGCCAGTGAGGAGATACACAAAAGGAGCTGGGAGGGAGCATAGCTGGGACAGGTGATCCAAACTGACCAAAGGGATATTCCACACCAGAGAATGTCATGCCCAGTGTATAAACTGGGAGGAGTTACCTGGAAGGGTAGTCAGTCTGAGTTTGGGAAGGGGGGTCTGGTGTTGGTCAGTGGATGGTGAAAAATTGTACTGTGCATCACTTGGGCTTTTTCCCATTATTATTATTATTATTATTATTATTATTATTATTATTATCATCATCATCATCATCATCGGCCATTATTATTGCATTTCCAATTATTAAACTGTTCTTATCTCAAAATACAAGTTTTACTTCAGTTCTTCTCCCCATTCCACCTGGATCAGGGGTAAAGGAATAGTGGGAGATTGAGAGACCAGTTGCATGATGTTTCGTCTCCAACTGGGCTTAAAACCATGACACCAGTGCTAATTCACTGTGCCTCAACTATGTGCTGAGGATGCCAGAACTCAGTAAATCACCATCAGAAATTATGTCCCGGATTCCTTGGAGGAGGAATAAAGGTAGCTGAAGAGTACAGGTTTGATTGCTGTGTTTGCAACTTATGTGTGTTTTAAAAAATATGAGGACCAGACAACAGGATACACTTATGAAGAGTTTTTCCACGCAAATAGTCTTGGCAATGCTGTTTGGTAGTATAGCATACAGCACAGAAAGTTCAGGATTGATAAGTCCCTTATCTCATGAACACTGTGCTTTAGGATAAAGTTCAATTTTTGTGCCAAAATCTGCCTCATCACTGTTCATTTGGAGTTTGTGAATGAAGAAGAATTCAGTGATCTGAATACTTGGGCTGGGTAGGGATTTTTCACCTAAGGAATACACAATAAGGAAGTTATTTAGCTTGGATGTTTTTACTTGCTTCTCTGAGGATTGTGAAATGAGTCTCCCAAATTCAGTGAATATTTAGGTTTTTATAACTCATGTTTGTAAAATTTTGTGTGTTTTGAATATATTTTCTGTTATTAAATTTATATAAAAGTCAATACACATTTGATAGCATGACAGTATTTTTAGCAAAAAGGAATTTATATAAAAGTCAATACACATTTGATAGCATGACAGTATTTTTAGCAAAAAGGAATTGTACCTTCGACTAGTTGAAAAATACTTATTTTGATAGACAGTTTATCTATTTCATTGCTTTGTTATATTCTCGATTAAAATAATACCTTCTGTGCATGAATATCGGTGGTAATCACTCCATCTGGCAATCAAGGAAAGATATAACATCATACTACCCTGTGGCAATAAAACTCTATACAATATTGAGGCATGTTTATAAAATCACAAAATGGAGTAAAGAAAATTCCTTATATTCAAGTACCTGTTTTTTTCAAGTCAGTTATTGTGGCACTCAGACGTTATTAATTTTATCCATTCACAGTTAGCAACTTTTCTTCTCAGAAGGCAAATCCTGGTGTTGCACAAAGCCCTTCTGACCTCATTACTTAGGCCTGAACTGAAAAACCGCATTCTCCTTCTTCTCTCTCCCTCCTCTCCCTTCAGGAGGCTTTAGAGCATGTAAAAGGAACACTTTTATGGATGTTTTTTGGCTCAATTGATGCAGCAATATATTATTAGCTTAGTGTAACTCTCTCAAAATTTTATGAGGCTTCACAGAGTAGTTGAAATGAACATAAGTTTTATGTTCCATACCTAACAGATCATGCAAGTTTCTGTCATTATCAGTTAGGATATGCTTGATCAAGTTCTGACAGTTGACAAACGTTGAGGGATTTTTTCTTCACTGTGATGCATCTGAAAGTCAATAGATTATTAAGGGGACTGGTTCCCAGTTTAAAAATACGGAGTGATTATTGTTACCAAAGCTGGATATAGTTAAGTAGTAGAAAAAAAATTGTGGAAATTCAGAAAGGTATTCAAAAGCCACATGATGCAAGAAAACAACTTTAGTGCATTCACCTCTCACAGCTGGCAGGTATGGTGCCTTCAAAGCTAAGTTTTGCATCTTTCTAGCCATTTTGACTAACATTATAAAACCTGAAGGCACTGCGGTATGTTTTAAATAAACATGCTCATCAACTTTCCTTTTATTTTCTTTTTCTTAGAACTCCTATCCTCAAAAGAGGCAGAGTGGTATCACTGGAGCACAGGAGGAAGAACCTTGAACCTAGTAAGTGAGCTTAGACTGGATTTCACCAGAGGGAAATTTATGCAAATAAAATAGGTCATGGTGTAATTATTTTGTTTATCACACATCAGTGTGTTTATTTTTAATTCATAGAAGTGTTTCTGATTTTTTGAAACCCTAGATTGGCATTGTTTTGGGGGGTGATAGCTAACGAGGGAATAAGCTAATCCAGTCCAGACCTGGTGAGTTGCAAGCTTTAGCAAACTACATTTCTGTACATCTGTCCCATTTTGTGGCATACTGGCAGGACAGAATGATTCCTTTTTATTTGTTTGGTCTGTTCTAGAATATGAAATAGTTCTCTTTTTTAATAGAAATCAGGAAAGGGACACATAGGGAATATTAGGTCATAAGCTGCTATTTGCATACTAAGATCTTAATTATAGGTAAGTGCAAATTTCAAAAGGGATGTTAATTTCAATTATATGCTCCACTTGGTCCACTTAAGACCCCATTACTTTGTTCACTCAGTTGTCACCATCATGAGGATAAAATTAGGTTGTCCTGTGTTGAAGAAACAACTGTAATATGTCCTAGTTTTCTGTGAGGTGATGGAGGAGACCCACTGCCTCTTTTATCATGGAGACTTCAACAGTGGCAGCACTTTATTCTGTGTTGAAAGTGGAAGTACTCAACTGTGCACCACGAAACACAGCTCAAGCTGTGGGCCCATATTCTTTTTACACTAAAGCACCTGTTCACTACGGGACTGTACAGTAAGGTGGGACTTGCTCCCAGTACAGGAACTGTACAAGACAGAATGTTGTTTACTGCGAACAATTTTTTCCTTGTTGCCTATTCTGTATGCCTATTACTAGTAAAATATAGTAAAAAAACCCTCCCTCTTTTTAATTTCCCTGAGGTTTAAATGCGTAATAATGCAATATGAATTAATATATTTAGATTAGTTTGATTGAAGGTAGAATTTTTTTTTTCAATCTAGAGCTGGGTTTATACTAAACTTCAGCATAAATGACCTTCCCAAATGTATTAAACATCTGAAGGACTGAAAACAAAATTAATTCTGTCTTAAATATCTGACTACTTGCATATCAGTGGCAAACACACCTAAGGCAAATTTATTGTGAAAAAGGAAACCCTTATGCCCTTCAGACAAGGTACCCTCCATTACATGCATTTACATGAAGTAAAGCATCCCATGAGGCTTAGGAAACATCCAAGGTAATAATCGTAGTTGTACTGGCCAATATATTATTTCTGAGTAAAGTAGGAACAAGTAGTTGAGATCTTTTAGAGAATAATATGACCTCCTTTGTTTATCTACATAATGAATTGGCAAGACATATTTAACTTGATGAAGTACATGGCAGTAATGCAGTAAGCCCAATGTAAAAATGATTTTTTTTTAAAGATTATACATTTCCTGAGCGTTTTAATCAAGACTGCAAAATAAAACAATCTTAAAAATTAATTCATAATTAGGCGTTATTTTTCCTTGCTAATATTTTAACAAATATGGTGTAATGAATTATGGTTTTAAGAGGATCATATTTACAATTTTACACATAAAGGATAATATCAGCTCCCTGATAAACAGTTAAATAGATAGCTTTCTTATTAATAGCACAATGATACAATCAAATGATGGGTAATTTCTATTACCCTTATAAATAGATAAGAAGTATATAGATGTGAAGGAAGCATTGATGTGGAAAATGTTAAAATAACAAATCTTATTAGATGAAAGAATTTAGAAATAACTTGTCAAGAGGGTAATGACCTCAATTAAATTTTATGTGCAATTATAATTGGCATTTTTAATAAAGGAATGCCATTGCAAATTGCATATTTGATATAATATTACAGGGCATCTTATTCCTTTGGCTTCCATTTATATTAAATAAAAACCTTTGAGATAATCAAGGAAGATTCATAATTTGGAGTTTTGAGAATCTGCTCAGATGATAGGTTTCAAATAATTTCAATACAAACAAGAAGTTATCTGAGAGTGATCCTTTTGTTCTTTTTACCTGAATGATGCTGCTACTCAACATCTTTTGTTGATGTGGTGTGTATTGTTAGATGTACTCAAGGTTGTAGCATCTTCAAGATGTAGTCAAATAGAATCCTTTATTATAAATCCATCTAATTTGAGGCAAGAAAATTCACTGTGTGTAAAACTATCTATATAAGATCCTGAGAAAGCTCTAAAAATGACACAGTTTTCATCTTTTGTGTATGCAGCTATAAGGGAAGTATAATGCCTTACATTCTTGTTCTGGTTATGTGCTAATTTCTAACCCCCAAACTAATATTAAAATAGTAACTTATAAGTAGTTGTACAGATAAAATCAAATTGTATGTGTTCTGGAGGAGGAGGGGCTGCCTGTGGTGTCCTCCCTCCAAAACACTGCTCAATATAAGCTTCTTACTGATTTATATTGTCATGTAGTTTCAAATATGGGAAAATACTACAAAGAGAAAAGTTATCTTAAACTATCTCTAAATGTTTAATGTTTCTCCTTTGCTTACAAAAAGTGGTAGGAGAAGAGTTGCAGTTGTAAATGTAATAGTAGAAGGGATGAGTTTATCTGGTGCAAGAAAAAGCAACAAATAAGGAATATTGGCTTGGGGGTGACAGCAAAAAATAAGCTACAATAGTTGTTAGGAAAGTACTTAATAGAAATTCTAAGCAAAAATAAGTGGTGTCTGTAGCATTTGCAAATAAGCAGCTGGTACCATTCACAGTCTACCCCAATTACCTTCTGTTAATCTGGCACATCTTTAAGATGAAACACTGTGCATAATTTTTCATGGTTCAAATACTGCAGACTTTTCTTCAGGCACACCAAGAAAAGCCACTATCACAAGTGACCTGTGTAATTGAATGTGAGTTATTTTAGAAACAGATTTCCACAGAGGGAAGGAGAGCTGTGGCCATGGGGAATCCTCAGCATTTACTTTTTAAATTCTGAGTTGATACATGAATGTAAAAAGGGATAAACTGATGTTGTTGAAAAAGAAATGGCTATTCTTTAATGTAAAGTGTCTCATTTGCATACTATCATATGTATGTAGATATGTTTGTAGATTCTCTTGGGATTTGCTGTAACCCAAGGACTAGATGCTGATGTAGTTTTGAAGATGAAATGTTTTATGGATGAAGAGGAGAGTGCCGCTCCATCAAAGCACGTTTCAACAGACAACTCTGGGGAAGGGTTGCCGTAACTACTTCACAGATTAGGTGAAATTTGGACATTTAAGACCAAAAGCAGCCCATAAATCCTATGTCTCATCTAGCTTTGAAGCAGCCTAAATTGATCTTATATCCACATTTTGGACTCCAATTTTTAATTCACCTAAACTGAAGATCCTTTAAATCCTTGAGGCTAATGCTTAGTTCTCATAAAACACGCTTGGGATCCAGTATGACATTGAGAGTTACCTGGCTTTAGAGTGACCTTCTGATAAAGTCGTGAAAGCCAGTTGTAACAAGTATGAAATTTATACCAGCTGATCTTGCAGCCGAGTATTCAGTTGGTTTACCTTTTCTCATAAATAGTAATTATATTTAATTCCTTTTCAGAAAGAAGTAATCACATTTCTAAAAATACTGTCAAAGGGGTTAGGTTGTGTTAGCAATCCAGGGGTCAAAACTGATCACCACAGTTCACTGGAAAGTGTATTCTTAAAATTTTACCAGGAGTTTTGTTTTTTCGTTTTTTCAAGATTGTCCCTAGGATCCCATTTGAAGTTTTCATGTATTAAATACAATGTTTGAGACTAAGTGTACACTTTTTGCACCTTACATTTTTGACTGGCTGTTTTGTTGTTGTTTTTTGGTTTGGTTTTTTTTGCTGCATAAAATTTTCTGAACTTGTCTGTAACAAACAATCTGTAGAAATCTGTGTTTCTGGAGACAAGGAGTGCTTGAAGTTGCAGGAAACTGAGATTAGTAAGACACTTTGAAAGCTGTTCTGTTGCTCAGGGAAACTTTTCTCTGAGCAACAGAAAACACTTTGTTTTGTGCAAACACAGAACACTAAACTACTGGGGAGTACCATTTATGTTAATACATTGTGATGTTAATTCAAAAGTATACTTTATTTTATCATCAGTTTTTCAAATTCAAAATACCTTGTGGCAATATTTACTGAATTATTCAATTCTGAAATTATTTTCATCCAATATATACCTAGGCAGCTGATCACCAAAAAGAGATGTAATGTATCCATGTCAGTCAATGCTTGTCTACTTGATTTATTGTATTATAAAATTCATTATTACATAACACCAAATAGCACAAGACAAATAGTGGCAATATTCTAAGTTACATTTGGAAACTTATTCCTCTCCTATGTCATGCCTTTTTCTAGCTTAGTGCATTACTATTAGGTTTTTAAAATATTTTTAATGAGAATTGGAATATGAAGCTTATTATAAAAGCTATCTTACAGCCTCATGGCATACCTGTGATGATGCACTCATGACAAGTTCCCATATGGGAAGAACCGAAGGAAGGAGCTATTATTCACTACCACTGTATCCTACGGTCTGGGGTTCTGGGATATTTGTCAGTGAAGCCACCACTTTCTGCTAGCTCAGTAAAAGACTTGTCTGATGTTTTTAGTGCCTGAAGCAATACGTGCTGCTACAATAATTTTGGCTGCCCAACAAAATCCATTGGAACTCATGGAAGATGATTTAGATGATCTGAATGCCAAAAAAAGCATTTCAAGCTGAGAAAAGGCCAAAAATCAAAGGATGGAATTGTAAATCAAGGTATCTCTTATTATGTCATGTGGATCACCAAATTTCAGTTATAATGTACAAAATTGTTGGGGGAGAGGAAAGTAAAGAACAGTAACATAATTGCACCGCTGTTTACATGAAAATAATCTGATTTCCAAGTTGCTAAATTATAAGACCACAGGCTAAGTACTGTATTAGCTCTTAGAACAACACTGTAGCAATGATAATACTGTACTTCTAAAACAAATATAATTATTTCATAATAAATAAACTTCTCTTTCACACGCAGATAAAAAGCCCTAAACTCTTGGCCTTTTCTATAGTATCTGAAATAGATCTGAAATAATCTGTAAACTCTTGACTATTTCATGTCACTGGAGTGTAGATTTTTCATTACAAGTTTATTATTAAAAAGTATTGCTTCAACCCAAATAGTACATAATGCTGCCATACCTGGGCTTATTTTGGTCTACCACCTCAAGTAAATGAAATTCCTTAAGAAAGAATGGTTGCCATGATATACTTATATCTCTAAAACATAATATGGAAACCACAATATGGGAGTCATCTTCTAAACAAAGGCCTTTAAGATAATGTGCTAAAGGTCAAGCCGCTGGCAAGTACGCAGTGCCACAACATTGATGTGCTCTATGGAGAGTCTGAGTGAAGTCTTTAAATTCTTTTCAGTATTCATTACTATTTTAGGTTGTTCTTTTTTCTTTTTTTTCCAATAATGTGCTTAGAAATTATACTTGGGGCTTTCTTATTTAATTTTTTTCCATTGCATGGTACTCTTACTTTTTCCAGTTTGCAAAGAAACCATGCTAGCAGGATATACACTATATCTAACCAGGACTAACAAACCTGTAGGAGAAGCATCAATACACTTGCCAACTCCATGTGAGACCTAATGGCTTTGTGTACTCAGAGTGATATTTGAAACTTCTGAGTTGTACTTCTGCTCTTTCAGTTAATTTCAAGATTTCATATCTTGTTATACTGGTATTTTTCTTTAATTTTCAAGCAGGTATACCTGTCTCAACACTCTAGCCTCTGCTTGCAGTATTAGCTTTCTTACCATCTGTGGCTGTTTTCCGTGGACTTTGACAAAGTTCTTCTGCTTAACTAAGTAATTTTCTCAGCCAAGTCTAGAAGAAGCTGGATTGTATTAAAAATACTTTGAATCAGACAGTGAAACCTCTTGGAGGAGACTTAAATTTAGAATTAAACTTGTGAATGAACCGTAGTTTGGAGGGGGTAGAAACTGAAATGCTGCTAAAAATAAGAAACAGAGTAATACTTCATAATGAATTAACAAAGTCATTATGTGAGCGCCACCCAATGCTCTGCTGCAATTGAGCACAGAACAAAAAAGATATTTATAAGACCCTTTGGACTGTCTAGTTAACACGAAAATATGGAAAGGATAGGGGCCATATAAAGAACTTCAGGTACTTAATTCTGTACAAGTACATTATAATTTTAGCTGCCATAGAGGAGATAGGCAGAGAAACTATTTCACTTGTGCTGCTTGAGAACTTATAAAGAAAGAACCTGAAAAGCTCTCCATGGGGAAAAACCATGAGCTCCACTTTTTATTATTTCATGATCTTCAGACTTGAAGAAGCCCATCTTAAAACTTAGACTTATGCTAAGTCAAGCTACACCACCGACTGGGTTTTTTTCCTACTGGGATTCTGTTTTCTATTCATTGAGTATTTTGCAGGAATATTGTTTTTTTTTACTTTGCTTTTTATAATCTTGACCAGTATATATTTCATTTGTTCATTCATCACAGTCAAAGGCTACCTTCATGAATCACATCTGGTGTCAATGATGATCACTTATTTTGTAGGCGAGAAGCAATTGGCTACTTTTTCAAGGTAGATTTTTCATTAACAATTTATCCTCTGAAAATATGGATCATTCTCAGCTCTTTTTAAACTATGTTCCAAAATGTATAGACTCCATAGATAATGCATTTTCTTTGCAAATTAAAAAAAGGTTTTCATTTTAGAGGTATGCTAACTTTATAACAGCAAAGTAGTCTTTGCTACTTTATAGAAATGATTCATATGTTAAGAGCAAACCTATTTCTATAGCTGTTTTTGGTAAAGGTTTTATTTGATTATATTTATGTGAAAAAGATATGCCAGATATCATACTGTGGTTGTGTTGAAAGTAATCTCAGGTTTAGATAGGGCAGAGAGGAGTACAGAGAGTTGATGAGTTAACCACATTATGATACACAGCTATAAAGAAATAATTTATAAGATTGCTGGTTATATTCCAATAAAATATTAAAGGTTCACATTGATATCAGCTAGCTGTTGTCCAGAGAGTAAGAGTCAGGTGTTTATAAAGAAGTTTTCAGTCAAAACAGAATAGAAAGCGTGGGAGGGAAATTATTATTTAAATCTCTTCTCTTGCAATTATCTCTAGGATTATTGCTGCAGTATATTTCAGGCATGAGGAATGTCAGTTTGGTAAAGCTAAAGCATCATACTAACATTAGTAATTTCTTACATCGTCTCTGAACGTATCCTTTTGCTGCTCTTTAACAACTGCTCTTCTATTTTTTCTGCAGCTGTGGTCTGAGATCTGGTTTGTGATCCTTAAAAAAATTGGTGTTAGTGATCCACTCAGGATAGAAGGCAGGTTCTAAACTATACCTTATGGTATTACTCATATTCACAGTCTGACATGGCTGTCGTTGATCTACTGATAGACTCCCACTGTCAAATCAGTGTCTATAAATATGGTAAAAGAATTGGTAGTGCAAGTTCCCATACTCGTAGTACTGTGTTCACTTAAAAGAATAATCTAGTGGTTTAGTTTTCACTAACTAAAGTTTTCACTAAACCACTAGATTATTTTTTTAAGTGAAAGAATTCGTGACACCATTTCATTCATGTCTGTTCACTAAAGCTACTTGTAAGGGAGAGACTTGCATTTCCTTGTTCCTTGCCTTTAGGAGCCTAAACTGAGATGATCATCTCCTTTCACCTAATTTTATGACCGACTATTAGAAAATTCATTTCTTTAGCAGGATGGGTTAGAATTCCTGACTTCTATCCCTGGCAGTGAAGGACAGAATGGAAGAATCCTTCTATACTGAATTAGTCTTATGCTGTTCGTGTCTTGTTTCACATGAAATGTGCTATGTGCAAAGAAACACCAAATTTCAGAAAATTTAGTTTTTCAGTCTCTAATGTATTATATGTTGTGTCTAATTTAAAATGCCTAAGAAATATATAAATAAACAACCAAAATCTGTAGGCCCTTATTCAGTGCCTCTGGGTAAAGAACTTTTTTATTCTGCTCAGCTGATTCTGAGACTGGTGCAGAGATACCAAGATAATGATCATATTCATGGAGTCACACATACTAGAGCAAAATGGAGATTTCCTCCCATGCCCTCTTTCCCTGAAAAAAAAAAACAAACCAGACCCAAACGATTTTTCTTTGTAACAGGAGCAATGGGTGGAAAAGTTTTCACAACTCAGTTGGTAGATGATGTAGACTTTTACAGAAACACACATATGTGTGTATATACATATATTTTTTTCTTTTTAAACATCATTGTAGACCCATAGACTTGAATGAAACTGCTGACATAAATCCGTGTTCAATACTTTGATGAATGAGGAACATAGTACTATTTTTCATTTATGCTGTGCCCGAAAGCTGAGCTTAAATTTAGAAAAGACAGAAAATAAGAGTTTGAAAATAAAAAATCCTTTTCTTCAGTCACTAGAGAAGCACGAAATAATACAATAAGTGGGTTATCACCATTGTATTTTCTCCAATTATTACATAATAATTTTAATTTGTTGTCTGAACCCAAGCTTATGTCTGCTGATGTACTGAGTGAAGTATTTAAACAGAAGCAACATTAGGAGATCTAAAGTTAAAATGCTTTACTTGAACATACGAAAAAGTTCCACTGTATCAACAATCCCATCAACAGCACAGGCTTGGGGCAGAATGTCTGGAAAGCTGCCCAGCGGAATAGAGCCCAGGGGTGCTGGTTGACAGCAGCCGAACGTGATCCAGCAGTGTGGCCAGGTGGCCAAGAAGGCCAATGCCATCCTGGCCTGTATCAAAAAGAGTGTGGCGGCAGGACCAGGGAAGGATCTTCCCTCTGCACTCAGCACTGGTGAGGCCATGCCTCGAGTGCTGTGCTCAGTTCTGAGCCCCTCACTGCAAGAAAGACATTGAGGTGCTGGAGCACATCCAGGGAAGGGCAATGGAGGCAGGGAAGGGTCTGGAGCACAAGCCTTGTGCGGAGGGGCTGAGGGAGCTGGGGTTGTTCAGCCTGCAGAAAAGGAGATCCAGGGGAGACCTTATGGCTCTCTACAGCTGCCTGAAATGAGGCTGTAGCCAGGTGGGAGGTGGTCTCTTCTTCCAGGTAACAAGTGACAGGACAAGAGGAAATGGCCTCGAGTTGCACCAGGGAAAGTTTAAGCTGGATATTATGAAAAATTTTATTCACTGAAAGAGTTGTAAAGCATTGGAACAGTCTGCCCAGGGAAGTGTAGGAATCACCATGCCTGAAAATGTTCAATAAACGTGTAGTCCTGTCGCTTAGAGACATTATTTGGTGGCAGAGCTAGTGGTGCTGGGTTAACAGTTGGACTTGATGATCTTAGAGGCCTTTTCCAACCATGATGATTATGTGATTCTGTCTTTTTCAAATATCATTGTTATGTTTGACTGTGGCACATTCAAGATGCTCTGGTAAAAATTAGTGTGTTGGGTAATAGCTTCAAACTTGAAATCCAGTTAGTTTTTTATATGCCCTTGTGCTGAGTGAAAAAAAACCACACCAAAAAACAAAAACCCAAAACCAATTCATAAGAGGTTGTGAATTTGGACATAATAATATTTAGATAATATTTAGATAATATTTAGTGTGAGATTTTTGAAGTATAATCTGCATGATGTTTTACAGAAGCCTACATTTCTGAGTCAGATTTTTCTGTGGATACTTTTTGTTTGGATACTTGTTTTAAGCTAGATGAGCAAATTCATATCTTCTCTGCCCCCACCATAATTTTCTGCATGTTAGTGCTATAGGCATGAATTTATACATATTGTAGCAACTCTCAAAATAAGTGTTGCCTCTTTGGATATCCTAAAAGATCCATGAATTTTAAAATATGAATCATAAAATAAGTATATATATACACATAGATGCATGAAATTGCACTTGCACGTTTTTCATACCTGAATTCTGTGATATTTACCAGTTGCTTTTGTTTATGTTCTGCCATAAAACCACTGAAATGAGAGGCATGTGAAATACAGTTTTAAAACGAAAAAGAATAATGCTTTCAGCTATATCTGGGTTTAGACCTGGAGACCCATCAATAAGTTGCAATAAAATGAAATTATACACACATCTGTATACACAACATTTATTTGAAACAATTTCTAGATGAGACAGAGTAGATAGATCTTGTCAATCCAGTCTTGAACAAAACATTTATTGTGGTAATGCCTCACTGAACACAATGAAAGTGTCTTCTGATAGAGAATTAGTCAACATGCAAGCTAAAGCAAGCTAAAGCAACCAATTTGGATAAAATTCTGAGGAAAAGAAAGGGTGAGAGCACACTCTGGACTTTTATCTTGCGCTGAAGAGGAGTTAACCAGCAGACTATTTAATGACTTTGATGGTGGATTAGTATTTTCATGTAAAATGACACAAAAGGTAGAAGCAAGCTCATAATATTTTATAATTGCACAAATTTGAAGATCTTACTTGAAAAGGAGCAGGATTAAAATGGTATACAGGGAGAAATGAATGAGTTGAAGAGTTGGATTAATGTATGTGAAAACACAGTTCGTAGTTTAGAGTGCACCCTCATGTATCTAGGGTCATAAAAGAAAAATTTCTACAATTAAATAGGTTTTCAATGTATACAAATAAATAAGAGAAAAATGTGTATGTTAAGCATAGTCAAGCCATCATGTCATTTTTAGCTATGAAAAAATAACTGCAGACAAAATATTCCTAGGGCAAATGAACAAATGGCCAAGCATTCTTTACAACACTGTCTTGAACAGAAATGTTTGTTATAACAGATGTGAAAGTCTGAGCCAGTTGCTCAGCAGAGGATGTGGAAATACAAAAATCTAGTTACACCTATGGCACAATTGGTATCTCAGGGTTGTCTGAGAAGATGCCTTCTGTCTTTTTTCCCTCCTCTTGTTCAACAGTAACCCCATGTTACAAATATGTTTTCTTTCTCAGCTGCAGTTAGAGGGCTGCTATCAGTATCTGACACCTTCATCCCTGGTTCTCAGTCAAGCACTGACTAAAAGTCATTCTGAGCCAGCATGTCAAGAATATTCTGACAAAGACTCAAGTCAGTGAAAGTTACAGGGGAGCTGGGAGACAGATTTACAATTGCAGCAAATGGATCTTGTGGATATTTGGTACAAGTAAATTTCAAGTGAGCTAGAAACACAGTGCTGGGAGCAATGAGGAGAACTGTGAGTGGATAGGCACAGCTTTTAGGTAGGCACGGTTTTGATCAAAAGAGAAGACATTCATGTGCACAGGAAGGAAAGAGGACTCATAAGCTAAATAGAGCAATGCAGGCATGCTGCTTCCAGACTGAAACAGTTTTTCGGCAGACAATGTAATAACATCCTCTGACTAACGCACTAACTGTGCTAACTGTCTAGGCCAGGGAGAACTGAAGGATCTCAGGTAGAAACTTTTTGTAAGAGTACAAAAAAATACTGTTATGATGCCAGCTTCTATAGCCTTCTTGCTACATTTTCGAACTATCAGTTCCATGCTTTCTTGCATGGGGGAACTTGCCTGTAAATATCCCCACTGTATTTACTTGACAATAATTAGGCTGCTAATGTAACATAATGTATATTTATAGCTTTTTTCCCCCTCAGACTTCCAGTCTTCCTTTGCACTTTTCCTTGCCATTTCATGTAAAAATGATAATAAAATGCTTTCAAGCCAGCTATTTTTGCTCTGTTTTGGTCTAGTGCTTGCCAAAATACAGTTTAGATCCATGACTTCAAAATTAAAGTGGGTACTAGTAGGTAAAAAGCACTCATAAACATGCGGGCTTACCTGTTTCGAAGGTTCTGAATTTAGTCTTTAGTTTAATACTTTATCTTTTCTACAGAATATTTCATACTGCAGAATTTAAATTGAATTCTCTCATAAATTCAAGTTTTCTAGAAAAGGACTGGTTATTAAAAGAAGTATGTTGGGCAGAGGGCAAAAAATGTGCACTTTTACAATTGTAATTTCTCCTTTTTCCCATTTTTCTTACTTTTTCTTAACTGTTTTTTTTAGTAGAGATCAAAATATGTGCCACTTCTTTTACCTAAGCAAGACTACATTCTGTATCTCTCAGTTTAAACACTTGCAGAATTTAAGACTTCTTTATTTTCTAAAATCTAATCTTATTTTAGTGATTTAAGTCATGTGTCAAAAACTCTCATATTTAAAAACTCATAGTGTACGTTTGATGCTGTAAAACTTGGAATCAATAATATTTTACTCTCCTGTATGTATGGTCTCTGACAAATATGTAATGTGTTTAGTTTCTTTATTTCAAAATTTCATTATATAATATCTCTTATTTAGTTCCCCCTGAAAATGCCCAACAGAACTTAATTTCATTTGCTTATTGACAGCATGTGCAACAGCTTCTTTTTTGCTCATTCTTTAAGATGTGAACTCTTAGAATGAAATTAGATCCTTTACAAAGGACTGCACTTGGGCAATGCAAAGGCATGTGCTCATCTAAGATTTGAAACAAATGATTTAAATAGGTTTTTAGAGGAGTCATAATTACTATACAAGCTTTCTGCACATAAATGAATATGATTTAGCTGCATATATTTACTTAGAATGTAATTACTTGCCAATCTATTGCCGCTCAACTTTGCCGAGTCTATTTTTAGAATTAAATCATTATGTGTGATTTTCCTCTCACCACATGGATCCTGTGCTAGGATCTCCATGCTACTGAGCTGCAAAAGACAGTGCTCTTGTACAAGGCCTCTGAAGGAAGATAAATTGGCCACAAGACAGGCTTTAGAATAACTGAAGTGATTTTATACATAAATTGTGTTTTGAGAAATCCTCAGCAAGTATGTTTTGATTACTGAAAGACATATCAGTGTATTAGTATCTCTAAGGGAAGCTTCCTTAGAAATCAACATGCCAGAATGATGGAGCAGGAAGAACTTGCGATTGGCTCCAAGTAGGTGAAGCCCTTGGCTATGAGATAGGCCATCCCTGTCCTCACTTCTTTTTTATATTTATGGAATAATCTATCCACATTCCTAATTTCTAAAAGCAACGTCTCTTTGTAATTCTTTTTTCTTTAATTTGAGCTAATGAAATTTTCAAAATATTTCATGTTTTCATCTTCACTGCCCTTTTTCTTAAGCTGTGGAAGGTTTCTGTTTGCTTTTGTGCAGCAGTTGATATATCAGCCCATAAGAACAAAATTTTCCTTGCTATAAACACTTGCATTTGTTGTTTGACCAACTTAGATTCCCACAACTGAAGATATCTTGGGTATCAACATCCCTATGCCTCTACTATATCACATATTATGAAATTTCTACCACAGTCTTCTCTGCACACTGATTCATCTTCTTCCTTCCCATCACAGATTTTCTGATTATCCAGTCTCAATCCTCCCATATTATGTCAACAATGCTATGTTTCTCTCTTTTTTTTCTTAACGACTAACTGGGAAATACCTTTTTCTTCTTTTTTTTTTTCTGGTTTCAGAAACTGTAGGAAATAACACATTAACTTCAGAAATTTAACAAAAGGGAAACGCTACATCTTGTCTAATTCCTTCATTCTGCTGTGAACAAGACGTAATTATTACTTGTTAAAGCTTTAGTTTTTATTTGGGCAGCTGCGTAAATATGACTGGCTAAAGCATGCATGTTTCATTTTATTGCAGTATACTATTTGGGATGTGCCCCAAACTATTCCTTAGCATTTGCCTTGAGAAGTAAAAGTCCAAATATCTGAAAGCTACTGATAACCTCTAGCCAAATGAATAAATCTATGTTTATGAATTTTCTCTGCATATGAATTGCTAAACGGGAGCACAGCAATTTCAGTTGCTGTCTGCTATAAATGAATAAAGTTAGCAAGTGAATTATTCACAGTCCAGTAGGATATCCTGGAAAAGTGTTCATTAATTAATACTTTTCTCCAGTAGAATAACTTAAACTCTGTTTGAAGTCTAGTATAATCAAAATGGATTCTGGTAGTTCCTGACTAGGCACATACCAAGCCCATTTTTTTTTCAGTATTTCAAAATATGAGGAAAACATATGGCAAGGTGTATGTAAAGTGACTACATACACCTCTGAGATTAAAATGACATTCAGTGTTACATTTTGATGTCAAGTGAACTTTGGCATAGGAAGTGTTATGGTTGATGAATAAAAAGTAACAGTTTGGAGGAGAGGGTAGAACAGTTTAGAATTGTGAATTCTAAGTCCATTTGTCTCCCAATGTGAGATTTTTTTTAATAGCTGCTGATTTAGATTGCTAATTTAATGTGTATGACTTTTAGTCAATTTTCTACCAGTACAGAGACTTTGATTTTATAATTTTTTCTCCCCTTTGTTGAGGTGTTGATGTGTGACAATGTTCTCTTGATTAGAAGGATGACTGAGTGTACTTCAGCAAGAAACAGTGCTTTATGGGAATGAAGAAATAATAATACATGCATGCATCTTATAAAAGATGGATTTGAGCAGAAGGGAGACTTATTTTCTGAAGATGTGAAAGGGTTTAGGTTCTGGTTTTTAATGAGGCCTGATCACTGGAAAAGTTAAGTGTCAGCCATTCCAGTGCCAATGGTTGCTTCTGTCTGGTAAGGCTGTGCCTTCCACTTTCTTTTTTGGCTGTAAATAATATGCATGTGTGGAATATGCTGTAGCCTAGCATTATGTCCTGGGGGCCCAAATATGCTGTAAGATTAGAAAAAACATTCAATGGACATTTTTATCAATGTAGTCACCTTAGAAGACTCCAAAAGCAGTCGAGGTCTCTTGGTATTCATTTGCTTTGGTCCTTTGATTTCCTTCCTTGTCACTATTCATAAGCCTCCGGGAGGAGTTCCCTGGCTGCCTGCTGGCTCTGAAACTCCCATAATAAGAGCTCAGGGAATTCCTCACCACTCACGCAGCGAGCTCACAGTGAGCTACTGTGCTTGAGCTCAGTGCTGCTGCCTTTCGTGAGCTGGAGCTGTTCACGTTGCTGTCTGCCTGACACTCCTGGAGCAGAGAATAGCTGTCAAAGGGTGGGAATAGGGGGGCTGCTTTATGTTTGGCCAAATGACAACAACTGCTTCTTGAGGTTTTGAAATGTGTTTTTGTTTTAGGAGACATGAACAGCATCTTTTGAATATGTTGCAAATTGTGTGTACAAATGCTCCTTTTGATTTAAGTAAAATATTTCTCATTTCTGAAACAGAATGCAGAGTAATCTTTAGTCCTGTCTCTGAGTATTTCAAGTCCTGTTTTTATTCTCTGTTATGATGCTTTTCATGTAGATGCCAATGTTATGATAGTACTTTGCAAATAATGTCAGAAAAAAATATTTCTTCTGAATAGGATTTCTTTGCGAGTTTTAGATAAACATTTAATTTTTCTGTGTTTGGCACCTGACATGAAAACCAATACTCTAAAATATTCCAGAAAAGGAAAGTTTATATCAGCTATATTTAAATATATTAAGAGGAGGCAATGAATTGGCTACATGTGCATTCTATAACTGCATTTTTTTATATCCTATTACCTCAAACTTTTATCTGCCTTTTTCTGAATACTGCAAAGAAACTATATCATGTGAAACTGTCACTAAGAAAAATTACGTGAGGGCATTCTGACTTTCTGCTTAAGCTTTATTTTGTCATTTATTTCTATTAACAATCATTAAGGAATTTAATAATTATAAGCCTCATTAGCATTTTAATGAGACCAGTGGCCATTGCTAAGTGTAATTAAATTAGTTTTATTGTATGATATTTTGAAGCTGTGATTAAATTAAGTTTTACTGTGCTTTGAAGACTAAACCTATAGAGATCACTTTTCAGTAATGGTCTTGTTAACTTATGAGGAGTCTGCAAAATAGACACAAGCAGGAAAAAAAGAAAAATATTCCCTACCGAGGTTAATCATAAAAATAAAGAAATCGAATGTTCCTGCTGCCACCAATTCTAAGATTACCAATATATCCTTAGTGACAATAGTAGCCTGTTAAATACCATTCACCATGAGTAGCTTTGTATAATCTATTTTTAATTTTTAAAAATAGCATCTAGATGATCTGGCAAATTGTTCTTTATTAATCAGGGAGACAATCCTACAGTCCTTGCTCAGACAAAACTTCCATTGAGTTCACCTCATTAAGAACCTCAGGGTGTGTAAAAGCAAAGTATTATTGGTGTTTGTTGTAGTTGACATAATTTTAGAGAAATAAATTGCATAGTGAGGAAAGACAGTGAGAAGAGGAAAAGAGATGCTACGATCAGAATCATTTACATTCCTATGATCTATCTGTTAAAATCCTATGAAAAGACACGCAAACATTAGATGAGGCATATATCGATCCATGGCCAACCTCTGTGAAATCTTTAATAGAGCGCACTGTACTAGAGCAGAGTGAGCACTGTGGAAACACTGGAAGGCAGCTTGTTCTCACCCATTTATCATCTAACAACTGCTGCCTCTCTTCCAGCAGTTAGTTCTCACCTTCTCTTGTCATCGTGATTGTATCTGAATGAGCTGCCCCCATTTATCTGGACTTCAATAACCATAAAGTTTGTTAACAAGTTTGCATTTACTTATTAAGGTTTGATATGTGAAATATATCTATCAGTGCATAACTTCTTTCCTTTCTGGAACTATTCAGTCCAAGACTTAACGAAGTTGAATGTACTGTCTGTCTTAAGAGTGGATTTTTTTTTTTTCCCTTAAAATGGTCTGCAGTGGAAGAAAATAGTTTCTCTGTTAAAACAGACAGCTGGGCCTTGGTAAGCATGCCTGCATGTTTTAGAGTAGTGACTTAATTTTGGCCAAGTTTCCTCATTCTAATGCCCTTGATGTTTGGAATTTCATAAAAATTTCTAGAATTGTTCCAGTTTGGAAAAGATCTTTGCATCCCTGTGTACAATACCACTTTGTTAGATTTTTGCCCAAATTGGTGTGTCAGGGCTGTGTTTCAGTTCTTCATAGCTTCAACATGGTGACTTGTATGCCATGTTTCTAGAGTGAGGTGGGCTCAGCAAGACCTGCAATTTCGTCCAGCAATATTATGATGTCCACCCAGAGAGCAGGAGAGAGAACAGAGACATGAAGCAGTGGACAAATAGCTGGGATTGGGTAAAGAACACACGAAGCAAAGAATCCAGAGTAGAGTGGAAATAGATATGGGGCAAGGTCCATGGACTGAATTTCTGAGAAATAGAATCTGTAACTCTTAAAGACCATTCCTTGTGTAGGAACCAAATTCAGGGTCCCCACTAATTTCATAATTTTTGTTACAATTACACTCCCTCTGCCAGTAGTGATTGGTTCATGTTTTAGTTTTGTTTTGTTTTTTTTTTTTTTTAAATAAAAAAAAAAAAAAGTCTTTGCAGTGTTAATATGTTAGTTCAAAGAGCAGCAAGCAGGAACTCAAGTCTAAAGGTTCCTATATTCTTTATGATCAGTAAGGGTTAAGTAGAGTCAAAAGGTTACATTTCTAGGGCATTTTCTTGCTTTTCTGATTCAATAATGGGCACTTTATTTATTTTTGTTTGATTTTACCCTTGCAAAGCTGAGAACTTAAAGGATTCAGGTCACCCACATGCATGTATTAGTTGAGGTCAAGACAGTGCTTTGGATAGTGTGGACAGAGGAAATCTGAACAAAGTTGTTATCGGATCAAATAATTGCAAATTATAGAAAATGATAGCAGGAAAGTGACCAAAGCAAAACTGTGCTCAATTGTAATATTAGAAAGTTGTTGCCACTTTCAACCTCAGATTTGCTTTCCTAAATCAGGAGTATTTTATCTATTTATTTTATTTAGTTCCTCAATCTGTTTGTATTTTAACTAATCTGTATTTAAACAAGAACTATTTAGCATCTTTAAATCCTTTTAATGTTGCTATAGTTGATGGCATATAGACCACACAGGAGTTCTGCCAGTAAGGCAAGTGACTGACTAAATCACAGATCAAACCTAAAAATGACTACATTATGAGCTGTGAGAAAGCCTTCAGCTGAGATACATGGGTCCTGGTTACACTAAAATACCCATTTGTGCCTAGTCTCACACATTTAGAGGGTTTTATCTGGGCCTGGAAGAAACATTTCTGTGGTACTTCTGTCGGCACTTGTAAGCCAAAGTCCTCATTCTCTTCCTG
The DNA here is from genome assembly GCA_036630365.1 of Acanthiza pusilla. Lineage (NCBI taxonomy): Eukaryota > Metazoa > Chordata > Aves > Passeriformes > Acanthizidae > Acanthiza > Acanthiza pusilla. Next base: position 31,473,653 of record JAXCHO010000164.1, read on the forward strand.
TGGTTCTTCGCTTAATGTGCCCTGAAACCAGTCAGGCCTGTGAGTTTGAGTAGAGAATTGCTTCAGCATTCAGCTCACATATTAAGAATAAAACATAGTACTCTATTTTTAGCTACATTGTAACTTCTGATGAACTGCAATTCATCAAAATTAGGGCTACTGCAGTGAGTCTTTTTATCATCGCTAGACCGTTCCGGCAGTATTTTTATAATAAAGTAATAGTTCATAGTATATAAAACCACTAAATGTCCTTGGTACCTGTGAGAAGAATACGGGAGATGGAAAGATTTTGCATTGAGAGAAAAAGGCTGGATCATTTGTTACTCATCTCTGACACTGTAAGCTTGTTTTGAGGAAGGTGTTATCTAGATAATTCTGTGGTTTTTAATGGCATGAGAAACCATCTTCCCTTTCCTTGGGAGATGTCTCCATGAGCCATCCATCCACAGCACTGAGTGCAGAGGGAATTCCTCCCATTGCAAAGCCCAAGCATTCCCTGTAGAATGATTTTTTTTCTTTTAGTTACAGACAGAACAGGGTTCAGGAGTTCTGTTCCTGTGGAGTTCACTTAGAGTATTCAGGTACCTGAAGAGGGACCTGTCTCAGCTCCTGCTTGCTGTTGTTTGCTCTTAGACCTTGTTTTAATTGATACTGCTGGAATTACAGAATGAAGTTTTGAAATACCCTCAAAAGCATAATGAGGTGGTTATGTTTTCTGATTAATTGCTTTACAGAGATTGTAAGCATGCATTTTACAGGATAACTATTTTTATACCACAGAAAGCACATGTTTACTTGTGGGAATTGTGTGGTTTTGCTGTAATTATTAGAACCTATTGATTGTCTTCCATTATGTTAATGTTTCCAAATTAAGCAATATGAAGCAATTTTCTGCCATGCTATATCTCAGAAACCTTAGGGATATTATCTTCAACTTTTACTGCAAGTCTAGAGACCTCTGTGAATAAAACTAATAATTTACTTCATTGTAAATTTTTCTTCTGATTGTAATCAATGGACCTTGTACTATGGAATAATAATGAGGTGACAAATGAGGAAATAACCCTTCTGAGGTAGGAAAAGGGTGATGATAAAAGGCGCAATGAGCATTCAATTGACTTCTTAAACAATAATACTTTTGCCCTTTCTTTTGAAGACTGGCTACTTTCAGATAATCATAAGTTGTTTGCAGCTATGACCACCAAAGAAGAATAATTTTAATGATGAGCCATTATTGTAATTGCTTCAGCATTTCCTGAACTAGGTAGGAGAGCTTATTTCTGGCCATATAGTACTTTATTCGCTTTTGATATACTGTATCATCTGTTCAATTGGGGGAAAACTATCAAAGGTGAATAACTGAATGTTAGGGGTGGAAGCACAAAAAAATTCCTTCCAATTATCTCCCAGATCAGCTGCGGTCAAGTTGTCCTGATTTTACTTCTTCTAAACTTACTTCAGAAATACAAGTATATTCTTGTTTCAAAGTTGGTTCTAATCTCTTGTAGGATAATTCCTGCCATTCACCATTCCTGTTTTACAGGTTTGTATTTTATTACCATATTTTGTATTATTTAATCCATTCTCAAAACCTTCCAGATTCCATGCCTTTTACTTCATTTCCTATCTCATGTATCTCTACTTTTATTTTCGTTTCTTCTCCTCTTTTCTTCCTAGATTTCGTTTTCTCCTTACTGTTCTCATAGTTTTGTTTTTCTGCTTCTCATGATTTGCCTTTTTTATGTTTTTCCTTTCTACTTTTGTGTACATTTCCTATTTGCTCTCAGGTGATACTTCACATAAGAAAGAGTGAAGATCACAGACATAATTATGAGATGTAAAGGTGGCTTTACGTTTCTGTGTGACCCTATGTACTTGGGAAGTTAATGAAATAGAAACATTCAAAGGTGTGTGTGTTTATTGTTTCTAAATGCAGGTATAAACACATGCACCACTGTTTTTGTATTTCTTTTCACAAGGGAAAGAATTATCTCAACTTCTTAAAGTGGTCAGAGGATAAGATACAAATGTATTGGTAAATTTGTGAATGTACAAGTCTGTAATTTTACACCAGTTATTCTTAAAGAAGAAAGGTAATGAAAATATTTGTGCATTCTGAGCCCTTTCTATCAGGACCTGAGAGTTTGAAATTCTCAGTTTGAAAACAGAGTTTGCTGACACATCAGAAAAAATATGTTTTCTTCATTTTTTTTCCCAAAGTGATCAAAGAGAAAAGGTCTTATTCAGAGTCCAGAGAGTATCCATGTCCTTGGTTTAAGAAATGTAGTCGTAGAAATGTGAGTTTATATATGTAACAAGTTAGTTAAATACCAGCCTCTCCCTTGATTTATTTTTGAGTGGTAATTGTGGTCTTTTTGTTCTCTGTTTTTATTTTGCTGAGAGATTTTATACATAATCGTTGAGATTGATTGTTATGTTTGAACTGAAATGCTCTCTCCCTACCCAAAGTGAGCTAGATTTGACAGAAAAATGTACCACCAAACCGAATGGAAAATTCTGATTCATAGAGATGAACAGGAATATTTTTCCTGCATGGTGGATGTTAGTCTTTGATAGGAGACTTGCTTACCTTAGTTGCTTCTGTGTTTGAAGTAAAAAGATAGGCACTTTCAGAAAATTTTAAAACAAACAAACAAACCAAACACACATACAAAAAACTCCCCCTGAACAATGAAAAAAAACCTAAACAACAAAACCAAACATGATAAAGAGCAGGACTGTGTGTTGAAAAGTTTGTCTTTGTACAGATAAGAATGTAACTTACAGCCCATAGGAGGTTTCAACCCTGCTTACAAAACATTCTCTGCCTGGAAAGCATGCTCCCACTGAAGTGGATATTCTTAGGAACATTACTTTATCAAGTCAAAGAAGCTTAGGTACCTCTAAACCTATATGTGAGAGCGGATTCAGCGTGGCTTACTTACCTATTCCAAGATAGTTTAGTTGACATCTGCTGCAGGGAAGCCACCACAGAGCCTGTCCCTGTATTCAGCCCTGTTGTTTATGGTGCAGAAATGACACTGAAGTAGGTTGCTCGGCTGCCTTTACAGTCTTTGAGCAGACTGAGCTGGGAAGGTGAACACAAAAGGATAATTATTTTGTTGTAGGTCTGTTGTGCACCACAGAGTGCACTCAGCGCTACTTCTATCACCGCAGCTTGGCCATTGTATGGGTGTACCAGGCTGCTTTAGTAACCTGTAGTAATATGGACTGGGGCAAAGTTGTTTCACTCAGCTGGGGCAAATGCATTGAGCAGTGCAGGCACAGCCTATATTTACCAGGTCTCTGAGTCCTGAGCAAGACTCTGAATCCCACTGTCAGCATAAGAATTTTCTGAAGTTCTAGGAGGCAGCTGAAATGTATTACTCTTTTGGAAAAAGATATAGAACGTTAACTGAGCTTTGATGGGTATGAATAAGAACTTCTGGACAGTGAAAGATTTTGCTTAATTGTACTAAATCAAAATAATATTTTTATTTTCTTTGTTGAGTCATGTTAGGAGACTTGTTGGTTTTTACATTGCTTCATCATGCACTGAGAAGGACTAAAGCAGCATACAAGACTGATGTTGGTTTGCTTTTGTAAAGACACCGAATATAATGACTCAAAGCTACATTATTTAGGAGGAAGTCTTAATAGAGAAAGCAGACTTAAGAGGATGCTAAACAATACCAAACAGATGGACTTCTCCTGATTCAGGTGTTTTTGGGTTTGTTTTTTTTTAAATTACCTCCTCTCCATTCAATTTCGGCAGCAAGGGATAGTAATTTTTTAAGCATTGTAGTTGGTTTTTTTTTTGGTTTTTTTTAATAATTTTTAACAAAAGCAGTAGTAAGATGTGGGATTGATTTATTCTCCATTTTCACACTCAGGAAGTATAGGAGAATTACCATTTTCTGATACCACAGAACCATAGAATGGTCTGGGTTGGAACTTGGTTTGGTTGGAAGAGACCTTTTAAAGGTCATCTTCTAGGAGTTTCTCAGAACTCCTGATCATACAGCTGTCTTCTTGATACCTATCTTAAATACATCTTTCACATTTAAAAGGAAAAAACCTGTGTGGACTCCACTTACTATGATTAAGTTGAAAGATTTTGATATTTTTAAGATTTACCTTGAAACGGCAATATTTTGGGATACTCCTAAAGAAAAAAAAATGCAGTGGGCATGTCAAAATCCTCTTTAGTAAGGTTCTAAGTCTGTACTGGTGACCACACTTGCACAGCATTCTTGTGTCAGATTCCCTAATCCCTAAGGATTCACAGACTAAACCTCCTGAAGAGGTGTAGCTGCAGCTAAACCAGGAGATTAAATAACCATTAATATGTATGAAATCGGGTGAGGACACCTTTTGGGCTATACCTGCCAAGGGCTGTGCGCAGTTCATTTTAGTGCAGTGCTCAAAGCGGAAACTTAAACCCCTAATCAGTATGTTTCAGCTAGGATACAGGAAGGAGCAGGAACCTGCCTTTCACTGGATTAATCCACTGCTGCTACATATTGATATAAATTTGTGCTTCAGAGCGTCGGCGTTTCAGTGCACAGGATGTGCAGCAGAGCAATTTTTTTTAGCTCACCAGAATCCTTTCTGTTCTTTGACAAAACTAATGGGGCAGGTACCTCCCAACCTACTGATGTGGAAGCAGTTGGTTGACGTCTTGTGACTGAGTCCAGGATTAGATACCTAAATTGGATGACTCTCCAGACATGACCTCCATTTGTAAGACGCTGATGTTCACTAGAAAGACTCCTTAAAAACTTTCACTCTTTGAACATAAAAGTTGCTTTCAAGTTAATAATTAAGGCATTTAAAAATAAAGAAGTAGAATGCATTTGATCTAGCTTTTCATACTTTCTTAGTATGCTAAATAAGAGTGCCTTGAATAAAGCTGCTTAATTCAGAAGGTTGTGAGTGTGAAGTAAAATAGTGCCATCTGGTTTAGAGGAGGAATTCATGCAAGGAAACACTCAGCCAGAATTAGTCCCAAGAACTTACACCAGAACATAGAGACTATGCTGTGTATTGTTTAAATATTTTCCAGTATAAAATAATACTTTAAAAAATTAATAAATAAGATATTTTCCCTAGTAAAATACAGTGGTAATAATCACTCATTCTTTTCTCCCAAGTATTCTAACATTTCTGTGGAAATTAGAGAAGGAAAAACTGAGGAGAAAAATTTAGAGAGCAAAAGGAATTCTTAGTTTAGGGTAAAAATTCTTCTGAGTTTGAAAAAAGGCATTTTTGCAGAAAAACCTTTGTCAAAGGCAGTTTAATTTGCAAAAATTTAAAAGAATTGTTTACACTTTGGATAAATGCAAATACAGCATTTAAGAAAATTACTTTTGCATGACTTACTTCTCTAATTACCTCCAAAGCACCTCTAAAGCATACGATATAATTTCAAATCATGTTAAATGGCCAAAAATTGCAAAGTATTTTTCTAAAGTTCAGGTGTTAGAGCTAACATCTTTGGTATATTTTTATTTACTAAAACTGTGCATATGTCTTGAAACTTTCTCATTACAATAATCAGTTCATGAATCATTCACTTGCTTACCAAGTATTTTTTCCATTTTCTCTCTCTTCAGCCTCTTTCTAAAACATAAACTACATACTGGCTTTTAGAAGCAAAATTATTACTTCTATTATATGGAAAAGAAGTCGGTAAGAATGCAATAGAGAGTATTTCCATATAATACCAACAAAGTTCCTGGAACTGATTCATCATTTTTCTCTGTAAGCAAAGCCCTCAACTAATATTATTTCATGTCCAATCAGAATATGATTGCATAGTGGTTATTAATGGCTACAGTGGACAACTGAGCCATTATAAAAACTCTATTCAATCTCAGAAAATATTGAGAGTATCGCAACTCTGAATGCGTATTAACAGCTTAGTAGTAATGTTTATTCAGCCTGTAAACTGCTATTAATTTTCACTGACATTCACTGTAAAGGGAGATTTTCATGATAGATGTAGGAACTTAAGTTACTATAGTTGCAGTCACTAATCTTATCTCAAGCATTAAAAAATAACCATCAGTATCCTTTATTCTTTGAATGGAGACATCTTTGAACCATTTTACCAGCAGTGTTTAATTTTCAAAGGTAAATTCATGCAATTTTTACAGCCATAGAGATTTTGAAATAAGTCTGTTTGGAGTAGTATATATAGGAACTAGGAAAAAATTCTAGAAAACACTACAGATCTGCAAAAATGTATGTGTTAAAAAGATACATCCTTCTGTACTGATGGTCAAAGTATGCAAGAGGCAATATTGCATCTTCTGTAACATAAAAGAACATTCACTGGAACTGATATTAAGAAGTGTTCGTATAAACTGCTTTAGAAAACATACACAAATGTTTGAGGGGTTTTTTGTTTGGTTTTTTTTTCATTAAATCTGACTGGAACAGCAATCTATATTGAATTTTCTGATTGTATTGGCGTATCAGCAAGTGAAGTAAGATTAATTTCCTAGGAAATGCATAATGTAGTCAAGTAAGCAGAGCTGGACATGGTCAAAAGAATAAAAGTAGATTATGTGATAACCAGTTTAAACCTCTGTCTAACAGTGTGTTGATGCGGCATGCAAAAACTGTGGTCATAAAATGAAAGAAAAGCAGAACTAGTAGCAGATACATGTATCATGTTATCTAGAAACACTTAGAATTCTCTTTTCCTCCTTTTTTTTCAAACTTATTTCTATGTACATCTTGAATATTTTTAGCATATGTTTTATGAATATCTATCCTTGCTATCACTATTATGTACAAAAGGAAAAAAGCTTCCCATGAATACTCAGAATTGATTGATCAGTAAGACAACCACTTTATAAAATGTAAAACCATTTGAACTGATTTTCTGTATTATACTGACATTTGCAGTTATAGTTCTTTTCATCAAGAATCATGAATAAATTCTGAACCCAAGCAATTTGTAGAAAATATTTTTCATTTTATTTTGAACCTCTGAGAGAGGAAAATCTAGGAATCCACTTTCTCCAAATACTTCAGGAAAAGGAAAGTTAAACACAGTTGCATAAGTGACATTGACAGGGAAGCAAAACCTCAGCTTTTTTTTCTTTTCTTTTTTTTGCTTTGTTTTCCTAACAGTTAAAAAAAGATAGATAAAATTTCAAAGGTTTGAATTATTTGCAAAATGAAATTTTAATTTACAAGAGTATAGTGTATTTAGATGAACAAATATGTATTCATGGAGGGCGTTTAAGTGCATGACTAATCTAAAATAAGTCAAAGCCTGTATCATAAACATCATCATAAGAAGCTTTCCATGTTACTGAATGGACTTCCTTAGTGTTGTCTGTGCGTCAAGCTTCTCTTAATTCCCCTGTTGGTAACTCCAGTAATGTCCGAAACCACAAACTTTCTAATTCAAATCAAAAGGAATAAATGTGATGAGCAATGCTGCAACTTTCCCTGTCAGTACTGTAATTCTTTCTCAACAATAAATTTGCACTTTGTTTAATTGTAAGCCATGCTTCTCATTATTATCTCCATTTTCTCAGCAAAGCATCTGGAGATAGACATTAATGTTATTACTCTGGTAATAATTGTGTTAAATAACTGCAGAAAAGCAATAGCACATAACTATTTATTATTATAGTTCTGCTGCTATTGCACTCCAGTGAAGATCAGGGCTCTGGTCTGCTATATAATATAAAAGAACTTGACAGTGTGAGTACTCAGGTGAAAAAGGGGTTGCTAAAGCTAAAAGAATCATTAATAGAGTGAGGATTTAACTATACTTTTTTTGTTCCTTTTTATTTTATAAATAGTTTGACATTCAGTAATACATGCAGGGGGAAAAAAGTGCCAAGTTTTAGAAAAAGCATGATGAAAATAAAATTTCAAAAGTGACTAAAAGATGTGAGAGGAAAAAGAGGAGAAAAAAGTGGAAGTTTGGACAAAAAGGCTGTTCCAGATCGTTGCTCAAGATTTAGAGTTAGTGCTACATCAGAGCGAAAAACATTGTCTCATAACATCCTGGTAACTGCAGAAGCAATCTCAGCAGCTGCTGCTGCTGGTCACACTCTGCAGCTGATTTCCATAAGAGGACCTTTCCCAAAAGATTAGGAAAACTGTTACTCTGCTACAGAAAGCAGGCTTACAATATTAAAATGCTTATTACAACACTAAAAATCTTTTCAATGTGAAGCCCTTGCAAAGCAAATCTAGCTTAAAGCCTCACTTTTATTTATTTGCGGGGTGCATTTTATTTTGTGCAGGAAGCTTCAGAAGGGTTTCTTCTGAGCAGGGCAGTGCAGCCTAGGGAAGGAGGTGAGGCAGGTGTGTGGCATTAAGGGACAGATTTGGTGAGTTTGGAGCAATGCAATTGAGAGGTGAGAGAGGGAGGGCTGGCAGCAGGTGGTAATCAGGGCTGATGGAGAGCACCTGGGCAGAGCAGCTCCCAGCACACCTCGGACAGCCTTGAGGGCAGCCCGGCACTGCTGGGGTTTAGTGCCTCTCTTAGCTACAGGGGCAAAGTGGAGCTCCACAAACTCTGCAGAGAGTTTGGGGGTTTTTTGGTTCTTTTTTTTTGGTTTTTTTTTTTGGTTTTTTTTTTCCTTTTTTTTTTTTTTAAGAGGAGATCTGATAAATTCTGAAAACAAATGAAGTAAAGCAGTGACCTTCCTTAGGAAAACAGGAAGGTGACATAGTTACAGATCATCAATGCTCTGTGGAGAAGACTGCATAAAAGGAGAGTCTCAACTACTAGCAGAGAAGAAACAAGCAAAATTTAGAAAAGGAGTTGGAAGAAGTAGGTACCATATTCTGCTAATTGAAGAACTGTGAGAGTAGGTGTTTGTGACCAAAGGGGGGGGAAAACCCCTCAGTAAGCCTTGATACTTCTCCTGTAAAGTTAGCAAAAAATGCCAGGGCTACACAGCTTGTGGCCTTGCAGAAGATGGCCTGTGAGCAGCAAGGCATTTCCAAGGTGTGGAGCAGAAGACCTGTGAGAACCTGGATGATTCTGGAGCTAGGTAAGTGTTGGCCTGGCTCATAAATCCAAGTGCTTGGATGGAGTCTTACACTCTGCTTGAAGAAAAGAGCTGGAATGAAATAAGTTGACTTATCTTTTTTTTTTTTGTTAAACTTAGTATACGAATCCTGAAGAATCTTAGAGGAAGGTTTGCATCCTCCCTTTTTTTACCCTGTCTCCCTTCTGGTTCTGGCAGAGGGGAAGATACTGCTTTTCCAAACTGGAGAAGGCAATGACAAAAAATGTGCTTGCAAGTGAGGCATGCCAAGTACAAATGGCTCAGGACAGGAGCAGTCTGAACACATTCTTGGCTTTCTGTAGTCTGAGGTGATGGAGGTTTGCACTGAAACGTTGGGTATGGCAAAGAGGGGAAGTCAGTGTGGGGAGGAAGGTGAGGTGCTCTTAAGTTATCCTTTCTGCCGTAGTGCAGTAACTGTTTGCAAGCCTGTTCTGTTGAGCCAACAAATGTTTTGGGTCTGACAAAGTAACTGAAAATGAGAACCAGCACAGGCAGGTGTGCTGCTAGGTCAGTTACAGAAGCTAGACCATGTTTCTGCAGCTCGTGCTGTGCTACTCCATGCAGTATTCTTTAAATAATAAACATAGCTCTGACTGAGGGATGCTGCAGGAGTCCTTCCCCAGCTGGGCAGCTCTATGGAACAGTTCCCCTTCCCAGAGTGGCAAGCTCTGAGCCTTTACTCGTGGATGATGCATGAGGAGCCTTGCTGCTGTTGCTTGATTCTTCAACTGCTGTTCTTGCCATGCTTTCTATTCTTGCACTGCATTAAGATGCACCCTGTAACATTCACCCTTTTTTCCAGCTGAAACCTAATATAGTCTGGTTTTCTCTTGTTGCTTAACTCTTCTATTATCCTGTATTTTTTAATTTTTCATATATTTTGATGTCTTTCTCACTGAGCACTTTCTCTTATCACTGTTCATTTCTGCTTCTGCCTCTCCTTCCAATTCCATCTGTGTTATTTTCTTTCTACTCCCGTTTTCCCACATCTCATCTTCTTGTCTTACCTCATTCTGCTCTTATTATATATCTCTCAATGAGAGTTTGAGGTGAGAAGAAAAGGAATGACATACTTTGCTAGTTGCCTTCTAAAGGTCTTTCTTCTAATTACTAGCAAACCAGTTTTACTTGCTGAAACAAATTGCCAAACCATGTTTTCTCCTGTGACTCACTTGAAATTCACTTATGTATGAAATGTTAAAGATAGGTTGGTTTACAGCATAGTCAAGCCTAAGCAAAGAAATCTGTTTGAAAGCTTGTAAGAAGCTAGTATTTTTAACAGGAAGTGAAGGTTTTTGCAGGCTGAATTTCCAGCTGCAGGTATTCATATGGAAACTTCCAAATAAGCTGATGTCTCAGTCTAGTAAAAGCCACTTGGCCAGCAAATATTTGCCTGGTAGGAGGAAGGATGAATTGTGGGGAAAAACCTGAGACCGTGTGAATTAGAAAGCTAACTGTAAATGACATTTTTTTAAGAAAAGGCGGCTTAAGCAATAAAATTAAATACCAATTCATAGTTATGTCTATGACTTTGGAAGTTACTAAAAACAAGTGGCAGGCACAGAAAGCTGGGTCACACCAATTAGTCTTCCTATAAGAAATCTTGTTTCAGACTCTTTTAAAAGAAAAATCAGCTTTCCAAAGGCATAGAGACACTTTTGTAAATGTCAAGATACATGATAAGTGAAAGAAAAATTTCTTTATATTTTTTTATGCTTTTAAAAGATGAACTTCCTTCTTCTCACTCCTATTTTCCACTAATTATTGCTAACCATAATACTGCTTCTTGAACCCTATTTTAAATGCCACACTATAGATCTATAACCTATGCAACAGAAACTTTTTTTTCAGAAGTATCGTTTAATCATCAATACTTGAAAACTTTCTTTTAAAGTAGTGGTGGGCTGTTTTTTGTAAAGACATAGGGGAAGAGGCAGGGCTTCAGGGGTGGTTTCTGTGAGAATCTGCCAGAAACTTCCCCTGTATCTCATGGAGCCAATGCCACCCAGCTCCAATACGGATCTATTGAGAGAGGAGTGTGGATGTGTGCAGGAAACAGCTTTGCAGATGCCAAAGTCAGTGCAGGGAGGGTGCTCCAGGTGCCAGAGCAGAGATTCCCCTGCTGCCTGTGGTGAAGACCATCATGAGACAGCTGTGCCCCTGCAGCCCATGGAGGTCAAGGGTGGAGCAGAGATCCACTTCTAGCCTGTGGTGGACCCCCCGCCAGAGCAGGGGAATGCCTGAAGGAGTCTGTAACCCTGTGGGAAACCCATGCTGGAGCAGGCTCTTGGCAAACCTTTGGATTCATGAACAGAACTCCCATTGGAGAAGGCTCCTGGCAGGACTTGTGACCCCATGGGGGATTTATCTTGGAGCAGTCTCTTCCTGAAGGACTCCACCCCATGGTAGAGACCTGCACTGGAGCAGTTCCTGAAGAACTGTAGCCTTGGGGAGACTTAATTTTGGAGTGGTTCATGGGGGACTGCCTTCTGTGAGAGGGACCCTACAGTGGAGTGGGGGGAGAGTGTGAGGAGTCATTCCCCTGAGGAGGGAGTGACAGAGACAATATGTGGCCTTATCCCATGAGACTTTCATTCTGGTTTATTTCTCCTGTCCAGCAGAGGAAGGAAGTGGTAGAGCTGCTTTGGTGGGCACCTGGCATCCAGCCAGCATCAGCCCACCATGGGCACTTTAGTGGCTCCTTGCTTTAGAACCGAACAGGTTCTTTTCATTTACAGTCTTTGAGGTCTTGTCCTCTGCAGACTCTTTCTCCTTCTGGGAACAGAGTACTGGTTAAGACATTAAACCGCATGAAAAACAAGCAGTAAACTTGTAGTAGTTCAAGCACTCTCAATAGCAGATGAATACACAGTAGATGTGGTTTAGGGGAGGGAGGTGCGGGGAAGAGGAAGGGGGTGCACTGTGTTGTGGTACATTATATGTTTACTGGTACGGAGGGGTTCAAGATTTTATTTGTACCAGATTCTATAAAAACAAAGACAAAGCTGCCCCCCCCCCCAAAAAAAAAAAGATAAGAAAAAACCCCAAACACAAGACCTCAAAACAAAGAACACGCCAACACAGGGGGATAATATTGATAGCACTCAGTGGAAGTAGTGTGGGTATGCATGCCGCTGCTGGTCTCAATTCCTGCATCTTGATGATTCTGTGTAGTGCATCATGATATCTTCCTTAGTGATGTGATGGGTATGCAGTAATATAAGCTTTGTCCCTGAAATGTAGGATTTGTTGGGTCAGGTACAGTTCTGTACCGAGGCTTTTGTGCTAATATATGACTTGGGAGTCAATAACCTTCAAGAGGTGCACTACTCTGCAGTTTGCTGTGTTGTACAAAGGATACGCTTGCTGTTCCAAGCCCTTTTCTAGATAATGGTTTGCTTCAAAAATTATGTTTGTCTGTCCAGTTTACTTGGTTTTCTTTGTTCAGTTTTAGTTGTTTCCGTTTGTCAATGTGTGTACTTTCAGAAATACACAAATGTTTACCCAGTCATTTCAGGTTCTTGCTGTCCGTGTCTTTGAGTTTTTATGAATGAACTGTGACTGAGGGACTGTATTAAATGAGTAGATGTAAAATATGATTGAAGCACAAGTGGAGCTTGTATTGAGTCAGAAATAGAGTGAAATTTTCCTTTCAGTGGCCTATCACATAGGAACATAATGCTCCTGATATAAATGTGATAAATTGCCTATGAATAATAAAAAAAGTTTCACCTCTTTATGATTCACCATATAAAAACTGATTTCTATAGAACTCTTTTGATGGCTCTTATGTGCTTTTATTGCTGCTTTTTAGATATAGTTCATCCTTAAATGTTCCTTAAAGCAGTATTTTTTTCTGCTTTTGTTCTTAAGTGTGGTCATACAATTGTTATGGAAAGGGATTTCCCAACAGTATTAAATATCTCTTCAGACTGAGAGTGAATTAATAAACCATTAACAACTTTGAATTGATATGAATATACTTATGCTTATTCTGCATGGTTTTGTGTGTATGTTTTTATAGCCACAAGTTATGGCCACATATAAAATATGTTGCTCGTCAAAAGGTATTGGCTAATAAGCTCCTGCCAGTAGCAGACAGGAAGAAAGGAATTGATTATTCTGTGGTTAGTTCTTGTCATTTAAAGTGTGTTTCAAGCCTGTCAGAACAGAATGCTGAGTGCACTTTGTTATCTCAAGCCCTGTCAGCCCTTTATAATTACCAGTCCCTGGCAGACACTTCCTCCTGTTCCAGTTTCTCTGGTGCCATCTCTACCTAGCACAGGGAGCTGAAGCTTGGGGCAGGGGATGGTTTGTGTAACACTGCTAGGTTTGAGCTAAAGTGGAAGGTGTACTTGGCAGGTAGGACTTAGTTACAAAGCTTATAAAATGTAAAACTCAGTAAATAGTTTTGGTATAGTCAGGATGAGGTTCTGTTCAAAGTCCACTCTCTCATCTCCAGGAGTCCACTCTTCCCCTGTCAGCCAGGGACAGTGAGGGGTTTCAATCAGTTTGCCTCTTCAGTCTGCCCAAGTCTCATAGACTCGTTCAGTCTTTTCACTTTAACTTCTCTCTCTATGTTGGTTTCAATCCTGGAAATAGTCTGGCCATTTAATTAAAATAAACATTGCTTCAGTCTCTTACAAATGTGTGCACCTGTCTATTAGAGCAATGCATCATCTCCATTTGCCTTGCCAGTAAATAGCTACTTGCTACATCTGTACCAGTGCATTTCAGGTCTTACGTTGCACTCTGCATTCCACATTGTGTAGTCTGTGAGCAATTTGTGATAAAGAAAGAATAAAATCCAAAAAGAATGAAATATAGCTCATTACTGACTGGATATGCTAATAATTAATTGCTGATAGCTGATCTTTCGTCAAAGCAGACAGACCTTCAATAGTCTCATGGTTTTCTGTTGCGCAGGTTCCATTGTCGTTAGCTGTGAAAAGGAATTATTTTGAAGGATATGCATTTTGAAAATGAGAGTAAATTCTTACCATTCAACCTGTAACATCCCATAGCTTGGTTTGCTTTTTTTAATTGACGAAATGTTATTTTCAGGTTTTGGAGGAAATGTCCCAATTTTTTTTTTTTTTTAGGGTGGTTTGTGTTGGTTGGTAGGTTGGTTTGTTTTTATTACTAGTGAGTTACAGTGATCAAATATACAGATTTGTTACACTGTCAGATGTGTACAGTTTAGATTTTTACATGGTATAAAAAAAGAGAAATTTTTTACTCTGACGTTAGATATTTGATTTTGTTCTTAAAGGTTATTTTTTGGTTATGCTTTTACCTTGCCTTCCACCTGACTAAAAAGAGAAACACCCATCACATCTGCTTATTTAAAAAACAACAAAAAGGAAGAAAACACCTAAGGAACAAAATATGTTGATGGCTATCTTTTCTCTTTAAATAGAAAGATCTATGAAATTTATGAAAAATAATTCAAAAAAAACTTAAGTAAACAGAGCATTTCTGATTTAACAGATTTTGATCGGCTATCCTCAGCCTATCAACAAACTTTTCGATGAGTTTACCATTCTGTTTGGTTTGTTGTTTTCTTTTTGTTTGTTTTTTCTTAAAAGGGAGAGGAAGAACGTGCTATTTACCATCAGCATTGTGAAGAAATAGCAATTACTGTGTGGTGAAAAAGAAATTAATTTACAGCCGCCTATCTTTTAAACATAGCAGCTTAGAAAATTTAGCAGCTTAGAAAATTTAGCTTACATGTGATCTAGGGTTTTTTACCCTCCAGTATATTTGGAGATTATATAAATTATATTCATCATTATATAAGCCCTTAGATGTAACATAAATAAAGCTAGTTTTACCTGTAATTCCAAAATCTGTGTACAGACCCTGATGTTAATCCATTTTATTGTAGCTAAGCTTAATGATTGCTTAATAATGAGTTCACTTACCTACACGTGGAACTCTGGTCAGTAATGTTAAGATTGTGTCTAAAATTTGCATTTCAATTAATACTGCCCTTGGTGAAGAGCTCAAATTTTCTCTGTGAGAGGGGAAAGAGGAGTCCAGATGTGGTCTCAGAGCAATTGGTTGTGGTTTGTATGTATATGTTCAGAGGTGCAGACAAATGGTCTTTGACATCCACAGAGAGCAAACCACAACTTCCATGCCTTAATCAAAAGGTTTAGGAGGTGAAAGGAGGTAAACTGGAAGTGTGCTAATACTATTAATTGTGCAAAGTTTGAACAGTGGTGAATTACACGTTACGAGTTGGGGGCTTTATTTTTACAGCTCTACACAGAATTGTCACTCTTTGGCAGAGTTGTTTTGTAATGACAGAATGACCCATCTGAACTGCATACCTTGAGTGGCTGCCACATGAAGTCCTGTTATTGATACTGAGTTCAAGCTTACCTTTGAGAAAATCGTGATTAATTGCCACTCATGGGTGATGGTCTTCTAGTCTTTGTGTGTAATTCTGTGTTGTTTATAAGATTGTCTAGTCCTTTAATTAGATAATGAGGGAATAAACAGGTGTGGTACACATTCTAGTTCCCTAATCCTAGTTGAACCATTATCCTCATCAGGCCCTTCTTCCGTATGGGCACAGTCACTAGTGGATGCTACTTGAATGCTTTTAAATTATGTTGGATTTCCATATAGCTTACTGGATTATTGGCTGTGAGCTTTTTAAATTTTCTTTTGATATAATCGAGTATCTATCTGGATGACATAAGTCTAAAATGCAGTCCAAAATGACATATAATTACACTCACTGGCCCAGAATTTTACTGAAACAAACAAGGAAAGCGCTGGCAGTGATTTTTCTTAATAAGTAGAGTAGAAGACACGTGCTGCTATGCCTGCTGCAGGTCTGAAGCCTTGTCAGTGTAGGAGTGTAAGCAGGACTCCATTCTTCCCTGCTGCTGGCTCAGCAGGAGGCATGCTCAAACTTCTCAGCTTCGAACAAGTTGAGTTGTTCTGAGTTTAATGTCAAGCGTCTTTTCTGGGATAAGCATCTTTGCAAGGTATCTTATTAATATTCCTGTTCAAGGCAATACACTGATGTTTACCAGGTACTAAAAAGTATTTTCATTTCCAAATATCTTTTTTAACCTTTGCTTAGCACAGTTTTATGTTACGCTGCTCCTATTCAAGCAGAAAGCTTTTATTTGGGAACAAAGGTTTAAGTAAACTAACAAACGTAATTATAAACCGAACTCATTTTTTTACCAGTGGGTCATACTCAGTTTGTAGGCTTTCTTGTTCTCATTTTGTAAGTAAAGACTCACATATATTTGTATGTATTTTAATTAGTATTTTTAGCAATGGAAGTAGGAAATAAGAGAAACCAAAGAATTCTGTTGCAGGTATTGCTAATATCATGGGTATCCTTTCTTAACTCACACGTTGAATTAAATCTTGTTCTTGACTCACAACAGTAGTTAACTCTGTTAAGTAAGAATATTAAAAGCAAAGAAACAGAACTGCTGAACTTTGAGACAGAAGCTGTTTATCTTGCATTCAGGGATATCAACATGATCCACGACATCTTCTGTTTTAATGACCTAACAAATCTGGAAACAGTGATCTTTAAATTGTTCAAGTTGTATGATATGAATATGACTGAGTAATATTGTAAAAAAACGGTGTGTGATGTGACTGTTACATATTTTCAACCTGTACAAAAAATAAAAGGTGTCTTCATATCTCCTGTGTTTAAGAAGACTGCTTTTGCATAATATTAGCATTTTAAATGGACAAAATGTGCTTTCACTTTGGAATTTGTTTCTAGTTTTTCCTATAATGAAAAATATATTACCAGAAAATAGAGGGATTTATTTTACTGGTTTATTGCTGGGCAATTTATTACTTTTATTTAATCTTGTCATGCAAATTTCCCAGCACTTGCCCAAAGTTCTGCTGCTCTAAACTTGGTTGCTGTCTTTTATCCAAAGATCCCCTGGTATAATTTACTTTTTCCCCATTTTGGTCTGGAGCCCATATGAAATGAAACAAGCAGTTCTGGCTTAATTACTTTCTTTATAAACATGAAAATAAGGTGTTTCTGTTGCAGGCTATCTGTGTCTCGCCTTTAATATTAAATCTCGCCTTTTATGTTACATGAAGTATGTAAAATGCTGGTAGAGTTTAAAACAGAACATAATTCTACTCAGAGAATCATGGAGTTTGTCTATGGAGAAAGGGGAAAATTGAACTGTACTTGAAACTAAGGGTTTTTAAGGGTGCAAATACATATTTACTTTGAAAGATTATTATAATCTGGAATGACAACTTTTTATATTGCTTCTACAGTTGTAGGATCTCAATAGTTAAGGGCATGTGGAGATGTTTTATTCATTCTACTGTAGCATGTAAGGAGTCACACTAAGAATTCAGAGATAATTTCTAATTTAGAAAATGTCTGTGGACTTAACTACTTTCATGAATCTTAAATACCTGACACTGTTGATATATAATACAATTTGTGTTTTTGTTTAATTTACTAGAAATTGGTTTTTCTGTATATGGAAGAGAAGTAGGATTACCTGTAAGATTTAACAAATTGTATGAAAAATGTTTTTTTATTTGGTTTTCTGTTGATATCTTTCTCCTGTTGCAAACCCCTTTCTAAGTCAAAATTGAAATATACCAACGTAAGAAACTATTTTTATGCTATTTAATCACTACCTATAGCTGATATGAGAATGAACATTGGCAATATGATCAGACTTACATTTTTCTCAGATCTGATACACTTGATAAGTCCAGAGGAATAAGTAATAAACTGCAAATACCATTACCTCAGTTTCAATGTATTAAAAAGTCAGCAGAATTACATCTAATATATGTCTTTAGTGTCTGGTCCTATGTAATTTGCCAGTTATAAATGAATGTGTCCATATTGTACTAATTTGGGTCTACTGCTGGAGTATTAGAATGTATTAGAGCTTATTTTTCATTCCATTAGGTTTTTGTTTGTGCATGGTCTGAATTTGTTTCTGTGGTCCCAAGGCAGTATTTCTTAGCTCATTCTGCGACAGTGTCTCTATAAAGACATAATTTCCACTTGTCCTGCATTTGTGATTCTTAATTCATGTGGGGAGGGGAGAGAGGGAGAAACATAGACCTTATTGTGGGCATATTTCTTATTTATAGTATGAAAAGATTCTTATTAGCTTCTACAATTCAAAGTTTATTCTATATTAAATTAATGTATTTATGTTGTTTTGACTTCTTAACAGGCAATAACTTCGGACTATAGCTTCATGCTTTCGTTGAGAACATAGATTTTACTGCCAGGAAGTAACAGTAAGTGCTTAGGTGTTATAATTTCTTTTTAATGAAGAAGTTTTCTTTTTAAGTCTTTGATGTTCACTTTAAATGTGTTCTGGAAAGCCATTATGGCCACCC
Source organism: Acanthiza pusilla (assembly GCA_036630365.1). NCBI lineage: Eukaryota > Metazoa > Chordata > Aves > Passeriformes > Acanthizidae > Acanthiza > Acanthiza pusilla. The sequence goes on from JAXCHO010000164.1 coordinate 31,492,090, forward strand.
ACTATATAGCCAGTGCTGAAATATACAAGTAGGTTCTCTCCATGGATCAGATGGCTCTTGCTCAGAATATTTTGTTATCCTTCACAAGGAGGAAAACCGAATGGGAGTACAGGCCTCCATTTCAGTTTACTATAGTCCCCAGTGTTTTCATTGAGTGGCATAATTGTGTTTATGAAACAATTTTTTGAAGTTATTAAAATTATTAGAAACTGAAGTGGAAGAGTTACTATACTTTTATACAGAGAGTTTTATTGTATTTTAATAGATAACAGGAGAGCAGAAAAGCAGAAAATTAATATGGTAGAGAATGAATCAGTGTTCTGAGAGACTGAACAAAGGTACAAAAGTAGCTAATGACAGGCTATTTCTAGGTTATTGCTTTGGGTTTTTGCAGCCAGGGTTAAAAATACGTAGCAGCATGCCATCAACAATAATTTAAAAAAAGACTTCATTGTCTTTCATGAAGACATTGCTCTTCTTAACAGCTTTTAACAGTCTCCATGCAAAACAACGCAATGTGAAATTGCTATCCACATTAAAGCTTTATGTCCTTTGTAAATGAATTTTGAACACACACCTGTTGTAAGATTGAATATAAAAGTGAATTTATATCAGTTGCTGTGTTTATTACCAAGGGATTGATTTAGGAAGGTTATATATTTTATTAGGTTCCAGCTTGCATTCAGTTTTCATTAGATATTGAATAAGGATTGTTGGAGGGAGACAGGCAGACTTGCACTCAGAAGCAGAGTGTGATGCTGCTAGAGGGCTTTTGTGACCTCAGGACATCATAGCTTGGGGCAATGTGTGATCAAGATCAGAAGAGTAAACCCTGTAGTATTTGGAGGGGTCTGTAACAATCAGTGTCATTACAAAGCTCTATTAAGACTAGTTTTGGTTATTTGTTTTTGAACATAGGATTAAGTCCCTACCTCCTTTCCTAAATTCATCTCTACCTGTGAGTTATCAAAAACAATTATATTCATCTTCAACCTCTACAAGCTGTGGTAACATGAACTGAGATCTAATTAAATCTTTTCAGGGATAAACTGAGTATTCTTAAATCAACTTACCACGAGTAATTTTGGTGTATATACAAATTGACACAGATGTTGGATTATTTTTTCACTATCAAGTAAAGAGAGAGTTGGTGGTCTTGAAGGGAGGATCGGCTCTAATTTGCCATATGAAGATCTTGGGCTGGGTAGGAATGCACATTTTAGGAAACACTTTATAGCCTTTTCATGGTCAATTTTCTTTTATAGGGCTTGGTTTTTAGAGCTTTTTATTTATTGCTAGTGGTGTGTTACACCTGAAAGCAGCGGAGTACTTTTGAAGGATTCTGTATAAATATTTACATAAATGCAAACTGCATCTCTCCTGAACATCATAAAATTGTTTAAACTTCTTCCTGATGACAGTCTGGCCTCTGTGGGGAAAAATGGTTGCTCTTCATCCCATGATGCTATTCTTTGAAATGTGCTGAGGGTTCTCAGGTTTTGGGTTTTAGAGTTTTCTTTAGAAGTTTGTTCAATTGAATTGAGAGTGGAGGTGAAAGAAAACCTGGGATTTGATTTCTAGAGAAATCAGTAGGAAGAATTGGGCTTTCATTTTAAAGCTTTATGGTAAACTGTTTTATTGTTTTGTTTTTTGTTGTTTTTTTTTTTCCTTTGAAATCTGCTTTTATTTTTCACTGGTCAAGCTGTTTGCCCCCACATGCTGTGATATTATTGAGCCAGCACATATAATTTGTTTCTCAAGTAAGCAGTGAAGAAATGTCAAAGAAGTTAGTATCAGCTAGAAGTACAGATGATATTTTGGGGCAGATACATAGGGGCAAATGAATTTTGAAGGTTCACAGTAATTGTTTAAGAGACAGTATTTGATCTTGCAAAGAAAGATCTATTTTCTGTTTAATCACTTGCAGCTCTATCTTTTGGATAAAATGGGATTATTCCATTGCTATCCTAAATTTAATACTGAAATACGTTTGTTTCGTTCCCTGTAAAGAATTTAAAAAAAATAAAAATCCTATTATGCATTAGTATTTTTGGTGACCTTTCAGGAATATATTCTAATGTCCAACCCATAGTCCAAAATAATAGTGAATAAATAGTGATGCTATTCAGTCCACTTGTTTCACCAGTTCTGATTATATCTAGAGAGGCCCATGTGAACCTTATCCTGAAAGCTCAGCTATTCTAATACATGTTGTTTAAAAGCTCTTTTGAGAGTTGCTCCACTGATTAGGGGTAACTTTTATTTATGTTTTCTGTGTTCAGCTGTATTTCTTGGCATTGTAGAAAAACCCATGGCTTGAAGGAGATGATGAACAGCAGGGAGCATGTTATCTGGGCATCTCTATAGATGAACCGTTCTTATGCACAGTCATTGTTTCACTGGAGTAGGCTTATTACTAGATGGGGCATTGCATTTTCATTATATTACACAAGACTATAAATAGTTGGTTTTGTTTGAATTAGTAGCCTTATATTTAAATATGAAGGAAAAGCAATGGACCATACTGTGATCAAAGTCTCCAAAAATCAGTGGGTTTAGATGCCTTCTTGGAAGTTTAATCAGTAACAGTATAAGACCTAAAAAGCCCAAAATTAATAAGAAAAAAAACTTTTTTCCCTGGAAAGGGAAACATTAAAGTTCAGAATTTGGATAGAAACATCTTTTAGAAGGGTGTAATTTATCATTAGTGCAATGTGTTAGTAAAATAATAAAATAATCTTTTTTATTTAATCTTATATCTTCTGTGTTTTGAAATTGTCTGTTCTGATCATTCTAATGGTTGTTGTTACTTCCCTTTCTTCCTTTTCTTTGTGTGTGTGTGTTGTTCAGTTCTGCTTATGAAGGTTTGGCTTTTTGTTTGCTTTGCTCATCCTGAGTTAGAGGGTGGGCAAATAACTCTTGTGGGATTTCTGTTGTTTTTTTAAAAGTGCTTGATTTGGTTACCAATAAGAAATTACAAAGATTATTTCAAGGATGAACAGCTGCTAATATGAAAGTCATGGTGTTGACAAGAATGTGCTTTTTCACATCTCTAAAATATTAGGAAACTGAATAATCCATGAGATGTTTTCAGAGTGCTTTTTTCCTCTGTCTTCCAGAGTAACCCATGTATTGTTCTTGTACAGTTCAAAAGCCTGTTGATACAGGGAGACCCAGAGTGCAGAAACACAACTCCTTAATTGGAATCTGTTATATTTAAATAAAAACTTCCTAAATTACAGAAAATTAAATAATTTTTGAGACCACTTTTTTATTTTATTTTCAGATAAAATGTAATTGATAGACTCTAATTCACATAGATGTGTAAAGCAGTAACTGAAAAAGAGTCTATCACGCTATTCAACCAGATGAGTTTTCAGATAAGTGCATGATGCTTGCGGATTTGGGGAGTTTAGCCTTTTTTGCATAAAGAAGCACTGTTAGCATGTAATGAAAATGATGATCACTGTGTGGGAAACATTCTTTCAAGGGTTACTTCCACAAATGAGTCATAAGTAAAAGCTCTTCAACTAGCACAGAACACATTAAGCTGGAAGAACAAACAAAAAGCTTGTTGGTAGATCAAAGAAAATGACAGCATAAAAGATACTCTTAGAAGATCAGTTGGTCTAAATATCAGAATTGTAGTACTGTCTTTTCTGTCTTATTCTCCTCTGGTTTACCACTTTCATGTATACCTTGATTATTTTAGCCACTGGTATAGTTTCCTTCAAAAAGCTGCTCATTTGCTGCAACTTTAATGGGAATAGAGAATAAAGTGTTGGCAGTCTCAGGAGAACTGAGTTCATGTGCTAATGGGAATAAAATTTTTACCCAATTCCATGGTACTTTGTTCAGTTAACTAACAAAAGTAAACCAGAAATTGAAGACTGCATCTGGAATGTATAAAACATACTTGTGTGTATCTAGATAAATAGATAGGTATGGCATATGATAGCTGTTGAAAGTGAAATATCTTTTCTGATAGTGTATTTTTACAAGGTATTTGAGAGTGTATTTTTACAGATCACTCCACTCACAACATGAATTCTTGTATGACTGCTAACTTGAATTATTTCAGGTGCAGGTGCTTCTAGACTAGATAGTGGCCATCTGTGGTTTGGAGACTGAATCAGATCTGTTGACCGTTTTTGCCCCTGTTTTGTTCTTTGCTTTAAAACTGAACTTCTTTCAAATAGACAGGGAGTGAGTGAGAGGAATTTTTCTTGCAGCTCATTCTTCTGTAAGCCTTCTTCACATTTTATTTGACTGAAAGTAGGTCTACTCCACAAGCAAAATAGTCCATCATGTAAACACTTCTGTATCTTGATGTTCCGATGAATACACGTTTAACTAGTGGTGCAACTGCTTTCTGCATGTGCCTTGGGCTAGGTTCCAGCCCCTTAGTTAGGGACAAATGCCTTGCCTAAGAGGACAACTCTCACTCCATAAGTAGACAAATTTTGGTTATTACAGCTGCCCTTCTGGTCACAGAAGAGATGAGGGTTTAGGCTTGAAGCTTAAATGTGCCTCTGAGGGTCTCTGTGTCTAGGTCTTGACTAAAGCTGAGAAGTCAGTCACTCTACTAACAAGGAAACCTTTTCCTAATTAAGGAAAATGTGATGTTCTGTCACAGGGAAATTGTGTCAAATAGGCTGAAGTGAAATATAATTATTTGGCTTTTTAGCTTCAGGTAAGGTGGAATGAAGCTACTACAGGGCTTCTATAGCAAATTTGAAAATCTTGTTTAGTGACCTATTGTTGTAGTAGAGATATAGCAGGAGGGAAAAGCACTGGTCACTAGATCAAGTAGGTAAATAATAGTGAATTCATATTTTGAATGTTCTTACTCATAGCTTTATACATAAGAGCAATTTGATATTACAAATGAACTTGTTTTGGTTTGGCATAAAATATCTTTGCCTTTTCATGGAAAGGGAAACTGGGACATATAAATCAGTGGAAATTTTCAGAAGACATTGTTTTGGGAAGGGCTATGTGTTGTACCAACAAAGTCGCTGCTGGCTGGGAAATTGAATGGGACACAAATATATTGCATTCATCATATTAGCTATAAAATTTGAAATTAATACCAGTTTCTGCTTCCCTTACCATGTGCTGATTAGCATAAAAAAACTTTACACTAAGAGCTGTGAGGTAATTAACACAAAATTTGAAACCAAAAAACATTTCCAAATCTGAAAAGGCTCTAAATGAAAATGACTGTTAGGAAAGCACTGAGGCAAGAATTATACATATATTTTCTGATATCAACTTCCCGGGCATCTACTTTAGGCCAAATTGCAGGGAAGGAGAAAGGATAATTTGCTGGGCAATGGAGACTTTTGATTCACTGCACATGACTATTACCACAGGAAAAAAAATTTAAAAACATTATTTCCGATTGCTGCAGTAAAAATGCGTATAAAATGCTGCTTCCCTTCTGGAAGCCCTTTGTTATAGAGTGACAATTATGGGAATCATGCTACAGTGTGTTAGTTGTCATTTCTAATGCTCAGCCATTAGCCACAATGTTGAGTTAGATTGAGATTTTGATCTCTTCAGATCATCTGACAGTGCTTTCCCTAAAGCATCCCAGTTGTTACATGCAAAACAGTCTGCAGTTTTTCAACCTTTTTTAGAATGGAGAATATTTTTGTGACCTTAAACTGGTGGAGTGCACTTTACCTTTTAGCATGTGTCAAACGAATGGAGAGCTGTATGAAGTCAAGGGATCAGAAAAGATAGTTACCTTGATATTGAATGCTACGAAGCACAAGATGTGAAGTATGAAATGGCATCTTTGTCTGCAGTTGGTGTGCACCAAGGTACTTAACTTCACTAGGAAGCACAGGTAGTCACTAGCTTCTGATTTATTTATTATTTACTTATTCATTAAAAAAACTAGCCCAATACCTAGGTTTTTTAGAAGCTATTTGTTACTTTCTCCAGTGTTAATGACAGGAAGCACTGCTTATGAAACCTTCAGGTGTGAGGGACTTCCTTGTTCATAGTATGTAGTTTTAAAGGTAACCTTAGCAAATATCCAATATGCAGTTCCAATAATTAGCATTAAATGCAGTATATTTCAAAATAAATCAGTATAATGCTGCATCAGCATTTCAAAGTGTCCTCATGATTACTGGTGCCACAGAGGGGAGAATAAAGTTTGGAGAAGGTAATTAGAATGACCTTGCATTACCGAGCTGGTGAGTGGTACTGGATTTTGTCCACAGGTAATGGAGTTTTTCATAAGATGCTGCTTATCAACAGCTTGTGTATGCAGATATCAATGAAAGTTAATGTGAATACCTACACGTGAATGTAAATTGCAAACCAAGTACGCCTTACATTTTCCCAAAGTATTACAATTTTAGCTGAGCTAATTTAGGAAGTATTTTTTTTCCTTTTTAACTGAAACCTTTTAGCACACTAAAAATTATTTCCAGAATATTCCTTAATTACTGGTATGTTTTTATATTGACAGTGGTTTACATGAGGCAGTCTGCCTTTTCTAACAGTTTGTGTGGTGTTTGGAATTACACTGCGGCAGTATGTGTTTAGTTTAATAAGGGTTTATAAGTTACCTGAAAACTTCTTCAGAGGCTGTACTAGATACTAGGTTATCTTTAAAATACATTGTTTATTAATACACATAACCTCCAAATGTTTTTTGCCTCTTTGCATTTTGGTTTTAGAGCTAAGAAATGTGTCTTAAGACAAATACTGGAAAAGTAGACTACAGAATTATGACAGTCTTCTAAAACAGATGTAGAGGAACAGCAGTTTTTGCTGAGCATCAAGTTGTATTTTCTTTTTCCAATATTTCTGCCACTGTCACTTACTGTAATTGTGGTAAACTAGGCTGAACTCACTTTAAGATGCTCTACTCAGAATATACCAAGTTGTCTTTTAGCAGCCTGGGAACAGAAATCTTTAACTTTTGCAACTACATAATTACTGCATCAACATTTACCCAGGACATGAAGTGAAAGTATGTTATCTAAAATTGTCTTTTGATAATTGTCTAAATGGAAACTTATATGACCTTTGTTACGTGATTTTCAAAATTATACTTCATAGAACAGGATAAGTAGATGAAGTTTTCTCTTTTGTTACTTTGTCTTCATACAAACGGATTCACATTAACCCATTTCCTACCCATACTTCACAGTCTGTGGGAGTGAGAGATCAGCAATGCAATGCCTATTATATGATTTTATGGTACAGCTGTCTACTTTATATCCATGAGCTTTCAGTATTTTGTATATTGACTAATATGCTCTTCCTGAGGCAGTGGAGATCCATGTATACCAAATAACATAAAAATACTATCCGCAGGGCAAAAACTAACAGACTCCCAATGCAAAACAACAGGAGTTGCCAAGAATATAAAGGTCCTTCAGCTTCAGGGAGGGAAAAGCTAATTGTCAGGCAGAGGGGAAGAGGTCTCAGGAAATGGCGTGGCTAAAGGTGGGATTTTCACCTCAAGTATATAGAATTCTATGTAGAATTAATGTAAAAAGACAATAATTGAGGTGCTCTTAGCTGCTTTTCTGCTTATCGAAACATTAAAGTGGAAAGATTCCTTTATAAAAGATTTCTTTGCTGTCTGAGGATGACAATCAGTTTTAATGTCCAAGCTTAACCAAGCTCCACTGATGCAATTGAAAACCAAAAATATACTCTAGGTTCTCTGCATAACAAGCTAAGATAAAAATGAAGCCTACCGAAATATGAGGTCACTGTCACAGAGTGACTTTATCCTATGCTGGTACAGTTTAGAGGGAAGGGAAAAGATTAGCAAACAGCTCAGCTTTTCTTTTGCAAATAGGGAGAAAATGCTTCATTTTGACAGTCTTCTGATATTATGCTGAATGAAGCATCCAGTTTAAAAGATTTAAAGGCTTTCTGGAAAAAAGAAAAAAAGCCCAAACAAATATACCCCACTTACTGTAGAAGTAAATGAGTCACTTTCAGATAAAGTGAAAAGTAATATGTGGGTATTTGGTATTTGAACTCTTACAACTTCCATTAGACAACCACTGGAGTTATCCTTGTTTCATCTATCTTACTGGTCAATTGGTGTGCTGAACAGGAAAATTTATCATGTGTAATCTCTGGTCTAAAACCTGTTTATGAGGGTGACGTTTACAATACAAGTGTAGGCTTTTTTTCAAAGTTGTCAGGAAAATATTGTGAATGTGTTTTTGACACTTTAAGTGGAAATGCCTAGGCTTTCAAGTGATGTATGGAGCAATCTGTTTCTTGGTCCTTATGGTAAACAAGGTGGGATTATGTTTTGGCAAGGCAGTGGCTTTATACAGATAAAAATCACCTCAAGATGATAGTAGAATCTCTGAAGGGGAGCCATCTCTGTTAGCAGTTATCATCTCTTAACTGTGACTTGTCATCATTTTCATATCTATTCTTTTAGCTGGTGTTGTCCAGTACTAGTTATAGCACCAGCTTATGTAATCATGGAGGCTCAACCAGCAAAGTTTCCTTAAATGGTGCTTCAACTGTGACTTGAGCCCTGTTGAAATGTTCCTGGGTGTATCTGCCTGCTTTCAGCATTGTTGTATTGTGCACTGCAAAAACACTAGATTCAGACTTATGTAAAGTGTAGTGGATTAATTTAGAGATTTGTGATGAAAGAAATGCCAGCATTTAGATACATTTGATTTAATTAGTTAGATTTTTGTAGAAGACATGCACAAAGGATAATTCCCCAAAACAAATTTGTTTCTTCCATAAATACAGACTTCTAGTTTACTCAAAACTGAGAAACTACAAAAGTTATTTGTTTCTACAGTCTACATGTAGTCTTTCATTAAAGTCAAGTTGGAAGCAAAATAGTGATCAAAACTTGAATCGAGTGTCTTTCAAATAATTTCAAATATCCAGGCTGCCTGAGATTCTAGTACCTGAAGGAAACTATATAGGATATATGGGTATTATTTAGTGGCAGGCAAGTTGCAAGATCAGATACTTGTACCTGTAACAAAAGAGAGAAATGTTTTAACTTATTGTACAGTAAAGCAAGTGTTATGAAAATTACTAATAGAAATACAATATAAATTTCTTCCAGATGCTTTGTAGTTTTTAAAAATTATATTTTGTTCTAGATTACTAATCTGTTTGAATTAGAGTATTTTTCTCTAAAAACACTTTTCTTGGAAAACACTTTTCTTGAGATTTAAGCTTTAAAAATCATCTCTGTTCTGTGCTCGTGCACTCCCATGTGCATGTTTACAGAAGATTAAATAAGTGTATCCTTTGGTAATATTGTTTGACACATTCAAAGATTTTCAACAATCATTTCACTCTACTATATTTTGAAGCATGTCTTGCAATGTAGCATATTCAAACAGGCATGACAATAAATGTTTTCCAGAACAATTCAAAGCTACATTTAGATGAGAAAACTAAGTGGTGTAATATAGTGCAGTGTTGTTTCTCATGGGAGTAGAGCTTTTTCCTATACCAGTTGAGGTGTTCTGGGAATCTAAGGTTAACTATATACACTAGTAGAAATAGTCCAAGGAGCAATGAGGCACATGTTCATAAATAATTGCTGTCTCAGTTTTAAATTATTTCACAAAAATTCCCCAAGGAGTTGTATTGCTCTTCATAGTTCTAATGTTGAAGTGATCCTTTCGAAGGAAAGATTTATAAGTATAGATAAATTAGACTTCTCCTTTCTATTTCTGACTCATTTCAGATAAAAGATTTTAACTTTTTTTTATTGTCTCAAAAGATTGCAAGCTTGCATGACAAAAAAAAGTGTTAGAATTTACTACTTTGTATAGTGTCTTAGTTTTCTCTTTCTTACATTCATTCTCTATTCTTTTTTATGTCCAGTAAACTCTGAAAATGTGATCTATGAGGAGGGGAAGTGCTAATTCTAGGATTCTGCGACTTCTTTCTGAAGGCTGTAAGGGATATAGAAGGAACTGGCTAAAAAAAACTCCCTATGAACTAAAAAAGCATTATATCAGAGCAATTTCACAGAAAACTCTATGTAAAGAAGCTATGTGAAGAATCGTAACTTTTTTAGCAGAGACTGGCTTTCTCTTCCAACAAATGAATTTTCTTCTCTGGCCACAGCTGTCTAATGGCTAGAGATGGATATGGCAGTGTTGCAACCTGGTCAGTTTGAAAAGGAGGAAAAAAAATGATAAAGTTTTATTCAGTCTCTCTCAATGTGTAGCAGCTCTACCACTGATCTTCCATCCATCACAATTCAAAACTCACTGGAGTCTTTGGTTTCTCCAGGTCACTTTTTTACTCCTGACAGGACTTCAGACTATACTACTACAGATTACTACTTGGCGTTAGATTACTCCAAGACTTGTGGTGATACTGCCACCCAACTGAGAGGTTTCCTTTTCCACTTAAATCTTTCAGAGCTGTGCAGCAGCCCTGTTGCCTCAGAACCTCTGGGATTTACAGAAGGGTAGTCTTCTCTGTTACAGAGATTGCACAGAAAAAGATACAGGATATGCAGTATTTCAAATCCAGTGATTAAGGTTTTCAGAGGTGCTGTCCTCTGATACCAAAGCAGACTCCGCATACTGAAATCAGCTATTACACAAGCTAGGATGGTTTTTGGAAATATATACAAAGCTTGTAGGAACATATTGTATCTTAAAATTTATGATGCTTTGCAAGCCAAGGTAAGCCTGGGAATTCTCTTCATTAAAATGCTCTCCTTATTTGTTTCACTGAATAGATTGTGCAGATTTCCAGATCACTTTCTTAAAATTTAATTGGACTTTGAAACTGATTCCACTAAATTTGACTAAAATATGTTTTGTCTTAAGCTTGTTAGAGTAAGAACAGGTAAGTAGGACCAAGGAGGTATTACTAAATTCCAGGTATTCGAAGTGAGAACAACAGCATTTAAATTATTTAGCTGTCATGTTAAATGAAGCTGAATATTTTTAAGTGATTCACATGCAGATTGTTATAAAAGACACCAACTCTGCATTATCAAACATTAGGAGCTCAAGTTAGGGCTCATTACTTTTCAAAATTAAGGGAACAATAAGAGCTAATTTTTGTAACTTAGCTGTGCAGAAAGTGTGTTAGGCTGATTCTCTCTTTCTGACAACAGAATAAGTTCTGTAGAAACATCTGTTAAGTATTTTCATGCTTTTCATATATTCAGTTGCTCATAATTTCATTAGTCTTTACTCTGCATGGGTATAGTTCTTAATATTACTGCAATATGTAAAAGCATAAATTTTTGCCAGATAAAGCTCATAAGTACCTTGTTGATTGTGTTTTTTATGAGGAATTAAATAGTTAATAATGCTGACAAGTTGTCTTTAAGTATGTAGGTGAAATAGGCTCACTATGTACAGATGAATGCAGGTCTTTCCATCTTAAAGCTATTAGACTTTCTGCAGAGCAGCTTTTATATTTAAGGATTTTGTCAATGTGAAGACTGAGTCTAAAAATAAAGAATTTTAGTAAAGTAACAAGCTTGGGAAATACTTTAATATAGGAAGGTTGCTGGTGATGTATACTTACTCATGTAAGTTGCTTCAGACTTCTGCTAATAAGAGAATAGGGAGAATAGGGGTCGCTTTATTGATGTGACAGTATAAAACTCTTCTGTAGCACGTATCATCAACACGAGGAGGGGGGATAGGGAGAAGTCTTAATCAAACTGAAAAAAATAAATTTAGTTGAAGTTAGCTGAGGTTATGCTAAACAGAGGTCTGCCTCAGCCTCTGTGGTGATGAGTATTTTCACTTCACGTGCAGTGGAGTTGATCTAGATGTACAACATTATTCCTTACAATTGTCATTCTTGTAACTGCTGGGCTTGGTCTTAGCAGTATTTCAAATGCAGTTGTGTGACATCTTTTTCTTTTTTATTTCCTTCTCCTCAATTCTTCACTTTCCCTAGTCAAATATAATAAATATTGATTCACCTTAAAGATAAGTATATAATCATAATCTGGTTTTAGGGGCTTGGATCTATATGTACCATGCGTGATCAAACCATAATGGCCTAATGAGCTGCAGCATTTAGCCTGCTGTAGTAGATGTTGTGGATGTGCCTGAGAGAGGTTTCTGTTGGACAGAAAAGTGAATTTCAGAATACATTTGGTCAGAAATGTCTTGACAAGTTGGAACTAACACAGTTCCTGTTATGCTGTGAAACTAATGGTGTTTGATTAGGTTCTCGTGCTTTGCTGTCAGTCTTGCTTTGGGCAAATCAGTAGTGTTCTGTGTTTGTTTGCCCATGTAAAACACCACTACTATCTACTTGCTTTGAACTGTTAGCAAGTTTGAGGCAGTACAAGGTTTCCTCTGAAGCCTCAGCCTCTGTCTGGAGTCCTTTATTATACAACTCCCCTTTCCCTACTTTTTTATATGAAACCTGCTCTTTTAGGAAGATTGGGATGTTCCCAAGAGTGTTGCTTCTTGTCAGAGTGCTGCATGGCAACACCTGAAGTCGTGCAATTCTCAATATACAAGGAAAGGGTTTTTTGAATATGTTTTTTTTAGTTTGTTTGTTTTGGGGGTTTTTTGGGTTTTTTTTTTTTTGTTTGGGTTTTGTTTTGTTTTGTTTTTTGGTTTTTTTTTGTACACTAGCCATAGCAAGCAGGGACTTTGCCTCAGGGGGAATTAATTATTCTGGGAACTTGTATGGTGTTAATATTACAGGGATAGTAGTAATTGCTCACAAGGTAAAAGTGATTTTTGGGGACTGTTTCAGCCACCAGAACAGAGTATTGGTATCAAATAACAGAAACAAGTTAAATGTGAATCGAAAAGGGTATTTGTGAAAAAATGGTCAGATTCCAAATTGGGATCATGTCCTTTAAAATTACTAGTGGAAAATACATTAAGAAACTGCTCTTACTTTATGGTCGCTTTGTCCCAGGGTTCCCACTCCATGTGTGTGCACAAAAGTGTATGCAAAAATATGCCTATTCTAAATTTAATAGCTAAGTACTCTATTTGGGGTAATGTAATCCTGTTTTGCGACAAAATTTAATTCCCAAAAAAAACCAAAAACATAATTTTACACCTAGAAAAGAAAAAATTAGTTTCTCATTGTGATATTCCTCATTAGCCCCTTAATCCATGGTCCTGAGATGAATTGTGTTTCATTTTAAGAATAGAAACATCGGCTGAACTAGGGCCTTGGGATGGCTGGGACTTGGTTTTAGTCTCTCTTTTGGAACTGATCTAAAGCCCATGTATACTACCTGAAATATAATCAAATATAATCAAATTACTCAGATAATCTCTGCTCCTACCCTTTTAAAGCATTGGTACTTTTGAAATGAAGTGCTATAAAAAATAGACACTTCTTCCTAGCATATGCAAGATAAGCATAGTCACCGCTTTATATATGAATCTATGGAACAAGATAAACAAGAATTCTCCAGGCTAGCTGTAGGATCTGTGACATTTAAAAAGGAAAGGGTATTTTCTTTTTTGATAAAGCACACCAGTAGTTAGTGTCATGAAAACCAACTGTCTTTTGTAATAAAGGTTCATTTGTTTACTGCTTTCTTAGCCTCAGTTTCTGCACAGCTAAATATTCAGGGTAAATTAGGTATATTGCTGTAGCTGAGGAAAACCAAGCAGTAAAACAATTGTATATACTCTTTACCTGTGAAATTACCTGTAACCTGCTTTCTCTTAGCACAAATTAAGAGCCAGAAGAAATAAGTTATTCCTCCTGTTTAAGCCTTGGCTTTCTGTGCAATTTGGTCATGGTGTATGACAGGCAGAAAAAAAAGGCTCACCTGAGCAAGCCACAGCTCAGCCCTGCACTCCAGCTGGGTGGGATAAGCTGTTCTAAGGCCGCAGTTCAACAGCAGACTGAATCTGGCTTTAGGGCTCCCTCTTCTCATCAAGAATGTTGCAGCTACATGATGGTAAGCAATGATCCAGTACAAACATATTCTGCTAACTCAACATTTTTCTGGGAATTTTGGCAACTCAACGTTATTGTCAGGCTTTATGCCAGATTGACTATTATCTGTTCTACTATAGCTGTCATGTAACCTCTGTAGAGCATAAAGCTATCACAGAGGCTATATTGTCTGCACCATCTAATTTGAGGGGAAAATGCAGTTGTGTTCTCATGTCTAATACAAATCAAATCTGTATTGCAGTGCACAGATCCAATATTAACGGTTATGGAAGTATAGCTTGAGAATACACTTTTTTTTACTTTTTTGTCTCCTGGCTAGGTGTAGGCAGGATGAACATATATCTTTGCAAAAGACCTTCAGCATTTAAAGTGCTTGAATACATAGGTACATGGTATAAAAGCAGGGGGTAACATAACATTCTGCAAATTTGAGTGAGACAGAGTGAGTAGTGTCTTGTGTTCTTTGTACTTCATTGCCTTTTATCCTGTGCTCTTTTTATATTCATCCCACCAGTCCACTTTACATATGTGTCATACATGTATAGTCACAAAAAAAGATGGGTAAACTTAAGAATAAAAATATGGTCATTGATTTCAGTAGTGTTTAGAAGTTAATACTCTGAAACTGTTGGGTTCCCTCTATTACTAATGAACTATTGGGAAAAGGCAACTTTTATATTGCAAAGTATTGTTTTTTATATCAATGTAGCATAACAATGCTTGGATAATACTGTGAAAATCAGTAAATAGAAAATGCTTACCTTTGGCTGTGGTTTATTATGCTTGATCTAAAGGACAGGATGCTTTCCCTTCTGTTTACATTCAATTTGTTTCTGCTTGTGTTGCAGACAACATTACAGCCGTAATGCAGTGTTGTGTTTTCTGTCTGAAGTGATACACACCTGTATAACGTCAGACTGAGTAATTTTTAAAATATCAAAATGAGTCAAACATTAACAGCCTTATCTTTCTCATGTAGTGGTGAGATTTATGGTGCAATGTACGTTACTGCATGGTGAAGACTTTTGCTTCAGAATTTGTATACAAAGAAGCTAGTGATGTCTGAGCAGATGCTGTAAAGAGGATTTGTCATAGCAAATATTATGTGTGGTAAGCCCATGAGTATAGCATTCTTTAGAAATGTTCTATGGAAAGTGCTATTAAAGTCTAGATTTATAATTTCTCTTGAGTACAACATGATTGTAGGAAGTGATGTCCAGATCTTGGAGACGATGAAGAGCTTTATTTTCTCCATCTTTCCGTAGCAGTTCTGAGACATCAGATATGCTTTCAGCTTTAATAACATCATATCCCCATGACATCCCCCCCCTTTTTTTTTTCTTTTTTTTTTATTCCCCCCCCCCTCCCCCCCCCCAAGAAAAGGCCCCAGAATGAGATCTGGTCTCTGATGTAATTTTTCCACTTTTTCCTTTCCTCTGTAGCATAACCATGGTTTATTTGCAGTTTAATCTTCTTTTTTCCATAGTTCACTTTATTCTAATTTGGGGGACAGGGCTGTATGAAGAATGGCAGCAAATAGGGAATTAAACAGTTATGAGACCTCCTGAATGGCCATTGGAAATTACAGAGACTGATTTCTGCAGGCTTCTAGCAGTCATTTTCATTATGTTGGTGCTCTTGCCTTGAATTCTCCTAGGCTGAAACAGGAACAACACATCTAAATACTATAAAATAGTAAGCAGGCATAAAATGCACTTGCATACACCCGTGTATGTGCATGGTGGATGTATACAGACACACACACATGTATATATAAATTCATTTTCTTCCCTTGTTCGAGACTCCATTTCTATAATCTTTTATGTGCTTTAGCTTTGGTAATCATGCAAATCAGGAAATCACTGATTTTTTTTTTTTTTTTCTCTCACACTACCTAAATTTATTTCGTTCTTATATAAAATAATTAAATACCATCTGCATTTTGCTTGACTTATTTTAACCAAAATTAATATATTATCCATAAAACTGTATTGGCAGAAGAAAAGAGTTCATATTTCATGTAACAGGTCCAGCTATTTTCAGTTGCTTAAAAGTAGGAAAGATATCAGCATCCCTTTTATGTATTTGGAATAGGAACTGTTGTATTTTTGACTGAAAGGTGCAACACTAGTACATGTATTTCTCATTTCCCTACTGTATTTTGTGAAGCACAAATTATACTGAATTGCAGAATATTCTGAGTTTGGATCTATTGAGTCCCATTCAAGTGATTGGCCTGTACAAGGTTTGAACCCATAAACCCTGGGCATTATTAGCACCATGTTCTGACCAACTGAGCTAATCTCAGGGTCAAAGCAAGAGTCATCTTTAAAATTCTCAGTGTTAAAGTTTCGTGATGAAGTATGGGAGCTTCCAAAAACCGTAGTGTAAAGTTGATGATAACGTAAATATTCTTTTTTCAGTTTTTATTTCATGTTATGAACAGGTTTATTTTTTGGTTGGTTTTTTTTGTTTGTTTGTTTGTTTGTTTTGTTTTGTTTTTTGTTGCTTTTTTTGTTTTGGTTTTTTTTTTTTGTTATTGGCAAACTGAATTAAAGAGGAATTTATTTTCAGAAACCCATTATCTCTTACTGAGAAAATTAGAGGTTGTCATCTTAAAAGTCTGTAACATGCTCTTTGGTTAAAAGACCTACAGTAAATATCAGGGTTGCATACTTCCAGTTTGTGATAGAGGGCATAGATTTATAGAGTGAGGATACAATTCAGTAATCTTGAGTACTTTGCAAAGTGGATAATACTCTTAGTTAGAAACAAGAGGAAAATACAATATTAAAAGAAAAAAAGGTGTCCCCTGAACCAAAGGGAACAAATTCAAAATATTTGTATTTAAGAAACAAATACATGGAAAAATCACAGACACAAATGTTTGAAAATAACAGTAGAAAGTATTTGATCCATTTCTTTGTTGTAATATCATTGCAGCAAGCAAACATATATACATAAATGTCTCATGTTTGCATGAATGAAAGAAAAGTTTGGGAGAACAAAGTAGCATGTATCAATGAATCTTGCTTCCTGATCCTAACAGTGTATCTCTGAACTTTGAGATTCAGTAGTATTCAACATAATGAAGCTATCTGCTTCATTTTTTGCAGCATCAATCAGAGGGAAAATTTGAAGACTTTGATATATTGCAAGCATGTCTGCCTCCATCTACCAGCAACCTTTAGAGTCTTATCTCATTGTACCTAGTTCAAACAAGTTCTAGTATAACCAAGATAAAAAATTATTTTGCATGTGCATGTATAATTCATTTGTACAGTAGACAGATGCCAGCATTCTAAGCTGAGTTTTAAACAGTAACCATGTGTAGATGTGGTGTTTGAAGGTATTGCAAACTTGCATCTGTAGGTTTTCTTATCAAATATATGCCTTCAGAACTTGATCATCCCTAATCTTTTGACATTTTTGGGTGGAATTTTAAGCACAGGGTATTACTTACATTGTGGTTTAGCCTAATACAGCCTACATTGGTAGGAACATTATTATCAAAAACAGTATTTCTCCTGAATTCTGTATAAGTAGGAGAGGGAACAGATATATAGTATTTCAATCCAATATTTTTCTTGTATGTTCTGCTATGATTTTTTTTTTGCTGGTGTTGAATAAACAGGAATGGTGAGTATTTGAAATAATGCATGTTCAAACTATTATTATACTCTTTACTCTTACATTTGGTTCTTCACTAGTAATGCTATCTTGACAGATTGTGTTTTTAAATTTAAAACAAACAGGCCTTTTGTTTGGATACTAAACATACTCTGACATTTCTGTACTATTAGGGTGTTTTGCCTTCTACTGTCTGTGCATGATGCCAGTTAGTTTCTCTTTTGGAACCTGAAAATACTCTCTGCAATGTTTCCCTATGTTCAAACTCTGGTCCTGTAATCAGACTTGATGCATAAAGCCTTGAGTCTCTTGAGGGAAGCACTGTGTGCAGTGTTAGTGTATTTATCTGTATTGGTCAGTGTGTGTTATCAAGGTCCTTACCTATATAGTTGCGTGTAGTTCTTAAAGTTAAAAGATATTTTATAATACAGGTCCTTTTTTCTTAAGAAAAATCCTCAGTTGTGACAATGCAGAGGGATGTAAATATTGACCAGAAGTCCAGCCTCAGATAATTTCAGAGTGTGAGAATTATGAACTGAAACATACTAAAAATGTAAAATTTAAAGATTATCAATAGCACAAAACAGAGTAGAGAAAGTGGTAAATACTTGAATGTCCCAACTAAAATTATGACATGTAGTGTATGAACTTGTCTGAGAGTAGTCGTGCTCAAATCTGTGACTCTTTGCCCATTGTTCTCCCAGATTTTCTTTCAAATATACCCTGTAAGGATGTGTTTAAATAGATGTGTATTTTCCCTTTATGGGAGGGGGGTTTTTTGTTTTGTTTTAGTTTTTTGGGGGGTTTTTTGTTTGGGTTTTTTGTTTGGGTTTGTTTTGTTTCTTTTTGGGCTTTTTTGTTTGTTTTGGTTTGGTTTTTGGCTGTGTTTTTTATTCGGTTGGTTTTTTGTTGTTGTGTTTTGGACTACTTTCTTTCTTAATGCAGCTATCATTATTGCCTTATCAGGAGAGTTTCTTCAATAAATGCTGACTCTTAATAAGAAGTACTCGAAGCTGACAAAAAGTGCTATTGTTTCCAAATTATTGTTTTACCCTTGGGAAAATATCTTCAGATTTGTTTTTCTTGCATTGTGTATATTAAACCTGATGTTGGTGTGAGTCGGATTAGTGCAAAGTGTGTTAGGCGATAGAGATTAATATACTATATCCATGTAATTCAAGATGTTTTCAACAAATACACTGATAAGGCAGCTTTTACTTCAGTTGCATTTGTTTCTCCTGAAATAGTTGCATTTTAGTACTCTTTCTGACAAAGCTACATCTGCTTTATATTCAGAGTGCTCAGAAATGCCAGCAAAATTGCTTTTTGTAATCCTCTAAAATACTGATGCTTGTGCTAAACCCCCGTCTGTTTGTTTACTGGAGATTCATCAGGCCAGGTACAGATGCTGGTTCTACAAGATCTTCCCTAGAGTGGAGTTTTAATTAAAACAACTCTTTTTACCCCAGCTGTCAGTGCAACCCATATGAAAAGCAGGAAGCTTGTCTTTACGGAAGAGTTGAATGTTTAGCCTGTTCTAAAGTCTATAATCACAAAATAAAACGAAGCATTGAATTTTCTACTTCTCTGAATTTTCTCTCTTACCAATTTGCACTAACTTTGTCTGTTTGCAGAAGTCACTTTAGCACTTTCTGAAGCTTGCTTTTTTTCATAAATGGTTCACAGTGCACATTGATTCCATTCAACTGGAAAATATTTTGCAGGAAAATTTTTAAGATTGTTTTAATCTAACCCCTACTTTATAGGTAGCTGAAGTTGTATGGCACCTCCTCCAACAATTTTTTTTTTTTTTACCCCTTAGTGTAGGGAGTAATATTTCAGATTTTTATTCTTATTGAGTCAAACCTTCCTTCAAGCTGGAAGGTAGTTGCATATTTACTTAAAAATACACCATAAAAAGTGGATGATGCCTTGATGAAAAAAAGAAAACAAGACAAAAAAACCAAAACAACCCTGTTTTCTAGGTAATGCAAATTTAAATTCTTGTTTACCTGCCCTCGGTATTACTTAATGGAAGGACCAGAGTTGAATGTGTCTTGTGAGCTGAACCTCTGGTTTAATTCCAGCTCACAACTATCTGCTTGCACATTCTCTGCCTCATCATGATGGGAGGGGATATTGGAGTAGAATCCCAAAAGTGAAAACTTGTGGTTTGAGATAAAGACAGTTTAATAGTGAAAGCAAAATCTGTGCACACAAGCAGACCAGAACAAAGAATTCATTCAGCCCTTCCCATGGGCAGGCAGGTGTTCAGCCATCCCCAGGAAAGCAGGGCTTCACCATGAATAATGATGACTTGAGAAGGCAAATGCCATCATTCCAAATGTCTCCCTTTCCTCCTTCTCCTGCACCTTTATATGCTGAGCATGAGGCTAGAGGGTATAGAATATACCTTTGGACAGGATAAGTTAGTTGTCCTGGTTCTGTCCTCTCTCAGCTTCTTGTGTACTCTCAGTCTTCTCACTGGTGGGATGACTCAAAAATCAGAAAAGATCTTGGCACTGTGTATGCACCTCTCAGTATGAACAAAAACATTTATTTTTTTATTAACACTGTTTTCAGGACAAATCCAAAACATAGGTCTATACTAACTACTGTGAAGAAAATTAGCTCTATCCCAGCTACAATCAACACATAAACCTAGGTAGCCCAAAATCCTAAAGTCGCTCATTTCCCAGTCCCATCTGATCTTCTACCCCTCTTACTAATGTTAGGCTTCTGCTTGCTTAGTCCAAGCAGTTAAGCACAACAGGTGAACTTGTCCTCAAAAATGTTTAAAAAAAAAGTGGATAACTGTAATGCTACTGAATATCTGTGTTCCCTGACATTTTTCAGCTGCTTTTACAGTGTTGTCTTCAATTCTAAAAAACATGTATGAGAAAATGTCTAGTTACCTTGCCATTAACTTATGTCCACTTCAGAAGTTATGGATGTTAAATAGTTTCTGCTTTACCATCAGATTTTATACTTTGACTGTAGATTGTGGGTCAGCCTAATGCTTTTTTTTTTTTTTTTTTGGAGGGGGGCAGGGGTGGTTAGTAGTGAAGTTAGATTGAAAAATCCTCCTCTCTCCTCCCAATGTTTCATGCAATTCTACTCAGACTCGTACCTGTCCTGCTCTATTAGCAATGGATCCTTTGTAACTACTGTTCCAGGAATCCTACGTGACTGCTGTCTGCCTTTGGTCTTTTTACCAGAGATGAATGGGGAGTTGCGTGTGTCATCTATAAATGTTTTTCTACTCTTGTGCTTAGCCTTAGTTCCTTTATGGCACTGAGTTGACAGGTACCTTAAAAACCATGCTAAGCATATTTTAAAATTAATTATTTATTTTATTATTCCTGTCTATAATAGCTGTACTGAAATAGCATGCCCTTATGAGCCCACAAGGCTTAATACAAAGGAAGACAAACAGTAGGACAGAACTGCTGTAGTTGTTGCAATGCCTTAAAGTGTCATAGAACCACCCTTGTGTTCAGCACCGTGTTTTAACATTGAACAGTAACCTGGTTCAAAATACTGAGCTTGGGTTTTTTTGTTCGTCAGTTAGGTTTTTTTATTTGAACATGTTGTAAGCCGGATAATGAAAGAAGCTCATGCATAGCTGCAGCAGATGAGCAAACAATAAGCTGCTGCATTGAAGATTGGTTTACAGTAACTGAAAGCCAAAATATTGTGCAAAAACTGGTTCCCCCTTTTCTTTTGAAAAGGAAGACAAAGAAGAGTGATGGACTTGAAAATTCTCAGTAAAGTGAGGTTTTGTGTGGTATATATTACTTGGAAAACCTGCTCGATAGTTGATCCCTATGTGTGCTCAGCACCCACTGCCTTGCCATATTGAACCTTATTGCCTTATTGAACCTCATGCAATTGGCCTCAGCCTCTCATTCCACAGTCCTAGAGCATTATTGTTGTCATCTAGTTGCGAAGGTCATCCTATGTGCAGGAGGAAACTGTTTGTAGTCCTTGCTTTGAGCATTTGCACTTCATTTGATAATTCAAATTAAAATTGTTTGCAGTCACTGTGTTTGTGCCAATTACTTGAAAAATCCTGAAAACACAGCTGAACAAGATTCCAAAGCTCCTCAACATGTACAGCACTTATAGTCCTAATTAAGTTTTTCCATGGATACAACTTGAGATCCTGCAGGCTCCTGGTCACCCAAGAATGTAAGGATTTGTGCCCTCTGACATCTCCTAAGGAGTATTGCAGTGGGTTGTTCAGGAGGTACTTATGTGCTCCCCCAGTTCCTCCTATAACTGACAAGTTTTGACTTCTTCAAAATGAAAAAAATTTAGTTTCAATGCAGCATAAGTGGATGTGTTTATCTAATGTGTAGTAAATACAGTATTTTATTCAAATTTATGTCATTCCTCAGGTACTTAAGATCATTTGAAGAAAACGTGATTTTTTTTTAGCTTTATATTTGAAAATAATATATTTTTATCTATTCTGCGCTTGTGGAACAGAATCACTGTTTGTATGCAATGCTTTTAAAACCATTAATGCAAATTGAATTGCAAGAAAATGGAATATTTTTTTTTTAGGAAGCTTTTTAGTTTCTTTGCATTTTGCATCCTCAAATACCCTTTGTTAATTTTTTTTTAATAATTTTCAAAGCAGGATTCTTACACTAGGGACATAGGGCAATGCCCTTTCACCCACACACTCCAGCAAGTTTAGCATAATTCCTAAAGTGAGAGTGTAGTAGAGGTTATGCACCCTCTTAAGTACTGCCCAGTGTGTATTATTTCAGATTTTAAATACCAAAGATAGTTTAATTGCTTATTAAAAACATTTTAAACTGCCTGATTAATTCCCATTATGATGAAATCCTCTAAAATTATTTTTCATAGAACCAAAAATGCAGTAATTATTTACTGCAGACTATGAAGTAATCACTAGAGAAAGTTTCTGAGTAGGCATTGTCTAAGAGGAAATTGTTTGGTTATTCCTTAGATAAGCTTTTTTTTTTTTAACACAGCAAAGACAATGCTTTACCTATCCTGAAAATTCTATGTGGACCAGACTCTGAACACAGACAATACAAACACTAAGGTATAAGAGT
This sequence comes from Acanthiza pusilla, assembly GCA_036630365.1. Taxonomy (NCBI): domain Eukaryota; kingdom Metazoa; phylum Chordata; class Aves; order Passeriformes; family Acanthizidae; genus Acanthiza; species Acanthiza pusilla. The sequence continues at coordinate 31,514,718 of JAXCHO010000164.1, forward strand.
TGATGTGATCATTTTGCTTCACTTCTGGTTGTGTTCTTCTCTAGAGCAACTTGGGGGAAGAAATAAATTTGGGGCAGTAGTTCATGGAAGCAGAGCTAGGAATACGTGGCATTTTTAATGTGTTCTGGTTCTCTGGTGACTTCTGGGACCGATTTTGCCTTCAATATCCATTTTGGTGTTATTAAATTACTTTATTATTGAAGACTGCATTTTCCCTTTAGTTACAGGTGGAAACACATGCTGCAGTACATCCAGATCCTATCCACAGCTCTAAAACCCCTAAGAAATATTTTCACTGCACCCTCAGGGTCCTACCTTTGCACTTTCTAAGTTCCTGACAGCATGTTCAGCTAATTCCCTTACCACTCCTCAGCCAGGTAGGTGAGGGAAAACGTATTCTTAAGCTGCTTAGGGATCCTGTAGACTAACCAGCAACCGAGGCACCAGAGCTAACTCTCAAGCTGTTGCTCAGTAGAGGCTGCCTGTTCAGTTGGTGATGTGGGAAATAAAGTGTTACAAATATGCAGTATTTATTAAAAAAGGGGCAAGAGGTTCTAAACAGCTGTGGAGAAGTTCAAGTAGCATGACTGTAGAAGCCTCACTTTCACAGGTAAGAAATCCCAGCTCTAAAGTAGCATCTCATAAAGCCCATGGTTTTTCAACTCAGTCTTTATAATGTTAGGTATGCCATAAGTGAATATGTATAAATATTATTAAATCTACCACTGCTGCAATCACCAAATTGCATTATGTACATGTTTTAGAGACAAGATTTCACTTAAGAAGAACAAGGAAGACCTTTGAAGGGAATCTATAGTACAGTCTAATAAGTATTCCACATTAGGGCTATTTCAGAGATCCACCAGAATGTATTTTATGAAATCCAGTTTAAACGTCTGTTGACCAATTCAGGCATTTGGGGGGGAAAAAGGCAAAATAATTTTTGAAGCTGTAAAAACAAAGGCCTGCCTACATACTGTTAGGTAATTTAAGTAATTTTCAAAGCAATGTGTTCCTAAGGATTGGTTCTTTCTAGATATTATATACATTGCTACTACTGGCATCTACTTTTTTTCTGAATCCTGGCTACACAAAGCTTCCAGCTGTTGGAGAAACTGGAAAAATCAACTTGAAAGGTACTTTTTTTTTTCCCCCTCCAGTTTGCAGACTTCTATTTACTTTGCATTCATTTTTGGTTTGGTTTTGTTTTTCAATTACCTACTTATCTTCCTGCAGAAAAGGACAGGGAAATTTGCATGACATAACAGCACTTCTAGAATGCTCAATAGTAGTCTACAGATAAAGTATTTGTAATATGCTTAAGTGTTGCTAGAAATTTATGGTTAATAAGGTTCATTTAAGGAATTTTAAGTGGTTCAAGCAAAATAAATTAGTGGCTACAAGAATGGGTTTACATCATGTTTTGCTACATTTTAATGATGATATTTATACAAAACTATCCTAAAAAAATTTTGCTTCCGACTTGAACTTAGCTTTCACAAACTATCAAACCAATATGTATTTGGATAACTGAAAGTCTTACAGAAACAATGATCCTGTTTTCAGTGGTTGCTAATGATTAGGTATTTTGCAATTACTACGCAACATTCAAAGTTATTAGATTTTGTAGCTATGGACGTACATCTTGTTTCAGTGGGGGGAACAGAAGATTTGTATACAAGCTCCTTTTAAGTAGCACAGTATTCTGCATTTCAAGGTCAATTTACTGAGAAGACAGTCATAATTTAGCAAAGTATGAAAATCTAAATGTTATGCAAATGAGTTGATAAAAACTGAGAATGTAGTGTTGTCTTAGTTTAAATTCTAAGATGACCATTTTAAATTTCTCATTAATACCTTCTCCACAGTGGAGTTGAACTGAATATTTCAAGGCTTTTTTTTCATACGTTGATGTCCTTTCTTTTGCACTCTGGCCAAATCCTTTTTGGTTGGTTTATGGTTTGCTTATGTAATTTGGGGTGGACTTTTAGTTCTTTGGTTTGTTCATGGTTTGTGGGGTTTTTTTGTTTATGAGATTGTTTTATGTATTTTGATTTTTTTTTCCTGTAATGTAGGTTTTTCTAATGGAGTTTTGCTTAGTTTCTGCATATCATGGCATCATTTATCTTGATCAGCTATGCTACTTTGTGTCATAAGAAAATACAAAGAATTTATCATTTGGGGAATCTGATAATAACTATTTATGTAGGCTCAAACTGAGACTTCAAAATCTGAGGAGCTAAGGCTGTGTCTATGGGTGTGTGTACATCAGCATTTCCAGGCATGTGCTTGTCAACCTCCTCACTTAAGATATCTCAATTAAACTTAGATGTGTCTTTGAAATGTGTTGTAGTCTCTTACTGTAATGCTGTCAGGAACCACAGGTAGAAAGCTGGGGCACAGAGCAATTATTAATTTCCTCTGGCATACACTTCTTTGTGGCTTACCTTTAGTCTAGATGTAGAGCAGGATAGGTTAGAATGGGAAGCAGATGTCAGTGTAGGCCAGGAGCACCGATGTTTGTAGAAGATTCACCAATTGGATATGGTGGCATAAGTCTGTTCAGTGAGTTTCATTGCTGTTTCATGGGCTGCGTAACACAAAATTGCTTAAGTGCTTGTGTGAGGGAATTGGTCACAGGTAAACTTTATTTTCTTCCTTATGGAGAAAATAGTGGCTAACCCTAACCCTTTCATTTACTGTGGTGCGGCTTTAATGGGAGAATTTTGCTCACGTGACTGCCTTTCCTAAAATTAACCTCAAGCATTGTTAGGATTCCAGAAGCGGTCTTAAATCGCAGCAGTGGTAGAGAACTCAGTCAGGAGTGCTGCGTGAAAATTGTCATAGTACATAATCATTAAAAGAAGGCAACATCCATTTATTGGAAGTGGGTTTAAAACAAACTGGTAGCAGCTGACTTCTGAAGGAATGTTAGAGAGTTCAGCTTCTATTAAAACTTATCTTAGCAGACCTGTCAGCCAAGTCCTGGAAGACTGTATAGATTCAAGTGAAACTGGGACTGTGTCACCTCCGGTAGTTCTGTCTGTGTGTTTAGGCACACTTGAAATACCTGGACACTCTGACAGTGGTTGACTTAATGTCTGCCACTGAGGTAATTCCAGAAATGTTTCACTGGGTGGTTGGATATTTGGCACCAGCTGTAAACTGGAATGCATCAAAGGCAAGGGTGGCATGCTGGCTGCTACCAGTTCACTGTCAGGCTGCAGTGGAACTGCAACTTGGTCCAAGTTTTAGGTGTGAAAATACATTTGCGGGTCTGGATTTGTCTGTCAGGTGGAATGTTGTAGAATAAAAACCCAAACGAGCAACAAAACCAAACCTAACCCCAGTGTCTTCCCACCACTGACTCTTCCCCCCAAAAGCCAATGTTTAGCAATTCACATCATTATTATCAAACTGGGATTCGAGTAGTTGATAAGCCTACGAAGGTGCAACTCCCCACCACCCTGTGTTTCCACATGGCTGACATCTCCTTCCCTCACAGGACATTTGGGCCACAAGCACACCTCTTCTGGAGCTGAGATTTCCCCTATTTACACATGCCTCATGTTGGAGGTGAGTGCTTTTCGTGTGCCTGAGTTGCCCCTACAGTGCACATGCTGGTGAGGAAACACCCAAGTCCTCTCGTGCAGATCAGGGGATGAGGGGTGTACCTTCATTTTGTTGCACTGGTGTTGTCACTCCATCTTCTGGGTGCTATCCCAGTGCCTGAAGGGAAAGGTGAATCTAAATAGAGGTGACAAGGTCAGTGATTTCTGTCTTTGACAATTCAAACCAGGCTTTGTCTTCTAATAAATCATTTTCTTCTTTGTCCCTACTGTTGCAAATATTAATGATTCCTTTATGGTTTTTTAGAAATGACTCCTTAAAACCTTAGTGTAGTTACTGGTTGATGTTTAATCTGACATCATGGGTTGTAGTCTTCTCTAGCATTATAATTTTTTGGGCAAATGTGCTGATAAGCAGTTATGGATGATCCTTTCACATGCTTTTTATGCTCTCATCCCTGCTGTATCAGCTGCTGTTACCCAGACCACACGGATACCTCTGTAGTGGAAAGCATTGTGATTTTAATTATCCAAATATAAGGGAACAGACTTGAACTATAAAGGATAACAGCAAAGGTATGTGAAAAAGGGTGCAGAGCAAGACCTCTGTCTTTCAGCAGTAGAGATGTTTTAGGCCTTTTTTCTTTATCTTTTTAAAATTTTTTTTCCTTTTTTTTTTTTTCTCTACTGTGCCCTGAGGCCCAAATCATCTTTTGGTCTTGGATTTATATTCTGCTATCTACTTTTACAGGTTTTTTTTTTTGGTTTTTTTTAAACTTGCAACTTATTTAATTAATAATTTAATCAGCTCTAGCCATTTTTCTTCTTTAGAGCTTTTTGGTCACTTTGATACTTTATATAAAAGTTGCAATATGTAAGACCATTGAAAGGATTCTTCTTACTTTCTAAGGGGCCTTTAAATAAACTCCTCATTTTCAGTTTCCTAATAGGGTTTCAACCAGTTTGGGTTTTTTAAGTACAGAAAACCCTGCATTCTTTCATCAGAAAATAAAAAAAAAAAAAGACAACTATTCATAATATTTATTTCATTAAAATGAAAAAATGTAGTGAGTCTTAATATAGTTTTAAAACTAATCTAGGGGTTTTAGCATTTTTGGGGAAGGTAAGAGAGGAGACAATAAGGAGCTTGTTGCGTAGAAACAAATGAGTGAATTAGTTTAGAAGTTAATTTAATTCTCCAGTGGACCTTACTATTTCATGTTCATAATGTGTCAAAGTATTCTGAAGACTGAAATCTTCAAGGTCTCAGATGACATCTCATTTCTGTATATCTTCATGAATGCACCTGCTTTTATGTTTCTGTCTCTCTGTCAGAAAGAGGAGGGCAATGAACCCCAAATCTGCAGGTTTTCTCATAGAAAACCACTGGAATGTGTAATAGGGTAGCCTGAGATGTTTATGTTATGGAGAAGAGGTCTCTGTTCACTCAAGAGCCTTAAGCAAGAGAAACTGGTCCATGGAAGGAGAGAAGAAACCAGTGTTCTTTATACGCTAGCGCTGTTCCTTAAGCTGTCCTCTCCACCTTAGCTGAAATAATCAGTTGAGAAGTTTTATCTTTCTGTGTTGAGTTGAAAAATACTTTCAAAATATCCTAGCAATTACCCCCCTAATCCCCTGCCCAACAACAATAAAAAAGGGGAGACCTTCAGGAAATTAATAATTCATTAGTGCTACATTAATTCATAGTAGTTTGGGGAAATTCTGAGCTATTCTAATTAGTGAAACCAGCTTATTGAAGAGATCCAGGTAGTGCTAGGATGGAATAGAACAAGGTTAGGTATGGTAAAGAAGTAAGAAAGAAATAGCAGAAGAGATATGGAAGGAGGGGAAAATGGACATGACCCTGGTTTTTGTCAGTATCAAATTGCATGTATGTGTGTACTAACTTTCAGTAAGCTAAAATCAATGAATGAAAGGTTCTCTAGTACTTAAGTAGAAGAAACATCACACAGCAGATGTGCAGTGCAAAAAAGAGATGAGAGGAGGTAATTGAGGTGCTACTGTTTAGGTGTTGCTTGGCTCGTAGTCCTCATCTTGTTTTCCTCAAAAAGATTATTACAGATTTGCCCTAAAATTGTTTAGTTGTATCACTTGGTTTTACAAAAATTAAAAAAAGCCAAAAACAAATTCAAAACTTCATGGAATAGATACCATTTACTTATGCCCATTTAATCCAAAGCAAGCATTTAAAAGAGGCAAAATCAGCTTAAAATCTGAATTTGGAAAGAACAGAAAGTATCTGCTTCCTCTTGTTTTTTCGAGGCAGATAACTCTTTTCTCTTAATTTTTCCTAAAATAATTAGCTTAGTACTTATCAATGATTTAATTCATCCAGAATATTGTGGTAACTTACGTCTTAAGGATATGGTCACTCTTCTCCTTAAGGCTACCATCCTAAAGCTGCCACCTCCAAACGTTTGTGTGTCCCTCATCCGAATAAAATATGATGCTGTGATGAAAACTTTGTTGAAGGTCTCCCTGCTCCTGGGGTGGGGAGGGTGGTCTAGGTGATATTTAAAGGTCCCCTCTAACCCTTACTGTCCTGTGATTCTAAACATACTATTACTTCCTCAGCCCTGAAGAGACCACAAATGTAAGAATGGTCTGTTATGTTCGGTGAAAGTAGGATGAAAGGTACTCTTTTTAAAAGATCAGAATATAAGTTTAAAATTTAGTAGATTTTAAAATTACCTCCGTTCCATATCCTGCATATCTTGATCTTCATCCTCCTCTCAATTCACCAAATATTTGGAACATGGGAAAACTAGAAACAGTTTTACACAGTATTTATAACTGAGTAACAGAAAGCTTAGTACATATAAAATGTTTGGTGAAATGATCAACCAGTACACCTCTGTATGTGAAACTTGAGGGTTTTTGGGGGGAAGGGGGAGCTTCAAGAGAAGATGGATTCAATTTTTTCATTCAGGTTTGTATGGAGTTCAACAAATCTGTCCAATTGTGAAACAAGTAGACATCCCACAGTTTGGTTGTTTTTTTTTTTTAATGTTGTTTAATAAGTCTCCTCCCCACACGGAAATATTTCTGGAAATGAGCTGGAGTGTCTTAATTTTGTTCAGGAATGCGTAAAGCCTGCTAGTTGCATAAAAAACTCAAGAAATGAAAGATTAAGGTTTGGAAAAGTTTATAAGCAACTGGAGGGGAAAAAAAAAAAGAAGTTAAACCCCACATTTGTCCAGTTTTAAGGCAGATGATGCAAAGTAAGTGAAATGGAGTAAGAGTTACACACATGCACATACCTGTAGTTCATAATAAACCAGAAAATAACAATTGGATTTCTGAATTAAAACTTATATCTATATAGCAATAACTTCATTTAATTATGTATTTAGATAGGGGCCTGCCAAATTGCAATTTCTTTACTAAGTAAAGAAGGACCTTTTGGAATGTATTTGAGTAAGTAAACCTAGATTTGACAACAAAATATTTAAACAGAAGTACTAATAAACTGTCTGTCAGTCACTGACATGGCTTGAAAATTTTCCAATACCTGTTCTTCATCTGACAGACCTGTTTGTATTAGTTTTTATCTATTCCTATCTCCCTTCAATATTTTTGCTTTTATCAATGTTATTTCACAAGAAGTTCACAAAAACACCAGTTTTGCAAAGGATTTGGAGGACGTACGTTATTATTATTTTGTGAGATTGTGGTGTTGTTTTAGATAAATCATGGCTGATATGCACAATCCTTGATGTTTTTACTGATTAGAGTGATGAGGGGTTTTGTTTTGTTTTTATTCCTTCTGTGACACAAGTGAATTTTTTTTTTTTAAATGGAGGTATTTCTACCCAGCCTTTTCCAGCCGCTTGAAGTGACTCTTTACACTTACAGTTCCTGATAAGCCTCATTAAGACGTTTTTGGTCCCAATGCCCCAGTTGTTCTTCAGGGACTTAGTGTAGTATTTTAAAATGCTCAGAGTTTTTCCACTTCTATGCAATTTCTGATCATTCATTGAGCACAAGTGGAGTCATATTGCCCCCAGCAGGGAAAACAGAGAACATAACTTCATTCCTTTATGTCAAGCCTAAAGCACAGTGCTTGATTCAAGCAGCATATGTTCCATATATATAAAAATATATTTCCTGATATGGAACTGTAACTTATAAACAACTAATCTGAATTTACCGTGTTTTTATAAACATTTGTTTTTCTTATATTTTTAAAACTTGATCAGTATGTACACCAGTATTTCACATAGCAAAAAAAAAACCAGTTATTTTGCTTTCTGAAATCTATTTTCAGGGTTGGTCAGATATGTTTTTTGTGGGGTTTTTAAATAGACTTATGAATTAACAAAATTCCTTTTTGCTATAATGGCCAGAGTACTTTCAACAGAGTAAAAAGAATAAGTAAATTATAATATAAGGTTTGTTTGGTTGCTGTTGAGTTTTCTTTTTTAAATAAAATAATTTGTTCTATAGAAGGAAGAAAAAATATCCTGATAGGGCATCATTTAATAAAGAACTGTGGAGATGACTGATTTAGTTCACTTTGATTTTTGTTATTGCTGAATACACTCAGTGTTGTGTGTAGAAATTCAGCCTCTTTGGTCATTACATAAAGCTACATTGACTTTACCCTTACTGAAATCCTGTTCAGAATCATTGTGCCTTGATTAAAAACCAACATTTTGAAACGTGTGGTCCATGGCATGATTTTTTTATCTTTTATCTTTTGATATAATTTTATTTTCATCATTTCTCTTTGAATTTAAAATAGTTCACGTAGATAAGTCCTCTGGCATATCACTTAAGTTCTGTCCCATTTGAAACCTTAATAAGAAAGTTACTGCCAAATATTGAAAGAATGTCACTTTAAATTATAAGATTTGTTTAAGCATGTGTATCTTCTTTGGACTTTATTATATTAAAGATACTTGATGTCTGATAAGATGTTTAAACATTCCTTTCTACTGGCATTAAAATTGTTATATCTGTAAGTAGGATTTTTTAAGTCTTACTAGATAACAACCTAGATCAAAAAATTTATTTTAGTATAGATGTGTGGACTGAAAACTTGGTGTGTTTCATGTCAGGGTGAGGTTGATTTTTGTCTTGTTTATGTTAACAGAGAGGAACAGCTTAGTCATTTTTGAGAACATAGCTAAAAAAGACTGCTGATTTTGCACACTTGAAAAATTTGATGACCCTTTCTTTCTGACTGCCTATAGTCATTGTTATTTAGTAGGTATTTCAAAGTTAGCGCAGTGCTGGGATTTGTGTCCAGTGTGTGTCTTGCTGTTTTATTGCACTAAGACTTGGGAAAGGAAATCATAGTTTGAACATGTTCTGTTGGTGTGTCACTGGGACAGCAACGAGACAGAAGACTTCTTGCAGCTCAAAGTACTTGCAGATCTTACTGCTGGGTAGTTGGTGCGTGAACTCTTCCATTCTATCATGGCGTGTGCTCAGCTGGAGCATGTGCTAACCCGACACCTGATTTTCCTTGAGAAAAAACCTAATCCACGTTGTGTTCACTTAGGATTTGGTACAGTGGGTTTCTGCAGGGCATGGTCAAAAAGCAGAAGTAATATCTCATATTCTAAATCTCTCTTTCTCAAGATCTAGTAGCTTTTTTAGCTCCTGTCAAAATGAAGGACTTGAATTGCTTCATGCAAGAGTTAAGAGGCAACATGATTGGAAAGATGCGAAGCTGGCATGGTTTGTTTTGGTGGCTAATCCAGGTGATGGACTTGTTGGAATAGGTTGTCAAATTGCACTGCAACAACTGTGGGAAAATATGTGAATCAGATAATTTTCAAGTAGTGATTTGTGGTTCAACATTCAGCACCAAGGAATAATTGAATGACTAGACTGTAGTATAGTGTCTGCGAATTAACCAGCAAGGATCTCAGTTTCTGTAATTTTCCTCTTGTTCTTCAAAAAGCTGTGATCTGATTTCACTTTATACTTGGTACTTGCCAGCATACAAGTACTTGAAATTGTGTTTGTTAGTGCTCCTTTGAACTTGTATTTCATGAAGCAGTAAGAATGCACTTTTAAAAGAGGAAGTTGTATAATAAAAAATAATATTTGTGTTTTTCTTCTGTCTATGGTTGTAGCGCTTAGACTGAAACTGTGGAGCACTTATCTACACGTGACTTAAGTGAGCTCACTTGCTGATATAAAAGGCACTGATTTCTTCAAGTTCATACCTAGCCACATGGGACCAAATTACACACTGACCATTACAGTTAGATGCAACTTACTTTAAAACTTAATTTTTGCAGTTACTGACTAAGCAAAAGTTTCAAGCAGGTTCAACTACAGACATTATGAAATTGCAAATAGAAATTGCTTCTGCGCAAATGCAATAAGCAAAAATGTATTAGAGAGTTTGGAACTGCAAATTGGAAAATTTTTAATCTAATACTTGTCCAATATTTTTTTAATAGCACCTGGAAATGATGGAAAAATTGAGAAAGCCTCCACAATTTAGATGTATTTTACTGATTTATACATGGTAAAAAAAATCAGCAGACACAGTTTCAATTGTGATTTTTTCCTGCCCCCCTAAATAGATAGGGGGGAAAAAAACAACAAAATAAAATAATTATAAATAGGCCTAATAAATAGCCTAAGTAGATACACTGTGCTGAACAGCTGAACCTTTCTATCTGAGCTAGTCATCATAAATCAATTATTTAAGCAGATATTCTGAAATACAGAAAGTCTTGTTTCATAATACTTTTCCAAGAACTGTAATTTCAGAACATCAAAGAGGCGAAGTCACTCTATATAATGCATAATATTTAAAATAACTTGGGAAAAAAAAAGGGAGAAAAAAAATGAATGCCCATTTTCAAAATACTGGTCTAGAAAATGTACTGATCTGTAAATATGCATGCAGTGTGAAGTATTTTACACAGAAGTTTAATAACTGATATATGGGTTAAATATTTTTAAGATACAAAAATATAGTGAAAAAACAAGGGTTAGTGGCATGCTGAGGTACTGAATATTAAGAAGCAGTTAATCATTCTAATTGGGGGCAACAAATAAAAAACCACAGAAAGCTCAAAAAAGTTTCTGTCCTGGAGATTGCTGTCATGCATAGAAGTAAACAGAATTGATTGAAATGTGTTTATCCTAACTTAGGAGACCCCTCCATGTCTGCTGTAAATATGATTGCAAAGGTGGAAGTAGCTGTTATTTGGCCTGAAAAGCCTAGTTTCTTTGAACTTTGTTCTTTACACAGAACTGATACAGAAGATTTTAGAAAATATTGTATCGGGCAAATAGCTCAGGTTAGATTTGTGCATGCAATTCTTAAATATTTTATTTAAATAAAATGCTTGATGCTTCATTTGTTTTTCTCAACTATGTTTTTGTTGTGGTATTTGTAAATATTTTTGTTCAGAAATTAAATGTCCTGAAGTGAGAAGTAATGCAACTTCAGTATGCATTCTTGAATTCTCAAAAATTCTGTAGAGCCTTAGTGTCTCCAATAGCAATCATGTACTGCAATTCAACTATTAAAATATTTAAAATAATTTTGATAAATTACTGAATTAATTGGACAAGAAAAATTGGACAAGAACATATTTTAATTATACTTTGAGAGCAATGGCTGTACAAGACAATCTCTTGTACATTCTAGATTGGCCAATTCCATTACATACCTTAGCACCTAATCTTTGCAACTCCTTGATCTTTCAAATGTTTAAAAAAACAAACCACCCAAACCATATAAAAATTTCAGAGATGCCCGTATGCCCCATATCTTTAAACCATAAAAAACCCTAAACAAACTGAAACAAAGGAAGAAAACCCAAATAACCCTCTATCTTTTGTTCCTTGAAAGCTAGTCAAAGGTATTATTCATTTATCCGTAAGTGTTCTAGTAGTTTTAAATTCTGTTTTCTGTATGTCAGATCAATTTGTGATAACACATATGTTATTTAACTATATTAATGTTACGCGCTTCACTGCCTAGATTGTTCATCCGAATAATGTCAACTTGACACCAAAAGAGGTTTGGAAAGAGATAGTTGGATTTGTATAATGGCAAATAATTACTTTTGTAGGTTTTTCTTGTTCATGAATGCTAAGCAAGGAATCAGATTTTTGCCTGACTGATCCTCCCACATGGCCGCTCATCACTTACGTTCTCACTTTGTTCCGAGGCTCCTACTGGGCTGGGTGGGGTGGAGAATCCTACAAAAACCTTCAGTGTCTCATGTACAACCCCTTGAGGGAAAAAGATTTAGATACAAAAAGCAGAGTTTCGTGGTTTGCTTCTGCAGAAACTTTGTGTAGTAGTATTGCAAAAGGATTTATGCAAAGTTAAATCTTAGATAAAAATTAAAGCCTTGGCTTTCGTTAAAAAGTTATGTGCATGTCCTCAGTTTTAATGACTCTCAGCATTGGTGAAGCAGCATTCTGATTTCACCGAATGTGAGTAGATTTGGCTGTTAAATATATTCAGGAAAACATTTTCCCTATAGAGCTAAGCAAGAACAACTTTTTAAAAATTAACCTGGAAAAGTATTAATTGACAGAAATCTAATATATTGACTCATTGTACCTTGTGGAATCTAGAAGGGAAATGAGAGGACAAAATACTGAAGTATATGTTATTTACTGTGAATCAATATTATTAAATGAAAAAAATTCGTCTCAAGCTTTCCATCCTGTTCGTTCCCCCAGGCAAAAATGTAGTGAAAGCAGAGTAGTTTTCTTGATTTTTATCCAATTTTTTGACTTTTACTTGGAACTATAGATTCTGAATATTTCTAAGACCTTAGAGGCTTCATTTAATGAAGAAGGATTTTAAAGTTTTATGGCTATCATAACAATATTCACAGATAAGATTTAATATGCTGTCCAGGTTTATTTGTATAGGATAGAAGGATAAAATATTGCTAGTATTGAGGGACTAATTTTAAATATCTAATGAGCATCATCCTAAAATATTAGCCTGACACTCACCACTCACTTGAAAAATATGGATCGAATTTAAACAGTGGTTTTAATGGTAATAACAATTGCATAATAAAATTCTGAAGTTTAGCTTTAAGTAGTAATATGTTTTTTCTTAAATATTCTTTTTTCCTTCCTTTCATGTTTCTCTTTAATATTCTTTTTTGCCATCTTTTCCCAGTAAGGATTAGGAATAAATATATATTTCTAAAAAATATATTCTGAAAGAAATTTTATCTAAATTCAACAGTTTTGATTTAACAAGGGAATAGAAGAAAAACTTGATTTACTTAAACTGGCACTTAAGCTGAATTCATTTCAAGCAATCATGATTTTTATTTGGCTCAAGACAATGAGAATACTCTGTGCAGGACGTTGCATTTGTTAGTCCTCCATAGCCAGTGGAAAACTCCTCACAACACCCAAAGCTCTTGAGTAATGTGGTTATGGTGGGAGAAAATAAAAGGAAGAGCACATTTTTGCTGAATTTAGAAACATTGAGTTACATCAAAACAATATGGTTTTATTCCACATTGAATTGGTTGTCTCATGGGGATGTACTGAAACTTTGGGTTTGCTATTCTTGTTATCTGTATGTGAAGAAGGAAATGGTGCTGGATGATTTTAATGAACATATAATATAGATAGTGAGTTAAACAATACATTCAAGTCCATGTTTTGGTTTTTTGGGTTTTTTTTTTTGGTAGGGAAAAGACTACCCAGAGAAAGGCTATCCTAAAGTACTAGTTTTTCCTGGTAATCTAAGTAAATAAATGCTTAACAAATATTGGAATGGGTTCCTCCGGTACAGCAGTGCTTTTGTATGGCCTGTTTTTTACCTTGTATCCAAGCAAGTCTCTCTCTTTCTTTTCTAAACCTTTAAGAAGGTGTTTGATTTGGTTTTGCTTTTGCCATACTTTTGAAATGTTGTGTAAGGATTGAGCTAAATCTATGTTATCTCGTAACAGATCTTTAATGACCACATGTTTTGCATGATATTTAAAATTGCTCGAGTATCAGTAAAAATACATAAAATATTTATTAGCTTCTTTTCAACAAGCTATATTTCACAGCAGTGGTGATTTGCCTGATTAAGAAATTCGTCTCTCAGAAAAACATATTTGAATGAGAATGAACTCCAAATACTCAGTGGTACCAAGTAGATTATTTTCCATGTGATAGAGATGGTTCTAATTATTTGCACTTTTATTGCTATATTGTATATTACTTTTCAGATTGCTGTATTATTGACAGAATGTGCTGATGAGGCGGCAAAAAGAAAGCTGTGTTACACAGAGAGGGGCAGAGATGCAGACCAAATGGGGAGGTATTATGGGGATTTTAAAGGATCATATGAGTTATATGCCAGTTCCTGAAATGGAAGAGTCTACAGACATGGTGACAGCATATACACTGAGAATTATAAATCATCTTCCAAAATGCTGTGAAATCTAGAACAAAAATTGAGCCTTTTTAACGTGGAAATCTTGATATGACTTCATTATTTTCCATGAACAGTAACCAGGTACTTTCTTACACTGCCAGTTGCTTTAATACTCCCAAAGAGCATGCTGCCCTTGGGGTGTTTTTAATGCCACAATATTGTTCACAGTGGATTGTGTGTGTCGCATGTAGCCCAGCAAAGCCTGAAATTGCTGTGTGGTCTGCAGAGCTCTTGGGCCTCTGGACCAAAACTCACATGGGGGTATCCATGCAAAAAGGCTTCACTGATGCTGTGTGGCATCAAATTAGTAACCATAATTTATATTTGTGTCTCAGTTGCCCTAGGAAGACCTCTGGTAGAATTTATCTAAACTTGCATAATCTTTTATTTCCTGGGGATAATATATGGAAAGAAAACAGCTCTTCTTCCTTTCATAACTTTGGAATTAGATTTTTAACTTAGTCCTGGGGAGCATTCTCTCTTTATCTTAGATCTTCTGCATGGTGGGAACTTCTGAAGGAAAAATCTTTCTTTTCTTACAGCACCCCTTCAGTCTGAACTCCAGCAGCAGCCAAACAATCATCTTCTGATTTATAGAATAGCATGGTGTAGAATGTCCTGTGAGAGCAGAATTAATAAGAAGCAAGTTAACATTAAATCAGTATTTTACAGACTGTGTGTGTGGTTAAGTGGTAGAAGCAGCATGCAAAGTGTTTAAGGTATCAGCTGTCTCCCTGCACCAAACCTGAATAGCTATGTCAGCACAGCCCTATGCCTACACTAATTACAAACAGGAATGTGCTTTGAGATCTGTTGTAGGACAAGAATACAGAGAAAAGCTTGGGAAATGTGATGTTAATAATATCAGGTTGTACAGTGCTGCCTAAGTAAAAATTCTTGCTGAATCTATCAGTCACACTGCGGTAATACATCCTCTACAGAGCAGTGGAAACCTTCAGGTGTAAGAAATGTAGTTCCCTGGCTAATGATATTATCTGGTGTTGAGAAGTAGACTGGTACTACACCACCATGTGCAAACCCACTGCAAATGATTGTATCCAGTCTCACCAAGCCATTGGGTCTGTATGACTGCTGGTTTAAAACCCCACTGGAAAATTAAGCCCATTCAAGCCCAGAAAGAAGACCAACAGAAAGCAGGGACGTAACAAAAACCCAGAAGCTAATTCATCCGAACAGGGAGCTGTGCTGCCAAAACGCCAGCTGTGGTGGTCCTGGTGCCAGGGCTTTCCCCTGGAGGCCGTGGCGGCAGCGGTGGCACAGCAGGGCTCTCTCTTGGTGCTAAGCGGTGGTACGGCCCTGACCCCTGGTCCCACACACACTCAGGCATGACCCAGGCTGACAAAATGGCAAACTTTATTTCCAGCCCTGGCTTCTTCCTGCCGAGACCATGTCCCCCAGCCATGGGGTGGATGGTATTGAATAGACAGTGCTGCACCCCTTTTCTCTGTAACCATGAGAATGACTTACTCTAGGAGCAGGAAAGCTTTACGAAATAGACCTGGGGGAAAATGCATTGCTCTGGCAGTTGGCCCAATGTTTCCCAAAATCATCCAGCTGCCTGTCCAGCTCTGTGCAAAATGAGAGGTTGGGCATGCGTTTATGTGTATCTCACTGTCCTGTTGAGGCATTTGTCTTATCTGTCCTTCCTTCGTCCTTTACTTCTTTTTTCATTCTGAATGCTCTGTACTGTGTCTGATGGGTGAAGGTGTTATTTTTTAATTTGATCAGTATTCTATATCAAATAGTGTTTACCATAAAATACAGTGAGACTTAGTGTGTAATTAGCTGAAGTTTAATCTCAGAAGCTTGATGAGGAAGAGTTTTTCTAGTGTTACCTGTGTAGTTCTACATTTAAAAATGCCTTTTTCTTTTCACTGCCCCTTTCAGATTTCCTTTCTTTTTTATTTTTTTCCCTAAAGCAAGACCAGTGATTATTTAAAGGGCTTTAAAAACAACAGAAAATATATGGTTATGTGTTGCTTGCTGTGATCGTGTTTTTGCTTTTGTATGAGTATGACATAGCAAGATTAATACAAGTGTAAGTCAATGTATACACTAAGTCAATTTTCCATGCATAAAAGGAATCTAAATTAAAATGGCAGCTTGTAAACTCAATACCGCATGTGACAAGTTGACAAATGGTAAATAAAGCCTAGTAAAAAAAAACCCAATTAATTTCAAGTCTGCAAATTTGTTCAAGTGCTTGATCTGACAAACAAAGTTATTGTCTAATCCTCAAAAAATAAGAGATTAATCAGAAAATTACCCAGATAAATATAATTTATCCCTGATCAATCTGGAGGGAAAAAAGCATGTACTGTTACTCTAAGAAAGCTGGTTTACATATTTGAATTTGTAATTTCTTTTTAGAGAGTTTCAGATTAAAAAAAAAAATCAAGCTTTTCTTAATTGATTTAGGAAGAATACTTAGAGTTGCTACTAATCCTCCATTCCTTGAAATTAATTCTTAAATTAGAAGAATAATGCCAGGACCTTCCTGTCCATTGAGGCATAGTAATGAGCACTTAAGATCAAACCCCTTTTCTTTATATAGTAAATGCCTAGATATGTGGTCTGCAACCACTTAGATTTATTTTCTGTCTTGATCTTCAGTTGTTTCAGTTTGCTCGACAGAGCACAAACACACTGTAAGAACAGTATATGAAGCATCCTTCTCATTTATTAATATGGCTGAATTTGCAATTGCTTTTCCTTTTGGGAATTCTTCTTCAAAGTGTTGTAAATATTTATTCAAAAAGTGATCTTGTGTGTCACATATTTCTTTGGACACATAACCATAAGAAATTATGTTATGTTATTCTTTTCAATAAGACATGATTCAGCGTGAAAATAATCTTATGAAGGGAAGAGGAGAAGACCTTGTGTCTTAGAGTAATACATGAATTGTTGAAATATCAATTTGGTGAAATACATATTTGTGTATTTAGAATATTAACAAAGCAAGTGTATATCTATATTTTTTCAGCAGTAGCACTTGAAAATTTCTGTTTTCAAGTTCTGCAATGTATAAATATTTTTTCCATATAAAGACAGTATGATGATTCATTCTAATATAAAGCTAGGTGAACGATGCAAATTCGTTGCAGATGTTAAACCATGTACTATTACTGCTGGTAATTGGTAGAAGAAATGCTTCCCCTTAATGTTTTAAATATTGTATAGCACCTTCTTACTTGATTAACTACAAGGTGTAAGAGTATCAAGGTAAGTATTAGATATTGAGCGTAGACATAAATTACATTTAGTGGGGTTTTTTTTGTAGTTTAAAAATTACAGGGCTCGTATATGTCACACAGATTGAGTTTTCTAAAAGCTCCATACTGTTTGAAACTACCCTGAGTAGCAAAGCTATGGAGGATAAGAAGAAATGCGCACAGGAAAGCCTGACAAACTCTGCACTACTGAAAAAGCAAACAAAACCCTCACCAAAATCTTCATGCAGACATACACCCACATCCTCAATATACAATGTTTATAAAGTGGCGCATTAAGGTGAACAATACTAATGTGTATGGTGCTTAAAATACAAGTAAAAAAGCTCTGAGTTACGTATTTTGAATTTCAACCTTGTTTTCAAATACAAAATTGCAAGAGGCATGATGACAAATTTAGATTAATGTTTGGAAGATTATCTGACTGAGGTTTGAGAATAAATACAGCATTCAAAGCATTACAGTAATTCCCACCGTCATGTTAAGATGCTCTATGACAATGGACTTTGGATTTTATTAATCTTACATGTTTTTCTCCTTTCCTGTTACTGACAAATGTAAATAAAAGACAGCCCTTGAGAGGTTAAGACTTGATGTGCAATTGCTAAGGAACACTCCTGTTCGACATTATATGCCCTAATACAATGGCTAGTGCTCCCCTTCAATTTACTCTTAGGTATTTTGGTATTTATTCTGTTATTCAGCAAAATAAATATTTGTTTCTCTTGATATTCTTTAGAATTACCAAGTGCTCAAACATCTCAATAGCTGTAGTTACAAAAAAAGGGGTTTTTTTAATTCTCAATTTGAACCCTGATTCAAATAGTTATAATACATTTCTCATCTGCACTTATCCCTTTTATTTTAATTTTCAACTTCGGAGTTAGTGTCTGCTGTTCTAGACTGCTGCATTGTGCTGTGTCCAGAAGCCAGGTGATTCCAACGAGACATGGTTTCACGGGGAGCTGCCAGGATAGAAGTAATACCAGCAAGGTGCATATGTTTTTTTTCTAAATTAAAATTTTAAACATTGGCCAGGGAAAAAAATATAAATATTCCTTCATGGTTCAACACCAGAAAAACATATAGCACACAGAAATTGCAGGCATAAATTTCTGAGATTGGCTTGCTCTGTTGCTATTTTCATGTGTGTCAGGAGGTGGCGATGAAAGTCAGTGTAGGAGCCGGAGAAAGTCACACAAATGAAGCAAAATGAAAAAATAATGCTTGGGAAGAATCTATTTTGCTTTCTGTGCTGTATGAGGCTTTGTTCTCCGGAGCGTCTTTAGGTTACGTTAGTTTTATTTCTATTTTATTAGCAAGTGGTTCCTTTGTCTTTTGCAACCCATGACTAATGCAATTTTGTAAAATGCAAATCATTGTCACAGGTGCACTGATTTTGTGACAAATATGACAATAAAGAATATGCAGGCAACCTGGGTGAAAGATGAAGGTGGTATATGTGTTTGTGAACAGAATAGGTAAAGTAATAGGGACAGTGAACTCATTCCTGTGATGCTTGCCACAAATCCATTAAGAAATTGTACAAGAAAACCACCAACAGAATTCCTTCCCAGACTAAGGAAGGATTTACACAGTAAAAATAACAGAGTAGTGGTGCCATCTAGGGATTAATTTTCTTAGTGCTCTGTCACTATTCTTCCTCTGGGTGTGGGCAGCCTGTAAAAAATGAGCAATGCTTTTAAAGTCATTTTGCCAATAAGTAACACTTCTGCCTTATGTGCTGCTTTGGAATGATATATGCTGGAAAGTGTCAGCTCCATTTAGGAAAGGATGAAGCACTTAATTTCTTCTACATCTTGTCTTTATTTTCTCTTTTTTTTTTTTGCCAGAGGCATTTCAAGGCATCACTGAGTAGGAGATTGGAGTTTGGGATGCTGTTGGCAAGACAGCCTGTGCTGTTGGTACAATACTTAATTATACAATTGTAAACCTTGAACAGAAACTCCCAGCTGTGGTCCCACTCTCTTAAAACTTTGTATGAGGTTAATGGAAATTAATCAAAAAAGAGAAAAATAAGTCAAGTCCTTCCTCTTTTTGCCACTCTACATTTTCTTAAATTCATTGGTATTACATGGGAGAGTTCTGTTCAGTGGCAAGAGTGAAGTCTTGTGTTGGGGAATGTGAACATAGAGGAGAGAAATGAGTATTATCTAAGTTTTAATGGCAGGAATATGAATGTATGTATCATTCGGATTTGGTTGTTTGGTTTTTTTCTGATAAAATTATAAATAGAGCTATGAGATTTATTGTCCTGGGTAATATAAAGCGTAGGTAATTATTTATTGCCATAAATTAATACCTGAAAAAGTAATTGTCTTTCTTTATACTAAAATTCATTGCATTTTGCTATAGTTGCTTTTGTGCTTTATTTGCTTGAAGTGCATTGCTTACAAATGAGCAGGTCTGTTGTGGAGATTGTGGCTTGCTCACTAGTAAGCTCAGGCCTCACAGTGCATGTGGTTGCCTCCTTTTATCTCCTGTTTTTCAAATGGAAGTAGAAGTCTCAAAGAATAGAAGACAGCAGGTGCACTTTACTGAGAATTAAGAGGTGATTTTTGTGTTCTGTAATTTGAATAGGTCTGCACTAGCCCAGCAAATAATCCTAGGTGCCTCACCATTTCAGCGGTTTTAGCCTCACTCACGCCATCTAGAATACTCATTCTTGGAGTCTGGCAGCGAACAGATATCAAATTGTCAACACTTGCCAAAAGGAAAGGAGTTTTTCAGAAATGAAGACAAGGGTTTGTAAAACCTGATGAAGGAACCATTCTTATATGCAGTTCATTTTCTACCGGTAAAGATAATTATATATTCTGCTACCATGGGATGAAATATAATTTAAAATAAATAATTTCTGGTAATAGTTTCTTTTTCTCATCTTTTCATTTCTTCTGATATAGATTCCCTGGGAAGTTTTTCCAGATTTTTACCAAAAGTCAGCAGCTGGCCAAAATTCTGTTGGATACCTATAGATGGTCATGGCCTGAAACTTTGTGTCACTTGTTTTGCTAAGAAATCCTCAGTGTTATTTGTTAATATGTGCATGTTGCAAACCACTGGAGACACAAACAATACAGAAATAAGGTTCTTTTCAAAATTTTTTTCAGTTTTGTTTTCCTGGACAGTTGGGGGTACTGTGAACAGTATGAGCTAAATGTCTATGTAGAAATCAAAACATTTTTTTGAAGAAATGTGAAGATGAGGAAGCTATTAAGTGGAGATGAAGAAATATTAGACATCTATAATTAAAAGAAAATAATTTAGACTTTTAAAGAAGCTTCTTAATTTATAGTTCTTCAGTTAAAAAAAAATTGTTATATGCAAACTTTTTGTAACTCAGGGATTTATTCTAGTAAATACTTGAAGGACTGTGTATCAGCTCTCAGCTATTATATCAATTAGTGTGTCATATTTTGAAGGGAACTAAATACACCAATTCTTAACCCATATCTTATACTTTAAAGAATTGTTAAAAACCCAGCTGCACATCAACCACACTTCTCATGAAACACGTGTTATCTACTTTAGCACTCTTGACCTTATCATATGGTAATTTTCTGGCTTTTAAGAAGTAATTTTTGAGATTTTCAGAGGTACTCCCAGATTCTTCCTAAGGTGCTTTTGCTGTCTTAAGTAGTCTTTAAATGATTTACTTCTAGTACTTTCCCTTTATATTTTATATGTTGATTGCTTGCTGAACTCTTGCATTGATGTATGAATAGTAAACGAAGATATAAAAAGCTTTAAACTCAATTTGAAGCAGCTTCTAAAGTCAGACTATTTCATCTGGTAAATATGAGTTTCCTTATCTTCACTCCTACATAAATTAAAGAGAAGAGTTAATGAAATTAAAAATAACTCAAATACTTTACTACTTAACATATATTGAGAAGGCTTTGGGTTACCAATTATTTCATTGAAAATTATTCTTCAGTTTACTTGGATGATTTATACATAAATCTTTTCCTAGAAAGATAGAAAATGTCTATTCTTTTTCATGCTTTACCAACCTTATCAGCTTTGTGCTTAATAGTTCTTAAGGTCTTCAAAAATTTGAAGAAGGCATCTCAGCCTTTAAAAAAATAAAACATAAATTACAGCAAAACTTTCACTGAGGTGATTCATATATAGAATATTAACATATTTTAAAGTTATTATTACCGCTTTCTTAAAAACCATACAAGGCTTACAACTTGAACTCTTCCATTGGATAGCAATATTTTCAATAAGCCAAATTACTTGCATGGCGGCATTTTCAGTGAGCCTAGTTAGAACCTTATAATCATAAAGTCATGTAGGTTGAAAGGGACCTATGGTTGTTGTTGGGATGAAAGAGTTAAAAGCAAGACAATGGAAGATTCTCTACAGTGACCTTGCAGCTGGGAATGCCGAGGCCTGGAGAACAACAGTGAAGGGAGCCCTATATATTATGCCGACTGTTGTTTATCCTCTGTGTTTTGAGAAGCAGAATGTCTAGAGATAACAGAGTCGTACAGAGGCTTGGAGGCACTCTCACAGACATGCTTGAGTTGCCTGTCGTGGGAGAGAGATCAAAGCTCAGAGTTCATAGAAAGCCCAGGGAGATCACAGTATGGTGATAACCTCTGTGTGCGTTGGACCCTCGATAAACGGGTGCACCCAGCAGCCCTGCCCTGTGCTGGCATGGACAGAGCCTGACAGTGCCTGGGTTGTGGCCACCTGGGTGCTGTTTTTGGATCCCCAGTTAGCAAGGTAATGAAATAAATTTAGTCTTGGCATTTCGGCAGTGGTTTGTGGTTGCTCTGGCTGCATGCCTGTGTCTACTCACATGGGCACCATGCAGAGTAACCTCGTACTCATGGTAGGGCCAATTGGGTTAAGCTGTTCAAGGCCTTGCGCAATTGGATTTTTGAATGCCTTCAAGGATGGATGTTGCACAGTTACCTTGTAGCTCCTGTTCTCCTAACTGTCCTCCCTGTGAATAAGCTTTTTCCTTTTTTGAGTTAAAATTTCCCATGTTCTAACATGTGTCCTTTGCCTCTCACACTTCTGCTATGCTTTTCTGAGAGGTACTTCACTTAAAACTTCACCAAAATCAATACGCTTTCCCCTTGGATTTCCTTTAGGTCTGAACAACTTTGTTTTTCTCAGCTTCTTTGCTCTTGACTGTCTTGATAGCTTTTGGTTGGACATCCTCCATTATGCCTGCCTTGTACTGGAGTATGCCTGCTTTTAATCAGATATATTTCAACGGAGGTAAAGGAAGGTGCTAACTACATAGTTCTTTCTTTAACTTTTGAACTGACATTTGTATTTAATGGTATTTTATGATGCAGTGGGCTTAACAGAATTTGATTAAATCAATTTAGTGAGGGTATGATCTGTTTTATGGCTGCATCCTGTTGACCATAAAGGCTCAAGAAACAGGTATTAGGTCCAATCTGTCTTGCAGATATCAATGTCTGAAAAATTCTTCAGTGTTCTGTGGCCAGGATTTTGGAGATTGGACATTACCATACTGCAGTGGTAATTTTTCCTTAAAGGCACTGTCTGCTCTGGTTGTCAGTCTTGCAGCTGTATTTCCAGCTGCTTTCTAATCCCTTTTTGCAATTTTTATAAAATTATATTGCAAAGAAAAGTGTCTAAGTAGTAGTTCTGATAAAAAATATTCTCTCATGTCCTTCAGAGAATAAAAAATATTCTCTCATGTCTCTGAATCTTCCCCATAAGCAGAATTAAGTGTTTGTGTCTGTGGTGATGTTCCTTAAATACATCATTCACTTTCAGAATAAAGAAACAAAAAGTGCCAAAACCCTCATTGCCATCTCCAAAAGCAGTTATCAGATTTAGCCAAACACAGTAAAAGAGACTTAATTTAATTACATTTATTAGGGGGCTGCTAGACAAATGCTGTCCCACAATTGATCAAAATTAATTGAAAATTGTCTATAAATAAAACCAGAACTTAAACTTCTATTGCATGTGAGTTATTACTATTTTAGCAACTAAGACATGGAAAGATAGAACTAGAAAATGTTCTAAATTAATATATTTAAAAGTTGTTTTAAAAGACTAATGAACAATCCACTCTTTTTTTTTTTTTAAAGTAATCTACAATTTGTTACTTAACAATTTGATAAAATGTTTCTGATACTTGCAGAAATATAACAAAGTAGGGTTTCCTTTACTACGTCTACTAAATCTGGTCTTGTTCTTCCAAAGCTGTTCCAGTTGTGAGCTTAGCATAATGCAGGACCACTTTTCTAGAATTCATACAGTTTCAAAGTACTTAAAATCATTCTGGGAACTGATGTGTAACTTCTGAAAGCCATTTCAGACTATTCATGTCTTGTTTTGCTTAAGATTCCTAACTGGCTCATTCTTTTTGTATTGATGTTGCTCTCCTGAAGTACAGAAATCTTCACATTTATGTAATTCTTTGTTGCTAATTATCTGTTTGTCATTTCTGGCATTCATACATCATGCATGTGGAAGATCCCATGCTGTTTTGGATGATCAACTCAGCAGTGATATAGCGTGACTCCAAGTGGTTGTAGTTTCACTGTAGGTGTGTTTCCTGGAAGTAAATACAAAAAGGTGGGCCCTAAAGTTGCTGGGGGGGGGGGGGGGGGTGGTTATGCATAGTTTTATTGCTGAGTAGCTCTCGATTCTCTAATGGATGGCTGTTTGTGTGCAGCTGAGAGGTTTCTTTGATCGTAAGAAAGGGATTGGGAGAGCTTTTGGGTTAATGCAAGCTTGAGTTCCTGGGCCTGAGAAACTCTCAAGCTACACAGCTGAACACTACCTCACAGTCTGTTTTGGCTCTTCGCTGTAACAAAGTTCCTTCTGTGCCGTTTACATAGTGAGGATTGTTCTTTTACTTTCCCTGTTTAGAACTCCTCATTCCATCCAAAAATGCTTTTAAAATTGTGTTTGGGAGTGACAGCCCTAATGCACTTTCATGCTCTTTTTGGGAAAAACACCTGTAAGAGAGGAAAGTAATTCATTCTCACGAGAACCCCATCTGAGGTTTCTAGTTGAATAGAAAACAGAACACACAAAAAAAATAATTACTACTCTACTTCAAAAACACTGCAAACCTTTCATGTGCAGCAAACATGCTAGAAATGTCTGTAGTTTCAGCAGGAAAGAAAACTTACACAGACTACTGTTGCAAGATATTTGGGCAACTAAGGAATTTAATTCCAAGAAATAGAACAGGTTATTATTGGCCACTCAATCATTATTAAATCCGTCGCACTGTCTTTACCTAACTTTTTTTCCAATTAGACAAGGATTTCATAAAATGTTCAGCGGTGTTTCTGAGAATATACAAATCTCTAGATACTGTTGCAGAGTTAAAGGAAAGAGGCTGATGCACCCTAAAACAGCAGCTTACAAGAGGAGCAGAATCATTGGTGATTTTTATTTCTTTTCAAAAGGAAAAATGTTATTTCCTGACCAACTCTTAACAGGAATTTTATAAAAGCAGCAGAACCATTGTGCATGTCCACTGGTAGTTCACTTATAGAAACACCATGTTTTGTAGTCCTTTGTTACTGTATTGTTATTGTCCATAGAGGTCCCTGACAGCCACTCACACTGAAAGCGTGACAATACAAAGGAGGAAATAAAGAAAGAAATAACTGTATTAAATTTGTCTACCCTTTAAATAAAGTTGCCATTTTCCCCACAATCTGTCACAAAGTAATTGTTTTGCTATCTAGCTGTAGCAAATTTTAACAGCAAGAAACTCATTATTTAAAGGGCTTTTAAATTTCATATTTTATCTCATTCAACAGTAATCTTTCAAATTCTGTTCCTTTATTCTGCTAATACCACTGGCTAAATTGCTAGCGGTGTATTCTTTCTCATTTGGGTTGATGTTCAATGCTGAAGAAAGCTGTAGTTCCGACATGCTCATTTTTTCGTTTTGTAGCATTCTTAGTGTAATATTCCTGAATACGTTTCATATAAATTGTCTCGGAGAGCTGAGCCTTTCTGTGAAGGAAAGAGAGAACAAAAGGTCTGCATGTTTAGGTACAGGGCTGTGTCAAAAAGCTAACTTTCCTGTGCTCAAGTTTGAAAATTTCAATTTTTGGGTTTTTTTTTTTTTTTAAGCCTATGTGTATCTCACCTGGAGAATCTGCATTCTTCTGGAATAAAATTACAAATGGAAAAACTGTGGATATGTGGCACATGTGTGATGCAATAGACTACTTTCTTTCTCCATATGTTATAGTAAGACAATAACCACCATTGAACCTCTTATACTTTCAAATTCTAAAATAAATCCTATTATTATGTGACATATGTACAATGGTATACATACTTATGTTCATCTGGAAAAAATAGATAAGTCCCTGATTTCTAGGCTAGGTCTCAGAATTATTAGAATTATATGGAGCTATAGTAAATTACTTCTATTATTTGTAAATTTTTCTTAATGCCTTCTAGCTTCTGTTGAGAGCAAATAATTCATTTTGCTAAACAGTAAGATTGTTGGCACAATTTTATAAACCATCCTACAGTTATCTTATTTACAGAGCAATTAAATAACCTTATGGTATCAGTAATATGTTTCTCATTAAACATTCACATGATCAAGGAGAGCATATGAAAAAAGCTGAAGTATTTCAGCTTTGCTATTTTTTTTATTCAACGCAGTTGTATTTGTCTGTATTTTCCATGTCATCAATCTGCCATTATAAAGAAGACTAAAATCTGTCCAAGCCATTGAATTTGTATTAAGACAACTTGTACTATGGTTAATCATTAGAAAGATTTGTGATTTTCTTTAGGCATTGGGGGTTTGATACATTTTTCATCATTAGGTATGGGTTACTGTCTCAGTAACAGGACTTATATTAAGATTTCAACCTCTTCTTCCTCCCCGTTGGCAGTGAATGGATTCTTTTAAATACTCATTATTAGTTCCCTGAGAACTGAATAGGGTTCTGAAATGTGCTGCTCATAAGTATATAAAGGCATTTTGCAGCTGGGAGCATGTAGAACTCAGTTCCTTGGAGTTTTTATTCTTTTGCATGAAACCAAAATCTGATCTTAGGTGCTTTATGTGGGGAGTTCTGTACTGAATTTTTCTGAGAAATTTATTTTAAACAAATCACCTAGTGTTACTCTCAGAAGGATCTGACCTACCAGACTTTGGGTCAGAAGGGGGCAGAAGAGACTAAGTGAAGTTCTGAGATAACATTTATAACCAAAATAAGAGAAATTTACATTCTAAAACAACATCATCATGAGGTTTAAAACTATTAATCAAAAGTGATAACCTTGTACTTTTTCTTCTTGGTTCAGGAAGATAGTCAACATGCTGTAGCCTTTGTATGGCAAATTAGACACAGATGCCCTTTGCTGAAAAAAACAGTTTTTATCCAGATTTATCTTTGCTATCTGCAGGAGTTTATTTGTCAACTTAATTAGAGAAAAAGAGCCCCAAATTATCAGTAAGGCAGAATTTACTTACACATTAACCTTGCTAGGATGTACGTTCTGGTAATGTTTAGCTGCTCTGTTAGGTGATTGTTCATATAGTTTAAGCTTAAGCAGTTTATATTTTGAACATGCATGTGTAATGTAGCTATGAAACCTTAGGCAAAATATGCTGCAGAATCATCCCTTCAAGGTGACTTTCTTTCACGCTTTGGTGCTTCTTACATTTCCATTCGTCTATGTGCCATATCTCGCTTCATATCCAGCTGGATTACACAGAAATTGATCGTGATTTTTAAGATAGAGCCAAAACTCCCAGGAGATCATCTTTATGCAAATCACATACTCGAGAGGAGTGAATAGATGCTTAGAATAAAGGAAAAGTGGATAATTACCTGTTGGGTGGTAAATAATTATATGCCTAAAAGAAGACAGAAAAATAAGCACTGTGTGTGTTTGTCTTTGATATTTTTGCCTTTGATATAATTTAGGATTCTTGGTACAGTGCTTAATACTTAGAGAAAAAATGTCATTTTACAGACAGAAGAATTTAATTTGGTTATATTTTGCTTGCTCTATTGCACATCCTTCATTTGTTTCTCAATCTGTTTGTATATTGTATCTCTGTAAAAGTGCTTTTTTGTTGGGGGTGGTAGTGGTGGCTCTTGGTTATGTTTCTTAAGAAAAATATATGTATTTCAAACTTAAAGCAGTATGAGACTGGAAAATCCTGCTGGTCAGACAAGCATTGTTCTGGCTTGTTAGGTTTTCTTTTTTTTGTTGGTAGGGTGTTTTTTTTTAGGTTGGTTTATTTGTTTGTTTTTTAAGAAGCAAATCCAGCCACAAAATATTTAATTTTGAAAGCTTACAAAAAAGAATTAGTTTCTTATCAAATTATAAATGCTATATATACATGCTGACTCTACTTCTATTGATAAAATGAAAAACATTAAAATTACTTTTAAAATTTGTCTTCTATTATAAAGGGACTACAAAGGGCTTTGTGTAGATAAATTGTAATTGTGTAATTGTGTTACTACTTGAAAGATAGAATTTATAATTTGAGGCAGGGCTTCAGTTATGTGCTTTAGAGTAAATATGTGCATTTAGCTTCAAAGAAGACACTGTTGCTATTTGCACTGACCATTCTTCAAGCATCATGTGCATGTATGAGAGGAATAGCGGTGTTAGAAGGCGCAACTAGAAGTGAAATCTGTAAGCTAAGTTGACTGATTTCAGTAGTTTGTAGTGAAAAATATAGCCCTGAATAATGAAAAAAGTGTTACCAGTTGTCAATATCTCCTTCCATGTACCTAATATATGTGTGTATGCATACATATGTATTTCTAGTTTGGTTATTTAGATTTTAGAAGGATTATTCCTATGCTTCAAATTAAGAAATCAATTATTTTCAGAATCAGAACCCTTTTACTACTTAGAGAAACTTGTTAATGAAGTATTTATGAAACAATTCTCAGTCATCTGTGTAAATTCTAAACAAATCTTTGAAGCTGTAGGAAGTTCTCAGTGGGGTTTTTTTACTGTTTGTGGTTTTGCTACTATTCCTAGTTGCTTTTTGTTACTTTTGTTTGCTTAATGTCAACTACAAACTCACCAAATACCTAGCTAGTATGAATTCATTATTATGCCAGCTAGCTTAATAAATTACACAGATTCTTCTTGTGATATGTTGGAACAGTAGCTGCATAAAGGGAAAAACAGATACTGTTAATAAAGGTAAACCATATTTTTTCTTTCAAGGATATGTAAAATGTTTCTCCCCCTAAAATAATTGTCAGTCTCTGCTGATAATTAATTAAATCCTAACTTCCATGGTAAATAAGGTCCTTCTTTACTGGTTTCACAACCCTCTAATAATTTTGTTAATGAGCTTTTCAGTTCTCAGATGAACAAACTCATCGTTCTCATTTGTAGAGACGGTGTTACAGAATCACAGAATGGTTGAGGTTGGCAGGGACCTCTGGAGGTCATCTGCTTCTACACCTCTCCCCAGGCAGGGCCATCTAGAGCAGGCTGCTCAGGACCGTGTCCAGATGGCTTTTCAGTATCTCCAGTGGTGGAGACTCCACAACCCTTTTGCTGAGGGATGTATTCCAGTACTCAGAATGATATAATATTCCCTTATACTCAGAGGGCCTCTGCTGTGTTTCAGTTTGTCCCCATTGGCTCTGGTCCTGTCACTGAGCACCATTGAAAAGAGCTTGGCTCTGTTCTCTTTGCACGCTGTTCTCAGGTGTTCATACACACTAATGTGATATCGCTGAGCCTTTTTTTTTTTTCAAGCAGAAGCGCCAGCTCCCCTTAATCATCTTTGGAAGTCCCTTAATCACCTCAGTGGCCCTTTGCTGGACTGTGCCAGCAGCTCCATATCTTTCTTGTGACTGGGAGCCCAGAACTGGACTCAGCATCTAAGAAGCTGTCTGAGTAGAGGGGAAGGTTCACATTCCTTGACCTCTTGGCAGCACCTTGCCTCATGCAGCCCAGGATCTCATTTACCTTCTTTTAGGCAAGGGCACATTGCTGGTTCATGTTAAACTTGTCCACAGGGGCCTGACCATATGTCTCTCCAGCTTTAAGTAAATTTGAATTTCCTAGAAATTCTTCCTTGAATGTAGTCAAGACTTACTTATCTGTAATTTTTCTTTGGGGAAAAAAAATTAAAATTTTGAGTTAGTTGAAACCTGCCAAATTATATCTTTTGGGATTCATTACTCTATGCTGTTATATTTTGCCTTTACGGTAATTCTGATTCTGTACTGAAATGCTAACTAGATTGTGTTAGACATTATACAAAATTCAAGTTTTCTTTCTTATAGATTAATATAATTTTCAAAGAATAGTAAATGCAGTACAGTATATTTTTGGCAAAATAGCAGAAATGGTGTTTTTTACTGTTTTAGAATAGTTCCAGAGCAGAAAGAGTAGATAGAGCTACTATAAAAATCAAGCAGATTGCATAAATCATTAGTGTGTTGAACCCTAGCTCATATTGATAAACACTTTACAGATAATTACATTCTACTGATCTGCTGTTCAGTGTGAAGAGGCTAATAGGGGACAACCCCCAATACACTTCTAGGTGAATCTCAATGATAAAATTGTTGACAGAAAAGACAAATGAGAATATGTTATGATGGATAACTACTTTAATCTACAACATAATGTGGCCGTACGGAAATGAGATACGTAAGAATATTATCAACTTGTTATTTAGAAACATTTGCCAAACATTGAAGAAAATTATAACCAATAAAGTGAACTTCACACTGCACTGTGTGAAGGACCACCAGGCCCGCCTTCTCTGACATACAGCTAGAATCACAGGTGTCTGGGTCACAGCTCACTGTTGACACATACCATACCACACTGTTGACAACAACTTTTCACAAGTTCTTTGAGCAGCAGTCAAAATACGTTTTTGGTTTTCAATTCTCCAGTTTCAGCCTCACCTTCTGATCTCTTGTGTGTTCTATGCATACATCTTACAACACTCAGTGCCCTTTCCTATAGGATTCTGTACAAATTTTTATATTATAATCCTGTAGACTTACAAACATTTATACTGAGGGAAGCATGGTAGTTAAAAAGAACAAAATGTGTTTCCTCCTTTCTGGATCTCCATCAACAGATCTAAAAGGGTGCAGCCTTGAAGAAGTATGCAGTGTGTTTTTCTTTTCTACAGTAGTTATCGCTTCGTTTCCTATGAGGGAGCCAAGATGTGATAAGATAAGAGAAATGAAGCTTTAAGTTATCTTTTTAATCCTCATTCCTAAGATTACTTTTAAAGAAGGTATTTTCTCCTATCTCAAGGGATGCTCCAGTGTAACTTCTACTAAAATTTATTCTGGAAAAACGTGTTTTTGTAGAGATTGCAGAAGTAGCACTAAGACAAAAATTCATATTGCAGTTGATAATTATGCGGAGTAATACAAATGTAGTATATTTTTGTCAACCTTAGTTTTTCAGAGAGAAACATTGGCATTTTTTTTTAGAGAGAAGCTTTTCGTAGCAGTTTCTTATGCAAATTTAATGCTTTAGCCTTCTTTCTTAAGTTTCACCTAAAGCAATATTTTGGCACTACAAAGGTCATCTGATAGTCCATCATTTATCTTGTGCAAAGCAACATTAAGTTTATCCTATGTTTTTTAATATTTCATAGTTATTAACCAAAATGAGACATTTTATCATGGGAAAGGGTAGGATCCCAAGTGTCAGAATTATGTATTGGAGTCTTTAGCTTTAGACAGGAAAAGGTTGAATTAGTTGATACAGCACAGTTGTACCTTGTAAAAAAAGGTCTCATAAAAAAGAGGGGGAAAAAGTCAAATTAAGAGCTGACAAATATGGAATTAAGGGCCAAGGACGCACTCAAAAATCCTAGGTATAGAAACTCCTTAATGTCAGGAGTCAAACTCTGCCCAGTTTGAGACTTCACAGGTATTTTCCCTTGCAGAAGCAACTATGAAAATTAACTGTGTTTATATTACTTTCAATTGAGTTACACGTTAGCCCCTTTTTAAGCATAAAGTAGACTTCTGATGGGGTTTTTTTGTTTGTTTTTTTTTTTTTTTGGGGGGGGGGTGAGTTTATGTAGTATGAAATCCCGTGCAACTATTTCAAAGCATAATTTCCTAGTTTGAGTAGAGTATGACCAAGATTTTTTATGTTTGCTTTGTTACTCAAAGAGGGAACTCTGAACCAAACTTTTCCCTGGAAAGAAATATGGACATGTTATCTTCATGGACATGTCTCTTCATCTTATCTGGAGGGCTTGTCCAATGCAAGATTTAGCTAATGCCAAATCTTGTTCTTTCAAATTTTATAACTCCCCTTTTAAATATTTCAAATTGAACTAAAACAAAGCTTTAAAATTCTCTTACTACAAAATCATTGTTATTTAGTAAGAAGCCATTAGCTAGTTAGATGTTTGAAAGCTAATTTAATGTTATTTTTATTTATCCAATATTTCATATTAAAAATGCACAAGTACACCAGAGGTTTTTTTTTTTGTGTAACATAAACATAAAGAATAATATTTCTTTGCAGCAATTATATATAATACTTTCAATCTCTAAAATTAAGTAGAAACCTGTCCATTATCAAAAAGGAGTGACATGATATAGCACCATGTGTGACTGAAGATTACAACAGTAGCAGAAAAATTACAGGAAATATTATTGGAATAAAACTGCTATTTCCAGTTCAAGGAGAAAGCACATAAAGGAAAACTGCTAGCAAAATTGCTAACGAAACTGATTATTAACAGTAGTTCAGAAGCAATGAAGGAAATTAGCATTATTTTATAGTATTTAGAGCTTTATAAAATTGGTTTTGTCTTCTGCTTGGTTCTTCATTAAGGCATGGTGTTTACTTTATATTTCTTCTGTTGACTTCATCACATTTCTGTAGTGAAAGGTTATCTTGAGTAACCACAGGAAGATTATTTCAAATTTTAGAATAATGTCTGCTTTTGGGAGGCTAGGTCTTTCTAGTTTTGTTTCATCGGGTGTTTCACAATCTGCTTTCCTGCTTCTTGTTAATTTGACAAATTTAATCCTGTTTACAAAATTAAGTTGGTCTTTCCCTTCTTTTTGACATTTTCTCTTTTAGAAATATAATTGTATTTTGATGAAACACCTTTAAACAAAAAAATCGAAGACTGAATATAAATAAAGTTGGCTTCTACAGGACTGCTTTTTTTTGTGTGTTTGTTGAGGTTTAATGGGGAGGTTGCTTTGGGGGTTTTTTGTTGTTGTTTGGGCTGTTAGGAGTTTTTTTTCCTCTCACCTTCACAACATGTTGGGAAAACTGTGGGCAGCTCGGATATGTTGTGTGCCGGGAGGAAGTCATCCTTACCAAATGTGATAAGTCTGTTACCTCTTTGCTGGAATCATTGCTGTAGTCTGACTCGCAAGTATGTGAAGACAGAACAGCTCAGTATGTAAACTGATGCTGGTCTTAAAAAGATGAGCAGGCAGGAGAGTGGCGGGGGGAGGCAGTGCTAGAGATACAATCGTGCCCTGGTTCTGTAGTGCCGTGGTGGTGCTGATCCCTGCCAAAGAGACATCAGCAGCGCTGCGGAGGTTTGTAGGATTGCTCGTATCAGATGGCGAGCGCGAGCTCTGAGTTTCCTCTGAGGGGTGTTGTGTTCTTTCTTCCTGTTAACACGCTGAGTAAGCCAGCTTATTAATGATCCTGCCTTTTATGGGACATTCAAAAGGGACAGGGATTTGCAAGATGCATTTGGATATGAGGGAACAAACAGAACTTGCATATGCATAATATGAGCAGCATGCGGATTTTGTCTTTCATATGTGTATGCTATTAAACACCAACTGTTTCTGTTATTTTAAAAATATTTTTTAAATCCTTGGAAAGTCTTGTTTGAGATTTTCTTTGTGTTGTGAAGCAAACATTCCTCCAAGCTAATCATGTCCAGCATTTTAAAACTTTGGCTATTTTTATGAGAGGTCACAAGAATTTTATAGCTGCTAGCTGCTTTTTAGATGAAAGAAGCAACCTGTGATTGGCAGTGCCTGGGGTTTGCATCAGTACATTGCAAATGGTCTACCAGATTTAACAAGGATTTAGCAGTAATGACAAAATCTTCTATTGAATCTAGATAAGTATTGCATTTTTTAATTATTCAGTTACAAAAGATGGTCTTTTAGGAGGGTTGCCTGACAGGCTGAGTGAATTGTATTGCTAGATGATGGTACTTGGGTGTTAGGTCTAAAGGTCAGGAGGTCATTGGACTCTATTAGGAAAACAATGATGTGGTTTCAGTTGTAAAAAGAAATTACTTTTAGCTTGTTCACTGAAGTACTCTGAATGTAAAACAAAACTGCTGTATTTATCTAAGTATGTCTTGTGTATGAAATGTTTCTGATGCTGTTTTCCACTTGTGTCCCAATCTGTGGCTTCCTAACACATCTAATACAGACAAATTGTTCACGTAGAATTTACAAGTGTATTTTCTGGCAAGCTTTCTGATCAGTGTATAGAATAGATTTGAGTCTGAAATTTATATTTTTAGATATGTTCTTTATCAACTTTTAAAAAAATTTTTCAGGTGTTTATCAGTTTTTTAGCAAGTAATTTCAACTTCATATTTACTATAATATATATATTTTGTCTCCCTGTGTTTAGAGATTGTGTCTTTCTGTGTTATGAAGACTTTGTGTGCTAGATCTGTCTTTTTTAAAGCTTATCTTGATTTTAGGGAGCAAATGGAAAACGTAATGGATTCAATAGATTAAGTTTTGTCATGCAGGAATCATTAATAAATAATACAGTATTACTGTAAGAAAAGAAGGTGGCCAAAGAGAATAGGTTGAACCATGAGGGTTACCACACAACTGCCCATGAGATTAATTAAAGATTTTACACATATGCATGTGTGTGTGTGCGTACATATAAATATTTGTTAGTTTTCTTACAAGGAGCTTTCATCCTTGCTAGAGGACAGAAAATGTGCCAGGGAGTTCTGTGTGTTATCTTGCTTTTCAAAGCTGACAGGGAGAAAATGGAGTTAAATATTTTTTAAAGGTATGGATATTCAAGACCATTAAATTGAAAATAGCTCTATTGTTCTTAGAAACCTTTTAGAGCAAGATGCTAGTAACGCCAAGGTTGCAAGTTCTATCCCTGTATGGGCCTTTCGCTGGAGAGTTGGACTCAATCATCCTTCTGGGTCCCTTCCAACTCAGAGTATTCTGCGATTCTGTGAAAAATTCTGTGATATCATATTCATTAATCAATGAGAAATCCAAGGTTCTTATCTGTTATCTGGTTTTGTTCCTTTCCTTATTGACAATAATACAGTAAATAATCGGTGTGAGATTTCAGCTTCAAAGGAAAAAATGCAAATTGGTCTTTGAATAAGAAAATTCCTTCATATAGGAACATAGCTACTACTTTTGCAGTCTTAGGGGGCAGTTTCATTTGAAGGATAATCATAGACAAATATGTGGAATAATTTGCTTTCACCTCTACAGTAGCTAATAAACCCCCCTTAACACCATTTGGTAGCTATTCTGTTCCTTGCACACAGCAAAACAAAAATGCCAAAATTACTACTTTTTCCTTTTTTTTAGTGTAAACTTTTTCTTTTTATGTCTTTGTAAGAAGACTCTACACGATTTTGATTTTTAAACTTTTGTTTTGAGTTTTGTATTTGAATAATATTTTCTACAAAGTGTGATTTCTAGTTTTGTTTTGTGACTTTTTGGAGTATAGTTGATCATGTCGCTGTTTTTCTTAAAAAAAAAAAAAAATACAAAAAACCCCCCACAAATACCCAAGAAACTAGACCAATAAATGAAAAAAGTCACCCCAAATTAATCATCTACAAACAGTTTATTGATTTCTGCTAACTAAACTGGTTATTTCCAGCTGGTGGAGCAGATTTTCTGTTATCATTATCTGTATACTTTCTTTGCCAAAACATGTTGTATTTCATCTCAAGATGTAAATTACTAAAATAGCAAGCTCAATAACTAATTAATATTAGTACTTAACATTATGCAAACAGTATACATTGCTCTTGGCAAACAAATGGGAAGGAGAAAGTCCCTGCCTAAAAGAGCTTACAGCTAACAAAATTCAAAATGGGTATGATCTGTATACAAAAATCTGACGTATTTATAAATACGTGTGTCTGCATTAGTCTAACATGTGCAACTGTAGGTGCATAAAAAACTTGGCAGTGTTTTCATACTATTGTAAAAACTGTAATTTTGGTCTAGCTACTTGTACACATTAACTAGTAGTACAGTTTTTCATATTGTATTCATGGTGATGTCGTGGCAGGAACAGGGTTTTTGCCAAGCAATATTGGATGAAGCAGGCATAGTAGAAACAACCATCCTGAATATGATAATTCTCCTTGTGATACCTAAAAAGGGCATGCATGCATATATGTCTAGATAGGTAGATATTGTGTCCCAGATGCACTTTCACATGCAGTCAACATGCTTTCAGAATAAATGGGTTTGTTTCAGCCTTTTATGCTAGTTTCCACAGCTTTGGATGTATTTTTGTGCATGCGTGCATGCACTGTATTTAGTTTTCCTGTGCATATAGTGGCATTAAGGTATGAAGTGCCATATGCAAAGTATTGGCTCTCTTGGAGGTTCTATTTATAAGTTTGAGTTTGCCATTTGTGGTGCCATGCTTTCTATACAAATGCTTGAAATCTTAAATTCAGTTCTTCCAATCCATGGATAAAGATTTTGAGAGATCCTTTTTTAGAGAGTTCCATTAAAGTTGTGGCCTTTGTCTCAGCCTTACTTCAAGCCACCCTCATGCCATAATTGTATTTCCCAATTTTGTTCCTCTCATCTGCAGCTGTGGTTAATTTTTCTCCTCCATTCCATGCTAGATGAGTTGCACACATTCAGAATGATTTCTTCATGCAGTCCACCTGCTATATGACTTAAAAATAATCATCTGTATATTAATGGTAGCACTCAATTTAAAAGTATAAATTCTGAAACAGATTTACATCATTTTGTCCCCATATGTTTATTTTTCTATATTCTTTGCAGTCTTCTTGCAGTAACAAGAATCAGTTCTTATGTCAGGATTTTTACAGTTTGTATTCCCACCCACGCCACCTCTGGGGCTGGATCCTGGATGGCAACAGACTTACTTCCATGGCTTACTTCCATGTTTTGTGCTTAAGACACATGGTGTCATTTCAAGGTGTGGTGACTGTAACTAGGCAAAGCCTCTCTTTTCTGCCAGTGGTGTACAAGTCACAGCACCTGCACAGAGATCTTCATATGCTCTGGTCTTGTCATGAGCTCCTTAAAGATCTGGGGATATGGGCACTGCCTGTCTCCTGTACTCCACCATACCCCGGGCAGAATCTTTTGTGAGAAATCTGACAGACTGCCTTTCTCCTGGAAAACCACTGCATGGCAATAACTGCTTGAATTGCATCTCAAATCACAAGGTACTGCATTTGGAGCATCCCATTAGTCAGAGCTTCTGGTGTCTCTAATTTACCAGAGGGTTCCTTCAGGGGAAGGCTCTTCTCCCTGATCCAGTTGGGGTGTCAGAACTAAAGGCACTTGCTACAATGGTGACAAAGATGTTCCGTGAACCATACAAACTCACTCAGCAGGCAATGAATGTCAGCTATATGATGGTACCTTGGGGCTCGTCTGACATGTGAGAAATTTGCTCTGGTCTCTTTCCTACCACGCATAGCTGCTGTAGCCCCTGCTCTGCCCAGCCGAATGACAGTAGTATTATTTTAGTGTTTGCTCTTTACTGTTAGTTCACTTTCTTCATTGTGCTAGACTAAGGAATCACTGTGATCTTATTATTTGCCTTTTTCCTTTTTTCCCAATTATTTATGAAGTAATTTTTCCACTTCTCAATTTGTGAATTTACACAGTGTGTCTGTTAATTAAGGAAAGCAGGAAAACTAGATCAGTGCTGTAGCAAGAAAACCTACCAACCAATGGTTTGTTATACTGTATTAAATCCTATACCAGGACAATTCATTAACACTCTGCCTTTTCAATAGTGCTGTTTATTAGTACTACCTCTGAGTTAGTTAATTTCAATTACTATGATTTCTCTGACTGATGCAAAGCCTACAGATGTTCTGCCAATATAATCCTATAGTGTTGTCAGAAGTGTCAGCTGGTTTTGTGTAGAGAATTAAGTTGCAGAGCATTAGTTAGGATTAACCCTTTTTCTATAGGGAGAAGGACTTCTGGGTCCAAAGCTATGAAAATATAAGGAGAGCTTGTACAACTGCTGGACATGGATGGTTCAGCTCTCAAGAAAAAGGCAAGCAGTCTTGGGAGTGATGCTTGCAGGAGGCAGTAGCTCAGCCAAGAACCTTCAAGGATTTCATTAACTGGATATGGTGAATTGAACCAAGCAATTTTTAGCACAGCCTCAGTTTGAAGTTCTGTCAGTGCCTTGAGATGAAAAAATCAGCATTTGGTAGTAGATTGAAAGGTAAATTGATTTAAGCTCTGTACTTCAGAAGTGAAATGTTACAACAGTCAGGATCAGGATGGCCTCAAATTAGATATTTCTGCAGGCAAGTCCAAATTCTGAACTATCCATGCAAGTTTTTTTTCTGATACCACGAAGAATAACCTTACTCTCTTCAGCCCACCACTCAATTGCTCTGAGTTTGTGTCCACTATATTTATTTACCCTCAAGGGCCTTTGCTCTGCTTCAAGGCTACCTTGAGGCATCCTGATTCCTACCCATGTCGTGGTATCATGGTGCAGCTTCAAAGTGTGAAGCCTTGAGGCTTCCTGGAACACGGCAGGAAGAGCTCTAGCTGGCTGAATAAAAAACTCTGCAAATTTCCCAAATTTTGGTGCCTTGGGCAAAACACCCTGTTTGTTTTTCCATTATTCCCCTTCAAGGTCGGCTTTGAAGGAGCCCATATTATGCCAGGCATCAACTTACGAGGAGCAATGGTGCTGCATGTCTTGGCAGATGTGAAGATTTTTTAAGTGCTGAGAGGATTGATCTTGAACTTGATGTTTCAAGGGCTGAGCATGTGCATAAATCAGTGAAAGCATTTGTAATTGAAACAATAATAGCAATTTGGAATAGTACTTCTTTAATACCAATTGAATGAGAGGCAGTAGGTATATATTTTGTTTACCTACACCAGTGACCAACAGGCAGACTGTAGTACCTGAAGCATAGTTTTGGGGTTTTTTTTGAACCTGAAAAATTTGATGTTAAAATAAAGACATTCTAAAGTAGACAAAATAAAGGACATCAAAAGCCAAAACAACAAAAAAATTCCCCTCTACCTGATTGCAAGTTGCAATATGTGAGGCTAAGGTATCTGCACATTGCTATAACCACGGTAAACTCACAATTGGAATGACAGTGTAGTTAATTAAAAATTATTTACAGGCATTTCCTCACTACAGAATTACAGAATTCATCATAAGCAGTAAAATCCAGCTAAGAAACAGTACATATTTGGATAGCTAGTCCATCTCAAGTCTATGTTTAATTACATTGTTGACTTGAACTTGGAAGTGCAAACTGAAGAACTGACATACCACTAAGCTGATTAAATTGCTAACAGCCACTAAAACGTGTTCCATGGCCATGCCACTCCTGCCTGCAGCTTTGCGCTTTGCTTAGACTGACTTGGGCTGCATCCATTTTAGCTGAATGAGTGAATCAAATCAACACAAAAAAGAAGGAAAAAAAACAATAGAAAAGGTAAAAGAAGGGGAAGAGGAATAGTTTTAATTGTTTTAGATTCCTGAACTGGTCCCAGTTCAGGAAAGATCTGGGACTGATGCAGAGGAGGGAAGCATATGGGAGCAATCTACTGAGCTTGCTTTTTGAATAACAGCTTGCATGTACCAGCGTAGCTGTAGTATGAATTGCATTCTAGCTTGTTCTAACTGTATTATGCTTACAGCATAGCCATGATGCTGGCTGCAGCAGACACATGCAGATACACTTGGGAAAAAGATCAGATTTAAATTCAGTTCATTTTCCAGTGCTTTTTTAAAGGACCCACTTCTTTTACTAGATAGCGACTTGAGTTGACAGCACACTCCAGGTCTACATTTACAATGCTTAATACACATTTATTCTTCATTTCTGCTTCCCTGAAAAAGGAAATATATTTCGCCTTTATCTCTAAGCACTATGGCACTGATATACCCAGAAAGAGCCTGAATTTTCTTCTGTGAATTACTAAGTCTGCAGGCAAAGGATTTTGTTTCATTCCAAGTAAATGGTGCATGGGGTTGTATAGCACAAGCAGTAACCTTGAGTGCTGTTTGATATCACAGCAAAAGATTTCTTGAGAGTACAAGAAATCTTATAAATGGTCTCCTGTATGTTGCTAGTACTGGATTCCCTGCTAAGCCAGAGTAAACACAAAGGCCGTAAAAACAACTGCAAAAGAGATTTCAGTTTGAAATCAAGCTACAGCATTTCATCAGAATCCCAGCTTAATTTCAGCATTAAGGACTGCAGTAGGTAAACTTACAATCTGTAAACTGAAAGCTAATCTATGGAAAATTGTGCTTAAGGGGTGGGAATTCTTTATTTGCATTTTTAAGTGAAGAAAACAGCAGAGAATGAATGGCACATTTCAGATATTCAAGAAAGAAATACATTTTCTTCTCATCCCATTTCCTTAACCATATTCTTTCCCCCAAATGAAGTTGATTTTAATAGTCAAGGCTTTGTCCTAAATATTATTGCAAAAATGGTCCTTTTTTTCACTACTCTTTGTCATCTAAAGCTTCTATGGACTTTTTCTCCCACTAAATGATTCTTATGATTCTATGTATGTTTAACACTCTTGAAATCAGGCCCATAATAGCTGCATCCCTCTGCACTGCTGGTATTATTTTAAAACCCTTTCAGAGACATTGTCTATAAGTAAATTACAAATTCAGGCACTTTTCTGGGAAAAATGTCACCAATTATAATTCTTTCTCAGTCTGTGTTAAAAGTCATAACAATATTTTTATTTGCTGCATTCTGTATATACACATGTATATAAATATATACAGAAATGCGTGACTCAAGCTGTGCAAATAATGGATTTTTAGTCTACCTCCCAAACAATGTAGAAGACCCAAAGAACCCTCAAATTATTTATTCTTACTAAGCCTGCTTTTTTATTTCAAAATTCATGATGAAGAGATGACTTGAAAAATGGTCATGTGTGGAAAGGAGCCTCTTTTAAATTAAAAAATACTATATGTGAGGAAGTGTTAGTTGTCTGTAATTTAGCAAAGATGTATGGTATTTTTGAAAGTAACAGAATTGAAGGTTTTAGAAGTGTGAAAAATGCAATTACATATAAGTCAGTTTTAATGAAGTAAATAATTGTGAAAAAACCCTCAACTGTTGTACATTGTTACAGAGGAATGAATAACAGCTGAAATCGCTTTAGCAAGAATAATTCATACCAAATCATATGATGTTGAATTTGTTACAGAATAATGGGCTTTCTGGATTCAAACATGGTGGTAGATGTCACATATATTAAGTTTATTAAAGCAATTGATAACTGTCTCAGATGAGATTCCTATAAGCAAGCTAAGAGATGGTAGTTTAGATAAAACCAAGGTAAGGTAAGTGCAAAACTGTTTGGGAAAGAAGGTGTTTTCAGAAAGGTTAGATAGTACCTGCCTTCTAGTTTGATAGTATCTGCTCTTAGAAGGGATGTAGGTTACCAGATTGACTTTTTATAATCCCTTCTGGTCCAATTTTCTGTTTGTGTATAGTTCTGTCACACATACAGTGGTGACATTTGTAATACAGAAAAACTCTATAAAGACATATTTAAATGACTAAAGATATTCCAGTATTCACGGGTAGCTCAAGAAAATGGAAAGTTAAACTTTCTTTCCAGTTCTAAAATTAAATCCAGCTATAGCTAATAAAATTGTAACTTCCCTTCACCTTCCACCTGTGCTGTAATTAGGTTCACTGGCTGTTATTGCAGCGTAGATTTTTCTCTGTAAGGCTTACACTGTGGAAAGATAGGTCAAACATCACTAAATTCAAGGGAAAAAACAAACTAGAAGACCTAGCAGCAAATTTTATTACTTTTCCATTTCACCAAGAATTTCATTAGACCTTTTTCATAACGTGTTACTTTTTTTGTATTAGACTAGGAAAATTAAAGAGATGCATTGCATAGTATTGATTTTTAATTGAGAAAAATATTAATTTATCTCATTCATTATTCAGCATGTATTTTTACTAATTTTATTACATCTTGCATAGTTTCTCTAAATACTTCATTTTTTTTATTGATGCCATACCTTATAAACACTGATTTGCTTGCTTGAGATATATCTATACATATATATAGATAGATATAGAGAGATATATATCCTTGTAGTCTGTAATCCTGACCATGATATAAGTGTCAAAACCAGTAAACTATATTTTAAAAAAGCAAAAAACAAAAGAAACCCCCCAAAAAACCCAAAAACTATTGCTTGCTCTTAAATCTGCATAATGCCATGGCTGGCGTGGTGCACCTTTTGGCTTCTGTCTCACTCTTCTCACTTGTCTGGAAAACATTAAAAAGAAATCTAGATGAGCTCTGATGTTTAATTTCCCCATGCTAAGTTTCAGACTTCTTCACAAAGAGGTTCAGCTGCTGAGAGTAAGAAGGAAATATTAGATTTTTGATTGTCTGTTCCAAACACCAGAGGCCCAGGATTCCACTAAGTGACCTTTCGAACCTTCCTCGCACAAAAAGTGTTCAAGCTCTCCCTTGTGGCTGAAATGCTCTTTCTACTATGCCTGGAGCTTATTTTCAGAAATTTAATAGAGCAGGTGCCAGATATGGGCTTGTTTTACAGATCTGTTTTATTTCAAATTCATTTGTTCAGTTATTGTTGAATCTCTCTTCCTTTACATGAGCTGGTGGA
This sequence comes from Acanthiza pusilla, assembly GCA_036630365.1. Lineage (NCBI taxonomy): Eukaryota > Metazoa > Chordata > Aves > Passeriformes > Acanthizidae > Acanthiza > Acanthiza pusilla. The sequence goes on from JAXCHO010000164.1 coordinate 31,556,852, forward strand.
ACTTCCTGCATGCTTTCATCAGCTGTTTGATGATTTGCACTTCTGATTCCAAAACTGGTCTTACAAGCTGTTTCTAAAAGGACAGTGGACCTAGCAACAGTGTAAGCTGTAGGCACTTATGCTTAATAATCGCTGCTTTCTTTATCAATTTCTTAGCATTTTCACCTTTTTTGTTCCCGAGTTTTGGACCAAGTATTCTTACACCTTTTTTCTTGGTTCCAGTTCCCATCAAAACAGTTATAACAATTTTTAAATTATGATTTTCTGTTCCAGAGGTGGAGCTCCAGAAACCAATTATCTGATTCTCACATGGAATAAAATATTTAGGACACATTTTATAGTAGTAGTACATGTTTTCCCAGCATTTTCGAAATAAGTAAACTAATTACTTTTACAAATTTTTGTGTATTTCTTTAAATACTGCTGCTATTTGACATCTCTAAATCAAACATAAGAATTAACTCTGAAAACTTTCAGTCATGGAAAATATTTCTTTGTTGTTAACTTTGTCACTAGTCAACAAAAATTTACGATTTTTCAGTGTTATTTTTTCAAACTAAAAGGCCATGACTAAATCTGTGAGCAAGATATCAGAAGCTCTTTAATGTCCTGTGAAATCGTGTAATTCCATCCTACAAGCAGTTCAAATTAATATGTATATAAATATGTAAGTTACAATTTTATATAATATATATATAATTAAAATTTTATATTTAATTTTAAATCAACCCACCCTTGTCAGTACTTTTATATTATTCCTCTGTTATTGCTCCTTTTTTCACTTGAAGGCAACAACACTTCTGACTGCCAGCTGAATCGGGTAAAAAACATATGTCTTAAAGTCTGTGTAATCTATCAACTTATTTGATACTCTTAGGCAACACCAGTCATATGTCTTGTACATGCAATATGTTTCATTTGTATCACTAAAGAGTAAGTGCTTTTTTTGAGAGGAGGAGTGGACACTGAGGCTGTGCATACAATCCATGCAGGGATCTAGAATCAGAAAACAACCTCTCATATTTCTCATTAGGAAACCTTTTCTGCTTGTAAATGGTATATGATTCTTGCCGATAGGCACTATTAATGTTTTAGGATGTAGTACACTTAGATTCTTCTATTTAAAGACACTTTTGTACTTGGAGTGGTATTTTGATTTTGTTGTCACCATTTTTGTACCAGTTTTTCCGCCTTCCAATAGCACAGTTGCTGAATTGGCATTCCTTGCTGTCCATAAATTCCAAATTCTTGTGTCCATTACCGGTGATGCATTCTTCTCTCCTAGCTTCGTTAACCTCTCCCTAGGTCCGAGATAACACCTGGACAACAGAACCACCTTTATCTTATCTCCAGTTCCCGCTGCAGTGGCTTAACTGTCAGTCCAAGTTTCAGGTCATGTGTGGGGTGGAGGGCGCTTCAGTGGTCACTGGTGTTCGCAGCCAGATCTCGCCTCTGCCAGGCCTGGAGTCAATGCCATCCTATCTCGCCGCTCTGTGCTTATCTCACAGCAAAGTCTTTCTGTGCCCTTAGCAGTGTTTCAGGCTGGCAGCTGTGTTCTTTAAGTCCTCACAGTAGGCTGGGCTAAACATGCGTGAGTTGTACAAATCAAACTGCTTAAGAGCAGAATTCTGAAATGCCTGAATGAACTGCTACTGTAACTATGTTCTTTTACCTTAATTAAAAATTTACAAAGCCTTTGTGAGCTATTTAGGCTCTTGGTAATAGGTATACAGGGGCGTTTGTGTGAAATGAGGAAGTTTGCTATATGCAAGCCTAATAAACAATATGAAGCACGTATTCAGATGGCTTCATCTGTTCACATAGGTAATAGAGTTTGTTCATGGAAGAGGGCTTCAGCTATCTAACAAGGATCTAGGAAACTGCTGTAAAACTGTTGTGCAAATATGGAAAATGAGATTTCATATGAACTGGAACTGTGTTCAGTGGATTAACAGGCTGTCTCTTTTTCCCTGTGAAGTGCCCTGTAAGGCAAGAGAATATTTTTGGAGTATCTAAATCTCAAAGGTTAAAATAATTATTTTTGTACTCCTCATACATAACTCATAAGAAGGACAGCTCTTTGTAATAAAGCGCTTCAGCCCCAAGAAATTTGTCATGCATAACATAATATTGAAAGAAATACCATCTTTCCTCTGATAAAGTATTCTGAAAGCTTTGTGAACATATTGTTGCATTTTAGTTAATTAAGTCTGTTCCGCTATTATGAAAACTATGATATCGGTGAAAAACATTCTACAAAAATGAATATATATAGTGCCAAGTCTAGCATGAAGAACATTGTACTCATACTAAAAGATTTTATCAACATCATAAACTTACTTCAATTTCTAATGATTTGTAATGTCTACTACTCTTGATACTATGGCAAAATAGCAAAGATTTAGCTTGCTTGTAGTTCCTTTATCATTAAAACTCTCAAACGTACTTAGTCACTTCTTTCCCTACTAAACACTGAAATCTTTGAAAGGTGACAGTAAATCTGTGTGATGAGTGACCCTGATCTTACTGGGACAGATATCATAAGGCAATTTCTTTTTTTTTTTAACATCACATAGCTGCTTTTGCTTTCTGCTGTGGCATTTTCATTAAACTCAAATTTCTTGGGTATTAGAGCTGGTGAAGAATATAAAAAAAAGAAGATGTGATATCCAGCTTTGCAGGCAGAGCATCAATTTGCCCTTTAGAGAAGTTCTTTTGACCACGTTGTAGATTTTCATGTCCAAAAATTAAGCTTATGTATACACTGTAGTAATATAACGCTTATGCATTGAGAGCCATATTGAAGGCTTTTAATTTTCAGGGCAGGGCATCAAATTCTCTCCTTTCCTAGTGTGTGCAGGAAAAAAGGTAAATAAGGTGTATTTTTTTCTGTTCCTACCAGTTCGAGTTGTCTGCTTAGGGGTTGACCTTATAGTGAGAAACAGGATACAAAGGGAGGGCACTACACATGCACTGCATATTTGAGGTCTCTTAGTCCTGCTGAGAAATTAGAAGTGTGTCCGTGCAGACACTAAATAGTGCATGGTACTCAATAACAACTTAAAGTGAGTAACACAGCTGTACCCTGGGGGAAAAAAACATAGATTCTGTACCTGAGGCCGATATGCCCTTTCCACAGTGCACTTCACTGTGTGTTTTGTCTTTTTTTATACTGTCCTGTTGGGTAGTTCAAGACCAAATAAGATTCCCCCTTATCTTTCTTTCCCTAAGGCGAAACAAACCCAGTTCTGTCAGCCTCTCTTTGTACATCGTGCTCCAGCCACATAATCATCCTGGTGATTCACTGCTGGACTTATAGAAGGAAAGCAAAACTCCCAGTAGAAAGCGGAAAAATAGAAAAATCTTCCTGTAGGTAACACAATTAGAAACATTTACCATTGTCCATGGAGGCAAATAGAATTACCACTTGAATGTCTGCATGTGTTTTCTATAAAACCTCAGAAATTTGAATAGATGTGAATAATGATTATCTCAGTAAAATCTAAACAAATTGACTAAATCTTATATTTTAATATTCTTAATAATTAAGCAATTTTTATGTAGAGTTAATTTTTTTCAAATTCCAGATTGTAATGGACTATTTACATAAAGTCCAATCTAAGTGGTGCAAAGCTCTTTGTTTCCCTCATGGGTGAAAGGACATTATCATTCTCTGTTTGCCATACCATTTCAGTGTCTCTGAGAGATGTAGCATTGAAAGGAACATACAGTGACTACTGCAAGAAGAGTGCATGCAGTGTTATCTTCGCATATAGATATAACAAGGAAAACCTGTGGTTATTCTTGATGATGTTTCTTAACACTTTGAACCCAAAAATCCATGACATTTAACAAATGCAGAGCATTTGAAAGTCGTAAGTCAGCAAGAATATGTTGAAGTTTGTATCTACAGTCTTGGTTTTACCTAAGTCTAAATCAATCTATTGTGAAAAATAGTACTAGCAAGCTTCTTTTAAAATATTTTGGTATATTCACTGCTTTTGTCTTAAATTTATTTTCCTTTGTATTCTTTGCATAGATTAATCCATACAGTTGTATTAATGGATGTGTCTATCCATGAACACTCAACATATTTTAGTCAAAATTATTCCATTTATTGAAACCAAAGAATGGGGAGAGACAAGGGGATGGGTTGGATTCTGGACTGTTGCCTAGTTAAGTGGCATAATGTGATCAGTTTATTGGAAGTAGAAATTAATATGGTTAAATCCGATTCAAGAATAGAGTTTAGTATTTTCCACTGGAAATGGGTCCAAGAAATCCACAAATAAGCAAGTTTCTAGACAAATGGATATTGTGCTGAATGAAAAGAGGTTGCAGTTAGGCTTCAACTGCAAGTTTGTGAAGTTTAATAATCTTCTGTCTTTTTATTAGTACACTTTTTATCCAATGTTAATAAGCACATAATAGCTAATAGCAGCATTGCAAGCTAGTGTAGTTCATATTTAGCAGTAACTTAGAAAGTGATTACTACCAGAAATATTATTTCTTCTTAGATACCCACAGGAATCTAATGAATAGAAGTATCTCAGAGGGGACAGTTTAGGTTTCTTTATTGATTTTCACCTTTATCAACATTCTAATGCTTACAAGCTGAAGTAAGTCTCGCATACCTCAAAGAGACTGCTCTCCACCTTCAAAGGGTGATTATTTCTTATTTGAGCCTTCTATTTTTATATTATCAGTCTTTCCATCTGAATGAAGATCAGCATGTAGGCTTGGTTTGAATAATTTAAAAAACAGCTACTGTTAATATTAACAAAAGAATCTGACTTGATCACCTTTAAGCTAACTTGAAACTTACTTTTTATATTAACTGAAATCCTAGAATTGTAAGTGTTCTGATTAATCATATAAAGACTGATTTCTTTCCCAACAGCATTTGACTATTCAAACTGAGCTTTTAATTCAAAACAGAAGTTTAGATTTAGAAAAAATTTTTAAAGTCTTATATGTTTAAAAGATTCAGTTGGATGATAAATAATCATCACCTGTCATCTACACTAGTGTAAGTATGTTGTGTTAATTTTTCAAATATTAATGACCTGGGAAGTTCTTTTTTAATAATTGGGATTGAGCCCCTGGTCTAGCCAAGGAAGATGTATGTTTTTCTTCAGATGGTTATGATATGTTTCCTCATAATTCAAGAGGATTTGATGAATACTTCTTTACACAACTAAATAGTATTTAGTCATGTCAATCTGAGTGCTGGTAGGTAACTGTCATTGTTATACCCCAGGCAGTAGCCAAGCCCCACACAGTCACTTGCTCACTTCCCCACCCGCAGGATCGGGGAGAGAATTCAAAGGGTAAAAGCCAGAGAAATCATTGGTTGAGATAAAGACAGTTTAACAGGGAAAGCAGAAGTCACACACAAAAACAAAGCAAAACAAGGAATTAATTCACTGCTTCCCATGGGCAGGCAGGTGCTCAGCCATCTCCAGGAGAGCAGGGCCCCATCACACACAACATTTACATGAGAAGACAAATGCCATCGCTCCATATATCCCTCCAGCTTATATACCGAGCGTGATGCTGTATGGTCTGGAAACCCTTTGGTCACTTAGGGTCATTTTTCTCAGCTGTGTCTTCTCTCAACCTTCCATGCACCCCCAGCCTTCTCAGCAGCATGGCAGTGTGAAAAGCCATGGCTCGGTGTAAGGCCTGCTCAGCAATAACAAAAACATTTCTGTGTTATCAACCCTATATTAGCACAAATCCCAAACACAGCCCCATACCAGCCCCTGTGAGGGAAATTAACTGCACCCCAGCCAAAACTAGCAAAGTAATGAATCTTTTTTTTTTTTTTTTTCCCCCATAGCTTTGGTCTCTTGAAATATATACTTTTGGTTCATGATGATTCTTGATTTTGCGTAGCAGAATGATAGAATCTTTTGTGTTGGAAGTGATGTAAAAGATCATCTAGTTCCAACTCCTTTGCCATGGACAGGGAAACCTTCCACTAGACCAGGTTGCTCAAAGCTCCATCCAACTTGGCCTTGGACACTTCCAGGAATGGGGCATCCACAACTTCCTGGGCAACCTGTTTCTGTGCCTTACCACCCTCACAGTAAAGAATTTCTCCTTGTTTCTAATCTAAACCTATTCACAGTTTAATGCCATTAGCCTTTTTTCTGTCACTATATATCCTTGTAAATAGTCTCTCCCCATCTTTCTTGTAGGCTCTCTTCAGGTACTTGAAGGTCGCGTTAGGTCACCCCAAAGCCTTCTCTTCTTCAGACTGAACTATCGCAATTTTCTTCACAGGAGAGGTGCTCCATCTCACTAATCATCTTATCATCTTGGTGGCCATCCTTTGGACTTGCTCCAACAGGTCAATGTCCTTCCTTTGTTGAGGATCCCAGAGCTGGATGCATTTTTTTCCATCCATAGAAGAGCTGGTTGTAACAGTTCATTCCTTTCAATAGGTAGATGTTGGCCTTTGAAACACCTGGTGCATCATGCAGGAGGTTATGTAGAAGAGTGAGTTTTGTGACTTATTGCTTAGAAGGTTTTTTCTCAGAAGGAGCTAGAGATACATGTTTAAGAAACATTAGGTTACAAAAATTTTCAGATAAACATCAAGTTGGAAGTCAAACTGCTGTCAGTGATGCCTTGATTAAATAACTTGAATATGTATTAGTGATGTGTGGCTGCATATAGAATAATGTCTATTGAATAATGTCTGTAAAGCAGCAAAGTACTCTCGGGTTCCATTTTAATTAGCCATGCTGAACTCACGGTAACTAGAGAAAAAATTATTTTCCTCTCCTTGCTTAAGTGTGGTAAAAAAATTCTTTTTAAGTTCTATACTTTGCTTTAGAGGCAGAATTTCATCAAGCAAGTAAATTGCCAGATCTACAAAAGTCTTAGTAAATACATTTTTTCCTAATAGAAAAGGGTTTAAGTTCTTTTGATGCAATTTACATAATACTAGAAAGACCTTTCAATAAGAAATTCTGGAAAAACATAAATAAGAAATAATTCCTTGCCTGCAAGTATGTAGAACATTCATATGCCAACAAATGCTAAATCAGAAGTTAATTTAAAAAAAAAAACCAAAACCAAACCCTGTTGGTAGCAAGAAAATGTTTATAAGCAGAAAACAGCATCCTGATTAGTGCCCTCAGATATAGGAGAAGTAAATGTAGAACTGAGATGAAGACTAATTTGTGTTAAAATACTTATTCTATAGAATATATTGTATATTTTGATTGTGAATTAGATATGTTTCTCAGCTTGGTTTATTTGTTACTAAAACTAATTTATATTCTTTGGCATATTATAAATAGTTGAAAAATGCTATTCCTGAAAAACATAGGATAAAGTAAAAAAGGAGCCAGCCATTTGATTGGAGGAAATTGAAATAAGATCGTAAAAGACACAAAAACTGGAACGTCATATATGATTTACTCATCCTCGTTAATGAGGCTTAGAAATTATCTCATTTTATAGTCTAGTGAGACAGCTGAACAATATCCAAAATTTCTGATATAAATATAGGAGCAAAAATGTATTTGCTTTAAAGCCTGCAAGCCTGCTGGATGGGAATAACCATTACAATCAACAATGAGGCAATGAATCTGTGCCTAAAGCAGCATAGTAAGGCTTTTCATAACTTTTTGTATGCACAGTAAAGAGTAAATTTGCAGGAACATCCATAGAGATTTAAATTAATTTCAGAAAGAAAATTATTACATTAATTTGTTTTCTACAAATATAATTTTGAATTAGTTATTCAGTATGGGTTTTCCCAGTTGCCTTTAATAAAATGATAGAGATGGGCTTATGGGGAGAATCTTAATTGTTCAGCTTTCCATTTCTGTTTGACTCATTTTCAAACTTAGTTGTTAGTGGGAAATAGCTGAAGTAAATGAGTGTTTCTGAACTCTAGTGCCTGATTCTAAGCTTTTGCTAGGGCTTACTCAAACAGTAGTAGCAGTTTAAGAACACAGAACATTTTATTTTCATTCAAAGTAGTGTCTTCTATAGAGCTCTGTTTTGGGAAGAATTTCACTGTGCGTAAGCTTGCAAAGTCACGGTTTAAAGTTTATAATTCTTTTGACCTTGTGAGCGTAGTGTGTTAATTTAAAACAGCGTGTTGTAGCTTCTACTCCTGTGACTCAGTTATGAGTAATAGTGCTGAATATTTTTCTGTAGTATATCTCTATTACAGTGTTTAAAATATGCAGAGCTCATGGTGCAGAAAAGAGTAAATGAAAAATGGTCAGTTGTGAAATACAAAGGAAGAATCAGGATCATTTTAAAAAGATAATTTGTCATTAATAATTTTTACCTGAAGGACATACAGACCACTGATAGGATAATTTCTTATTCCTTCAACAGATTGAAAGTTGTTAATTCATTTGCTTTATGAAGAAACAGTGTTTCTTTAAAGGTTAAGTTTGTGCAGCTGGACATAGGAAAAATGAATGCAGAAAATTATGGTATCAACACAATATAAAAGTATTCCTGTGATGAAAAAGGGGCATATAGAGCTATTACTGTAATTCTTTCTGTGAATTTGTATTTGTAGGTATAGAAAAAAAATTTCATTATTACATTATTCATATGATTATTCTTCCTAATGCTTCTGATTCATCATAAAAGAATTTAGAGATAGAAGTTTATTCCAACCTGGTAAATAAGAGGATTAACCATAAGGACTATAACAAAAGTTATAATTACAATAATTTATAAACACTCTTTTATTTTATTCTTCTTTCCTGACATGACTGTTCAGAAGAGCACTGCATGCTTTCAGCTAAGTTTATAGGCTTTTGTACAAAGAATGTACATTTTTGCACTGTTCTTGAGACTGACTTGAGCAGGGAATACTTTCTGGGATTTGAAACCCACTTCTCTCCTTTTTATTCCCACTAAAGAAAAAAAGAAGTGAAATGAATCTTGTGCTTTTTGAGTCCTTTCAAATGCATGAAAGAGAGCGGTAAGCATGGCACCTTTGTTAACTTCTCAACAACCCGATGGCAGGATACTCACTTGGGATGTGTAATCTGGGTTTGTACTGACTCGTGCATAGTCTTTGTTTTTGTTGTTAATCTTTGCCAAAACAAAGAAAAAAACATAAAACCTATTTACTGGAACTAGATTACTCTTATCCATATTATAGAGTCCATAATCCCATTCTCAATTTGGTTGAAAGATATACACGAAGCTTCCTTGACATTCCGCATAGTATCTCAGTTTTTAGGTGGGATTAGCTTTTTTAGCATTGGTGGACACAAGACCTGTGGTTTCTAGCTTCAGAGGCTTGCTAGACAATTTTATTGTGTGCAGGCTCTGAAGAATGGCTCAGTCTTGGTGACTGCTGAGGAACCCACTGGTGCAGGAGACTCGGGGTGCAGCAGCAGTGTGAACTGCGGGTTCAGCCTGGGCAAGAGGCTGTGGACTGCAAACCTTCGCACAACAGGGGCCCAGGACATGTAATGTGGCCAGGTACAAAATACCAGCAGTTCCTTTGTTCGGGGCCCCAGCTCAGAGGTGCCAGCTCAAGTTGTTATGTTTCACTGCTTCTAGTAAATCAGCCAGCTTTGGGATGCTGATTGGTGGCACAATAGTGGGAGGATATATTCAGTCTTTCAAGGAAAGATGTAATAGTTCCAGCCTCTATATAGTTGGGACTGATCAAGCTTAATTCTCACATTTAGGACAGATTTGCAGATGAAGGTCTTTACACAGATGGGAAATAAAGCTTCAGAAAAGAAAGGAATAAACCCATTATCATGCTAAAGGTTACTGTTTCTCTAATTATACTTGGTATTCAATATGAACACCTTGTTCAATGATATTTAATTCAAATCAAGATGCTGAAGATAGAATTACATATTGAGAGAATTCATTAGAAGTTTTCTAAGTAAGCTGAATAAATGTGCCTCAAATTGTATTTCATGAATCTGTTCAGGTATTTAAATCAGATCTGTAAATTATTATTAAAAATCCACAAGGGATGCACAGTTAGGTAAATAAGCTGTTCCAGGCCAAGAGCTGTTGAACATTTACTGTACAATGCTTTCTTGTATACTGTTTATGGAAAACAGGTGAATGACAAAAAAAAAAAAAAAGAGAGTAGCACCTGTGCAAAGTTTGAAAGAAAGTTAACAAAGATGATGGCTGGAAGAATAAGAAAAAATAGTTCCCTCATAATTAGTTTTCCAGTCTTCGCCTACATATTGTCACTATCTGACTGAAGTAACTAAATGTAGGACAAATGATTACTTAACGTAAGCATATTTTATGAAGCATGTCATTTACTGACCTTTTGAGTTTGCCCATTCATAATCTGCTTGTCTTTTCCTGAAGTGTACACTGGCCTTTCTGAATCAACAATATATAAATGTAATGGTTATAATAGTTTAATTGAGTGCATTGCTATCAGTAAGCGTACACCATTTTAAGAAAGCTATTTTCATTTTTGCATAATTCATGTGATATTTAAGTGTGCCAAAGATATGTTTACAATAGTTGAAGCATGATGCTTGTATTGCATTTGTTTTGTCAGAGTTACAGTGGGTGTTCTGAGACTTGCTGTTTACCTGTTCTCTCATGCTTTTTCCAGTAGGCTCCCCAGCGAACATACCTGCATCCATTCTCTGTGCTGTTGTAGCGTGAGCAGGCATAAGCAAGCTGCCCGTGCGGTGGTTAATTCATGCAGCACAGGGTACAGCACAGGCTGCTACAAGGTCCAGCTGCCTTTAGTCCTGAGCGTCCTTGCTAGGACAGTATGGCATGTCCTGTGCTGCTGCTTTTTTCAGTCTTTGCTATGAAGCTAACCAGAAGGATGCTAGATTTTATGCCTACCTACCTGTAGTTATACCTGCTCAGTCTAATAGAGATGTAACTTGAGACAATTTCCCTGATTTCTCTTCACACCTGTCCATCTGTGCTTATCCATACCATAATACATCGTTAGAGCTTGAGTACTTTAAGTAATTACATCTTCATAACATTCATGGTTCTAGTTATTTTTCAAGCACATAACAGCTGAAAATATATTAAACTGTGAAGCTGGAAGGTCTAGATGTTAATTTTGCAACCTGTAAATTTATTTTTCCAATTGTTTTTAGTGAGATGTGTTTATTTTTCCAATTGCTCTTATCACCTAATAGATGACGTGAGCAGACTTAAAAGCAAACCGCAGAGTGGTTGTAGTGTAAATTCTCTTCCTGGAGATTAGTCATTATTAACAGATTATCAACAAAATGCATCTGATGACTTTCCCCAGGCCAGACTGTACATACACTTCTCTGGTAGGAATGGTTGTTCCAATTTTAAAATCCTGTCATTCCCTGGGGAGCCACTCCTACTCCCTTTCATGCAATAGAGGTAGCAATCCACCTGCCTCAGTGAATCAGCAGTATCCACTTAACCTCTTCTCAGCAGGATAAGCACCTGCTAACAGCATGGGGTATTGCTGGGAAAATTATGAGCGTGCTGCCTTATATGTTAACAGTGATTAATATTTGGTATTACTGTTTCAATATGTAGGAGGCATTACCACTGTTGAGAAGCTGCCTTAACCCCAGCTGCTGTTCCTACAGAGAGCCCTCTCTCTTAGAAGATGCAGTTATGGGCTGCTTCTACCAAGAAAGGAAATGGAAGCATCTTTCAGGGCTTAGACAACAGAGAGATGGTTAAAATACTGTGTTAAAAAACAAAACAACCAAAACCCAAAAAACCCCAGGATTCAAATCAACATACAGTCTTTCTGAAATATTAAAAGTTAGGGACTTTTTGTTATCTAAATTGTTAGGGAAAGAGGGTGTTAATACTAGTCTGATTTTCCAGAGATTAAAGCTTTGTGATACTCTATGGAAATACTTACTTTTCTTTCAGGAGTATAAGCACACTGAGATAATGAGAGTATGTTTTCATCATAAACTCTATTTTCATCATAACATGTTTTCCTAAATTAAAATGTAACACTGCTGTTTCCTTAAGTTTTATGCAAATGCATGAGATTCCTGTATAGTGTTGGTCATTGTTTTATAAATTGGTTGCGTATTGCTACTGATCAATCCAGTTTTTAGGAACAATTAGTTTGACTGAAGAGCTTGTAAAGTAGCAACTGTGGAAGCCGTGGAAATATATCAAAGATTTGGGGGTTTTTTAAACCTTTTGGATAATACTATGAGCCCTTCTACTGAAATTTTAATATCTGCATTTGCAAATATTATCAAAGCTTACAGGAAAACTGTAAAACTGGAATTGTAAGCCTTATTACATTTACAAAAATAATTACAGTTTAATCAAGCTTCAAAATTATTTTGTTAATTTGACATTGATGACTTAACATTACTGCAAACAAAAAGAATATGCTAGTAAATTTTTATGCTTTAGTTGTTCTAGCAAACTACTGTGGCTATTTTTCTGAATCTTTATCTGTTACAAATAAGTGCAACTCCATTTCCATGTGCCCTTTTTCATTTGTTTCTTTAATTTCTGTAGTGCTAGGCAGTCTGTATCACCGCTTTTCATCCTTCCCTTAAGTCTTCTCTGACTTCATATTTTGGTTACATAATAATTAGTAAGATAGTCTTATTATTATCTTAAATATTCTATAAGGACTACAAAAAAAGTACTGATTGAGTGTCTAAAATTATAAAAAATCTTTAGTCGGATTCCTACATTGTTAGAAAAAAAAAAAAGCGCCCTACATTCATATTAATCAGCTAGATAATTTTAAAATATTATTACATTTTTTAAAAGATCATCATGCACCAGCTTTGAAATGTGGCAGGATGATTTTGTTTTCCCCATGAATTTCAGATTTGGTTGGCTACCAGAGACAGAATGATACTAACATATGGACATTTCCTGGCACTTCTGACATGGATATTTTGCTTGATTGTCAGTCTAGAAGTGTGCCTCTCCTTTTAATGCATTTTGAGTGATTGGGGGGTTGCAATGTGAAGAAACAACACCAAATGTATAATGGTTTTAATAAATGACACTGTCACTACTATTTTTAATCATTGTAGGAGCTGAGGGCAAAGCTGTATTTAGAATGCCCATTGACCTGACCAGGGTAGGTGGTGGATGCTGTGCTGATTTCAGCTTAGTTGAAATGCTCTGGCTTCTTTATCTTAACACATCACTTCGTGTTAAAGCCCATGCTTCTGTAAAGAGATTAATTTCTGGCAGCACTGAAGCTTCTAAATCTTTATAAGATGTAAACCTAGACTATATCTCAGTATTTATTTAAGAGGACAAGTAACTTTTGCAATATACAGTGCAATTCTCACACTTTGACATCTTGGAGAAAACACGATAGTTCTTTCTTGCAATTTTATATATCAGCAAAAAAACCCAAAGCAGCCCCACCCCACAACCTCTGCTCATTTAAAGCTAAAGTGTATCTTCCTGTACTATTAACTTCAGTACTTGGCAAAGGAATATAGTTTGTCAAAATGGCTAGACAAAGAATCTTTTATTTGTTATTAGTTTATAGGGCATAAATTCAACATATGCTTTTAGATTGCTTAATGGGCTGATTCCTAATAAAACCTGCTGTCTAGGAGTACAATAGCTGCTGTGGAGAGAGGGGAAATGTGTACTCTTGGATACTTTGAGAGTAGTTAGATATATAACCAGTAAAAGGGACAGTTGGCCTTTAGCTTGCTATGAATTTTCTTTGAATTATTTGTGTAAAAAATATTTATTATTTTTCTATTTCACAGATAAATTTTTCTCAAAGCTGTCCTTCATTTGTAGCTATATTAAAAATACATAAAATCTCAAAAATAAATCTTTTTCCATTAAAAAGTATTGAAAACTAAGCAGCCACAGTAAAAAAAATAATTGGTCATTATCTATTATTATTCTGATACCACTGATACCATTTTTGGATATTCCAATCTGATTTGGATATACCATTCTGATACCGTTTTTGGATATTCCAATTGTATTATATACTGTTAGCCAAGAGGCAGCAATGATGTGGACCCAGTTTTAAAAGTTACCATATTCAAAAGATTTTAATATTCTCTGCCAACATTTCTGAAAAGTAGAAGTAGAAATAAGGGGAAAATGGCAATTTTTAACAGAAAAGTACTTACCTTACACAAATTTTTCCTAATAAATGAAAATAAAGTAATTTTGTCAAGCAATAAGGCTTTGCTAGGTCTTTATTTCAGAAGGCTTTTTCACAAACAGAAGAAGGTGACGTTAAAAAGAAAACCCCATACCCTCAACTTAAACTTTGCTTCCAAACTGTACTTACAGCTGGTCAATAAACTTGACTTAAACATTAAGGTTCTCTGGTTCACTTCTTTGCCTGGTTCTATGGGTGTAACTTTTAGGGAGCTTCTGTGAGTCTGCTAAAAATATTTAAATATGTTCTTTTACATGAAGCTTACTATAAAGGGTTAAGGTATTGTCTCTTCAGGTATTGTTTTTCCTGAGAAGAAACTTGAGACATATAAATGCAGATCTTAGTGGCTCCCTATGTGAAACAGGTGTTCAGCACTGTGTAATTTCCCTAGGTGATGCACATTATTACTACAATAAATATGGAATATATATGTACACATAAGCACTATTTGCTGGTACACTACTAATTAATTTCTTATGTATAAACAGAGCACTCTTGAAACATGTTCTAGGAATTGTATTTTTTCACTTTTTTCATCCTATTGTATCTAAATACTTTGCATACTTTTCCATTATATGGAGTCCATATTCCTCCAGCAGAAGTGTCTGGCAGTTGCAAACTTAAAATGTAGGTAGCTTCTAGCCAAGATCAATTAAATTCAATTATTATTCATATTAAGATGGGTTATCTTAAAAAGGCAACACTTTTTTTTTAACAGGAAGGACTAAATTTTAATTGTAGGGTTGCTGATGGTGGTGTGTATATATGTATCTCATTAACAGAACCCAGGTAAATAATTTTATAAAATACATGATTCTGTTCAGTTTACCTGCAGCACCATAGTGTGAATGTACATTGAGTTCATTATGATGCTCACCTTGGGACAGTTTAATGTAGTTCTGGTAATTAACTGACTGGGAAAAGTGTCTAGTCTTTAAATGTGGGATAGATTTTGAAAAGATTCCTAGGAGTGCAAGTTTTTTGCACACACAATGAAACCTGATTTTGGTTCACGTTGGCACTTGTTCCCTAACTTCTTTTATTTATTTTTAGCTAGTCTGGGAAGCAGTTTTGCTCATCTTAGTGTTGTCCCAGTGCTTCAATTTCTTATTAGCATTGTAAGGTTGCAAAATATGTGAAGTCTTACACAGGGAAATATATAACACTGCACCTTAGAACCTGGCTACTGGTCTTTTTGTTCATCTATCTAAATCCTGACATTAGAGCACTCGTTGGCAGACTGTGAAGAAGTCAGTTTGCATCAGCTCATTATGATTTTTGATGAATCATAATGCATTTGTAGCTAGAATATGCTTGTTTATAAAAAGAGGATTCTACAGAGTTTAGAATGGGCAGCAGCTGTACTGAAAAAGGATCATCTTAAGTTTCAGCTTACTGAATTAGTACTTGGGCATAGAAAGGCTTCATCTCCCAAAGGAAAGTGAAATGTGTAAGCGAGCATTTAAGACATAGTGCTCCTTTTGTAAGCAACAAGTAAGTAAGTAATTACGCTGTAAGTTACAGAGTAGTTCATCTGTCATGCTAAGGAAAGAAAAGTATAAAATAATTTCATTATAAGTCTGGTTGACTTCTTCTGTCTTTGTCCTCTTGTCATTTATTAGCCTTGTCAAAAAAGCATATAATATGTTTTTGCATCCCAGTTTTAAAGCACTGTTTTCTGATCATAAGACTGGTAAGAATAATACAGTTTCTTTACTACTTCTGACAAAGAATTCCTTTTATAGATGACATGGAGATTGGATTCAAAATACTGCCATTTAATAGTTTGCATTTTGAGGAACCCATATGCCAGCAAATAGCCAGTCCTGAACAAAGTGTGAAGACAGGGGAATTGGACACAACTACACGTAGCCAGTCTTTCACCTTTTTATAGAAGATGAGAATACTGGGCTCTTTCTCAAATACGTAAGGATAATCAAAGACTGAAAAAGGTCTAAGTAGTACATAATTTACTTGGAGTGGCATTCCCAGATGGTTAAAGTTGCAAGCTCATTCAAATGTGAGCAAGAGGATATGAGCTGCGTGAAGACATTATAGCAATAAAACTTCCTTAATGTCTAACACAGTGGGCTAAATGATTTTTTAGCGTGATGGGAATATACATCTAATCGTTACTTTGGGAAAACTTGTATTGGACCAAGAAAAAAAGAAAGTGAACAAGCCTATTAAAGTGTCTGCAACAGTAAGCATGTAAAGGCATTTCACATGACTTTGGTTTGAAATTGAAAACTTAAAGAGAATAATATATTGAAACTCTAATGCAACCAAAGTTCCTTTTTCTTTTTCTTTTTTTAATTCATCAAGCATTGAAAAAAGAATAAGCAGCCTTCTCTTAATTTTAGTTGTTTGGATTTTGTAAATTTCTTTTTGCACGGATGCCGCATGGTTTTTCAGCTAAGGTTTGGAGACATAAAAATAATATGATCTTATTCTGCGTAACTCTTTGAGTGAATTAATTGCTCATAAAACTGGAAAACAGAACCTTTAAAAGTCAAATAGATGACTTAATATTAGGGCTTTATAAATTTCTTGTGAAATGCCAAAACTATTTGGTTAGAAATAATAAAATTTACATGCCTATTTAGCACCTAGTAGTTTTGAGTTACCAAGAGAAGCTGCACTTAATTACGGGTTTGCTAATCATCTCTGTAGCAGTGATCTGGATCCACATTCGTCACTCTCAATGAATTCAAAACATCATGGCTGAAAAATGTTTTACCATTGTGTGATCCAGTAGGAGCCAGTGCTGTATCAGCTATAACCAATCCTTCCTTCATGTGTAAAATTGTCTTTAATAACAATAGGCATTATTCAGTTTCAAGAAATTGCCACAAAAGCAGAACTAAAGATCACTGCTGTTAGTTAGACACCTAGAACAGGCACTTGCTTAGGGACATACCTCCAAATCTGGATACAAAGTGAAGAAGGAGAGTAAAATGAAAAATATATTAGCCCTCGAATTTATTTTTTGTAGCAGACCCTACCTCATCATGAGGCAATAGTTTATACTGATCTAGAATTCTCTTTCTGCTCCAGTAGAAAACAAACTATGAGGGATAACTTAAAAATTATAATAATTAAATTAATTATCTATATTTAGCAGATAGAACAGTGTGTGTGTGTGTTGTGATAGATGCAATGCATAGCATTGCAACACTAGAGGATGCTTATTAGATGGTGATGGGTAAAATATTTTTTTCTGTAAAGTTGTGTGATACCCATGCAGTTTGTAGCAAATAATAGTGCCGGCATGCAGTATGCTCCTGCATGCAAGAATACGTTTCTTCATTTCTTCTTGTAAGTGACAAGACCCAAAAAACATCCTTTTCTTTTGTCCTTAAAATATAAATAAGACTTAAACACGAAGTGGCAACTTTTTTTCAAAAGTTCACAAAATTCTAGGATAGCCTTGTCCTGAGTGAATATGACCCGCAAAGTCATAGAGCCAGTTAGGTTGATCAGAAGCAATTTCCCTAGCCAGTGTTATCAAACGAAGTGCTGTGACAGGTGTCGCATGAAGCCAGCTTTGAATACTCAACTCAAATGGCCATTTGCAGGTGAATCAAAAGGCAGGCACCATCTGTGCAAGTTCAGGAAAAAGCTATGAAATCGAATTTCAAAATCCTTAACGTGACTCTGAGCTTACCTGTTATTGTGCGGGGGCAGTCTGCTCACCTGAGGTGCAGTGCGGAATCAAAAGACTTGTCCACTCACCCAGAAGAACTGAAAATCTGCTGAAAGTGACTGTAAGTGTGTTTGTCCTTTCAGAACAAAGGAAAAAAAACATTCACTGCATGTTTGAGAAAGGTCAGTGCTACCGGTGTTTCTAGGTCACTTTGCACTTCCTCCAGTACCCTTTAATGGATGCTGCCTAACCTGTAAGGAGAGTCATTAGTTTTGACCTTTGTTGAGAAAGAAGAGAAGCTAAATTGGAAGATTGCAAATTTGTTATAATATATGACAACACTCTGTAGTTGTGGACACAGACAAACCAGTTTCTAATAGTTCTTCCTCATTTCCCCAAGCACAGTTTATGCTTTAAAAGTATTTGAAACTAGCTTTGAAAGGAACTGCTGACCAGCAGTTTTATGACTTGATTTGTTTTAAAGCCTAAATGGCTTAAGGAAATGTTTTACAGGAGATATAATCCATCCACATGGAATAAAGCCTTGAAAATTAGGTGGCATAAACCTAAAATACAAACTACATTCTCATGACTTTGCACTTAAGCTGTTGCTTACAGAACTAATTTAAGAGTGCCAATGTATTGTTTATTACCTATAACTAAATTTTTTGAAAGTTGGAAGGTTTTTAAAAGTGCTTTATTCAAAAACCTCTATTAATAAGTCTTTGATGTGGTGGTTAGAATTTCTCTGCTATAGAGCTTTGATCAGTGTGTGGAATAGCTGTGCAGACAGTAACTGTGTTGCCATCTTTCCTTGAATAATGACTTCATTGACAGTGCTGTAAAATTACATTTATCTGTCCTGTTGATTCCTTCTTTTATAAATTGATTTCAAATTACTTGACTGATGACTTTGCCTTTTTTGTCATCAGACACAGAAACCTATACACATCTATACAAGGGAGGATATTTGGGATTTTTGTATTTGGAGTGCATCATAACCTACTGGTTATAAAAAGCATTTTTCTGTGTATTTTTAAGTATGAACCTGGTTATAAAGCAGTTACCTGTACAGCTTTTTGTGCACTTTCGACTCCTAAATCTAAACAATGGCAGTGTTGATTTTAGAGAGTAATACATATTTACAAATTGAGTATTTTAAGTTACCAATCTATATTGATACATATTTCCATTACTTTTTATATACTGATGCACTTAGTGCTGGAATGATGACAGGGAGAATATTAACCAAGGAGAATTAAACACTTATTTGAGAGAAATATTAAATAGTTGCATCTGTATTAACAGGACCTGTGATATCAAAGTGTTTCGAAGTAGTCTTTTCCAGTTGTTTTTCTAAATTGTACTTAGCTAATTTCAGGGGGAGCTAGGATTATTGTTAATAAAGGTAAGGGAACTGAGGGTTGCCGGACCCCTAGATATATTTTTCATGGGAAGACAACTAGAATATGGTGGTATAGCAGGCAACAAAATTTACAAAACGTGCCAATTGTGGTATTGTCTATTTGATTATCTGTCTTGAATATTTAGTAGGGCTACTTCTCTTCTTTATTTTATTTTGTAGAAAGTAATATCACCATTTAAAAATTATTTTGATGGGCTATTATACAACTCTTTAATTTAATTAGATGGGAAAGTTTAATGGATTGGTACTAAATGCTTGATATTTATATTGCTTTGTATTGATAGGAAGACTGCTGTCTTGTCCATTTTCTGTAGTATATTCAGGTACAAAACAAGGTGGTTTTGCTTCAAACCTAACTGAACTGAGGTGTAAGCATTTATTATTGACAACTAGTAAAGAAATCTGTTACATTGCAAACACTTTGCTCTCTATGCATGTTCTTGAGCAATATATAGTCCACATTTAATGTGCATATTATTTTAGTGGCTACTTTACTGCACATACAGGGAGCATCTTCGAGATGTTTTTGTGGTTTAACCCCCGCAGTCAACTAAGTCCCCCACAACTGCTCACTCACTCCCTGCCCAGTTGGGTGGGCAGGAGAATTAGAAGGGTAAAAGTGAGAAAATTAGTGGGTTGAGATAAAGACAGTTATTAAATTAATTGAAAAGAAATAATAGTAAAAATAATTAAAAATTGTAAGGAAAAGAGGAAAAAAAACAACCAGAGTAAAATAAGACCCAAGGAAACAAGTGACAGATAAAAGGTATTGGTCACCACCAACTGACCCATGCCAGCCAGTCTCCACTCATCAGTGTCTTCCCCGCCAACCTTCCCTCCAGCTTTCTATGCTGAGTATGATGCTGGATGGAATGGAATGGAATGGAATGGAATGGAATGGAATGGAATGGAATGGAATGGAATGGAATGGAATGGAATGGAATGGAATGGAATGGAATGGAATGTCCTTTGATTAGTAGGATCAGCTGTCCTGGCTGTGTTTCCTCCCAGCTCCTTGTGCACTGCCAGCCCCCTCACCAGCAGAGAGAAGTGTGAGGCAGGAAAGGCCTTGACTCTGTGCAAGTGCTGCTCAGCAATAATAAAAACATCTCTGTGTTAACAACACTGTTTCCAGCACAAATCTATAACACAGCCCCATGCCAGCCGCTGTGATGAAATTTAACTCAGTCCTAGCCAAAATGAGTACAGCTGTATAATAAAAGCTGTCTTAAGGCCTGTGATCACGAAAACCCTTCTAGAAGTTCAGCTGTTTGTGCTGCCTAGGACAGGTCTTTTTGGAAAGACTGACTCCAATCCGATTTTGGGTTTAGATGATATACAGTTTTTGAAAGTAAATGCAAAAATCTTACAACAAAATTTATCAGCTACCTTTGTTCTTTAGACAGAAAATAGTTTCGGGGGTGTCCTGACAAATGCATAACCACTGAGTAGCTTGTGAGAAAAACATATCGCTGTATTACGAAGTCTGTAAAATAACGTGTGGATCGCTTTCTCTTAATTCTTTGTTTGAAATTTGCTTTCTTTGGATAAGTTTTGGGGTTTTTTAATATTGATCCAAATCAGATTTTCTTTCTTTCTTTAAAAAAAAAAAGATCCTGAAAGAGATCACTGTCTGTATCAGCATAGCACACTTGTTCCAAGTGTTTTATTTTTGGCTCCATTTTGTTTTATCCTGAGCTTTAAAAAGTGCTTTATCTGAGATGTGCAGTTGTCTTAGTATGCCACGAATGGGTGACCCAGTTATTTCAGTAGTTAATTCTGGAGTGCTTGAGGTCCAAATATTTTAAACAATTTATAAAAGAAATAAATAAAAGCTAAAAAAACCCCTGAAATATGTTACAATTTGTCAGTTTTCCTTATTTTAAATTTTATGGGGCTATTGTCAAAATAACTAGAGAAGAAAGACTTGTTATATGTAATGAAACTACAAGGCATATTGACATTAGCAATCAATATGGCAACATTAAATAACTCAGTAAAACATATTTGGTTATAGTAATTAGTATTGTCTGGAAAATGAGTAAGTAATATGGTCCTTTAGGGCACAAAATTTTTCATGAAATTTCTTAAAATGTGTAATTTTGTCCAAATAGGTTCTGAGGAACAGTGCTGTCTATAACAAAATATTTACATCCATATGGATTGTACTAATGTATTTAAAATTAATGTACGAATTTGCTGTCTGCTTACATATCACCGTTGCCCTTTTTGGTCATACGTATATGCATATGGGTAAATTTGAGAAGCATTTCGCAACTATAACAACTTCCACGAGGTGGTGCTCAAGCAATAAATTTTAAACTGATAATGTAATAACTATGACCGGTAACAAGCTGAATTTGAAAATATGGCTGTCAAACAGCTGTTCTTCTCTTTGATGCTATATCTAACTTAAAGGTGGGAATGATGAGGTCAGGAAGGCTAATGAATTTATTATGTGGTGGAAAAGTTATTTCTCCTTGCCCAAAAGACAGAAATACCTTTCTTTCTTTTTTTTTTTTTTAAACAGCATAATACCAAGGGGTTGTGTTCATTTTGACATGGAATCCTCATAATCCTTTTCATATCTCATACTTTGGTTATCCTTTATATGCTGTCCACTTCTGGTTATGAGCAAAGGAACTAGTATTCATAAAGATATTATGGTAGTTGCCCTAAGCAAAATGTTAGTGAATTCAATATATTTAAATAAATCTGTCTTAGAAAAATACACTGGGTGCTGATTCACTGATCATTCAACAGTAAATAAAAAATGTAGACAGTACGATAATGCAAGAAGGCAGATGATGTGAGAGAATGGCAATGACTATAAACAAAGCAGACAGTTTGGCATAAGTGGTTTTCTCACTTTGATCAAATAGAGCATCCTTAGCTGTTTTGCTTGCCAAAGTGCTGCATTTTTTTAACATCCTCTGCAAAACCCTTATTCATCTCCTCTTTCAAATTATACAGACCATTTATAATTTAAAGTTCACTGTGACTACCTCTGAAGAAGAGTCAATAATTAACACTGCAAGCATTGTTGTTATTCTTTCATTGCTAACCATCAAAATGGCAAGAAGCAAATCTGCAATGAAAGTTTTTTTCTTCCTTCCACTGTTGTTTCTTTCCTTAGCTGTTTTGTTGCTTGGTGAGTTTGGGTTTTTTATTTTCATTTCTTTTAAATTTGTGCTCTTTTTCTTTATTTTGACTTAAATGATCAACACAAATTATACCACACACACAAATGGCATTACTTCCACTGCAGGCATAGCTTTTGGCCAGCCTGTAACAGCAGTAATGCATTTAAAATACACTGTGCTTTCTGTTTTGTTCATTGCTTATAATCTCAGGGATGTAAAACACAATTTGTATATTCTTCTGGAAAGAAAACTATTTTTAAAGAGCAAACAGGTCTCTCCTAGATATTTTACTTTCTGACAGCTGATAGAGCAGTAATCATCCTATTTGAATAAACTTGAAGGGTCTGTGAATAAGGAAGTCTCATATACTTCGTTATGCAGACGGTTGGGAGTAAAGTGATGACAGATCTGTGAAAAACAAATCAACCTTACCCTTCTACTTTTATTTAGATATTGCACATGGAGGCTGCCTGCTCCTGCAAGGTATTTAGTCACCCAACTCCTACACACATATGGTTGAGGATCTGAGTCCAAGTTCAGTGATGGTCCATTTTATAGATATTTGGTTCAGCCAATTAGAAAGAATACAATTATTTGCAAGATTTCTGTCTACAGTCAGAACACTTTCATTGGTGTAACTAGCTGCATCCCATATGTAGTTTTTTACCTTTTTAACCTAATTGTCTATTTATGCAGTGCATCTTTATATAGATACATTTAATAAGGATTTTTGTTTCGCATGGAAAAACCCCTTCTGCTATTAACTAAACTGAAATACATTTTTTTTAAATTTATTTTCAACGTATTTACACTGAGTAACTGACAAATAGAATTGACTAAATTTTTATCAATAAATCAATAAATACAAGGAATGGAGAAAAAAATACATGCTTTAATATTCTTGTATTCCATTGTGAATATACTACAAACATCCATTATATATAAAATTCTACCTGGCTTTTTCATGGTATTTGAAAATAGCAATCACTTGTTCTTTCTTGTTGAGAGTCCCATTAGAGCATCTGGCTAATGTTTGTCATTCTGAAGCTCTGTAATTCCTTTTGTCTTGGTAGTTGGAGGGAAGGGTTTTTTATACATACTTTGATTATCATGAATGTAAGTTAAGAGTTTCTTCCTTTTTTTTTTCCTTTTCACAACCGTTTTTGCTAATCCTTAATGAGTCTGTACTAGTGCACTTTTGTGGATGAGAGCGCAATATGGACTGTCTGTGAGTAAATTAATTTCATCAGAATTCGTCTCTTTAGTACTGGCTTATTCTGTCTTCTAATTCCACAGTATTGTACAAAGGTAGAATTACAGTTTTCCCACTGGTACTGTTAAATTGCTTCATTACAGGCTCCTTTCAACATTTTAACAGCTCAAAAATTGGTTTCTTTCATTTATTATCCCGTGCTCTGCATAAACTGACTTCCCATTTGCTTTTGACCATTTTAGCTTTGTGTATTTGTATTTGCTTTCATCTTTTTTCCAGTTCGTTTGGGCATCTGCCTTGACTATCATGCCTCGTTGAAGTATATGCAAAATTTACTTGGCAACCAGATTCAAAAAGGCTGTATGTGTATATAGGCTTTGAGCACAGCCCAGCAAGAACTTGAGACCCTCATCCTAAAATCTCAGATATTTGTCGTACAAAACCAATAGCTCTGACTGAGCATTTAACTATTACATCTAGTGAGCAGCCTTCTCAGAGTCAGTACAACTCGTGGCTTAATTGCAGGTGAGAAAAGGTTAGAGGATTATTTATTCTTAAGATGGAAGAAAATAGCCAAAGGAGTGCAAAAACTTTCTGGATTTTACACTGTGGTCTGTAATTCTTTTTGATTCACAGGTGCTTAAGTGTGAAAGCAGATGGAATAGAAAACACAATTATCAATATAAAGATTGGAACCTATCCTTTTGTTTTTTAAAATAACTTTAGCACCTGTATTTCAAATAATTAAGCATTGCAGTCATTTTGATAATCTTATTTAGGTCTTGGGGTTTTATAGTTATTAAATTAATGTGAAAGTACTAATAAAATAGTTAATATAGCCAAGATTCATTGTAAAGTACATGCTGTGACTCTGATCTGAGAGCGCAACAGTTCTCAAGGCCATTTGATTTTCTTAGAAAAGCCTGGATAAAATTAGTAGTATTAACACTCCAGCTTCTGAAAGCCAGAATACACTAAAGGTGAACTCCTCAGGCCTCAGTAAGGTTGTCACAGGGGTTTGAGTCCCCAGCAAAAGTGTGGCAGAGCAGGTAACCCTTTCAAGGCCCTTGTCTTCTAGTGAGCTGGTACTAATTCTTCTGGAAGGAGCAGAACAAACCTTTCTGTCTGCAGCTTCTGATTAACAAGTGTATGCGAATTGGTTATGCGTATATGGGTGGGAATGTTCATTCCTGTTCCTGGTATATCTCCTGGAATTCTTCACAGCAGTTGTTATTGTTTATGCACTGCAAAAGAGCTTGCTGAAGTATTTCATTTAGATGGTGATTTAAGTAAACTAGCAGAGTCAAGGCAACCTGAGGAAAAATCTCCCATGTTTTCTCTAAGTGAGACTGTCACTGTTCACAAGAGTGAAAATGTGTCAAGAGCTTTAAATTACACATTACCTTGAGAGCACCTCTTAGTGCAAATATAAATGTTCTCTCACTGTTAGTCCAGATTTTTTCCACTGTATTACATTTTTGCAAGAAGTACAAAACTATTTGTTAAAATACTTATTTATGTGTATTAGTATTCAATTGATTCCCTGTACTGTTTTAACAGGAACTAGCTTTGACTAAGGATCCTATCCTATCATATTTTAAAATGCATATTGTGACATATGTATAAAATCTATGTTAATGTAATTAGTTGCATTTTTGTCTTGTACAGTAGGCCTCTTCCCAGCACGTTTAATAGAAAGTTTTAACACTCCTTTGTTTAACAGTGTTCAAAATAAATAGTTCTGCAATTCAAATGTGAGGGCCCTGTAAGAAGCACAGGCTGCCAGGCCCCTTGTCTGCGCAGCCTGAAGCCTGCTTGACTTCGGGTGCAGAGAGCCCAATTCACATGCCCACCCCAGATTTGTTCTGACACCGCACAGAAAGTGCAGGCTGCGCACAGGAGATCTACACCTAGCCTGCTTGTGCATTGGCAGTTGACTTGAAAAGGCAGGATTGTTCAAGAATGGTTCAACATGCTGTTAATTCCTCTCTCCGATATTGTAAATCCTGTAGAACTTTAACGACTGCATTAGTTTAAATTGTTTACCAAACAGCAGCCTGTGTTACTCAGTTTCTGACCCAAATATGTCATGATAACAAATATATCATATAAAGACATAGCAAATCATAGTCATTAACTGGTGTGTGAGGCTCAAATAATTTTTCCTTTTAACAATTTAAGGACATCTCTACTTCAGTATGAAAAACAAACAAGCTAAAACTGCTGGTTGTCATATTGACAGATTGTTACACTGTTGTCATTTTTAATTTGAAGATTAACAATTTTCTCAGACAAAAGTTGTGCTTTTAAATTTACCTTTTACTTCCATGTATTCTCTCTTCTTAGTCACTCTGCTAAGTCCGTCGTAAATTACACAAAATTACAACTCACAGATGCTTCAATGAAAGCCACCTCTGAATTGGCCTTTTTAAATGTACTCAAAGCTTTACTGCAGCATCCCACTTAAAGGAAAGTGATGTAGCTTTTCAATGTTCCCCCTTCTCTTTTACACAGTTTCACTTTAGTCAGGGGTTATTACTACAAAAATTTCTTTTCTAAAGCCATCATTCAGATAAGACTCAATTCTGTGATGTAAAACATGTAAACAATATATAAAGCAAATTTATTGTTGAAACACTGGCCTTAAGGCTCAAAAAATCCTGTGGTCACTTTTATGCTTTTGCAGAAGTAATTTTGAAACCAAACTAAAATTTTAAATATGTGGAAGGCCAGAGTCCCCAGATGTGTCTGTTAGCCTCTGTTGTTCATGTGTTTAATTTCTGTCTTAGCTGTTTTTCAGTTTCTTTGGGGTTTATTGGAGTTGTTAGACACTGAAATAGGACAAAGTTGTTGTTCTACTCCCCGTTGTACATGGGAGAAATGAAGACCATGAAAAACACTAGATCTATTTTACTTAAAAGATAAAGTGTTTCTATGTAGCTGTTTTCCTTATATTCAACATTATTTCCTAAATGTTAGAATGGAATGTAGACACCTCTTTCTAAATTAAAAACATAAGCCACAATTTTTCCCTCAAAATTTCAACAAGTTAAACTCCTGCACATTTGACTGCACTGTTTACCTCAGGAAACCCTACATGAGGCTATGCATGCTGAGTCAGTTGAAACCCATATTTTGTGTCTAAATAATCACTTAAGAAGGCAAATCTTTGCATTCTTTCTAGTGAAGCATAATTATATTCCTTTTAGGAGGAAGATTAGAAATGCTAATTCTATAAGTAGGTAGTCATTATTTTATCATTTAGTATTTGCTATAATAATGTTAGTCATGATGAACTAATGTGGTATTAATATGGATTTCATATGTATCTCTTAGGAATGTAATTGCAATTTACCATTTCATTCATGTTCAGTCATTTTGAAGTGTTGCTGAATGAACAGATCACTACTCATCTCATTTTATATCAGTGACAATTTTGCTTATGAAAACATTGGGCCACTAATTAAATTGGGCTGGAACCAAGTGATTGCAAGCATTTAAGCAAAACCAGAAAGCAAACTAATGGTTGGGGAAAACCATGGTTGATTTTTCTAGCTCTTTTGCTGGGATGAAGTGAAAAAGTAGGTGCTTTGCAAAGAACAGCTGGACTTAGAATGCTCATTAGCTGAAGAACAATCTAGCAGACTCTGGAAGTAGCTGCAGACAGGAAGGAATGACTGAGATGAAGAGCAGCTTGAGTGCAGGAGAAATATGAACCTTGTTCCTTTGCGTTCCTGCAGGGAGCCGCTATTCTTTCTACTGTTAACAGACATTGGAATACCAGGGTCTGAGGGCTCAGGTGAAAGATTGTTTGCTAAGGGAAGAAACTCTTCCTCCTCTAAAACATTAAATTTTATTGCTGTTCTGTGATTAAGACACTGTGCTTGTGTGCTTAGGATGTCTTCCTTCAGTTTCATTCAGAGGTTTGTCTGTAGTAGAAGTTGAGTATACTTCTTTCTGATTTTATGAACAGCAAAAAACCAAACCACCAAACAAAATACCACAAAAATCCCCACAAAAAACCAAAAATACCCCCCCAAAAAAACCAAAACAAAAACAACCAAAACAAAACAGAAAAACAAATAAACAACAACAACAAAAAAAGCTGGGCTTATTTTTAGCTCTTTTTTCCCCATGGGATTCTCATACTCTGCTAAGAGACAAAGTCACATGTTTCAGTAATGCTCAAGGTATATTGTTATGAGAGCACAAATAAATGCCCAAGATTCCAACCCTAGGAGTCAAGGAGATGACAGCACAGGCTTTGTGAGTTATGTATTTATTTACTTGATTTAAATAAAGATTAATGTTTATAATTTTCTTCTTGTTGTTCAACCCATCCAGAAATGCCATTCTGTCTTTCATGTAGACATAAAATTCAATTTATCCTGTTAAACTTTGAGTGTAAATGGCTGGGGTTTTTTGGGTTTCTTGTTTGGGTTTTTTTTTGGTTTTTTTGTTTTAAGTTTATAAAACCCAGTAGAACCAGCTCCAAATGCCATTGAGCTGCAAGGAATTTTGTGCTAGAAGTATTTGGCTCATATTCTCTGTAACTGTAAAGAATTTTTGAGGAGATGTCAAATGCTGAGATATTAAGGACAGCAGCAGCTGCTGCTTGACAAGCCTAAGTCACAGTTCAGAGCTCATTAGAGCATCAAAATTTCCCTGTATCATTGTCTTTATTAAAATTTGAGAAAAAGGTCGTTGTTATTAAGAATGAGGTATAACTGAGGTAAAAAGATACACATAGGATGGAAGGATAATATGTTGAAGTCATTGCGTAAAAAAAACCCCATGTCAGCAAGAACTAACGGTCTGAAGATCAATTTTTGATGTAATGGTTTTGGTTCAGGGGCTAATATAATATTTGGCTACATGGACAAAATATATTAATTTAATCAGTCATGTTGAGAAATGTAACATTATTTTAAAGATAAATCTACTCTAGCAGATTATCAAGAAATATGGTCAAACCCACACAGAGTCCTGTAACCAGTACTTCCATTTAGATTTTCCTAGAAGACATGGCATTAGTACGAAGCACAGAGTAAATTCTATAGTTTGTACTTGAAACCTGATGAGATTCCTGTAATAACACTTTTTAGATTAATAAGCTAACATTAGGGGTTTGGGTTTGTTTGGCTTTTTTTTACCTTTTGATAAATATTATCAGTTTCAAGTTCTGGATGATTTTGTAGTTTAAACTTTTTAAAAGGCTTTGCAATATTCAGGCATAAAGAATATTGGAGGTTTTTAAGCACTTAAGGACATATCCAATAAATGTTTAAGTAGGTACTGCAATAGCTGACGTTATACACTTGGTACTATCCAAGCGCAGGATTAAGAATCCAGATTTGTTCTGTAAAGAAAGAGAAGTTAAGAGGATGAAATGTCTCCAGGTTAAATGAAGAGCCATTAAGAGCTGGTGAGTAGGAAATACTTTGACTTGGAGACTATCGCGGGTTCAGTTACTTTTGACATGAATGAGTCCTAGGTTCATATTCCTCTCCTTCATTTTGCCACTTTTTTGGTGTCCAATGTTCGTAGTCAACACATAACAGAGGCTTGAAACTATACATTCCAATAAGTGACAAAAACATTTAAAATTAAATTGTCTGCCTAAGATGCTAATGAGAATTAGGATGTATTAAGTTGTTTCTGGATGATATTAGGTGTTGTTCCACAGTGTTGCCTTTATAGTAGCTTGGTGTGAATAGCAAGCTTATGTTTGCCAGAAAAGCCTAGGTCAGTGCACCTGAAAGCACTTGAAAACTATTATTTTCTTTGCCAAGATACTGATCAGAATCAAACTCCTTTAAATATTTGCACAAAAATTTTTAGATTCATTATATGGAGACAAAACTGTATTCCAAACCAAGATTTATGGTTTCCCTTTATTTTAGTAATGCAGCTGATTTGAGCTGTAGTAATTTGAGTTCAAATGTTTTAAAAGGAAACATAACATTTCTTTCTGGTTATACCAATTCTCATGGACCTGCTCTAGCTGGCTCTTGCTACAAGATTATTGAAGGTATATCATCACTCAGCTTTGTACTGTGAAATTTTGTCAGCATCTGTTACTTTACTCTAAAATGAAGTTGCTTCTATTTGTAAATGCCTGCCAGAGGGGTGTTTTTTTCTCTCTCATTTTTTTGTTGTGGGGGGTTTTTTTGGTTTGAGATAATTTTTTTTGTTTGGGTTTTGGGGTTTTTTTCGGAGGGGGAAGTGGTTTGGTTTGCTTTGTTTTACTTTTGGGGTTTTTTTGGCTTTTTTTTTTAAAAAGCAAACCATTGAATGCAGCAGTAGTTGTCATGTGATTCTATTCTAAATGCTACCAGTCATAAGATTTTAAACTAATACTTCCCTAAACTGAGGGAAAAAGAAAAAGAGAAAGCATCGTAAGGAGGCTTATCCTGAGCTGTGCTTCATAATGTCGAGTCCTACTGTGTCTGGACTTTAGCTAAGTGCGGCACAGAGTATGTTACATTAACTGGTGTGGGGCATATGGATACATTATAGCCTATTAGCAAAATGGGAAATATAAACTAGCTACTACAAGAATAAGCACCCAGTTTCCTTTGCGTAAGCAAGGGCAACTTAAGACTGAATTTGTTTTGACATGTCAAGCCAGTTTCAAGTGGTTTGCAAAATGTTAGTGGATATTTTTTCTGTTTTCTTCTTAATTCTGTGTTTAGCTTAAAAAAAAGAAAGCACAATAAAGCCACAAAATTAATTATCTTCAGTCTTATGACACATCTGCTAATATTTTGGAATGTTTAGTTGTTTACAATTCAGTCGAAATTTGCTTTTAGACTTCTTGTTCAGAAAAAACCTCTATGAAATTGCCTACCAATATTTTATTAGACAAGTTAGGTTTTCATCAGTGAATTTTTCTGCCCTCAGTTTCAATGGGAACATCTGGCTCTTTTCCAATAATCAATATAATCTCTTGAGTTCAATTTCAAAGATCAGCTGCAGAGAGTAACAATTAGACGTTAGTAGACTTGATAGATTTTATAAGAAGCAATTATGTCATTAACAAATTATCAAGTTATCAAGCTGTCTTATAGAGATAATACAGAAAAAGCTGAAAGCTGCTGATTGTACAGAAAAAGAAATGTGTCTATGATAGGAAGAGCATGTTATTAATTAAAGTGAGCTATACAGACTTAACCTTTAGAGCTTTAGTGATACTGGGAGTCAAATAATTAACTTAATAATAAATTTTAAAAGCAGGAAATAAAGATCCTGTTTTGTTACCTAGACAAGAGTTTAGGTGGACCACAGAAATCTAAATGTGGCTTTTATGCATTGAAAACCCCTGGTTTGCTATTGTCCAACAATTACTATTTTAAGAAGTGATGAAAAGCAAGTTCTATCTGAATATGTGGAAGATTTTCTTTACTGTGCAGTGACTGAGCACTGGAACAGATTGCCAGAGAGGCTGTGGAGTCTCCCTCACTGGAGATACTCAAGAACCATCTGGACACAATGCTGTGCCACGTGCTCCGTGCTCCAAGTAGGATGGCCCTGCTTGAGCAGGGAGGCTGGACCAGATGACCCCTGTGGTCCCTCCCAGCAGTATCTGCTCCATGATTCTGTGACCATTTTTTACAATCAGGTACCTCATGTGGCTCTGTAGATTCTGTGCTATGGGTTTCTTGTCTGCCTTACAATAAATAGGTTCAGGCTCCATGCTGGGATTTTGTACGGCGAATGGATCATGAGATGTCTTAGGGGTTTTCATTCATGCTGGTATAATGACTCTTGAAGGACTTGGGAACGCTGTTTTTCTTGCGGGAGGAGTGTCACCCAGTGGCACATTTTGACTGAGATTTTAGTAGATCTTTTCATCTTGTTTCCCAGTTATCCATAAATCAGTCCCTAACCATCTGAAAACCTGGATATGGTGCTCTCCAAGGAGATAGAACCTGGATTTAAGCCTTTGAGTTACAGCAAAGATTTTTCTCTCCCACTTTGACTAATGTTCCAGCTGCTATTCTAAAGGTCAGCACCTCAACTAAAAGTACCCATATTGTAAATTAGGAAAATAAGCCCTGTTCGGTTCTTTAAAATAGAAGAGTACAGGTATGCTAGCATTTGAGAGATTAGTTCCGAAGTGGTTAAATATGTCTCCCTAAAATCCTGAGTAAGGCTTTAAAGATGAAGGAGTCGCAGTTTGTCGCAAGTCCCACTTGCAAGTGAACCACAAACCTTTCTAAATTTTGGATTAAACCCCTAACTTTACTGTTGCACCAGTTTCCCAATGACATTGTTAAATGGTGACATGTTTTTTAAGGAAAGTGAACAAATGGAGTCACCATTTTACTTACTATGCCAGGAATAAGCTAGAAGAGGCAAGCTGACTTTATTTCATTAATTTCTGCCTTCTCTCATACCATTTTTTAATTTTTTTTTTTAAAGCCACAAGCAAAACTTTCAGTCTCATTTTATATGTGAGATGCTGTTGAGACATTAATAACTATTTAGATGCAGGAGAATCTTCCTGCAAGAAACAAGAAATTTTAGTATTTAATTTTTCTAACTAGTTTTCTCACCTTTTCAGAAATATGTAAAGTCCTAATTTTTTTGGCCAGCAGACTATTTATGCTACTAACAAATTAAAAGATCAAGTACTGCTACTGGGACTCAGCTGAAACAGGCTGCCTATTTTTATGTAAGAAAATGCACTTTTTCTTCACCTTCTAGGGTATAAACTGTAAAGGTATGCAAAATAATCTAACAAGTTATGCAAAAAATTTGAAAAAAAAACCAACCAAACCAGTTGCCTATTCTTTATACAATGCAAGAGATAAGATGCAACATCAGCTGCTTGGAGTTAATTTTTGAGTATTTACCCATCACTCTAAAGTGTCCATAGGACTAGTGTGGTCTTAATAACTCTCTGCATGCAAATCGAATTGGTCAAAAAATTAGAAATTGTTGTACCATATATAGCAAAAGTCATAGAGGAACAAAAAAATACAAACGTATAACATAAAGGCAGTTTTAACTTGACTGTTTTGGAGTAAGATATATTGGTTTGACTTAGCAGAATTGACTAAAGCCATATATTCACTCTACAAATTCATTCACTTTAATGAGCACGGTAGGTCCTTCAGTCTCTATCAGCAGCAGAAATTAAATCAGTTTCAGATACAGTATGGAAAAATAAATCATGCATGTGTCATACTTCTTTATATCCCAAGATATGTATGTCATGTCATTTAAAAAAATGCAGACATCTATAATCAGAGCTGTGTTAAGCTATGTAAAAGAATTCATATGTAGCTTTAAAGGTAAAGGGAGAAGGAAATGACACAGATATCATTTCTACCATGGGAAATTCCAGTTTCTAGCCCAGGACAGAACACAAAGAAGGGGGAAAGAAAATAGGGAAATCCATTTAAGGTACAAAAGGAACAAGATGTTGAAGATATCTGATTTAAATGGCTAACTTCATGTAAGCAAATGAAGCAGGAAAGTTGTGTCTTTAAAAATTCAGCAGGCTGTGTCAAAAGTGGGGTAAATTACAGGGGCAAGCTAAAGAATGGCTGAGTTGCTACTTCTTGCAGCTATGAAATTCATTTGCTCATTTTTGTACTTTTGAAATTTTGTTTCATTATCTAAGGGTATGTAATCCAGGGAATGTAACAGAATAATTGGTTATGTAACTGTTCCCATGGATTTGGCAGTATTTACAATTCAGGTTCTGAGTAGTTGAAGCATATGGCTGAGCCTTGAAAGACTAAAGGTATCCATGGCAAAGCTGGATGCTCCTCTACTGAACTTCATTGATCTTAATTCTAAAACCTGGTAAGGCAACTCACTAAATGGAGAAGAGATGGAAGAGATGGCCTAAATGAGAGTATCACAGGATAATTCTTCAGTGTTCTCAAGAACAGTGTAATTCTTGTCCACAGCTCATATTCCCCATAAGGAAACACTGCTTTGCAGTTCATTAATTCTGTCTTTCTGATTTCTAATTCAACCAAATTCCATAGTACCATGCATAAGATCTTATGGATGTTTGTACTTATCACTGCATTTTTATTTGTACTTAATTGATTTTTTTCCTTACTTTTTGAAATGTTATTCTTACTTCTAATTTAATATATTAGACCTTCTAAAAATTTGCCAGAAATACTGTATGTGTGTTCTCTAGGTATTGTAAATGATTCATTCAAGGCAAATATGTGTTACAGCTAATGTGCAGTAAAATTACAAGTATTTATCTAACTTTGAAAAGTATTAAGGCTACTTAATCTTTGAGTGACATCAATATGGACCCAATTAGCACAGTTTTCAGCCACTTCATAATTCAAAAGAATGTGATCATTCAGCTGTAAGCATATTTGACAGAAACTCCATAGTCATGAAGGTAAAAGCTTGCAAGATCACCCAGTAGGATGGAGAAGCTGTCATTCTCTCATCAGTGCTGTTGAATACTAATGTCAAGGTCAGAAGAGTGTAATTTTAGGCTGCCAAAATATTGTTGAATTTGATCTGCTAGCAATGTTTAAAAAGAAAGTAACAACATAAAAATTTATATACAACTTTTATACGATAGCTACAAAGTTTCAGGTGCTCCCCTCTGCAAATGTTCTGAGTTATTTACTGCTTTGATTGGCACTCTCATATGCATTTTTTTCTGATTCTAACATTTTCTTTAAATATCATCCCTCTTGTCTAACATAAAAATTGCAACTGATACGTATTTTACAAATTCTGCATATAATTTTAAATGCTGATGTGGGAGACTGTGTTCAAAATATATCACAATTAGAGCAAAGATTTGGAAGCAAAAATATCTGAGTGCTTATTTTAGACAACAAATTGTCATGTATAATAAAATGATAGATTTGTCTTGTCTCACAATTTTCATTTACATAGCATGATCCTGCTAAATGGAGATTCTTACTGCTGGCTCCATCTAATAAACACATATAGACGGGATGGACCCAGGTTGTTCTGAGAGTACCTTCTGAATCATAAAAGGATGAGAGGCAATGGCCATAGATTTCAACAAGGCATATTTCTACTAAAAATTAGGGGGAAACATTTTTGGAATGAGGACACTTAAAAATTGTAGTAGGCTGTTGAGAGACACTATTAATTTTTTATTCTTGGAGATACTCAGAACCAGTTTAGTGTTTGTTCACAAAGTGTCTTAAGCAACCAGACCTAAGCTGTCTCTCCTCTGTGTGGGTTCAGCTTCCAACCTCCTGTATTGCATCACTCTCTCATTTCCATTTTGATAAAACAGTTGTTTATGTGATTCATATAAGATTTTTAGAGGTATCAAATAAGAGTATATTTTTTAGAATGCTTGGAGGCTCTGTAATCCTTAGTTTTGGAAAGATATTTAGGAACTTGAAAGTCACACGTTTTGTGAAGAGTAAATCTCTTCCATGTCACACTTCAGGAAGATGAGCTTGAATTCTCAACTTGGCACTACGTCCTTACTCTTACCAACAGCTGCTTGTTATTAATGGCTTCACTTGCTCCTCTATGCAAATAGAGGAGTTTCCAAAGGAATAAGTTAAATCTGTACATTGATGTTGTAGTAGTAGTTAATTTTTTTTTCAGAAAATTATAACATAAATTTGGTTGCTGAACTTTCTTAACAGAGAAGGTACAGAAAAACAAAATAAAGCAACCTCAGATTTTCACATCAAGTAGGTAGCTTTTCTTTTTTTGAAGTTCAGTTTTGGGTTTATATTTAAGGGCTTTTTGGCTTTGATTGATTTTACATCACATGAATATGTCAATGAGCACTGGCAAAAAAATGCCTCAGTAGGATTGCTTTTCAGATCCAGATACATCTTTGAAAGATGTCTAAAATGACATGTTTGCAGTAAAATATACATGGCCGGGTGAACTTTTCTGGTCTTATCTTGCGCCTCAGTAATTTTAAAACAGAAACCAAAGCCTTTGTTCTGATAAACTAGACATCTTTCTAAAATATATTTATTAAAATGAAATATTCAAAGATTCCAAAGAGAGAGTATACATACAGTAAATGTGTTCTTTTTCTCCTGTGCATGGTTAACTTTCATTCATATTAATGGAGTTATGAACATGCTTCAAGCAGAGAAGACTATAATTTTTAAAACCTGTCTATTGAATATTTGGTTTAGTTAAATTTATGTTGTCTTTTTACTACAGTAGGGAAAAGTATTTTTGGAAGGTAGTGTTTCTTCTGAAT
The DNA here is from genome assembly GCA_036630365.1 of Acanthiza pusilla. Classification (NCBI taxonomy): domain Eukaryota; kingdom Metazoa; phylum Chordata; class Aves; order Passeriformes; family Acanthizidae; genus Acanthiza; species Acanthiza pusilla. The sequence continues at coordinate 31,592,619 of JAXCHO010000164.1, forward strand.
TTAACTCTTTTATGAATATCCTTGTCTCTGAATTCACTAGTGATTATTTTGAGAAATAGTTTAGAGCCTTGAGAATATTTGAGAAAAGATAACTATATAGCATTTTCATAATTTAAGTACTTTTTTCTAGTGGTATTCTGAATATTGGATAGGAATCAAGGTAATTGTCAGTGACAACCACTCTATCAGAAAGACAAATTCTCCCATGATTTATGAGACACTCTCAGAAGTATGTGTTTGTAACAGCCAGTGCATATGGGATACTGCTTTCAAATGCACTTAGATGTTTAGATGAGTTGAGGGATAAGAAAACGATGACTCAAAGGACTTCGTTTTGTTGAAAATGTAATAGAATTGCTATATCCACATACTTTCAATTCACAGTATCTTAAAAGGATTCTATAATTATTCTAAATTGCTTATTTTCTGCAGTAAAGCTCTTTTGTATAAAGAAATTAATTCATAAAATCCTGGCACCATGAAGTGGCCTTTTTTTAGTTCCAGAATCCTAGCTGATCTCAGAAATGGTGATACTCCAGAGTAAGAAATTTATTATAATAACTTAAAAGTATAGTTCATTTGTATGAATTTAATGCTTTCATTCTTAAGTGGTTATTAATAAAATAATCTCTGCACTGAATAAACAAAATAATCCAAATATATACAATCATTGCAGTGTAAATTTTTTAAATTTTCCTGTTTTCGTCCCATTTTTACACTCTGGAAATTAAATACTTTTACAGAGTAGTTGATAATAAACTGCTCATGCATTTTAATGGTTAAAAACATGCCCTTGAACTCTATGGTGCATGTCTGAAATCTATGGCATACATGCATTTCCTTTATGAATCTTGTTAGGCAGGCACATGTCTTAAACATTAAATTCCCGTAGTTTTCACTGTTCACATATGTTTTCATATATTTGGCTCACCTTTTCATTCCCTTGGGAAAGAAGTGTGATTTAAGTTTTTATTTTGGTTTTGGAGATGAACATCTATCAAAAAGATTTCATTGATTTCACTTAGCTTTCAGTAATTTAAGCTTGCTGTTACCTTCCTGAAAATGTGAGGTGGTTAAGCATACAGCATGGATGATGCATACCACGACCCTTTGGCACAGAACAACTGGTAGTGGCTGTTTATATGTGCGATAAAATCGCGATCAATCTCTGACACTTACTACAGACTTCCTGCTGCTTAGAAATGTGTACTGTAATAGCATTTATATGTTTTCTGTTCCCTTAAGAGTTCAGTATGCTGCTTCACAGGAGCAAAGAAAATTAGAAATAACATCACCAACACTGTGATAGGAATAAATAAAGTAGCAATTTGTAAACTCTTCCAGACAGGTTTTTACATATAAATGCAGGAGTCTCTATGTATAGGTATAAAGTAAATATAACTTCAGTAGGGATTATGTTTTATCTGTTGTGTGTATAAACATAGTTATTTTGTTTTATACGTTACTTTTTAAATTGTAAGAACCTGACCCTTTTCTCTCTTACCAATAACTAGACCACAAGAGACACCACTTAGTACAGTAGTTGAGGCTGAAATTAATATCTTTAAATTTTAGGAGGCTGGTTTGTTTTGGTTTTTCTTCCTATTTTTGGTGTTTGAGTTGGAAAACTAAAATTTATTAATAATTTTGTGAAAATAAGTTTCTGAATTTTAATAGGACAATAATATGTAAAAACAACCAGATTGTCATTGATTTTACCTTTTTACTGTGGCAGACAGTTAATAGTTTTCTGGGATATGTGAAAATAAAAAAAAAAAAAAAGGAAAGCAGATATAGAGAGTCTACAATCATATTATCAGTTTAGAAGAACAGAAAAAAACCAAAGCACCATATTCTAGTTTCAGTACAAATGAAACTACAAGGAGACATTTGTAAGGTTGCCATATTCTGTGTAGCATCACCAACTTCTCCTGACATTTCACTGAGATACAAAGCTGATTATATACACTGTAGAAAAGCATATAATTCTTTACTTAAGTAGTCTTTTAAATAGAATGATTAATTTCTGTTCTTACTAATAGGCTGTGTTTGAAATCCAGATAAAATCTGAGTTACTGAAAGCTCCAATTTATTTTTAATGGGTAGAGGATTTGCTTATGTCAAATATAACATGGGTGTTTAAGGAATATCTAATTATTCTATCTGGTTTCATATACAGTCTGAAATCTGTGGATGTCTGTGGGGAAGAATTTTATATTCATGGTGCAGGTGAAACTGCTACTGCAATGCTGTACACACCATTTTTACTTACGTTTTGGTCCCATAATTGCCTTTTTTTTTTTTCCTTTAGCCAATACGTTCCTTGAAAGTTATATCTGTTTAAATCCATAGAAAATGTAAAGTATGTGCACAAAATACCATTCCAAGGAATGACGCCAGTATTTTAGTTGTAAATAAGTGTTAGGCTAGTTAGCTAGCTGCTGTAATTAATTATGATGAATAGGTATACAATTTGAAACAGAATAAGCTTTTAAGTATAGACAATGTTCCTGCAGTAATTCCTTCATGCAATTTATTTTAGTCAGTATATGCTGTGCTCCAGTGAGGTAGACAAAAAGAGCCATTTAGGAAAAATATTTTATACTTACTCCATCCTAACAGTGTTATTTCCATGCAACTGAAGTTTAAAATACAGCTTAGTTCCATTGCTAAAAGGAGAAGTTTGTGTAGGGAGTCTCTTCTTCGCTTTATCCTTTTTTAATCTTCCTTTGAATGCTGCACTTCGTAAAACTGCCTAATTATCATGTCTCAAACCTAAAAATTAAAATTATCATAATATTAAATATTAGCTAACCTCTACTAACAAACAATTTAACTGCATGAATCCATGCACATAGAATCATAGAATAGAACTATTAAGGTTGTAGAAGACCTCTAAGATCACCAGGCCACCTGAACTTCATCACAAAGTACCGCATCCAGTCTCTTTGACCACTTCCAGGGGAGTGTATTCCAATGCTTGGGCACCCTTCCAGTGAAGAATTTTTTTCTGAGATCCAACCTCAGCCTTGCCTGGTGCAACTAGAGGCCATTTCCCCTTGTCCCGTCACCCGTTGCCAGGTAGAAGAGGCTGATCCCAACTCACTACAATCTTCTCTCAGGTAGTTGTACTCAAATTGTGGCCTCTCCAGTGCCGAGTACAGGGGGACAACCAACAAGCAGAAAAAAAACCCCTCATGGCTTTAATAAAGTAATTTTTGCTACAGTACTTTCAACACTAGATGTGTATCATTTTTGTCAGTTAAGCAGTGTATGCGTAGCAAACAGTCACTATCTTTTATATTTCTGGGAACTTGTTCACAAATCCTAGGCTTCTAGTTCCTGTTAGTTCAGTTTTAATGGGTTTTTTCTGTGCTAATTTAGTTTTACCAATTTTGTTGTAGTTTTTGAGGCTGTTTTCCATGCCCTTTTCCATGACAGGTTAAGGAAAAAATGCTTAGGTGAAGACTTCTCTGAACACTGAGTTTCTCTGTTTTGATGCTACTCAGGTCTTCATGTCTTGGAGGTAGGTTAGTTTTTGTTTGTTCTAATATTCTGATGAATATCTTCAATTTCTGAGAGAGAATAATGGAGAATGCAGAGGAATATGTTATCAAAGCAGTTAGACATAAAATGAATGTGCATAAAATCTAAGTTTGCAGTCATTACTAGGAATTCTATCAAGGCCTTAAATGGCATTTTATCAGCAGATGGATTAGAAGGCGGCTAAAAAAAATAAAAGGCCCTAATATTTGCTTTACTAAAGGAAGCAAAGGAGTGCACCTTCACTATTAGATGTATAGAGCCCATGGGCAATCATTTAATTATTCATAGGAAAGTCATATTCATTCCTCATTTCTATACATTTGGAGAACTTCCTGACTCTTGTTGTTTTCCATTCATGCTTTATGAGGAAGGGGAATTTGCCTTTTTCTGATAGAAGCGTAATCATTGTCATCCCTGATTGATCGTGTCCCACTCTTAACTGAAGTGTTGTAATGCATTCTGGAGAGGCTCCTATAGTGAAACAGCCATACATTCCCATGTTGCCTTTGTTTTATTTATTAAGTAATACTTTACAAAGTGCCTTGTACCATTGCACTTCAGCATTCATTTCTGGGTTTCAGGGGGTAGGAGGCTTCTCATGGTAACAAATATTTCTTGGATTAAAGTTAATATAAAGTAACTATGAGTGGAGACAGAACCTGAAGGTTGCACCTGCTAATGTAAGGTTATCAAATTGAAATGTGCGTGTCTCTTCGTAGTTTTTACCTACAGTTTCTTCCAGAAACACAGTGAAATTCTTCCAAACTGGATTATTTGCCCTTGCAGCAGTGGGTCTACTTGAATGTATTAACCATAAACATTTCACTATTAGAAGTAGCAAAGTTAGATGAAAGTAACAAAATGGTTAAATCCAGAATTAATTTATGAACTGAATTACAGAATTGAATCAGGCCCATTTCATTCAATGAAAAAGCTATTAAAAAATAATCAGCTCACATGTTGAAGGGAAAGGCAAATCTCACTTGAATCTTCATCTCCTCTTCTTTTCTGCAAGTACCTTAATTGTAACACCTTCAGATATTGCCTTTGTTGGTATATTTCCACTTTCTATGCAATATATAAATATTCATTAGCACAGTAATTAGAACTTGGGTTTCCCATGTAAATTGCTTCAACAAACAGGGAATAGAATAATTTTTACTGTCTCTGGCTCATTGGCTATATGAATATTTATTAAAAGTAGTAAAAACTTTCATCAGGAGAGACAGAAACATATGTGTCAACAAACTGCCTGTAGATAAGAGAGTTCCTGGAAAATAGGGGTTAAACAGCCTTCAGGTAAAGCTGAAATGCAAAGGTAAGATTTCCATATAATTGCTGATTGTTCAAGGACCTCTGCTATTAAGCAAAAAATGAGGAACACATTACTGGAATCCATTTTCCTCCTTGTTTTCTGTGTTTGGACCAGTGTTAAAGTTTACCATGCCAACAAAAGAAATGAGAAAAAAAATGTTTGTTTGATTTACCGTCACAGATGAAAAAAACCATTGTGAAATCATTTGCACAGTTCCCTGTTCTCATTTTTTGCTAATAGTTATTGGCTTCCCCAGTTCTTTGTAGGGAATATTCCTCTACCAAGTGAAAAACACAACATATATTAAGTTGGAAAATTTAAGGTAATAGGTAACAGAATGCATCTTATATACTGCCGCAGCATCAGAAATCTGTATCACAAGCTTTGAAACAAAATTGATCTTAACATTATGGATGGCCTTTCAAAAGTAGGGGCTGTTGTCAGGTCACTTTTATGCCACAGTATTCCTATCCCACATTACTTAACATAGTTTAGGCCATTTCTGTTGGCAACAAACTGCATAGAGCAATTTCTTTTTTTCTATAGCATTTTAGACCAAGGTAAGATCAGGGAGTGCTTTACTTTATTCCGGACCCTTATTTTTTTTTCGGTTGAGTTATAGATGCAACTTGGTGTAGCCCAAGATATATATGAAGATATAAAAATCCCCATGAATGTGTTCTTCATCAACAAGCAATAGATAAGGGAGACTCGAAGGGAAAAGACAAGAGGACAAAGTGAATTTTGTATTTGTGAAGAAACATATTGTACATTTTTCCTTTATATGTGTACAATAATTGGAAAGATGACTCCTGATAGCTCATTGGTCATATACTGGAAGCAATGATTGCAATTAAGTCAAAAATCTGGCAAGGTCTTTCCTTTGACAGGAAGAGACATTTTTCCCTAAAAAAAATACAATAAAACAAAACAAAAGTAAAAGTATTTACAGAGGAACATTCAAAAGCACTTTTAAAGTCCTAGGGGAGAAAAAGATCTGTAAAGATGATTAATGATTATCGGGCATAAAATAAGTGTTTTTAAGCTCTGTCAACTTTGCTTTTCTAATGAGGGCTTAACTGCTCCCCAACTAAAGCCTTTATCCAAGCTGTGTTTTGTATTTCATTTAATCAATGGTTTGTATAGAGACAGTTACCATCATCATAACCTTTCAGTTCTTGTGTTTTGGCACCTCACAGATTCTGTGTGCAAGTTGGGGGCTCAAGGGAAGCACATTTAACTGAAATGTCCAAGCACAATTTCATGTGTGATGCAGGGTTATAGAACTCCTCTCAGACTTGCTTATTGTTGCAGAGAGCCTTTGTAATTACTAGGGGATTATGGCAGAATATGAAAGACCTTGAAAGCGGCTTTCTTGAAGATCAGGAATGTGTTCTGCACAAACTCTGAAACAATCAGCTAGAGTAGTGAAGCAGAAGTATATTAAAACGTGAAGAGTTCACTGAAAAGGTCCTGATAGAAACAGCCAATTAAAGAAATAAAAACTGATATTTAAGATTGTGAAAGAATCTCACTTGGGTAAGAAAAAAGAGCCTTAGAAGGACTGGAAATGAGATGACAACACAAATACAGTAGCTGCTTCTTTTTTCTCAGCAACAAAAAGCAACAAAGATTGAGTTTAATGGTACATAGTTAAGAATAATGGAATGGAAGTTAGTTGTACTGGTGCATTGCCTAAATTAATATGCAAGATTAAGAGACCAATAACCCAGGAACAATTGAGTTTCTTATCTATCTATCTATCTATCTGTCTATCTATCTATCTAAATTAGTGCAAAATTTTGGATAAGAGCATGCTGCAATGTAGCACCAAATGGTCTATTATATTAGCTTTCACTTCTTAATTAGTCTTTTTATCTCTTTTTTTTTTAGTCACAAAGGAGCACTGTATGGGTTTTTAACTAATTTCTAACCAAAAAGTCTGCCTATATTTTTTTACTGAGCTGTAAATTTTTACTTTGTCCTTTTCTATTTCGAAGTTAAAAAACAACAAAAGCAATACAATATGTGCTAAAAATGGTCTGCCTATGTGTTGCTGATGTGATTTTTGTTGGTGTGGGAGGCTTTTATTTCTGATAAAATCTTGTGCCCAATCCTGATCATGGAGGATTCAGCCATGAACTTTCTTGTCTGTGGTGGAAGCTGCATTGCCTTGCATTGAGTTTTCCATTAATGCTTTTTTCCTCAGTGATGCTGAAGTTAAAGCAAGTTTAGGTGAATTATTATTCAGTAGTGAGCAGGTAGGAAAATCATACAGTGCTTTTGGAAAATTACATCAGTAAATTTAGCTAATACAATTGTGAATTGCACAACCTGAATCTTTTTCCGGTTTGCTTACATATTGAATGCATTAAGATGTTTTCATTTTATGAGTATTTCTGAATAACATGATGAGCAACATTTTTTGGTTTGTTTGAGTTTTTTCTACAGCTTGTTCCATAATATATTAAAAATATTTGAAGCCCACCTGGCAATATTTTTCTTCTGTGAAATACTTGTTATGTAGCTGAAACACAAAATTCTACAAATGTGTCAGGTTGTCCTTTATGTGAAAGTACCTCTAGACCACTGTATAGTTACCAGCAGCCCAGTACATTAGCCAATAAAATCCAAATTACAATTCCCACTGTTACCAGCACTGACACCTGCTCCAACTGTCTGTCATAAGAGGATGATCTTCCCCATAATATCTACTGTTTCTCATTGAATTATTGTCCCATGAATAAAACTGAGATAAAAACAATATTAATGTTATTGGCATACATCACTTATCAATAATTCTTTGTTTTACATTACAGATCTAAAATATTCTCATAAAGAGGGCTTATCATAAGATTTTTTTTTAAATTTTAGTCAGTTAGTTGAAAATTAGGAATTTCCGACTCTAATACTTTATTCCCCCTCCTCCAAGATATTTAATTTAAAAATGTATGAACTTCTTAACTGGAAAAGATGTTTCAATTTTTGGAAATGCTGAGGGGAGAATGTAACATGGGAGATCACAAAAAGTAAGACTTCCCACGAGAAGCAAAATTTATGCAAATGAGCATGTTCATTGGCAAAAAGCTAGATTAAAAAAATATCATTTACTCTTGTTGTTAGCTGGCAAATTTGAAAATATTTTATTATTTTTGCATGTACTTTAAAAAAGTGCTATGTGAAAGCAGCAGCATATTCTTGCATGCTTATTAAGAACTGAATAGTGACTGTGTGTGATTTAGAGACCAGCAGGCAATAATACTGTGTAAGAGTGGCCTAAGAATGAATATTTCTGAATATCTGATATTAATATATGCAGCAAATTAATTATTAGAGTAATTGTATTAAGCCAAGAATGTTTCCTTATCCAAAGCCGTGCTCTATTTCTATTAACATTTCAGCTTCTCCAGCCTTTTGCTGTTGAAATGCACTTTGTATTTGAAATATTTATATCCAGTTAACTTGTCATTGATATCCCTGAACGTCTGAATGCTGTCAGAAAAACATGAAGGTTTGTGGAGAGAAATATTGTCAATGAAAGAAAAATAAGAATTTAATACTGCAAGTGAATTATTCTTTGTTCAAATATAAACAACAAAAAAAAATCTTTATGTAATGTTCAGGTAAGTAGATGAATTCCCAGATCAGTGTTAATGGCCAATATTCAGGAATTCAGGTTTACTTTTCTGTTATTCAACAATGATTAAGTTTCTCATAAACTCAAATGTGTGTTTGGAGGCACTATATAATAAATGAAATATAAAACACTGCATTAAAATCGGAGGATTACAGCTATGATGTAAGAAATTCGAAAATACTAGTTCTAGATGAACTATACTGAATTCTTTTGTATCCAGATATGAACTCAAAAAAAAAGAGAAAAAAGCATGATCATTCCTTTCTCATAGGAAGTCTGATGAATATACCCTGCACAATTTAAAATGTTAAGTCAGCTTCTACGATAATATTTCTATCTCATCCCACAGAATTTTAGAATGTAATTCACAGAATAGTTCTTCAATATCAGTTAATCCTGACTCCACAAGGATTACTCTGTGTATATATACACTATATGTGCAGGGCAGCTTCATACATGCAAAAAAAATTAATGCAGTCTTTAATAGTGAGTCTGAGCTGAACCGGCATGGAAGACAATGTGTTTTTGCATTAACTATGTGAATATACTTTTAGTGAATAAATTGATCACTCAAAATTAAAAAAGCCATCAAAATTCTGACTGAATTTTTAATGGCTTTATTTTTTCTTTTTTGTTTTGGATCAGGAACAGATTCACAGAACTAGTAGTGAAGAGATAACAACTGTTTCTCTTCTTCATCTTACCCTTTCCACCCACTCACCTCTTCTGCCACAAAGTTGAAGATCTCACCATATGTTTTTTAATGCAATAACTCCTATATATAGGAGACTAGGTTTCAACTGCTTCGCCCTGACTGAGGTTTAAACCTTTATTTTCTACCTTCCAGGGGAATCACCTAACCACTGGATATTCTGCAGTGGTATGCTCTCACCTGAGCTATTTGAACTGCTACTTTGACCGAGCTGTGTGCCTCCCAAGTGAATTCTTTAACCACCAGACCAAAGAGTCATTCTCTCTCTTTGACTCAGTATTTAAATAATCCATGCAGAACAGCTTTTTCCATGGGGATCGAGAGAAGCCAATTATAGATTTCTCACTGGTTTAAGAACTCTTTTGGGAAAGTGAAAATGTGGGTTCAAGAATGTGCAGACAAGGTCCTGAACCTGATTGTCCCACATTGTATATCAGATGAGGCCCTAACCGCAGAGCTATTGAATAAGTGAAGAGAGGGGGGGATTCGCTTTACTTCCATGAATGATTTACAAAGAGCGTGTAAGCCTAATCTTTCATTTCCAGTTCTTTAGTTTTGTGTTTAAATAGCTTCTGCAGAGTTGCCTATGTCTGTGGCAAGTGTACACATTAATGATTGGAGAAAAATGCTACTTTTGGGAATGTAGAAGGATAATTCTTCACATGTTTTGCTCCTAAATATTTCCTGAATATTTCTGTCAGTTCCAAATGAAATCAAAATATGGTTTTGTTTGTCACTAAATGCATAATTTTAGTTAAATTTTGGAGTTATTGCAGAGAAGGGGGAAGATAACTGATTTTTTTTCAATGCCCTTTTTTTAAAAACAATTAACTGAAAATTATTTATGTAATACATGAAGCCCTTCTGCATATACTGTCATGCTTCCTAATGCTTCTTAATTCAAGAATCTGTACTGAGCTGACCTAGCATGCTTACATTAAGAAGGAATAGTAGAACTTGCTGGCCACGAGTGCTTATTTCACTTCAGACACGAAGATCAATACAAAGTAACACTGCTCATTTATGAAATCTGAGTACTTTTACTCTACCTCTTACATTGCCAATGGATGTGAGGAAAATCCAGAACAAAGTATAGGTAATTTTATTTTGATGGGAAAAAAAAAAAAAGCAAAATCTGCAAAGGTCAGCTGTTGATTGCTTGCAGGAAAGTGTCTCAGTAGTAGTGTAAAGATACAGAATAAGTTGTCGAATATTGCAAATCTGTACAGAGTCACAGAGAAGGTTTGCTGGTTCCGGTTGTGAAACTTGGAGTTCCTGAGTTTTAATTTACTGAATGATTGTTCCTTCCTTTAGAGCTGTAGTAAAGGACAAGAATGTTAATGTGCCATTCCCTACCTAGAAAGAGATCTTGATGTTAGTCTTGATTTCTGTATTGTTGCCAGTTAAGCTTTTACTTTGTATCAGTGGAGTATTGGTCAGGAAGAGAGTGCCCTTTCTCCAAGAGATATATACTAGAATGATCAAGACACAAGCTAAATAACCGAGTCAAGCTTCCTAAACCTTCGTGACTTGGTTTCTTCAGCTCTCCCTTTCAGAAGTTTACTGAGGAAAATGAAGAAATCCTTTCCATTTTCCATTACACATATTCACAGACATCCATCATGCATTTCGTGGGTGGAAGGGAATATTCTCTGTATGCGAAATGTCCTAGAAGGCAGTTATCCCACAGTAGGTGTTTAGGCAGCCATGATGCCCTCACTTTAAATCAGAATACTGAAATTTGAATAATCTGATAGGTTTGTGTTCCTTGTGCTTTTTTATTAGATGCTGAAAGGAAACATACTTGAACTCAGAGTTGTTCATATGTGTCAGTTCTCCGAAAAATACTGTCTTTTTTTGGGGAAGACTTCTAATCAGAACTTCCAAAGATATCAACATTCTTTCTGGAGGAGTCAAGTGTATTTGCTAGCTGTTACTTTGTTGCTTGTTGACCTTTTTGCAAAAGATGTAATGCATTGTTCAAGTAAAAGCTATTGCTAATAGAACATCCTAAATTCTATTTTAACTAATCATCTGTCTTTCTTGATAATGCTGGACCTTCTTAGTCCATAAAACTAAAACTAGTTTATATTCTGAAGAGTTTTGGGTTTTTTCCCCACTAAATTTCTTTCAGGACATTCCTCAGTTTTCTCAACACAACAGTGTCTCTCAAGATATTTCACAGTTAACTCCCACCTGGTACACAGTTAACTCAAGATATTTCACAGTTAACTCCGACCTGGTACACAGTTTGTAATGTGTATCAAATCTGTCTCTTCCAACCTAAATCATGCACTGCCATTGTTCAGGTAAAACCTTCTTCAATGATGCTTGCCACCCAAAATTGGTTTCTTACTTCATCTTGTATCAGAAGACTAAAATTGATACTCAGGAATGTTAAAAAGAAAAAAGGAAAAACAAAAACAAACAAACAAAACCCTAAATAAGTTCCAAAGTGCAAACATGGAAACATTTCCTAGCTTATTATTCTCAAAACCAAGCAAAATCTCAAGAATAAAAAAAAGAAAATATGAAATAATAAATAAAATTGCTTAAGATATGCTTTCTTTAAAAAAATGTGAGGCACATTCAAATTTATAATTATTTGTTCTTCATTAGTAAGAAGGATTGTTTTAGCATTAGATGTTCAGGTGCCTGTATTTTTTGCTTCAGGCCCTATGTGGATGCTAGGAATCCTTATGTATTTCTCTGGTTTTGTAGCATTTAATAAATAAAGTTATTTCACAATTAAATGAATGACGCTTTCCAAAATGATCTTCCAATCCCATAAACATTTAACAGTTGGATTAATAACACTCAGTGCTTGAGTTAGGTAACTTTTCATTTATGGACTGTTGAAGTGCATTGAAGTACATAGATCTTTATTTTGTGTGAAATCATGCTTAGATTCTACAGGATGTCCTTTCTCTTAAGTCTTTCTCAAACAGTAAATTATTTCAGTCTCAAAGAAGAAAGTGAGATTATATGACAAATGCAACTTTAGTAAAATATTTCCAACTGGACCTTTTTAAAGTGGTTTATATAAAGCAGGCAAGTACTCTATCTAGAACTGATATACTGCAGTTTAAATAATGGATTAATTTTCTTTTGTACTTGCACTTCGTTTTTGTTTTTCCTATAAAAGTGGGGCAAAATCCACATTCACCTTGAGTGTAGAGCTGAATCTTTCTATTACATATTCCCTGCCTGGATGTCACACTAAGGCCATTTAAGTCACTTCAGCACCAGTCAGAGATGTTCAGAAACACTTCTTCTGAGTACTTTAATTGTTCATCAAGACCTAACCCTTTGAACATTGCTTTAAGGCATTTTGGCTCTGCTCTTGAGTCACTGAAGCAAAATTGGAGCATCTGGATGCAGTGTCAAAATAGCCCAGGGAGCTCCAGTGCAGCACCCAAGTGGATAATCTCAACACAGAATACAAACACTGCATTAGCGATTGCCGGAAGGCTACAGTTCATCTTCCTCTGAAATACAATACAAGAAAAGTTAAAGGATGATACTTTTTTCTTTGTGTCTTCTGTTGTGTGAACAAAGAATCAAGCTGTGTTTTGATGTTTTGTCAAGTGTTTGGCAGCATTTTCAATCCTTGTTTGCCCTACTAATCCACTGATTTTTCTTTTCTTTGGACAAAGCAATAAATGTTTTTTACAGTTTATGCTGTATTAGATATGTTAGTGCAAAAGAAGGAATCCAGTTGATAACGTTGCCTTTGAATCAAAGTATTGAATCAAAGTTGAGGAAGAATAAGTGTTTCATAATATTTTAGTTGCCTATTAGTACTGTAGTATCTAATTATACACTTAATACACTTAACTTGTACACAAAATTTCTATAATTCTGTGATCTATGTGAATTATATTTATTTTACTTTGCTTTCACAGAGGGCGGCAAAATTGCATTCCATTGATTGAAAAGAACACTGTAAGTAACTCTTTTTGTTTCTCCTGCTGAATTAGGCTTCACATGTTACTTTTCAGAATCCACTAAAATTTTATCTTATGGATAAAACTGTTTTCTTCCTTGAAAACTGGTGCACAATTAATACTCTGTGAGAGCCCGTGAGACATCTGGCATGTGGCTACAGATACAATTCCCAAGCCAGATTTCTTTTGCCATCGGCAAGAATAGTTTATGTAAGGCTTAGGCCAAGAGGTCAAGAAATATAAATGCAGAAGCATGCTAAACATACCACCTGACATCAGGCTTTGCCTGGAACATGGTTGATCTGTAGAGTGCACATCGGAATGAATACTGGAGCACAAAACTGGGGCTCAGCAGCATATACAGCCTGTTTCCTGACTTCCTATTTTTCTGACCATGCATCTAGGATTTTATTCTTATATTTATATAAGTGAAACTAGATACCGAAGGATAAAACTGATTTGAAGATTCACTATTTGTATTTGATTCAGGTAATGCGTTCAGTTTGTATTATATATGTGTATAGAAGCACAACATACAGTAAAATCATTAGCTGTTCAATGATGCTAAAAAAAACCTCTGCTAAACACTCTGCTTCACACTTCTATTCAAACTATTCACACTACTCTTCCAAATACATTAACAAAATATATTCCGTTTGGAACATGTCAAGTAAATGGGTAACACCTTTTCTAGCATGTCTAGCTGCCATTAATTTAGTTAGTATTCATTGTAATTACACTCATCATAATGAATTCATTTAGTATTAATGTGAATATTATACAACTTTTTAGACACTCCATTATAATTCAGCAATAATTAATGTACATATTAAATGAAGTGTTACTACTCAATGCTATGATAAAGCCATGTTGCTTCATTTGAAAAGCTTTAGAGGAAGTTATGTTTAATCTCATTGGTATTCCAATTGTTGCCAGGAGATATTCTTCAATGGCAAAGGGCAATTCTCATTGGGAGACTTGTTAACTTTTCAGAGAGATTCCATGTTTGCACTTGTCTACTGATTCACTTATACCAGCATTTGAAGCAAGATACTTCATGGACATGATAATGCAAAAGAATCATTGAACTACCCTAAAAGCCTGAAAAATTTCTGACAGTTCAGATATTATCCAATAAAAGATGCCTCTTTTTATAAGTGAAGTCCTGTAGCACTTACATTCTATGATTGTTCTTCCCTTCTACCTTCCAAGAGTAATCCAAAACTGAGAGCAAGGTATTTTAAATGTATCACACATCAACAGGATTAGGTGCCTCAAAGGCATCCATGCCCACTTCAGGGGCTGCCTAAAAGTAATGACCCAGGGAAACATAGCAAAAGAAGAATGCCCATATTGGATTAGGATAAGAATTGTCTGGACAGCATCCTGTCTCTGGGCAGTGATTATAAATATATACCCACGGAAGAGTGACAATAAGAGTTAGATTCCCCAGCCTCCAACAGTTTTAGCTGATGATATTTCATCAGATGTATGTGGTTTCTAAATATAAAGATTTTATTGGGTTTTTTTTTCCGTTAATCTATTGCCATAAATCTATTTAAGTCTTAGAACAGTTATGAGTTGCATGGGTTTGATACCCTGTTCATTTTAAAGAAATGCATATAAAGAACTCTTTTTTTTGTTATTTTGAATGTGATTTCTTCTATCTTGATTTGAATCTACATTGCATTGGATTTGATCAAGCTGTAAATAGTCCGTTCCGTTTATGACACCAGAGATTTGTGAGCCTCATCTATATCCTTTGGTGGAGATCTTCTTTTCAAGAAAAGTAACCTACTCTGATCAGTGTATAAAATCCGTCCATCTTTGTTGCCCTGTTTTAGATTTTGCATGCTACTTGTGGCTTTCAAAGTGTGAGAAGTTCTTAGGTTTATACTATTTCAAAATCAGTCCCTCAGCTTTGCCTTCTTAGCTTCTTATTGAAGACCAATATTCAGTATGGTTATGCTACTATGGACTCATTTCTCCATGGTGACTGTCAACTCCAAGTCCACTATGTTAAATTTCCCACCTTCCCTCACCCTCTCTCGTGCATCACTTTACATTTATTTGCAGGGCATTCATTCTGCCATTCTATTGCCTTGTCACTCAGGCTTGTGAGTGCAGAATTTCTGGAATTTTATGCTGTCTGTCCTTGTCCCGGCTAACCCAAGTAACTCTGATCAGGGGCATTTCTCAACAACTCTCATCCCTCTTCCCAGATCGTTTATGAATGTTGAGCAGCACAGGCCCTAGAAAAACTCTTTGAAAAAGTCCAGCAGTAATGTCTCTCAATTTCAGTAACTGGGTCTTTACTTCTAACTTGCTACTATTTGGCATTTCAAGTCTCAGTTATACATGCCTGCCTTCTTATCTGCTTACTTTTTATAATAGCCTTTGTTGAGAAACTTTTGGAAAAACCTTCTGCAAATCCAGAGTAGACTCCTACCAAGCCACTCCAGGCAACCAAATCACTCACATTCATGTGTCTGTTGAATCATAAAAAGTGCTTCAGTAGGTCTACAAAGCAATTATTTCCTTTAGAAAAGCTATCTTCACTTGGCCAAAATATAGCATATTTATAAAAGGTCTACTCTTGAGTTTTGTATTATAGTTTATACTAGATTGACCAATATGGACTTCAGTGTATTTAAGTCTGACAAAAAAACAGTCTTTTGTTTATATCTGGTATTTAACTTTCCATTAGAATTTATTTTCACTCCAGTTTATATCTTCTAGCACTCAGTAGCTTTGCAATGTTAGGTGAGAGATAAATGCACCCTCAGTAGTCAATAAGATGTATCATTTGTGAATTACCTTTTAACTGTTGAGTGAATACTATCTTTGTAATAATTGGTTAGTATTCACTTTCTCATCACTTCCTTTCTCCTTCAAGTGGATGTTCCCTCTGAGAGTTATTAGGATACATTATCACACAGCAAGCAATCTTCACCTGTAGTTTTGCAAAATATGTCAAGGTAATGCTAATTAATAAGACCTCAGCTAAGCTATGAACTTCTGACTTCTCTTCTGCTGATATGTTTGACTTTGGTCTTAACCTGTGCACTTTGTTTCCCCTCCTGTTGAATTTAACAGATTACATGTAGGCTGAGTATTCTTACTTATTATTTTACACTAAAATGAACTAAATTTTGGGATAGAGTAGTGCATCAATAAAACAAATGTTAATAGTTATGAAATAGCTGCCCCTAAGAGAGAGATAATCAGAAACTATTTGGAACTAACCTAGATTTTAAAAAAATGTCTTTGATTATTTCAGAAAAATAAAATACGAAAACAAATGTTTTTGTACACTACCTTATTTTCAATTGATGTATTAACAGGAACTCAATCTCTTTCATTAAAGTAGATCAGCACAATCACTGCAAGCACTGCCCCCTGTTGAACTCAGCAGTTGCCACTTGTGAACTCTTAATGAAACTTTTGTCCTCTTTTAGTATTGCAAGCTTTTCTGTCTTTCCAGTGTTGAAGTGTCCTCTCTTTCTCAGGCAAAATCCATTCCTCCAGTAGCTAGCTTCCTGCTTCTGTATAGAGGAGACTGCAACATTAAACTTTAAGTAGTTCAAATCAGGTCTAATTATGCTCAGATACATAATGTTTAAGTTAACATGTTGAAGGCTTTGGTGACCAGATAAGCCCGTTCTCAGTACTACTTTTGCTGTTGTTTATACCTCTCAGGTTTCAGTGTCATCCAGCTCTTTTCTATTTAGGTATGATCTGAGGCTCTATGGAGGTCTACTAATTTTTTTTATAGGCTACTGAAACTTACTAAAAGCAGTCTTGTCTACCTTACAATTATTCCATAACATGTCTTCACAATTTTTTTTTTTTTTAAATTAAGTAATGATCCAAAGTATTTAGCTCCAGTTACTATTGAGGACTTATGACTGTGTTTGCAGAGGCACTGAACTCCAACAGCTATGGTTGAAATGAAAGGGAGCTGTTGACTCAAAATTATTATAATTATACCATTACTAACACATAGTCAATGTTTTCTAAAACATTTAAATCTTTCATTCTGGTTTTGCTAAATAGATGGTACACTATTTAAAAAACTATTTTGTCTTTCTTTGTGAGGAAAGAGTTTTGTTTCTGTCTGGTGTCAGAGGTGAAAAAAATTTTAAAAGTTTCAATGAGAAAATGAACACATTTGAATTTCTTGTTGAAAAAATGCCAATCTGTAGGAACAATTTAATGTATTGTATTTAACACATACTTTGGGGGTATGCTCTATGTGGTTTGTACTAATGCTTATCTGCGTCACAAATAGAAGTGCAATCTAGGCTCACTCCTACCTTTCTGCTATCGACTAACTTAGATACATAATGAGAAGTTTTCTCTGTTTAATCTCATATGTTAATCTGTATTTTTTCAGACAATAATGCTATTTTATTTTTAAGAGATATATGATATTCACTCATCTGGTCTCTATACATTTTCAGTTTGGATGTCATTCTAGCGTTTGTTCAATTGGTACATTTTTCTTTCAACTTTTGTGACCTTTTAAGGTCTTTGTTCTTATTCACAGTTTTTCTTTTCATGACTGATACTGATGTTTCCCTTTCTAAGTACCTGCATGGTGGCTGTTCTGGAGCTGTCCTTGGGGGGAATGGGATTAATTCAGTGTCGATTGGTCTCTCAGTGGTACATCTGGTTCTTCTTTTACAATAGAAAGATGGAGAAATGCCTATGCATAAATACTTGTGAAGAGTTTTCTCATGGAAATATATGAAATCAGCTATTAATGCAAATAAAATATCTTTAAACTGTGGTAGTCTTGAATCAATTTAATTTAAAGTAATTTTAAGGAGCTAGGTTCTGACTGGGATCCCAGCAAGGAGGATCAGATTGCAAGTTGCATGTTGTGTGCCCAGTGCTTGAGCATTCTTTGGGATTCTGTCCCATCGCTTTCACTTAAGCTTTGCTTTTCAAGATTAGAACCTATCTCAGTAAAGGAATTAAAAAATGAGTGCCTAAAGACACACTTTCTAAGAGATATGCAATATTCCACACTTTAGCCCAGAGCCCTTTTCTGTAGTGTTGTTTAAGCTCTCAGAAAAATAGTATTTACAATGAAAAACCTTTAACAATCTTTTACCATGTTTGCTGGCAGGCACTGATTTAATGCTAATGTGACAGCTAAGATTTTAGTGAGAGACCCTTTTATTTCTCTAAGAGAAGTGTTACACATTCTGAAAACCAGACAGATTTTTCTGGCCAGTGTCTCCTCACGTTTGTGCCAGTAGGGATTTGCTGGCTACTCAAATTATCTTTCACAGGATAGCACATGTCTATCTTATATAGAAATGTTTATCTTCTTTTTTGACATTTGTCTAAATAGTTGTATTTTTTTAAAGAATTAAACCAGACTTTGTTGTTGTTAATAAAAGGCTATGTAATGTTCCCCCAAAAAACTGCCAGACATAAAATGCAAGACATCAATTTAGGATGAACTTGCATTCTAGCAAATCAAATTTTATTTCTTACAAAATCATTCACAATTAGCAGTAGACTCTTCTCTGGAAAACAGAAAAAAAAAAAAAAGTGAAAATACAATATTATAATCTCAAAAAGATTTATAAATTAAGCTCAGGTGTATTTTAGCTATGATTCTGGATGAAAAGTGCCTTATTTTTTATTTGTTCTAGTAAGGCCTATTTCTATACCTATAAATATAAACTTTGTTATTTAACCATCCCTGTGGTCAGTCAGAAAATGTTATCTTTCACACCAAATCTGTACTTTTTATATAGTTCATCCTAATATGGATTTTCAAATCTGAAAACTTAATCCTTTTAATTTTTGCGTAATTTTGTATTTTTGAAATGCATAATTATACTTATTCTATTCTTTGCCATTTCTTTAACCTATGTTGTAGTAGTTTCATTTGATGATAGTTGTGTATTAAAGGAAATCTTGATGTGGGTTCTGAGTGGAATAAAATGGAAAAAGTGGAAGAAAGATAGTATGACTATCTGACTTCATTGAACAAGAAGTGTAGATTTGCTTCTTGGTTTGTGTGTTTCAAAGGTCATATATTTGGGTCAAAGCAGAATTTACTAGCAGTAATTTCTGGGGCTTGGAGGCAAAATTCTAAAGTCTTCTCTATTTTCCACACTCCTTTACATGTCTTAATTGAGTAAAATGAACTTCTGAACCTCTTTTATTGTATGCTCATACATTCACCAGTCATATTAATGTGTTTCTATTAAAATTGGTTAGTTTATTCTCATATATAGATGTCAGTTAGAAGCCAGTTAGAGGACCACAGAAGTATATGATGCATTATAATTAAATATCCCTAGATATTTACAGGTAGAGCAATTTATTATTATGGATTAGAATCCACTTATATTTTCAAAGTTCTTGCAATTGTAAGAGATGTAGATTAAACTTCCCCTTTGAATGAAAACTGAGATTTGGAAGTCCTGTTTTATTTCATGTTATAATGATTTTCAGTTAGGCAGTGATTTGCACATGGCTCTTTTATGATTTTGCAGTGTTACGGTTTTCAGAAACAGTAAATAATTTTCTGGTTTACTGTTTGAATCAGAGTAGACAGATTATTCCTAATATTTTCACCAATATCATCTATATAACATTTAAATTCTTCAATGCAGTGTCTAAAGTCAGTTACCTTGAAAAGGGAGATAAAGTACTCTTATCTGTGATAATTGTGAGTCAAAACCAGCATGTTTCCTGTGTTTAACCACTCTGCCCATTTTTCTATTTTGAAATTTTAAGAATTGTTCATTTAGATAAACATTCTTAATAGATGTAACGGTGGAAGTAATCCACTGATCTGGGAATGGCTGTGGTTCTTCCCTGTTTTTCAGTTATGTGTCTCACCAGGAAAGACTGTGAGAGCAAATATTTCATATTTATAGTCACTGAATTTGTTTCATAGGTTAAAAATTCTGGGAGATCTTTTTATTTCTAAGTCACAACACTAGATAGCTAAACACAAGTATAAAGAAATGCCTTTCAGTTAGTGGAAACCAGCAGTAATACCAATAGGAACTTTATTGTATCCATAGCTCAGGATACCTTATCTCATCAAGGTAACAGTAACAGTTTGATAATGACCTGGGGCTTGAATTAGTAGTGTTATAATAGTAGTAAGAATTTCGTAATTGGGGAATTGGATGAGTACTGTTGTAACAGTTTAGTAATGGGGGAATTTGAAACCTATGAAGCAAATTCATTGGCTACAAATATAACCTAGAAAATACCATCAGCTTGGTCAGATTAGAAGTATTCATACTTGCTTACTGTTGTTTTTTCTTTTCAAGTGATGCATTTGTGTCTGAAACAATTAGGATTCAGCTAAAACAGGTAGTTCACATGTGCCCAATGCAGATGTTACTCTGCCACTCCTTGCTTAATGCACAGTTGTGTGTTCAAGCATAGCCCTCATTTAGAAGTACTGTGGAGTGGAGTCTACCCTGTGGAAACACTGGAAAATGTAAAGTTCCCCAGAGGTTTGAACCTTGCAACAGTTATTAGCCTGCAGGCCGCCTCTGCCTCAGACTAGGGTGCAAAACAAGTGGTTGGGGGTACAGTATTGTTTAGCTTTGAATCCTCCAGCCTAAGTTCATTTTTTTTTTCCTCTTTCATGTGTTAAGTAGAGGCATATATGAAATTTTTGCAATAGAAAGAAACACACATATGAAAGTCTTTTTGCAGTCAGCTTTGCAAACCTCACAGACAACTCATTTCTGATGTACGTCATCCTTTCATGCTTCCCCTGTTGAGAGTGTTTTAAACAAGTTTCATTTATATCCTAATAAACTTCCACACAAATTCACAACATAATTAAATTAGACCCAGAAGTTCACTTGCCAAGCTAAGTCTGTTTTAAGAACTATCAAAAGAAAAGAAAAACATTTCAAAGAAAGATTACTGGGTTTATGATTTTTTTCTAGAGACAAAAAAACACAAACCACTTTCTAGTTAGCTTACTATTGATAACAGTTCAAATAATTTTCTTACTGAAATAAGGATGCTGAGGACAAACTGAATGTCTCTTAAGAAATATATATATATATATATATATATATACAGTTAAAACATTGAAATAACTTATACCATTTTCTGTACTGCCCTCTAAGCCAGATGTCAGAAGATGAAAAAGGATAAAATTTCATTATCATCACTGAAATACTTCCTTTTCTTTTGAGAGGCAGGAAATAAGCAACTAGATTTAACAGATGAGGGAGCTTCTGTTATATGTTATTAATACCATTGTACTGAATCACTAAAATGTGGGAGTAGTAAAGCAATAACTGACCACATAACTAAAGTGAAATTCCCTGCCTTCTAAAATTTGGCAATTCAGTTTAATTTCTTTTAAAATACAGTTGCATTAAAACTTATGCAAAATACATGGATAATAAGTCTGATATAGAAAGATCTGTTTTCTGTGGGGTTCTCCCCTTTATAATGATTCTAGATTCTAATTGCACTTTTGCTCAGTAATGGTAATAGAAAAGACAAGTACAGTGGGAAAGTTATTTCTTACAAAGTTAAATACATATATAGTGTACTTTAGGTTTAAGTTACTTTAGCCACAGGGAACAATTAATCTGCTCCATCTTATTCTTGATGAGTAAAGCTACTACTGATGAAAGGGTCTGGAAGAAATATAAGAGCTCAAAGGAGGGCTTTCTGTCCAGTGTTCTTTTTTTTCCAGAAAATGTCCAACTATTGTCTGAAACTGTTTTCCTGGATGTTTCTGAAGATAAAGTATTATACCACAAATTGCTAAGCTATGCCCAGAGATAACCAATTTGTAAAAATTCTTTAAATGTTGTCAGTTAAAAAAAAATAACTTCTAACTGAATATTCTTCACAGCAACATAAACTTGGTGCAAATGTTCTTGCTCTCCTATAGCAACTGAGACGTAATAATGTACATTGCTGAGTGTACACCCACACAGAGAGTTCATTCTTAATTTTTTAAAGCCTGTTCTCATTTGCTGGCAAGGGTTTACTTGCATTCATTTAACTCAATATATGTCAGACCACATTTGTATTTAATGCCTAGTTAATTGTGAAGACACTTTGATTTCAATATTATGCTTTGAAATTAACTCCAGTGAACTGTGACGGAAATTTGCTTTATAGGTTATTAGGTATAATCTGAAAAATATAGGTCTTTAATCTATATTATGTTGCTGTTACTGCAATGGACTTAAAGATTGTTTAGGAATGAGTGCCAGTGTTCTGATATTTGTTTACAGTTTAAATGCACAAACCATGTAGGTAAAGGGGAAAATATCAATACCTCTTGTAATCTCATCTATATATTTAAGTTTCAATAGAAAGACTGTAGGGAGATTATTAATTTTTTACATAAAATTTCTGTTGCATGTAAATCTACTTGAGCATCTGCTTTAAGAAATTTGCAGGCTACATGCTAGAACATCTACTAGGCACATCTAATCCCATACATAGATTCATGTGGTTATAGACTGATCTCTACAAAGACTATTGCTGCCTATCACTGACTTGAAAGTGTGATGCTCAGCAGGTTTTATTTGACCTTGACTTTGATTTCCACATTTTTATCTCGTGTCCTTTCTTTGTCTTCCTCTTCAGCAGTAAAGGTCATTTGCAACAAATTGTTCCTGAGAGCAGTAGCAAATTAATTTTATAAAGCATTGTCAGCACCACTGCTAATGTCTGCCACTACCAAACTTTGCAGAGATGCTAGTAGTTCATCATTTCTGATCTAGATAACATCCACAGTTCTACAAAATACCTTCCCTGGTTTGCATTCTTCTTTATGCTTCACTCTTTTGCCTACGACTGCAACATGTTACGATTTTTTTTTAGGTTTGATCAATTAATTTACATTCCATAGCAAAACTTAGTAATCTGCATAAATATAGATGCTTGTAAATTGATGATGATCAGTTTCTGATTCAGATATATGGGAGCATTTCCAAAGAAGAAAACAAAAGTTATGAAGGGTATAAAGCACTTATGTGATGAGGAGTGGCTGAGGGAGCTGGGGTTGTTTAGCTTGGAGAGACCTTATCACTCTCTACAGCTCTCTACAGCTACCCAAAAGGTTGTAGTGAGGTGAGAGTTGGTCTCTTCTCCCAAGTAACAAGGGATTGGACAAGAAATGACATAAGTTGTCCCATGAAAAGTTTAGATCGGGTACAAGGAAAATTTTATACACCAAAATGGTTTTCAGGCATGGGAACAGTCTGCCCAGGGAAGTGGTGGAGTCACTATCCCTAGAGGTAGGTAAAAGATGTGTAGATGGGCTGCTTAGGGACATGGTTTAGTTAAGAGCTTGGCAGTGCTGGGTTAATGGTTGGATTTGGTGATGTTAGAGGTCTTTTCCAACCTATAAGATTCTGTTACTTGCTCGTCATATCACTACCTTTTTTTTTTTTTTTTTTTTAAAATACAGATGAAACTGGCTATCCAGAGACATGTTCCGCAAAATGTTAAGACATAAACTGAAAACATAATTAACAGGTCTAATGGGAAAGGGAAATATTTTAAATATGCTCAGTTGCTTCAAGACAACTGCTCAGGCTTCAAGTAAACAATTTTTACAAATAGCAATGACATGTATTCTATTTAGGGGTAAGAACTCTTAAGGCTTAGTGCCTATATTCTCTTCTACTTAAAACCAAATGAACCTCATGAGCCAAGTTCTGCTAAAAGTGTGTCGTTCTAGGGCACTCTTTAATGACTTCCTCTTCAAATTCTCTTGGTTGTTGCTAGATTTGGATGCAGCTGAGGTAGAAATTCATCATTTTCTTCCACCAGTGATTCTGAGCCAGCAGAAGAGCCATATGTCTATAGGACAGTAGAGGATTTATTTTCAGAGGGAAAGCATGTTGAAAAAAATGGTTATCTCTACCACAGTATGATTAGGTGGCACAGGTGTATTTACTGCAAGTGCAGTCCAGAACAAAAGAGTGTGGCTAACCCAATTCATGCTACTACATGCTGCTGTTGTAAATACTGTGCTACTTAAAGAAAATTGATCAGTGAATACAAGTAGCAATTTAGAAAACAGCTACTATGAAAAAAGGAGTAAAATCATAGCTCCATTAAAGTCAACAGTATAACTCCCACTGATTTCATCCCAAAGACTCAGCTGCTTGTGCACAGCACTGGTTTATACTGTCTCAGAATACAGGTTTTTCATAGCTTCTTGTGTGGCTGCCATTATTAGAAGAGGTGAAGCTTTTTGGTAATGCTATCTTTTTCATATATTTTGAAGTACTTTTGTTTAAATACACTGAATAGTAGGTAGTTTATCATCTTCTTTTCAGATATTAGCAAATAGACTAAAGGGAAAGAACTACCGAAACAACTACATTCAGTGCATACAGTCTTTAAAAATTCAATTGGAATTAATTGAGTCTCAGGGGACTGGTTTTATTTTATCCGCTTACTAAAAATATTATATAGATTCATAAAAGTAGTCTTTTCTCCCAGTATTTAGCTTTATCAGTATTAAGAAGTGTTTTAAAACTAAGATCACTTTTGTCCTACATGTATAGTATGTCCTATATGCTATACACAATTACGGATTTTCAGATAAAATGCTCCAGATAGAGCTCTTCCTTGATAGAGGAGAAGCTTCAGCATTGTTAGTAGCAATGTTCCAAAATCCAGTGGGAGATTGACCAAAAAATTTCTGTCTTCAAGAAATGTTGTAGCATTATAGATGTGTCTGTCTGCGTGTGCCCGTGTGCATTTATACCGTGTGACAATCAGTGCTGCTGACTCATCTAAATGCATTTAGAGCTGTCCATTTTGCTTTGTTACAAAAGCTCTCTCCTCCTTAGCCTCCTGTGCTTTGCCTAGCTTAGTTATTTATCTACCTGGTTATTTATTCCTATCCCCAAATTCCAAATCAGCCTAGTCTGCTCCACCTCCACGAGACTTCTGCCCTTACCCAGCTCAACTACTCAGCCTACCATCAGTCTTCATGTCTGCCTCCACTGTGTCTAAATTCCTCCTCCCTTCTGTCACGGCCAGCCTTTTTTGTGGCCAGAGTGCTGCCCCAGCCTGCCAGCTGAGTTGTCACCCTTCCTTTTCTATTTGTTGTCTCTTCATGTGCAAAATGCCTGGGACAAAGCTGAGATACTGGGCCAGTAAAAAAAGATGAAGAGGACGGCCTATACTAAACTAAGAGGTTTCACAGCTGTATAATGGCATATGAGTAGTCTGACAGAGTAAGAACAAAGCCACACCTGCTTTCTGCACTGGCTAAGATGGCAGCTGAATAGCTGGACAGAAAACTTATTACCAGGCAAGTCTAAAATACTATACCTTAGCTTCCTTTGTGGCGTACTAAAATATTGTAATTTGTTAAAAAAAAGAAATTAGGATATCTTTCTGGGAGACTTTTTTCCTACTGATAGGAATTAATAGGTCAGCTGTGAAGAACAGAGATTTTGCCAAGAAATACTCAAAAATTTCTGGTTTCCATTTTAATTGAAATTTTTGCTACCTAAAGCCACCTTTAATTAACCTACACATGCAAAACATCCTTAATTGTATCTTCTTGCTTTCCAGTGTGTAGTTTCTTATTTAAATCTATCAAAAAATGTCCTCTGTGTTTTCAGTACACCTAAATTCTTAAAATGCATGATCAACAATATCAGTAATGCATTGTGTTGTAGTAAAAAGGCTCAGTATGTAATAAAAATGACAACTCTTTCACAGGAGCCACAGGAAAAAGAGAGGGCTGTCTGCAACTCTACTTTATAATTTCCACGCAGGATATAAACTTAAGTCCTGCAGAGTTGTTAAATCTCACTTATCTTGGTTATTATAGGGTATTAGAATAGTAGATGGTTCTACATTTGGACATCCCCTGCAGGAAAATTCTTCTATTTCCTCTAAAAACTAAATACTTTGAAATTACAGGAAAATAATTCATATTAAGATAGAACTTGTTTCTTTGCACTTTAATGTAACATACTGTTTATGTTGCTAGAGCATTTTCAGCCATTTGCAGATGCTGCTGCTATTGTGGTTGTTGTCATAGGTGAGCTGGTTTTTTGCTGCCCTTGTATAAAAACAGTGAACATACAGAGAAGTCAGTAGGGAATACAGACAAATTCTGACTCTGTAACCAATCCTTGCCTCTTTTTACCTCTTGGAGCGTAAAGCACTGCATAATAAAAGTTTATTCTAGACCTTTGCCTTTTAGTCTAGTATAAGTGAGAATGGGAAAAAAACAGAAGGAATCTTTAAAGAAATATAAAATTAAATGTAAAAATGAACTAGCAGCACTAATTTAAAAAAAAGTCAACAAACCAAACACAATGCACATCAAACTGTATAATTGTGATAACCAAAACATACAGTTATCTCAAACTCTAGTGTGTCTGTCGGGACTGCTTCAATACATCTGTTTTATTGTGTTTAAAATATTGTGTACAGAAATGTCTGAGCCTGCAGAGTTTACTTGTTTCTCAGAAGAAAGACTCTGCAGGAGAGAGTTTCCATCCTGTGGAGCTTATAGACTCTGCAGGATCTTTTGCTCAATGACCCTAGTTTATCAACAATTCATTTGTGTGACTGAATCTTATGTCTCCCAGATAAACGAGTTTCAGATCATTAAGGCTGTACTGTCCTTGTTATCAAGAATATATTATTGGTCAGAGGAATGCCAAAATGTCCTTTTCCAAGCCACAGGAAAATAATGATTATAGAATTTGTTTTCAGTTTTGTTTACAACTAACTTATGAGCTGTTTCTTGTCCAATCTGAAGAATAAATTATTTATGCAGTTTCCCAATTCTGGACAGATTTTTTCTTTTTAATTTATTTTATTCTCTTTGATGTTAAAGAATTTGCTTTTATACAATATGAGTTGAATTTGGATGTCGGCTAAACCTTATTGAGAAGAGAAATACTGGATAGCAATGGCATCTGTGTAGGTGTGCAATCATAATGACTTAGAAATTAAAAACCCCAACATATAAAAAATGTCTTCTATCTAATGTGTATTGCCTGTTTAATGTGTAAAAACTACAGTCTTGAAAAAAATAAGGAAACTAAAAGGAAAGCTTCGTGGCAGAGAAAAATCTGACTTTTTTTTTACTTTTGCATCTTATGGTATCTTTGTCATATATCAGAAAGACATTTTAATTGAAATTACGAAGATTTTAAATTTGTCTATAAAATAAAAAAAAAAATCAGTAAATTCTAGAAAAATAGATTGTCTAGAAATACGTTGTGTCAAATATATATTAGAGCCACATATCTCAAAAGAAATAAATTATCAATAGTCTTATCATATAGAATATTGAACTGCAGCAAGATTTGAAGATACTGTTTTCAATGAATGAACTGTTTAGTGTGTCAGTGTAATAATCTGTATAGTCATAATAGTTCTGCAGCTGGTGTTATGTATTCATTAATATGTAAGAGAATTTATTTCACATTAAGTAACATTGTGCAGAAATCATAGAACAGGTTTTGTTTGTTTGCTAATTAAAATGTGTGAATGTAAATTCTGCTATTGTCATTTTGTCTTATGAGAACTAAAGCTAAAAGAGATCCTGATTCTATTCTAAAATTTGCTTAATTGTTGGTGCAATGAGTAGCAAAGAAAATGACCTGCATAAACAGATTTTTAAGTTCACCTATTCCTATAAAATATTTGGAAGTAAAACAATCATGTAACTATAAAAGCAACACAGATACTCTCCAGAAAGATCTCTCTGATACTAATGCACTTGCAGCTTGATTATGCGTATTCTCTGTTTTCCCTCTTTAGAAGATTGGCTTTAGCTTGGGTATTCCAAGATTAGGTATTTTAAGAAATATTCATGTTTAAAATTACATGCATGATAATTAAATTACTGTAAATGAATAACCATTTGCTTCTCTTTGTAATAATCATGTGTGTATCTGGCACAACCAACTTAAACCAAAATGCAAGCCTTCAAAAGGCATGGCATTCTGAGATTAAGAAAAGCAAAGGAGTGTAGAGGATAATTCTGTAGTGTAAGATTTCATCTTAAAGGTCTCAGATTTCACCATGTATTTGGAATGATACAGAAAAGCAAGTTTTCAGAGATGCAATTTATTACCCCTAACTGAGTGATCATTGCATTTTTCATTCACTGTGATATTTTTCTTGACTTGTCCTGCTTCATGTCACTTACACTTAATTTTGAACAATGTAATAGCAATTACAACATGTGTGCTACTGTATTTTCTGAACTTCTTTTAAAAAAATATCTAATTTTTGGCTTTTGCCCGCTTTTTCCTTCTCCATTTCTTGGTATGTACTATTGCAGATACAGTTTATATGTCAATCAGCTTTTGCCCTTACATTCTTCCCTTCCTGTCTTTCATGAAAAAAATCCCGGACATTGACTTTAGGTTTGCTAAGAATAACTCCTCAGTGTTTCTGTGACACAAAACAAGAGTTAGGGGAAGGTAATAGCAGAATAAGATTTTCTAATAGAAAAATAATAGAAAGTAGATTGTCTCCTGACTTTCTGAGCTCAATTTTTTCTCTCATTTTTTAAAAATTACGTTCATAATTACTTCTAACCTTTTAATGTACTTCATATGCATATTGTTGCCCAGCAGATGCATCTCTGTTTAGATATGACATTTTACACTTCAAGGAAGTCATCTTTCAGTGAAGTGTCATCCTTTGGTATGCATGTGCTCGTTCATCAGAAATGAAGCACTTGGAAGAGGCATGTCAGTTCTATACATTTCTGCTGAAAGGTGGGAAGCTTCAAGTGGCAACCTGTCTGCTTTGCTGTCAGCTTACACGGCAGCGCTCCCTGGTCAGCCGCAGGGCCCAGCACCTGACTGCTCACAGCAGCCTGACAGGGACTGCCCTGCACTCTCAGGCCCATGCTTTTCTTCCGTCTTTTCAAGTTAAAGAATTGACTTGTGGTCCACTAAGCCTCCAGATAAAACTCTTCAAGCCTGGAGTTAGTGAGGCTGTTAGGTAGAGGCTGAGGATTTAAGTTCTCAGTTGTCCTGCCCTGGCCCTGGCCATTACCCTCAGTGCTCAGAAGCCTATCCTGCCTTTGTTTGGGGCCTCGGCCAGGCCCCCACAATGCCCAGCTGGGGAGTCACTACTGGGGTCTGGCTCACTGAAGCTCTCCTGGCTGCAGGAACCTGCCTCTGACTGCTCTGGCCTTTCTACCTCCCCTTCTGGGAAGTTCTTTGTGCCCTGGCTACAGCGGCAGACATTTGCAGGTGACTGATAGCAGGGTCATGTGAGGGGGAAAAAAAATTTACTGGCCCCAACCCTATGCCAAACTACCACCCCATCTATCCTCTGTCCCATACACAATCCTGTAACTGTTAATACGGATTGATTTATCTTTACATTCCAAAACTTAGTGTATGCTTAGTATAAACTCTGCATTTCATCCCTGTGGCCAAAACATTAGGAATGAATCAGAAAATCATAGCATTATTAGGTTGGGAAAAAACTCTAAGATCATCAGGCCCAGCTGTTAACCCAGCCCTGCCATCTTCGCCACCAAACCATGTTTCTAAGCACCACATCTAGATGTTTTCTGAACACTTCCAGGGGCAGTGACTCCACACTCTCCTGGGCATCCTGTTTCAATGCTTGACCACCCTTTTTAGTGAACAAACGTTTCCTAATATCCAATCTAAACATCCCCTGCTGCATCTTGACACCATTTCCTCTTGTTCTGATGATTGTTACCTGGGAGAAGAGACTGACACCCAGCTTGCTACAATTTCCTTTGGGAAAGTAGTAGTAGAGGCCAATAAGATCTCCTCTCAGCCTCCTTTTCTCCAGGCTGAGCAACCTCAGCTGCTCCTCATAATGCTTGTAATATCCCACTATGGCCCACAAATTTCACCATTTACTATTGAGAATTAAATAATCAGGTTTAACATTATATGTGTTTTGAAAGACGTGCAATTAAAACAGAATTCTTGCTCCCCTCAATTTCTATTTTATGGCAACGTGATTCAGGTAGCTGAAGTTCTTTCTGCTTATTGTGTTTCACCAGCTATGTTGGCAGCCTGTCAGTATTGATAAAGATTATAGTAGCAAATAAACAACTTTAGGAGTGATTTTTAGCATAGATTTCATCAAATTGCTGAAAGGTGAAGGACTAGGGCTTACTCTGAAATTAACTTGATTTATTTCTGAAAATAAAAGATACAGTAGAGCCTTGTGTCATCCTTTGTGCGGCAATTCCTCTTGTGTCCTATACAGTCAGTTTTCATGTCAGTCTGCACAGATGTACATTCTTTAAAAATTGAAAGAGGAAGGACTGCTTAGTTAATTTTGACAAGAAGGCACAGATGCTACTATGTATGTTAAAAAACTTGATAGCATATGAATTATTAATAAATAGGCATTTAAGTGCATAAATCAGTAAATTGATTATGAGGTTTTATTTTACTTCTAAGGCACCTATAATTTAGTAGTAAAATGTTCTGTCATGGTTTATAGACACTTTCAAGACAAGGAAAATGAATATTTATTCATAGCTAATGTGTTGAGCTACCATTCTCTCATAATGATAATAAAACCCACTTCGCACAATAATCTTATTTCTTTCTCTTTATACTTAGACATTATAAAAAATATTTTAAAACATGTTGTGAAGGTTGGGGTAGTCTCCTGATTTGCTTGGGTCTTATATCTTCTATATCTTCTATGTGTGTATGTTTGTGTGAATACAGATATACATCTATGTAGTGCATATTCTTTGAGGAAGTCATGTAAACATTCTTACAGAGGTGCATGTTAATGCCTCACAACTTCAAACAAGGAAGATTTCCATTTCAGTGTCAGCAGGGGACTCTCTCTAACCTGTCCCTTCTGTTTGCTAAGGGTTTGGCATGCAAAATAGAGCATTGCCACCACTTCAGCTCCTATCTCACCGTTTGCCTACCCTACTGAGACAGAGTCCTTCTACTTCTGTTCTGTCTTGCTACCTTTCCTTCCTTCTTAGCATTTGGTGACTTCCCTAAAGGCATTTTTGGCCATGTGTTGTCTGGGACAATCACATCCCACTTCAGCCTATTTTGTGGGAGTTTGTGCTGCCTCAGCATCTCATGGCGAAAACCCCGCCTGTGGTTCAAGCCTTGGGCAGGGGGATTGGCTCTAGGGCTTTTTGCTTTAGCAGCCTCAGAGGTCTCATCTGATGTCAGAACCAGATAGTTGCTCTAGTGCAGCCAAACTGCATTGATCTCTCAGGCCTTGATGCCTCAATTGGCTAGCAGAACTGTAGGAAAAGGAGCAGTTCTAATTAGATAGCTGCTTTCTTTTTCTCTTCTCTGCATCATGCTGTAAGCATGGAGCTTTCCAGGGCCATGCAGTCACTGTGAGGAATGAGGCAATCCTGTTGATACCATTTCATCTGACTAAGCTGAAGATAATGAGACATAAAATCCATCATCCTGCTCTCCACTGGCACTGGACTATCATACGAAGACTGATTTGACACGGTCTCCTTTACCAGTAGTTGAGCCTCTTCTTCTGTTCTTCATCATACAGTAGCATTTATTATCTGGGCCTATGCTCAAAGACACTGTTACATCAATCATTTGTGCTGTGTCCTGGGAATGAGAGGATTTCAGTGTCAAGCTAAGTGTCTTCTCCTCTGTCTTCACCATGATATTGCCTCCTGGAGAGGGCCTGATCTGCAGATACTGTGTATCTGTGCATTTGATTCTTGGATCAGATGATCAG
The DNA here is from genome assembly GCA_036630365.1 of Acanthiza pusilla. NCBI lineage: Eukaryota > Metazoa > Chordata > Aves > Passeriformes > Acanthizidae > Acanthiza > Acanthiza pusilla. The sequence goes on from JAXCHO010000164.1 coordinate 31,624,505, forward strand.
ATGATCAGAGAAGGTGATTGACCCATATTCTTCTAGGACCAGGAAGGAGCATGAACCAAGTTGCACAGATGATGAGAAAAGCTTTTAAGACCCTATGAGAAGTGTGAGTCAGGACACAGAATCATAGCAGGTGTTGGAAGGGGACTTGGAAGATCATCTAATTTCAACCCCCCTGCTGTGGGCAGGGATGCCTTCAACTAGAGCAGGTTGCTCAGAGCCCCCTTTAACTTGGCCTTGAACACCTCCAGGGGTGGTGTATCCACAACTTCCCTGGGAAACCTATTCCAGTGCCTCACCACCCTCATAGAAAAGAATTTTTTCCTAGAGGGGAAATAAAGAATTTTTCCAGAGTAGGGTTGATACGTTGGTAATTCCCAGGGTCATCCTTTCATCCCTTCTTAAATATGGGTACTGTGTTTCCCTTTCTTCAGACATTGAAGTGCATCCCCTTCAGAGGAATGCCTGAAGTTTGTCACATTTTTATGGGTATCTGTCACTGTTTTATTTCTTCCAAAGTTTCTCTCTCTGTTAGGGAACTCTTGTTGGAGTGAGTGTATCTAGTGTTGAAATTGTATTCATCTCCTTATCAAGTAGCAAAGATAGTGGACCCAAGGAAGATGGAATACACACATGGTCTCCATTGTCCTCTTTTTGTGTGTGCACCTACCATCCCTTTTCATCGTAGCTGACAGCCAGAAATATGCTGCTTTCCCTCAGTAAAAGAATGACAGAATAAGAAAAATTTGAGCTGTATGGGGAGCCTTTAACTCTGTTTTGATGATGTATTGTTTGGTTGTAGGTTTTTTCACACCTGGAATTTTGTGTGCTTTTCCTCAAAATTCATATCATCTTCCTACAAGTTGACCCCTCTCAAGTCTCAAATCTTTTCTTGTTCCCTCCCAGATGGTTTTATAACTAAGTTAGAAGTAATCTCCATAGACCATAAAAATACAAGGAGTAAGCAAACTGTCTTTACTGTATTGCTTATGTAGTAAGGCAGAAGTCCAAATGTAAGGAGTGGTGAAATAGGTGCTGTTGATACAATTGTGTTTGTATAAGCTGTTTTCTAAACTAATTAAGCACTATTAAATTCTGTTCAGAAATACAGGTATGCATGCAATCTCTCTTTGCATATAGTTCATGTATAGCTTATAGTTTTGTATAATACATCTTCATAGTCTTATCCTGTAATATATTTTTTTTAAGAAAGGAGCTCTAAATTAAAATTAAACTGTCAGTTCTGAAATACTTACTTCAATTTACAGACTACATCAGGATGGGACATAACAGTGTCTGTTAAAATCTACAGAGGTCAAAACTTGGATTAAAGGAGATGTTTTGAGTGACTAGAATTGGAGTTTCTAGAAACTCCTCATTTTGATTTGCTGTTATAGTCAGAGAGAAGAAATTTGGATATCATAGTGGGAAATGGAATAGTGAGAAGCCATAAGAAGTCCTTGTTGTCTGTCATAAGGAGCAATGACTCTTCCCTCTTTTACCACTTTTTTCTAAACCTACAACCTATGGGAAACAGAGCAAAGCCTCTGCTTTGTTAGAATTCTCTCTTTAGAGGTATCCAAAACCCAGCAGTTTTCTTTCTTAGTCCTTTGCATCTGATGTGGTCTTTGCACCTCAGGCAGAAGCATTCCTGTTCCTATTTCTCCTTCATAAATTCTAATTCAGTGTTTTAAGTTTCTTTGCTTTTAAACATTTGGGGGCTCTTTTTAAGCTGAAACATATTTTAAGACTTTGAAAAAAGTTAGGGCTTTTTCTGGTTAGTTTAGTTACTGTAACTTGTTACAGACACTTGTCTGTGAGGTAAGCCTAGAATTCTTTTCCATAATTGCAGTGGGGAACATTTACTCTTGTTCTGTGGGAACATTAGGTGAAATGACGGATATAACTATGTAGATTATATCAGTAAATATAGATATTATTTTCCTTATTTTTAGATTAAATTAAAATCCTCTTTAAAGTATTTTATAAATGTGTCTGACCATCTATCATGGTTTCACAAAAGGTTCTAAAATAGAATATGTAATTCTAAAACAGAATTACATATACAAATAATTTCAATTTCCATTTTATTGATGTTATAAGCAATAAGTAGTCACTAAAATTGTATTTTGTGAAGTGAAATCAAGGTAGAAATTCTAATGGAGGAAAATTTTCAGTAATTTCTATAATTAGATATCTTTTGTGGTTGCTTTTGCCTGCTTTTTTAAATTTTTTCCCAGCTGAATTTTTGAAGCTAAATAATAGTATAAAGTTGCCATTTGGAAGGAAAGTCAGGAATAAAACAGTGTTTCTTTTCAATTTGTGGCATACACTTTTCAATTTGTGGCATACACTTGGCTGTGCTTATCACAATTAAGCACTAGACTTGCTATTTCCATGTCATCTTTTAATTGTATGGACTGCATCAGGTATATATTGAAGAATTATCTTGAGGCAATTCTTGGGGGAAAATTGATAATTTCCCACGCATCCCTGTAACAGGGATGCGAAAATCTGATGCAAAACATACTTCTGACCATTCTTAAGGAAAGAATTGTATTTTATCAGTAACTAATTGGAAGAGTGCTCTAATTACACATTGAGATGGGCTCTATGTACTAACTTATTACTTAAGGAACTTGGGTTACGTATTTAAAACCATAGATATGGTGATTAAAGTTATTAATTTGACTTTTCCCCCTTGAAAATAACTATTGCATGTATATTAATTGTACTAGTAAGATAAAACTGAAGTGAAATTGTATTTTTGTAGTCAGACTAATGTTTTATTCTTTTTCCCTAATGTATCTGAAGTGCCTATTTAAAGTAATACATCTTCCAAGAAACAAGCCTATGATAAGTCTAGTGGCCAGTTCTGCAAAACATACCCAAAATAATTTGTGTGTTATGATCTTGTACAACATAGACATGTTAATTTAACTGCAATTTCAAGCAATCGTTGTCCTATTTATATTGAAATATTTAACTTTTCATTTTCCAAAATTGTCACTGCTTTTAAGACAGATAAATAAGCAGTTAAATATAACTGATATCAGAAAACTCATGGATCATACATTTCTGAAAGTTTCAAACCTAAATTTTATTAAGAATTGTTGTATCACTCTTGTCATTTCACATAACTGCTTCCAGTACTATGCTACCTGTGTCCTTCCTTCTGGTGGCTCATGGCTACAGAATACAAATAGCTGTCTTCCTCAAAAAATCACAGACTGCCAACAACACAACATAGAACAGTGTTCACCTGGCTTGTAATTTTTTCTCTGAAACAGTAATAATATCTAACAAGACCTGAACTTAGAGAGGCAGGAAATTAGTAACTAGAATAAAACCAAAATGCCAATAATGGAGAAAAGTAAGCTGAAATGAGTCAATTTTTCTCTCCTGTATGACCATTTGTAATTATTTTTTTCAGTTGACTTTCACTTTGCATTTTTACAAGATTATTGGTAATGGGAAAAAAATAGTATCATCTTTCCAATTAAGATAGAGTATTTTTCAGTGTTTTGTGAATTTTGTCAGTTTTATAGCAAGACAGAGGTGGTTAGAACATGTTTGTTGATACGATCGCATCAAGAGTATGCTGTGAAAAAGCATGCACAAAGCAATACAATAGCATTGTAAACCAAAGGAAATATATTAAAACAGTCAGATAAAAGTGCCAAGGGAAATCATAAAATTATTTTCACTGTTTCCCCACTATTTGTTAGACTTGGAATTTATTACTTGATAAACCATGATAATTATGTCCTCAATTACTTCTTTAATTTAGCAATTTTCTTCTCTTGCCATGAAAGGTGACTACTTAGTGCTGGTGTCCCAAGTAATTGGTTGGTATTATGTTTGAGAAAAGGAGCTTCCTAAAATATTTTAAATGTTAAAATGGGGAAACAATTACAAAGTACTCTTTGAGTTAGAGATGGGTCTGGGAGGATTCATGATGCAGATGTAAAATTGATCTATTTAAAATCTCGGAATTCAGGATGGATGGTTTATTTGGAACAGAATTAAATCTTATCTCTATGACTTTTCCAAATAAAGAGTAAATGTTATGCTGGATTCTGCACTGGGGTAAAATTGTTGTTGGATTTATCAGGAAAAATAATTCTATGAAAAAGCGTTCTATGTCAGAGTAAAATTTTCATCCAATTTAATTGTATAGCATCAATAAATGTTTCAAAGAAAAAGTCATCTAGAAATCTAATAAAACCATCTTGAAAATACTTGGTAGAAAGATTGTTTTTGGTGGCTTTAAGAGGCAAAAACTGATTGTTGAAGGATCAGATGAAATATAATTTGGTAACAAAAGAAATTGAAGGTTGTTTATGCAGAATGATTAGTATTTTGCATGACTTGAGGAAAGCAATTAATTATATGTAGCTCTTAATACCTGTGTGTCATTTTTCCTCAGTTTAAATAGTTTGTTTTTCTTATTTTGTTCAAAGAATCTTTGTGTGATCTAGTTTGAAAGAAAAACCAGAGGAGGAGAATTACAGCAAGTATACTGCAGAGATGACAAATGCTGTTGGATCAGTTATGGGCTTTGGTAAGGCTGTGCTGTAGGGAACCTGCAGAGGTACCACAGCTTTTTTCTAATCAGAGGATAGAGAACATTTTGTCATAGAGTGAAAGAAAGAAGAAAGGAGGGGGAAAGGACATGCCTTAATTTCTGTACAGAATCTGCTCATAAAAAAGTAGTTTTGGATGGACCTCAAAGCCTTTGGAGGGCATTCCTTCCACTGTATGCTTTCAGATTTGATGTAGACAATGCAGCTTCTATTATTCTACATTTTTGGGTGTTTTAATCAGATTTATTGAGGTTGTTTTAGAGTTTCTTAGTGTTACTGCACAGATGTAATGATAATTTTGAATAGCATTGTCCTTCTATTAATGTGTAAAAAATATCTTATTTTTTATTTAAAATTGCACAGGAATTTATTATGGCTGGATGATGGTTGGTAAAATACCCTTACTTAATAGAGTAAAAGAAAAAGAGCTAGTTTACTTTCTGATTTAAATTACTGATAAGCACACCACACTTATTTTTAAATAGTGTTTTTATTTCATGTATCAAATACTAGTATTACACAACCCAAAAATTTCCCAAAAGACAACTACATTTACATGTAAAGAAACCATATGAAAAAATCCCAAAGAACAAGTTGACAAGAAGAATAGCATATTTTGTTTTTCTAAAAATTTCATTTAAATGGCATAACATGATTAAGCAGTTATTTATTGTTCATTATATTTAAGGTGACAAATACAGGAAGAGCTTTTAAGGACATATGCTAAGATGACATCATGAGAGGCAAATGAAAGTTTAATAGGAGTGGTTTCAATCTCAAGCAGCTTAAGCTTAGTTTTTAATGTTTAGTCAGAATCAGAATGTTTAGTCAGAATCAGAAAATCAGAGTTAGTAAAAGGTAGAGCAGAATTTGTCCACAAATGCAACAAGATTTTTGTGAACCATCAAAAAGAAATTTGAAAGTGTAATAGAAATCTCCAAGTTGTCAGAATGATCACACAAATTTTCTCAAAAGAAAACGCAGAGAACATCAGTTGTTTTGGTTTGAGGGCCACAGTTTTGAGTGTACTAGGCTTAATTTTCTTTTTGGCAGATAAAAGCAGATTTCATCTGCCAGCCCATCTCTAAACTCAGAGAATATTGAGTTCTTTTCTTGCATAGAATTGATATTCAAGGAAGAATTAAAAATTGCAATAGACGGAGATACTACTTATGTTTGTGACCCCAGGTAAATAAGAAGTGAAAAATTGTAAGGAATGAGATCTTCATGATTGCCATAAGAGAGCCTGAGAGTCTGTTATCTCACAGTTTAAGTAAATCAGATTTCTGAAATAAAATGGTCATTGCTGTTGTAGAGTCTCTTAGATAATTAAACACTTAAATCCTTGGCATTAGCAGGGTTTGGGCAGAGTGATTGAATTATTCCATCTCCAGGACAGGTGTCTAATTCCCAAGTTGAAAGAGGTTATTCAAAATTAAAGTCTTGGTGTAGTCACTGACTTGGTTGCCCTGGTCAGTACATCTTATATTTCTGTTGTAGTTTCATTATTTGTGTGGTTGAAAATTATATTCGATGAATACAGCAATATGAAAATGAATTTACTCAAATGTGCTGAAAAGTAATGAGTGTGAACTCCAAGGGGAACTAAGAAAAATTATTACAGAATGGCTACTGGCAGTGCCCCTCACTGTTTTCATAATTATATGTAGAAACTTCTAGATTTCTGCTAAGTATTGGAGATAGTAGCTTTTTACACAGAGAATAGCTGTTGTCAGTGAGGAAGATTATTTTTCTACCCTTTGGAAGATACTCAGGTCCCAGCACTTCTGAAGACTTTGTTTCTTTATTTGTATGCAGACAAAGGTGTTGCTGTGTACTCACTGATGCTCCTATGCCAAAGGCAGTGCAGAACAGAATATGAAAAAGTCCTGAAGGGCAAAACTTTTGTATTTTTAAAATCAGCTTATGCTATTGGTGATGTCTTATGATTGTTGTTCATTACTGTACGATCTGACAGGATAAAAGGAGTCTAAAAGAAGTTTCCCAAAAAATTAGCTGGTATAAAAATTAATCTTCATGATTCAGCAAATGTCATTCTTCCATCTGGGTCGATATTGAGCTAGTTCTATACCCATGACTTTGGGTCACAGTGTTGTTGAAGATAGATATGAGATAAGATATAAAGTTGAAGACTTTATATTGATTATTTGATTTTCAACCTTGAGGTAAAGGCATGTAGGGAACCAATGTAATCGTTACAGAATATTTCACTGTTCCTGTTCTGTCTACATCATTTGATGTCTGGCCACATTTTCCAGAAGTTTTGAATCACTGAAAAATAAAGACAAAACAAAAAAGTTACTTCAAGAATAAACAGAAATTATTGTATTCTGGCGTCAGTAATCTCAATTTAAAGAAATTAAGAATTTAGCTATATGTCAATAATTTAAGCTTAAATTTCTTTCTATATTATTTTAACTTAATCCAAATTGAAGCATCAAAATGAGTAAATTAATATCTTCAGCAGAAGGCAGAAGCTTATTCTACATTTAGGTTGAATAGTACCTTCTGTCAAATACTTGTGCAAACACTGGGGAATGTGCTATTTCACATTTTTAATAGTTTTAAATTCTGTAACAAAACCCTACAGGAACAACTTTTTTTCTATTTGGTTTAGCTTCTTTTTTATTTTTTAAATTTTAAACAGTTGTAAGGATTTTTCAAAAAATTCTCCCAAACTGCATATTTTAAAAAGGAATTAAACTATGGAATACTGTCAAGTAAGTATAGCATGTAGCAAAATATTTTGCTGACATGTAGACACTGAATATTTCTACAAATAATATGATTAGACTGCTCAAGTCTCCTGCACTAAATCTTTTAGAAATTATTGAAATGCACTGAGGTAAAATCTATTTTGTTTGTTCTTCTAATCCAGCCTCTAGAGACACCGTTTTATGGACATCTTACCCACTAGCTTAAGAAGACCATTCTTGCTGTTTCATGTGTACTGTATTTAGGCCATCAACAGCAAACATGGAAATTGTATTTTGTAGCCCTCCAGGGAAGTAGAGACTTGATAAGTATCCACCAAGTGCACTTACTTCAAGTGATAAATTAAAACAGAAGTAGAAAATACAGGAGCCACAAAATTATATTGTCAGTCTGAAAATCTACACCAAGTTGAAATGCTAGTTGACAAACAAGTTGATCAACAGACTGATCTTAAGCCTCTTGGGCGCAATTTGGAAATGGAAAAGAGGAGCAGAGATGATAAATTATATTAAAACAATATCTGCTAGGAGTACTGTATACAGTGTTGGCATTTCCATTAAAAATTGGTATCTTCAGGGAGGTCTCAGTGTGACCCAGAATGGTGGGATGTTGTTATTTATTTTTTCTTTTTTTGTTGTTTATTGGTTGATGTTATCTATTTTTTATTACATATTTTCAAGAGAGGAAAAATATTGCTTGTATTTTTAAGCAGTAAAGAAACTTTAGCATACAAAGTTATTAATTTAAGTTGTTTCCCTGGTTCACCACTGAATTGAAGGACTGGTTTTTTGAGACATTTAGTCTTTTGTGTAAATGAGCTAGCTTACATATCTGTAACGAAAGAAAATTGGGATAATTCTGTTTTCATATCTTTAACATTTGTTTTCTTTATTTCATTGAATAATGTAATGTTGGGATTTGTAAAATGTAATTTTTTTTGCAGAATAGCCATTTGAGGACTATAACAGATATCTGTACTGCAGATAGCTGTCCAAATATTTATGCTGACCCTCTGATTACATATTCAGAGAAATTACCTCTGTTTTTATTACTATTTTAAACTAGATATGAGAAGTAGCCCCTGATCTTTTGGGCTTTCAATTTCTTCTATGCCTCATCTTAAAAAGAAACGTGTGTATGTTTATAGAGTCATTGTTTCATTTTGAAATTATAATTTAGATGAGATTACCAAAAAATGGAAACAAGCAGAAAACTGAAGTGCATCAGAAGAATCAGATTAACTTCATTGCTTTATAATATTAAAATATAATTAATTTTCTATCCTGGCATAATGGTTGTTATTTATCAAAATAAAAATTAAAATGTATAGTGCATGAGAACAATATACAGCTCTTTATTTTTCTCTATGTGTATGTGTATGTATAAGTATCTATATAAACAAGAGAATATCCTGAGAATTCAGTGTCTAAAAAGAAAATAAAATGCTGTTTGAGCAGCATCCCAATATAAAGGAGTCTCCAAAACTCACAGCGTAACTGCCTGTGGAGTCTGTCATAGAACCACATGCTGCTACTGGAAAAAATATCTTCTACCTTGCTGAAAAGTGTTGAGATGAAGTAGCAATTAAGAATAGCAGGATTGTTTTGTTCACCTTCATGGCTGGTTTTTTTTTTTTTTTTTCCCCTATGTGAATGCACAGAAAATGCTCATAGAATGGTTCTTACAGTGTTGATTCTGGTTATTTCTCTGTGCCCCTTAATAACAGTATGTGTATTTCCAGTTGTATTTTTGGGGAATATTTTTAGTGTCTGTGTCTTATATTTTTAGGTTTTATACAAGTTTTGAAAGACTGGAATGAATGATATGTAAGCATTTTTAAAGAAAACCTGGTGTTTGACAAACACTCATTGAAGCAATGCAAGTAAATACCAAGGGCGCTGTTTACTGTGTAACAAATGCAGGCACCTCATCAGCAGAATACAGACTCTGCTGTCTTTTTGTGGTGCTTTTATGCTGCAAAATACAATTAAGAATAGAAGTAGAGTATTTCTCTGTGTATTAAATCTAAAGGCATTATGTCTGGCTCAGAGGAAATTCCTAATACGTAGGTTGCCATTTCCCATGGAGGGTAGGACTATGAAGTTTTGCTCTGTGTGCCGTGTTTTTATGCTACTCTACTCCAGGCACATCACCGGCCACTGCCGGAGGCAACAAAGTGACTATATAAACCTTTGTGAAATATAAACCCACCTTTACATTTCATAGCATTTTGAAATTTAAATTCAGTTTATTGCCAGATTTCAGATCTAAATAATATGGACAGCTCCTTAGAGCTGTGAAGCTTGTCCTTTGGGCTTCTCCGTAACCTGACATACTATGCAATGTTCACTTTTATATCCTATATCTTGGTGATTTAAAAAAAAAAAAAAAAAAAAAGAAAAAAAAAAAAGAAAGAAAAAAAAGAAAAGTTGTTGGGAACTCTTTCCCTATAGATACTGTTTTGAAATTCAGCTTTATAAAGTACTTGGTTAAATTGGAATGTTCTTTTCAAAAAAAGTATTGTTAAGGAGTTAACACTTCTGGCTGATAAATGCCTAACTGATTACATGGCTTTTTTTGCTCCCATAGATAGTTAGAGAAGTGTTTCCCCTCATTTGTCACAGATCCTATTGATTCCACATGTCAGAGCTCTCTAAATGGCTCTTTCAGTGGCGAATCTCTCATATGTCCATAGAGTGTATGCCTTTTTTTTGCATATGGCTACATTTTGCCTTAGGCCTTTGCATACAATACATCCTGTTTACATAACACTGTTCCATACCATGTGAGAGTTACTGGATGCTCTGTTATCTTACTTTAACCTGGCATTCAAATACAGTTTCTAAGTTATGGTAGAAAGCATATTGTATTGGCATTTTTTTAAGTCACTGTAAGAAAGAAGTTTTATAGAAATTAATTTTATTTTTTTATACATGTGTATCTTCCATTAGCAATATTCTATGCTACACGTGTGCATCAAAGCATAATTATGGATTAGGAAAAATGCATAAAGGACAAAATGTATTTCAGCAAATAATTCTATAAAGGCTTGTTCTCTACCCTGACACCATGTGAACATTTCTCTTTTTTTTTTCTTTCATATTTTGACATGGTTTTGCTTCTTTTTTTCCTTCAGAATTTATCACTGGTACTGAGAACTGAGGTTCTTGTTAATAGATTCCATGGGGTGGATTAGAGTGAAACAGCACTGAATGACCAGTGTGTGCCTATATATGTATATAGGTGTGTGTGTATATATATATATACACACACACACACACACACATGCACATATATATTTATATGTGTGTGTCTGTGTGTGTATATTACAACAATTTGGTTGCAATGGAAAAGGAGGCATGCAGTTGCTTTGGTTACTATTATCTATAGTAACATAATAATATAGAAGTATAAAGCTATCACTTAAGAAAGATATGAGGAAAAGGTCTGTGTTGGGACCTCACTAAGAAGCCGGATGGTTATTCAGACTGTAGCTAGATTAGAAAGTGTGGCCTCTTGTTTCCTTCTCTTGATTTTTGATTGGAACATATGTATGACTATTTAGTGAGTCCAGAGGAGGGCTCAAAGATGACCAGAGAACTGCAGCACCTCTCCTGTGAGGTTGAGAGAGTTGAGATTGTTCGGCCTGGAGAAGAGAAGGCTCCCAGGAGACCGCATAGCAGCCTTCGGGTATCTAAAGTGGGCTTACAAGAGAGCTGGAGAGAGACCTTTAACAAGAGCTTGTAATGAGAGGACAGGGGGAAATGGCTTTAAACTGTAAGAAAGCACATTTAGATTAGATATGAGAAAAAATACTATTTCATGTGAGGGTGGTGAGGCACTGAACAGGTTACCTAGAGAAGTGGTAGATGTACCATCACTGGAGGTGTTAAAGACCAGATGATGAGACTTTGAGCAACATGGTCTAGTGAAAGGTGTCCATGCACATGGCCGAAGGGTTAGACTAGGGGATCTCTAAGGTCCCTTCCAATTCAAACTGTTCTATCATTTTATAATTCTATTATTCTAATACACTCAAGAGGAAAAATTTATTGAAAAACTTTGGGATGAACCAAACCAGAAGCAATGACTGAAGACCAATTTTGTTATTGTGCAGTTTATTTGTGAGAGGGGAATCATTCCCCTTCAACTGTGAATTTCTTTCCATTTTAACTAGAAACAAAAGGCTAATTTTGAGTATTTTTTGAGAGAAGATAGACTGGTGAGCTTGGGCATGTGATATGAGAAAAAAACTGTCAATAAGTAGACTATCTGTGAAAAACAATGCAATTAGCAAATGCTTCATTTTTCTTCCCACAACACTTTTTGGTTGGGGGAAAGTTCAAATATTGCATTATTTTAAGTGCATAGGCATGGAGTTCTGGTGGAACATTTTGTTAAAAAGACCTCTGTTATCTATCTTTCAAACCATGTCATGTAATTTCTTGCAGAAACTGGCCAAACTAAAACTAATCTTGGTTATCTCTGCACTATGACTAGAATGTTGTAACAGATGTTTTCTTGTTTCCAACATTAGTATATTGGTGGCCTGTTTATAATTACGGAATCACAGAATGGGCCAGACTGGAAGGGACCACAGTGAGTCATGTGGTCCAGCCTCCCTGCTCAAGCAGGGCCATCCCAGAGCACATGGCACAGGATTGTGTCCAGATGGTTCTTGAAAATCTCCAGTGAGGGTGACTCCACAGCCTCTCTGGGCAATCTGTTCCAGTGCTTGATCACCTGCACAGTAAAGAAGTTCTTCCTCATGTTCAGGTGGAACTTCCTGTGCATCAGTTTCTGCCCATTGCCTCTTGTCCTATTGCCTGACACCACTGAGAAGAGCCTGGCTCTATCCTCATCACACCTTCCCTTCAGATACTGACAGACATTGATGAGGTCCGTAATTTTCTTTATATTCAGTGTTTCTTATACCCTTTCCCTATAGTGTTCTTATGCATATTAAATAGAAAAGGTGGCTTTAGCTTTTTCTCATAAATTTTGAACAGTTGAATCTTGTATGCCTTTATCCTAGAACTTTTTTCTTTTTTTCAAAAAGTCTGGAATAAGCACACTCTATTACATATTTATTAATAAGTATGTTTGAAAATTATTATTTTAGTATTTATTTGTTTACATACAGAGTACCAAAACACTTATCAGTGAAAAGCAAATTCAGTAATTCCTGTTAATATTCAGGCTTGATTTTAGAAACAGTTTTCTTTTCTATGCAGAAGAAACCTGCCTATTAGGGTGCATAATAACCTGCTTTATAATCTTTCTTCCTTCAGAAAACGAAAGTTTTCGAAAGCTGTTTTTTGCACTTGTCTCTTTCCTTGTTTATTTGAAAAGTGCAGGTGTAATATTTCATCTTTATTATTGTTAGATATTGGAATAGGCATTCTGCATTGCTAGCAGAGTAGAAGAGAGTTGAATAAGTGCAGAGCTTCCTCAACTCAACAAAATTAAAACTGTCTTGAAAATGCAAAATGACATATTTCCTGTATCCTAACTACCTGTTCATCCTTCTGTGTTGATAAGTTACGGATTGAAGAAATTTCAGATTGTGGGTGTGTGCTTGTGCTTGTTGTATGGTATGAAAGATAGACAATACACATGACCTGCAAAAAATATATTCATTGTAGAACTGGAAAAGGGCTTTTGGTTATTACTTGATTTCTCTGCTTACTTCAAGTAAGCAAACTGTAAAACAACAACAGAAAATGAAGTAGGTACTTGTATTTGACTTTTTAAAAAGTGTCATGGGAATTATAGATGGCAAAAACTTATAAGGTCATTTTGCCAATCCTTCTGTCTGTAGGAGATTTTCCCCTGCGGTATATTAGAGTTTTATAACTTTCCACAAGGCTTTATGAGTTCCCCAGGAGAGGATTTTGGTCTGTTGAGAGAGCTAGATGAGAAGCTCTTTTACTGTATTTTAGAGCTGGCAAACCTATCTTTTATTGACAGCTGGCATTGACGCTAGGCTGAGGAACGCAGTGAGGCTGTATGTTTCCACAGATGTGAGAGTTTGGCAGAAGTATTAAATGGGGTGACGGAAGTTTGATTGTAAAACCAGGAAAGCTGAAGTTAGAGATTTTTCTCTGCAACTCCAGTTAGCTATATTAAGAGATGATCTTATTGATGCACAGGGATACTTTTTAAAACACCCAGGTTTAGCAAGAGGCACTTTAAATGGTCCTCACTTCCATGCAGTACATAGAATGGCAAGGATTAAATAGTTCTGTAGTCATAATTCCAGAACCTGTATTGAGAAATATTTATATTACACAAACTATTGTTCATTTGAAGCAGTTTATTTCTGTCATTGTGCAAATGCACAACCAAGATGAATATGCATTTACCTTTTGAGAAGGCTTCGCGTCACTGAATGTAAGAGATTTTGTACTTGAATCGGTGAGCAGGTCAAGATGTCTTCAGGATCAGAGCCAAACTTACTAATTTATTTTAGATTTTTGAACAATTTTGTATTATAAACTTACACGTTTCATCTGCTTTCTAAGAAGGACAGTTGTATAGTGAAGAATTTTTCATAAATGCTTCATTTTTTAATACTTTTGCTATGTATATATTTTATTAAGACAATATATTTAAAGAAAGTGGAAGAACCTAAAAGTTGCAGTATGTATGCTACTTGTCCAAAGCCTCACAGTTGTTTACGCAAGGCATCCTTCTTTTGTGTTATTTTGTCAGATCATTTATAGCACAGTTCCAATGCAGCAACACAGTCAGGAGCTTTCCTACCCTAAAACTGTCCTAAGAATTAGAGCTGGGAGTTTTGCTGGCTAAATAACAGTGAAAGATATTGCTAAATGGAGCTTATGGGAGTCCATCTGCTGATTGCTTGCCTCAATCAGTTTTCACTTTTCTGAAAGGGTGCATAGATCTCCCAGGAATACTTTACTCCCACTTTGCATCTGGAAGTAGAGTTGATGCTACAGAGCTATGAAGTTATGTATGTATGGAGTTACAGAATTTGATCAGGGCCAATGAATTTCATGGAGAACATGTACTGAGTGCTGACAAACATCAACTTTGGCTGTTTGGCCTGGGGTATGAAATTTTAACCTTATGTATATCAGGAGTACTAAGCTTTAAATACAGTGATACTTCATGATAACAAATTTTTAATTTTGCAGTTTCCTCTGAATGGCTAAATATGTAGACTGTTATTTTCCTTTCTCCAGAGGGGAAATAAAGTATAAAAGAGAAGAAAATAAGATACATCTCATACCAAGATGAAACAGCAGCAGGAATTTCTTATATATTCTCTCTTTTGATTGTGGTGCCTTTGGCTCTTACCTCTCAAACATTCCTTCAGGTAGCTAACAGAACTAATCCAAACCTAGTATAGTGTTGGTCAACAACAGAGTCCTTTTATTTTCATGAGGTGGATCCTTACTAAATGTCTTGCTCTAAGATCTCAAAATTTAAATCACATTGAATATCCCTACAATTTTTTTTGTCAGCTATGCTATAAATAGCAAAAGTATGTCAGAACTGAGAAGACATGAAGTATAATCCATTGTATTCTGTTTGCAAAACGTATGCCATTTATTTCTGCCTACCTACTTATGCCTATCCTGTACACAATAAATTCTTCTTTTAGGAGCTTTAAAAGTTTACCCATTTTATCCTTAATAGAAATGACTGTGTCTGTACTTTCATTCTTAATTAGTAGAATGCAATCTAAGTTCTCTTTTTGCCTCATGAAACACTCCTATCACCATAACAATGCGCAACATCCACAGTAAACTAATATCTTTGTTCACGAAACACTGGTGGTTTCATCTGTGTCAGTATTTTTCATCACAGACTTCCCTATCATTAAATGTTCCACATTTAACTCCTTTTAGCTTTTAATACTTTAGAAGTGAAATTGAAAGCCACGTTTTCAGAGAAATCATTATCTATTTCTGAATGTGCCTTGTTAAGATGAATTTTTTTAATAAGAGTTGTAGTTTTAGTGATATTTGGCCTGTTATATTTTTTCTTGATAGGAAAAAAAACTGGATTAGCTGTGTCAATGGAGTGATGAACCATCTAGTAAAATTCGCAATTTGAAACTTTCAGACTTCCAACCAGAACAGGGATTTTGTCTCTTCTGCACATGAATGAGTCCATAAGTAGTTCTGCAATGGACTGATTAGGAAATAAATGAACTGAAAGTAATCGTCCACACATCAGACCTATTGATGACGTCTCAATTTGTAAGGCACACTGTTGATAGCCTGCAGTTTTGGGGGGTGGTATTCTGCGTTTTTGGTTTTTTGGGGTTTTTTGTTTTGGTTTATTTTGGGTTTCTTTGTTATTGTTTTGATTTTCTTTTTTGTGGTTTTTTGGGTTTTTGGGGTTTTTTTTGAGAGAGAGAGAGAGAGAATACTGTAATAGTACAAAGTGTTTGAATAGGATATTCTAATTTCTAGGTGGAATAGGTTTGGAGATGTTACATTCATTTCACTGAATGTGCATGTTGTGTGAAAAAGTGAATTCGGTTCTCTTGCAAATTAATGGTTTCTCTTTAGGATAAAGGATATTTCTTTCTGTTATTTCACTTTTCTAGATTCTTGTGTTGGTGTCAGGTTTTTTAAACTAAGGGGTCAGTCTATAACACAGTATCAGTAAAGATTAATGTTACATAGTTTTGGTGATGCTAAAACTGTACATAATTCCATTACTAAGGGTCTGTAAGTGCCTCATGGGTTACTCTATCTGTTGCAATAGCCTTCAGAAGTTGAATTATTCTTCATGATCTGGTTCCAGAGACAGGGGGTGGAAGTTTTTAGTACCATGGGGGTGTGAGCACAGTGTTTATTCCACAATACTCACATCATGGCTGGGGGCATTGTTCCAGCAGGAAATGCCAAGTGCCAGTAAAACATCTTTTGTATACTTTTTCTATTAATACTGTTGTCGTTATTGTGCTTTTAGTAAATTGTTATTTCAACTCATAATCCCTCCTGTATTGTCCTTTCCTTACCCAAAGGGGTGGAGGAAGGGGAGTGGCTTATTTGTAGTTCAGTTTTCCTGCTGGGGTTAGGCTTTCTTCTGCATGAAGCTTGTTAAATTTGCCCCCAGATATGACATGCTTGCTTGGACCATTAGAATTTATACACTCTTTCAAAGGTAGATTAGGTAGCATCGAAAATAGTTTGCCTTGTACAAATGTACATATCTGGATAACATCTCTGAGTGATTGATATTTGAATTGTATCAGTTGGAAAGAGATTTGATTAAAGATTGAAAGTGTCTGCAGATGTCAGAAGGAATTACCTGAGGCAATTTTTTTAATAAACCTAAGAACTATATATAGATCATTTTGAAGCAGCCACAGTGGCATGCTACCTTCTTTGATGTTTGCCACCAAATGCCCTATAAAGTCACATTGGCATTATGCATGAACTGTTACTATGTACATCACAGAAGGGAAAGATTTCTAGAAAGAATGCATACTGTCATACTCTTCCAGCCCAATAAAAATCAGAGTTTTAGTATTTAAAAAGGAAATTCTTTACCAAAGTCACAAATGACTAGATGGTATTAAATTCACGCTCTCCTCTCTGTAACACCAATCCACTAAACATTCCTTTGTATTAGAAGTCAGAAATGTTCATTGCCAAGTTTAGACTGTGTTCACTTTCTGGATGTACCCAGATAGCTTTCAGTTTAAAAGTATATTTAATTTCCCAGAAATAACAGAATCATTAAAATTCATAAGGCATGGAGGTGTGTAATATATGTAATGCTTATCTTGCTTGTAAATCTTAGAGCCACTGTTTATTGGCAAAATCATATGAGTACCTGGGTAAAGACTTCAAAGCATCTCAATTTCTTTGATTGAGTCCCAAGTAAAAGATTGTAATTACTTGGTAAAATTTCAAAGAGATACTTGGGAAAAAGAAAATTCATTGAAACTACTAAGGTGGTGTCTCTAATTAGATACCATTTGGAAAATAACAGCTCTGAAGCTTTTGTGCTTTTTTACTTATAAGCAAGAACCTATTTTATATGGTCAGTTTCAGTGTTATCATTGTACTGCTTTAGGACATATTGGTAGAAATGCAGTTTTAAGTGAGCAGGATTTGGTTGCTAGGTACATGGTGGTTTTGAGGTTTTTTTGCTTTTTTTCAACTGGCAACCTGATTAAGATGGTGCTTAATTTCTTTACTTTGTTTCTGTTTTAAGGCTGATTAGTTATCTTTTTGGGTTTTATTTTTAGAGTTCAAATCTGAGGGTTGCCTTTTTCCTGTTACAGTTGCTAGGATTTTGGGGTTTTTTTTCTAAGAATAATGTAAAACCAATTCAGTACATACACTCTTGCCTCTAAATTGGAATTTACATTGAAGAAATTAAAAATTTGGAAGTACAAACCACTCTTCCAGCAAATACTTAACTACATGCCAAATGTTAGGACATTTGAGCATGTGTTTGTGAGCCATCCTATGCGTTCCAATATATGCGTTTGGTATATGTTGTATGTTTATTCGTGTCTTTGCAGGATTGTGAGCCTTAAGATATTCCTTGCCTTTTAAAGCAGATAAATCTATTGACAGTATTCTACCTAATGCAAAGCATTGACTACCATAAAATAGACATCTGAATTTTTAAAAATCATATAACACATTTGAAAACAAACAGTAGATTAAAACCACAAGAGTTCAATTGTTTGAGATCTTTAACTTCCTCTGACTGCAGTGATGTTTGTTAGCCAGTAGTCATCAAAAACTGAATTTTAAGATTGGGAAAGCAATGAATTTTGATTTGGACAGTTTTCTCACCATCTGAAATATCTCAGGTCATCTCAATTGAAGGCTGATTTATTAAAACAAAGAATGAGAAAATATACATTAAGCAAGCAAAGTCATGTATTTGTTAATGATTTACCATTTCTTAAAGATTTTTCTACTTTCCTTTGAATTCAGTTTTGTCTTTCTAGGGTGTATTTGCTTGATTTTCTTTTTTCATCTATTTTTCTAACAAATATTTCCATGGAATGCAAGAACTGATTCAAATCTTTTCACATCAGAACCCATTAAGAAATTAATTGGTAATCTTTTGCTAAGTTAAAAGGGGCATTCAATTCCTTAAATTATACCTGAATAAATATCTCTCTGAGAAAGTCTTTTGTATCATTAATGAATTTCTAGACTGAATTTCATGGAGAATATGTTGTATTGGTGCAATTTAAGTTCCTGTAGAAACTAGAATTTTAAGAACATGAGTTTAAATCGATACATGGATATGTTAACTGTAGAAGTGACAAGAGTCCAGCACACAGTATAAAATTTGCCTTTAAGTATCATGATTGATTCAACAAATTGCATGGAGGTATGTTCCATTTTTAATTGTTTAAGTATGGTTCCTATAAGTAACTCAATGGAACTTAGCAGGCCTACTCACATATAAAAATTTGAGCATGTAGCAATGTACGGTGTTGCTGTATAGCAGGCACAAGTCACTAACAATACTGTATGTATCAAATGCTTAGTATGCTGAATATTTGCAAGTGGTTAAAAGTAGTTGTGCATCCAAATTACATATACTTAATGATGTTTGCACATACGCAGTTCTTGTCAGCCAGCTCTGGTTGATGTCACAGAGGTCTTAACATATTCTCAGCATGGCAGATCTCTGCTCGTTCACTGTGCTGTTCCTCCGTGTGTTTGCTCGGAATTTTACGCATGCAAAGCACATTGTATTTAGAATGTAAGTATTCACCACCATTGCAGCATGTATGCAAGCCTGACACGTACTGTGCTAGGAGATACCAGAACTTCCCAGTATGCTGCCAAATTTATTTTTCTAGTATTATAATATTGATACAAATGAAAATTGCAGGGTTGCCTGCACTTTATAGTATCTAGTGATACAAAAACATGTATTTTACAATATCTTTTTCTTTATAATTATGTAATGGTATTTTAGTAGCACGGTATTTCTTACACATAATGACTATCATTGTAGTAAGGTAGTATTAGGCATTATAAAACTGAGCAAACCAATTCTGGTTTACATTAGTATTATAAAACATAGAGTTCTTGGGTTGTTTTTTTTCCACATTACCTGGTACCTCTGCACTTTCATTGTTAAATATTATTGTCATCTTAAGACTAATTTTGCTATTCTCACCTACCTTTATGTTATCATAATTTAAAGGCTTTCATTTTATCTTTTTCAAACATTACTGTTCCAAACACTTGATTTATATTTATGTCTAACCTTTTATTTCTGTGACAACACTCTCATTCTCCCCATACGTGAATACTTGCTTGGCTTTATGAAAATACTAAATATAATAACATTTTAGAGGCCTTTTTGTATTATTTGTATCATGCCACATGATCAGCAGTAATTTTTTAAGCTTTTCTATTATAAATAACTAATATTGCAAAGCAATATGGAGAAAATCCTGTATAGGTATGACTTTCAGAATTAAGCATGTGCAATTTTTGTTTAAAAGACAAATACTGTACTTAAAATCCTTTTAACAACTTGGAAACCTGCATCTTTCTCCTCTGTTGTTTCTATTTTGCTGCCAAAAAGCAAGCTGAAGATCTTCTTGTTAGGAATAAATTTATAGCTGCATTTCACTTCATTGGAAGATTTGTGCTAGCAAAGCTTCCATCACATAAAACAAAATAGATTTCCAAATAAAGGTATGAGGGTGACAAGGCTGAAATTTAAAAACTGCAGCATCAAGCTGGGAATGTTTTGCAGTTTAAATGGGTTACAGCATGGTTTTATTAACCTTCTTTTAACTTGTTAAGAAAGTAGACACTGCATTTCAGTCCCATCTTGAAGCATAATAAAAGGATTCTTTGTTACTGTTGGAAGACTCCTTTGTCCTAATTTTTTGTGTGGAAGATTCAGAATTCAAGTATTACCCTTGGTAGGTGACCTAATGAGAACTTCATTGTTGGTTTTTGAAGAAGGATTTACATAATTTCTTACAGCATTAACTGCTTCAGTTTGGGTTCTTTGCCCATGTAAATGCAACTGTACTACAGTGGCAGTGTAACAAACTAATTTACCAAACAGTTATTTGGAATATTTCTAAAAATCAGTTCTCGCAAAGCAAGCTATATAGTCGATATTGCTGAAACACTATCAGGAAATTCTTCTGGCATGACTCTATATGGTTAGGAATCATGAGGGGTATGTGGTGTGTATCAGCTTTCCTTCTTGTACAGTGAGGGAATGGACTACTATTCTGAACACTTTCCTGCCAGTGGGAGCATGGAAGAGCACCATAGATGGGTCACGCCTGAAATGTCACATTCATGAATGTGGTCTATTGTTTTCCCATATTTGACAATTCTAGATCAGTAGGATTAAGTAGGGCAACTGCACAGTTTTCTTAAAGTGATGTGAAAGTGGCCAGTCTGAGAAAATTGCTAATAGCAAGAGAGCAGTTGGGCAGTTGTAAAGGCTGCTTTGTTCTTCAGTCTGTTCTCTGAGCTTCCAGCCTTCTATGGGCCCCCTTCCCAAAACCAAAGTTATTAACTATTTATATGCTTTATAAACAACTATGAAGAAAAAAAATCCTCTTTCTCAGGTATTGCTAACACTTACAGCTAGACTGAAAAGAGGTCATTGGTTTATTTGGAAAATACTTCCTCACTGGAAGATAAGTCAGTAGATGTTCAAAGGAAGAAAATTGATGTTTTCCCTGGCAGCTAAGCTAGCTTACACTCAGGCTTTTAAAGTCACTTAAAAATGGCAAGCAAGAACAAAATTTGCTATATTTTTGTCTCTTCTTCTCATCCGTTAACACATCAGAGATACTAGTAACAGACTTGAAAACAGCAAACATATCTGAAAATTGGTCTAGATATCCTGTGTTTTTTTACTATGATGTGTCATTAGGTTTTAGACAGTGCTTTAAAAATTTAGAATTGGAGTTGAAAGGTACCAGATAAATAAAACTGTAATGCAGTGAATGTTGTTTTCGAATTGGGGGAAGACAACTGCATCTGATTCTTTTTATCAGTCAGTAGGGACTTTAAAATGGAAACATATTACATTTCATTTTCAAGTGAAGCCATTTCACACCTTGAAATCACACATTAAATGCTAGAAAATCTGTTAGGAACTAACCCTAAACATATCTGTCTGGGGAGGAGGAAAGGGAGTTAAGGGAGTTAGTGGTGAAGTGACACCTTCCTAAAATGTACTTCCATCAGTCTAATACTTCAAAAACCAAAGGGCTAAATATGGCTCAGGAAGAAAAAATAAAACTTTTAAGATACTAATATTTTTAATTCTGTCTTGAAAAGCTCTGTGTGCTGAGTTGATTTTTAAAGTGTGATTTATCACCAGTCACAGTAAGGCAATACTGTTTGCTTTCAGATTTACTTCTAGTAGTAAAATATCAATAGCCTCTTGTTATGATGTCACTGGTATCTCCTACTCCTGACCCCTGATAATAGATGGTTTTTCTGTTGGCATCACAGGAAATAGAACAATAAGCCTCACAGTTAAATACTGCTGTTTACTGAAGCAACAGTTAGTAGGAAATTAGGGTATATAATTTTATCTTAGTAACTTTTAATGTAAATTGATGGGGTCTGGAATATATGAAAAATGAAGGGTTTTTTGTAAAATCTCAATATTCTCAATATGTTTTTTTACACAAGACAAAAGAATGGCTGTATTCAGTTTGATCAAAGCACCTCCTAGTCTGATACACTGTCTCTAATAGTGGCCAGTCAAAATGCCTAGGAAAAATAAGAACAGATCAAGCATAAAATGAAACTTTCTGGCATGTGGCAGTCCACAGCTCAGGGATTTCCCAAGCTGAAGGTTATATTTTGAAGACTTTATTCCATGAATTTCTGATAAGTTTTCAAACCTATCAGTATCAAACCTATCAGATCTTTTGATGATCCTGTATTTTTTCTACTTTTTTCCCTTAAGGAATGTTTGTAAATCTTAAGAGAGAAGTAGTTTTAAATTGCACAGCTACTTTCTATCTAGTCTTCATTACAAGGGTCATTTTCAAAAGATTTTAGAATCTGTAGTCCTAATGTATTTTAGTGAAACAAATTAAGTGCTTTTAAAAGGACACAAGAATTTGACATACTGATTAAGTAAATTGGTATTTCCAGAACCCTTGGGACAATGTGTTGATACTCAGCATGATATGATGATTACTCTTGTTACATTTGGCAGAGATTTTGGCCAAAGTAAATAAAGGCATTTAGGAGAGTTTAATCTTTTACTTTCAAAAACAGAAAGGTCTTGGGTTCTGTAGATTAAAAAAAAACTGAAACAATTACATTTTCACACTATGCAGATAAAAGGGAAATAACACAGGACAGGGCGTTAGGAAAAAATTGTAATTATCCTAGGAGCTGATTTTGCCTCCAATTTGCAGTTATTTTTGCATCTTGGAAGGATCTCCAAGGGGCCAGTTTTAAACTAGGTTTTCATAGAAATCCCATCCACATCTTAATGCTGCATTCCATGCAAAATTTTAAAATATTAGGGTTGTCAACTTTAGGCTCAGGGCATTGTATTTATCAAAAAAGAAGTGAAAAAGTTGATCTCAGCCTTTTCACACATTCCATAAGATAGGTGAGGAGCGTAGGGAAGATGACTTGGGAAGTGAGGTTGTGGGAGCTGGCTTTTTTAAGTTTGGTGAAAAGAAATTCGAGGCGCAATCTGACAAAAACTTGCAGGTGTTCCATGGGCACCTTCAATGCTGGTGGAGCTAGGCAATTCCCTGTAGTGGCAGACTACAAGGAATGATGATCTCTGTGCGCTGCTTGTGAGCATTAGAACAGATCACAAGAAGATTCTTCTGCCTTAGAAGGATAGTGCAGCACTGGTCAATTTCTCTGTTTTTTATGCATCAAGTACTGAAATGAAAGCAAAAGATAGAAAATTAAATGAGAAATCGCTTTTTGAGACATGAGAGACATATTAGAGCCTGCCTCCTCAGCAGAGATTCTGGAGACTGCTACAGACAATTGTAAACAGACAGGACTTGTTTTCTGTGCTCATTTTAATTAGGCTTCTCCAAAAGTGCAGGGATGCTCTTTTCTGTACAAGTTCCTATCCAAGTTTCTTTGATTACTCAGTTTAATTCTAAACTTCTTTTTCAGTCCAGAGAGTGATTTCTACCAATTTGTTTTTGTTAGCGAGTCAACATTTACAGTTTTCATTTTCTTTGCATAGTATTTCACACAGCAAGGAAACATGTTTTCATACCTGTGTGCACAATATAGTATTGCTAATCCTATGACTCTTTCAGGAGCCTGCGCAGTCATTGTTTCTCTGTGTATTAAAGAACAGTTGCAAAGATTATGTTAAAGGAATTAAGATGGGTTCTTTAGCCACATTCACTGTCACAGCTGGCATAGCAGTGGGAATAAGCTTGTATTGTTTATTGGGTGTGCAGTGGTAGTGCTTTTTGCTTCTTTTCAGGAATATGCACACTCAGTTCTATTCAGAGTAAAGCCTCAGAGTGGTGGCAGTGCTGTTCATGTCCAGCACACATACGGCTGATTCACTTCTTCATCTTTGTTCTTTCTGATTTCTAGTACAGTTGTGAGACCACTTCAAATGATTTCTAATTTTGTTGAATTTTTGTTTTTAGATTTCCATGCCATAGGTCATCCATGACTGTTACCATGCAAGGATAAGGGTAGAAGAGGAAAAGGACAGAGTGATGCATGAGGTTAGTGTAAATTATGCCATGCTCAACATGAGTGTACTTTTTTGGTATACAAATCCACACTCTGAAATTCTTTGTATGCATTTTTTCAAAGGGGACAGACAGGTAATGAAACTGATCAAATTGTAAGCCAAAGAAATAGCATCTCTGGTTAAAATGTTATGACACAATTAAATTGTCACACATTGTGAGGTGATGTCATGGGGGCCAGAACCATAGATGAATTTAAAAAGGTTAGTCTAATTTCTATCTTAGGAGTTTATGTGCTAGAGATGGCAGAAGCTTGAAAGGCATATGAGGGAAGAATGACCATATAGATACTTCTATATGTATCAATTAATATCCACTGTCAGATGTAGAAATCCTTACTCTGAATAGAACTGAGTGTGTATATTCCTGAAAAGAAGCAAAAAGCACTACCACTGCACACCCAATAAACAATACAAGCTTATTCCCACTGCTGTGCCAGCTGTGACAGTGAATGTGGCTAAAGAACCCATCTTAATTTCTTTAATATAATCTTTGTAACTGTTCTCTAATACACAGAGAAATAATAACTGCACAGGCTCCTGAAAGAGTCATAGGCTCTGGATAAACTGAGCCTCAATTCAGACTTTTCTGTGTTTGTGTGAGACATAGGTGTTAAAAATAGAATAAAAACTTGAGTTCTACTGTACCAGGAAAATTTTTAAATCCCACTGTGACAGCTGACACAGCAACATGGACCCAGAAGTGGAGATGAAATGTCTAAAAGAGCAAAGTCCTACCATTCAGATAGTAAAGAAAAGTTTTCATTTTTTAAGTATCCATTACAGTAATGCTAATGCTATAATGGTGAAGTGTTAAAAGACATTGTTAGTCGTGGCACAGCCTGCATTTGAAAATTAGATTTTGTGGTATCCAAAGGAGAAAATTGGAAAACTGTCCAGTAGCTACAGATGCTATACAGATACTGTCCCAATATTAAAGAACAGCAAAAATATACAAATATTTATGATGCGTAAATCAGTACTAAAATGCTGGATATATGTGCCATTTGGAATAGAAGAGTCAGATAAACCAAGTAGATTTCATGGTGTTATTAGAGGTGAAGATAGAAAAGCATAAAGGTTAAGACCGAGAAGTAATCAGATTAAAACTTAGAAAACCTTTTGTGTTCACTGGGGGCATTGCATTTCACATGAAATATCCTTACTGTAGATAAAAACTACTTAATGCAAAACATATTTGACTTACAGTTTCTTCATTTAACAGTAGAAAAAACATTACTCTTCTGCCCTCAAAGCTAGGATTTGACTGTTTTCTGTGTCCTAAAAAAAGGATGAGAACCTTAGCTACAGATTTCCGGGCACACGGTGGTTTTCTCTGTTTAATTTCATGAGCTAATAATCACATTCACACATTTTCAGCACTAGGAATCTGGTTTCGATTTTTGAAATTTTAAGGTGTTTACTGGTTAACAGTAAGGGTTACTGTAGTTTTTGTGTGCTTCACTGTGTCTGTAAGGCATATTAATAGGAATAATTACAAATTTCAGAATAGCTGCTATTTGAAAATTGTCAGAAATAAAGGTTTCAAAAGGACTTTTTTCTTCTTAACTTTCTGACACTCTTTAATCTTCCTAGCTCTTTAGGTAAGAAACATAGTGATCTATTAAACAATTAGCAAATGGAACTGTAAATGTAATAGGACTGTGGTCAGTATTTCAAAAACACATGCCTAAACTTTCAGTCTCTGAGGAATGTCAATGGGCCAGAATCATGAATGTGTTTTTTAAAACGCTTCATTTTGAACCAGAGCAAAATGTCAGAATAGTATGAAATTTTCTCCTGACAGCTACATAGAATCATTTAGGTAGAAAAAAAACTTTAATATCCTCAAGTCCAAAACTAACCCAGCACTCCCATCTTCACCATTAAACCAGGTTCTCAAGTCTACAGTTTTTTGAACACTTGCATGAAACAGTTCCCTGGACAACCTGTTCCAATGCTTAATGACCATTCAGTGAACAAGTTTTTGCTTATATCCATTCTAATTCTCCCCTCATGCAAATTGAGACCATTTCCTCTCATCCTGTCACCACATTACCTGGTAGAAAAGACTGGCACTCACATCACTGCAGCCTCCTTTCAGGTAATTGTAGAGAGTGATATGATCTCCTCCAAGCCTCCTTTTCTCCTGGCTGAACAATCCCAGCTCCCTCTCCTCCTGGTAACACTCGTGTTCCAGACCCTTCACCAGTTTTGTTTCACTTCTCTGGACTTACTCCACCAGTCCAATGTCCTTTGTGAATTGAGTGGCCCAGAACTGGACATGGAACTTGAGGTGCAGCCTCACCAGTGCTGAGTACAGGGGAAGAATCACTTCCCTGGTTCTGCTGACCACACTTTTCCTGATACAGGCCAGGAAGCCATTGGCCCTCTTGGCCACTTGGATACACTGCTGGCTCACGTTCAGCTGCTGTCAACCAGTACCCCCAGGTCTTTCTCCACTGGGTCACTTTCCAGCCACTCTGTCCCCTGCCTGTAGTGCTGCATGGGGGTGTTGTGACCCAAGTGCAGGACTTGGCACAGCAATAATAATAACAACATGGGAAGATACCCACTTCTATGCAGATTATCTTGTCAAAGATAGGAAGAAATGTTCTGTTCTCAGTGTTATACTTTGATAGGATCAAACAAGTTTGGTTGTTAATATCTTACTTCATCAAACAAAATATGGTTTTGATTTCTATGTTATGAAAAGTTTCTGCAAGCCATGTCAGTGGATTTATCCAGCATTAAGGAATATTGTGCTTATAGCTGGAGTAGTAAACCTGAGTATTTATTTGGAAATAGCGTCCTGTAAAATCTAGTTTAAATTTGTACTTTCAGCAAATAGCTTGGGAAACTTCATTATTAGAGCCTGAGACAAAACCCAAAACTGTTTTTTGGAATTGCCTATTTTTTCCCATTTCTTTGCCTTTCAGCCTGTATTTTTCAATGGATCTTAAAAATTCTGTATTTCTCTGTCCCTCTGGAATTCATTAGTTCTAAAGGGGACAGTTTGATGTAAGAATGTTTGTGTTATTTCCATTTTAAACTGAGATATCCAATCAACACCTGCAGACCGTGTCCATATTAGTTTACTCTGCATGCTGCCTAGGAAGTATAGTCTAATGATGGTTTTGATTGAGTAAACATTTTCAGCCAAGGTTTTATTGTATATATTCTCAGTGCTAAATGAACAAAGCAAGTTAATCACCCCGGCACCTCTTCTCTTGTGAAACTAACTTGTTCTGAATTTTATTAAATTATTTTTCATGCTTTATAGTTAGATCTCTGCTGTTCAGACTGTTCAGAACCACATACGCATTTATAGGTAAAGGGGATTATTTTTTTTTATTTTAGCTATAAAGCACTTCTATCTAAAAATAAGTTTCATCTAAACATATTGTGGTGGCATTGTCCCTATAAATGTGAGCATTGATATTTATGAACCTTGTACATAGCAAAGATTATAAGAGTTCTCACCAGGAATGCGTTATAGACTTTTTTATAAAATGTTACAAAAAAGTACCCATTTTGTTAGATGAAACCATTTCAAACTTCTTTCATTACTTGAAGACATAACATTGTCTTTACAGATCTTTTGAAGGTAGGATTTTTTTAGATGGTTGAAAAAAATCTTCCAATATTTGAAAAGATCAACTAAAAGAGATGGCTGGTAATAGAACTTCAGGGCAAACCCCAAGAGGGTTTTGATCCACAATCCCTTAAGGTGCTGTACATTTTTGTTTTCATTCATACCAGTGCCTTCAAATACTTGCCAAGTTTGAAAAATATATATTTTTTTTTTATTTCACACTAAAGGTCTCATTCAGAGAGGCACTGTGCAACAGTATATCCTCTTTATGTCACTCTTCTTGGGAGTCAAGAAATGGTACAGCCTAATGAGGTACTACATAGGTTATCAACAGGATTGTAGGATACACATCAATAGCTTTACATCAGAGGCAAACTTAAAAGAGTTATAAGAAAAAAAAAAATTAGGTGAAGAGTTAGTGCCCCATGATACCATTTTCCAGGAAGAGAAAGTTCAATAATAAGACCAAATAAAAATACCAAATAACACAAGTAAATTCTTAATGAGGTATTGTGTTTTTTTCTGATTCATTTATGATGAGTGAAGAAATTATTTCATCAATTAAATATTTAGATATTTCTGTAATCTTTAGAGCTAACAAGTATTTTAAAGAAATTTGAAAATAATTCATTTGAAGTAATATATGTGACAATTTTCAAGAGACCTAAGGAAAATGGTAGCATTTATGAAAAGCAATAAACACGTGTTTAATGTTTTAAATCCCTTGAAATGTGACCATGCTATATTGATCAAGCCAAAACTGATTATGTGTAATGTATGTTGTTTATTGTCACTCTGCACATTTTTCAAAATTGTTTCTTTATTTCTATGGAACACACATATCATTATTTTTGCTTATTTGACACAGATACTTCTCATTGAATTGCGGTTGGTCTCTAACATTGGAATATAATTTTCTGATGCTTTTAATTAGTCTTTAATACTGTGTATTCGTAGGTGACATATCAGTTTAAGATTGAGTTTAGTCTGGTAGTTTGAAATCAAATGTGGTGTTTCCTTTTATAATGAATATATATTTAGGTAGAGGAAAAAGTAGCAAGGATTAATAAATCATACAGTTCCTCTTAATGTTAAACAAATCTAATCACTCATAGCTTTTAGACCTAATACTTGATGAAGTCTTACATTGTAAAATACATACTGAGGCAGACTGGTTTACAATTAAATGCCTGAGATGATGTAATGAGATATGACATGTTAGTGTATAATTTTCACCATATCCCTATCCTCTCTTGCAATTGGAAACTTCTCACTGAATTACTTGATTCTAGAAGTCACAGAAAAATTTAATTCTGAGTATGCAGTTTAGGCCGAATCAGATTTTTCAAATGCTACATCTGAAAAAACATATATGATGAAAATACAGGGTGGTTTGGTAAAAAATGTACTTGCATTCTGTCAGGATAGCAGGACTGTGTCTCCCCTGATATATCTTTGCAGTTTAGTTGTAGGAAAAACTGAGGTGTAGAGCATAAACACATGAAAAACTTAGAGTACTGAGATCAGATCAAAGCTCTGTCTTGCACAATATTGTGTTTGATCAATTATGAATACCTATGGAATAGTATGGAAACAGGCAACTATATATTGATAGCCTTATGCCTCCTTCCACTAGATGTCTGAATCCACTTCCAAATCCACTGCTAACTGTTTTTCTATTAATGGGTCTAATTCATTCACAGTCTAATTTTTTGTGTGATAAAAAATTTTTGGTTGTTTTGCGTGTGTGACCCACTAACTTCATTTAAAATCACCTAATCTTTGTATTGAAAAAGGCAATGAATGAATTAATTATTGCCAGGTGACTTTCTCCATATCACATATGAATTGCTAGATACTGATCAAGCAGACTCCAGACCTAGAATTCCCAGGCTTATGAGTTCTGGCAAATATAGTCTGTCTGATGCATTTCAGTTACAGGGAGTATATGGCATCTGAATTGGAAATAGGCTATGGTAGGGACCAATGCCATAAAACCTAGCTTGAAAATCTTCATGAAATCATAGAATCATAGAAATAGTTTGGGTTGGAAGGGACTTTTAAAAGTCATCAAGTCCAACCCCCCTAAAATAAGCAGGGACATCTTCAGCTAGATTTGATTGCTCAAGGCTGCATCAACCTGGCCTTTAACAATTCCAGGGATGGGATCTGGCACCTCTATGGGCAACTTGTTCCAGTGCCTCACCACCCTTACAGGAAAGAGTTTCTTTCAAATATTGAATTGACATCTGCCCTTATACAATTTGAAGCAATTTCCCCCTTGTCCTCTCATTACAAGCCCTTATAAAAAGTCCTTCTCCAGCTCTTTTATAAGCCTATTTTAGGTACTCAAAGGCTGCTATGGGGTGTCCTGAGAGCCTTCTCGTCTCCAGGCTGAACAATCTCAACTCTCTCAGTCTGTCCTCTTAGGAGAGGTGCTCGTTCCCTCAGATAATTTTTGTGTTCTTCCTCTGGATCTGGCTCCAACAGGTCCATGTCTTTTGTGTGCTGAGGAGATCAGAGCTGGATGCAGCATTCCCTGTGGTGTACCACAAGGGCAGAGTAGAGGGGCAGAATTAACTGCCTTGACCTGCTGATCACGCTTCTTTTGATCCAGCCCAGGATGTGATTGGCTTTCTGAAAGTGCAAGTGCACATTGCTGGCTCACGTACAGCTTTTCATCCACCAGCACCCTCAAGTCCTTCTCAGCAGGGCCGCTCTCCACCCCACTACTGCTAGCTGTGCTGCTTTTCCAGGAGATGTTGAGGTGGTTGAAGTCCCCCAGCAGGAAGAGAGCCTTTGAGCCTGATGCCTCCTGTAGCTGGAGCAGGAAGGTGTCATCAATAATCATCTTTATCTAGCAGCCTGTAATAGACATCAGCTGCAAAGTTCCCTTTGTTGCTTGTCTCCAATTCTTACCCAATCAGATATACTGATTTCGTTCAATTTCTTTGCGAAGTATTTCACCTTGATTGTGTTCACATCTAATCAGGATTAAGAGAAATTATTCTAAATAATGATTTCCTGTGAAAGATTTTGTTTTTTAAACCATACTCTGGTAAAAAAAAAAAAAAAAAAAAAAAAAAAAAAAAAAAGTTGAAAGGGAAAATTTTGACAAACCAGGAGAGATTTGGAAGTTTCCATCTGGTTTTAGATATAAAGAAAAAGAGACTTCTCTTTCCCTTATGGAGGGACAGTCCTGTAGTACAGCAGGACTACAGTACAGGTGTACAGGCCCTGTAGCATTTATCAAAAAGACAAGCTATGACAGGAACACTCAAACTCTGTGCAGAATGTTGAATGCACAGTTATATTCAAAAGAATTATTGGCATTTTGCATGCATACATATGCCTGCATTTTTTATATTTGTATCCATATATAAATATGTAAGTTAAATGTTAAATCTATTTTATGATTACCCTTAGAAATTTAAATTAAACTTATAAAGGACCATTTCTCACCTACTTGTAAAAAAAGCCATCTTTTTTTTTTTTTTTTTTTTTTTTTAAATAATGTTTGATAATGTGCTGGCTTCAAAACTTGATATCATCTCAGAATAACACTTGTAATACCATGCTTTATCACTTGTTGAAGCTAAATTCATCCCTGGTTCTTGGAAAACTTTTCAAAACATTTCTTCACATTTCCTCTACAGGATAATTATTTAAATATAATAATGTATTTAGTGATTATTATAATTTGCTGTTAGAAATATACTTGTATTTCCAATTTTAAATATTATATGATAATATTTAGGAATGAAAATAATCATTTTTATATTTTATATGTATATAAATTTAAAGAAAAGGTCATAAGTGCTGTTTCATTTCTGTCTGCATTTATCCTAATGAATAAGCAAGTTAGTTTAAGAGTACACATGTTTTGATTCCATTTCAGCGCAGCTGTACAATTCAGAAAAAATTGCTTCTGAGTTGCTGTGCATGGGTTACGATACTAACCTCACAGCTCTCAATATTAACCTCACAGTCTCTCTAGCTGGGAGTACTCATAAACCACACAGACTGTAGTAAGAAGAGTAAATCGGAGATGTTAGAAATACAGAGAAAATTGACAGATGTGATAGATTATATGAAATTACAGCAGTCAGAAGATTTTATATGAAAGAGAATGTCATGCACTTGAAATATATGTCAGCATGTCTTGCCCTTAGCAGGTCTGTGCCACATGCTACATACATAGAGTATTTTTTAATAATTGTCTGATAACATTGATAATCAGGTTATAGAAAATTATTAGATGCAAATTCGCCCAGATCTTAAATAAGTTCCTTTTTCTAGGAAAAGATGGATTTTTTTCAGTCTGAGTTCATCAACAATGGGGAAAGAATCTGATACCCTGTGTGGCAACACATGGTTACAAATGGTTTTGTACTTGGCTAGAAGAACTCACAGCTGATCTCAATGAATAAACTGTGAGTTCTGTGCTTTGAGCACTCCATGAAGCCATAAAAAAGTGAATCTGTGCACATCTATTGTGCATTAAAGGTGTGTGATCCAGCACCATATTTACAAAATAAAACCCAAGAGATAGCCTGAAAATTCTCATCTTCTGAATACACTAGAAAATCCAGTTTGGGTTTTGTTGTTTATTTTTTTTTTCCATGCAAGAAATAGTGATCAAGCGGTATGTGTAGCTGACTGAAGAATTTAGTGATCTGTCTTAATTTCATCATCAACATCTACAGCATATTTTAAAGGCTCTGAATTATCTTGTGTGCACTAATTATTAAAGTTGGATTCAGCTCTGCATTTGCTGAACTGAAATATTGTAATGATATGCACACACATCACAGAGTTAAAGATTTTTTTTTTCTTGAAAGTGTTATTTATTTTAAAACTGTAGCAAAAGGAAACACTGCTAACATAGGCGTATGTCTCAGTTTGTACCTGGAATTTTTCTACCTTCAGAATCAGAATTGTAGTGATTAGACACATTTTTCAGTTTACTGACATATGTGGTTATCTGGCAGTCTCTTTTTGTCGTCTGGTTTGCCAATTTATTTTGTTTCTCCATAACATCCAAACATTTTTTACTGCTTTATGGAGAACTTTGCTGCAGCACTGCACAAAAAGACGTTTCAACATCAGCTGTGAAACTGGAGACAGGAATATCAGATATTTAGTAGCTAGAATGTATGAAATAAAGAAAAAAAACCCAGTAGAATGTTAGAGTTCTAGTGTAAATTGGTCTATGTACTTACTATTTTTTTCCTGTATTGTGGTATTCAAGTAATGCAATACTGGAACTGGGTTCTCTGATACTTGTGTTGGTTTAATAAATGAAAAAATACATAAAATCTTCATAGCAGTCATGCAAAACTACAACTGATCTCAGATTTCTTTGTGTAAGCAGCACCCAGAGTGCTTCAAAAATATAACATTCTACATTGAAATCAAATTCTTTCAATAATCCCTAGTGTTCCATCCTGATGCCAGCTTTCAGCTGTCCCTAATTCAGGAAAGACAATTTCAACCAGCACAAACTACTTTAAAATAATTTTTATACTTAGTTTAATAAGGAGATATTAATTTTCAAATATGTGTTAGTCAAAAGAAAAGTAGATGTTGAAAATTAGTAACTTGGGGGTTTGTTCAAGACCTGTAATTTTACAGTAATTTGTATCACATGAAATAACCTCTTCCATGGATATTGCTGTGCTGAATGAGAATGTTTAACTACAAGGTAGCAGTTATTCCTTTTCATGGACAGCTCTAAGTTGTTTGGGAGTGCTGGTCTGCTGAGGGGTAGAAGAGCTTCACAAAAGGATCAGGACAGGCTGTATCAATGGGCCAAGGTCAATTGTATGAGATCCAGTAAGGCTAGGTGTCCCATGTTATGTTTTACTTGGAGAAAAGGAGTCTCAGAAGAGATCTTATCATTCTCTACAGCTACCTGAAAGGAGGTTGTAGTGGAGTGGGTGTCTGTGTCTTCTCCCAGGTAACAAGTAGTAGGATGAGAAAAAATATCCTCAAGTTGCACCAGGGAATGTAGGTTGGATATTAGGGTAATTTTTTTCACAGGAGGGGCTGTAAAGCATTGGAAAAGGCTGTGCAGGGAAGTGGTGGAGCCACCGTCCCTGTAACTGTTAAAAAAACATGGGGATATGACACATGAGTACATGGTTTGATGGTGAACATGGTGGTGGTGGTTCTAAGCTGATGGCTGGACTTGATGATCTTAAAGGTCTTATCTGGCCTGTTAACAGTTCCATGTTTCTCATGCTATTAATGCAGGTGATGAGGTGACTTTGGCAGTTAGACGCCCTATTGCCTTCTGTTTTCATAAGATTTTCAGGCACATATGGGAGTATTCCTAAGTTAATGATAAGGCATGTTTTTATATTCCTTATTTTGTATTGGTTTGGTAAAATACAGTTAAGCACGTATTCTTTTTGACCAGCAGCTAAGTAATACTGTAAAGTAAAACACAGGCCAATAGACACTAAATCACAGATACATTGCTGTACCCTGGAATACACAAAGGTGAAGTCATGAGTCTAAAATAATCATGCGAAGTAGGATAATGAACTGTGGGTGAGTGCAGCTTTTCAAACTACTGCACTCAGCTAGCATGTAAACTGGAGAGAGAATTCATTCCTGCTGAAAAAGACCCAGCAATCTATTGAGATTGTACATGTGTTTTTAAATTATTACTGCCAAGAAAACTTGGAATTTCAATTCCAGATCCTGTAATAAGAACTGGACTGGGAAAACAGGACAGAATATTAGAAACTCAAATCATGGGCTCTGATTCCAGTCGTTCAGAATAAGGAAGAATTTTTCTATCTTCATGTGCATTTAAATTAGTATGAAGAGGGAAGACAAGCAAACTAAATAGAGTTGGAGAACAGTTTAATACTGTCATTTTGGAATAAGTAAAATATTCCAGATTTTTCTAGTTCATAGGGATTAATTATTATGAAGGTTTGTTTATTTTTTTTTTTGTGCAAAATCTTAGATTGCCATAGTTGCATAGGTAAATTATAATTAGAAAATATGGACAGTCTACAGCAGGTTTCTTAGGTTTCTAGTCTCTCCATTTTGATGCCATTTTATCCTAATAGTCCTGCCATGATTTATGAAGCTTAAAAAAGTAAGAATACAACCTGCTAGTGCAAAGTATTTGGTCACTAGTACAAAGAAGAAACTGTAAAATTACATTGTCTTTGTTCCTGGGGTAGGATCACAATGATTCTTTTCAGGATCACCTTTCAAAATGATCACCTCCTTCTCTCTCAGGAAATGACATTCTATAAATGGATCTCACAGGTCAGGATTAATTTCCAGTATTGAAGGATGAATTATTATTCCAGAACGACTCAGTTTTGGTGGTTAGAACATTTCTTCAGGGTTTTCAGCATCGTTATTTATTACGAGTCATACACATTTATCCTCATGTCTTGGACTTTCACAGCATTTGTTTACCACTGTGGCTAGTAACCATATTCCTTCTCAGATTACATTTGGAAAGGTTAAACAGAATAAATATTTTCACCCTTTTCAGTTCATAAACACAGTACTTAAGGCATACATTCTGGTTGTTTAGTTCCTAAGTGCATGACTCTGAATTTTGCATTTTTACATTTGATTTAATTTTGTTATGTTCTGTTAATGTAGTTAATGAACTCATAAAAAGCTTCCTGTAAGAGCTTTCATGGTTTTTATCTGTTGAAAATAAAGGAATTGTGAGAGTGACCTACAGCGATAACCTGAATTTTACCTGAATCATTAAGTTTTTACAGAAGATCCACCTCATTTAAAGAGCTCCCCTAGAAACCTTCCTTCAGACTCTAGCTAGATTCTTCTCTATATCATATTTCTTCTCTGCTCTCCCATCTTCAACTTAACTTTGTCTGAAGCCAGTATTAAATCTATCAGATTTCTGGATTAAAAATAAAACTTTTTAGCTCACTTAGAATCTGTCAGATTGCCATCCCAGTCTATGAAAATTTCCTTTTGGTGCATTCTTTTCCTATGTTGTTAAATCTTTTTTGCTTCAATATTTGCTAAAGTCTTTTTCATAGTTTCATCCCAAAACGATAAGTAAAATATTGTAGGTTTCTTAATATATTACAGAATTGGAGGTACATACTACTGAATTAATGTTCAATCGAGGGGCTTATCAATGTTTTTGTTTCATGATCCCTATTAAATCTGTTGACACTAGAAAAACAAAAATAAACAAAAATATGTACTCTATAACAATAAAGTACTTAGATTTAATATGCTTTATTTAGAAAGTTATTTCAGGTTTTGTACAATTTCTAGAATGAAAAATTATTTGAAGGAATGGAGTTTGAAAAAGAACTGGATGCAAACCACAGGACATGTGGCAAAAAGGTGAGCTGAGGCTCAAGGCTAGTCCCATACTGGCTGCTACCTGTGCGATGCACACTGAGCCCAAAAGACTCTATAGAACATCCACTCTATATGTTTCCATTCATCATGGATCACAGGACTCTTTCCAACCCTTACAAAGAAAGTTTTGACTAAAAGCCTTACTCTGTATCATGTTTGTTTCCAATTATCACATAGAACATAACATGCAGTTATGACAAGCACATTACAGTTATAATGTGTCAATAAATTTTATGCTGCATAAAATTGAGCATATGCATACCTAAAACAAAATGGCAAACTGAAATGAAAACAAAATGAATGCCAAAATAATGCCAGTGAGCATCTCAACCATATGTAAACCTGAGCAAGTTATTTTGTGGAAATACTCTCAAAAGAAAATGTGTTTACCACGATCTGTGATCAATTTCAACTTGTGCTGGTAACTAACTCAGTCATACTGCAGCCAGTCTTGCGTACTTAGTGACTAAGCAGTGACTAAAGCGTTTATTTACATTAAAACCTGTTCTATCACCTAAGCCCCTAAACAACCTAATGAGCTTGCAGCATTTTTATGAGCAGATACAAAGTTCTGCTTTATGTTTATTCCCTGAGTACAATTTAAAATTGATTTAAAAACCCAGAAATTCTCTTTCACTCAAATATGAAACATGTTGCATTTAGAATAAAAAAATACCCTAAGCAATACAAGAAATAAATGTTAAGAAGCCAAATTTTACAGGAGATAACATTATCAATATATGTTCTATGCATCTAGTTGGTGAGTTTAAAAGATCGAATGTGTTAAACATCCAGTCCTTATAGCAAAGTATAAGTATAAATGCATTATGCAGCAAGTTCAAGGTTAGACCCTGTGAATTTTATTCTTTGTTGATTCTCTAGGACTTCATTATTTTTATGAAGAAGTTTGTAAACGTCTGCCATTTGCTAAATGATTGACCATTCAATTTCAAGAAATTAGAACAGTTATAATGTAGTAGATCCAGGTAATATGTAAAAATGCTGGGATTTAGGAACTGAAGTCTAACTTCTGTTAAATTAGAAATTACAGCAAACTGCTTTTTAAAAAATCACTGAAAGTGCTGTATTTTATTTTTTAGTTGCAACTCAAGAAATTCACGTATATCTGAATTCAAATGTAAAATATTATGTGCTTTAATTTGGCACATACAGTAATTCTTTATGCTAACATATTTTCAGTAAAAATACCTAGCATTCCAGTATAAAATGTGATAATTTTAAAAGGTGTTCTATTTTCTTCATAATTTTCTCCAATCTTAATTCCGGTCTTAATTCTCTCTGCAAAGATATTTCAGAATTCATCATTTTTATTGTGGTCCTATTTACATGAGCATGTAACAAGAAATTCTAGGAGTATGCAATAATGAACATAATGTTCTTGCTAGTGTAAAGTGTTTGCCTCTCATAACTGTGTCAGTTGCCTGTTCTGTTCTTTAGCACTGAGTTTGGCAGATACACTTTGTGCCGTGAGTGGCTTGCTCTGAACTGTATAAAGGTGAAGCTGCTGCAGTAATTCATTTCAAAGGACTTCCAAATTTGATTGCA
This sequence comes from Acanthiza pusilla, assembly GCA_036630365.1. Lineage (NCBI taxonomy): Eukaryota > Metazoa > Chordata > Aves > Passeriformes > Acanthizidae > Acanthiza > Acanthiza pusilla. The sequence continues at coordinate 31,662,092 of JAXCHO010000164.1, forward strand.
AAAAACCCCAATATATCCAGAGGAAAAGATACTGCAATTGTGAACATACTTTAAGAACAGCACTCTTTGTTAATATATTTTCAGGAGAAAAAATACTATTTCTTTTTTGTATATTCCTTCTTTAAGTTGTGTTCTCATTTTTCTGCATTGTGAACATGAAAATGAATAGCAGTGTAGAGACTCAATGTGCAGGAATCTTTTACAACTGATTTTTAACATTTAAACAACATTTATATAAACAGGGTAGATTTGAGCTACATATGACTCAGACTTCTGACTGTGTTAATGTGGCCTTTTTCAGACAAAGACTTGAAAATTCTGCAGGTGAGATGAAGTGGGTCCATTCTTACTCCATTCTTTATCTCTTAGGTACAGGACAGCAGCAGGAATTAAGGGTCACAGAGCTCCTACACAACTGGTAGGGAAGGGTTATTCATAGGAGAATGTCAACCTAAAGAAAGCATTAAATACATCAAGATATGATAGGAATGAGTTACTTTGACACAGGCTTAGCTCTTTCTGCCAAGTGCTATCAGTTTTGTCTTTGCTCTTGAGGCAACAGGAGCAGCAGACTTTCTTCACTCTATAATTTGCAATTCCTTCTGAAGAAATGTTTGCTTAATATATCCTCTATAAAGTCATCAGGAAAATTTCACTCAAACTTTTCCTTCCTGTCATTAATAATTACTTTCAATACAGCAATTTTATACACAAACAGAATTGTCAGAAAAGAGGTAACTTTTCCCTTTCCTACTCTAAACTTGTTTGCAAGGCCTTGAACCTAGTAGCTGGATTAAGTGCACAATAATTAATCTAGGCTCTATTGTATTGATTATCTATTTTCTTTATTAGCATCTACTAATATATCATATAAATAAATGCTAATTTAAATTTTCAAGTTCTTCAGATAATTCCTAATATATAAGATTTTTGGGGATGCCATCATATTGCCCATATCCATGAGGCATAAAAAACACAAAGTAAAATACTTCTTGAAATTTTTTTGAGTTATTTTGTGATTACTACCTCATATGGAGCACTAAAATCTACTGATGTGGGTGATTAAACCTGTTTATGAGGTTATGCTTGTATTTTCCATATTTTTATTAAAATCTATGCAGCTTATCATTTGATAGCAAATTTCACTGAGGAATTCCTCACTGTTCTGTTTTAATCTCTCCTTTAAGTCTATCATATAAAGTTATATTTTGTCATAATTACAGAATATGTGATCTAACAGTACAGTCAAGAAGCCACATATCTATATTAATCTAAAGAATCAAGACAAAGGAATAAAATAGAGGAGCATTCCAGTCTCCAGAAACTTTAGATTCTGATGCATGATAACTTTTTACAATGTTTGGAAAATTGTCTTAGGATATGGAAATCAAGCTACTTTGGACAAGAGAGAGAACAGGTGAAATATTCTGCCTTGCTCTTCTCATTAGAGTCGTAATTGGGTTTACAATCACTTACTCCCTCTTCTGAAATAGCGCTACCTCCTACCAAATTATCAAGGCAATATCTGCCAGCAGTTTTGTCTACAGAACACTGAGCTACCGCATCAAAACTGTGTCTTGGAGAGTTTCGCTATAGGTATCCTAATTTTCTACCCAAGTTACATATTAGTTTTATGGCATATAAGAGGTAGGTGTTTATAAGCAGCAGTGTCATTTGAAGAAATAAATTACTTGCATTAAACTCCTATTTGGCAATGATGTAAAAAGCAATTTTTTTCTCCATTGAGAAAGGTGTCTGGAATCTTCAAGATATGTAAGAATGAATGATATGTCTGTATAACATCACTGTCATAGTAGCCACATACAAGTAGAAAAGGTTTGAATATTTTTGAATTTATCACAGCTCTTTAAATAATTTTAGCTTGGAGGGGAAGAAGGAATTAATGTGAATTTATTGCATTTTAAATTTACTGTATTGTAAGTATTGTAAACATTTGTGTTCCCAAACATTATAAAAATGACTTCAGCTTCTGTTTAGGAAAAAGAAATCAATAAAGGAAGTCAGACATAACAAATGAGAGTTTCAGGCCCAGTGACAGTAAGGAGACCTGGGTGCCTTATATTCACACACCTTTCAATCAAGTAATATGTGTACTGCAGTGGAATAAACTGAAGACACTCTAGCAGCCAAGTAGACTTTGATCACTTTTGTTCATAAATGTGACTCATATTTCAGTAGCCTCTTTTTTCTAAGCTACTGATCTTCCCTAAACTTTACAGTGAGTGCTCAGTGAACTTAAAGAAGCCTTTACTCATTTTGCAAACAGATATTTAATACTCATGCTAGGTCACACCGTTTTTTTCTTAAAATATCAGATACTGTCTCTTTGTTGCAGTTTTGTTTTTTTGTTTGTTTGTTTGTTTGTTTGTTTAGTTCATTTGTTTTGTTTTGTCCAATGTCCTTCACATGCTACAGAACAAATTATGGTGAAAGATGAGTTAGTTTTTGTAATCATGGTGCTTTCATTAATTCAGTTTTACAGCAGAAATGAAGTTTGAAAATATTAATTTGCCTAGGTTTGTTTTATTTAATGGTTTTTCTTGATTCATTTTTCTTGTTGATTATTCCTGTGCTTTCTGTTGATTGCATAGCACATTAAAGATGACAAATACACTGTCATAAATCTCTCTAGTTTTCTGAAGGGAAAGCTAAGAATTCCCTTTTTCCTAGTAAGGATACAAGGATACAGAAGGCATAGAGGGCACTACCTTATTCTTTTGATTGTTTGTAATGACAGACTGTGCCCGTGTAAACAACGCACTTGTAGAAATATATGACATAACCTTTGGTCATGCTGCTCTCATGCCAGTATGGTATCTTACTGGATCTAAGATATGACCATTATTTGTTATGAATTTTGTCCAGATTGGAGCATAATGGGTTGGCTCTGTGCAATCTGTGAAAGTTGTATGTTGCATGTTCTGGGTGTGAAATGAAGGTGTGTGGGAATCTGAATGTTTCAAACCTGCTGATGTAATGTGAGACAACTGCAGAAAATAGAGAGGGTCAACCTTGGTCCACTGTTCTCTGTATTGCCTGGTCAGCATGACCTCTGGAACGGGCTGTGCCCTATCCTGCACCGGGTTTTACATTAAAAAAAACAAAACCAAAAAACCTAGAAAAGAAATAACATCTGACATGAGAGGTATTACTTGAAGGCATAGTCAAAGCCCTCGTTTGCTCCTGCTAGATCTGCTTCATCATTGCCTTTTCCAGTTGAGCTAACTGGATCCTTTTTCTGCCTCTCTACCAGTCAGAACTGTTGTTGACCCATGCAGAACACATACTGTGCTTCCCCCTCCTAGGATGAAAAGCAGCTTTGTTAGCTGTGTTGTCTCAGGTCTCCCAGAGGCATCATAACTATCAGAGGCAGAGTGCTACCCAGAAGTTGTGGGAGTAGTGCTTCCTTGCTTCACCTTTTTTTTTTTTTTTAAATGCTACAAGTATGGTAAATAACTTTACTTAAAACATCTCAATCTCTAGTCTCTCTAGGGAAAAACCCTAAAAAGTACATTTCATATGGTCATTTATAGCCAGAAGTACCAGTTTTAAAAACACTGCATGGAGAAAACAGGTGAAAACTGAAGCTTTTTACTTTCAACAGAGAGGGATACTGAAAGTCATTCTAAAAGAGATACTTAAAAAAAAAGTTTAGATTTTAAGCTCCCTAGAAAGTCACCTTAAAGATGACTTTCTGAAACAATGTCTTGTCTTCTTCCTCCTTTAAGTTAATTTTGTGTGATAATCCCTGGAATTCAAATCTAAGGACATAGTTTCTTGTTCCTTTTATATTAATTTGAAATCACTAATTGTATCAGCACTTGCTCTCTTCTTGGCAACATCAAAAATACGTATTGTGATCAATCATTACAATGTTTTACAGCAATAGTCATCACAGAAAATTAGCATTCTATGTATTATCAGATTTTTTAAAATTTGCAAGCTTGTGAATATTTGCAATTATTTGGATGAATGAAAGAGGGTTGCCAAGAAAATGCAAATACTTCAATAATATGTTCTTTAATTTTTAGGGGATATATAAATAATGATTTAGAGAAACCAAGAATACTTTCTGCTTTGTTCATATTTTGATAGTATACTTCTCTCTGCTCTTTCAGTAATTAAGTCTTATGACATTCCAGAAAGCATAAGTCCTGCTGAGATGTTTAGATTTGGTGCAAACTATTGATGTACAAACAAAATTTTTTTAAAAAGGGGAAAAAATACATCCAGTATCGTAACAAGCTGTTTTTCTTTTACCTTTGAAAGAAAATTAAATGGTAAAGTAGTATGGCCTACTGAAACTGTTCTAGCCTTGTTGTTAACTAGAACCTCCTTTTGAAATTCATTGCCTTCAATTACATTTTTAAAAGAATTTTAATTATGTGCCTGAAAAGAATAAAGATGCTTCAGGCTCCATTTGTTTATCGTGGAAGGGCTAAAAAAATGAGGACAGAGCTTCCCAGCTCATGCAGGGGTTGCAGAGAGAGAGAGATGACTTTTAATTCGACAAGTTCAGAGAGATTTCTTAGTTTGACGCGCACAGCAGGGGGTCTTTGAGTGCCTGGCAATACTTCAGCATTCTGAGCTTTGAAAGTCTTTCCCTGCAGCAGAAATTGTATCAAAAGCCAGTGATAATATTCCCTGCAAGGTAAAGGACCCTATTGAAGATTTCTAGAGCTGTTTATTTATTCATCACAGTTTTTTCTTTTAGGACGTATAAGACGTATAGGTAATAATTCACACAGATGCTAAGAAAATGAAATAAATAAAAAAATAAATAGGGATCTCTCATTAATCCTTCAATTTTCCCTTAAGTTTTCCGTAGGCCATGTTCAGCTATAGCTACATTCACCTATAAAATTTCCTGTCATTCCCTGTCATGTATTCTGCATGCTATCTTCACTTCAAATCTCAGCTTTTCCACATTTTTATCAGAATTGTAATTTTTTTCTGCCTTCCACCACCAGCTGAGCACATAAGATGTTTATGGCCATTTCTTTCCACTAAACCCTTAAAGTGATTGATTAATTTTATGGAAGAACATTCGATTTCTTAGGGGTCTTTTTAAATCTTATTTTTAAAGTAGATTTAAGATAGCTATTTCAAAGCCAAGATTAAAGTGCTATTTATATTCCAGAGATCAGAGTTTTAATGTTTTGACATTACTTCTATTTGAAAAGTATACACGTATGTTTTTATTTCTGATTTTGTTTTGTTTTGTTTCTGCAGCAGAGCTGGGACTGTGAGACTGCGACAACCTTTCCCTTGTGTAATGTCAATGTCGGCTATCACTTTGGCAGAATCACCCAGCTCAGTGAAGACAGAATACCCCTCCTTTCCTCCTGTTTTTTCATCTTCTGGTGGCATTCCAAGTGACCTTCCCTCATAAATATTGGTGAGTGACCACATGGGGAAAGCAGTTCCTTGGTGCAAAGAAACTTGTTTCAAAAAGCTTTGTTGACCTGAGGGGTTTCCAATTTTTCAGTTTTAAAAAACTCCCACATATGCAGGTGTTGCTTGCAGTTTTTTTTTTTCTTCTCCTTCTAATAATGACTTATTTAACATCACATACTTCTCTAGACTTACAAGCACGTATAGAACACTACCATGTTCTAACTATTCAAGCTATAAGAATCAGTCTTTCAAAATACTATTTTATGGATAGAAATATTTCCTGAGAGCACACAAGAATCTCTTCTCTCTTTCTGATGTCTAAGTGGTCTGGAATGCTATAAATTTATGATAACGTGCCAAATATGGCAAGATGAAAGTTTCCCAAGTGTAGGAATTAAGATAATTAGAGGCTGTGTTCTGGGATCCCTCTGGTTTGGGAAGCATGCCTAGAGTGAAATCACAGCACTGCAGAAATTCTGATACCTTCAGGGCAGTCCAGGAATGCTGTTGTAGCTCCATAAGGCTGTCTAAGTTATACAGTTTGGTATTGAAAAACACTTTTCAGGTCATTTGAGGCTATCACAGCGGATTTATTCTGCTTGAGACGAAGAGATTCTCAGTCTTTAAACCAGATGGGTAGATAGTGAAATAGCCACCCATGGCTCAGGAATATTTACAGAATAGTAAAAAGTAACAATATAAAGTATATGCACAGACACAAAAAATATTTAGCTTTGCTTGGAACAGTTTGGAAGCTGTAAATACATGCAGGATCTAAGACTGCAAATTATTTAAGTTTTGGTTACACGTACTAAAACGAAGACATGGACAAGAAGAGTAACTTAGCTGCCATTCAGTATTGAGTATGTTATTGCAATTATCTCCTATTCAGACAACAGTCAAAGAACTGTGATGTATCATTTATGACTATATGATAAGTAATGTTTGATTTTTATTTTTTTTTTATTAATCGTATGTGTACTTGAAGTATGTCAGTTTAAAGGACCAGAGCAGCTTCAAAAGAAATATTAATAAAAGTATTATGGTACCAGCCTAATAAAATAATGCCTTTTCATTAAAGGAACACTTTCAGTAAAGGAAAGGCTTTACAGAGTGAACAGTGTTGCTCTTTATAAGTTCCTCAACTGTGTGTTGGAATTGTCACTTAATTTCTGTGACTGTTAGTGATCAGGGGATGGAGTGAAGAGAAAGAAGAGGGGAAAAATAGCAGAATTGCATAAATGTCTATGCTCTATCAATATTCTTTATTTGTTTTCTTATCAACTACGTGACGGAGTTGTGGCTATTTAGTAATTTGGGGGTTGAATTTGGGTACACAGGTAAATCACTATCAGCATTGGTTTTGAGGATTTGTGTGAATCTCTTACAACTGAAATAGGTCTTCAGTCTGGGATGGTATCATTGTAATAACAGTTTAAAAAAAGTAAATGTATGAGTACACTTTCTAAAGCTTTTCATCCTGTAAGATTTTGCTGGTCAAACCGACAAGGTGTAACATCTAGGCATGATGGTAAGGTTGCGTACCATGGAAAACATGAAACAATGAGAGCATTCATCTTTTGAGAAAGGCCTTCTTTAACTGTGTTTCCAACTTTAAACTTCTCTGTCAACTCATTTTTTATATCTTGGGAGGATGTTTCATAAATTTACAGTAGCTTTATGGAATAACTTGCTGTTTGTTCATACGATGATATTTTGCATATGTAGCTGCTTTCTTTTAAAATGGACAGGACAGAACTGTACACAGTCCAACAATTAAAGACTGATTTTCTTCTTCTTTCTATGCCAGATTCCAAGTATAGGCGTATGGTTCAAAACTCATTATTTTAAGGTGTAATGACATTTTTTGAAATCTTGCAAGAGCAGCTGGTATACTAATAACAGGTAATTGGGTGATCATAAGTCCAGTTGGTACCACGGCAACTGCTTTATCCTCACTACAAGTGAGCAGCTTTGTAGAAGTTAGGCTGTTACAGAAAAGATGAAATATAATCATTACCATTTATCAGTACGTAACATATCTGTTAGATCAAAAAAAAAGTAGTTTTTTTTACTTTGGCTACATCCATGTTAGAAAGAAGTGACCAAGTGTGCCAATAATTTGTAATATTATATTTTCCTGTTTTATTTTCTCTTTCCTACAAATGTACTTCAGTGTGATCTACCAGATGGTTCTAGATTCAGTAATTTGCTGCTTCTATTGCATTTTGCACATATTCGATATTTTGTTCAAGTTTGACATTTTACAAATGATAAGGGGGCTAAATTTTAAAAAAAAAAATGGAGAGGCATAAATTGATTAATAAATATTGCGTAAATATAAATCCTCCCTTTATGTGAAGAAAATAGGATTAAACACGTTTTTTGTTTTAACCTATTGTGTCACAGTGGGATTAATCCACTTCTGATTATTTTATTGTTTTTTCTTAAATTTTCCACTATTTATCAGGAGCTTGCTAAAAAAATCCAGTGGAAGTTCTAACACACAACTTTTAAAAGCAAATTTAGCCCTTTGAAACCTGTAGCTCTGAACCATATATGAAGCTTTATGAGGACACTTCCTAAACTCTTAGAAATCTGATGAAACTGGAATCATAGAAAAGTTGCATAGTCTGCCGACTAGCAGAAACATGATGCTTAAGGATGTAGAACTAATAAAGCTAGCTTTCCTCTGGAAATCTTGTTTTCTTTGTGCTCTAAGGTCACCAATTTCAACTGCAGCCCTGATTTCCCTATTCCCCTTATTACCCTCCTTGCCTGAGAAACAATAGAGCTGTGCTTAGTCTGCACCTCCCTGAATGCTGAGTAGCCCAGCCATCTCCTATCCACGTTCGTGTCCCTGGGGATATTAATTTAGATCTCCATCCTTGAAACTTGTAAGGGTCTTAATTATCTTTAAGACTTGCTTTTTTTCTCCAATTTGCTTAACACTTGACAATCACCCAGCTAAAAATTTGCTAAGTGAAGGGAGAGAGGGCATACATACAGACTGCAATTTTAGCCTTAGGTAAGGCTAAAATATGCAGGCATTTAAAAAGATACAAGAAATAGCTGGGATCCCCATGCTGCCATTGGGATTAAAAGACAGCTCAAAAAAAAAAAGCTTTCCACATATGTTTGGGTTTTTTTAAATTAAACTGCAAATTTTTGTGAACAATACTCTGATTCTCAATTCTTTTTTGGATCTTTTGTTTATTCAAATAGCAGATAAAACAAAATTATTCTCCCTGTCCAAGGTTTTAAAATTAAAAAGTAAATTAAAGTGAATTACTGATGTTTACTTGAGATTTTACAGTGATTATTTAGCTAGGTCATCCCAAATGCTCATGTGCAAGTCTAATTAACCAATAAGAATTGAGAAGACTTGTTAGTAATTGTTTGCATGAAATGTTCAGAGATGAAAGAAATTAATAAATGACTCAGAGTCATCAAAATATTAATATAAAATCACAAAAATGCCGGTAAATACTTGAATAACACATGTCTGCAATTCTTCAGACGTGTCATAAAAATTAATTTTAGCACTTTGCAAACAAAATAGATGAAATTATATGCACACTTGGAAATAATGAAGATAAGCTATTCCTTTTCTAAGGTAAATATAATTTTGATTATCTGATTTGTTTGAGTACAAGAAAAACTTTAAAATATGAATGATGTTGTTATTCTCTCTGTGAAAGTATGAGACAATCTAAGTTTACTCCTGTGTAAAGGAAGTAAATGAGAGGGCCCTGAAGAGATGCCAAAAGCCTTTTGAGTGACAGCATTTAGGAAGCACAAGCTATTCATGTGGTAATACTTTCAGGTAATTCAGTAGCTGTCTGATCTGCTACTCAAACATCCAGGTCAAAGTTATTATGCATATATTCTTGTTACTTGGTTACAATTAGACAGCAAAGTTGAAATAAAGTTGTTACTCAGATATCTTGTTGCATGAGGAGGGAAGGAAAAATATTTCATAATTTTGTTTTGTTTGCTCTTGTTTGTTTCTCTTTTTGCTTTGTATTTTACATCTGTAAAAAAATTGGTTCTTATTTTAATTTTAGTTCAGATTAGATGCATTTTAACTAAAGATTTCTCCTTATGAAAATGTGAATTTTATGATTTTACGGTGACTTTACTAAGGGAATTATGTATGAATACCACAGAGAATGATGACATCACTTAGGTTTCAAGCATCTGGTATTTGCACTGTCACCCTACTCTGTATTATGTGATGAGAACTAAGTGACAAGTTTCAGTGTAAGATGCTAAAAGGTGTTATCCTCACACTATCCTAAGTGTGAGGATAAGAGAAACACCACAAATCTCATCGTGTTGGACTACAAAGAGGCATCTTTGTCTGAGCAGGAGTTGCAGCTGACTAGAAGTAGAGTTAATGTGAGAACATTCACAAGGTTAAGGTGCCCATGTGAATAACTAAACTTAAGCTGTAGCTCAGTTGTCATTCGTAGCCTAAGGATTCTGGCCTTGCTATGTCAGTCTGTGTCTCTGGTGGCAGGCATTGGCCATTCCCACCATGAGGATTGTAAGGGAATCAAGCTTCTGAACAAGTTCCACCTAGACACCCAGTCTAGACACCATTCTTAAAGAAGTCTCCTGTGTTCATCACTAATGTTGAGAAGCTTTAGAAAATGAAAGGGAATAGAAGGATCAGAAGGAGCACAACTGCAGCCTTGTGGTAAGTACAGTCTCTATAGAGAAAAAGGAGAGGTCCCAGTCTCAGTTTTAAGGACTGTTCATGCATGTTTTCACTGAATAGTCATTGGAAAAAGGCCTTTCAACTTAAGAGATTCATTTTCTGTAACAGAGAAAACATTGCCTTAACAAAGGTTACCTAGAACTCGCATAAAATAGAATTAAGATTTTATTTAGTTTTATGTCATAGATACAAACCTTTGGAAGCAAATACACTTTTTCAACTTTTTTTTTTTTTTTTTTTTTTAATTTTTAACTTTACTGGTAAGGAAAAAAGATACCTTCTATATCCTACAGTGTACTTTGCTTCACATAATCCAGGGATTCATGTCAGGGACATGAATCATTCAATTAGGGCATTTTTTCTTCAGTACTCAATCTCTTTCTGTATGGTATACAGCTCTTCTATTCATGCTTTTCTGTTTGCTTTGCAAAAGTATGATTCAAAGGCATTCTGGACCCTTAACTATGTAAGACTTAGTTAAAGAAACTTTACATGTATACTATCAAAGTGGACTGGCAATAGTCAGATTTGCTGTGAAGTAATTCCTTTGACTCTTCGGTGAAAATTATATTTTCTGATTTTGAATGTATGCTGGTTATCAGCATAAAAGCAAAAATATAGAAACAAATAGAATTAAATTAATAGGCAAAAGTGGGGAATTTAAGGCCAGGGACTTGGGTGTTTTTTTTCAATGCCAGTTGTTGCTTTTATTCCTGGTAATTTCTGATTGACATAACCATTGCATTACTGTTAAACTGAAATGAATAGAGCATCAGTTTGCACTTAGGCTTTTGAATCATCAGCGAGCTGTGACCAGCTGACAGCAACCAGCAACCAAACTGAAGCTACATCTACATTAATGAGTATTTTGCACAGCTAAATATTCAAGCAGTCTAAAGCAGACATCAGAGATTAAGGTACTTTAAAAGAATTGTATTCTTCTAGTGTCCCACTTCAGCCACTTGCAAGGTTTTCATGGTTTATTGTTTTGTTCATCTCTGTCTCTGTTAGACTATACACTATTGCGTAACCATATATCACAGTCCTAGCTCAGGAACTGAGTATAAAATGTGCTGAGGCAACATTAGCACTCACAGACATAGTGGACTAAATTAGCACTTGCAAACATAAAGGACTAAATCATAAAGGTCTTCTTCTCTTATGTGTCCACAGCAATAGATGCTAACAAATTTTTCCCTTAGTAGTAATTTAAAGCATGAATTTAAGTGTATCTGGAAATCTGGTTTGCCCTCAAATTCTCTGTTCTTCTAAGTGCTACATTTGTCTTATCTCTGGTGCAATCCACTTTGTATGTGCTTGCCCACAGACTCTCTGGGCTGGTATAAAAGACAAATTCAGACAGACACAACAGGAGCCTGATTCTGTTTTCAGGGCCAAGTGATAGGAGAAGGGGGAATGGCTTTAAACTTAGAGAGGTTAGGTTTAGATTAAAGTTCAGGAAGAAATTCTTTCCTGTGTGGGTGGTGAGGCACTTCAACAGGTTGCCCAGAGCGGTTATGGACTGCGCATTCCTGGAGGTGCTTAAGGCCAGGCTGGATCAGGCTCTGAGTAACCTGGTCGAGTGGAAAGTGTCGCTGTTGACAGCAGGGGGGTTTGAACAAGGTGAGCTTTAAGGTCCCTTCCAACCCAAACCTATTTCTATACCTTAGAAAAAAAAGAAAATTGCTGTTTCCCCTCTCAGTCAATTTTTAAATATACTCACATATACTCACCAGGTAAATATTCAAAATGCATTCATATTAAAGTTCTTTATTGTATTAGCAAAGAAAACTTGTGCTTTAGCTGATACGGTCTAATCTACTAATCAGAATCATATATGGTTATAGACACATTTTATGCTTTATTATTTTCTGAAGCCAATATGAATAGTGCTTTTTAATACATAATGGATTTCTATGTCAGCATTAAATTTTGAAATTAAATGTACGTATCATTCAATTAAAAGGAAACAATAAAGAAATTAAATGGATAATTTTATGTCTTCAGGGCTAAATGAGCTATCAGTCTGGTTTAAAATTTTGAAAAGTTTATATAGCAAATTTGAACATGATTGTGAACACTGAGGACTTTTGAACACTGTGGTTTATTTGTTTTCTGATTTGAAAATTCACCTAGCTCCGTGAAGAGTCTCAAAACTATTGTCAAGTTTTTGCCTCAGATGATACAATAGTGAATGTTACATTCATAGCAAACTAAGGTCCCAGTCTTGAAGTATCCTGATTCCTTAAAAACTTCCACGCAGGCAAAGTAGTTTCCAACTTGTGGATGGTTATAAAGGCAAGGCCCTTGCTCTGTTGAGAAGCGCCCTTACTGAGTTAGGGCAGAGCTGTGCCAGGGGAATACCGAGGTCAAACTAGCTTCAGGCATTGATAAATGCTAAGTTACGAGGAGCTGAACACTTGAAGTATGTATTTTCCCGTCCAAGTCGTTCTTTACTTTATAAGAGAGAAACTACATTCAAATGAATGCACCTTTTTCCAAAAAAAAAAAAAAAAAAAACTAAAAATACAAAGGCCCACAAAAAATATTCTTTCTGTGAAAAACTCCATAAATGTTTTATTTAACTGACCAGTTCTTGCTATCTCCTTTAAAAAAGAAATTAGCTGCTAACATCCTGGGAAATATTTATGTTAAAGGTCATATTAAACAAAAGTCAAATCTCGACTATCTGAGGAGTCTGGAGAAGATGTTTAATGCAAATTTTTTGTGGAAAAAGATGTGTGTCACTGCAGGTCATCTCTGAATATTCTTGTTGGGGTTTCTCTGTTGGATATGCAATCTCAGCTAAATGTTTTGAAGAGGAGGAATCAAATAAATTGCCCTATTTTGGGTCTTTCTCATCTGTATACAGTTGTGCAGCTCTAGTAGACCTGAAAATTGCCCAGAGACAAACTTAAAAAATGGAGTGCTTTTGAGGCAGAAAATTGCTTTTCTGCAGCATGGTCTAAGGGACAGGATGTGACAGGAGGACAAGGAGTTGTCACTATGTAGTGATATTGTAAGGCATATCTTACATAACAAAAAGGGTCATTCTTCTCTTTTTTCTTTCATTTTAAACTACAAGAGATTTAATTGGAAGAGTTGAAGGCATCCCCCCTAAACCAAGAACAAGGCATTATAATTTACAATTAAAACTGAAAGTTACTCTCTTAACCCACTTGTAATAGCTATTCATTGCAGAGTGCATGTGGGATGGATGCCTGTCCACTCCTTCAGAAGCCTTATTCTCAAAAGGAAGAGGAAAAAAAAAACTCACCTCATTGTACATGCATGTCAAATATTAGCGTGATTCTTGTAGTATAATAAGAAGAGAAAGTGGTTTGTGCTTTTGATTAGCCTCTTGATGTTTCAGAGTGGTTTTGTATGGCTTAATTTTCCTTTTTATGGCAGTTTGTACATATAAAACAAAATGAGGAAAGGAGGGGAGGGGGAAAGAAATGTGCCATTTATATACCTAGGATATGAGGCCTCCTTTGGGCCCATTATACATTAATGGGTCAGCTGAGATTTATTAGGATATGTATATTAATCTTTATACACATTCACATACTATAATTGTTCCTTTGGTACTATAATGTGATTAGCTGTGAATTTGTGCAATATTAACAATAATATGGATTTCCATATTACAGAACAGTAATAACAAATGGTTATTAAAAATGCATGTAAAGTATGGGATGTGAAAACACTTCTAAATTGTCAGTAATCCAATTATGTTTTGTTATTTTTAAATACCAAAATAGTTAAGTCTTTATTGTAAAGTAAAATCTTGTATGAAAAAATCAAAAATTTTATGTTACACAGAAGTGAACAAATGAATCTAAAGCTGTATTAAAGAAAGATTAGTGTCTGTTTCTCATAGAGAGCTGGGATGTGGATTTTTGCATTACTATTATTTGAATATATAGCAAAAATAGAATATAGAATGCAACAGAAAATTCAGCATTGATCAGATCTTTGAGCTGATTCAGCATTGACCATTGATCTTGCTACATCAGAACTGAAGGATCTTCCCTCCTCACGTCTGTAATGGTATGATAATAATTGCACGTATAAGGCAATCATCTTGTGCTGTAAAGATATAGTGTAGGAGGCATATAGAGAGGAGGAACTAATAATTTGAATTTTGTGAAGCTAATTTTTTAAAAAATTTCTCTAGAGTTAATTATTTTCTAAATTCTTAAATGGTATGAAATAGAGCGACCACTTTGATTTCAGATAGTTTGTGGCAATAGTGCCTCTGTGGGGCACAGGGTTGTACACCCTCACCTGGTACTGTCCTTTTGTTTGTGATAGGATGTGGCAGTTGGCTAGAGCACAGTCCTGCAAACACCAAGGGCATGGGCTCACTCCCTGTATGGGCCATTCACTTAAGATTTGGACTGCTTGATCCATGTGGGTCCCTTCCAACTCAGAATGTTCTGTGATTTGTGATCTAGAAGTTCCTGAAGCTGGCTTTGAGAGAGACAGAGAAGGAATATTAAGAGCTCTTTGTATTCTTCTCACAGAATACATAATCCTTCCTCAAAAAGTTGGAAGCTTTTCTCTCAAGTTATTTTCGTAAGGTAGTGATATTTTTGAGTAAGGGCTTCTTTACCCTCCCTTCATGACCCCATAGTGGGAAGATGTCTTCTTTGACCCCTCTTTCCTGAATCATAAATTTTTAACTTTATCTTGTGTATATCTGTGGGACTACAAGGAATTTCTTTATTATGTCTTCTACCATTTGCCATGTAGACATGAGACTCAGTCTTTGATGATTTCCAAAGGTTTTATTATTATTACAGTTCCCACTTTTTGTTCATCTGATCTCAGTTTTAAGATTTTATTAATAGGTTGCATACTGTAAAATCTGACCATAATGGCTCATTTTTATCTTCAGCTTTTAGAAATTCTCCTTTCCCAACTTCAATATTTTTTGGTCCTACAGGCCCCCAATTTCCTGATAGAATGTGCTTTTGATAAATACAGGGTAAAACAGGGTTTATTTTTTTTTTGTTATGCATTTAAAAGGTATTCTTTAGACTTTCTTTATTTTTGTCATTTTATTTTATTTGGAAATACAATTTTCCCATATTTCCATTTTATGCTCCAATAATCCTACCAAATAAACAATGTTAAGTAAGTTAGGTATAGGATTTCTAGGTGTTTTATTTTTACGCAAACTGTGGAAAAAAGCCACCTACCTTATTCCCGCTCATGGTATTATGCAATTTAAGTACAGGGACTTTTGTCATGCATTTTACATGAAGATGATGAGTATTCCATTGTATTCAAATGCTTGTGGAATTGCTGTAAAATGACATACAGCAGGTGGGCCAATGTAATTTGTGAAAGTCTCTCTGAGCTGCAACTTGAGCTGCTGTTATTTCTAGAATGGCATACCATACAGCTTCAAGGCAACTACTACTCTTCTCTTGCTTAGCTATTGCATTTTATTTTGCTGTAAATCAATCCCTTATTTTCAGTTCATATTTGTTCTGTTATTTGCTTCTCCTTACTAATTTGTGACTGCAAAAGGAAACAGGTAAAAGGCAACCATTAAAAGTACAGTCCTCTGCAGTGTATTTTCAACAGCAAGGGCAGGGTACTCCACGGCTTCTCTTCGAAGTGCCTTCTCTCATGCTTGTTTGGACTTGAAGGATTTTCTATTCATTTGTGGTAACCTAACTAGATGGTTTTTGTGTTTTAGCTATGTCATAGCTAAAGCGCTTGTAGCTTAGCTATAGTTGTTGCAAAGTCAATATTTTACAGTGCTTTCTCATAATCTTAATGGCCACTTTGGGAACATACATCTAACCAGGTACTGGGTCAATATTGTTACTTACATACCATTATGGACTGA
The DNA here is from genome assembly GCA_036630365.1 of Acanthiza pusilla. Classification (NCBI taxonomy): domain Eukaryota; kingdom Metazoa; phylum Chordata; class Aves; order Passeriformes; family Acanthizidae; genus Acanthiza; species Acanthiza pusilla. Next base: position 31,678,099 of record JAXCHO010000164.1, read on the forward strand.
AAACTAATATTAGAAATTATTTTAAACTCTAAGAATACATATGTATATTCGTTAATAAATATATAGGTTAAGAGCATTTTGAGCTGTTTACATAACTGACATAATTAGTGTTGAGAAAGTGAGTGTTGAGAAAAACCCCAACCATTAGATGTAATGAAATTACACAACTTACTTTTTTGATTTTAAACAAATTTTCATTGTCTGATTTATTGAAATTTTCAGTTATTTAATCTGGAGAAGACCATTTTATAATTATGAACATACTCTTTTAAATGAAATTAAGTCGAAGATTAAAACTCCTCATGTTACAACATTGACTACCAAATTATATTTGTGTCATGCACTTCTCTTCAACTGTGAAATTTTAAACTAAGGTATTCTTTCAGAAACTTTATAGAACTTACATTTCCAGAAGTTAGAAAAGGATATATTCAACTGTCTCTGGTAGTTTTATTACTCAGACCTAATGAACACCATTGGTTTTGATTCCATTGTTAGCTGTCTATAAATATCTCACACTCATTTTGAAATTATAAAACTGGTCATAATATCTCTCTGAAACGAAGCCATTTTCTTTTCCCTGGATGGGAACACACTAAAGGCTTTGCAAGCAGTGCAGGATGTATTGGCTTAGTTCTCCAGTGAAAATCCATTGCTTCATGCTTATACAGCAATTTCAGTAGGAATGTTTTTACATGACTGATCTTTGGTTTTGAACAGATTTTAAGTCTTAAATTCTATTATATTTCATAAGCATTATGGATAATAGTAGTAATAATAATATTAGCCCTATCATATTTTGGCACTATCATATTTTGAAAGTACTTTCTTGTCTCCTGACGAATTTATTTCCCAATGTTGCAGCTGGCTTTTGTCTGTTGAGTTGCCATTTTCCAGGAAAAGGAAGTGACATTTTTGAATTTTCTGGAGAAATTTGCTTAGAAATGTGCATTCTCTATTAGAGATCATACTCAGCCAATTCTATTTAAACTGTAGTTCACTGTCTGGCAGTGTGGTTAGTAAGCCACAACTTTCTTTGTCAGTAGTAATTTTCAAGGTGGTAGGGTACACATTGGGGTACATTCTTTGACATGTGCTACAGATCTCTACTGATTATCTAACATAAGTTTGAATATTGCTTAAGGTTTCCCAAGCTGTGTTGTGTGCTGGTGCAGCTGCTCAGGAAATATCAGTCCAGAAGAGTGGGGCTTAATGTATCCTGAGCTGTCCTAGGCCAGAAAGAAGCTTCAGTTACTGGTAGCTGGACTTAGACTCTACTCCGTTTCCTCTGGTCTCCGAACACTCCGGCACATCACTTACGCTTGGCTAACAGACCTCATGTTTTAATGGTATTCACCGTGTGTGAGGACTTATGTGTTTTACACATACCCTTTGGAATAGCAGAGCCATTTCAATTACTATTAAAATTCACAGCAGTCACTTACTGATGCTTGTGACACATAATCTGTACAACGATCCCTTTTTAAAATGTGTGAACTTTCCTTGATGACAAAATTACAGTTTCTCAGTATTCTTAACAATACTGTAAATAGGCAGAATTATATAAAATATAGCTGGAAAATTCTTATGCATTATTTGTATAGTAATGTAATTTGGAAATGTGACTTCTCTGTTTCATAAAATAATGATTTTTTTAAAAAAATTTAGAACTCGCTGCAGATGTTGAAGCACCTTATTCAGTTCAAAACAGGTTAAAATTAAGCCATACACTGAAAACTTATCTCTGACTTTTAAATCTGCAGTTGTGACTGTATGCAGCAAATGAATCAAACTGCAACAGTTCTGCAACAGAGCTTAGGTCTGGTACTTGTACAGCTTAGGTAGAGAGGAGAGAAAAAAGATCAAAATTCAGAGTATATAAGTACATAAACATTTCCATTGAGGAAATCTAATACATTGCATCTTATAACTCAGATGGTACCTTGTCATGCTGTTTAGAAGAATACTTCTTGTTTTCTCTACCTTCCCTGCTTCTTCTTTCTTCACTCTTTTGTTTGGCTTAGATTACCTTGTTTTAAAAGCACTGACAATTGCTGACCACTGCAGCAATAGGAAGAAGTCAGTTCTATGTTTCTAATGGGCCAGATTTTCTGAAGCAGTGATCTGTCACAGTTCACAACACAGATTTAGGAAATTACTTTTCAGGAAACTTACGCACATTCAGTAAAACAGTCAGTGTTTTTCATGTGACAAGTTGTGTTCATTTACTTTCAACAGAAATAATTTGTGATATCTATCAAGACACCTTAATAATGGTATTTTCCTACATATGTTTGGTCATTTGTCCTATTTTTACCTATTTACCTAGTTTACCTAGTTTACCTAGTTACAGGTAATGTCTCCTACTTGCCACTAAAACAACTTACTTCATGACTGAAAAGTGAAGGATACATCTTTCCATATTTACATCTATAAATTATTTCTTTGGCATTAGGGCTGTAATCACAGATACATTTAACTTTGTAAGTTATTTTCAAAATTTTCCAAATACTGTATTTTATTCTTTTTCTTCTAGCCTCTTGTGGTCTTCTACCCTAATTTAATTTTTTTAAAGCATTTGTATTATTTATAGCAAAGAACAGAGTGTAATGTATTTAGCAGAGAACTGTAGGCTCTCAGGGTGAACAAAAGAAAGATAAAATGTCTCTTGGTTTTTCAACTCTTTTCTGTCAGAATAAAATTTGACTCAGTGTGCAGACAACCTACACGCAGCCTTTCTCCACCCGCCTACCAACCCAATGGAGTTTTCTTTTGACTCAGCTGGATATTGCTGCTGCTTTCAGATACAGAATGATTTTCTTTGATTTTGTACTCTGTTACCGGATAAAGAGCAGGGAGGGAGAGATGAGGCACACAGTAACTACATTATTGTCACGTTCATGGTTTGACCACAATCTTGTGGACACAATTACCATTTTTGTTTATAATTAAGAAGAAAGGCCACTTGAGTGCATCTTAATAATATTGAGTGATGTTTAAGGTTTTAGAGTATGAAATCTAAAGAATCTATATCTAAAGTATGATTTCAAACTGATCAAAATCCTAATTGACCTTCAATTTAGAAGGGAAAGAACAGATTGTGCTCTGCCCCTATAAATGAAGTTCCAACTTTCTCTATCACTTTGCAAATGATACAATCTTTGCAAGACTCAATTTCCTTTATGATATGTGTGTTTAAGATTCCTTGAGTGTTTTTGGTAATACTATGTTATAAGCCATAGTACATAAATATAAGTACCTCAATTATTCAGTTTTCATAATAATATAATTTCACTTTATACCACTGTTTATTGTTTTTGTTGCCTGGACATACGAAGCGACATGAGGCCTCTCCAATGTTTGGGCATCAGAATATCCATGGACAAATACAGTTTCTTCATGTAGTGGAGCAAAGATAATTCTTTTGTCCAGTTTCTCTAGGGATGCATTTACTCTTTCATTCCATACATCCCAAAAAGGTGTCCCTGGAATACAAGAAGGTACCTCATTTTCTTGAGGTAACAGTGGACTCTTCTTGATTTATCAGAGGTATCAACAATAGGCTGTGTCAAATGGGACTGTTCTCACATATCACTATTGTGTCTATAATTTGTGAGCATTTCCAGTCGTTTTTTTAACCATGAGCATGTAGTACCTTCAAATACCAACAGAAGTACTGATACTATGCATGTTATGGACAGGAGTTTTTTAGCCCTTAAAAAAGCACTCAGTGAAAATTAAATTCACCCACTGTGCCTTGTGCTAAAGACAATGCCACTACCTAATTAGAAATAAAAGGGTTATTGTTTTAGTAGTGCCATCCTGACAAGTATTTGAGTTTTAAAGGAAATAACAAATAAAATAAAAATCTACCAGAGGAGAAATTGGTTGTTTTGGTTATTGTCCACAGTTGCATATTTTTTAATTATTTCATTTCTTTCTTTACCCAATCCACCTGCAAAAACGAACAGGAAAACGAAATGTTTCTTTTTTTTCCTGAACCCTATGCAGAAGGACCAGGCTTCCTGTAATTTCAGTGATTGAGGAGAGAGAAAAAGAAAGTAATTTTTCACCTAAATGTTTCTGTAATGTTACAGAGAGGAAATAATCCTTCTGATATGAGTCTTTGCTGCAAGACAAAAAAAAAAGGAAAACAACATTATAATGAGAATTTCATTTAAAACTGTTTCTGCAAACTGAAAAAACAGGGTTTGCTTTGGTAGTTTCAAGTGCTCTAAAAATTCGTATATATGCACCAAAATGAACTCTGTTAAATAAAGGCCAGTAAGTACACATACTTAATTGTTGTACTTTTACCCTGCAGTACAAGAGGTGTTAATTAGCAAGATCATCAGAAATTGAGTGATTTTCCCAGTACTGCAATTCAGATAGTCAATAAAAAGTACAACCTGCAATGTTTAACAATGAAGAAAATTGAACCACCCTGCTAAAAACTTTTCACCTTTTAATAATAATGTCTGAACAAGTATTAAGTCCAAATACAGTAGGACACCTTCATGACATATTAAGGTTCATCAGACCAAAAATACTTGTTTTTCAGGCAGCTGTAGGCAAAATTTTTATATAACACGTGCTTCCATGTGTTTCATGCCTAACACAGGCATTCCACAACTTGTAACACCAGTTGTAATGCATCTCTCTCTCGTTTTGTAATTTTCCTTAATATCATCTGCATAATGGTTCCCTGATCAAACAGCGCTGCTTAATTTATATATTTTATATTACTTAAATCTCTTTAAACATGTGACTTTTGTACAGTTTCAAATAAAAGCTGCTGACCTCTATTAATCACTTTTATATGAATGCATAATTTTGTGGTAATAAATTAAAATTCCTTGGCACTAAAAATGGGCTCTACAGTGCTCTGTGTCATGTTTATAACTTTCCTTAGAAGTCATTCTGTCTTACTTCTATTCTTCCTGCTAACAAGTTGCTGGCAACCTTAAGGAAATACCTGTGTTTCACTATCCCTTTATTATGTAGTAAAAAATATAATTTTTATTAAAACAGCCCATATTATTTAAATAATATACAAAATTTAAATCCCATATAAAAATATTTTTTAAATTACATGTATTCCCCTTTCTTACCATCATATGCATTGGTTGATGTTCCATGTTGTAATCAGTGCTTTTAGAATTCAACCTGAGGCAAAAGAAAGGATATAATGAATTCCTTGTCACACCACTGTCACTGGTCTTGGGTTTTATGTCAACTCCATCATACTTTTCACAAGTCAGCTCATCAACACGCTCTCCTAAATTCCAGATGTGTGTTACAGCACAGATCTGGTTCAGCCCAATCCCCTGTGTTTTCCATTTTAAATGAGTTTTGAATTTTCTCTCAATGAACTGTGTTAGTACTTCTGAATGTCATGTAGAAATAGCTTTTCCAGAACCTAAAAAAATATTTTTAAAAAGTGTAATTAAGAATTTAGAAACAGTTGCAAACACTTGCCTTCCTACAATCAGTTTGTGCAAACACCATAAACTGGTTATGGCATTTTGATATCTGTAGTTTAAATGCTGTATAAAGTCTTTATTTTCCTTTTTTTTTTTTTTTTTTTTTTTTTTAAACAGGCTGCTCAATGAGAGCATTGGTTTTGCTTGCTTTGAAAAGGTTAGCTACTTTCTCAGAAGGATTTATTTGTTATGGAATGTGTTCTTAGAGCCTGATGCTTTCAGAATCACAGAGATATGCATAATTTTATTAAGAATTTTTTTTTTAATTATTTAACTTACAATTGTGTTTTTCCAAGTGTTACCATGACAGATTTTTGATGTCATATGTGTAGGAAAGAAAGGAAGGAACCCTTGAACAAAATCAGACATTTGGAAGGGTGTTTTTATACATGTGATTAGTTAAGACAAAACATGGGAATACCTCTCTTGTGGGAAACAACTGTGATGACAAATTCCCTAAATGTTACAGTACTTATGTTTGCTGAAACTGGACTCTGGGTAGCACTATCCTAGTCATGTCGTGGAGCTTTTATGTAAGCTGTATCCACAGGGGAACATTTCAAAGCCATGTGCTTTTGCATACTGTCCACATAATGAACAGAGCTTCTGTTTCAACTTAATTCCTCTCAGTGCTTGGCCAGATCGGAGCTTTTCTTCTTGTGATTCTTGAAGTCTGCTCTAGTCCACTGCTTCTTTGTAGCACCTTGATGATTCTGCATTAGCTACCTGCTTTTCCATCAGTCTTGCACATTTCTTTTCCTGTCTTGGCTTTTAAGCCAAACTAAATTCCTAGCTTCATGCATGTGTCTTTGATGCTGTGTGAGTCTTTGAAGCCCTCCTCCCCAAAAATCTGCTGCAATTTCTTTGAAGAAGTCAGGGAAAATAATGGTGACTATTGACCCATTCTCTTAACTCTGTCATGCCATCTTCAGAATAGCACATGAAGAGATGTTGGCATCTAAGCCACTTCAAAAGCCACATGAAGTTGAGTTATGGGCACATGGAAAGAAGAAACACAGCATCATATGCCAAACTCAGCTTCCTTTGGCAACAGGACACCCTTGTAATTCTTCTGAGACCACAGAATTCCTCCAAAGGAAATCTAAGAACACCCCAATGCATACAAATTACATTCCCCCTGCATTTATGCACACAGTGGACATTTTTTGTCTGTATGCATGGCCTAAAAATTTAGCAGTGCTGATGAAGATGCCATTTGTTCATCAGCCGCTAAATCAAAACTGATGTATAAATGGAGTTGAGTGACTCATTCCATACACCTTTCCTCCTCCTCCTCTGTTTCTATGTCCTGAAGAAGAGCAGACTGTCACTCTGAGAACCCTGAGGAATTCAGGTCTTAAACAAAAGAAAAATAGGAGCCCTCACAAGAACAGAACAGTTCATTCTTAAGTTTTGCTTGGAATCATGTCAATTGATACTTCTTACCACTTCTTTTTTCCTTCATAAATGAAACCATTAGTCTGAAAATAGAAATATCAATGCTATCGTGAATGCAGGATGGGCCATTTTGTAAAGCCCCACTTCTTGTGGGGCTATATCTAGAAGAAAAGATAAACTAAGCCAGGAGAAAATGCAGACATTTTCTTTCTTTGTTCTTTATGGTAAGCTCCTGCCATAGGAAGAAGTAAGTTAATCTATTTCTTGAAGTGTTTATTAAAAAAATATTTTTTCCTAATGCAACTTTGCTTTTTTTTTTGACTCATTTCAAGTCCATGTTGGCAATCAGTCCGCTAATAACAAAAATAAAAGTTACTATTCCGAATAGGTTCTTTTCAGATCTTGTCTTACCAGTTTCTAGGAGACACCCTGATTTTGTACTACTTTAAAGGTATTTTGTCTCTGGGACACCAGTTCAGGATATAGTCAATGCCTTTGACACCACTGTGTGATTTATAGTGGTAGCACTTGCCCTGAGAAGACGCTTCCTCAGAACATGTTACTCCTTGTAAAAAGTCTTCATTTAACACTCAACAGATCTGTGTTCGGCCTCACTCTCTACCCAAAGATCTTCTGTTAATTTCCCACCAAGAACAATCATTTCCCTTAGATTACATCTATGTGGGCTATAGCTCTTTTGATATAAATTCTGCCCAGGCAAAGCAGTCAGAATCCCAATGTTCAATAACTAAGATTAGTGTCAAGTGTCCCCTGGCACCTATGATATCAGTGCTACAAAGTGTCTCAAATTTAAAAAATGTATAAAAATACACTAGAGAACTCTACCTTCTCCCCTCCTATAGGAAAAAAACCACATTATGTTCTGGTTTTAAAGAGTTCTTCAGGTTTTCAATTTTCCGGTCAAAATTGTAGCACCTGTGGAGGCCTAGTATATCTGTCAAACAGGCTTTGTATAGGGTACCCCACAGCTACACAGTCCAGCTTCTGGACATGCTATCTTCTCACACTCTTTTCACAATATTTGCGTCAGACCAGATACAATCTTAACTGTATTTGGAGATTATAGAACCAAGTCCCTTAAGAGATAATAGGAGTTTTATCACAACAACTTTATTTATATTTGCAAAAAAAAAAAAAAAGTGATTCATGTTGAATCCTTATATAAAATATAAGAATCTAAATGCTTAAACTGAAGTTCAGTAACCCCCTTGCTTCCACAAGGGAGATTGCTTTGCAACTCGCACTCTGCGGGATGTTCCATCACTCAGTTTTCACATCAGAAATCCCTGCAAATCATGCTAGGCTACTAATAGTTGGCCTATTGTCAAAGACGAACAATTCATGTCCTTTATCTTCTGATGTGACAGCCTTTTGAATCTTTTGAATGCTGTCTTCTGCATTTATCTCTGAAAACAGTCTTTGTGATCTCTCCTCTGCAACAAGGACAGCTGAGATTCAAACTCTTATAGTTAATTCCTTTGCACTGTTTTCCATAAGGACAAGTGGTAGGATCCACCTGAAGCTTTTACCCAGAGAGAATTCTGACTTTCATGTACTGAAGGAAGTTAACTTACCTCTATTCTTTCTTAAACTTCACACTTTGTCTCTGGAAACAAATCTCCAAAAATTATATGTTGTAATGAGGACATGACCTTACAAGAACAGTCTTTTTTCATCAGAAGCTGAACGATTCAAGGAACTGCCAGTCCCCTCTCAAGGATGTGTAGTGTGTTAGGGAACACCATCACTAACTCGCTTTTTCTTATTAAAGGTCCACTTGGCTGCAATTCAGGCAGAAACAGAGACGTTCCCCTGAACTTTCTCATATTTAACATTTGCCATACAGCCACCTGGAACTCCTTTCCCACTTTTGCTAGGTATTATGCACTTCCTGAAGTGTCTAGAAATTTTACAGTCTTTGAGAAGTCCATCTCTGAGTCTTTACTTAACTGAGTCTGTAAAGAACTCTTCTAGTTGATTGCAAGGGGCTCTACTTGGCATTCTTATTTTGTAAATTTTAAAACATTAATTTCTCACCTGAACTGTTATTCTTTAAGCTGTTTGTATATATACTCAAAGATCTCTCACATCACCATCTATTTCCAAATCTTATGTAACTTCTTAGATACATCCTTTTAGAGAAATTGAGAATTGGGAATGTGGTTGCCTCTTTTATTGCTGTGTGGATAGAAGAGGGCATGGGCCAGTGTCTTAATGGAAATTGCTAAATTTAAAACAGTTGGAGTACCAATGCTAGTAACTTCTTTGGTAAGCAACTGGTAATTGTAGTGTGAACTAATGTATAGTAAGTAAAGATTCAGCATGATCTGTCTTCATATCCTTTTAATTATTCCTGTGTGCCAGTGCTATATACAGTTGTTGATAAGATCATGTGCCTTCTTTAACAAAAGAAGATAATGTAGTCTTAATCCATTTCTAATAAAGGTATTGATAAAGTCCTATAACCTTTTTTGTAGCCAGACCAAGCATAGGTACTTCCCTTCCAGTAGCAGAATTTACTTAGACCTGCATCTTTCCATAGCACAGATCAGCTTGCAATCTCCAAAGTTCCAGAGCAAAGTTCTTTCCCTAGCAACAGTTCTCAAAGCAGGTCAATATATTTTACCTATTGTATTTTAATATCTATACTGACCTGTAGATCAGATCTAAACATCAAGTGAAGTACTGAATTAGCTCCATGGCTCATAATCCAAGAGTCTACTTCTGACTCTATTTTCAGCATCAGATACTGCAAAGTATTTTGTACTATAAATTCAAAGTAATGTCTAAGTCTGCCAAGTTTTCCAGTTAAACTCAAATACAAATTTCTGTCAAATTCCAATTCATAGTAGTTGGTAGTGCAGTAGTTTTGCGGGGATTTCTTTTTGCATTTCTTTGCTTTTCTTTTGTCTTCTTCGTGAAGCATGGCAGGGTTTTTTCACTTTTCCAAAGAAACAGATACTTGAACTTACAGTCAGTGGACAGATGGACCAGTCACAATGGGAGAGCATTGTCACTGCCTGATCCAGCACAGACTCCATTGCACTTCATTGATTAGTGCAGAAGTAAATGATTAGTTGTTTAGTGATGCAGAAGTCAGGTCTAACTCCTCCATTGACATGAAGTCAATGACAATGCCCCTAAAGGAATTAAATTTTCCCTTATTTCTGTCCAGGACGCACTTCTATTTTGGGTTGCCTAGGTAGGATAGGAAGAACAGGTTGGTACAATCTGAGAATGTAATATACCATAGAAGTTATTCTTAGCTCTCATCTTCTTTTGTAGCTCTTCTAAAATGTTCCATGACCATGAATATCACAGGTTAATAATAATACATGTCAGAAGACCTAATGGTTATAAATATTATAATTAAACACTTAGTACTCTGTGTATAATCAAGGGTTTTTATATCCCCAAGTCTAACAGTCTAAGGAGCTGAGAAAGACATCTTAGAAAGCAGATATACCATACTACTTCAAAGCATTAGTCTATTTTAACCAATGTTATGTTTCTAGCTGTAAATGCCAGTATATTATTATTTTTTGTCCATCACAAAAATGGCTTTTTCTTGTGCTTAATTTAATTCCACCAATGGAATTAGAATTTTTGCTATACTCGAGAAGACACCCAGGATACCCTGGGTGGTATGTTTAGTATTTGCTTGTCATATGGCTGATTCATATTTTCAAGTTTTAAAGAAACGGTGCTTTCCAGCTCCCAAGATTTTATATGTTAAAATACCGTTTTATTAAAATTCAATTGAATTGTATCTCTTATGAAGTAAAGCACATAGTATTACTTGGTGCCATGTTTTATTTCTACAAAGGAGGTACGAATAGAATATTGAAACCCAGAAAAGTGCTGATTTTTAAGTTAGTGGTTACTATTTCGTTTTCCATGAAAGTGTGTCAAAGGGTGAATTAATTGAAATTGGCTGAGAAAATGTTAATAATAGAAATTACTATTCATTATTTGCATGAATTATACCTAAAACATTACTTCAAAACCGTTTTCACAAATGTCTTCCAAACCTGAAATAACCCATGTTTACATATTACAGGCCAGTTTGTTTTTAGAGGTGCACATTTACTTTATAAGTCTTAAACTTCAAAGAAGTCTCTATGCTTCTTTGTGTAGGCATCATAGATGTGGATTCCTGCTTCCTAAATGGAAATCTTGAAGCTTGTGTTTAATTGTAATGATTGTCTTCTTATCGTTCGGGGTTTTGTGTGTGTGTGTGTGTGTGTGTGTGTGTGTGTGTGTGTGTTATTTTGTTTGTTTAAGGGCATACATATTTTTATGTAATTTCTCCACAGTATGTGTGTTAGAAGCTACATGATAAATCTGGAAAATTGTGTTACTTTATTGTTTATTATGCTATTCTTCTCACATTTACTGAAACTGAATTACAAACTTCCCTCTGAATTGCCAAAAGTGATGACCTTGTTTTAATATGTTCATCACTAAATATCCCTACAAATTCTTATTTGCTTCTGACTCAAATCTGGTCAAGAATAACACCTCTTCTGGTGTCAGAAGTCATGCATGGATTATCAAAAATATGAGGAAGTGCTAAAATCGTTTTTCCTCATCGCGTTACTGTTTTCATTCAAAGATTGTGAAACATTTTTTCTCATGGTTTACATGCAAAGAGCAAAAATTCCTTTAATATTTAAACTTTTGACATTACTGTGCTTTCACTGGGAAAATATATAAAGCCTTTTGCATATATCTGTTCATTTTCTTGGTGTTCATAAATAGCTTCTGTATGACTTGACAGCTTGGATGTTCCCTCCTGAATTAAGTTCAGGCCATTTGTTGGGTAGCAAGGGGAAACTCATATGACAGATGCCTACACTGGCAAGCCTAGAAAAGTTCTAATAGCACAGTAGTTGCTCTTCAGGAATTATTCCTCTCATAACAAAAGTCCATTTCCCCCAGATAATTTTAAGAGTATTTATCAGTCTAGTTCTGAAGTTATTTTTAGGTAAGGTGTAACACAAAGGCTGTCCAAACAGACTTGCATTTTAAAATATTTATGTATAAGTATTTTGAATTTTCTATGGATTTATGTATTTTCAAAAGTTTTATGACATCCACTCAAAAATGCAATTTAACAAAGCATAAGCCTGGACTACATGACTTACGAATACCAAACTGTACACACTTCTGTTATAGCTCATAGCTTCAGGAAAAACTTTGACAGTATTGTCCATATCAAATATTGCTTTTCAGTTAAAATGAAAATATAAACATTTAAAATATATATAGGAAAAATACACCAAATCCTTACATGCGTATTTTCCCAGGAATAGAAAATAATTTACATAATGTTTTCCATTCCTATTCTCACAGAACTGAATAGCAAAGCTTTAAAAATGCTCTTTCCCTGTATGGACTCATAATTACTCCTGTATCAGCGGAAACTGCACTCCTGTATTTAAAGCTGCAGCATTTCCTCACTCCATTATTGATGTGCTGGAGTCTAGATTGCATTTCTGTATTCGAAGCTGCCTGGTAAAAGGAGAGGCTGTGAAAGAGGCTACCACTAAGGAAAACTAAAGCTTTAAAATGAGAGGAGGGTGGCCTAGGTCAGATGAGTTCTTTGTGAAATACCTGAGAGCAAAAAGGTTCTGTGAGGGAAGGAACAAAGCCATAAACAAATGCAGTTTGCTCATATAAATGCACAACACCTACCTCTGAGTAAAACTTTTAAGTCCAGAACATCAATGTGCATTTTAACAGTCTGACTGCATTATTATTATATATATATATATATAAAAAATTTTACACACACACACAAAATCTATATGTATATATGTGCTATATGTATGTATATATAGATGCATATATTAAAAAAATACTTTGAGCTAAAGAAAATGCTACTGAAACATTATATATATTGTAGCCTGCTCACTTCACTAGAAGCTCATCTGCTCTGTGCTCATGTGCACAGTTTCTGATAGTGTTCATCTTGCACAAATGAAAAAGCTGCTGTATAATTTTTTCCCCTATGAATTGATGGCATCTTCCTCAGCAGCAGGAAATCTCTATCCCTAAGTCTTCGGTGAATAGACAGATTGCATGTGCGTTTTTCCTTTCCATAGGACCAGTCTGTCTCCTCATGTTTCACTCTGAATTTTGTTTGAGACATAAAGAAAACAGGACAAGGAAGAGGAGTTCATCTTTTCCATGCCACATATCCACTGTTCAAGAAAATATGAAGAGATAACTCTTTCATCTTAAATTTGCTCAAATGATCTATTAATTTATTCCAAATATTCTCTTTGGTTCTATGGTTGTTTGGTTCTGGGAGGAAGGAGTTGGAATAAAATCTTTCTTCAGTAGCTTCTGATAATTTATTAAGGCTCTAGCATGTTGTCCTGTTTCCTGTCTCATTCGCTATCCCTCTTCTGTGCCATCTTTTCTTTTTCATTGTGTTTACCTTAAGTTCTTTGTCTGGCAACAGTCATAGAAGAAGAAATAGGTGGTATTTTTATCAACATGCTCTATGAACTATTTTGACAAACTTCAGAACTGATGAGGTTGAATTTTGCTGTCCTGAAATACAGGATATTTATATCCATACAGCAGAAAGGTGTTCCAAAGGCTGATTTGGATAGAAAGTGTCTAAAAGAGTAAAGAACTAAAATGTAGTCATATGTGCTCTTTTCTTACTATTTTACTTAAAGATATTTCCTTCAAATAACATAGCAAGTTTTTGCTGTTGCTGTTTCAGACATAAACATTCAGATAAAAGGCAATGTGGGATCATTTTGAGGCACTCAAGTTGAAATCAGAGAGAATTTTCAACAAGCTGGCAGTCCTTATGTCTGACTAAATCCAAAAGCCAAAGGTTTGCTTGTCTATTGAATGTGAAGGTTTCTGTAGCTTAGTAAATCATTTGGTAATACTTCTTCCCTTTCACCCCGTTACCCTGCCTCTCCAATCACATAGGTGAGAACTGAATTTAGGAATTGAGTTATCCTTCAGGTGGTATGGTACACAGGATATAAAAACAGAGAAAAACAGTGATTTTGCTGCATGGATTTCTAACCTAGTAGCAAGAGCTGCAGCCAAATAATCATATTTGATTTAACACAGTTTGACAGAATTGTCTCTTCCTACTGTGGAGAGACCTAGATCTGAGCTGGTGAAAGGTCTGAACTCGTTCTCCAAATTACAGAGAAGCTTTGCCTCCAGATGAGTATTAGTGACATAATTTACAGTGCATTATGAGGAAGCTCCTTTGCAGCTTTTTATACAAGACCTAGCTCATCAATTAATGGAAAATCAGTTTTCCAGTCTTTACATAGTTGAGGCAATTTTAAAAGTATGAAAATTTTTATACATCAGCATCTGGCATTTAATAGCAGAAATTGCGTGTATGTGTGCCTGGTTTTTTGCCTGCTAGATGAGATCTCAGCATTCCCATAAGTTTTCTGTGTTGCCTTCAGGTGGGAACAAATGCAGGTCTTCAATAAGTGTGTTCTTTCCAGTTAGATTTGTATTAAAATTTATTAAACCTTCCTTCATATTTTTAAGAGTGTTTCCTTTTGTTGTGGTAATCCAGTGTCATATATTTTAGAGATAAGACTGAGTCACATGTGCATGTGATTTTTTAAATTTTCTCCAAATTTCAGTCCTCATTGTAAATGGAAGTATGACTACATATTATTACGTTATTTAATTTATCAATATCAAAGAGTCAGGTATCTAGTAAAAAAGCACCTTTATTTTTATTTATCACATTATTATGTAGTTGTACACTATTCTACAAGTATTGAGAAGAACCGACAAAAGAATCTAATGTGTTATTTGGACTGTGAACCAACACTTCAGATAATCAAGAGCTACAATTAATCCAGCAGAAACAATTATTTTAATTTATGATAATTTTTGAAATATTAAATGGAATTTTCCAGTTTACTGATTAAAGAAAAAGAAAGCAGAAAAAATCAATATGTTCATTTTTAATTTTTTTTCCACAATTCTGTACATTTTCAGTCTTCTGAATTATCTTGAGAGGGAGCACTTACTTCAGAGATGTAGACTGACTGCAATTCAGTTCATTGTGAAAGCACATAATAATCATCACTGTTTTCCAGCTAATTGCTTACCCCAAGTGCTGAGGCTTTTTCATTATGAGCCAATGGACATAGCTTTACATCACGTGCTTTAAGAGAAGTTGTTGTGTGGTTTTTTTCCTGACCTGTTTCCTGCATATGCTCTTTTAAAAAATCAAACCAGTTTGCTCTGATATCGAGCTCGGAAGATGGGAAAACCAAAACCATCTAACAAACTAAAAGAAAATGCAGGCTAGATCAAATGGAGTAAAATGTCTGTTGGACTTTATTTTGATTTTGGTATTCATTACAAAGAGAAAGATTAAGGAAGTGCCTCACTGAGGACATTTGCACAACTCCTAGGCTTTTCAGGTGGTAGGAGTTTATTTCAGATAATTAAACTGTCAAATCCCTGAATTTAGAAGTGAAAGCTGAAAAGAACATATTTCTTCACAGATTTTAGCATTCTTCCTATGTGTGGAAACCAACTGACAAACTTTGCTTTCTCATTTACAAGTTCCCCCATCAGTCTTACATGGTGCAGGAGCTTCATACAGGAGTATGCATCTCCATGGTGGGGTGTGTGTGTGTGTACACTGTGTGCATCTCCACACACTGGTACACGTGGATGTCCACACTGTGGGAAATAGGCTCTGTGTAGACAAATCCTGTCACCTGTGTGAAACCACATTTTCTATCTTCAGACTAAGGAAGTGTGTTTTCTTGGCATTTGCACAGGGCACCAGTTGTGATATGGAAGTCCTTCAGAAAGGGTAATTTTCTCAAAGAGTGAAATTGTCCTTCTAATCACTGTTGCAATGAAGTCAATAGGATGTCAAATGCAATGAAGTCTTGACAGAAGGGAAAGAAGGCAGCCTCACGTGGAAGCTCAGAGGTAATGTGGATCCCTGGCATTTTACAAAATATCATACCCATGAGCCTTCTATCTCTCAGAGACTTCAGAGAATAAGATTTACTGAGCTCTCCTGGGGTATTTTGAACCACCAAAAATTAAGCAGTAGAAATATTCCTTTCACTGTTTCCAAGAGTCACTCACTAGTTCTGACCTGGTTTAGTTTCGATAGTTTAGCTTCTCATGGGCAGCCGTTCTTCTTCCCTAGAGTTTAATTTTGCTTGACAAGTTGGGATCTTAATATTTGTTAATTAAAAGTTCATTCCCTCGTCAAAACTGCTGAGCTCACAGATGAGTGGCTAGTATGTCCCTCAAGTTGTACCATACATAATCATGGCACCTGTTACAGTGTCTTGGGGCCTGCAAGTCCATGGAATTTAATTCATTCTGAAGCTCAATATGGTAGTACTTTATTCTTTTCTCTGCTTATTAAATCCTTAGCATCAGTGTTCCGTAAGTCATTCCTCTGCGTCTCAGTTGTCATAGGCCAGTATCAATTTTCTGATAGAACTGAATTTTTATGAGGGTGAAGAAGTCTATTGTCAATGAATTAATTAGAGTTGTACTGTAATCTTGTTATTCAACTCTTTGAAGAATCTGAAGATGTCATTCATTTATTAATGCCATGTTCCTCAATCTAATTGATATCTTTTCATAGATACTGAAAACATACTTTTTACATGATTGTGTGCCCAAGATTTCTGGTTATTTTCAGTTGCAAAAATGTGGTTACAAGAATGCAGTTACAACATCTTAAGTTAAGCAGTAACATTTTCCTTCTGACCATACAAAGTAAACGTTATAAATGAATGAAGCCCTAGTTGAATTTGCAAAGGAGACATTAGTTAGGATATGATAAGGAATGAATGAATACTCTCAGGTAGATTTTGATGGCAGCTTATAATGTAATTAACTATCAAGCTGTACAGTATGGAGTCCCCCTGTTTTAGCTGCCAGGTTTTTAACCACCTCCATTTTGAAGAACCTAGAGATAGCACAAAAAAAGTAAATTCTTGTGAGAAAGGAGTTAACTTTGTTTCATTCATGCTGATTTATGGCACAGATGTGGGGTTTGTCTATGTTCCACTTTTTTTGCTTGCAGAATGATGCCTCCATCTTTGATCTGACACACTTTGTAGATGGGTATACCTATAGGAGCTCCCCTTGCTCATTATTCTGGAAGACACGCATTGCACAGTTCAATTGCCTGATACAGCTAAGAGAAGGTTTGGAAAAAATTTGTACTTATTAACAGAAAGACCCAATAGTCTCAAAAAAATGAAGCAAAGGACTATTTATAAGGTTAAAAGTTGCTTTTAATGCTTATGGCTGCAATCCCTATTCACTGCTATCACTGCAATTCACTGCTATTCACTGTTGTCAGACAGAGTGAGATGCATATAATTAAATTTGAGAAGTATGTGATTCAGAATTTGTGACTCACAAAATGTTTCTAACAAACAAACCACAGTAAAAGTAAGAAGACTTGGTACCAGCCTCTCTGAGATTCACAAAAGATACATGATGTACTGAGCCAGCTGTCCTTTCAAAAATAAAAAAAATCTTAAAGTTTTTAAGTAGATTTTTCATTGATGAAAATGAAATTCTTGAAACTGTAGGCAATAGGATGCCTTAGGCAGCCAAGCATATCAAAATATGGTGCATGGAGTGACTTTTACTACTCCTGCTATTTAAAGTCCTATTTTCATGAGCTTATTAGCTACTAGTGATCCCTAAGGAAAAATACAATTAAAACTTAATCATACCAAAAGCTGAGGTTCTTCTGATTCAGCGAACTTGTAATCTTGTATATTTAGTAGTTTACTTGTAAATGTCTTAGTGCTGAGAATGTAAGATATATCAATTAGCTTTAGTTTGCACTAATGCTGCTCCTCCAAATTCAGATGGCAGATTTTGTGTGTCTGAAGATGTTAAGGAATTCTGACTCGCACCATTATTTATTTATTTTCTCTATCAGGGCAGAAACTTTATTCCCTTTAACAATCTTATTGTATAACCTCCCCATACCCAGTCCTGCTCTCCATAGAAGATTCAGACAGTTAAGAAAAGGTAAGTGCAGAATACAAACAGCTTTAGAATACAGTCTGTGCATACAGTTGTGAAAATAACTTTTGTGGCTTTTTTTTTTCCAACTGAAATCTAAATAAAAACATTGTGAAACATATCTTTTCAAGTTTTAATAGCTGGGTGAAATCCGATAGATTTATCCGATGGATAAAGAATGTTTATTTTGAGAAAAATAGAGCTTTAATTTTAAAATAGGAAAATCAAATATTTCTAATGACAAAAAATCGTATTCAGTCAGTTCAATGTGAGTACTTTTGTTAATGTTTTTATACTGTTTTTAGTCCAAAAGTTTTTTCAGAAAAGTGTTTCACGTCTCTTCTGTGGTACAACTGAATTGTAGAATGGATGCAAACATAAAAAAAGAACCTTGCAATGTTATTGCATTGTGACACAGAACATAAATCCCCTTTACGTAGCTTGGCTTGTTTTCAACTAAACTCTAAAGAGAACCTGTGGCAAAACCTCCTTCTGTTATTGTTTTGATAACACAGTAGATTAAAAAACAAAAACCACATGGAGTGTGTAACATACAATGAATAACTCTGTCTTTCAGTTCCCAGGTGAAATCCAGAAAAGTAATGTCACCAGTTACGCTATTCTAATCTGAATCTTTGAATTTCCAAGTAATTGTGTTAGATTAGCTACTGTTATTTATGACTGCTTAAATTAAGAAAAGATGGAAATTACCAATTAAATAAGGTGTTTCACTTGTTGTGAAAAGTTCTTGTTTCAAACAAAGGCACATTTAATGGAATCAACAACTTTTCGACTAACTAGAAGAGGATATTTGAGGTCTCAATTTACTTTCTTCATGATTTTTCCTTAAATTGTGATCTGTTGATTTCACACTGCTTAGGTTTCTGTGTTCAGTCTCAACAGTGAGCCAGGATAAACAATCATATTCAGAATCAAATTAGCTGTTTTAAAAAGATGTTTTTGAAGAAAAAAGTCTGACAGGCTCTGTTTTCAAGCTAGAAAAGATACATGCCTGTTAATAAAACCAAAATTCCAGGAGAAGAGTTTGATTTTGTTCATGAAGAGAGCTGTTAGCTTTTTAAAAACTAAAATTTTCAAAATAGTTCTGGAAAATAGTAGTTCAAAGGAAAAGAATGCTCTTTTTCATAGTTGGAGTTTAGAATAGCATCCTCACAAGCCACTCTCTAGGAAGAAATACAATTAAAAGACTCAGAGAGAGTCTTTTACCTTTAGTAATTTTAATCAGTGATACATTTCCATAAACACATTTTTTCTGTAAACAATTTGCAAGGGAATGTATTTCATGCTGTTTTAACATGCTGAGACCAACTTTATTCTGATACATGCAGGTCTTTTAAAACAACTGAAATAGGACCCATTCTGTGCTTGCTGGAGGGCACCATGTCACAAAGATTATAAGACTATAAACTGCATTCTCCCTATGACTGGCCTTGAGACATCTAAAATTACTTATTATTAGACAGTTTGCAAATAACCCTTTCAAATCTTTCTTCTCATTAAGGCCGTACATTGTTGGTTACCGTACAAGCTGTACCCGACAGTTTATCCAATCTTAAATAACGTTCTGAATTTTTCCACTGGTATGACAACGCAGGTCTTGTAACTGGTTTGAAATTTAAATTTAAAACAGTCTTTCCACACTGTGCATGGTCTAATCTTAAACTTCATGTGTATGACCACAGAGGTCAGAGTTATTCTTATATGCATGAAAATTTGGTTTTCCCAGCCTAATCAAGAGGCACATTCTTCCCAGTTAAAAGAGAATGGAAGATTGCCTTGTCTATAGAAAGATCCTTCTTTCAGGGTTTATCTGGTCTTCGTCAGAGATATTCATAGCTGTTCATCAAGGTGTTTAGTAACACTGTTTTCTTGCAAAGACTTTATAGGAAAACAGGAAGAATTTTAAAAATCCAGGGGAACTGTGTCATTCAAGAGTGTGTGAATACACAAATAATATATAAAGAATATAAAAAAATTAAATTCATTCAACTGTTAGTCTTTACTTTCCGTGAGTCATATTTATAGAAATTCTTCATTTCACTGACTTACCTTGAGCCAAAATGTTATTCTCTGCATAATTTGTGCTAAGAGGTAGGGGTTCTCATTTGTTTTATTTATTTGTTCTTACTAGGCTGCAATGATATATCAAGTTTGACTTTTTGCCTTGCATTTGTCTTTCTGTAACTACATGGAAAATGTGCGTGTGAGTATTAATACAGTAACATTATATAATTTTTAAAGCAATGCAGGAATAAATGACAGAATAGTTAAGACAAACGAAAATCAATGCCATACTATAATACAGTCCTTCCAGTTCCATGTTAATGTATACAAGTGTTTAATGTATATGAGGACAACAGTGAGGGGTATTTCTATTAATTTATTTGGGTCCATTGCCATATTTGTTCAACAGCAGAGAAGAATCACTAAGCAGCCGCAGTGAGGAAGAAAAATAAACTTGGAAATAAATTTTTCACTACTTTATATTGAATTAGTGACTTGGCCATTGTCATGGAACTGACTAGGCTCCACCAGGGCACAAGCTATTTCACTTCAAAACAACCTGATTGGAATGATTTTTTTTGTTACACTACTTGATGTGACCTTGTGTCCCAACGGATTGTTGTGTTCTGTGTGACTGACTTCCTCCTCTCCCTTTGTGCACGTGTGCATAGTTAGTGATTCTGTCTATTAGACCAACCAAGTAAACATTGTTTGCCTTTTGGGAGCAGAAATATGACATTGGCAGTGGTCTACAGTTGCTCCCTGTCACTGTCTTTTTGGGGTCATTTTTTTCCTGTTTTGCTCCCTAATGCTTCTTTTGTTTGACAAAGGAAAACATTTTGTGCCTGAAATAAGGTGTAATAAGGCAACAGTTATGCAACTTGTTTTAATAATCTAATTAGGATCATAGTTACAAAAACTAGATTTTTTTTTTCTAGTAATGTTTTTAGCTTATTAGTTAATTTGCTGCATTTTCACATTCAGTAAACATGCTGACAGAAAAACTTTGACTATTTTTTTCTTTATAGGAATACTACTTTTTTTTTATTAACTATAGGCATGCCATGAGTTTTCTGTAAGCCTTAGGAATTTAGGTATGTACCTCGTGACAAGCAAATCTCTCACCTGCCAAGGGTTTCTGGGTTGCTGTAAAACCTTTACTCTGCTTCACATCCTTCTGACCTTAGCTCTGCAGGAGAACATGAGACTCCTCTGCTTACCTCCGAATTTCACAAAAGTTACCTTAGATTTAGACGTTTGCTGAGACTATTACTGTTCTGCCGTCTGTTAGGTGACAGACAGAAAAAGATTAAAATTACTCCTGGCAATGTGCCATTGTTCTTTAACCTTAATTAACCTCAAATGTCTTATTAACTTAAGCTTGGATGCTTTGCCCAAGATGCGTCTTCCTTTTCTCTGTTCTGCCTCTACTTGTTCACCACCCCACTCTTCTGATGGAAAGATAAGGGCTAAAATTACTAAAGAGCTTGTTAGCTTGTTTGGCTGCTTTAATGCACCAGTTTTGTTTATTCCCATAAGGAAAACATAATTTCTCATTGTCCCTTTTTTCATAGGTGAACGAAACTCTCCCATTCTCCTTAATAGCTGGTAATCAATGTTTCATTTGAATTCCCTCCCCCTTCTTCTTATTGTCAGGCTGCTTGTCCTCTAGAGGCTGCTGAATCTAGCCTTTTTATTGGATTCATAACATCATTTAAAGACAAAATAATATTTACAAATGGGAAAGGTATAAATGCCATGTATAACGAGAGCTTTTTTTCCCCTGCACTCTTGATTTTCCTGTTCTCTTTTTAGGTACTATACCCCAACACCATCATAAATCTTCTCCCTGAAATTTAAATCACTCACTCTACCTTTATTTTCTGTCATTTGATTCAAGATTTCCTGTGGTCATTGTCTGTCGAACTTGTCTTCTGTCATTCAATATTTATTTTGAAGAGCTTGTATTTTTCTCAGTAGCTCTCATGTGTGTTGGTTAATGTATCACATTTCTGTAAATCTGTTCAATTCATTAATAATTACATTATTAGTCATGAAGTGAAAGCTTCTTTATTGCTATCCTACTGTTTATATATTTCAGAAGGCTGACAATGATTAAAGTATAATCACTCTACATTGAAATGCAATCCTATTTAAAATGGTAGCTTTCAAAAAAACACAGAAAAGTCATAAAACATATTAAAAAAAAAAATAAACATTATGCTACTTATGGTACATATGGATACCAAATAATATTTAAAAAAGAAAAACAGGGAAAAGAAGGGAAAAAATTCAATAGCATTGTCCGTTCTTATGGAGAGAATTCCTGTCAAGCAATATGTGATTAGTTATTTAAAGGAAGCTATATCGTTACTCATTAAGAAAGGTCAATTTGCTTGTTTCCTCTCTCCCATTGTGAGGTATCTTATTTATATCAGTCATAGTAAATATAGCATTTAAGCCACGTACACTGCACATTCATACAAGAAATATTTTGATTTTTCTACGCTTGTACATATTAACACACAGAGAAGGCTTAGGGTGTCCCTGTAGCATATACAGAACTATAAGGTGGGCAGTTTGGCTTCTTAAATATGTGTTCTTTTATGAATAACTTCTCTATTGACCAATTCCTAAATGTTTCTTTGTTTGTGTATTTGTTTTCTTTGTGCTTTTAAACAGTTAAAGCTTTGGGTGTTGAATATTTTTTATACTAGGGGAGGGAAGTGAAATAAAAACCTACATGCACAGAACTTTTCACAACAGTTGGAATGTAGACACAATACTTTTAGATTGCACATATGAACAGCTTATCAGTAAATTTTCTGCTTGCAAATATTGTGCATATATGTTAGGAAATTGTTGTGCTATGCTAAAATAGACAAAGAAAACTAATTGCCAATTAAAAAAAAATAAAAAGCTGATATACTCAAAAATTTATAGAATGAAATCAGACTGATGACAAGATCCGTCTTTCTTAAAACTCATTTTGTCCCTAAAGCATCAAAAATAGGATTTTTTTCAGTCTTTTCATCAAAAGCTCTCAAAAACAGAGGTTTTCCAGTGGAAAAAATACAACTTTTAAAAAAAGAAAAAGAAGAAAAGAATTCTTTTGTTCACTCATATTGTTTTCAACTAAAATTCTGAATTGTCTTTTCTAGTCACTTTGTGGCTTTTTTGCCCAAAAATTATATACTCGGGAAAAATGTATGACTTTTGACCAATACCCGAACCATTACTAAGAGTGTAAAATTAATGGCCACATCACTAGAATTTGAATATATTCTATAATTCTTGTAACTGACCAGTAGTATTCAAAAGAAGAAAACATTGATAAATTAAATATCTGAGGAAACTTTTTAGTGCTAAGCATGGAACAAGAGGCTTGTGCCCCCATCTGTGAAGTAGAAGCAGAAGTAATTCAGCAAGAATTAAATATAAATATTTAGATTTCTGTAAGATGGGAGATTGTTTTTGCGTAAGTTATGAGAGATATATGTATCATTTTGCTTCAGGATATGAAATAATTGCCTCTAGAGACTGTTCCATTATCATGGTACAGCAGTATAGGTACATGTTGGGCTTTTCTCTTAGGAGAAACCAGTTAAAGGTCACTGCCTGAGGCAAGGTGACAACTGGAATTGATGGGCCATCATAATTTTCAGTAATGTGCTCTGATTTAGCACAAAAGTATTATCTGAAGAAAGATCACAGTAAACCATTAATCAGTTATTTTTTATTTATATCATTTGAGTTCTTTAACTGTACTAAAATAATCCTGGTCCTCAAGTTGGTTTATGGACTGAAAGAAAGGAAATGGAGCAATGCAAAATAAAACTGCTAAATGTAAATCTCTCCAATCTCCTACAGATATATGAGCACTTTTATTTAGAATTTCAACAGTGGTAAAGTCATGGGATTGGCTTAAAAGATCCAATATATCCACTACTTTGCATATATTCCCACTGTCCCCTTAAGAGAAGAACTGCTTTTTTCTCTGCTGAGACAGATATAAGGCAGCTCTATGTGTGATCCGTAGTTTGAGAGGAAATAATCTGTCTTTTCTCTCTGCCCAAGGAGCAGACTTTGATTTTGGCTCTCAAAAATGGTCTTACAGTGTACCTGCACTGAAATTCCAAATACCCAGACAGACTGGTTTGTGTCTTCTGCATAAGTTCCATATTGCTTCCTAGTTCTCATAATAATGGCAGAAAGATGACCCAGTACAAATAGTGGTGAAACATGATCTAGTCTAAATCACAGCAATTTGTAGTTCATGAAACCCTTTATTTTCGTTTTGGAGAGTTCTATGATTCATTTTGTGAAGACAAAACCTGTAAGAAATGTAATGAATGGCCTTGAAGGATTTATTGCCCCATGTAATACCTAGTTGCTACTTATTAAAAAACACTACTATTATCACTATTTTACCTTTCTTCTCATTATCTTAACCCCCAGCATTCATGTTTGGAAGGTTTTATGAAAATTAAGAGTGGAATTAGATTGGTTGGTTGATAAGATTTTATAGGCATAAAGACAATGAAATTGGACTTTTTTTAATAACCTATATGCTTGGTATGGTTATAGCAGTAGCAGGACTCCATTGAGTCCTTCATCATCCCTTCATATTTTGCATACTTAAGTATATATTAATGGTATTAAAGAATATGAATATAGGAACTAAATAACTGAATATAGGAACTAAGTCCTAAAGATTCAGCATGCTTACTTACACTATCTGTAAGTAATTCTTGGTTCTAGAAATTTTTATTACAAGATCATGAACTCCCCATCAAACAGTTATCAGTAGGCCTATTGATTCTGTAAAGAGAATGTCAATGTCATTTACTCAAAAAAAGTGTGCAGATTAGTGACAGTGGATGTATTTTATAATTCAGTACTTCCTATCATCTCGTTTTTTGCCAAGGAGCTGCTGATTTATGGACCATTTATAGAACGACCAAAAAACATCAACTTTGTTCCCTTTTGATATTGCATACTAGAAAAAATTGTCAATACTGCTGCATTATTATTTCTTCAGACTAAATAGTGGCTGAAACAACTGAAAAGGGCTGCAATGCACTTCTGAACCAAAGAATCAGTTTTCTGTTGCTAAAAGCAGTGGTTATTCTTTCACTTTTGTTTTATTTTATTTTGGTTTTATGTCCCTGCTCTCAACAGATTTCTGGAACAGTTGTGCATGGTTTCTAAAGTGTTGTCCTATATTCTTGCACCTGCTGATGTATAACTTTAATTTCCATCCACTCAAAACAGAAATAAACTTTCTGGTTATTGTAAATTTACTTTCTAGCAGAAAGTATTTTAATTGTCTCAATTACTTTTATGGAAGAATTACTAAATCCACTTTCTACAGTATTCTTTTTCATTTCGGAATCAGGAACTTCTGTGGTCTGCATTTTTCTAAACATACCAAATGAATTATTATGATTTATTATGATTTCATACTTTTAGCAAATTATGAAGAAGTTAGTTAATTGTCAGGTTAATGTTTGTAAAAATACGAGGACTGAGAGAGTCATACGTCATTTTAGATTGCATTGTATTAGTAAAATATTAAAGTATGTATGCATTCTTTTTGAAGAATTTGTTTAAACCTTTTGGTGTTACCAATGAAGCTAATTTTGAACAGTGTTAGAGGAAGGAATGAGGTCAGTCTCTAAAAACTATGTGGAAATTCCTTTTTTTTTTTGCAGTCAGTTAGTGACAGAAGTTGAGAGAAGTCAAATGATTTCTTTCCATCTGTTATGAAATTTATGATGGAATGCAAATATTGACTATAAGTGTATCAAAAATCAGATATGCAATAACGCATTAGAGTCATAGCTTTCTCTAGAAATATAGATCTATTTATTTTTTAGATTTATTGGTTTTTATAATTATTATGCAGTAGGAACTGGAATTACAGTTTTGCTGGATTTTCTCTAGCAGTCTGAAAAGTTAGCCGAAATAAAACAACTACACTGCAAATCTAGGGTGACTTTATGCTTTCCAACAAAAGCTACAGCTTTGTCTCAGGCGTTTTTGAACACTCATTCCCTTTTAATTAATTAAGTTTAATTTTCTTACCTTTTCCAAATACGAAACTCTGGGGAGCATTTTCAAGAAATTTCATTTACTACATATTCCCTGTTATCAACTCCAGTCAGAATGAATAAAAGGCACAATGAGGAGTCTGGATTTCATTAATTAATATAACCTCAATTGTCATTCAATAGAAGCTGTTCTTTTGACAATCGATGCTAAAACACTACTTCAATACTGTTTATGAACCACATTCAGTTTCATGCATCCCTCTTCTTGATTCACAGTTTATTATTAATTTATTTGAATGATGTCTGTGATCTCAGTGTGCACTGGACTGTCATGCCTTGTCTTGAGCTGGGGACTTGGACTAGGTGGCCTTCAGACAGCCCTTCCAACTGCAGCCGTTCTGTGATTTTGATAGTCAGCATAAGGCAGTAAGGGAGAAGTTGGCATCTTCTATTGGAGTTCCCACATTTATAGACATTTATTTTATTTATATGAATGAACACTCTTTACTCAATACTCTCTATTTAGTATTGTTGAGTTAGATTTTGGGTACATCCTTTGTTGCGCAAGTATCACAAACAGCTTTATGCTGTTTCCGTGTCCTCTGAAAGGTTTGGAATGAATATTTGGGATCCAGGCTGTTGTGAGAGAATGCTATAACTTTGGAATTTAAGTTTATGATAACTTTGGATAAGTGCCATTAGCTTCAAATAAATATTCAAGGAGTGGTACTTTAATTTGCAGTGATCCAAATGAATGATGCAATTACAATGTTTTTGCGAGACAGACAGACTGACTGCAATTCATCTAGTTGTCTGAAGAGTAAATTGGGGAGTCTAATGTCCCCATCTCTGTGGAGAAACTTGCTGCATTTGCTTTCCTGATTCAGTTGCCAGGAATTTAGTCTTAGTGCACATTTTCTATCTCAGGATACAGTCTGAGAGTAGGGGCTCTCTTGCTTGGAATATAACCACTTAAGAAATCCTTCAGGATTTCAATCAGCTTGAATCCACTTTGCTCATTTCCTACTTCTCTTGCTAAAGCACATGTTCACCTCTAGTTCATTCAGAAAATAGCCTTGTAGTCTGCTTTTGAAGATACAAAAGTTAGTTTGCCAAACTTATTTCACCATTTGTACTTCACGTATCAATTTGACTTAACAGGTTAAACCTCATACTAAATGGAATGCTTGTAGCTTTTATATGTCTCTGTCAACTGACCCTGTATTTCTTATCTATCTGTATTTCAGCAAGTATGCCTGATGAAGTTATCTAATTTTGATTAATACCTGTAATTCATTATGACTGAAACTGGATATGATGGCCTCGGGGGAAAATGGTTATCATATTATGAGGTATTTTATTCAAAAAATTCATCATTTAAAGGCATTAGTTTCACCATTTAGCAAGGCAGTGTATTCAGATTGTTTGACCAGCAGGCCATTTGCAACAGCAGTTATATATTGATATTTAGAAGGCTTTGGGCCCTCTGGAAGAAAAAATGAGGCAGCCAAAAAAAAATAGGAATTCCAAGTAATAAAGTCAGAGTTAGAAAGACCATAAACAATTGCATTAGGAATCAAGGAAGGGAATGAAAAAAAACCAGCAAACCAGTTGGATGATTTACAAAAATATTTGCTTTGCCATACTCTGGGGCTACATAATTCCAAGGCATGGCAGATGCATGGCAGATGCGATATCTAAATCGCTCTAAATACAGTGTGTTTTGTTTGAAAAGACAAAAACCATCAAGCAAACAAATGGCCAAGTTAAAATTCATTGAAATAGAAATACCAGTTTATGAACACTAGCAAATAAGTACTTGTGTTCACATGCATACTGAAGAACAAAACTCACCAAGAAATCAGGGTAATCAAATGGTCTGCAGAAGTCCACAAACTCAGAGCATTCTTAGTGCTCTTCTGGGTAAGGGATATTTTGGTCTCATTGCACCTAACTTCATTGTTCTACCCACCGTCTTCCATGTACTAATTTTTGAAAGTCACCTAGCAAATTGGTTCCTTCAGCCTTCATTTTTACTAATCTTTTATTTTGGAGGCATTTTTGTTACACCTTATCATGCTCATACAATAATGCAGGATCTGACGAACATAGAAGTGCAGATGTGCCAACTGCAGTAAGGTACTGTTTAAAATATTTAAACTTCATTGCATTAAGAAGAGGCTTGAAATTTGGCAATACTGAAGCAGACTGGAATTATCAGCAAATATCAGTGCTTATAGACGGACAGTAGCTTCAGACTAGAACAGAACCAATTTCATAGATTTTTACTGCCATGTGTGTATGACATGTATGTACATTATGGCATTTTTTCTTTCAATAGTCCCCTCTGTTGCAATCTCTCTACCACTGGCTTCTCAGGATGTTTCATAAGTTTACTTGAACGTATTCACACACAGAGGAGAAGTGATTGGGGTGCCTGAATATTTTCTATTTTTAAAAGCATTATTTCTTTCAAAGTATTTTGCAAAAACAGCAACAACTGAGAACACCCACCCTTTCCTTTATGCTCATTCAGGTTTTGAACAAATGCAGGATAGTCTTTTCATGGAATCTATCAAACAAAATTGTTCCTATTGCGCTCAGCCACAGATATTTAGAAAAAGAGGAAAAGATCAGAACTACTTTCCTCAGCTTCCAGGAATCTACAGCTTAGAGATAATTTAGAGCTAGGAGTTGTATGTTTGAATTTACTAGTCCTTCATCAATTTTTCTTCTATTAATTTTCCCATGTAGGATTATATGTCCTTAGTGTTTTCCGTGGTGTGTAATGTAAATTTGAAGTGTAGCGGTGGAGGTTACTTTCAGTCTCATTGTTTTTATTGGCCTACTTTTAGTATTTGTGTTGTAGTTACAGTTTCAGTTCCTGGTTTAGTGCACATTTATAAGATACTGTACTTTTTATTTTGAAGTAAAAGGGGAGCAAGAAAAACTGTTAGCATCCAGCAACCACACCTTGATGCATTATAGCCCCCAGAGTCTTGGTATGGTGCATTAATTTTTCAGTTTGTAATTTGCCAGATGCATTTAATGGAACCAATTTTCATTACATCTGTTCTATGGTTCAAAGAGCTCTTTTAGTTGCCAAAGGGAGCCAGCTTCACACAGATTCAGAGAGGGTGCTAATGCACTGTATCTTGAGGTATTAGATAACTAGGGATGGTTTTATAGCAAACAGATTATTTTTTAGAGAGGCAAATTCTATATTCATGACTTGCCACTATTAGAATTCAAATTTAAACTGCTTAAGTCCCTTCCTCAGGAACCATATATTGATTTTCATGTCATTTTCTTCATAATACTCTCAGATTATTTATCTTTTTAAGCAATTTTATATTTCTGTTTATTGGTAAAAGAGGACATAGTTATACATAAGTAAATACTGTTTTTAAACTAAAAATAGCATAGTAAAGGTTTCTCATGAAATACTAAAATGTGAGAAATAACTTTTTGTTGTTTTCAGCTGTAAGACAAGCAGTTTATTATATTAAAACAAATTCACATTACTGGGATAACTGTACACGTTGTGCATAATTTTAATCTTCATAAAATGTGTAACAGTTGTATGGTATTAAATTCAAGATTTCACTTGACAGCAACTTTCAATGAAAAGGTTTTTCCTCATGGGCTGAAGAAAATTTGAAATGTTCTACTGCACTTTGAAGTTCTAAAGCATCAGCCATATGAGAATTATAAAGCATTAATCCTGAAGAGTTTCCACCTGACAGTCATGAAATAGCATACCTGTGTGAAAAGTGACTCAGTTTTACTTCCTCAGGCAATACTTTCCTTTTTTTTCTGCTGCTTCAGAAATATCATGCATCATGTCGTAGTGAGAAGATGGCCTTGGAGTGACTGGATCTTTCTGAAATTACTGAAGTCTACAGTATCACTGTATTTATCTAAGACATTTCAATGACATTTATAAAAGTTGTTTATACTAGGAATTTTATTTTAGTTTGATAAGCCATGTGTGAAAGTTGTTCCAAAAGAGTAATCAAAAACTTACTTTTGCTGTGTTGTTTGAAACAGTTGTTAGTAAAGATAAAATTGCAATAGAAGGAGCAAATCTATTAGTAAAAGTTCATATGCAATTTAAGAACATTAAACATCTCCCAGCCACAGTTAAGATCAATCACAGGCTTGCCACGTGGCCTACACTTAGGTTTTATGTTGGTCTTTTTCTTTTGGTAAAGTCTGCTTTTTTGGGCTTTGGGCACTAAAGAAATGATTCTTTCTCTGCTTTGGAGGGAAAAGATACCCACAAAACCCAGTGGTCCAAGAATTCTTATCTTTTGTCTCCTCTCATTATATGGAAGCATAAGAAAAGGAATCTTAGCTTTATTATGCGCTCTGGCAAACAGCAGGACAGTGATGTTTCCCCCTTCTGCTGTCTGCCCTGGTTTATATTACATACTAAGCTAATGACCGCATTTACATTTTCTTGAAGTAAAACAAGTCCTTATAGTGGTGGTATTTTTTGTCACTGAAACTGACTGAAAGGGAAATTGAATTTGAATTAGCCATTATGAGGTAAAAATGCATGGAAGAGGGAAGAGGCTGAGGATAGGGGTGAGGGAGGACATTCACTCCAGGTCTGCATTTCAAACTGAAAGATTTGCTACACAATATATACACCAAGAAGAACACAGAAAGAGCAAGAACAGCCTCAGAAGGGAAATGAAGAGTTCTCAAGTATTTTCATATTGTATTATTTTTTTATAGAGGAATACTTAATACTCACTGAAATTAAAATTCCCAACAAAAAAAGCAGCTGGAGGTGTCTGTTTCCTGTGCATTGCCACAACTGGAGACTTACAAAATAGGAAAGGCTTATAAAACATGATTATGTAAAATGAAGCCATTTGGGTTTTTCTGTAAACAAATGCATTCTAATTTCCTTTCTACATTATTGTACTTCCTATTTTCATTTCCTAGATTTTGTTTTTTTATATTTAGATGCCTTTGGAATTAGATGTTTTTATGCAATAAGACTGATAGTATTTCCATTGTAAAGACACAAAAATAGCTGTAGGTGTAAATTTATGCTTGAAACTGAAAGAATATATCACATTTCAAAATAATCCACTTATAGTCAGTAAGCTATAGTTATTTGTTATGCTTTTTTTTTTTTCCATTTCTGCTACTTAACAGAACCTGAGTACTTGGTAACATCAAAACTCTGAGAATTCATTTTTGCTTGAGATCTGGCTCTGCTACCAAAAAGCTCACCATACAGAGTTTTTGCCAGTGTTTGCTGTGTTTTGTTGTTTTTGTTTTTTTTAAATTTCCTCACTGAGAACTGCTTTTGCTTCAGCCATTGAGAAGATCCCAAGTAAGACTTTCCCTAGAATACATAATAGTTGATAACAAAAATGTCTTTTTAGCCAGAAAGTAGTCAATAGCAACTACAGTGGGACAGCCTCTATCATCCCAACTTTGAAAATGCAACCAGTGAAATTGAAAGCAGCTGGACCAGAATTTGCTCATCAGTACATTAAAATACTGTCAGATTTTAGTCCGTAGAATCAGCTTCACCTAATGTCACATCCTGGGGAAGTAATATCTTAAAGAATAAAAATCCCTTTAAGAATATCCCATTGAACCAAAATGCAACGTCAAACCTTTTTTCCAAAAAAAATAGTTAATAGTGTTCAAATTGTATTTAGCAATTTTCCTGCACTTTATGTAAGCAGGAATGACCCTTGATACACAACAGGCTATAAAGTTAAAGATTACCTTTAGTGATATACATGTATTTTTAGGAGTCTTGATGAGAAAACATGAAATTAATAGAAAGGTATGGATATTTTCTCTAGATAGTACTACTTACTGCTAGGAAAAATTAGGTGTTCCAGATGCATTAATAAACTGAGACTAAGGACTGAAAATACTCGTGAGAGACTACTATGTAAAGCACATGAAATCCCCTTGCTTTTGTTTTGCTGTTTTGTCTTTTGTTCTCTTCTGAAGTTGCGCCATGTGTCAGTAGAAATATTCCTGTTTAATTTATTGGTGAGAAAAAGTAACGTCATCCAAAGAGGACTCCTCAATTTTTGTGGAGAGCACATCTTGCTCACTGTGCTTCTGTGATGTCATGCCTCTTTATGTGTTTAGGTTACTTCTCCAAAGCACATAACTTCTAAATATACATACTTTTCAAAAATTCACTGCTGCTTTCTTTATAGTGCAGACTTGGCCTTGTGCTGCACATGGCTTAGCCCACATACTGAGTTTTCGTGGCCTATCTTTTGATTGTAATTGATCTCTTGTGATTTAAAAGATGGAACAAGGCTGTTTTCAAAATACTGACTGTGAAAGTTAAAAGAAATTAGGAAAAATAACTTATGTGTCTATATGATGATACTAACAAATCAACAGCTTGCAATAGATTTTACCAATGGGTGCTATAAATTTAATATCTTTTTATCATTAACTGGACTCTATGCCATAATGAAAGGTACTAAATACAATAAAGTATTAGGAACCTACAAGGCAGACCTGGATTTTAAGTTCTTCTTCCTCTCTTCTGCAGCAATGCAAACTCCTAACATACATCACTGTGTTTTTCCTGTGTCTGCTTTTACTTTCTGGCCCCATGCATTCCATTCTCCAACATGTAGATAGCTTTGATGGCAGGGACAGGACTTGGGAAAGCAGATTTGAGACTTTTAGGCTCTAAATTAAACATCCAGATTATTATATATTTATTATTACACTAGGCTTTTTATAAATGATGTGAATAAGGGATGTGGGGGTGGACAGGTAGAAGCACTCTTTATCCCCTTTGTGGCAGACCTCAAGATTTTTTATATTTTCTGTTTTGACCAGTTCACTAGTTTCAAGTCTTTAAAGAATGACCTAAATTCTGCAGTTTGTGAACATGGGTCACAAATTATATACTGGCCTTTTCAGAACAGGTTATGTTTTAGGTATGTATAAAAATGTACCCACCACATATTTGTGTTCAGTAGCATTTTGGCACTTCTGTGTATTCATGCCATCTCTGGACATTTTAACTGTAGTTTTAGAACTAAAATGCACATGTTCTAACTCTTATCCCACTCGAGGTGCCTAGACCTGTTCATTTTGCCAAAGCTTAATATATTGTCATTGTAGAGATTTTAAAAGATGCTCAAAAGAATATGTTGTAGAGTAAAAACATAGCACCTATTCTGTACATTTTATAAAAAGAGTCAGACCTGATATAAGTTTGTAGTGGGATCAAACCAACATTTTGAGTCCAGTTCTTTTGGATATGTGTTAGTGATATAAAATGTATATGCTACTTGATCCATATACTTACCAGATATGATTGTAATAGGAGTGTCCTTACTTATAGAAGGGGTTTTCTGTTCCTCTTCAGCCCTTTCCTCAGCATTGGTCTTTATTTTCTTCTAAGAAGCTGTAATCACTTTCAGCTTGAAATTGTACAGGAATTTAGCTATTGTAGTGTGTACGCCTTTGACTTGAAAAGAGCCCAACAGTCTGCAAGCAATCCCTGTTAGGGGGCACAGAGCTGTTCAGCAGCAGCTTCATGAAGTTCATATTGTTTAGCTACAAACGAAGTATTTAATCACTAATCTGTGTGTATTTAGCCTGTTTTGTTTTCAGATCATTGTTTTTTACATTCGTATTTATTCGACGGATCTACAACATGACGTAATTATGCCACATGATTCTGATTTTGATCTTATGTAATACCACGGGGAAGATTGTTTTACATGCATCACCAACATAAAATGTTAAGCCTAAGTTTACTTTTATAAAAATTTCCTTGCAAAAGAAATTTACTTAGTTTTGCATAATCTGTTTTATATAAATCAATATCATTTAATATTTTTACTTTTGTCTAGGTTAATCTTAAAAAGATTCCATTATCCCAGCAATTTCCTAGGCATTGAAAGTGGATCCACTATTCCTAAATAGTTTTTGCTTTTTTTCCCCAGCAGTACGTACCTTCATGTACCATTTACTCTTCTGATACTTCATGTAACTGCTAAATATCAGGGTACTGCTGAAGCTTTTTAGCACAATAGGTTTAATTTATTGGTTCTGCTATTTTTAATATATTGTAGTTGTACAAAGTCTTTCATGTACTGTCCTTTCCAAGGCTTTCTCTTTACTCCTTTTCTACGGTGGTTAAAATCTATTTTCCATTATGATTTTCAGTTGAGACTGAAACAAAAGCTGTCTTTCAGAAATCCTTCTTCCATTTAGTGAGTTACTTTCTCTATTTCGTCTTGGCTTTCATTGTGCACCCCTTGCTCTTTGTCTGCCCAAATGCAGCCTGGTGCCCCTGCATTTCTGCTGGAATACACCCTTTTGTACCTTATTTGATACAATAGCTGGCATTTGTTAAAGGATGTGGTCTTATGTAAATACTCTTTGGTTATCTGTGTTTCTTTTCCAACTAAATTCTTTGCCGTTTTGAGTTGGTCTGCCAGCGCAGAGACCACATTATAAAGTCCTTAAGGTCGAGATTTTGCCTGATTTATGACTGGGAAGTGCATCATCGATGCCACCATAACTAGTTGCTGTTTGTGTTTCCTTTGTGCGTATGAAGTAAAGTACATTTTTCATTAAAGTCCAAGAGACCTGACAAAATTACTACTGTGAATTTCTTCTCTGTTAATTTTTTTCATAAAAAATTTAAATTTTACATGAGCATAATTAAATGGCAATGCAAGCAGTCATGTTTCTATATTCTTATTTATTAGTAGTACATTTGCTTGTAAACAACTATAATAATTATGACCAAATATGCACAAATTCACTTCTGCATACTAATACCCTGAGAATCCCATTGACTTCAGGCAGTTAAAATTGTATGACAACCCAGAATCTGACCAATTAAAATTTAATTAGATTACTGATAATATAGTTGAATAATGCTTCATGTAAGGAATGCAGAAATTAATATTAAAATTGAATCATTGTATTGTTAAAAAAAATTAAATTCCCTCCTATTTCACAGTATGTAAGCATTGCTTTGCAATATTTTGGTTCAGTTAAATGTCTCCTTAAGAAAAACGAACATCCTGATTTATTATTGCTTTGCAGAATAAATTTTAATAGGTGAAATTTCACTAATGATTAAAATCCATTTTCTAAAGTATAATTTTCTTCTGTGGAGGCTAGGTGCCTTTGTAATAGGATGTTTAGTTTTAAAATTATTATTGCTCCTACATCAGTTACTATTTAGTATATATTAGAAAAATATTTTAATGAAATTTAAAGAATTATTCTTTATTTTTAACATACTAATTATGCTATATATTTGAAGTATTTTTAAAACTGATGGACCGCTTCCCTACAGCAGGAAGTAGCTTCCCTGTATGGTGTACTTCAGTTAAATAATCCACATTTATATATATTTATGTCAGCTGAAAATTTCCAAGTTATTTGGACTTGACAAACTGCTAAAAAAAAAAGAACTCACTTTTTTTGCCATACTGACTCAAGGCACTTGCGTATGTGTTTTGAGATTTATTCTTAGCATGAGCTATCACACATTCTTTTCCCCACAAACAACTATATATGTATATATACACATAATAGTATATATCATTTATTAATATATATATGTATGTGTTATATAAAAATATATAATACATATCTATCTATAGAATACAGATACATCCTTATTCTGATAGAACTACACCCCTGTCATTGAAGCAATGCATTCTGCAATTGAGACCAAGAAGATGTGCATAGGAAAGCTTTTTACACCATCTAGAAAAGAGGAATATTCAAATTTGCAGCTGAAGTCCATCAATTTCCCATGTTTCCGTTTTCACTGCAAGGGGTACTCTTTTTAAGAGTCATAAGGGAGAGAAATACGGTGAGACTCTGAGATTCTCATCTGTGTTGCTGTTAAGACAAGGTTTTAGTTATAGGGAGACCATATAGCATTAAGGTTAACTGTCTTCAATTGCCTTAGTTTCATTTCCTTGTAATTTATGACAATTTTAAATTGTTTATCCACAAGTTGTCTAGTCCAGCCTATTTAAATCAGGAGGCAGATAACGAACACCTGAGAAAGAGAAAATATTTTATTGTGTATTCTCTATATAGAGTAGATTATGCTATAGTCGGTTCTCTGAATGATGTAGATATCCAAATTGCAAATGGATATAAATATCATATAAAAGGTATTCAGTTTTATCATTAGTTTAAATGCATGAATAAGTATTTACATATTAGTCCTAATTTCTTGGCACTGGCAGTTGCGAGTGCTTTGACATTACTGGGATGAAGTTAAAGAAATTTTGCCTTTGTTTTCTACTTTTCTGATGTAAGATGTATAATACTGGTGTCATAAGACACTATGTGATTGGACAATGCAAACTATATAGCAAGATTAAAAGTGGGGTAGTTTTATGAGGAAGGACAAAAGCAGGTGTTAAGAGAACTGAAAAACATTTTGGTAAATCTAGTCTATTTTTCACTAATATATGTACTTATATCCAGCTTCTAATTTTACTTACACAGTGAAGAAACAGATAAAATGGATAAAAGACTGATGTACATTAATAGGAACAAGAGGAAAAAAAAAAGGAAGGGCAAACCTCGAGACAGATGCACACCTGATGTTGAGAGCTATATGGGGAAGAAGAATATGACAAGACATAACAAGGCATCACCAAAAAAAAGTGTGAGGGCAAGTGGCATGGGAAAAAGAAAAAGGGGAAAACTTCTCTGTGACGCCTGAAAGATCCCTTATCTTTCAGTGTCTATTTTCTGAGATTGATGAGGCAGAAGGATCTGCTCTACTGTCCTAAAACACAAATTCCTTTTATACCAGCACAGTGGCAAGATTCAGGAGCTAGGAGAAGGTGTGTTCAGGAAGGCACCTAAGTAGAATTGAAAATGCCAAAAAAAAACATAAGAGTCGCTAAATTTTAAATTCTTGATCAGTAATATTTAGAATTCCTAAGAATTTTTACTAGATGTGATTTCTGCCAGCTGAAAGCTGCTCATAGTTTTTTCATGCTGGTGAAGTCTGTTAGTGTTGAAGGCTCACAGGTTTTCTTGATTGACTACTTTCAGTCCTGCAACTCATATGCCAGCAAGAGATGTACTGTAAGGAGTCTCTAGGGTTTATTTGGTAAATCTGCTCATTTGCCATGGTAGGTGATGGGTAACTGCCTGTCAATATCAGTGCCAGCATCTTATTGATTGAAATTAATCTTTACATATAGCTCTTTCTCAAATTCAGTATCATCGTTCTCAACAGTGCCATTTCTCATTATTTTCCCAAAAGATGCTATTATTTTTATATTTTCTTTGACATTGTATTGAACACCATTTAAAGGAGATTGCCATTCTAATTGATATCTTTCAATTAAAACTTGGAGAAAAATGTGAACAAGTCTTTAAAAATGGATCCATTCCAGGCATTTGGGATGAAAAGTAACATGTGCACCTTTTTTTTTTTTTTTTAAATCTTCAGCAATAGGTTTTCCTGTTTCTACAGGCTATAGATAGCAGTTGCTTAAGAAGAACATGTTATTAATATCTAGTTTGGAAAATCTTGGATAAAACACAGGGATTTTGTAAAAATCATAGGTTTCAAAAAGAAGGCATCTTATTTTGAAGGACACATAATAGCAATACTTGTATGGAATTTCGTAGTCATTAAGAGAATAATGGCTACTCACATTTCCCAAATGCAGTCATCCAATGTTTAGAGAAATCTTTATGAAGAAAATGACCAGACATAAAAAGTCCTTCTCTTGTAAGTGCAGGCACTTAATTGACTGCTCTGATCATTAAAATAAATTAGACTGCATTCTCCACAACTCCCCATGGAACTTTTATCTCAAGAGAGAATTGTAAAACAATTCACTGTTGCAATGCAAAACAGAAAACCATGTTTTCTATACAGTAGCTGTGCCAAAGTATGCACATTTCTTTTTTCCATTGTCTTTGCTCTGTCGTCCCTTAAACTGGATTACTTAAACTGTGCTCACTTCCTTTCTCTCTCTCTCACTCTCGCACTCCCCCCTTCTTGACAAGACAGAGTTCAATGTCTGCTTCAATCCTGCTACAGTATTTCTGAAGTTTCAGCAAAATATGATTTATCAAAGTAGTCTAACTTTTTCATGTGGTTCAAGAGCTGTAGATGGAGGTAGCAATTCTAGTAAACTTTGCTTCCAAGATACCAAATCTTTTGTGACTCTTTAATTAATTTTGCATTCTACATGCTAATGTTGTATTTCTTCTGCTCAAAGTCTGTTATAGTAATACAGTATAACTCATCACAGAAAGCGCAATCAGGCAATTGTTGAGGTAACCCTTATACTTCTATTGGATTTTTTTCCTTCTTTTTTTTTTTTTTTTAACTTATTATCAAAGATCCCATGTCTTCGGTTTCCTTTAATTTACTTTTCTAAGGTTATCCTAAAAACATTCTATTCACTTTCTAGGTGCTATATAAATCTTAGAAAAGCAGGGCTTGAAGGTATCTCAAAAGGTCATTTAATCTTCTGCCAAAGGCAGAATCTGCTCTGCTTATGTCATCCCTGTCAAATTTTTTTTAACCTGCTTCTAAAGACCTCTAACCTCTTCAGACAAATTTTTATGATGCTTTTCTATAATCATAGTTTGAAGGTTTTTTGATAGTGTGTAATTTGAGTCTTTCTTGTTACAGTTTAAATTCAATAAATCTTACCCTTTTGAACAAGAATATAAAGAATATTTATTTTCCCCTCATTCATGTATCCTTTATCAGTCTTCTTGTTTTCCTAAATCCATTCTTCCTATAGTTTTTTGAGTTGTATCTTCTTCAAAACTACATTCCTAAAATTGGACCCAGTAAGCACCTGGTGTGTAGCCAGTGACACAGAGAAGGGAAGGCTGATTTCATATCTTGCAAGCTACCTTTTATTGTAGCTCCCAATCTGATTGCTTTATTCATAGCAGTAAAATATTTGTTGACTTGTGTGAATGTGTGATCCTCTGTAACCCTATATTCCCTTCTACAGAATTATCAGCTAAATAATCCCTCTCATGGTTGGTCATCCTTGCCTAAGTGCTATATCCTCAATCAAAGGATTTGATCAGCTACTTGATCTCATTGCCTCTGCTCTGGGACACGTAAATAATCACAAACAGACAAATGATCAGCTTAGTATTTAATCCCAGGACTTCTGCAAAAGTATAATCATATATATTCAGCCACTACCATTTTTGTAATTTACGGATTGTTCTGGAAACTGTGTTCTGTAACATTTGCAAATAATTTCTTCAGACATTCAAGGTTTCGCTGAGAGTTGTAAATAGATATGTTTATCTTCAGGTATATACACACACGCATGCTATTATTGTTTGTTAGATCCTTGTCCTACAAAAGTCACTTTAAAAAGAGGCAGAAAAAATGATTGTCTTGCCATGTTGTCAGATTTCTTAAAAGACTGATGATCAAGCATCAACTTAAAACTTTTTCTTTTCATAAATTAATTATTTTTCTTTTCATTACAGTTCTATTTGGGGCTTTTTGTAGGTTTATTAGTTTACTCTCTGAAATGCGTACTAACGTCTGTACGTTTCATAAAAAGATAATGCTTCTTTGTATGATTGCAAATTAATTACAAGAAGAATTAAACACGGAATATGCAAAGACAAAAAACCCACAGATCTGTATGATTATGTAAAAATGGTAATCATAGGAATACAGAAATGTGCCTTTTCAATGGCACAGTGATATTTTTTTATCAAAGTATCTTTTAAGACTTGTTACATGCTGTGGAGATCAATGAGTAGCTTTAAGACACTCCTTCACCTTCCCACTCTTCATGAATTTCATCTCCTGACAAAGATCTCAATTAAAGAGTTCTATCATTTTCACTAGGAAAGAGAAAGAATAACTCATCTTGAATTCTTTAAAGATATAACACTCTATTTTACTATAAGTTGACCTCCTAAATAATTATGTCATTATTTTGTTCTTGAGGATCTAAAGTTGTAATCCAAGACAATTTGTTACATTTTGGCTGTGATCTGTTTTCGGTTTAAAATAATTCTCCTCATGTCCCAAATAC
Source organism: Acanthiza pusilla (assembly GCA_036630365.1). Taxonomy (NCBI): domain Eukaryota; kingdom Metazoa; phylum Chordata; class Aves; order Passeriformes; family Acanthizidae; genus Acanthiza; species Acanthiza pusilla. Next base: position 31,718,185 of record JAXCHO010000164.1, read on the forward strand.
AAACTCTTCTAGGTTGGCATAAACTAAAGAAGCTAGGAAAGTAAAGCTATTTTTAGAAAAATAGGGTGGAGGTCTTATGTTCAACATATGCAAACAACTGTTACAGTTCCTCAGGCTGTATTCAGACACACTAAGGTGTGACTGATTTTGAACAGTTTACTTTGTCCCTATCAACATAAAGTTCTGGATTTAAAATATGACATTTTGGGGGTGGATTTTACATGTATCTCTTCAAATTCAGTGGCTTTTTCCCTGGAGACTTGCTTAGTAGCCTGTCACTTATAAAAATGTGGTAATTGCAATAGTAGATTTATTTGAAAACCTAATGTTGTTTGAATAGAATTGTTTTCATTACACAAGTTAAATAAATATGTGTTTGACAGAACTTTAGAATGGTGAATGTGATGCAGGTGCCTGTGTTTTTTCCCAGCTACAGGTTCTCTCTCTCAGCAAGTAGAGGGGGCATCATTCTCTCTTCTTCCTTTTCTCCCTCACTTGCTTTTTCTTTCCCAGCTTCCATACTGCAATTGTCTACCCTTCCATTCGCTGTAGTATTGTTATGATTCTTTGAGCCCCTGAACACTTTAAAAAGGCAGAAAATTGTCCAGGCTGAGTTTTGCTGCCATTTTAGTAAGTGCTACTTGCCTTCAGAGAGGCTCAATGCTAATATGGTAGTGAAGAGGGTGGAATACAGGAACAATTTTTAATGACCATGAGTTTTTCAGTTGGTTCAGCAGCTTTTTTTGCAGCTGTTATCTCACTAAGCTGAATTAAAATACTGCTTGTCCCTGCAAGTCTGGTTTTCCTTATCTCCATAAATGATCATGTCTTCAAAATGATGATTGGCAAAAGGCAACTTTTGTCTAACCTGTTAATCATTCATCCCTAATATACACTAATCAAGATGTACTTTCTTGTTGTCACAAACAAGATAATGTAATCAAATAATCAAATAGAAGAAGTCATCAGCTAGAAATAATGACTTAGCACTAGAAATGAATGTTACTCCTTTTTATATAACACAGTCTCTGAAAATTGAAGGAGATGCAGTCCTTGAATTTATTTGCACAAACATGCAACGTGCAATCCCAAAACACACACAGCTCAAATTTGCATTTAATTCAAAGGTATGACTAAAATTAACATTAATTAAGACCTTTTTTTCTTTTTCGTACTGGATATTGGCAGTTGGGTTTGTTTTTTCATGTTTCGCCTTTTGGTGGAGCTTTTTTCTTTTTTTTGGGGGGGGGGGTTGTTTGTTTAGTGCAATTTTCCTCTTTTCCTCTGTTCTTCAGGTGTTTGGGATTTTTTGTTTACTTGTGCATTTTTATGTGGGTTTTTTAGTTCTTTATGGGGCAGCTGTTCTTGTTTGTTTTGATTACTTTCTTATTATAATAATCTAAATTTCTGGTTGCTACTGATGTCTTCTAGGGATTTCTGCAGCTAATAGCCTTTTTACTTTAAACAGCTGATATATGTAAAATTAGACATTCCTTTTCAAAATGGAGGCATTCGTTTTTGATTTAGTGACAAATAACTGTTGATTTCTGTTCCGTGATCTCACTCTCAAAGATGTGCTAAAAGTAAGGAATTGTCACATCATACACCTGACACGTCAGGAATAATGGTAAAGGTGATAATTGTTTATCATTGTAATCATTCCAGCAGAAAAAATACTTGTATTTAAGTGGTATTTGTTACTAATACTGGTATAAAAGTCATTACCATGGTGACAAAATGATCATTTTGGCTGCCACTAAAACACATGTATTTTGTTTGGTATTCAAAATAACTCTAAATAAAGCACAAAACAAGCAAGTCTGCCAGATTTCAGTGCAAAATGAGGTATTACAGATCAAGTGTTGCTTTCTTTACCCATGGCAAACTTTTGTCAGGATGATTTTTTTAAGGAAATGTAAATACGTAATATAAATCTGTGGGTATTACTACATAGGACTAATTCAAGAGGTTGTTTATCAAAATGTGTTTCTTTCAAACAGCCATCCTCCATACTATAATAACAATTAGCAGTCTTCAGTGAACTTCAAAGAAATAAAGCACAGAATACAAGCACCATAGATCAAAGAAGGGAAAACATCTTTCAAAATAAGCACTTGACAGAAATAATGAATATTTGAACTTGAAGGCTGAATTAGAGTATTGAGGTAACTTAATGGCTACTGACTTGCATTGTTATATGAGATTGAAATTTTGTAGTTGTTTTGAATTCCTATGCTCTTGGCAGACTCTGCTGGAAGTTACCATAAAAATGTTATTCTCTATCTCTAAAAATTAGCTGATATTGCTCACAGATATTCTTCTCTCATAAAAAGCAACAAGAATTCATGAAAATAAGCTTGAGAAATGACTTTTGCTCTGGGAAAAATTGCAGTTTAAGAGGTAGTGGAAAAGCTCAAGACTTCACTTAAAATAAATCAGCATTCTGAATTTATGGCTCAGAGCAGTGCAAACTTTCCATGATACATTTCATACCTTAGCAATAGATTTATTTTGCTTTTTGAACAGATTCTTCAGATCTGTCTAGAAAGTGCATGGAGGGGAACTTGCACATATGATCATCTGTGTAAGTTGGATGAATTGGAACAGTCCACAATTCTACAGAATTTATCTTGTTTGATGTGACCACAAGGGAAAAAAAATCTATAATTCTGGAATAGATAGATATACCTGTGATATTAAGATTTATGAAACCTGAAACATCACGGCTATTGTTTATGCTGGAGTTGAATCTGATGAATGATGTCAAATGCCATGGAAAGGGCTTATGCAGGTGCTCAAGCAGCAAAGGAAGATGAGAAATCAGGAGCCTGATGATGATTGGAGCATGGGCACTGGTGATAGAGTATATGGAGAAGGCTGAAGTACTGAATGCGTTCTTTGCCTAGTCCTTACTTATAAAAAAGCCTTCAGAAGTACCTGCTGGGAGCCACGGGTAATTCTGGAGCAGGAAAGGCATACCCTTAGTGGAAGAGTATCATCTTAGGGAATACTGAAATAATCTGGACGTACAAAAATCCATGAGCAGTGTTGGGATGCATCCATTAAAGCTGATGGAGGGAGCTGATGTCATTGCAATTCGGCATTAATTCACAAGGGGAAGTCAGACATTTCCAGCCTGATAACCTTCTGTGATGGAGTGTCTGACTTGGTAGGTTAAGGGAGAGGAGTGGATTTTGTCTATTTTGATTTCAGTAAGTCTTTCAACGCTGTATCCCATAACGTTTTCATAAAGGAGCTGTGGAAATGTGGGCTGGATGAGCAGACAGTGAGGTGGGCTTAAAAATAGGAGACTGGTCAAGCCCAGAGGGTTGTGACCAGCGGCATGAAGTCTGGTTGGAGACCAGTAACCCCAGGTGTATCCCATGGGTCAATATTAAATCAAATCCAGTTCATCATGTTCTGGATGATTGGTTAACTCCAAAGGAACAGTAAAACCTTTTCTTTAATTCATTACATTGTTCATTTTTATTATGTTTGGACAAATACTGGTTTGTGCTTATTTAGCTTTCTGATACAATGGATGACATAAAGTTAAGAAAAATATAGTTTATTGTCTTTTGATTCAGATGTCTTCTGTCATTTATATAGTCTGAGACTGGAAAGCAAACATTTTCCAATGTTTCCTGACAAACTATTTCCAGATAAGCAAGAGCAAAGACAACAAAAACTTGACTGCTGCCTAAAATACTGGAGATTATTCTTAGGCTTTAAAGACTCATTTTTGTTTTTAGACATATATGGTTTTTCCCTTTCCTTTTCCCTTTTCCCTTTCCCTTTCCTTTTTCCCTTTATTGTGTGGTTGTACAGTGATTTTGCTTGAGCTTATAATGAAGTGCTTTTGATCAGCACTAAAAAAGGTCTACTGGTTGAGTCCTTAAATGCAAAACTTGTGATGAGAATAAACTTCAAGGTCTCAGAATGCACTTATCAGATCTACTGTATGAATAAGTGTCAGGTCCCAGAGCAGATTGCATAAATCTTTCTGGTTGAGCTTGGTGAGTGCAAAGCTTAATACCCACAGGCTTGCAATCTTTTTGAAGGTGATTATAATTCAGCACCAGCTTTGCATCCTGGATGAAGGTTCCCCTTGAACACAAAGTATGTTACATGCTTGTGTGCTAGTGATCAAAATACCCAAAAGGTTGCCAGTCTTGCAATTCTTAAACCTGCAAAATTATGTTAAAATGCTAGATTCAATCAACTAAGCTGTAAATTCAGTTATTGTAGATTGAAGGCACAGTTCTACCTCATATGCCAAAAACTAATTTCAGTCACAGTATTTTTTTTTTACCATGGTGCAGCATAACTCAGAGATTTACTGAAAGTTTATAAATGGTATGTTTAAGATTTCATTACTTTTTTTGTTATTTGCACATTCAGGTAACAGTTAGTGCCTGAGGAAGCAAATATGTACTTAATTTTCCAAGTAAATGTAGGCAATAGATGTTCATCCATGCCTGTTTAGGATAAATTCGCAGTCATACTATGCATAGTTTGAAGATTTAGTTGTTAATAAGGAACAATATTTTGTTTTTATGATCTGTTTGTTCTGACTCTTCATTTAGGTAATGGTCCCTAGCTTCTCAGTTTCACAATTGTACTAAAAAAAATTATTGTGGTTTTTTTAAATTTACTGAGAACTGTAAGTTTTGTGATATCAATTGTCTCCAGCCTCTTACTACCAAAATACTGAATATAACAGGTAACAGATCTTGTTATTGTAACAGTCTATTGAAAATACTCTTGAAACTCTATTAACCTCATACAAAATATTTTCTTTGTTAAACTGAGGTATAGTGTGATCTCAAATGTTATAGAATATGCTGCTGAAAATTTCCTACTACTTTTAAGAGTGTAACATAAAGTATAGCTCAAAAAAAATCATAACATTCTTCTAGTAATTCTCTATCTTTCTTTTTTGGTGATTACAAAGTAACAAACTAATTTGCAAAATTTGCTGGTTTACATGAAGTCATGCTTCCAACCCTTGATCAAATATATTTTAAGCGTATCTTAGATGAACAATTTCATCTTTCCTTGGCAGTAAAGTTTTAAGATCATTTTGTTTCAACCTTAGTACTTTCCTAGAAAAGGAATATAAGCCTTTTTGCTTGGAAAACAAGTCAATTTATCATTTCTATACCCTGTTGGGAAGTATTACAGAAAGTTTCTTCCTTGGCGTTGCAGTGATATCCAAAACATTGTTTATAAGGTCAAATGAAGAGCAAAATTTGTTATAAATATGTAGACTTAAACTGATTTATCAGATTAGTAACTGGACTCTCTCTTCCACTAAAACAAACAAATAAAAATATTATTAATAGTTGTAAGCTATAGGGATACCTTTGGAGACATATACTGATAATGAGTTAGAATGACTCCGAGTTTAGCCATATTGTACTACTATGTCCTGTTTTAATTGAATGTCGATTTAAATGAAGCTATAAATTTGTTGTTTATAGTAATATCGTGTGCCTGTACTGTATCTAATACACCAGTGTTACATGAATATTAGGTGCTGTAAGGTAGATAAATAGCCACAAAAGGATCTTACCCATTGCAGTGGTACCATGATAAGTTAGTTATGCTTAGTGGTGAAATGACACATTTTTTGGGTAAGCATCCCAATTAGAACTGATGTTTACATTCTATTTCCTATCTCTCTTTTTATTGGCGTGTAGATAAATACCCAGGCACACACAAATATGTACAATGATATGTACAATGTGTGTGTGTGATGATATGTACACAAATATGTTCACATTTCATTTAATCTTCCCTGGTAATTGTGTCTTTTCTGTTGGTATGTAGAGTTTGACCAGAGGCTAGGAAAAGAATCATCACTGAAGATGAATCAAGTCTCCTGTTTTTCAATCTTTTTATCAAGCTTATGTACAGTATGAAGTTGTAGCAGTTAGTTGCAGCGATGACAGTATTTATACTTGAGTTCTGTTTGGGATGCTGTAAGGAAGTTCCAGTGAAGTTAATCATAGTTTTCACTCTTGTGTTTCTATTTAAATCAGTATAAATAATAGTTATACTGGGATACCAGGCAAACCAGGTGCTGTAGTAAGATCCCTGTTTTCATAAGAAACCCCACCTATTACTGGGTCTGTTAGAACAGTAAAGCTTCTTAAGTCCTGATACCACTATGGAGGTCATGTTGTTCTCATCCTAACAAGACGTCCATATTTCAACCTAATCAGCAGTGTTGAATAAGTCAGTAATAATCAAAATCTTTCACTACCTCTGTTTCCTTAAATTTCTAAAGTTGTCTGAAGTGATATTCAAAGCCAAAAGGATATTTTCCTAGACAGATTCATTTTATTCAACTAGAGAAAACTACGATCTGTACAAAGTAAGATATTTTAGGTGGGGTTTTTGTCTTTCAGGCAGGGAGATTCCCCCCCCCCCCCCCCCCCAATTAGTTTATACTGTCAAACTTCCACAGTAAACGATTTTAAAGGTTCTTTTCTTTTGCTAAAGGTGAAACTCTATTTCTTCTGAATATGAGGAAACAGTTTTGCAGTTACCAGGACTGCCAAGCATGTAAAATTATTGTTTTGGAAACAAGGGAATGCCATTCTTTTACACAAATTTTTACATTCTGCTGCTTTTTTGAAAATATTTCGATTACATATGCTAGCTTATTTCAAGGAAAAAACATAAAAATATACCACAGATTAAAAAAGAAATTTAAAATTACCATGATTAGGAAAATGAAAAAAATGGACTGGAGAAATGCATTGAGGTAACAGCCACTTATAAAAATTTGGAATGAAATGCTAGTTGCTTGGGTCCACTGCTATGCTGGCTCTACCACAATATTCAGGAATAATTATGGGCAAAACACTGAAATCCTTTTTCAGGTACTTTTTTCTTTTCCCTTTTTATTTTATATGGAGAAAACATAATCATTTTGCAGTGGAAGCTCAGGCAGCCAGGGTTCCTTTCCATGGAAATAAAATGCTCACTTGACTGTAGTGTCCTCAGAAATGTAAACTGAGATACTCCACTCTGGTGAGTTAGTAGTTCCTAAGGTCACACAGGGCAGCAGAGCTGTAGGTGCTTGCTGTTTCTGAACAGTCTATGGGATGAGACATGATTCTTATGCGTAGCTGTCTTGGCTCTGAATATCTAAATTTTACTTGAACAACACTTCATTTTCCCCAATATTTTTCTTGGTTTATAATCTAATCAGTTAATGAGATCAGAATCTTGTGTATTTCCCTATTTCCTATTTCTGTATAATGTTGCTACTGCCTCTGTTATGACTTTGGATACCATTGTTTATGATAAATCTTATTATCAGTTTTATCACCTGGTTTCAAAGAGTCTGTCAAAATATTAGGAAAAGATACATTAGCAATATGATCTGAAACTGCATTCCCTTTTGAAACACTTGGCACTTTACATCAGAAAGTTAGTAGTACTCTCTATTTATTTTCACAAATACTTTTAAAACATCCCATCCTTGGAGAATGGCCATCAGTATATTTTTTCCCCAGCTGGAGATGGTGTCAGTAAAAGCATAGCACATTTACAGCTAGTGACAAGTTCTTGACTGACTGTAGCCAGCAAGGGGTGCTTACGAATGCAACAGTCAAACTCTTTTCCTGGGAGACTGTGCTGTGCTTTACAAGGTCCAGCTTCTACTGACTTAGTGATCAATTTGATATCTTGTTTCAGAATCTCTGTTTTGAGCAGGTACATTAGACAACATCAAACTAGCCCCCTCCAAGAAAGCTTGTTATGTATGAATATCCTTGACCTTATGTGAGATGTTATGGATCTGGTTCAGGTAGCATTTTTGTCGTGTTGTGAGGGCAAAATTGTAGTTGAACTTAAAATTCCTGCTCTTTTTTGGAGCATAGGTAATGTACTGCTACTGAGAAAAACACAGAGAGGAAGACAAAAGGGAATAAATCCCACTGCTTGTAGCTCCTAGGTCCTTAAAGCATACAGATTTGTTGGTTTTGGTTTTTGTAGGGCCTTTTGTTTTGGTTTGGGTTTTTTTAATAAATGAAGTATTTCTCACATTTTACAAAAACATCTTCTTGTAGCAAAATTCACTCTTCTTTTCCGCATCTAACTGATAATATTTTTGACTTGAATCTAACAGGTGAAAGAATAAAATCCATAGAGTGCATACATGAAGAAAATCTATGCTGATTCACCTGTATATTACCAAATTAACACCCGTTCACCATAATCCTTCACCACAATTGACTCATGTCTAACTACATATGTCCTCTGGTTGCCATCTCTGAGAATTTGTCTGCCTTCTTTAGGCTGCCTCGAATGATAACAGCGATTTCAGCTGGAATGTTTATCTCAAAAGACACTTTTCCACTTGCGTTCAACTTTAAAAAAAAATATCTATTTAGTGATCCTGATTCTTAGACTGCATTTGTTAAATGGGAACCAGATTTATTGTCTGATTTAACACAAAAACACCAAGAACAGTGTTATGTTACAATATTAGTGATAATACACATTTGTCAAAATTTATAAGTAAGAGAAAAGTGCATGATTATGTCTGGTGTACTAGTATGCACAGGTATATATCTGTTTCTGTGGCACTCCTGTGCTGATTCTGGTAGGCTGAAGATACCACTTTAGTTAAATGTGGTCAGTTGAAACAATCAGGACTGGATTTTTAATATCTAAGTTACTAGAGAATTTTCAGTGACTACAGTAAACAGACTTCAGTCTGTTAGAGTGAAGTATTTTTATGGAGCTAGTAGTTAAATTCAAATGTGGATGTTACTAAAAATTGCATAACACTTTCTTATGACAACATGGAAATAAAATCCTTTCAATGACTTGCGTATGTTTGGTCCACATCAAAACAAAGTAGCTTGTAAAAATAATCACTGTGCCTGCAAATATCCTAACATACTTTACTAAAATTACATTGGATTAAATTGAAACCAACCCATTATATTTTCCAAGGTTTGATTTTTAAAAAGAAGGAAAATTAAAAAGCTTTTGTCTTTTAAGACACAAAGATGGACACTGTAAATATGAGTAAGACTTGGATTTAAAAATAATTTGAAACACATGCATATGAGGTTAGTAAAAGTGTCAAATATTACTTGGTTTTGTTGGAAGATTAAGATATAACGATTTTTTGAGTAAGAGTAAATTCTTCCCCTCTACTTGATGGCTTGAAAATGATGAGTACTAGTAAGGACGTAGAAAAAATGGTTTGGAGCCAGTCAAGCAGCAATTCTAATAAGCACATGGGTCTGAGACTTCGTATGAGTAGATTTCTTGTGACAAGTTATAAACATGACTTAACATGGCAGACCTTGACGACATCAAGAACAAAGACTGTGAAGTGTGATTGTTATGAACAGGTTCACATGCTTCTGTAGCAATACTGAAACAGCAGGCACCAAGGAATGTTCAGTATAATTAACATATCAACCTGAAGGATCCTTGATATGTGTCTCTGCTTCTTATTATCCAACATAGAGCATACTCACTATATTTTCTGTGATTACTCTAAGTGATTCACTTCCTACAGATGCACAGTGAGCTCCACTTCTGAATTAATTAGTGTATCTGTATATGTGTATTGTCTGTACAAAGACAATTCTGTTGGTCAAAAATTACAGGAGTACTGAAGTCTCTCCCTAATCTTAAATTAATACATAATGTTGTTTTATGCACCCAAAAAAATAGATGGAACAAGACAATGACTAACACAATCTGAAGTTCTCAGTATTTACTCTTTGGTGAAACTACAGGCAGCATAAAGTCTAGGGGTAAGAACCTATAGCTTACAATACTTTATCACTAGGCTCAGAATTCAATTTGTAATCATTAACCTTGAGAAAGTAAAAGTTAACTCACCACTACCTATTCTCCCCTAGCCTGTCCTGTTTCTGTTTTTGAGGTATGTAAACTTAAATGGCAATAAAGAACATATTCTTTTGATTACAGGTCTTTCTCTTTCCAGCACATAGTGAGCACTGTTGTGGTTTAGGAACGGTACTGCCCAACCCAGCTCCCCTGTCTGAAGAGTCACTGAGGCTCTTCAAACCATGCACTGCTCTGTAGCTCCCTGCTTTCCCTGCCCCCTTCCCCCCGTGGCAGGCTGCAGAAGGTAAAGACCACAGGTTGAGATAAGAGCAATTTATTGGAAACAGCAATGACACAAGAAAACACACAGTAACAGCAACAATACTAATGGCAGAGGGTACAAGAAAGAACAGATTCACGTGGGAAGCCCAGGACAATACAAAACACCAGACAGTTCCCTCTGCCACATTTACTCTACTGGACAAGAACCCCTTCTCCTCAGAAGAGAGTCCCTTTCCTCCACCCCCAGAAATGGTATGAGTTGGTATAGAATAGCCTCTGGGTCCTAGCCATGCCCCCTCCCAGCAATTGTAATAATTAACCCTGTCCTTTCCAGAACCAGGAAAGACATTCAGTGGGAAATATGGGGGAAAAGCAGAGGAAAGCATTCTGTACATGGCTGGAGGAGCAGCTACCACTTGCCATGCACTTGGTGTTTGGCATGTTAACATGTCTCCTTCAGATTGTCACATCCTTACCTGAGCAGCCTACAGACCTTTGTCTATACATTCTGGTCCCAAAGCATATTGTGGTGTGTGGCTTTGGAATCACAGACCTTAAGTCATTGTCCTCTTTGTAAAAGTTCTTCTGGAAAAATATAGTTGTATATATAGTAGTCTAATTGGCAAAATGGAATTTCACTTCTAATTATTTTCTGATTTCTATGCTGTTTCATGTATCAAGCTGAAACATTGAAATACTTATCAATTAGTTGTGAGATGAATTGTGAAAACTTCATATTATTATTTCAATTCTTTTAATATACAATAATAATATGAAAGAAATTATCGTTTTCAGTATTCCCTCCCCCATTTAATGTGCATTGCTTTTTCAGATCCCCAAAAAGTATTCTGTGCTTCTAACCTCTAGTTATAGCATAAAACAGAGTTCAGTTTTAATTTATAAAAGGATGCACTGGAGGAAAGCATAGGAAGCATGTGCACTGCAAAGCATATTGGTTTTCAGCCTTTATTTTGAAATATGCTTACTCAGGCATACTGCAAAAAATCAACTTTCATTGTAGCCAGTGTTATTTTGACATGCAGAACATCTCTTTGTAGGAAGTAGGACCTTGTCAGGTCAGTCTCATGAAGAGAAAAAGAAGTCTGAAAATAAGATTGGACACTACCTAACAAAAGGCTCCTACAACATACTTGGTAAGATAAATTAGAATATCCAGTGATGGGTTGTGACAAAAATTTATATATTTAGCATTCTTTAAAAAAGAGGAGTTGATTTTGCAACAGAAGGATAAAGAAGGTCTTCATTTTTCAGACGACACTGTCTATACTGAATGCTTCAAAAGAATCATTATGAGTTTATCTTAAGAAAAATACTTTTGTGGTTAGGAGATACACTAATTATATGTGTATTTATGTATTTATATGTAATTCTGTGTATACATGTTTCAGTGCCATGGTTTAACCTCAGCCAGCAACTAAGCACCATTCAGCTTGCTCATCCCCTCAACTGCAGGATCAGAGAGAGAATTGAAAGATTAAGAGTAGGAATATGTATGAGTTTCTTTCAAATAGCATTAAAAAGTTTTCAGAGGACCGTTTTTATAAATACATTACAAGATTTCCCACTTTCTTTTCGTATCTCTGCAATACAATATGATTATGAACAGAAGTAAATGTAAGAGAGTGCAGGGCCATAATTTTATGTCTTCTAGCTCCGAGAGTATGTATTGATTGTTTTCACGTTAGCCACTCTAATCCAACACCATTAAAGGATTAATATATATTCTTAAAATTTCATTTTCCATTATAGCCAAGCAACAAGCATGGGCTCTCTATATGTAGTACCTAAGAGTGGCACAGCCTATTCCAGGCAATGAACTGCAAAATTTTATACGATTGTATGATTTTACTCTTCAAAAATCACTCAGACATTCTCAGTGTAGTTGACTTTAAAGTGTGTACATTTCTTAGATTTCTACTGTACCATGGTCCCCAGGCAAAGAATTCATGGGAGAATTTTCCTTGGAAGTGGGCAATTAGCTAAAGAAAAAAGAATCAATTTCTTATCACTTAGCCAGAGTTATAGAAGTTACTGTAATCTCTCATATCTATTTTTCATTTAAGTCTCCAAGTTATTTGCTAAGCTTGAAGAGAAGAAGAAAAAAGGGAAAAAACTTAACTCCATGGAGTGTTTTATATCAATGAGAAAGCTTTTGCTTGCTGAAGAAACAAGATTAGTACCTCTAAAGAAAAAAGAAATTGCACCAAAATCCAAGCTGTCTGCTAAATAGCTGGCCACTGCTATCTAAATAAAGAATATTTACATTAAGCATCTGAATCAGCTCACACAGTGGATTGATTTCATTTAAAGACATGATGGATGCGGGTTAAATATTTGGAAAAGATAAATTTACTGTCATGTATTACATATGTGTGTGTGTTTGTCAGTGGAAAATGCACATATGTATATACATAACATGTAAATACAAAGCTACAAGTAATTAGAACCATTGGAACTCTTCAATAATGCAGTTTTGGTGCAATTGGCTTATGAAGCCCTCATTTGAAGGAATACTCAGTCTAATTCAGTTTAGCCAATATCTCTTAAGCTCTCATTCTGCAAATTGCAATAATATGGGTAATCTCTTATCCCTGCAAAGAAATGCATTGAATAATTTGCCATATTGCAGTCATGTCATCTGAGGTAACTGGAGCTATCTTGTAAACACTATTTCCTAGAACCCTAAACACAAAATATAAAAAACATAATAAGCCCTTTCTTATTGTGGTATAATCCTACATTTAGTTCAAAGTAATTCAATTTGTCTAGCAGATTATCAGTAGTGGAAACAAGTGCATATGCCTAAATCTGTTTATAAACTGTCCTAAGCATAGTTATTTTGAGTAATAAGGATAAGTAATAAATACCTCAGAATATCACTTCAATAATGTAGCCTATTCAAAATTACAAGTTATTGAAGTGGAAGTCAGCATAATAATTTGAAATACACCAAAGTATATTCATGCCAACATTAGGATATGGCAATGAAATGGTTTTTTTGGTAAAAAGTTAACAGAGAAAAGGATTATGTACAATAACTCACATTTTGAGTGAACTGACATATTTAGCAATTTTTAAGGTTTTTTGTTTAAAACAGGAGCTTAAATGGTTTGCTTACCAACCAAGCATTTTATAATAAAGAAGTCTCACATTTTAAATTTTTAGATGTCTCTTTCTCAATAGAGTAAATTGTATGTATATTTCATTGTATTAAGCTTTAGATATCTGGATTCAATTTAAACATAAATTATTAATCGTACCAAATGTATTACAGAATTTGCTTGAGTCATTTGAAATAAAATCAAAAATGTTAGGCAACAAACCCGAGAAATACTCAATAAATAAAACTACGTAGTTCTATTCTACTCAATACATATTTTCATGCAGAATTGAGTTTGGAGAAGCATTTCATAATTCGTTGTTGGAAAAACCCTTGCTGGTTTAGTCAAGCAAGAAAATTACCCCCAAAGCCCACAAGATTTATAATGCTTAGAAAACAAAAAGAAAAAAATGGCAACAAAAGATAAGGGCAATTCAAAACCTAATGAGACATTTTAGGCCTCATTTACATCTCTAACCTGATGCAATTCTTCAAAATGTTTTTCTTGCAAATTTGCATACTAAAAGCTTATTCTTCTCTAACCAAAATAACGACAAGATTTCCCATACTATACTAAAGTTAGCATTAGTTTAAAAGCTACTTATAGTCAATTCTAGACAATGACTAGTTTTTTTTTTAAATTCACAACTCTTTTAGAGCTGATAATGCAACCATACTTTTTTAAATGTATGATGTCTGTAACTTTAAAACAGATGTTTTACAGATCATGACTACAAAGCATGGTAGTTTTATCAGTGAACAGCCTTTTTTTGCTAGATAAGTCAATTTTTTTTTTTTAATTAAATGTAAATTTAAAATACCCAAGTATGTGGATAAATGTCTTTTGATTGGGTGAGCATCATCTGGTGAGTAGTGTATATATGTATTTCCAAAAGGCTTTCAACGAAAACCCCTTGTCAAAGGCTTTTAGGGAAATCAAGCAGCCACGGCATAAGGAAGGTCCTTGCATGGATAACTAATTGGTAGAAAGAAACACACCAGGCATATGTTCCCTGTAATCAGTAAAGCAAATTGAAAAACTAAGGTTCCTTCACCAGAGCATACCCATGCTACAGGCTAAGTATCTCCTTGCAAATGTGTGGTTAAAGGATCAGTCTTCTAGTTCTGTTTGTATTTTGGTTTTCAATTGCAATTTGAATTTGAGGTGAAATTTGATACTTTCAGATGTAGAATAAATACTGTTGTTAAAATAACAAGAGGAAAGTGAATATCAGTTTATTCTTCTTAGGTGTATGTGAATTTTTTAATCTGGTTCAAAGTTTAGAATATTTCGTATTAGATTAAGTATTTGGGGCTGAGGTGAGTAATGGAAATACTTAATGCAAAAGAGAAATAATATAAATATTACTCATTTTATGATGTGTTTAAGAAGACACAAACTTTAGGTGCAAACAAGAATGATGAGTGATATCAAATATTATAAAATGATGAAGGTTATAAAAATGCAAGCATGGTATGGATCTAAAATTCCTTTTAAGGCATAGCCTTTACACAGGAAAGTGCTTTTTAGGATAAATGCTTACCTAAGAATTTTTAAATTTTTCATGCACAAGCCTGAAGCAAGAAATCTGTCACCTGAAATTATCTTTGCTTTGTATGTTTTCACACTTCTGTTAACAGTGAACTGTTAATTGATATGCACCGGAGACACCAAATAAAGCAAGATTTTGGACAACATGCCGCCACTTTATGGATTAAAAAGCTCACAAGGTTTCCTCCAATAACTGATAATAAGTAGCTTTTGCTTTTATGTTAGATTTTTACATCATGCTTTGAATACATCAAAACTGTTGATCAGTTTTAGACAAATAAAGCAGAGGAATAGGAATCTAAAATAATTTTCTTGAAAGTCCCCTGAAATTGGATGTTTGAGTAGAGGGGAGGGATCCAAAATTCTATCCCAGTTCTGTAGAAGGAGTAAAATGAATTTAACTATGTTATTGTAGTTCCTTAGATACTAGACAGTTAGAATGAAACCACATAAATCCTTTTATAAAGGTGCTGTTTATGGAGGTATCTGTTTCCTAAACAAATGAGACTATAAGTTTTCAGATGTCCATTGCTAAGTACCTAATAACATTAGGATCTTAGAAACCTTTGCAAGCTTTATCTGAGCCCTTAATCTGAAGTGTGTTTACTATCCTAGGTGTATGTAGTATAAATAGGTGAAGATATAATTTTGTCTAACACTTCTGGAGGCATATTTCTCAAACTATAGCATGTTGAAATATTAGACTGAGGTCCAGAGAAAGGGACCCAAATTATTCCTTAGAAAATATTTAGGCTTCTGTGTCCAGTACCTATTTCAGAAATTCCTCTCTTAGACACTGCCTGACTCTGGAGGGACCTTAACTCCAAACACACTGATTTTTGACCTGAAATAACAACAGCCCATATTTCTTTGCATGAAAAAATGCCTTGATCTTGGCAACTGAGTAATGTAATGTTGTGTCTAGCTAATTCCTAGGCATTTTTGGGGAGCCTGTGGTTTTGTCTAAGGCCAAGAAGACAAACAATCCAGCAAAGCTTCTAGGGTTACATCTGTTTTCTTAAAGAATACTGCAGATACCAGATGCCACATGCTATTTCTGGATTGAGAAGCATAATTAGAAATTGTCCATCTCCTCCTAAAATTATGTGCTGTGCAGAATAGAATTCAAGGCTCCTTGGGCCAGAAAAATGGCACAAAAACCCGCCAATATTTAATTTGTAGCCTCAAAACAAAAACATTACGGGTGGAAAAATTAGGAAAAAAAAGATCTTGGCATTTACCACTCTTGTTTTTCTATGCAATAATCACATTGAAGTACTACATGTCAGCACCTTTACATTCCCTATTTCCTCCCTCTCCCCATGGCAATTCCCCTGAATAAACAGACACACTTTTTTCTTCCCAGAACATGCATTAAACAGAAGAGAAGCTTATCCTCCTGAAATAGTACTGCAAAGTGAAAAAAAAAAAAAAAAAAAAAGGGCTATCCTGTTCCTCAGTTTCAGGAAAAAAAAGCAAACATGGCTTAGAGCCTCAGGTTTTAAAGATGTTCTCAGAGACAAGATGCCAAGTTGAAGGAGGAACCTCATTATATTCCTATGCTCTAAGATTTTAGGCCTCCAAGAGATGTTTCAAAGAGCTTGTCTTAGATATTGCCCATTATCTATCTGTAAATACCTGCACATAGACTCCTAAGTGACCTCCAGCTCAGTCTATTTGTCTTGTGCTTTGTTTTAAAAACCAAACTTTGACATCCTGCATCAGAAGTTTTCTCTTAAGGATGTCTGAATTCAATACTGCAGACCAGTTGTCTAAACATTAACTATACATTATTTAACTTTCAGCTTTGTTAGTCTCTTCTAGCTTTTTCGTTGATCAGTGACCATTGTGAAAAACACAAAAAAGATTTTTCGTCATTAGTAAGAACCTTGTTCACTGCAGGAAATTTTCCCTGGTCTCGTGGCGGGCAAAGATACCTTCTATAGGGATTGCAAAATCTTAGTGGTTTCACTTGCATGACAATGAACTTTTGTTATTCTCATGCTTTAAAAACCTCTCTGTCATAGTTATTTTCAGTAGTTCTTCGCCCTTCTGTTTCTTTCGTCACCCGACTACATTCATGTTGGCGTACAGAACTCAAGTTATTTTCTGCCCATATGGTCTCAGTGAGTTAATCCATTTCTAGATTGTTGTACGTCAGTGCTGAGCACTCTTAAATATTTTCTTGTGCGTTTCCATCTGGAAGTCAACATCTCACCTCCTGTCTTTCTAATATCTTTTTGTAGCAATTGCATAGATTCCTCAGAGCACAGGGAAAATTGAAATTGCCCCCTTTTAAATTCTGTTCCTTTTGCTTTGCCTCTTTCTGCAGCCCTAGAAGCTACTGCATTATTGTCCCAGACATTTCTTTTTATTTGAATTGCATGTATTAATTAGTGACAATATTTCAAATTAATTTAAAAAAAAAAAAAGGTCTGCAGCTGTATTTTCCTTTTAAAATTATTTTTATTATTGCTAGGTGTTGGATGATGGAGAGAAGACATACCTGTATATAGGAATCTCTGAAAAATGTACACATTTCTCATTTATAAATAATATAGGGTCTTCACAGCTTATTCTCCCTTGGTTTTGGTAGTAATGTTTTAGCAATTTTCTTATTTAAGCAAAGCAATTATTTTTAAGATTTTAGTATCTTACCATTATCTTAATTTGTTGTGCCAAAGAACCAAGCAGCTCTGCTTTCTCCTTTTAAATAAATTTGTCAGAATTCATCATCTCTAAATTGCAGTAGTGCTCTTCTCAACGATTCCAAAACCTAATAGAACTTTAGTAAAACCTTCTGTGACAATGAGGCGCATTAAGCATGGCCCTTTAAATGTTTTATTGGTTATTCTCACTTTAATTTATTAATTACCTTTCTCTTTCTTATTTATAAAAGATTAGTTTTTAAATACAGACCAACATTTTTGTCTTACCCAAATCAAGAAATCATAAGAAAAGTATCTGTGGAAGTTATTCATAATAATAGATATTTTTCTATAATTTTAGTTGATTTTGGACGTTCAAAAATTAATTAAATATGTTTACAAATCTATCTGCTTTTATTTTCTTTTTCATAGTTTACATTTCCAACATCCTAACACGTAGAAATAGCACAGTGATAAATTCTCAAGGGTAGAGTTAATGCATCAAGCGTCATCGGTTGTCGATTGTGGCTATGTAACCAGAGCAGCTAACCCAGAAGTGAGGCTGCTTTGCTTCCTTTGTCAGCAGAGCAGTGTTGTGTTGGCAGCAGCTGCAGTTCACATTGTACTGTACAGGTGTGCTGCTCTGTGACACTGTACTCTGCTGCCCCTGCAATGGAAAGTGCCTCCTTTCCCCAAAGTGCCTCCTTTTCCCTTCCCCAATCCCCACTCTATGCCCCAAATTTATCAGTGCCTAATTGAAACTCTTAACATATTTTTAAGACTTATCTTAAGCCAGGCAAAAGCTGAAGTTAAAACAAAGATTTCTTATATCCTTCTGATCTATGGATGATATACCAACCTTTTAAATCTGTTAGCAACCAGCATAAACTGAGTTATCTGCAGCCTGCCATAAATTATGCTATGAGATCCACAGCAGGATGAGTACTGGAGAAATGCAAAGATCACAATTACTCATATCCATGTTCCTTAGGCACAGATGAAGGGTTTTAGCTTTCAGAACCTTTAGTAAACCCTGTAATTTTAAGGATTATTTTAAAATTATTCTGATAAAACAAACCAGTTGCAGATAATGATTAAATTTATACTCTTCACATGCTATAAATTGTAAGGACATGACTCCATGAAAGCACACTTTAAAGGGTTTTCCAAGACGTTTCTGTGGATTTTTTTCTTGCACGTCAAATGTCTATTCTGCATAGTATTACAAAAGCGAGCTAAACTTAAACTGAAATACATCAAACTATTTTGTATTACATATCAAATTACAACGTATTTAGCTATTGCCTAGTGTTACCACAAAGTCCATTTTAGAAATTTATCATTCCCTTATGAAAACTAAACTCTTCTAGGTATATTTATGGCTTTGCATCCAAGTCTGTAACTGAAGATAAGGTGAACTGCATAATAATTTATAAGTGAGCTGCAAAAATAAGCAGCAAAAATCAAAACAGCATTTATATATCATGAACTGTAATCAATATGATATAGAATATAATCTTGACATTTTTATTCTGGACAGTTCTAACAAGTACCTTTACTGTGGTAAAGCATAAGCCTCTGAAGGTAATACAGAAATTTCAGAAAGCAGGAGTAAATGAAGATGCACCGAACATTGCTACAAAAAGTTTGTATCTTTCAGGAGTTGCTAATAAAAAAAGAATGTTGGCAGCTATGACAAGAAAAGTAAATAGGACAACCTATCAGTAAATTATACTGGATAAAATTAGCACTCAGAAAAGAGAGGGACTGGGGTATCTACTGAATGACTGAAAATAATATGTAGATGGCTCAGACTGTAGTCTTTCCCAGAATATGCATTACCCAATTTTCTTTTTAAAATACCACCTTCCCTTCCCTTTCCTTCAGCCAGCATAGTGATGAACTATTTGTAGATGCTGTGGAAGATACTTCTGCTACAGCACTATGGAGTTGCTAAGATCTAAATCACTTTGGTGATGAATAGAAATGTTACTAGTAGTATTGTAAAATCTTATCATTCTGTCAGCAAAACAAAAATAATATAACAAGAATTGTTTATGCCATGAAGCCATATTTTCAACTGTGTTTTCCTGGTATTAAATCTAAATCGATGAATCAGTGATGCATGGGAATAGAGCCCTTACATATAATGCTCAAAATTTAATATATAACCACCGAGAACGAAGCTAAAATCAGAATTGTAAACTGTCAAGTGATTTCTGGAGAATGGGAGGAGAAAAGGGTTTGGTTTCATGGAAAGAAGTGTGAATACTAGAATTCTGGTTATCACCTGAGAAAACCACCTGTACACTGTACTCGGTGCAACTTGGTGTCAAATAGTACAGGGACATGTACAACAAACATCCCATGTCCCTTTCTATCCATTGGTCTGTGACTTCTCCCACATCCTGAGACGTAGGTTGTTACATCTGGCTCCTCTATTTAAATGTACACACGATGGATGTTACAAATATTGCCTTCTCTAGGCAATTCTCTACCAAATTTTGCATGGTATTCAGCATTCTTTTTTGTCACATCTATAATTCTATTTCATATGAATCCTAGCAATATTATCTTTGAGTAGTGAAAAAATTAATGTTGACTCCCACTTTCGTAGCATATTTTTATTATCATTAAATGACATTTGAAGAAGGATATCTTTACCTTTTATATTTTATTGCATTTGGCTCAAATGAAGATGTAAACTTAGTGCACAATAACTTACAAATATGAAGATCTAGCTTGCTTGAATAGGCGGAGTAGCATTTTGAAATCAATCATTTCTCATAATTTAAAGAAATCTGCTTTAGGGGACAACCATTTACGGCTATCCTTCATTCAGTGACTTGTACTATGTCTTCTGCTTGCTAATTTTTGCTTATTAGGAGGGGTTTGTGATGTTTTGATCACTTCACAAGGAATTAGGCTGAAAAAATCACCAATTTATTTATGATAATCTGCTAAATAGCTCTCATGTGGCCCTGTCTTCTGTTAACCAGTTTTGACTATGTATTTGCTTATTTTATATACATGCAGTTACTAGAATACTACATAGGCACGCAAAGTTCAAGCACCAAAAGAACTTTGCAGAATTAAGGCCTTTGGCAGTGGAAAATTCTGTCTTCCATTGCTCCAACAGAAACTGTGCTGTGTAGAGAAATTGTATTATGGTGGGCAGAATCACGTGTGCTCTAATGGAATTGTTGTTACAAGGGAAGAGTATCCAACAGCGTGATTTGCATCATGCTGTGTGAGCCGCCTACACTTTTCAGCAGTTGGTTCTGTGTCTGTAATTTATTGCTCTAGAAACCATTATAATAATACAAGAAATGCTGCAGCAAGTGTGGAGGAAAGAACACATCACAGTCAGACTGTAATGACTATTTAGACTATTTAAACTCACTCAGCTTGTTTTACATCAGAAAAAAAAGCCCTTTTCAATTACTTATTTTATGCATTTTACTTGGCTTTCTGGTCTCATAGTGGTTGAGCTTAAATACACTATTACACATTTTAAGATAGTTTATGATCACAATTGCCAAAAAATGCAAAACTAAATATAAAATGGTAAAATCAAAAATTTCCACCTTGAAGAAAAATCATAAAAGGTATGCTATTTCCTGCATAAGAAAATGGTCTCATTCTCCCAGAAGTACTCCCCAGTATATGAAAAAGTCTGAAGGAATCTCTGTACATCAGCTGTACAATTCATTGTATTGTCTTTTTAAAAACAAGGACATTTAATATATCAACATATATTAATATATGAATATATATTTCATATTATGGACTTCTTCATTAGGTAGGGGACACATAGTCAGGGTGGGATTTTGTAGCTCAGCCTTTAATTAGTGTACATATCATGGAGGGGAGGGGCAATAAAAGAAAGAAATGCCTGAGGCTGTTAAGAGTCCTTCAATGGACCAAACTGGGACTTCCAGCTGGTGGTCCAATTTCACCTTTTCGGTCTTGATTTAAGCACAGGACATGTCCCACAATTTTTGTCCTCTGGAACTTTTATCCTATGTCTTTCAGCACACAGCTTGCTTCTGTTTGTACTGTCCAGCAAAATGGAGAGCAATTTTTGTCAAGATTATTGTCCTTTTATCTTCTGCAGGATAAAACCAATTTTTGTAACTGCATACTTCTTCCTCAGACATTCAAATTCCTGTTTGGAGAGGAGGAAATTACTGTAAACATTGTTGTAGGGTTCTGATTTCAATTCTTATCCTTCCCAATTTATTCTGACTCAGACAGTTCTTTTCCCTCTGTATTTTGCATCTTTTTTCTTAATTTTCTGAAATTCATAATCTAGAATAGAGGTGACAAAAAGGTTTTGATTCTAGAATCCTTTAAACCACTTTTGTTGTAAATTTCTATACTGGCCTTTCAACAAAATTTTCTCTTCTGCCTGTCATTCACTGACTCCACTCCAATGAACATTCCTTTTCTCTTTTGGCAGAGCTCATTTACAAATCCTAAATGTTCCTCTCTGTCAGTTTACCTCTTTGTCTCTTTTATTACCGTTGTTCTTCATTCCCAGAGCTCTTTTCTGTCACATCCTTTGCTTCTAGTCTGTTACTACCTTTCCTTAAGCTATTTCTGCATTTCATTCATATTTAATGTTTCCACAGTTCTAACATCAGTATAGTCACTTCCTTAACCTCCCAGCATAAGTAATTTCTTCTGCCTGAAATACTCTCTTTTTGAAACCACCTATTGCTTTGCTACCATATGCCTACCCTTTTCCTGGGTATGTTAAGCAGCCAATGTACATTTGCTTCCTTATCCTTTACATGCCATGTGAATTTATAAAAATCTCCGTGGCTTTTTGCATTCAGTACAAAAACTGAATAGGTCTGCAGAAGCATGATGTACCACATGGAATGGTATTGTAACAAACCCCCAGTATGGGGGATAACCACATGTTCCTTAAGATGCTGGTTGGGATCATTTTTCCTGGTCTGTTACCAATAAAACAATACACATCAATGTCACAGATAGGAAGGAATAATCACTAGCACCAAACTTAATTTAATTTTCCCTGATACAGCTTGGTGGAAACAAAAATGCATAAATGCTAAAACATTTTCACCAACTCAGTAAGCATCTCTTCAGAAGAATAGATACAGTCATCAAGGGACTGACCAACTAGAAACATCAAGGGCAAAATTGTATTTTCATCCTCTCTTTTATTTGGTGCTTTGTTTATCTCAGAGTGGTTGTTGGGTTTCTTCCCCACAGATTTATTTGTTGTGGAAAAAACGTTCATTGAATAGTCTATTGTCAGCGCTTGAGTGCATATATGAAATTTGAACATACTTTAGTACAACAAATTCAAAATATGTGTAAATTATTTTTCATAGAATTATATGGGTATAAGAATAGCTTTTAGTTTTCTGATAGAATGTGGGGAAATCGAGTTGTTATTATATAACTTGAGAGAAAATTCATAAAATTACTTATGGGTGTGTTGTCTTCCTTAACAGAGCCTGATTTCATAAGAAGTATTTTTCCTTCGAGCAGAGCACAATTAAGCAGCAGTTACATCACATTTTCCAGAACCACTGGAAAAGTTTAAGAAACCATAAACAATAAAAAAGTAATAAAATTGCTAACATTATCTATAATTAAACAGAATAACAGCCCACATTTTTATATTGGTTTGGCTTCCCCCCCCCCCCCCCCAAAGCATTTATTATTTATTTAGGAAATTACAACTAATAGTAATAAAACAAGATAGTGCTAAGATATATTTATGACCCTAGAGGTATGAGGTTTTTTTGCTCTGTGTGTAAATTTTTTAAAGACTCTCGTAGTTTATTTTTTGTTTTTCTTAAAATGTGTCACTAGAAATGTTTTCTTTCCTTCTTTGAATCACTTACATATGCTTCATAAACAGGTGCAACAGACAAGCCTGTAATTTTTCCAAACTGTTGTTCAGTCAAATGCATTACTTGAGCAGAGATGGGCTATTGCATTTCTCTGAGTTAAATTATTAAAATCTTATTTTATGAACTGGTGAAAATTAGAAGAGTTGGTTTTCAGCTGTGACACCTAGCTTAGGATTCTTCTTTGGTGTTTTGCTTCTCTCTCCACACCAGGGAAAACACTCTTTACTTCTGCAGTGCAATCAAGTAAGATCCTAGATATTTCATAGCAGAATTAGCAAGAAGTTCACATTTTGTTAGGGCTGCTTAAAGGGTAAAAATATTTGCACAGATCTAGCCTTCACTAGTCGCTTTGTTAAACTGTTCTGAGTCAACCCATGAACTTTTCTTACACATCAAAGCTTATTTCCAACTGGGCATTAAAATCAGCTTAAGCCATAACTGATCCTGCCTGATGTGGGGCAGCATCTGCACCATTTTTAGTACCTTATTGAACTTCTTTTACGTTTTTTTATCAGTAATTTATGGATGTGTGTGATATGAAATACAAGCATTTGAATTTCTCCCACCACCGCCCCCCAAACTTTTATGGGCTACAAAGATAAGTGTGACTATGTTAACTATCTAATTGCCTATTATTGCTATATGCCTGTTGCTAGTAATTTTTTTTTATCATGTAATCCATAGCATTTTATAAATCTTATTAATTTATTCTGCTGCCTCTGAATGTTTTCTCTACTTTCCTTACTATTTTTTCCTTCTTTTCATGAGTTCGTTACAAGAGCTCAGCTGCTGTTCTCTTTTGGACATTACTTTGACTGTGTCTGCACTGCAACTGCACACTACCAACACCTTCTCTCCATTGACACAGCCCTTACTGCTTAACCTTTAGTGCAAAGGGAACATGAGGGAATTATGCCAGCAGATAGCAGTGTGCCTAAGATCAACAGGTGACTTTAGAGCTGTAGTATAGACACAGGAGGCAGAGCCCTACTGCGTCTGCTGTCAGTGACCAGAAGGGCCTTCCTCCTCTTTTGAAGGAAGCTGACTTGCAGTAATCTGTGTTCACAGTCCTGCTTCAGATGCTAAATGCTGTGTAATACAGCGCTGTTGTTTAATGGTTTAATCAATGAGTCAGAAACCAAAACAAACCTGTAGTCCCATCCAGAAGTTGCTATGAGGATGAAAACAGTTTACAAAGGAGTAAATGCTAAATATATTTCTAATTTAAAGTGACTCACCATTTTCACAGATGGATAATCACTTTAATGACAAAACAATATCATGATACAAGACCACAGAGGCCACTATATCCAACCTAATCAAAATATGTTCATCTCAACCCATGACTTTATTTGCATATGTTTATCCCTGTTCACTCACTGATGCTTTTTATAATCCATTTAATGACAATCAATAAACACTTTTAAAAAATTAATGACAATCTCAGAGCAGGTCAGCTGGCTTTTGACTGACCCTGAAATGACTGACAAGTGGCAGCATATCTTATGTTTCTAGATCCAGCAGGAGGAGTAAGCAAACATTTAATTTCCATCATGACTTGGGCCCAAATTTTTCAGGAATTCTGTTGACAAAAAGCATCGAATACATGATCTTTAAAGAATTTCCTTTAAATTTATTTATGAGTCTAATGTATTATGACAGTACCTTTTATGAAACACTCCTTGGGTGGCGTAAGTTTATATATGACTAAGAAATACATTAATTTCATTGTGCTATCACTGTTTTTATATTTTTTTTTCTTTTGGCAGGCATTTTTTTAACTGACTCATTTATAATGACCAGCATAAAGTAATTGGAAAAGAATAATGTGTATCTACAGATATAATTTTTGTCTCCAAGGACTAATAATCGCCATGTGATTCTGTAGCCTGTCTGTATCTTTCCTCACCTATTGCTGTTATTCTTAGTTTTTGTAATGCAGTGATATTTAGTGATCACTGTAAGTTTAAGAGCTCTTTTGTGGTGTGAATTCTCCAAAATCAAAGACAGCCCAAATACCAGAAAGCTTAAACACATGATAAGACCACATCTGAGAGGGAGAGCCAATGAACACAGCAGAGAGAAAACCTAATGAAAATACCACCTTATTTTTATTATTCAAACAGAATGTGAGCAGTTACCACCTTGCTCATTATCTTCTGGTACTTTTCCATGAACATTGCAATAAGTGGGTTCTGAACAGCGTTTTATTTACTGTAGAGCAGTGACTGCATGGGCTGTTTCTCTGAGGTTGTTCTATATAGGGGTTTCATTGGAAGCAAAGATACAAATTATCAAATTTAAATGATCAGTCAGATGTGAAATATGCAAATAAGATAAAAGGCAAAAACCAAAAGTGAATTTTTAGTGGACACCAGAAATAAGGAAGTGTGACTTGAATTGTGTGATTAAACAGGTCTTAGTAATGAGGTTTTCATTGACTGAAGTTACTCAGCAAATGGGAGTTGTAGCTGGAGAAGAACTGAGAATTTAAAACAGACATGAGAAACATCATCTGTAAAATAAGGCAAGAGGGGAGAATAAGGAAGGAGAAAGGGAGAGAAAAATAAAAATTCCTTTCATTTGAGGGAAGATGTAACCAAAGGATGTAGAGTAAAAGGAAGTACTACTCCTATGAAATGTGAACAACAGTGCAAAAGAAGTGACTAGCTGCTTTGGTCTCCACCAGGTTCAGAAGAGAAAAACATAAGGTTTTTTAGATTATAGGATAATTTATGTGGAAAGGGACATTGGGAGTCCCTGCTCCAACCTCCAGATCAAAGCAGGGTGAGATATGATTTCAGAGGGGTTTTCTTAATAATTCACATAAAAACTATTTATAAAATAGTTTATTGTCATCTGACATCAGAAGATAAGACCTAGTACTGCTGTAATCACGGTCTGAAGAACCTATACCAACATGTGTGTGGTGTTCCTCTGGATGTGCTAGCAAACATTACACTGATCATTTTATTTTTACATTTTCTTGTGTAATTGACACAGGACTGCACAAGCAACTTCTTTAAGTGAGGCTGTAGAGTTTTGTATCAAAGTACTCAATGTTCCTGAGCTCCAAAAGCAGGAAAGGCATCAGTCTGACTCTCTCTCTCCAGTTCATCAGCTGTAAAGGAGCTAGGAAATGGCATGCCATATTACACAGCTTTTGGCGTGTCATCTCCTGCTCTCTGCCTTCCTTCTAGATCTACTTAATGTCCAAAAGGTGTTAGATTGAACACCAAGGAAGAGATGTGGGAGAGAGCTGGGAATATGAGAAGTTGAAGGAAAAAAACGAAGCGTGGTGGCCAAAGCAAGTCAGAGTCAGCTGGCTAAGTTCAAGGGGACAACAAGATATGGGTCAGTGTGACAGGAATTGGCCTCAGACAGTTGCAAACCAGCTATTGCCAAGGTTTTCTGTGTATATGACAGAATGTGAAAAAGAAATACTTTAAACAGTGTTTTTAAGAACAGAATGGTATCTTCATAGTACATTAAGCCACCTACTGAGACCTAAAGCTTTTTTTGCAATAAATAAGTACATTTAAGGAGTAATCTGATAACTTTAAAATGCTGTGACACAAACAATCTTTGCTTATAGCCCATTTATTAGAGCAATCATCCAGCAGAATTACAAAAAGGTTTGGTTTTTTAGCCTTAGCTCTGACTTACTTAGCCTAGAAACTTCCTTACACTTCTATGTATCATAGCTTCCCCAGGTTTAAAACAGAATAATAGTTCTTTACTGACTGATAAACACTTGTAAGGTTCATTACTGCTTGTCAGTTGGTTTTGATGGCAATCAACATAATTAGCAGAATCAAAAATCCTGTGAAAATTAAAAATCACACAGCTTCTGGTTGAAGAGGACACTTGGCAAAATGGAGATTGTCTGTCCAACATGGCAATTGTATCCTATTGCTAACATACATATTTTAATACAAAAATGATAGAATTTAAACAGTATCTAAGTGATTGATTAACACATCTGAAAAGAAAATCAGTTTTTCTTTTAACTAATGGCAAAAAATCTCTCAAAGCCAAGAACGATTCACTTCAAATGTTATGGCATAAAAATTCAAACAATAAATGCAGCTATAAATGAAATTTTCAGTTGAAAGTCCACATGCTTTTCTGTTGCTGATGAAGACAAAGTGCTTTTGTTGTGAATAGCAGTCAATAACAGTGAACTTTTTTGCTTTATTTTCTCTTTGGCAGAGAAACTAGTTTTCTTTTGTGTGTTTTCTACTGGGGTTGGTGCTTTGGTTTTGATTTTGTTATTTTTTAATAGGCGTACAGGAGTCTTTATTTTATGGTCTGCATATAATAAAGTCATACCAAATTACCACCACTGACTATATAAAATATATTGTGTTCATGTGATAGTGTAATTTGGTATGGGAGACAGCTGAAATAAAATAGCAGCATAAAATCCAAAGAATTCTAAAATTAATTTTTTTTTTTGTGCTCAAAGATGGCTGTAGAATATTTTTCTGCCATTGAGGCATATTTGAGATGTGAGAAACATTAACAATGAGGAGGGCTTTAGGTCAGGATCACTGTGCATCATAGATGGCATTATCTGCTGATTTAGCTGAGCTGAAAACTGCTGAAAAATAATCCTTTTTGTGCCCTTGTCAGTGGCTTTGGCCTAGAGTAATATAAAATCAGCTTTACCTGAGTCAGATAATCATTACAAAATTAATTTTGTTCTTGACTCACAGAAATAATTGGGAGAAAAATATATTTGATAGATATTAGTGATGAATATTATTTTAAGTTAAAGCTTACTGAGATGTATAAAATACTAAGTGCTGCTGGTAATTGAGCAACTCTATGCAACTGTAAATTAGCTGCTTGAATTGAAAACAGACGATTACTAAAAGCACTTTTTCCCCCTAGAAAACTTGCAGTTCTCTTTTTCCTTAGCATTCACAAGGGGCATCCAGTTAATCATACTGAGGTCTCTCCCTTAGTGCTGCAGTAGCTGATTACCCAGCAGGAGGTGCAGTTCCAGCAGGGTAAGTCAGAATGGTGTTGGTTGTTCCCTAGGGAGGGACATCCTGTAAAAACACCAAGGTTGAGAACTGTCATATTCACAGCAGTAGGTGCATTTTCCTCAGAAATTAATGGAGCAAGCTGGGCAAAAATGTTTTTAAACTACATCTTCCCTAGAGTAAGATGCAAATTCAAAGCTCTTTTGAAGCATTGGAATGAAAGTTGAAGATAAGACTTTTTAGTTTTTGACATTGATGATATAGGCAACACTAGCACTACGAATATTAAATTGAAATGGAGGATAAGTGGGGCAAATGTTACTCAAGCAGCTCCCAAATGCAGCCCTAGCTATTTCAGAGGTAGTTTAACTAAGGTGCTTGTAATTATGGTTGTTATTATTGCAGAATACCTGTCACACGTTTCCTTCCTTCAATTTTTTATTAATTGATCGACAGTTTTTCCCTGAAACAAGAGGATTGGATGTAATCTTGCCCACTAAACTCCCATCCAACAAAAGAGGGTTAGAAGAAGGAGTGAAGCTTTGAGATACAGCTTTTTTTTTCCCCAGCTGCAGTCTGTACAGTTCAGCAGCCAGCAGCAGCTCTAGTCTGCTTTCTCAGTTAAAGGCAATGCAGCACAAAGTGATTGGGATCTGTTTACAGAAAGATTGTTCAGAAACATTAAGAGCCTTGTTAGCTCTGTCCTCTTGAACAAAGGCATAAGGGTCCGTTTATAATACACAGTTCCTACAGATTTCTTACTAATAGAACAAGATAAATCCTCAAGGATTGTCTCTAATACATTCTGTAAGGACTGTACAAACCTGGTCACAAATTCTGTCTCCCACGTGTTTTCAGCCCCTATGGTCTTGTCATCTTGTCTTTGCTTTACCTCAGCACTGCTTTTTGTGCTTCCCATGTGATTCCTGTGTAAGCTCTTACACTGTGTCTATTAACACTGGGTTATAAGAACATGAATGGCCAGGCCTGAAATCCACTTAACATGGCATACCAGAGACCTAGATAAGATTTTTTCAAAAAAAAGGAGGGGGAAATAGAATAAGAAAGAAAAGGGAAAATTAATTTTCTCCCTTAATTTATTTTTTGTCTGCAGTAATATCTAGCTCAAGGACTTCCTGATTCAGAAGTGATATCTCTGTGTGAGAATATTCCATTAAGCTTACACAGTAAATTTTTATTTCCGTTTTAACCAACAGGCCCTGCTAACCCTAACTGGCAATCAACTCCCAAAACCAGAATTAAAGGTACCACTGAAAATGTGCAGAGACACAAAGCTTGCAAGGCTTTATTTCATTTTCATTTATGCAGATTTTTATTGTGTCTGTGCCATAATTACTGTCAAGTAAATACCATTTCAAAGTGAAATTTATTACTTTAAAAATCATTCCAATATATTCTATAAGTCATTAACTTTCGTAAAATATTACCCCCAATTTCACTTTGTCACCATATCTGTAGAAATGTTTCCATGTCTTTTTATTTAATGCATAAGCATGTCTGATAAACCATAAATGAAACCCTCAATATGAAGTACATATTTTAAAATAGCTTTTATTTACTATTTCTTCTTCAGGTATACCTGAAATATTTTCAATATCTATAAGTAAAACATAGCCTAATACTTCTAGAAAAGGGGGACAGCATAGCAGATGACAAATGCGAAAGGTGTCAATTAAGAGTTCTGTGTCACAAAACAGTATATAAATATTGGTGTAATATCTCCAAAAGTCAAGTGACAAGGCCTTCATTGTTCTTTAATAGGACCCAGTTGTTCATGAACATATGGGAAGCTAGCTTATTAATAAGATTTTTCTTCCCTAGTCATCTTAATTCTGCCAGATTGTAAATTATGCAGCCAGGGTGAATTAGAGTAACTCACTATTTCCAGACATCCTGAGAGAATTTTTTCTGTAAAGAACTTCACACAGGAGGTTTCTAGCTTTTCTCTTGACATTTTTTTTAGGTAAATTCATTGCATACTTCCAACAATATGCTGAAGGACAAATATTGTTTCAAATCCAGTGTGAATTAACAGGAGATTGACATGCTGAAACAAAAAGAATCTTAGTAGGCAGGAGATGTTAGGTATCTATTTAGTCCACTCACACAGGACTACAGGTCCAAGTCAAAACTGAAGAATGAAAATTACCCAGGCTCTGACCTGATGTATTTTGCAATGCAAACTTGAGAAAAATTTTGCAGTCTGAGATAATCTCCTTAGCACCTTCCAATTAATTCTAATTTCAGTTGTAAAATACATGTTTTATGGAGTCTGTACACACAATAAATATGCACATTTACTCTGATTCATAAGGTAAAGGAGTATACCCTTCCTGACAGCAATACACTTTAATATATTGCAGTGTTTAAATTTAGATATTTGAGGCTCCCACTAGACAACAAGTTATTAAAACATCTGCCTTTCCATAAGCCATTCTGTTCTCTGCCATTCCACATGTCCTTTTCTACTTCACCAGGCAAAATTGCCCAATCTAAATTTCAGCTCAAGTGTTTGATGGCTTTCACGCTGAGCTCAAACTGTTAGTGCTTCCCTGAGAGAATAGAATTGAAACGGGATTTAATCTAAAATAACAAAATAGAATAAAGGTTTTACATATAAATAAGTAATGCCCTGTATATTTTTATGCACACTTTTCTTTTCTGGATTTTGCATGCAGTGAAGTTAAATGTTAAAATGCATACATAACCCAAAGCTGACAGAAAAGAGCATCAGTGCGTGTTGTCGGTGTGCTCAATTAATGCCTGTTCTAAAACATATTTTCATTCAAATCCATAATAGCTCTTACGAAGAAATATATTGAAAAGCTAGTATTTTTATTGCTACCTTTGTCCCAGACTGTTGGGTGTTTGTTTGCTTTTTTTTTTTAAGCAGTGGTAATTTTAACTAGCATTTCAAAACCATTCCAAACATGCTGTCTAGTATTTTCAATAACAATAGTTGGAGTTTTATATGCTCACTGTTCAGGGTAGATTCATATTTGGAGCTAGATTTTTTTTCACAGAATGTGAACAGTTGACTTTATAACCATAAAACAGAATTATGAACTACCTGTTACCAATAGATATTTCAATATTTAATGATGGGGCACTAAAAACATTCAGGTCTTCCGCAGTAAAAATTACAGGATTAATTCCCACTACTGACTAAAATCATGTGCTTGACAGGTGAAGCAGAACAGGGTCAAGTTATTGTCACTTACATTGCCATTTTTTTCCACATCTAGATAAATGTCAATTAATCAGAGTTGCTCAGATAAAAAACGTTTTAGTTTTGGTATTGCCCTGTAGCAATGAAGGCTTATAACATACCAGGGAGCAGCACAACCAGCAGGTTGAGGAGAGCGATTATTCCTCTGTATTGTGTCCAATTCTGTCCCCCAGCTGCAAGAGAATACAAACAGAGTGTCATGTACAAAGGGAAGCTGAGGAAAGTGAGTTGCTTCAGCTTGCAGAAGAGAAAGCTAAGAGAAAGATCTAATCCCTGCTTTCAGCTCAGTCATGGTGGAGAGTATGGAGCTGCATCTCAGTCATGCAGAGTAAAAGGACAAGAGTTAATGGTCAGCAGCGAAGTTTCAACTGATGTATTTTTTTCCACCATGCAGGAGAGTCTAAGCTGTGGAGGAGGGTCCTCAGATACTCAGACTGTATTGGACAAAGCCCCAAGAAACATATTTTAACTTTGGAGTAGGGGATCAGCCTAGATGACTTCCAAAGATCCCTTCCAATCTAAATTATTCTGAGATTCCTGCTCACCTTTGCTCAAGCCTAGAGACCCTGGAGCAGAGATGATTCTCCTAGCCTTAGGAGTAAGCATGGGAGCCAGAGCAGCAGATTCACAACAGGGAATATCTTGTTCTATCCACTAGGGTATGACATGAAGGTGGAAAGCTGAGCGGCAAAGGACCCCTTCTGAGACATGAAGGACAATTATAAAAAGTACTCATTCATTCTGCCATGTTTCCTACAATTAGCAATACACTACACGTGCTGTAGGTGGTATAAACCTACCATATTTTCTATTCTGACAAGTGTCACAAGTAATTTTTTGTTACCTAATTTGGAGCTTTTTGCAGCTTGGCCCATGCATTCCACTTGTGCAAAACTCCAAACTTAAGTGAAACATCATTTCCTTTGCAGTCAGTAATTTAACATTCCAGTGGAATGGTAAGATGAGCACTTCAGAGAATGGTTTGATTTTCCTAATGTGGAAAGCCTACATAGGTCACATGTAGTACATTACTTGCTACCTTTGGCTACCATGCTCAGCTGATGAAGCTGAAGTATTATTGCCTTTCTTGCTGACATGAAGTCATTAAAACATTCTGTGGTTTGAGATATAATTTTAACACTCACAGGAAATAAGTGTTTAAAAGTGTGGTGCTGTCAGCTTGTAAATTATCAGACACACGGCATGTGCCTACAAACTGCATTGGCACTGTTTAACTCTGTGAAGCATGAACAGATCAAAGACCCCATAAAATGTGCTCTGTAAAAGGAAAAAAAAAACATAACTGTACTAAAGAATCAGGTGGCATGATTGTATTTCTGGTAGAAAAGAGAATAATGGATATTGTTCTTGAAGGAGGATTATTATTACCTCTTCATTATTTTCTAGTTTTGAGTTTATGTTTGGCATCTCTCAAGCACACAATCATGAAAATTATCATTAATTTCCTTAATCTATGCCCTTTCTGAGTCTTCATGACAATATTAATTTTATGGTTTTTATTTTTTCAGCCAACTTTTGTTATTCCGCTATTTAAGTGAATTAATGAAGTGTAAAGTGTAAAAAAATTACTCAGTGTTTTAATTAATTTTTTAAGGACATCTTAAGGCTATTAATATAATTTTTAGTGCATATATTGAAATAACATAAGCAGGGGAGTAGAAACCTCTTAATAATCATATGTATGACCCTCAACATAGGCATTTTTGATTTTTCATTTTCTGTGTAACCTAGCATATTGCCTATTTCCCCAAATTTATTAATATCCTGTGGATACAGTGCTTGTTTGAAGGTGAATGAAAGTCCACAAACTCCCAATTATTTTCAATTTTGCACTCGTTTGATTAGAGTGCCATTGTCTGTAATTTTTACACTTGTTTTGAGTCTTCAAAGTGCATGATTCATGCCTTGAAAATGGGTTGTTTTGTGTTTCCCAGCACTGCTTTTTTTTATCCCTGCCAGTTATAACCTGATAACCTGATTTCATACTGTGCTTTAGCACAACAATACAGTCATCAAACTAAAGCAACACAGTAAGTGGGCACATTAGCCATCATTTTACTTGATCACTTGGGAGAGATTAAATTTATTCATTTTCAGAACAGATAATGAAATATTTAAAACATTTTAGAGTAAACGGTGGCAGCATTTTGAAGCTCTGGCATGCTCTTTGCCAAAGCGGTGTACTATAGATTGCACATGTAAGTCTCTTGTGCAGATGTTTGGGAAATTTCTGCAGGTTTGGTTTGGGTTTTTTTTTTTCCTTAGGCTCATTTGCATTTAGTTTATCTAAAGTGAAATCCATTCAATTTTATTGAACTGTAATTCTGGTAATTTACAATATTTACATGCTGTGGTTAGATTGAAATCAGTCCTTAATTCAAATTCAATCTAAATTTACAGCATAGTAATTAGGGCTTTGTAACTGACACTAGGGGCCTATTGATTTAATGAAAAACTTAACCTTACAGTAAGTGTTTAATTAGTTGCTGCAGTAGATTCTGCGCTGTCCTAAATTGTGGACTTTAGAGAATTAGGTACTAATTTAAATTACATTACTATATAAAGATCAGAACTATATTTTAAAAGAGCATGTAGCCCTACAGATGAATTAATTTCTCCGGCTTTGAAAAAGTTACCAGAAAAAGGAAGTAATCAAAGCAATTGCCTATACATCTGAATTCAGGTAAAACAATGATAGGCATATTGGAAATTGCTACCTACCTTTGTAAAATATTGATTTAAAAACTTATTTTAAAAAGGTGGTATTTTCTTTATGGAAATTTTCCACAGGAGGTAAAATTTGTAATTATATACATATATATATATATATATATATATATATATATATATATATATATATATATATATACACACACACACACACACACACATATATATATAAAAATATATTATTGTTATTATTTTATATTTTTTTATATATATATATATGTATGTACGCATAAGGTATCCTCTGAAGAGGAAAGAAAGGAAAAATCTAACTAGAAAATCCAATATGTTTGTATTCACTGTGGAACAGACACAGATGTGACAGAAAATTAGTATTAACATATATTTTATACACAGCAAATTATCTTTTTATTTACAAAGTACTCAAACATTGTAAGCCATTATTTATTCACTTCATAAAATATCTCAATCTATATCAATCCCATAAACTTTCAGATTAATAAAAAATTAATTTCTAGTAACAGCAGATCTTAGTTTCTTCATATTTCTCCCCCTTTTTGTTATCATGGCTTCGTGCACGTGGATACCAAGGCTCAAGTTGGAAGTGGTTCCTATTCTCCATATCTGCCAGTAACATTTTGGATTGACATATAGCTATTGTAACAAATTACAATTCATTCACAACATGCCAGTGCAGGCTTAACCAAAGCCCTTGCAAGTAAGTTTGTATCTCTTTTGCTGCCTGGTAAACCACCCTGGAGTAGCAGTGGCATTGCAGCTTTTTGCCCTGGTGCCCCGTGTGTATCGTCCTGGTCGTGGTAATCATAGCGGATTTTGTAATGGGAACTCCTAATGTGTAAATGTTTTGTGAGCCATAAATTTCGTATCCCTAGAAGATCTAGAAGGTCATCATGGATTTCAGTAATTATGATTCTACTTTATATTTGCCTAATTAACCTGAATTCATCTCCCATTTGCAGCCTACCCTTGGTCTTGTGGGGACAGCAGAAGAGATCATTTAGTCAAGCACTACTGTACTGTATTTTGTATACATAGAGACCAAGCTAAGGTTAAACAAGGGCCACAATTTTGGCGTTCTTTAGCTTTTTGAAGCCCCTTCCTATGGAACTGGACAAGTTCTGCCCTTGAGAAACTGATTCAGTAATCCTGCTTGTTCATTCGCTTCTCTTCCTGTCAGTTCCTATAACAAGAGGACAGATACATCTGCTGGTACTGCATGCTCTGTCCAAGGGCTGAGCATTCAGGGGCGAGGGGCGGTGTATAGAGAGAGAGCATAAGATGAAAGTAACTGGAGATCAGGAGCTAGCCTGCTCTCCTTCCATTCCCTTCCAATTTTCTGTGCATGCAGTGAAACAGCAGTAGGATCTAGCTCAGCTAGTTAGTGGTGATGCTATAGAAGCTATTGCATCAGGTAGGGAAAAACAAAACCAAAACCTGTGATAGTTTGCAAAATTTTGTCTTCTGGGGCAAAGAATGAAAAGAAAGAAGGAGGAAGAAAATTACACTTTTTTCTACACTTGGTAATGAGACAATGATTAAACAATCACTGATTTTTTCCTAAGTAATGGTCTGAAGTATACTTTCTAGTAATAAAGTGAAGCAAGGTAAATATAGCAATAACTTAATACAGCTCAGTCATGGAGTATTCTACAGGTATGATACTAAGGCACAGAGAGACAATGTTTTTTTTCCAATTTCACAGGCAGTCTGTATCATTCTGAAACACATAACTTCTCTGACTGAGTTCATAGAATGTAACACAATAGAAGAGTGAGACTGGTGATCAGAGATGTAAAATCCCTATTTTTGTTCTCTTACAGGAACTATACTTCTCCACAATAAGACCTTTCAGCAGTTCTGTTTGGATAACATCTCTTCAGAGCTGTCATTGTGCTGAGCAAGGCCTGGTAAGAAATTCAATTTTATTGTATTTCAGAAAAACATAGTTCTTACAGAATTCAACAAAATTCTATGTGTTTTATTAAAATTTTAATTATTTTGCTTAATTTCATATGTACTGGGGATTTTTCCTAAAGTAACAGAATTTACTTTTTGGTGTCTGATCTGAGTGGGTTTAACCTGTCTCTTATACTGGTCATGGTTTTTCTGGTTGTTGCATGTTCCTAAGTCTGAATGTAGTAATATTCCCATGTGAGATTTTTGCACAGAAGCCATGGAACGGAGAAATCTGCTGATATACTGTTGGGGTATTATATCTGTCCTAGTAAGCAGAAAAAGGGGAAAAAGTTTCATTTTATCATTGCATTTTTTTGTCTGCTGGTAAAGAAAGGCGTAAACAAAATACAGATACAAGAGACCAGATATTGATCTAACGGAGTATTTATTGTAAAAATTAATAGTTCTTACTCTTACATTATTCTTTTTATCAGGCAGTAACTATTGAAATACATGAAAACAATTGTCTTTCCTGTAGTCATAGAGTAAAGCAAGAATAGAAAGTAGATGTTGTGGTCCTGGTCTGGGTACTTGTAGGCTAAGCTACACTGCTTCTCTTGATCTTTATCATTTTATGAATAAGTCGGCACAGTGTCACACCAGACACTTTCTATATTCAGAAATGATAAATGGCTTCTGCCTGAATTAGCATTACAAAAAAGTGACACACATCACCGTCAAAACCAGTTCTCAGAGCTAGAAGTCAATGTGCAGTTTAGGGAGCAGGTCAAAATCTCAACTGTAACAAGCAGATTAGTTTCCAATCTTGCTGTTTCAAGGAAAAGGTCTTTTTTTTTTTTTTTTTTTTTTTTTTTTTTTTTTTTTTTTTTTTTTTTTTTTTTTTAAGAAAGAAAAAAAAATACAGCACCTGAAGAATTTTAACCTGTCTCTAAAGTAGAGTATATGTGAAAGAAATAAAAGCAGGGAAGGGAAAGAAGATACTGGGTTTATAACCAGATACACAGGAATGCAGAATTAAATAGAGGGGAAGCACCACAGGGAAAGCACAAATAATGTAGTGAAGCTTGAATAATTATGTAGATGGAAAGTAACATCAGAAAATTTGCAAGTTTCATTTTTAAACATACTATACCTCAGCCATGTTTTCCCATTAGTAGTCATCTGTGATATATCTTTTCTAGAAAAGGCAGGCTTAGGCAGGAGATATTTAAAGACTCTCAGAGCCACCCTCCACCAACCCTGCCTTTGCCAATGGTCACTAGTTTTGATGAGTCCGCACAGTTCGTCAGCAAAAGCAGCTCGATTAGTCAGTATGATAAGCATGATTTCATCATAGAAACTTGCCATGTTTGTTATTCTGTCATTGTTTTACCTTTTAGTATGTTAAAACATAATGAAAGCATTGTGTAATATTGGGGTAACTCCAGCAGTTTGCAGCAGTAGACTCACACATTCAACCTTTGTTTGGCTTCCCCGAGCTGCCTGATTAGGAGTCACATTGCTAATGTCTCCATAGGCTGATATGATGAATATTCCCAAGAATAAGAACTTAGCTGAAGTATTTCTGTGTCCTATGACCTTTAACTTCTTGCAAATACCTTTTTAGGAAAGGCTGGAAATTGAAGATCACTTTTTATTAGAAATTAAAAATTGCTCAGAATGTAATGCACAATTCAGGAATTTTTTTTTTTAAACAGCAAGGAAAAGGAAGGCACTCCAGCCTACCCTGTTTTTTCCTCCATGGTCTGATCATCAGGCTGGTCACTCACATTTTGGAAAAGCAATTCAATGTCCTTGAATCCTTTCTTCTAGCTTAGAAGAAATCCAAATACATATCTACTCATTCCAAAGCACTGGTCTAGCTCCAGAGTTTGCTGGTGTCACTTTCACTTGTCCTTCACCTGTTACTTTTTTTCCTGCTGCCAAGTGAATGTAGACTGACTGCAGATGAGTGCCCTAGATACTGCCTTGACTTTGTGTCCCTGAGTGTATCCAGCTTTTCTGTATAAAATTGAATTTAAGTTAATCATTTAATTAAATAAGCAAAACCAAAGAACCTTATCTCAAAACAATTGTAAAGTTTCAAGCTAGGTATGAGCAGCTGCTGAAGCCATACTGAAGTCTAGCAAGTAGGAGAGTGTGATTTATGCCATTCCTACATTATTAGTGTACTCATAGACTGTCCTTGGTATGATCCAGCTTATTTACAAACCCTAGATCCTATAGAAACAGAACACCATGGGAAAAATAAAGAAAAATGGCCCTTTTGCCCACTGCTATGTTGCAATTTTCAAAGCTATTAGATCATCAGGAACCTGAGTTGCTAGTGCTGTTTACTTCAGCTTGGGTTTCAGCTAAATTTTAATAAATTTCAATTCAAATTTATTTGAAACTCTTCATGGCATGGAAGTATGCAAATTTAAAGTTGGGGTTTTCTTCTTCCCCCCCCATTTTTTTTTCTTTGTTCTACCACTTTGTACTTTTCTAATGGGACATCCTTCAGTAACCTTCATTTTCTAGCTTTCAAAAATAAACAGGCTGATTACGCAAGGTTTGGGAAATTTATTTGTTGCGATTTAAAATCTGACTCCTGTCTGTGAAGTGTGTTTTATATCATAATATTGTTGGTGTTCTCGAGAACAGTGCACTGTTACTGAAGAGAGGATATTTTCCTTTATAGATGTAATAAGTTTGTTGTCATGAAAGATCATTACAGTAACAAACATTATAATAAAAACTAACATGCCCTTCTGCCAGTGTTTGCCACAAAGGTACACATTAGTGTGATAGGAGAATGAAAGCAAATGTGATATAATAGGTTAAGAGGACATGAATATGTAATTCCTGGCTTGTGATGGTTTTCATCTACAATTAGGCAATTCGCTTTGCTTTCTAATACAAGAATTTTCCATTTGTATTTGCATGTGGCAAGTCAAAGACAGGGAGAGTGTAACAGTTTCTCTATCTTGGAACATAATAGATGCTTTCTCAACCTTACAATAAGCTAAATAGTGTAAAGCTTTCCACAAGATCATGGGATTTTACTTCAATGGCACCTGAAATAAATGAGATCAAATGATAAGACTGCTTTACCCTCCGTTTTTAAATTTGTGCCACTTCTGCCCAAAGCAGAATCACAAGCTTAAAAGTTCAATGCACGTAGAAGTAAAAAAGGTAGAAATATTGCAAAGCAGCTCACTGTACAGTTTATGCTAATAGTCATCTGCTTTTGAACATCTTTTGCATTTTCCATAAATTCCCACCAGATATATACATATATATGTATGTATATTTATATATACCCATACATTTCCAGTACCTTTGCTCTTATATTGGCATAATGGCTAAAAAGACATTGTAGTGTTTAAAATTTAATGAAGAGGTTTGGTTCACACAGTGAAATTCTATGAACTTATTTTTACAATAAAGCATTGCTGAAATCATTCCTCCCAAGACAGTACTAAAATACATTCTAGATATGCTTTCAATAAACACGATGTAAAAACAATTAGTAATTTATTATTATCCCCTGCCTTTATGTCAAATTTCCAAGTTCTATGTAAAAATGGATTTTCTTGTCTTTTCATCAGCTTTTCTTCTGTTGTTTAATGCCTCTTATTAACATAATGCAGACAGATGGGGTGGAAATAATATGCAATATTTTTTACAAACTCTACAGAGAGTTTACCTGCTTCTCAGCTATATCTTACTTGTTTTGCCTAAAATTAAGCAGATCAAACTTTTGAAAACAACAACACTATCTCTTCAGTAATCTTGGCAGATATTTGTATCACTGGAATTTCTAAAGTCTTCTTTAATCTAAGAGTCAGAATAGTAATTTGTTCCCTGTTCAAGATTGTAATCCTCCTATTTGCAAATTATTTAAACCAGCATGGGATAATATTAAAAAATGAAAATATTTTTCCTGCCTCTTAATGTGAAAAAAATTAGTATCCAACTAAAAAAAAATTAAGGAGTTAAAAACAGGCCTAATGTTTTAATGTGATCTTTTCTGATCTGATTACTTTATAAAAGGGCCATCTCTAGCAATTTCATCAAGGCAACTGCATTTCACAGAGCTAAACAAACAGGTCATTAAATTACAGCAAATGTGCGGATGCTGAGGTTAACTGATAAGTACACCTCAAAGACTTGTTTCTGTAAGGAAAGCTAGTCAGACTTGAGGTCAGCTCCAGTCCGAAAACCAGCTGAGGAGTTACATGGATGCTCTGCTTCTCTGAAGGCCGAGGAGCTGTGAGGGTGTCCTGCCTGCCTGGCTGGCCATCCACACTGGGTAGGGCTCCTGGCTGCGCCAGTAGCAGAGAGTAGGTGCAGCTATGGCATTCTGCCCACAAGGTGCATACAGCTTGTCTGGCCAGCCAGGCAGCTGGGGGATGTTCATGAGTGCTAGTTAGCTGTAGAAACACAGTGCCTTCTGCACTCTGACCCGCTGCCTTTCCTCTCTTCAGAAACACAATAGGAGTACCCGTGCAGGAGGCAAAAACTTGTATTTTACTCCTGTGTAGTATTTGTGCATGTTCCCATTTTCTGGCAAAGCGATCTCTGTGCCTTTTTCTGGTATTTGGTGCTTGAAAAGTGCTCTGAGGTTTGTGGAAAGGACTAGGGAGAAAGAGAAGAAAACTTTGCTTGGAAGGAGGAAGATAAGAAGGAAGATGTAGAAATCAGGATAATTTACAGTAAAGGAGAGCAAGGGTATTGCAGCAGTAAGACAGCATCTAGATGACAGTGTGAGAAACCGAGACAGGATATTATAGTGTAGTGTCAAATACTGTGTATCCTATTTGACAATATTGAAATTCTGTTTTCATGGGAACTCATTTTTGAAGAGGGAATAGACTATTTTAATCATTACTTTGAAAAATGTTCCCTCTCCAAATGTTCCCTCCCTGTTCTAATTGTATCTGTAGTTGTTTGTATTGCTAAGATACTGCACTGTTCAACATAAATCTGCAAAGAAATCGGGAAATGTTCATTTGGTCTCCAACAAGGAGAAACCTTTGCACCACTGTGTGCTTCCTTTTTTTTCTGTATTTAGATTTGGAATTTTAGCTCTTTGGAACAGGAACAGCAGCTAACTCCAAAAAAATGCAGTGCACATACGGTGGAGCCCTTTGTATTGTTGATATAGCTGGATAGTAATATAGTGCGAATATCTAAAAATACTTAGTCAATTTGTGGTTAGATAAATAATTTTTCCACAGATCAAAATATTTATTCTTTTCTGGGTTTGGTTAAGCAGAGATGAGAAGCAAATAGTGGACCTAATGTTGAAACCACTTTGGATTTTTATTGCATCTGTGCTGATTTGAATCTCTGCATGTTATGCTGTCTTTATACCTAAATGATTAATATATGGTTCATGTTAAGGTGCAGCAAAAATTTCATAAACTTAATCATATTTGAAAAATGTTGTCTGTTCATGGAGGATTCTCCTAACAGCTGAGCTATGAATATTTCTGTCACTGAAGTTTCCAATTTCCTTGTCCACCTTTCTCCAATGATATCAAAGCCAGTATCTTTTTCATGTAGAATACTTTGTGCACTCCTAGAGGTTTGCAATTCTTAAAACCTCAGAGGTTTCTGATAAACATTCAGATAACAATAAGCTTGCTAAATTCATTTTATAATCTCATTAATCTGTGACCATGTTTCCATTTCTGTTTGGAGAATGGCTGAAAGTACTACTGTGCTGCATTGCTTAAATATTATTATCATGTTTGCTTGTTTGCTTGGTGTGAATGACTTTGCGTGGTGTCCTTATGTCTGAGGTTTTAAATTTTGTACAGACTTTAAGTTTTTGAAAGTTCATATTTTGATCACTCAAAATTCTGAGAAGTCAGGATGAATTTTCTTGTATATTCACTCATTCATTAATTAAGAAAGTAGAAAGTTTTCCTTTCACTAAACCTTGTTTACCCATCTTTTGCACAAAACTAATCAAAAGTCCTATGTAAATCACACTGTAGAAGTATTATCCTATCAGGATAGAACTCAGGCAAGAGCTTTAAGTGAACTCGTTAGCACAGTAAAATTTACACCTGCACCAACATTTGTCATTAGTTTGTGACGTAGGCGAGTCCAAACCATCTGTACGCTGCAGCATGGATGTCCCATCTATCCTGGCAGTGACATTGCAAAGCCGTTCAGACAGGCAAGAAAGGACATCGCACAAAGGAGCTGTGGATTTATGGTAGTGGGGAGGACACACCAAACAAGTCTACACATGTCCTCTATTCTGGCATTGTAGAAACAGGTCGGGAAGCAGTGTGGAAACACTTGCAGGGTTAGAGATCTTAGGCCACAGTCCATCCCTTGGCAACATGTGCTTTATGCAAAGTGCTCCTGATTCCTCTATATGCCGACCTCTTCCCCAGCTTTTTCTTCTCTCTCCAAGAGCTAGTGAGACAATTGTCCCTATTCATACCTGGTCCTAGAACAGCCCTGAGTGGTTAGAAAAGCAGCCAACCATACAGAAGGTACCATCTGGCTCTTTTACAGTGTTGAGCTACAACATCCTTGGTCTATACAGTTTTCAGATGATTCAGCTTCTAAATTCTTAGCAAATCTCTAGTTAGCATAAGCAAATTGAAATTCCCAGAGATCAGCAACATGTCCAAATGCATGTCCAAATGTTGCAGTTTTCAAAGGGTCAATGATAGAATTTCACTGACTCTCCCTTTAAGATTTCAGTTGCCTGCTTCAGAGAATGGAAGGTGCCTGACAAACCTAATTGTACGTATTGCTGCTTCATGATGGTGTGAAACAAGGCTGACAATTTTGTGGTTTTGGGGGAAGGATCTTTGACAATGGGAAAGTGCTAGCTTATTAAAATGTTCTTTCCTCAAAAGTCATTAAGAAAATGATGACTGAAAGTTTTGAATTAAAGAGGAGCATAACTCAGTCATTGTTCAAATAAAATAATGCCTAATAGAATAAAATGTAGTTAGACCTCAAGACATGTTCTTTACTTCCAGGATATTAATGACAAGTGATGAAGATTCAGCAATCCTGCTTTTCCATTTAGAGTATGTTCATCATTCTGAGTGTGTTACAGAAAGTGAGGGAAGAGAAATGCTAACTTTAATCAGTATTACGTGGCCAGACACTCTTGATTTGTGGTCCTGATTGATGTGTCTGTATCCATTCTTAAAATAGTTTTATTCACTGGGCCCTCCTTGGCAATGAAGTCTCAGAAAAGTCTTGCATGTCAGCAGCAAGAGTCTAGTAGACATTATTCTGACACTATTTCTGTGAAGTAGTTTCAAGATTACTTCCAATTTTTATGATAGTCTGCATCCCAAGTTACTCAGTACTACAAAAATATGTATATTGTGTTGAAGAAGTTTAAATCGTGTTCTCTAGCTTTAACATAAAATCCAAAAGAAAAATTAGAAACTTATTATGGAAAACATTAGCTGAAAAAATAAAAATTGCATTTAAAGTGCATTGCCCAGCAGATAGTAGTATTGAAACAAATTAAATCAGTGGGACCTCTTTTCTGTTTACTTATTTTTGAGCCCAAGTAGAGATGCTTGAAATGTTTTTTTATGTCACAGTTTGGGGTACCTTTGTTTAAATTATTGAGAATCAAGAATGTCTGGAATTGGAGAAAACATTAATCTTGTATTTTTTGAAAAACAATGCAAGCCCGCAGGGGCAACCAAAAATTAGTGGCACTGCAACTTTTTAGGCATTTTTCAGTAAGTATGTGCTTATTGTATGTGCTTTGATTTAGTTTACCTGCACTTGATACAATTATAGCATTTATATATTACTTTTGGTATTACCTTCAAATGTAATTACATCTGAGGCATTCTGAATCCACATTTTTGTGGGTTTTGTGTGCTGATTTTAGGAAGGTCTTACCAATTGCCCACAAATGTGATGTCAGGCACTGTAGTCCCGTATTGTGCTAATTTAGACATCCCTGGATATACTATGTACAGGCCAAAAGAAGTGTTTAATGTAGGAAATGGTTTGACATCACAGACTGCTTCTCCCCCCCCCCAACACTCCCTTAATTTTCTGGGAAACAAGAACATATGAAGGTTGTTACTAGATTATCTGAGGAAGTAAGTCAGGGACTTTATTAATTATAATGGTAATACTATTTTATTGGCGTGGAGGATTTTCCAGTTTGAACTATTTTGTCTAGGACAAGCTACTGAGTTGGACTTACTGTACCACCCATGTATTAAATCTTTTCAGATTAACTGCTTGCATGTGACATTAAGAGGAGTTTCTCAGCACCCCACAGTTCTTGGAAGCAGT
Source organism: Acanthiza pusilla (assembly GCA_036630365.1). Taxonomy (NCBI): domain Eukaryota; kingdom Metazoa; phylum Chordata; class Aves; order Passeriformes; family Acanthizidae; genus Acanthiza; species Acanthiza pusilla. Next base: position 31,762,693 of record JAXCHO010000164.1, read on the forward strand.
GCTTACATGTAAGGGAAGGAGAAGATTCCGATTGGCACAAATACAGACATTATCCATATGCACGGCTGTAGTCGCTGAGTGCGGGGAGAGACATACAGCCAGTTCCTGCTATAAAACTGAACCGCCTAAGAGAGAACCATTGGCCACAGCACTTTTCACATCAGCCAAAGATGTTCACAGGCAATTTGTAGAGAACAGTAAACTGAAAATATTTGCAGGATATGTGGCACTAGGAGGTTACTGAAGTTCAATGGTGTTTAGAGTTTATTACCTTAGAACAAGTTACTGCAGAGGTTCAATACCATGCGATTGCTTGGTCATTTTTGTATGTTATATTGACATCCAGTTAATTTCATTATGAGAGCATGTGCTTGCATATGCCAGGTGTAAATTTTGCTGAGGAAAAGACTCTTGAAAAAAAGTATGGTAGGCTAAAAAAAAGAAGTTACAGAGAAAAACTATTTCAATTCAGGACATCAATTAACACTGATTTGCACTGGAGTGCATTTGAAAGTACATGCAATATTCACATGCCAAATGAATTCATTAAAGACCAGTGTGATTACAGTGAATGTCAAATGAATTAATAACAATGGGACCTTTAAGTGTTACCATTAATTTCACAGTGTGTTGCTGTTTTATACTTATGGTCTCTGAAGCTAAATGACACTCTACAGTTGCCCTAGTAGATTAATTGTGCATTAATAATCTGTGGGTGGGCTAGCAATCTGGTGGGCACTTACATTTCATTGACACTTGGATACTAAAGATCGTAATTCCCAGTTTTCAATCAGGAAAGCCATTTTAGCTCTAAAATAGGCTCACACCATTTCTTCTATATTGGATTAAAGTTCTTAAAAAGTGTTAAGTCTTTGAATTCTAAGTTCACGTTAAAAATTATGTATGATTAAGCAGTTAAACCTTTGTTTGTTTGTTTTTTCTGTACATAGCTCTCCATGTGGGAAATATGTCAGTGCCTGGTAGTAGACATCCTGATCTGTTCAGGGCATCTCTTTTGCTGCCTAATATTTGAGACTACTTGAGTTGACCTTTGTTTTGGATGGGAGGTTTTTGTTGTTGTTTCTGTTTATTTGTTTGGGGGGTTAGGAGGGTTTTTTAGTGGGATTTTGTTATTGTATTTAGATCAGTTAACTTTAGGAGGCTACCACTGTTAAAAATGAATGCTTCCATTCAGAGCTTAAAAAGCACATACTAGTTATGTACTCAATGCTGTTATATGTCGTGCCCTGAGTGAAATAGAGCATAGCTTAAATGAGAGTTGAAAAACTGAAACCTTTTTTTCATAGACTTATAACTAATAAGTTGAATATTTTTTATTCCAAAGTATTGCATTTTGTTGTCTTATAGGGAAGGGGAGAAATCTAAAAACAAGACAGTCTGACTTCAGTTATTTTTTAGTCTTTTTTGTTCGTTTGTTTTCTTACTTGTTAGGTTTTTTAGCCAACAGAAAGGTAATTGATCTCAGACTTATTTAGGAGTTATGTGCATGTAACAACATACGATTGGATTTGACCCTTGTACAGATGTCTAAAAGCTCTTTTGGATGCTCTGGTACAAAAGCAATTTAATCAGTCAATAATTCATCTAGAATGGCACATTCCCACTTCATTTGTACATTTGTAAACAAGCCAGTGTGTGCTACACAATAGTAGTCTTCATGAAAATTTGTCATAACTCATTACACTGCTAATAAGCCATTCACAAAATATGATTATCGTATAAGTCATTAATCTAATTTACTAATTATCTAGGTATGGCTTTTATTTCTCAGTTTAGTACAATAGGATATATACATATTAAAAAAAATGAGATATTCTACTTTTGTCCCAATTGGAGTTGATAAATGAGCCATAAATCACATATTTTTTTATTTCATCCATTAAACACTCACATCAAACTTCGCCTGACACTTACATGCGTAAAAAGAGATAGGAAGTCACTTCAGGGTGCTTGAAGTTTAAAATGATAGAAAGTATTGTAATCCTGAAGATCCTTCTAAATCTAGAAATGTTCCTCCAGTTAGACACAGTAGCTGGACTCGGAAATATTCATTGTGTGTTAAACACAGTGGTGAGCAGACACTGCCAATTTGTGGTGATGTCACACAGAATATACACACACAGATACACAATACGTAGATTGGACTTCATGTTCTGAGACTGCTTATGCAAAAAGTCCAGGAAAGAGAAGTCAGATCATAAATCAAGCTTTATATCTTAAGGATCTTTATGATCTATACATTGTTGTGAATTCCATTGTATAAATCAAGTACTTAACACATAACACTGGTGAATCATAGGAAAAAAACATCATCATATTTTGGACTTTGCTGAAATCAAAATATGCATTTACAAATTCCCTATTCTTTACCTGCTGAGCTTTTATGCTCCTATGTATTTACATTTGTGTTTGATTTAGCTAGTGAAGATTGTCAGTTGCCCAAGCTCATTCAAGGTAAAAGGCAATAACAAAAAATTCGTTTCAATTTCCATGTTTTCTTCTGAGTGTATATGTAAATACATATATTTATACATATATATATATTCCTCTTCATAGAGGAGTCTGAAAGTCCAGTCCTTGGGCTATCTGGAGAGTATTTCAAGTACTTGTTAAATGGGAATGGATTTCCACTTGACAGAGATGGTGGTTAATGTTTTGATTGGAAGGGTTTGGGTAAATGAGTTTTTCACCCATTCTATCATTTCATGACATTTTTCTTACATTTGGATACCATCTGCCTCCAGCCTCCCTATTCATTAGCAACAGCTTTGTGCCCACTCAGTCCCAGTACCACTGACAGTGTGACAGGCTCTTTGGAAACTAAATATTGCTCTATATTTGCTGCGAATATTAGAAGCAGCAGCAACTGTCTCTTCCTCTGCAGCTGATAGCAGTAGGGGAGTTCAGCCTACCAAAGTTTAAGACAAGGAATGCAGAATCCATTCCGTTTTGCCCTTAAAACTGAGAACAGTCTTTTCTGTTTGTCTTCTGTTCCTTCCCCTCTGGCAGGTCACCTAACTTAGTCTCCCTGTCCTCTTTCCTGAAACGAGGACCTAACAAGTAGAGTATCTGAACTAAAAGCGATGAGCAAATCTGGTGTCTGGTGGAAGGTTTCCTCTCATTTCCTCTAGGAGTTTGTAGCTCAGCAGTATCATCTAGGTAGTTCATAAAGATCTTCCTTTGGGTTCACCTATTCGTGAGGGTTTTAACTTTTGAAGAAGATCAGCTGCATCCTCTGTATAAACAATGTGTTTATATTGCATAACTAACATTTCTGGGGATGAGTGGGGAGATGGTTTCCTGTTATAAAAATACTGGATCAGAACTGTGTGTATATTCTAGTGAAGGAGCCAGAAGCATTTCAAAGTAGAATCCCATTTTTGACAAAGTTTTGATTTGAATACTTTGAGCGAGGAAGGGCTGTTGTGCTGTTGGGTCTTTCTTTCAGAGTTCTGGCCATGAGTCACTATTCCTTCTGCATCCAACATGCTCATTAAAAAGAAAGAAAATAAAAAGAAAAAGAAAAAAGAAAAAGAAAAAGAAAAAAAAAAAGAAGGAAAGCTTATCTTCCCTTGAAGCCATGAATATCATACCCAGAAAACTGTCAGAAGTTTTCTTTTCTTTTTTTTTTCTCCTACTTCACCATTTTCCATTTTCTTTTTCAAAGTAAATTCTTCAATAAATATTTAATATTTAGAGTTTTCCTCACTGCTCTGTTACTTGAAATAGATAAGACTTCTGTTGAGGTAAATGGTTAAAAAGACATGAATGGAAGCAAATCTTGGCCCAGGATACAGGGAAATTATGATAATTATCTGAAACATAACAAAGTTCTTTTTTTTTTTTTTTTTGAGAGTTTCAAGGAGAATTGAGAAAATCCTCTGTTAAGCCTTCTATCTTGAGCTGTAAGAGATTTTTCAGCATATTGAACTACTAGATCCTAGCAGAATGGATAAACTCCGTGCCGTGCACATATGTTTTTATCTTAATTTAAAATAAAAACAATCCTCATTTACTGGGGGGAGGGAGCATATTAGCATAAAAGTAGTATACACAGAAGAAGATTGCAGTTTTATTTTTAAGTGGCTAAGTGAACTTGAGAAAAAGGAACCCAAACAGGAAAAACTTCCATCTCTTACAGTCATGAGAACAGACATGTGCAGCTCTGTTAGAATCTGGATACTCACCAGGGATCTTACTGGCTCAATGCATCAAGAAGAAATGTCTGTCAAGCTCCTACAAACTTTGGTTCCCCAAACAACTGCCATATGCCAGAATTAACTGCATAAAGGCACTATGAATCAAGCATCAATATTGTTAGATTTAAGGATGTTTGTAGATTTTCTTTTAAAAAAGGTTCCATTAAATCATTTCATCAGTTTCCCAGGCAGGTCACAATGGCAGCATAGCACTCAGTAATGCATATTTAATCCTTTATTCTTTTGGTTTGATGTTATTTTGCTATTAGAGGAAGTTCAGATCAGATTCTGATGAATCACAAGACTTCATCCTATGCGGAAAGGCATTAAGCAGACTGACAGGGAGCTCTGCACTGCTCTAGTGCATCCTTACTGCTAGTGTTTCTTCCAGTTGTGTGCCTGCTGCAAAGCAAGTACTGTCATTAAAATGATACTTAAACAAGCTCTCTTCACTAAATGTCTTAATGCTAAAAGCCTAACAGTTCTTTGGGATTGCTGTAAGCTCTGGGGTGGAGGAGTGCTTTATTTCTGCCTTAGAGTACCTGACTTCCATTCCCACAGACAATCAGCTGCACCCTCTTTGTGAGCCTGCGCATCAGGCAGCCCATACAGAAGCACTGTGTCAAACGGTTAAATAAATAAATAATGTGCCTTGGGCCTGGAGCCAAAAATGCTCTCCCCTTGCACCAGTGGGAAAGGGAGTAGGAAAGGATGCTTCTGTTCTACTACTAATGAGAAAGGAAAAGGCACTAAGCTCGGCGTGTCTCTTCCTAATATTACATCACAGCAGCTCACGATGCGGTGTTAAATGTGTCTACAATCTTCTTATTTTTCCAAGCCTGTTTACTGATGCATCCCAACACAGATGGAACCTTTCTTCGTGCACATATTAATTCATTTGTTATTTATGCACTCTGATCTTTGTGACATTTTGTCCTTTGGCCTCTTACCAAGTCATTTTTTATAGATGTTCTGAGAAAAGGTGGCCCTTGCCCTGCAGTGAGCCTCACAAATCCCTGACACACACATATGCATTTTTTATTGTTCTCACATGTTGCTTAACAGTCTGCATTCTTCCTGCTTTACAGCAGAGCAGATGGGTTCCTGCATAGCATGAAACAGATGAGATGTTCAAATCGATTGTTTTATCAACAATCAGTTGTAGATAAAAATCATTTTAATGAGAGAAATTAATGGTGTTTGCAAACATGGTGTTAATTAAAGAACATAGCTTGGTCTTTTTTTCCCTCCTTTTTTCCCCCTGCACACAATTTTTGTTACCCATGACATCTTTCATTATTGACTCATGCCCCAAAGAAAAGGCGATTAAAATCTGCTTTTGTTTGATGTAGCTCTTATTGAAGAAAGAAATAGATCTTTCTGAAGCTTCCTGGTGAGATGAAAGTCTAATTATCTCCACAAATGAAAGGAAAAGCTTTAATTAGGCCTGTGCTGAATCTGCGCACTGTGAATTTGTGCATTGTGATGGATGGAGCCCACATCTCCTCAGTGACTGCAGTTGAAATAATGAAGAAGGAGAAGAGGTAGCCTGGTCCCATGATTCAGCTGGCAGAGCAGACTTGGAGGTACACCTGTGTTGTGAGAGCGTGCCCAGAGCAGCTGCCACAGGCCATGTTTCTGTGCAGTGCATTCGGCTGTTTTACAGCCTCCTCCTGAGCTTTGATCTCTTTTCAGACAGCAGGGGTCCTAACAAATCAAGCTTTTCATGTTTCCCTCAGTTTCACTCTCTTTTGCTTCACCATTCATACTTGAACTCCAAAGAGGACGGATAAAATATTGTCTTTTTCTGAATCAATTTGATCAGCAGCAGACATGACTGAATTGGGCATTTTGTCTTTTGTGAGGTGTTTTAGGGTTGACTGTGGGGTAAAGGCTGCTAAAGAATCAGAAATTGCATTTATTTATTTTGCCATTTAATTCACTATTTATGCTTTTAACAACCTCTATGCATAACACTTGATTTCTATGCCCTTCTTTTTTACAGTGCTGTAGTTTCTACCCAGTTAGGAAAGGTGACATTCTGGGATAGCATTAGACTGCTAATAGTCCCCAGAGACAAATCTGAATTATGACAAATAATGCACTATTCCACATTCTACAACATTTCTAATCCATTTTTACCATGTTGCATGCAGTTTACTCTGTCTTCATGTAGTCCACCTGATATCAGGAAGGTCAAACCACTGCTTTACTCACTTCACTTGTAGCCAGCATATTCTTTGTGAGTCACAAAGCACCTTTGACATCAAGGGCAGTCAAGGAGTTTACATCCACACCTTTCTGGGCAGGATAGCAGGAAAAACAGGAAGATACAATTGAAGTCAAAGTTAAATCAGCATCAACAATCTAATGTTTTATAATTTCTGTCAGTATATTCAGTGTTGTTTAGAATTTATTGCTTTAATTGTGTACCAGTCTCCGGAATTGAGAAGCTTAGCAGTCAACTGGAAACACGCAGCAATGGAAGTATACGGGATAAATGGCAATGCATCCCCTGTTGATTGGTTTATTTAAGAAAAGGACGCATCTGAAAAAGACAGCAACACTGTCTTTCAAAGCAAACATTTTGGGAAGGCTTTTTGTAGGTAGATATACAGCATCCATAAAGCCTGAAATTCATGAAAGCAAAAGATGCTGATTCTGAGTAATTCAGCAAAGCAATAATATGGATTTTAATTTATACTGTGTGAAACAAATCTCTGGCATTATCTACTGGTATTCTAAAATCTTATACATTAAAAAGTACTCACAAGCTGAAATCTTACTATGTAAATTTTCTCATTTGTTTAGAGACCTTTAAGACAGCTGGCACTTTTCTTAGTCTAAAATACCTTGGTTTGTTCTTTCCGCCCTCCTTCTGCCAGATCCTTTCCACAGTTTCTTTGTGTAGATTTGTCTCCTTTGTTTATGCCTTTGTAAGTATCTCCCTAGTGTTAGCACTGAGTTCACAGAGCTGAAGTCAAAAACCTGCCTTATACAATATTCTAATCCTTAGGCCATCAGTGCCTACATCCGAGTCTGGTGCCCTAGAATTACAGGGATGATGGTGAATGTAAAAGGTCCCAAAGCTCAATATAGGAGAAAAAAGCTGGGGGGAATACTGTAACACTGAGCGCAGGTCTGAAATAGGGGCACAGCCAGGGGGGAAATGAGGAGGCAGTGGAATTCTTGTTAGACTGCTGTGCCGAGATGAGGAGCAGATAGTAAATTAGGAACGAGCACTGCAAGAACACATCTGAATCAGACCCTCCAATTAACTGTTCTCTTTCCTTCTTTCAAGTTTGATTTCCTTTTAACCTTTTATTTTATTCTTTTGATCTCAGCATCTTTTTCTTTTTGTTCAAATGAAGAGCAGTGGTGCAATAATTTTTGTTGAGGAGGTGCTTTCATTGTCAGCTCCTGTTTCCAAGCTCAGCAAGTGATGAACAAGAGCTGGAAATACTCATGCATACTATCACTCAGAATATGACTTTGAACAAGATTTGAGACCTGGTACAATGGAAAAGGAAAACTGTTCTTCCTCAGTTTGTGACAGAGTTGCCCCTATTGCTTCTTAGCTGTTGAGAAACTCAGCAGATTTTATGTGGGATTTTGTGCGTGCATGTGTGCACAAATACGTGTTCAGAGCAATGGAAGTTTATGAAAGAAAACACTGTACAAAGTAGGAGCAGTAGTATTTAGCTGTTGCGTGATGGAAAACAGAAAAGCTGACCATTGTCTTCTAAAGAATGTTACCTTGTAACATTCTCCTACACACTTTTCATTTGGTCTACATCCAAACTGCTACATGAAGGTCTTTGATTAAGGGTAGGCAGCAGAGTCCCCATGAAGGGCTGTCGTGCAGGCATGTGAATGGATGAGAACTCTCTAATACACTTTCATATTAGTGACGTTAGTATAGTTTCTACATATTGCCTACCAAAACTTGGAGTAGCTCAGTCCTTCTTCAAGGTGAGAGTCATCCCAGCCTTGCGAAGCACCTCAAAGAGGTAAATCACTGCCAATCTTGTCATCAGGAAGAGAGCTATTGTCTGTTTTGAATCATCCCACTATATACTTGCAGGGGCTGTAGGAAGAGAATTACATTATAGAGATACTCTTCTATTAACCTGTGTGCAATGAAGTCTTGAAAAAGTTGTGAATTCCTGTGATAAGGCATGCAGAACACATGAGATCTGGGCTTGTGATTGGTTGTTGGGTTTTTTTCTGTGGACATTACTGGCTGGCTGGTGCATGCTGACACACACACATGGTGCTCTGAATTGATTCCATGTTTACAGTTTTGAAGTTTTCAGTCTGAGATAAAAACAGACATGCTTACTTCACTGTGAACATCTGCTAATTTTTAGTTCTGGAATATCTAAATGGGTATTTGTCCTTCCACATGTATTTTACAGAATCACAGAATGGTTGAGGTTGAAAGGGACCTCTGAACCTCTTGTCTGAACCTCTGTTCAAGCAGGACCACCTTGGGCAGGTTGCCCAGGACCGTGTCCAACTGACTTCTGAAGAACTGCAAGGATGGAGAGTCCACAACCTTTCTGGGTACTCTGTTTCAGTAACCAGTAGCTCGCACAGCAAAAAAAAAGTGTTACCTTGTGTTTAGACAGGGCATCCCATGTTTGTCTGTGCCCACTGCCCCTTGTCCTGTCACTGGAAAGAGCCCCCCTGGAAAGAGCCTGACTCCATCTTTGTATCCGCACTTCAGATATTTATATGCTTTGATGAAATCCCCCCCGAGCCTTTTCTCAGTGCAACTCTCTCAGCTCTTCCTCATATGAGCGAGGTTACAATCCTTTAATGATCTTTGTGGCCTTTCATGTGACTCTGTCCAGTATATCCATGTCACTCTTGTACTGAGGAGCCCAGAACTGGAAACAGTACTTTGTATGTGGCCTCAACAATGGCACCTCACTGTGGACTCATGCCCACAATTCAATAACTTTTCTAAGAGGATCTTATGGGAGAAAGTGTTGAAAGCCTTACTGAAGTCTAGGTAGACAATATCCTTTGCTCTCCCCTCATCTACCAGGCAAGTCATTTTGTCATAGAAGATTATCACATTGGTCAAGCGTGACTTCCCCTTTTGGGGAAACCATGCTGAGTAATCCTGAAGATTTTCTTGGTGTTTGTGCACCTGGAAGTGGTTTCTGTTCTTAGCTGCTCCATTACTTTCTTGGGGATTGAGGTGAGGGTGACTGACCTGTAGATCCTTGGGTCCTCCTCCTTGCACTTCTCAAAGACAGGAGTGACATTTACTTCTCGCAATCTCCACAACTAATCAAAGATTACTGAGTGCGGTCTCATAATGATATCTGCCAGCCCCCTCAGCCCTCATGTGTGCATACTGTCAGGGAGCCTATCCATTTTGCTTAAGTATTGCCTGAAGTGATCCTCTTCCACCAAGGGTATACCTACAATGCTCCATATTTATCCCCTGGATGCTAGGGCCTGAATTTCCTGAAGGACAGTCTTCCTTGTAAAGTTTGAGGCAAAGAAGGCATTCTATATCTCGGCCTCTTCCATGTGTTGTTGAACCTTAAGCAGCAAGCCTTCATTTTCCTTAGACTTCCTTTTGTCGTCTCTGTACTCATAGAAGCCGTTCCTCCTGTCTTTGAAATCCCTGGCCAGATTCAATTCTACCGGAAATTTCTGTATGGTACTGAGACCATATGCTAGGAAACCTTATGGAATAACTTATATGGAGTAATTTTATTTACTGAAGAGGAAAAAAAGGAAACATAAACAAGATTGTAAAACACATGTTGGTGCTTTTAAAAGAGGAGGGGAAGACAGCTATGATCTTAGGGACTTTGCATCAAACTGAAGTGTTTATGACTGTCACAACTTCCTTGAAAACAAGTGGATATTTTAGAAATTGTGGCATTTTGAAGTGTTCCTAGTCTGATAACTATACATTTAAAAGACCTGAAAAGGAATACAACAGTTTTTCTTTACTTCTCCAGCAAATTGTTAGTTTACTTTCTCATTCTCTGAATACTATGTTACAAACAAGTCAATATTATTCCAGGGTTTATAAGTGTATACTAAGATGTTCTATAAATAATTCAAAACATATTTAGTTATAAGACTTCCAGTAAAAGATGGAATGCTACAAAGCTGTTCCTTTAATTCTGAAGGAAAGAAGAATTAAATTGAAACTCCAGAGAAAAACAAAGCCAAATTTTCTTTATATTATTCTATCACGTTATGCTGTGGCATTCTTGAGATTGGCGTACAGGTAGGCATATAAAATATGGTTCCAGAACCACTAAGCTTTAAAGATGTTGCTGAGCTAAATCTAAGCATCAGGAAACACAACATATTGAAGTTTCTAGAGATTTTATATTTCCGATAGTCACACTTCAAATCACTCCTAGTTCAGGGTTTTCTAAAGAAGCAGAAGGTACCCAATCTGGAATGAAAATGACATTTACTGAATTTAAAATAAATTCTGTAGAAGTTCACCTCACATTACCCTGGTATTTTTGTTGTATTGTCAACATTGTTGCATGCTGTTGTACTTGATCTCCTACATGGTGTGAGATTAGACAAACAATTTTTTTTTTTTTTTTGCTCACATTGTCATGACACAAATAAGTTTGGAGCTCAATAAAAACTGAAATAACTCTGTGATGGAGAGCCATAAAATCCTGTAACTAACTAAACTGTTATCTTTATTAAGAAGACAAGTAAGGAAGTAGTTCTTTTTCATTTTACCATTCATATAGTTAAAGAAGAGCTTTAACCAGATATTGTTCTCACAAGACTACAGGTTCCATAGACCTTGAAATCTTGGTATTCAGAAATTCCCTGAAATCCCAAGGCATGTAGGACTCAAAACCAAATTTTTAATTCAGTGTAAAGGCCTATTGTCTTGGGAACTGTCATTGGCTCTCAAATAAAAAAAAAACAGCCTTGATATCTTCCATTCATTATTAATACTTTATATAGCCCTTTTTCATTCAATTACACATTTTATCACAATTGTTTTGGGGTTTGTTCTTGTCGTTGTTATTTGTTTTGGTCTTTGTTGTTGTTTATTGTTTTGTTTTGTTTTATTTTAATTAGAAGGAATACCTAACAGAGATCATGCTCCTGTCAGTTTCTGCAGCCTTTAGGATGGAACTGATACAGCCCACATAATTCCTTATGGCACTGCAGTATTACATGAAACCGTTTTCTTTCTCACAACCACCAGCTGCTGTATGAGAGCTGAAGGGTTTCTCAGAATCCCTTAGCCTTATGTTTCCTTATCTGCAGTTCATTTTCATGCCTGATTTCCCAGAATTTGCTTAACATTTTCAGAAGGACGTCATTCACCCACTAGTTGTAGCTGGATTTGGATTCATAACTCTTTTGAAAAGAGAGAGTGATATGATTCTCCATACCACCAACACATTATATTGTCAGATGATAAATATTCTTCTCATCAAAATACGATGGAAGGACTGAGTCGTCCCATCCATCAGAAAACTCTGAACCAAATTAAGGCTGAACATACTGGATGCTCTTTTACAAAGATAGGAAATGGGGCTAGCCATATGGCACCTGTTGAGGCTCTTTCAACACTGAGAATTTTTGCTGGAGAAAGCATAGCTGTCTTCTGAATTCTTCTATGGCGTTTTGCTGTTGTTGCACTGGGGGAGGGCGTGTTTTAGTTTGGGGATTTTTTGATGGATTTATACCATATCTCTGTACTTTAGATGAGCAGCCTTATTCTGACTCAGTGCCAGCAGAAACTTGCTGGAGTTTTCTACTCTAGTAGATCCTTGATGACCTGTTAAGGAGCCTGCTCCATATTGCAGAGAGGCATTCAACAAGGTCTTGGTTGCAACATTACAGGCTCCCCAGCTCTAGCTGTACAGACTAGGATCGTGCTGGGATTCCTTAGCATCAGCCCTCTTCTGGAAATAGTTGTTCTCTCTTTATAGGAGGTGCCAGCTTTTACCTCTTGTATCTAGCAAGAAATGATTAGTGGTAATCTCTGGGTTCATGTTCTGTTGTTAGTTAAGAATAACTAGTAAGTGGGAGCCAGTGCTTCATTCAGGGGAATGTCTTAAGAAGCTGAAATCCACTGATGTCTTCAGGGTTTGAAACCATGCCCCCTCCCTTTTGGTGCACTGTTGCAGAGATAACAGTCATAATTGCAAAATAAGCTGAGTTGACTGTCACTTTTTCTTATTTTTATTGACACTGTTGCTGAAGAACAGGCCCTTTTTTATTTCATGTTTCCTTGCAAATAAAAACATTCTTTTCTTTTCTAAGATTGGTCCAACAGTGGTTGGATCATACTTTAGTTATGGACAATACTAAGTAGAACAAATAATAAATGTTAGCCTATGACTAAGTAAATTCCATATAAAAACAAAAATTATACTTGCCATAGCAGGTGGCTCATTCTAATCAGGAGCTGCTGGAGGTCATATCTGAGATATTATGCAAATTCAAAACTCAAAAATAGAGACTATGAAATAATAATTAATTACATTTGCACTTTGATTAAAGATTAAATCTCAGTATAATAAAAAAAAAATCATGTCTTTGTATTGCCTGATATAATTAGGCACTCTCCTAAATGACCAAACTTAGAACTGCCTATTATGTCCTAGCAAACCTGTGGGAGAGCCTGACATGTGTTTAGCAATCATGGGGTTTTTTGTGTTCATCAGAAAAAATAATTTTAAAACAATGTGGGAGGGGCAGTCCTTATCTTTAAGGCAACTGTTGGATAATTGACCTCCTTTAGCATTTAATTTCTCAAGCCTCTAGGAAGCTTAATTTTGAACATCAAAGGGGTACCTGTGGAAGAAACTGTTCCAGACTGGTGAGTAAACAAATTAGAGTTAATAGGGTCATTAGCTTCTGTGGTAAAATTTCAAACTGGGTATTCCTCACTAAGGAATGTAAATGTCAATGTTTTTAAGTCTTCTAAAATATAATTAGACATGGAACTTGAATACAAATGCTATTTGTATTCAAGTATTTTGCTACATATCCTATTAACAAACAAGGTTTTCCATACACTGGGCATTTTTTTATTAAACATTAGGGAATCTATTGTTCTGGTCCTGTGCATTGCTTCCCAGACAATTAGAATAGAAAGAAAAAAGGTACAAAGCTGCTTAGTCAATAGTATGCTGTAAGCATTGAGGATGCTGTGTGTTCTGTTTGATATAAAACATGTTAGCCAGTTACCTTTACAGTAACAGCTGTAGATCTATTTAACCATTAGATCTCTATGTAGCAGTATAAGAACTTTAAAAAAAAAACCAAAAAACTAAAAACCAAACAAACAAACACACAAAAATCCCAAAAAGTAAAAAACACACAAATAAAACCCCCAACCCAGAACCACAAAAAAACAACTTACATTTCCTCATTGGGATGATGGATGATCTTCTCATCTGTACTTTCTCTTGATTCTATGGCTACATCCTCTCATTTCACTTCTGACACAATACTGATGTCTTTTTTTTTTTTTCAATTATCCTTGCATATGGTAATAGAACTAGTGCTCCCTTTCTTCCACCGAACTGATAATTTTCTAGTCCAGACACATTTCCACACCTTTTCCCACATACTTACTTGCAGGCTGTGGACCCTTGCATATCCATTCTCCTGAAATTCTTGCTGCTAACTCTTGCCAGCAGCAGCAAGCTCTTGGAACTAAGGGTTGTCAGAATAAGTTCCCTTTTTCACTTTGCAACCCTAGGAAATTTAAAACTGTGGGGTTTATATTGTATCTCTAGGAGGTCAGTACTTAGCAACGACTTCTTTTTAACCCAGAAAATTACCTGCTGCTAGAAGTGTCACCATTTAAACAGGTAGAAAGGAAAATTTCCTCATAAGGAACAATAACATCAGGTCGATCTAAGAGTTTGTGGAATAAGGACTAACTGTCAACACCACAAATGTGTTTAGCATAGAAGGAAATAAAATATTTGCTAGAAGTGCCAAAGGAGAATTGCAGAAAATATTTAGACTGGAAAACTGCAGATGGCCAAGCACATCCGGTGGTAAATCACCTTCTCTCCGTGAAATCTGATTTTTACCAGCAGGGTCTGAGTGAGTGCTACAGTGAATTCTACCAAAAAATCAGAAGGGTGGGGGAGAAGAGAAAGGCATTTTAAATAATTGATCATAGCTGTATCTGTGGTTACAAGCGTAGCATTCTTAAGTCATTAGCCTGAAGGAGCAAAGAGTTTAAAAAATATTAACTCTCCTCACCAAATATAATCATGAAGTTTAAGAAAAAAAAAAGGGGGGGGGGGTCCTATTTGTCTATTAGAAATAATTTTGTTGTGATATTTTTGTGGTTTGTGCTGATTTAATCTTTTAATTTTCTATTCTCCCTCAATGGCAGCAGCTTTTTGCCTAACACAAATGAAAGTAAAAACCTCCTCAAATGCTTTTTATGTAATGTGAATCATGTTTAAGCGATGTTTTGAAAAAGTCCTTGTCCATTAGAAGCAAGCTTTTTGCACTAGGCAAGATGTTATAACTGAGTTTTTTGCAAAGTGGTTCTAGTTACTGTTTATTATCACTCTCTAACGCTGTGCTTCAAATAAGAATCTTTACTTTACCTCCATAAGTGCATCTCATAGCATTCATTTTTAAATAACCATTAGTTTTATTTCAACCTCCTACAGTGTTTTTTGATAGAATGTTACTATTTTCACACAATAATAATTTATTTCCCACAGTAAGCCAGAGTTTTAGACAAGTATGGCTCTGTTTCTCCAACTTACTGATTTTACTCATAGGGACAAAACAATATCAAATCAAGATAACATCTATGGCAAATTTGGGATCACATGCAGATCTCTTGATCTTGCATTCTGTGTGCGCTCAAGGGTAAGACTCATTTAAGCTAACTTAAGCCAGACAATAGTTCAGAATGTGATTTTCCTTCTCTAGTCAAGACCAAGACATGTCTCCCAAGGATAAGTCAGCTGATCACAAAACATTGACAAGGCTGGCAAGAGAAATCACGGTAAAAGTTTATTTGCCCATCCACTAAGGTGAAAGGTAAATGCTTCTGCACTGTTCCATTAAAATGTTTCATGGTCCAACGTCTCACCCATTAATGCAGTAAGGGTGTGCTTCTAGTATGTTTTTCATTCTATGATTGAAATCTTGACTGTGAAGTATTCTGGAAAAAAACTTTCCATCCTGATATTAGAATTGTTGACACTACATCACTTATCTGGACATAGTGGCAATGCTACTTTCAGATCTTAAAACAAATAAAAAGAATAAACATTGTGATCTGCATATTGGAATAAGATGTTTATATACATTTGGCACTTTTTAAATTCTTCTTTAAGGAGTTAAGTAATAGGCAAAAGCAAGTATTCATTTCTTCAAAATAAAGAAAATAGCAAACTCAGGGTGTGCTTCTAAAAAAATACTGAACTATTCAATAAAAATTAAAGGCAGATGGAATTTATTCCAATGGCTATTAAAGTGTAATACACAAAAGGATGCTCTTTATTTAACTTGTTACAAGCTGTAGACTTCCATAGCAAGCTGGAATGCTTTAACCATATATAAATGGGTCAAGGTTTGAAGAATTTAACTTTGTGTTGCAGTTTCTAACCTATTCCCAAACATGTTTCATTGCTTTTTCTTTCCCATAACTATTCTTGATCCCTATCTAAGAGGTTATGTCAGACCACACTAGAAAGGTCTGACACCAGAGGGTGCCGAGTTGCTATTCCATGACTTCAGCACATCATCTGTAGGATAGCCTGACACATATAATCAGGAGAGGTGGTCTTGCATTAACCTTTTCCACTCCCAGAGGGTGAAATGATAATGAAACAACAAAAACAGATAATGAGGGAAGGAGAGCACAATTCTTGTGATTATGACTGAAAATATGGGGGAGGGGGACAGCTGAGCAACTCTGTGTAGACTTCTGATGAAGCATTACCAATTCAAATAATAAATGGAGTAGATATATATGTAAATATAAACCCAGACAAGGGCTGAATATAACACCTAGAACAGGAGTCAGTTAAAGGAAGGAGTTGGTTAAGTTTGTTCTTATGACTGGCTACCACTTGGCAGACAAACAACTTCTCCACAAGAATAATAAAATATATAAGTATTTTGTGACTTGATTCAGTTGACATCCTTAGGGAGAATGATTCAGTGAAGCACCTGAAAACCCAGAATCTAACAGCTGTAAACAACTAGAACATTTCGTTTGTTCAGCCTGGAGAAGAGGAAGCTGAGGGGAGACCTCATTGCGTTCGTCAACATCCTCATGGGTGGAAGAGGAGGAACGGGTACCAATTTCTTCATTCTCATGGCCAGTGATGGAACCCAAGGGAACAGCATAAAGGTGACTCAGGGGAGGTTTAGCTTGTATAGCAGGAAAAGGTTCTTCAACCAGACAGTGGTGAGGCACTGGAACAGGCTCCCCCGGAAAGTGGTCACAGCACCAAACCTGGCAGAGCTCAAGAAGTATTTGGACAATACTCTCAGGCGCATGTTGTGACTCTTGGGGTGTCCTGTGCAGGGCAGGGACTTGGATTTTGATGGTCCTGGTTGGGTCCCTTCTAATTCAGAGTGATTCTGTGATTCTGTGGTTTGCTTAATGCTGTCTCTGCTGGGACAAGGTATGTGTAACAGCAGCCTACAAAGACCAAATTCTATGTGGTGGTAACAACATGGAGAAAATGCTTGTTCACTTTCATCTGTGACTTTAAGGATCTAGTTTTTTTGGCATGTTTCTACCAGTAAGAAACTACTTCTCCACAACAGCTCCTAGAAGAAGGTCAAACATTCAGTGGAATGATAGAGCAGGTAGCTAAAAAGGTACAGATGAAAAAGCAGCCACGACTAAATTTGTACATACTGAGTTAAAAGCAAATGAGAATCTGGCTACAGTGGAATTCACCCCTGGAAAGAAGTGATGGTATCAGTTAGCTCAAGGAAGCAAAGATAAGAGTAAAGCAAAATTGCAAAGGCTAAAATTTATTTCTCAAAAGCTGGTTATTGTGGAAATGATGTAATGTTAATACCTTTCCTTTGTTTTGTCACACTGACAATTTGCACACACCACAGACTCCATTTATACTAAACTTACATCAGTGCATTTTGAACATGAAAGCCCTGGGCATCTCAGGAAGTTTTAAGGCTTTTTTCTTAAAACCTGAATTAAAATCACACTTTAAGTTGTGCTGCATATCTTACTATGTTTACTCATGTCTCTCTGGAGCTTTTAACAGCTAAAAAAAATAGGTTTATTCAATGGGAGGCATATGCCACTAGGGCCTTTTATCTGAATGCTTCAGAATCAATCAAAAGGCATGATTTGAGCAGCCATGGGCCAAGGCAGGATTCATCTGTTTGAGTCTCTGACCCTGGTAATGCACTGCTTGAGTGACTCTGCGGCACTCAAGCCATGTCCTGTAGGATTTACCATGAATTACATTTGTGTGTGTCTGTTGTAACTCACCAGCTTTTCTTGTGCCGACTGGGGTTTGTTTTGTTTTTTCTTGCTCTTTTATATGACAATCGTATCAGTTACTACTTTCAACAACAGTATCTCTTATAAAGATCATAAATAGTTTTAGTATTTACTTGTGACCCGTTACGCAAACCACCAAATGTATTGCTTGATTGTACGTAAGAATAGTTTGAATTTTTTTCTTAGAAAAGTACTTTGAAATTGTTTTCATATAATACTTTTAAATACTTGATTCAAAAGGAAAGAAACCTGACACGCAATGAAAGAAAGCAGAGGCTGAGTAGAATGTTTTTGTTCTTCAGGAAAAAAAAGGCACATAAGCAATGGATATAAAATTTTTGATATTCATAAACTGTACTGTGCTTTTAATGCAAATGGTGAAAACTGAAGTAAGCACACTGCTCTGCTCAACCCTTATTATATTTCTTCTTATGGATAACTGATACGAAAAGATCTATTAGTATGCCCACTCAGAATTTCACACAGGCTGAATAGCCAATATGAAAGGGTAATGTGGTCGACATTCACACAAATGCATTGTTCAAATTTCATCATGTCGCACCTGTGTGTTTTAAGGTACACTGGAACTGTGCAGGCTCTTGTCACCATTTCTGTTTCTGCTTCTCTGGCATACTGGCTGGCATACATGTATTCTATCTGCTGAAATACTAAATCCTGCAAAACTGGGTTTATTCTTGTCATCTGAGTGCAATCCATCCTTCTCTAGCACTCTCCAGGTAACTTAATAGAGACTTCCCAGAGCTAGCAAGCTTCGTGATGATTCTGGTTTTATATCTCACTTCTTCAGAGTTGTTAGTGGAAAGAGAGAGAGATTTCAGCTTTGGATAAGTTCCAGAAAACTTAACAAAATGTGTTTCACTTTCATATTATTAAAATAATAAACACCTAATAGTAAGCATACTCCATCTTGAGAGTTTTGCATTTAAAGTCATATTCCTTTAAGGAATTCCGTATGTTTCCTTACTTCCACTTGGCTTCTCCAAGCATAAGTCCTACCCAGACTTCTAATTTCCACTTTATTTTGTCTAGTGATTCCCTTAACAGGTTAATTAGATAATCAATTCTTTTTCTTATCATACTCACATTTAAAACTCACTGATAGGTGAGCTGAACAGAAGAAGTTTTAACAAAATGTTGAATTCAAGTCCTATCCTTAGAACCTTTTATTTTCTTTAACTGGGGGGGGGGGGGGGGGAGGAAGACATTGATCTTCTTCCCCAAAATATTTTGTGTCATTGTCATAATTTTAAGTTCATGCTTTTATTGAAACTGCCAGTTTATGCCAATACATCTGTTAATAGTTGGAGAAAAACTAAAACCAAGTGAAACTTTGAAGAAGTTCATCTCAGTTAATATACCGCTTTGATTTTGGATTGTGAATAGCTGCAGCTGTGGCTGTTCAACCCTAGGTTTTCCTGACAAGATGATGAACAAAATGCAATTAAAGGGGTGGAGTGGAAAAAAGAAAGAAAAGAAAAAAATACAATTTAGGCATTGCTATCCAGAAATATTCAGCAGTATGCTTATTACAGGAAACTCAGTAAGTTGTCCTAGTGACAGTAGTAATGACTAAATTACTCTAGTGTGAAGCATCACTGTAAATTTCTTTTGATGTTTATTTTTATTTTCACACTTAAATTTTTACAAGGATGAATCATGCTTACAATTCATATTGGGTTTCATCCAATAAGCCTATAAGGTATGCGTTTTCACAGCTTTGTATCAGTTTTGGTAGTACCAATACAAATTCTTCATGTAAATAAATTGTAACTCAAAGCTAAACTAGACCAAATTGCAAATATATTTATTTCTGAACGAAATCATGTTTTTGTGGTAAAAGTATTTTCACCTCTTGAGGATAGTAGGTCACAAGTTTTGATCTCACCAGCTTCAAGGTGTCAAAAACCTCCTGATTTGCAGTAGATGAAATGTATAGGTGATGTCTGTATTCCCAGAACACCCAGTTTGCTAATGCCAGCATCACAAAACTACTAACAGGGGTGTTCCCATGCTAGCAGTCAAGAAATGCATCAGGATTTTGACTAACTGGACTATGGAGACAGATGTCTTCAGCTTATAAAAGTGATCCCTTCAGGGGCAGAACACACTGGTTTAATACTGTATAATTTGCACTATTCCTATTCATCTTTTGAAAGATTATTTCAATCCCAAAGCTGTCAATTTTGCATTTTCATAAGAACTAAATCAGTTTTTAAAAAGTCAGAAAGTTGCTTTCTCTGTTTCTGTCCTTTTGATTGATTATCTATGGTTCCACAGCATATTACGTGATCACAGCAATGTTCTTTGGAGATATAATCATCAAAGAGCATTACTCAGCTGGGAAAGTACGTGTGAAGGGTGTAAATAATGAAACAGAACAGGGGGCTATTAAATACTTTTTTTTTTTGTTTTCTGTGCTTAGAGGCTTGTTTACAGGGTAGGGGGCATACTGTTAAAAAAGAATGTTAAAAAAGAAAGGCAAAACTCCTGAATTGTACCAACCAATCCATCTGTTCAGATAGGGAGAAGCCCTGCAGACCTGGCAAACCTTGAAGGTTTATCAGTGTTCGTTTTGGCTTTGAAAGGTGTGTTTAGTCCCAGTGGCTCAGAAAGCTCTAGTTTATCTGTTAGGAAGCATATTCCAAAGCAGATGTTTAATTTTTAATTTTATATGGTCATTGTAATCCTAGTCATATAGTGCAGGGTATTTTATAATGCCTATTTCTGTGTAGCACATCAAATATAAAAGATTGGAACCGTTTATTTAAGTTTGGTTTAGAGAAGAAAGCAGAGCAGGGAGCAAAGTGTTCAAACATGTAGCCCCTTGACTTGTAGCAGAGTTGAAAAGTAGCTGATTGTGCGTGGATAATTGCCATGACTCAGTTTGGCAGACCCCTATTGTTACCAGAGCTGCAAGGCTGCCTCCTAAACTGTTCAAACATGGATCTCCAACATTCATGTCCAGAAAGGCCAGCTGCTCAGTTAAAATTCATTGCATGTTTGTTAAAAGAAGTGTATCTTCTTTCTGTGTCATTAATCCTGGTGGGTTTTGGTTTGTTTGAGGTTTTTTTAAGAAAATGGTTCTGTAATTCTCTTTCTGATGCAAACTTCTGTAACTAATGTGAAGTGTCTGGTACTGAGTCACCTAATACTGGCCTGATACTACTTTTCTATCTGTAATAGGCATCCTTAGAAATAATCCATACAGGAGTGTATGACTCTTATTTGCACTATAGTTCTCCTTTTCTTTTTGTATAAAGGAACTTTGTGTGCTACTTATGTACAAACAAAAGTTACTTTTCCTAAGTAAAATAAGAAGATTTTAAGAGTGAAAATTAGACCCATTAGAGTTGAACAGTGAAAATATTGGAAATGAGATCAGAATAAATATTACTGCACAGATTGCTGCTGTTTATATTGACACTATTTAGAAAATCAGAAGCCTTTGAGGAAATCTGAAAGCAAAATACATAGAATCCAATGCTTTGTTATCATTAATAAAAAATACTGAAGGACTGGAGAAGTAAGATGTGTTTGTCTGAAACTAGCTATGAGGAAGTTTGAGCACATTACTGTTACTGCCATACTCTAAAAACTGTAAACTTGGTAGAGTGGTATATTCACCAGCCTTTGCTGGGTGATGTTAAATAGCTAAAATATTTACTGAAAGCATTTTTATTTTGGACTTACAATCTCAACTTTTTACTGTATTTTTGTCAGCCTAACATTGTCATATTTGTTAGGATTTTATCAGATGTTGGAATTGTAGGTATGTGAAAAAAGGGCTTCAAATTCTCCAGTTGAATTGAAATCAATTTCACATTATTTTTAATGCTTGCTTATTGAAACACTAATGGCTGAATGCTAGATATCAAGAACTCTGACCTTAATATAGATGAAGAACTCTGACCTTAATATAGATGATGTAATAGTTATTTTGACACATTGAAAACTGGTACCTTGAACAGAGTAAGTTTAGTTCATCTTTTCAGATACATATCCACAGAACTTTTACACATGTACCATTTTTGTTACTGAAATGACATTAAATTGAATTTTTTTTTTTAAAACCGTAGATTTCACATACAGTAAAAAGATGATTCTAAATAACAAATCAAAATACACATCCTATGAATCAAGAGGCAGGAATACAAGGCGTGAGAAACCTTCTAATTTAGCATAGAGCAGTCTTTTGTGCATAACTGCTGTCCTCTGAAGAAACCATGCTTTTAACCTCAAACAAGGAGGGAAAAAAGAGTCTTGGTAAAAAAGACAGCTAGAATATCCTTTGAGAGAGATGGAAATTACTTGATGCAGAACTAGGGAAAAAAAAAGGAAACCAAAAAGCAGGAGGCATTTTTTAAGCTAATGTTAAATTCTGCAGGTAAATTCTGCGCAGAAGTATGCAAACCATGTTACATTCAAAAATAATATAGGAAAGGACTAAGACCAAAAACAAAATCAAACACAAAACACACACACAAAAAAAAAAGGCAACACAAAAAAAAAAACAAAAACAACCAAATCTAGGAAAAAAAAAACAAGAAAAAAAAGAAAAATGGAAGAACAAGCCTTGATCTTCTAACTGGGACAATGGGACAAACACCAAAAAAGTTATCTTTGCATGTCTCTCTGTGGAAAGGGCCACATTATTGTGGTTGAATCCAAGCCAGTAGCTGAGCACCATGCAGCCACTCTTTCTCTCCACCCTGGCTGGGGAGAGAAACAGAAGACTCAAAGTGAGAAATCTCATGAGTTGAAATAGAGACAGTTTAATGTGGAAAGGAAAAGTCACATATGCAAGCAGAGCAAAACCAAAAAACTGATTCAATCAGCCCTTCTCATGGGGAGACAGGTGTTCAGCTATCACAGGAAAGCATATGTAATGGTGATTTGGGAAGACAGATGCCATAACTCTCAGTTTGCCCCTCTTTCTTTCTTCATCTCACCACTTTATATGGTGAGCATGATGCCATATGGTATGGAATACCCCTTCGGTCAGTTGGGGTCAGCTGTCCTGACTGTGTCCCCTCCCAGCTCCTTGTGCAGCCCCAGCCTCCCTGCTGGAGGGGTAGGGTGATGAGCAGAAATGTCCTTTTCTCTGTGTAAGCTCTGCCCAGCAGTAAGTAAAACAGCCTTGTATTATCAACGCTATTCCCTGCACAAATCCAAACCATGGGCCATACTAGCTGTGGTGAGGCTACTGCCTATGCCAGACAAAACCAGCACACATATTTGCAGTGCTTGTTAAAGAGAAATACCTTCTGAAAAGTATGCTTTTTCCACTACTGTCATCTTAGCAGATGTGGATGTGAAATTTATCCACACTCATACACTGAAAAAATTTCCAGCTTTCTTTTTGGAGTAAATGTAAATAATAATTCACACTACTGATGGTATCAAATTGTATGATGATTTAAGAGCAACAGATATACCAACAGTATGGGACCCTTTAATGAAAGTTTTTAGTCTAATTGCAGACTGGTGGGAAAAATATTCTATCTATATAATTTTTGCTGCAGCTTCAAATCTAAGAGTCCGAACTAATACTTGGCTGCTTAGAGGCCCTTCTAACAAGGTTAGAGCTGCAGGCTAAGTACCTATGGTACTAGACGTGGTAGAGTCACAGTCAAATTTCTTTTAAAATGGTATTTCATTACTATTCCTTTTTAATCTAATACTAGTTTAGTATAGCTATTAAAAGGATGAGAAAAGTGGGTTGGTACAACATTAATTTTCTCCTTGTGGAGAAGATTTGGCAGGGGCAAAATGATATTCCTCTTGTCTTTAAGTTAAAGCAACAAAATTAGTAAATTTTGTTCTGCAACACTTTTGTGTGTACCTTGACGTTCCTCATTTCCTCATGGCAAGCTAATCCAGTAGGAGACCCAAAAGCTGTAAAACTCTGGCAAATACCATACAGGATTGTAGAGCAAACTTTTAAGAATTTACAGTGCTGAAATTGAAAGAACAGCCTTCATGTAGTCTTTCTAGTACAAGAATCATTATTCTCTTTAATAGTTCACAAATCTCAGCAAGTTATATCAAACATTATACACAGGTGTTTCCTTAATTTGTCCAGTGGATAGGAAATAAATAATGATTAGGGTCTTTTAATGCTTCATCTTAAATATGAAGCTAAAGTGTGTTAAAATATTATTTCTTCTTTAAGAAAGGACAGCAAGAAGACTAAATGAATGTTAGGTAATAAAAAAGATGGTTGAATGATTGCAATCTCTGACTATGTGGGCATCAATAGATTAATTTTTACTAGTGAATTTATTTCCAGTAATGAACTTTGGAAGTAATCTCTTATCAGTAAGCTGTCACAGTGAAGGAGAAGGTTTTAGACTTTTGCTTAAAGTTTTACTAACTGTGCTGCGCTCATATGTGTTCTATATAATTTTCTTCTTCAGTTGCCTAGAAAGCCAAACAAGAAACACTTATGAGCTATTAAAAGCCCCTTTAAAAAACTGGCAGCTTGATAATTCAAAAAATAACCGATACATCTTGAGATGACACCAAAGTTTAAGTTCTTTTTATGCTTTTTAAAAAGCATTTCACTGTAAGCATAGCTTTTCAAGACATGAAAGAGGAATTGATCTCTCATGTCTGTTAACACAAACAGGAAAACTTCATCTTGAAATGCAATATTCTTTGGATGAATTCAGTTATAAAGCCTTCCTGGAGAACTTGAACACTAAATGAGTAAGCCAATAAATCACTAGAAAATGTTTTACACTTAAACGGGTATATAAGTCATTACCTGTTTGGGCCCTGGTTCCTTAATCTGGATCTAGTATTCTGATTGTTCCTACATGACTATTGCTTTAGATGTTTTTGCCTATCAAAAACCTCTGGCTTGAAAGCCATAATCTCTTCCACATGTGTAAATAGGTCTAGGGATAAGATTTATCTTATTAAATAAAGTCTGGATTAGCACCTTCCTATTAAGATTTTTTAAATCCTTTTTTTTTTTTTTTTTTTTTAATGGAACCAAAAATAAAAAAGCATACATTAAATAGCATAACACCCTAAAAGGGCAACTGGAGTATTTGATGCTTCACATAATATAGCTCAGAGCATAAAGACTGTGATTGCAAAGACTAATTGTTAGGTTTAAAAAGCCCTAGAGAAATAATTGCTGCTAGTCTGCATGTCAGGAATTTCAAGGTAAAAGACATAACATGTTTAAGTAAAACACAGCTAATTAGAGCAGAAGTAGATCCCTTTCAACATCTGAGATTATGATATACACAATAGAGCTGTTAACTTCAGAAAACTGAGTGCTGATGTAATCAAATAAGGAAGCTGATTCCTCTTTTATGTCTGTATTTCAATAAAGATTCAGATCAATATGTTACTCTATTTGATTCTGACATTTTTAGGGTACCCAACTCTATGAGAAAAATCCACCCACACTCTAAATCTGAAAGTTCAACCTTGTCCAATCTTTTCTGGGTGTTAATTTTTAATATTAGTCTTCTCATTGTCATTCACAGAATTTTCTATTTTTCAGCAAATTGTTCTGAATTCCCATTTTCACCACTTTACATCAAGTGTTAAAAAGTCATATATTTCCTCTCTTGGGCTGTATTTGTAAATGATCTTAGTATTGTCAGTGAAGAGTCACATAAATCCTTTTAAGAGAGCCATAAGAAACCTGTAATGCGAACATGTTCAGTACTGACTACTGGAACCAGTCACAAGCAAGCTCTCTAGGGAGAAGCAGCCATTCCACTAGGACAGCAAAAGTGAGTGCTAAGAGAAGGCGTTGTTGGAACTTCAGCGCAGAAACAAATAGTCAGTACCTTCAATATCCCCTCAGTCTCAAATGTGGTCCTTTTCTCATATAAGAAATGAGCTGTTTTAATCCGAGATAAGTGAAAAACTCAACGACTCTTGTACTTGCTCATTAGAAGTTTGATAATTTCATTCTCCATTTTTTACGAAGAAGACACATTATATTCTGTTCTGTGAAACTTTTTAACTTACTGGACTAGTAATTTCCACAGATGTCTTTCTTTATAGCTTTTTTCCTCTTACAGTTTGTTGCAAGTTAGAGACTTTACCAGGAGGGCTGAAATTTCTGCTTAATTTTACCTCACAACTCAAGTTTTTGACTGCACTCTCATGTTTGTTTTGCCCAAGACCAGCAAATTTCTAACACCATTATTAAGTTCTTCCTGGTAGTTGCTGACTTCCCCCAGCTTAGCATGGTAAGGAGAAGGCTTTTTGTACACTGTGGATTGTTTTGAGAATCTTAACCATGTATGCATCCAGGAAAGAGTGCACTGAGTAATTGGTGCTTTTTCCTGTCCAGATCTCTGCATTTGGTATCCTCTTTTTAAGCTGCAAGCTGCACATCTCCATCCTCACCTGCAAGAGCTGAATTTCTGTTCTATCTTATTTACACTACAATTTAACGTAGAGGTTTATCCTATAATAAAACTTGAGGCAGAATAAAAAGGCGGTAGAAGAGAAGTGGCAAAGGATAACCAACTAAGGAAAGGGTGTTTCTCTGTACTGGAGCTATTAAGTGACTACATGAAAACAATAATTTTCTGATATGGAAACCTATTTCTGTTTATGTGAAGCAAAAGGTACACTAAATCAGCAGAATCTGTGGATTCCTGACCACAGAAATACTGAGTATGCCATCATGACTATTCTATCAGAACATTCATGCTTAAAGTATGCTTGGGGTGCAAAAGGTTAATATCGAAATCTCTTTAAAAGAAAGAGAAAATAAATATCATTCACCCTTGGATTTATTCAGGAGCTGTAATGAATATACTATTCTCTATTGCAGAAGAAAAATTAAAATAATTTATGGAAATCTCTACAATAATAAATGTACATATTCCAAATTACTGTTCTTAGCTGTACTTAATTATTTTTGTATAGTTATCATCAATACGCATAGAGTAATGTTAATAGAAATTATCAAAAAAGTGGCAGATAAGAGCTAAATGGACTTTGCTGTTCCAGATTTGATTTTAAATAGATTTTGAAAGGAAAGATCTGAAATTATCAACAGCTACTAACAGAAACAAAAAAGGCAAGCCTTATTACCACTATGTGTGGGTCCTTTCTTCAACCACCCAAGCTCACTTTAAATTATTCTTCCATTAACTCACTGTGCTGCCTACTTCTAACCCTTGCTGAGAAAACTTCAAGAGCTGCACCCAGCATGTGTCCTGTAGCTCAGAACAGGAAGCACTTTGGTACTCTGTATTCATGGGGAGAAATGGGAGGAGGGGGAAAGTCCATGGGGATAAAAAGGAAAGAAAAGAGAAAAAAAAAAAAAAAAAAGAGAATGAGAGAGAGAGGGAAGGAAGGAAGGAAGAGAGAGAGAGAGAGAGAGAGAGAGAGAAAGAAAGAAAGAAAGAAAGAGAGAGAGAGAGAGAGACAAAGAAAGAGAGCAAGAGAGAAAGAAAGAGAGAAAGAGAGAAGAAAGAGAAGAAAGAGGAGAAAGAAAGAGAAGAAATAGAGAAAAGAGAGAGAGAGAGAAAGAAAGAGAGAAAGAGAGAAAGAGAGAGAGAGAGAGAGAGAAAGAAAGAAAGAAAGAAAGAAAGAAAGAAAGAAAGTAAGTAAGTAATTTGATGCATAAGTTACTAATACCTGTTACTGAGCATAGAAGTGAAGCATTACACTTACAGTTAACTGAAGGGGATCTATTTCCTGAACAATCAGTTACTTCTTTTTTAACTCTTCACACTGTTCTGGATGTATTAACTAGGTAATAGTTAATACAATGTTAAATTCCAAGTACAAATGAGCTCTTCCTTTTTATGTGCTTGATGACAAAAGTGCAATTTATATCAAAGAGTTTTCATTGTAATAGTATGGAACCCTTTCTTGGAGTGCAGGAGTAGCTTTTACTTAATATATTCAACTTTTATTTCCACTCCCTGTCCAATTGTATTTCTTCGCTTTCGTCACAAAAACCAAATTTCCAGTCTTCCTTGTACTCAGCTGTGCAATATCCTGAACAGATATTTGACCATTCTCTATTTCCTCATTGACTATATAGACTATGTAACTTTCTTGAAACACAGTAATGCTGCACTACTCATACATTCACATGAAAATATAACATATCTCTGTACTCATGTTATTAATTTACAAGAAGTCATAAGCTTTTTGGGGAAAAAAAGTCAGCTGGAGGGAAACAGAGCTTACAAATGTTTTTAGTCTTTTTCCTTCCTTAGTAAGAATATGAACATTTAAATGTATGCAGCAGAAGCAGATGAAATTCTGAGATGAAATTCTCTGACACTTGTTAACTCTGAAACAGATATGTGATTGATTGCAAGGTGGCGTAGCTGCTGGCATTTTTTGTCTGCGCATTTTGATGATACAGTTACCTAGGTGAACTTCAAGTACATCAGTGACACATACAATGTTTCAGACACTTTGAGTGACTTCAAAGCTAATAATTTATGAAATCCTTTGGAGCCAGTTATTGGGTTTGTCTCAGATGAGATTGATTTTTTGTTTTAATCCTCAGTTCCTCACTATATATCCTGTTTATTTCATCTTATTTAGTTAGCAAACAAATACATAGAACTTTAATTCAGAAATGTCTGCTTTAACCATGTGTCAACACCTTAACAAGGTGTCCTATATGAAATGTTTGGACTTGAAAATGCCTGTGCAGCAGATGAGTCTAGAAAAAGGTGAAGAATATATGGAATGAAGCACTGCAAATATACTTAATTTCAAAATAGCCCAAAACATGAGGGGAGATAAAAAATACCTAACAAGAAGTTGAAAGCCTTCTTTGTGAGACTGTTAGGCTTCATATGCTAATACTGTGGGACAGAGAAAATCTCATATCTATACCAATGTGAAGAAAAAACACCTGATGCTGCAATTGATCCCATTTATGTAGGATGTCCGCAGGTTCCTTCAGGACTGCAGAAGTCTGACTCAATTCAAATACCGTGATTGGGACACTCCATAGAAGTATTAGCTAATAAAAAGATGAAGGTCCTTCTTGCCCAACATCCAGTGTATATACAATACTGGAGTACTGTGAAACATAACTGGAAGAATGGTAATGGAAGGAAGAAAAAAAAAATTAATTAATTGCTACTGCAAATTGTGGTTAGATCCCAATGTAATGTATTAACTTTAAATTATTTTACAATATGGAAGAATGTATTCAATCACTCTAGAATGCAAAAGCATTTGCTTCATCCATGAAAATTCTGTTTGTAAGATTTTGCTACTGAAATTATTGCAAAATGATTATTATATATGTCCTTATATTGCTAGACAATTCAATGAAAATTCAAGTTTTATTCAAGACAGTCAGTTGAGTGATGTACCATCATGCTGTAAAGTTTTAATTCTTTTAAAGCAGACATTCCTTTATAACAACACTAACATATAGCTCTTGTATTCATTTCCTGAAAAAGTCAGGTGTACTCACCATGGAGCAGCATATTTTTGATTAGCCAACAAGAGTAACATTTCTTTATAAGATATGGACTTATTTAAGGTATTTAAGGAAGGTCTAACAGTCACCCTTTGTGGCTTCCAGTGAATGGAAATTACTTCAAAAGACTTCACTAAAAGCATAAAAGGCATAGATCAAGGATGATTAGTAGGCTATATTGCTATTTCAAACAATAACTTGGGACTTGTAATAACATTGCTTGTATTATTCCTGAAGTTAGAGTGTCAAATTAATTTTTGGCCCAACTGCAGTGATACTAGTAAAGCTGGTTGAGGGATGAATTTGGCCCACTGAATTTTGATTCTAGATATTCCAGAGAATTTCACACGTAATTACTACACCTAGAATTCAGTTCTCTAAACAATGCATAGGAGAATTAGTCCCACAAGAAATCAAGCTTGATAATGAGGAAAAATGGATTATCAGACTTTGTATGACTGCTAGAAGAAGGATTACTCTGTGGCAATGAGCCTCAGTGGAAAACTAGGTGACAGATGAATTGCCCAGGAGTTGCAATGAAATATGCCCATTTGTCATCTCCATAGTCCCAAAATGCAAATCGCATGGCACATTTTTTTCTTAATTATAAATAAATAAATAAATAAAGCTTTCTTCTCATTGTTTTGCATGTAAAACAATTAGAATACTTTCAAAATATTGGTAGAATAATTTGGATTATTTAGGAAGTTACACTTATTTTCATTATCAAGAAATAATGTACAGTTATTCTTCTAGGACATTTTAAATATCCTTCAGAATGTGTTAAACTGAGCAATTGTAGAAATCACAACAAAATCCTTTGCAGTTGACCCACTGTTTGGGTTGCAGAAGATATCTTGCCTTTTTAAAATTTGCAGATTCATGCAGCTGGTTCTCTTAGTGGGCAAATTTATTATGTGAGCCTTACATATTACACATTAATATTGAAAATGTGTAATTAAAAAAAAACAACAAGGTGAAAACAGCAAAAATACTGAGCACAGTGTTGTGAAAACTAGACTCCACTTTGAAATTTCTGAATTTGTAAAATATGGATGAGAAATATACATGGAGTGCTTAAGATTGGCTAGCGCTCAGCTTCTCCTTGTAACATTCTTTTTGATCACACTAATAATACGCTATGAAGCATCACTCTGTGGGATGCAGTTAAAGCCTATTTAAGCCAAAGGAACTGCTCACACTCTACCGGGGAAAATATCAGAACATTTTTATTTTTGCCTCAGTCACTCCAGAAAACTTCATAAGGGATTGTCTTAACCAGCGTTACAGGGAAATAACTACCACCAGTATGTCTGGCAAAAATAGGAGAGAATTGAAAAGTAAATGTGATGCTGAAAACTACTGAATAAGATGATTTAGAATTAAATGCTTAAGGCTTACTTGAGCTTCAGTTGTGGAAGGTTTATGCAAATTAGTCACTTAATAGATATTCTTGTCAGGGATCTTTATAGAAAATGCAGATAAAAAAATCCCACTCTACCTCCTCTCCCCATTCTCTTCCCCAGCTCCCAAGAGCTAATTTTCTGCCATAGAGGCCACAAATTTAGGTCTCATGTTTTCAATATTTCTGTTCTCATAAAAAATTAATTTAATAGCATCTCATGCTTAAAGCTGCCTACTTTTATTTCATCTTTTAAAGCTGAGACATTTAACCATCTGGGTTTTTTGGGGTTTTGTTGTTTTTCTTTTTTTTTTTTTTTTTTTTTTTTTTTTACAAAAGAGAACAATAAAATAATTAGCTGGCATATTGAGGGATAGTAGATTTATTCCTAAGTAATATGTGTGCAGTCCTTGGGATTTTCCCAAACTGAGTAAATAAATCTGGTTGAAAAGTCTTCCTCCATGCAATATCTTCACATTTAGAGGGAGAAGAAATGTGTAACTAATACTGTTAATAAAACAGATTCTTGTTTAGGCACTGAGAGACATATCAAGAAAAGAACTAAAGCACTAATAAAATGAGTCTTGCTATCCTGAACTTTTAGTCCTGAGCAGAGCAATTAGATGAAACAGAAAAATAGGATAGAAAATACATCTCTTTTTTCACTGGAGCCAATTTCTGTTACTCAATATAATTGTATAACTTTCATAAACAGATCAGGCTCCATCTTAATGGAAACTGGCTTCTTCTTATTTTTCTTCACCCTGCTATTGCTATTGGGAGGCCGTTCCAGATCGTCACTGCTGTCTGATCATTAAGAATACTTTTAATATCTCCAGCCTAATTTTATTCATGGACAATTTATAACATTTTTCTTCTGCCAACTGTGCCCTTTAGTTTAAGTAGGCCTTCTCCTTTCATGGCATATAATTATTTTCCAAACATAATTATTTATAGAGAGTGATCATATGTCTTCTTAAGTACAATATGTCTTCTTAGCCATTATTTTACTAACTTAAGAAGGATAAGCACTTTTACTCATCCTTTGTATGATAGACACTATTACTCTGATCCTCTTTTCAGCACCTGTTCAAGCTTGGTTTCCCCTCTACTGTGCTTGATTAGATTGTATATTTCCTGGGCAGATCCATGCAGAGGTAAAAGCTCCCAAAGAAAATTTGCAGGTACTGAATGGAGAGCCAACAGAAGTCATCACTCAAAATGGCAATCCACCTTTGACAAATTCTAATGTTTGTGGATCTCATGTGAAAGCATGTGTCATAGTACTTATTATGCTAAATCTGACATTGTGCAGGACTCTACACATTGTATTTAGGGATAAGAGACCTTCAGCATTTGCAGTTCTGAAGTTTGTCTTCACAGGTTAGTGTCTGTGACTATTCTTTCCAAAAATAAACAACTTTATCTTAAAAAATGATTAGGTAGGGGATAGTTTTAAATTAGTTAAGAGACTGAGAATGTAATATTTCTCATTAGATGATGCATGAAGCTTTATCTTTAGGAGGCTCTAATAGAGGATGCCAGCTTTAGGTAGGATAAATTAAACAGTTTGGTAGAAATGTTAATTAACTAACTTCAAAGAAGAAGAGAAGAATAATGTCTTAATTTCTCACAGTAACATGGAATTTCAGCATTCTATTACAAACAATGAACATGGAAGCAGAGGAGGAAGTAAACAAGATCCCGTCATTCTCTCTGGCTAGAAAAACTGGAGGTGGCTCAGAGTGGCTATTTTGGGGACTCTGGTTACCATCTTAAACACGAGGAGCACAAAAATATTACTTTAAGAGCACTTCAAGGTTTATAGGTTTTGAGGATTTTTCAGAGCCTAATTATGTGTTCAAAAAATCTAATATCCAGCTGAGATGTATGAGCCAAGGTATATCCTTATTCTTAAGGTTACTGTTTATAATGCATGCTGTTATTTTAAGTCAATAGTTATTTTAAGTCAATAATTATTTGAAGGTAAGCATATTCTCATATTCTCAAATCTTTTATACTGGTGAAATTGAATCTGAATAATTTGGTTCATGTCAAACTCTCTATTCCTCTGGGTCACTATTTAAAGGTTTCCAGTCTCCTCTGAAGTATGAGGAGCCTCATCATAGATAGATTTAAAAATGGTCAAAATTTACAGAATTAATTTTCTGAACTGTATTCTGAGCTTCCAATAAGGAAGAGGGAGAACTGGAACTGGAAATTACATTTCTGCTAAAGCCTTGCATAACCTTCTGTATGCAAATTCAATGATTAGAGAACTTCTGAGGAGATGATAGACGGAGGTGTGGGCCTTCCACTCTCTGAGCACTGGTCTAAGTACCAGCCTATGAAATATCATAAGACAGAAAGGCTCCCATTGTCTTTTTTCAGATAGTCTGCTTTGCATGAAACAATTGCATATTAACTAGCTCAGAGGGAATACAGAAGTGTGAGGATAAAGATCCATTCTAATGGCTAAAGTTTCTGCATAGGGAATGAAGCTGCTAGTTGCAATTTTTATCACGAAATTTGTTTATGCATTTTACCAATAATTAATAAACAGTAAATGGAGCATTTTTAATGAGGCCCCCACAGTGGAGAGGTTTTGAGGAGCTGAGCCATTAAGCTAGAAATGTATTCTCATTCTAAGCTCTCTATCACTGTGATTTTTGATTATTCCGTATACAGTGGAATTGCTACAACAGGAAGGATTAAGAGTCCTTGTATAAAAAAACCATAATAGATTGATGGTGATAGCTTAGGAGATGTGGGTTTGATAGCTCCTTGGCGGAAAACAAAATAGAATCTTTGTCCTGTATCTTCTTGCAGTGTGAGCTATTAAATAAAAAGCAATGTGAGGAGATCATCCATTTAGATTTAGAAGAAGTCTATAAACTCAATATATTCAGTGAAGTGCTTGATCCTTCAGGCATAGTCAGGATCTATGCTTAGTACAATTTTTTTTCCCCTTTTGGATGGTGACTATTTAATCATGAAACTGATGACAGTTTGAGAATATGTGTTTTGAACATAAATGAAAAATAAGGTGAGATGCAAACATTTAATATCAAAAAATAAGATCCTGATAGTACTGATTTTTCTTTTTTTTTTTTTTTAAACTCTACAAATTGAAATTAGGATTACTTTATAAATTGTAATTTCTATACAAGTAACAATTTTGCAATTTTGGGAAGTTTTCATTATCACAAATACTTTCATAAGACTCGTATTGAAAAAAATTAGATCTCAATTTATCATTTTGCTTAAAAATGAAATTTACTAAACAATGCAGAAATTTACTAAACTATTCTTGTGTAAGAGGAAAGCAATTATAAAAACTATTATTTGGTTTTAATAAGTCCCATAGAGGTTAATATATCAATAAAATGGTATTTTCTCGACAAGTTAAAAAAAACCAAAACCACTTCAAACACTGCGTTTTCTAATCATTTATATACTTTCATTTTTTGTATTTTTATTGGGAAAAATGAGACCTCAACCCAAACCCACCAGCAGATTGTGGGACAATGGCTGTGCACAGCCCCACGACAGTAACCAGGCTCATACCCAGAGAGCAGGGAGCACAGACTGCGCCAGTTCAGCTCCCACTGCTCTATGCTGCCCTGCGGCACCACTGCAGCGTGCCTGGCACCCTGAACGCTGCTGTGTGCCAGCAGCGCCAGCCGCAGGCTCCTGACAGAAGAGCAGCATTCCAAGGGGCAGCAATGCAGCCTTCACAGACCCTCCAGCTGAAAAAGGAAACAGAGTAGTGTTAAAGGACCCCATGAACACCATGTGGGACTGCAAAGTGATTCAGGAGCACGGACTCTTTAGATGGAGGTGACCAACATTAGTAAGCTCCAGAGCCTAAGAGTTCTCACTGGCCCTGTTTAATTAAATGATACAAGCAGTCTTTGATATCTCAAAGACCTGGTTTAATACAGCCTTAGAACTTAACCCAAAGTGGCAATGGTTTCTAACCATGTACTGCTGTTGAAAAAGCTAAGTCTTCAATGACTTTTCAAGTTAATTTGGATGTTCTCTACATATTTGGGATGGTTCAGGTTTTGAATTAACATCTGGGGAAAATATGTATGAAAGATTAGTTCCATGACTGCTTCTTCATAGGAGCAACAGACAAATATGGAAATCTTTCTCTTGACACTGAATATGACTGTAGAGCCAAAAATATGTCAAACTATTCTATCTTGAAAACAGAGCAGAAGTGGAATACAGATTTGAGCTTGCAAAGGATGAAATGAGCAGATGTTCTGTCAACAAACTGATCACTGTATAACAAATTTTAAAACAAGTGGAACCAAGACATTTACCGCATTTTTACACAAATCAGTTTTTCTTCAAGCTGTAGCTGAGGCTGTTCTCATGAGCATTATTTTCTTAAACACAGAAAATTAAAAGAAAAAGAAATTTTAAAAGCCAGATTTATTTTAATTCTAAGCTTTTATTTAGGAGCAACAAGGTTCTCTTCTGCATTCAGTATTGTCTTCTGTTGCTGAGTTAGCTAAATTAGTTATTTTTATGCTGGGTAGAAATGCTATCACCATGTAAAGGCCTCACCCAAATTTTTCAAGTCTCTATGTGTTAAAGTGAGTGGGGAATTGTAGTTTGGGCACTCTCCACTAGCTTTCAAACTGCTCATTCTGTGACCCTGTAGTAAATCTACCACTGCACTCCACACCTTGGAAGTAATCATTACAGTCTCCTCCTACACCTGTATCTGCTGCCATGGGTTATCAATAAGAATGCACAGAATTTTCTGCAGGATTTTGAGGAGGCTTAGCAAACAGGTGAATTGTCCAGTATGTTTAAAAAAGAAAATTAGCCCAAGCTTTTGACCAATATCCAAACAAATCACTTTAGGTGATTAACTAAGACAATGCAACAATTAAACTTGGCACCAAATAAATGCAGTGTCCCAGCTAACCACACAACAAATGGAAACTAGCAGACACTTCTATTGCACAAGTAGATGGCTCGTGTGCCAAGCAATATACTTAGAGCTATCTGACAGAAAATACACCAGGACATTCAAGGACTTCTTAGCCTAAATTCTAGTGTGTCTTGAGAAATTTCACACCTTGAAGTTGATTGCCTCTGTAACCAAAAATACAAAAATTGCAGGATACTGTATCTATCATTGAGGTAGGAACCAGATAGAGTGATAAATTTACATTACTAAAAGGCAGTTGAGCTATTTATTGAAAAGAGAAGCTGCGTACACAGGTAAAGGTGCCAGTTCTAGGTACAAGTGCTGTAATTGGCAGAAGATACCTACATCTTTACAATGGTGGACAAGAAAAATCAGAATGACATGGTTTTTCCTTAGAAAGTATTCCTTTATCTTTGAATCCAAATTAACACAAAAATAATAATATCCATTAACCCTTAGTAAACATTTTTTATTGCAGACAATTATTAGTAGTTCATCGTTGTAATAAAGAAGGTGTTGTTATGCAGATGTCTAGCAATCTTATGGTCACATTTAAACAATAATTTGAAAGAACTATACCTTTAGCTGATTATTTTTATAAACTGACATTCCAAATATTACTTATGCACAATTATGCACCTCACTCTCAGCATGTATTGTAAATTTACTCTGTAGTCTTGTGTCTTGACCAGTATTTTTTTAAACTTCTATGTAGTGATATTTTTGGAGCACATCAGAGAACCACAGAATGGGTGAGGTTGGAAGGAACCATAGTGGGAATCTGGTCCAACCACCCTAGAGCAGAAAAATTCTTGAGTGCATTGCACAAAATGCAGAACCAGGCCGTTCTTGAATATTCCCAGTGCAGGAGACTCCACAACCTCTATGGACAATCTGTTTGGTCACTCACACAGTTAAGACATTCTTCCTCATGTTCACGTGGAACTTTCTGGGCATCCTTTTCTGCCCATTGCCTCTTGTTTTATTGGTTGGCACCACCAAGAAGAACTTGCCCCTATCCACTTCACACCCTCCCTTTAGATATTAATAAGGTCCCCGCTCAGTCATCTCTTCTTGAGGCTGAACAGGCCGAGCTCGCTCAGAACTTTCCCTTTTAAAACCTGGATAGTCAGAAGTTATTATAATACATACATAAGGATTGACTAATTCAATAGTATTTCGATAATATTTTGATTTTTAACTGCTATATTTTCTTCATTTACTGGTGGTTCTTATTTGCTATTTGTGTAAACCTTTTGTCAGTGTGAACAATCAGTATGCTGACAGCCACAAAAGCTTATCAAAATGAACATCATTGCACTACAAAACCAGAAATCTCGTTGAAAATATTCCCTTTGAAACAGTCAGAGATCTGGCCTTTTATATAAAACTGCCAGTGCATAAAAGATGGAACTCTTCCAGTGCTGCTTGCTATATTTTTGTTTTAGAATTAAGGGGCATTAGAACTGGGAATGAAGCACAAAGGCAAACTTTCTGTGCACTGACTTCATGAATACAGTTAAAGAGAATGCTTTCTTTGACCTATCCTTATCATTTTAAGAGTCAGTTTAGGGAGTGTTGCCGAGTGGGCTGTCCTTCAAATTTGAGTTATCACTCCATTATTTAAAAAAGTTAATTCACTGTCCTGTCCCTTTCATATAAAGCGGCAGTACCTTTCATATAAACCATGAAGACTTTCAGCCCTGAGAAAGCCTGGTGTCTAATTCTGCGTAGAGAGGATGACAGTTAGAAAAAGGAGCTGATGACTGCTGAAGCTCTAAGTGAAAACTTCTGGGGAGCAGATTTTCTTGAAGTTGTTCTAGCTGTATAAATGAGTTGGAGAAAAGCTGGAGGAAGTTTAGTTACATGTTAAGTTTTGTACATTGATGAATTGATGCTGTAATATTTTCTTGTGCTCATAGTTAATTACCTATCACATGCTTGCTATAGCAACTCAAGGATAAAAAACAGTGGGGAGATGGAAACTGAATGATTTTTATCTGTCATTCATGATGTAAACACACAAGCCCTGCACTACTTGAGTCCAAATGCAAAACAGTAAAAAGACAATGAGTGATACTCTGCCCTTCAGCAGATTTAGAAGCAGTGGTCAGAGATAGACATTCAGCAGTGCCTCCATAAACAAGAGAGGTTAAAATAAAAAAAGTGTTTCAAAACATGCATATGCCAAGTTGAAATTCTGAGTTATGACAGCTCTGAAATGGGGTAGTCCCAATGCCCACCCATTTTTTTTACAGTGGGCACAGAAAAGGATTGCAGGAAGTTCCTGTTCTCTCAGGACAAGTTTTATTAAAACATCCAAATTACAGACGAGTACAGAAGCAGGCTCCGGCAGGACGGGCCCTTCCCTGGCCATAGGGCAGGCTCTGGGTGCAGGTGCTGCTCTGGGCAGCGCAGGGGAGGGGCTCTGCAGGGCCCCGGGGCTATCCCAGCCCCGCCTTCCCGCCCTGCCAGCCATCAGGACACGTGAAACTGCAAGGAGGTAAGGAGAGGATTTTCCCTTTCAGCTCCTGGGCTCTACCTGTGGCTAGCAGGCTTGCATGGATGCCCAGGCAGCAAACTGATGACAGCAGGATTTTCTTGGCCCTGGCCTGGCACTCCTGGCCTCAGGCAGGGGAGCTGCCACCCTGGTCATGGAAGATCTTAATTGCAGTGCTAAAAGTGTTCTGTGACACTACACAGAGAAAATTAGAAGTTTATTATGAGTGCATGCAGTAAGGGATTCACAGTAAACAGTGCTGCAAGTTGGGGAAAGGTCTTTCACCTCTGAAGAAGTAGGGAAATGGGCACATATGTCTGAGAAAAAATCCATAAAATATTGCTAGCTGATATCTGGTAGAAAATTTGATGGCTTTAGTTAAATGAATTCAGTAAAAATTTTACCAAAATCATAGCATGTTTCAGTCCAGCTACCACTGAGCTTTATATCTCTGGCACACCCATATGTAATTCACAGACTCAGTTCAGTTATTCTACCAAGTCATTAGTCATTTGTGATCCTGCGAAGTTATTTTTCCAATTTTTTTTTTTCAAATGCAGAAAGCAAATTAATCACCCTTTTAGACTAGCATGGAAAATGCTGTACAATTACAGGATTAGTAGTTAGTCAGAGCCCATTTTGGTAAAGTTAGAACTCTGAAAAAGTTAAAACTTTGAACTACCACATCCACCTTGGCTTTATTATGACCATTTTATTTCATTCATCAACACAGTCTCAAAGTCAGTAGCTACCATATTATTCAATAGGAAAGGATGGGTTAATTAAATGCTTACACCTATATCGCCCCATCTTTTTTCTGTTGGGATGGAAAACTTAAAAAAGAAAAGTGCACGAAAAGTTGTTTTGAAAGAGAACCATAATGATGAGCCAGTCGCCAGTCTATGGTAATCTACAGCTGAGTAATACAGGGGCATGGGGGAAATGGAGTGCTTTGGATCAAACCAAGAATCCCTCAAAGTCTGGGGTTTTGTTGGTGGGGTTTTTTGGGTTTTGAGTTGTTTTTTTTTTTTTTTTGCTTTGTTTTGTTGGGTTTTTTTAATGCAAGCTTTTATTATTACTGATTTTTTTAGATACAAGTGATTTTGTTTCAAATGTCTATCAGCTGTGCATTTTGTTGTTTAACAGCTAATACCATACCTGAACAAAGCATCCTAGAACACTGAATAAATGGAAAATTTAATTCATTTTAGTCTCTCAATAGAGACATCTTTTTATAACAACCTCCTATTTGTGGTTGAGGATACTGATGCGTCAATAAACTTACTTGTTCTTTTTTACCCCTAGCCTCTTGCTCACCATTGTCTTTCATGTGACAGAAAGAGCCCCTACCTGCTAGCAGTGGTGCATCCACCTTCTGCAAGGAGCTACAAAAGTAGGTAGCTAGCTTCTTATTTTTCTGCAACATGCAATTGTATTCCTGAATGATGTCTGGCTGTTGCCTCTGGATTCAGATTAGAGGCTATTGCACTGTAGTTTGGGCAACAACTCCCAAGGGAAGGTAACATGAACTACTGTATTCCAAGGCTTATTTTCACCCCTTTTAACTTCCAAAGGGAGGAAATGCATATTCAATTTGTTTTTTCTCAATTTTAATCCTAGATCAATGATGGGTTATTTTGGAAAAGTCGAAGAAAATAAGGGGAATCAATTCTGAGTGACAATGTTGTGAAAAATTTACATGTTTCAGTTTTACGGAAGTGTTGTGACCTTTTTTTGCTCTCCTGTGTCTCAGAAGTATTTGATGTTAAAAGTTCAAGCTTGTCATGCACTTAATCCTTGATGAGAACAAGTGCATGTGGCATGTCTGAACAGATTTGATTTAGAAACAAAAAATTTCCTTTTAGTCCTATCTAGTCAAATCCAGAATGGAAGATAATTAGGCAGTTCCAGATGCCTGCATGTGGCATCTTTAGCAGACATGGGTATATTTCTTCATCCTCACCAGTAATTCTATTCTGGTTTGCTCTAAGTTTAAAATGAGAAGGAGAGAGAAAGAAAATTACTTTTCCTTTGTTTTCTGTCACTTCCAAAACAATTTATTCATACTTTACACATTATATTATTGAAATATATTCCGATTGTAATATATATTTACCAGAAGAGTTTTTTGTTATATTTTTGGGGCAGCACTTGGACTGCACCAAATCAAGGTATTAATTAGTGCCTTCTGAAAACATGACTTGAAATATGTATTACTTTCAAAACTCTGACTTGACACAGAACTGTGTGAGAAATGATTAGACTTTAAACCAGAAGTAGGACTGTGAATCCACTGGAACCACATCTGTTAAGAAAGTCTTTCTAAAGCACTTCTTGTTTTGTATCACTCTGATTTAGCACAGTCCTGTATTAAAAAAAAATTTTAAAAAAATTTAAAAAATAATTTTAAATTATGTACAATATTGAATCTTAGAGAAGAGGTGATGGAATAATTTATACAGAATTAATTAAGCATGTTCAAATTTCTAGCATGAAGTTTTCTTGCCATGAAGGATTAAACGCTAGGATTAAACCGTAGTAAACTTTGTTCAAAGCATTTAGGTTTCTTTGGGGTTTGCTGATGTGGGGCTTGGTGAAGGCCCAGAGCATATCTGGCAGGCATGACATTTCTTGATTTCCAGCTGCAGAACTGGGTTTTTTCCTGTCTGTTGTGAATAAGCAATTTTGGTTCTCAGGATACTTGGCTCCACACCTTTCTCAAAGTCCCGTAATGACACAACATGAAGAAATGTTTCTTCTTGTATCTGTTTACAGATTATGGAGCAGAGGCAGAGATTTTGTGTGACCTGTTATTGAGTCCAAACAAATGGTTTTTTCCTTAAGTTAGAACTAAATTATTCAAGTTCATTTTACTTTTGCTAGCAGACTTCTAAGTATACAAAATGACACATATCTTTCAGTGTATTTATTTTTCTTTTAGATGACAGCTTGTTCTCTGGTTATATTTCATTCACTTCTCTCACGTCAGTGATAAAAGTCTATGCCAGCTGTCAACATAGTGGATTCCCATAGAACCATGCTGGTGGCAAAGTAACTGTGTTGTCCACACTTCAGTTTTCCACATCCTTTCCTTCCGAACCTCTTGCCCCCACTACAGTGTCATAGGACAGCTATTTTTTTTTTACT
Organism: Acanthiza pusilla; assembly: GCA_036630365.1. NCBI lineage: Eukaryota > Metazoa > Chordata > Aves > Passeriformes > Acanthizidae > Acanthiza > Acanthiza pusilla. The sequence goes on from JAXCHO010000164.1 coordinate 31,803,884, forward strand.
GCTCAACTTGGGAGGAAAAAATATACCTACAGTGATCTTCCAACAGGTAAGAGAAAAAGGAATCCAAAGCATGAGGAATCCTTGGATCCCCACTGCAAGGGTGTCCTGTCAGTATTGTAAGGAAGTAAATTAATCTCATTCTTCACTGACAATGCAGAAGTTCAAAGTTTCATTTGCAATATGTAGCAGAATAATACCTTTTCATACATTTTCATTAAGTAAACTGCGGCACAGGTAGGCTGAGTTCAAGAATATTTTTTCAAGTTAGAAGAAACACAGGGATGATTTTGTGTGCCAAAGTAATGCATATCATAGAACAGTCTCACCTGATAGTGTCTTCATCAGGACAATTAGTATACATCTTTAGAAAGAATAATCTGTAGTACACTGGGTACTCTGTTTATTTACAGCCGTAACGAAATGTGTTAGGAAAGCAAAAAAAGGCCATTGTTTCTTCTGCTGATCAGCATTGCTCCTATTTATTTGTATGGATTACTTTTATATGAACAAAAAAAGAAGTGCTGTAATATCAGTAGGTATTCCTAAATACTCAAGTGTGCTATAAATGTAACCATCCCTTTTATATTTAAATTAGGTATTTGATATAAATCAACAAAGCTCAGTGGTGAAAACTGACAACTCCATGCATAATGCTGTAAAGAGAATGATTTCTGAAATATTCACTGCATCTATAATTTTTTACATGCTGGCAGAAAAAATACCAGCTGAGTAGCCCATGCATGTATATTTTATCTATTTTATAATTTGTGTCATTTTAATCCTCATAGTACCTCATTTTTTTCTTCCAGTAGACTAAATAAGAAATCTATGATTACTTACAGAGTCCTTAACAATGGGAGACTCTATTAAGCATGCAGAGAAAACAAATGCAGCCCATGAATTTAATTCTAGTTTTCATTATCTTTTATTTGTGTATCACACCCTAAAGCTGTCGATTCTATTCTCATATTCATCTTTCTAGTAAAATGTTTGGAGGCAGAGGGGAATTCGCTGAACAACTGAATTATTGATTCACTTTATGTGAGAAGAAATTCCTGTATTTTAAAAATTCTAATGTCTTAAATTACTAATGTATTTTTTTGTATATTTGTAACTCTCTCCTAATTCTTGATAGCAAATTAGTAAATTATTATCAAGGTACAGTAAATATTTTTTGCAGGGTAAAGTATCATAAATTGAGAAATCTCAATAGCAAATGTACCTACTTTAGTATAACATCTCAAATTCTGTTAGGAAATGTTTCATGTCAGCATTGTGGTGTATTTGGCCTCTGTTCAACCTCTTGCAAACCATTAAGAATGCTTTTTCCACTTCGTTATGTAGTTTTCTTCTTACACTTTTTGCCTGTCTGTTTGCCCGAGAGATATCTTGGCATAGCTGCAGAATCTGACTTCACTGAGGACCTGCTTTTTGTGGTTTTAAGCTGGATTGACTGAAGCAAAGGAAAGCTGAATGACTTGCCTGAGGTTGGCTCACTGGGGATTAGAGCCAAGAATCCTCTTGCTCACAGCCATTTGCTGTAAACTGGAAACCTCACTGCCTTCATATTACCCCAGCAAAACAAGGGGCATAGCTCACACTTAGTTTTTTTCTTATAGTTTACATTCCCTTTTTTTTGTTCAGGTTTTCAGAGGTGTTTTTTCATAGTCCATCCTATTTTTGGATATAGAACACAAATTCTTTTTTGGCTTCACATTTCATTTAAGATTTATCTTTTCAGAGAATGGTTTCATAGTAACATTAACAAATCAGTCTTCTTTTTAGTATATATTGCTGTTTGGAAATGGATAATTTCTTTAGTGCTCAGTTTTTATAAGGAATTTTCAAAAAGAGCTATCATAAAAGAACACCCCCAAAATATGATTTTTCATAGCTTATGACATTTAGTAATAAATATGACCGTCTGCATGTATACACATCCACATCCTAAATGTATGTATTTATACATGTATCTTTGCACACCTGTACTCATGCATAATACTGTTTTTTAAAACTCAAGTGTTGTGTAATGGTCAATGATTATAACATATTTTAGGAAGAAAGGCTCCAAGAGCCTTGGTACTGTTCCCCCAGAACCAAGCCGTAAGGCTTCTGGCCAATGATTGAATCCGTAGAAGTTCTATGCCTTCTAGTGTTGAGTCTATTTGGTTTCTAAGCTGTAGGGTTTCCAATAATTTCCTATAGCAGAGTCTTCCTTCTTGCTAACAAAATCCCCAGTGCTGGAAGTGCACTTGTAAAAGTTTATATGCTGAAGCTGTTGCAATTTAAAGCCCAAGCTGTGGCAGAGCAAATTTTTCTCATAGCTCTTTTATGCCATAATTTTACTGGTGATGTTATAGTCACAGTTGTTTTTCCAATTCTGAATGCATAATTAAAGTGCAGTTTTCAGATCTGGTGGTAGAAGACACACTGGCCTTGAGGGATTGGTAATTATGAAGAGATTCCTAATCTATTATACATGACAGTAGGGAGAGGCAAAAATAAGGAGTAAAAGCTAAAGGACAACAACCTAGAGTCATCTGGGAACAGACAGGGAAGTACACAAGGTCAGTCTGTGGCATGCGACATTTCTTTGCCATCTTAAACAAAAATACCTTTATGGAATACAGAATAAAGTAAGAAGACTTCTACTTTCCTTCTTTCCTCCCCCCTCATAAACACAGAAGGGCTTCTGTGTTGAGAAGACTGGTTCTCCTGGGCAGAGAAAGGAAAACATCTATCACATGACATATTTTAGTCACATTTCTTTTCCTATCAAGTGGTAAACATGCTATAAAACCTAAACAGAGGGAAATATCTATGTTGTCTTGATTGAAAAAGAAGAGAGAAAAAAGGTATAATTTTACTAACTTTGGAAGTGGACCTCTCTGTAGTCCTGAAAAATTTCTTGCATGGGTGTCTCCACTTTAGTAAGTCTAGAAATACCTTCCATTACTTTGGGCCTATCATGTTGCCCAGCCATTTCTCATTTCCATATTGAAGGAGACCAGTGGGCTGAATTTTTGCTCCATGAGCTTGTTTTACATAAAAATGACAGGTATATTCACAGATTAGGTGGAAGCCGAAATGCATTTTTCACAGTTTCTTCCACCATAACCATAAGGGGCATGCTCTTGAAGAGTATCATATTGCAGCGAGTCAGGTGATCCCCATGCAGTCTCGGAGGTTTCTTTTAAATGTTAAAAAATACTCCCAGTGATTCTTTAGGTCACTAGGAAATTTCTTAACAAATCAAAGAAAGGAAACAGAGTAGAAACATGCCTAATTTGTTAATAATTTAGAAAATTACCATCATTCAGACCAATTCAAGTCTACTCCAGCTTGTGAGGCTTAAGGGAGACCAGATGGTGGTAGTACATTGGAAGGTATCCAAAATTGCTTTTGAGTTAATTGATATAGTGCAGAAGAGATCTCTGAAGAAGTATATATCCCCAGGTAGTTGATTGCTTTGGAATTCCAACAGAGAAGAAATGTGTCAAAAATGAGAAAGGAAACATAAGTTATTGAGTGGTTTTATCTTAGATTTAACCCACTAAATTTCTAGCCAAACATACATGAAAAAAATACAAAGTAATTTGCTAAATAAGGAAATGTGGTCATTGCAGAACTAGATGGAATTGATAAAATAGCCTTCAGTATTTATCTTTACTTATTACAATTCATTTCCATTGTGTTAGTGTATAGAAGAAGCAGAAGACTTATTTTTAATTTGAACCTGTAAATTCCAATCAGAATGGCAATGTTACACCTTCTAACCATATATTGTTACATACTGCTAAATGAAAGTGTCCATGTACTAAATTAGAACTGCCACCAAAGGTTGTTTAAAATCCCTATTATATAGATCAAATTACACTGGAAAAGTAATTGATAGCTACGGTGAAATGGAAAATGAATATAGAACTTTAAATCACAGGGAAATCAGGATCTACATAGTGAATATTCATTCTTAGGCTTTCTGATTGAACACCTTCATTCTGCCCACTTAGTAAGCAAGGAATCTACTTCTGCCATGTATTTGACATTATGATGAATACAGAAGCATAGAATTATTTAGGTTGGAAAAGAACGCTAAGATCATAGAGTCCAACCTTTAATACTTAACAGACATTGAGTATAAGCTTTGGTAGCTTAGCTTGGTTTTACTTTTTCTTCATTCTTTTTTCCTTTCTCTCTTTTTCATTTTCTTTCTTTCATCTTTCTTTTCCTTTTTCCTCTTTCCTCTTTTTCCTTTTTTTTTCTCCAAATATATGTGATTGCATGTATTTAGTTGTTAACAATAAGACAAATCCTTCAACCCTTTTATTAATTTCATTTTGGAAATGTTTCATCAAGAGACTTAGCATTTTCTGTGCTTTTCTTTCACATGATGCCTTTCAATCTTTAGTGTGCATTCCATTAGAAGAGCAGTCAATGTGACCTTCTTCCATGGGGTTAATAAAGAATGCATAGTTTCATAAGCTTGATTCAATTTCCTTAATGTGAGCATGCTGAATAAGTGACCATTATAGTATTTGTCTGGTTTTCTGTGCTTCAGTGTGCAGTTACCAACCTTTTATATGAATGACCACATCTGGTGTGCATTTGGCCACGTAAGGTGAGACAAAAGCAAAATAGATTTTCCTTAGCATTAAATCAAATTTCCACACATTGTACTCTCTAATGTGGATCTAAAATGTATCAGGTCATGTATTATTTAGCTGCATTGCATTTTGTGCTTTTTTTTAGTTCAATCCCACATTCCCAGTTTTAATAAATGCATGAGTAGATGCAATATTTGAACTTTATATCTCAAAAATTCAACACTTTCAACAGATTCTTCAGACTTCAAAGAATTTAATATTAGTATCATAAAAGGTCTTTTGAAGAATAATACTGGTACATAAGAAAAATGACTGCCTGAGTGTGCCCTATCATTTTGAAAGTGTTTTATTGCTTTAATTTCCTGTCTTACTAAAGTAACAAGCGGCATAATAGAAGATATACTGTAACAGAGTTTGCAATTTATTAGAAGGCCTGAGCTGGTTGAAGACTTTATGTGATGTTAAAAAGAAAACCTCTATTTAGCTGAAAAATGGAGACAAGCTGCAACATTAATGTTGCAGCAGCTTTAAATGGAGCTCTATCTTTGACTGATAAGTTGCTTCTACAAGCCCAGTATGTTTGAATAGGATAAATCTGTAAATATAGGTCTCACTCAGTCCCTGTTGTGTGTGGATAGCCTCCTGGAAATCTAATGCTATTTCATCCATGAGGTGTATATGAGATGATGTTGCTATTTAGAGTCCATAGAACAAAGGTACTATTGCAACTATATTCATAGAATCATAGAATAGCTTGGGTTCAAAGGGATCTGAAGGATCCTCTACTTCCCACCCCCCTGCTGTGGGCAGGACGCCTTCCTCTCGACTGGGTTGCCCAAAGCCCCATCAAGCCTGCTCTTGAACACTTCCAGGGATGAGGCATCCACAGCTTCGCTGGGCACAATATGTATTTTCATTTATTTATTGAACTTCTACATAAGTGGCTTAATTAATTCTGGGCTTTGGCTATCTGGTATAGTCAAAGTTTAAGCTATGCTAAGTTTTTTAAGTTTTACCTGTTTACTCATAACATGAATGCTGGAATTAATTTCACACAAAGCTGAAAAATCCATTTTTAAAAAGTATAGAAATGAAAGAAGTGACAATAACTAACCTGTAAAGTTATGATGCAAGATTAATTCAAAAAGCAGTTATTTCCCTAGAAGGAGCAATGGACTATTGGGTTGCAGTTTACAGTGTGGATAGCAAGATATGCAGGCATCAATCTGTATGCTTGTGATGGAAGTTGCATGTTTATCACTGCAGAGCAAGAAGTACAAGAATCACAAGGGTTTCTTAATCCCACCACAGTTCTGCCACTGAAGGATTACAAAACAGCTGGTTGTAACAGATTGCTTGGTATTGCCAGAAAACAAAACAAAACAAAAAAATGTAATAATGTGTGGGCAATACCTTTGAAACAACATGAAATGCAGTTTAGCTGGAGATTTTATTGATAACACTGTTTTTAGTGGATTGCACTCTGTGTGAATTTCTTAGACAAATTTTATTCTTATTTCTTATGTTTGGTGGATTACTGAACAATACTACTTCTGCTTTTTTCCATTGAGATACTCCTCATAATGTCTTAAGAAGGGCAAATAGTGTAGGTCATATAATAGAAATCTAACCTTAAAAGTTCATTTCTTAAATTGGTACCTTGGACTCCTAGGGGCTCAAGAAAAAGCCCGAATATTGCTGGTATCCTCAGTTATCTATGTTAGTCTTTGAAAGAATTTGCAAGGCTTATTGCTTACTGAAGCACAAAAGATTTCCTCTGGGCTTGCCACAGACAATCCTCAGGCACGTTAGAGGAGTCAACTAGAGTTAGTTCAAAGTGAATTACTCCATTTTAATCATGGTGACTTTACCATCTCAGTCATGGTATGTAATATTGTCAGTATTTTTTTCCTTTTAAATGACAAGTTTGGTCACCTTTTTTTTAAGGCATATTTTAGAGTGTTTGTGAGATTTATAGGTTCAACAGCTCTTCAAAGATTTTCTGTCTTGCTTTACAACCCTGAAATTTTGTATCGTGTCTATTTCATCACCTTGAGGCAGTTCTTAGTTAAAATATGTGGAGATGTTTTACAACTGAATGAGTTCTTAGTATGATATATAACCAATTATAGAGCTATAATGAGTCCAAATTTTAAAAAGCAAATAAAAAATGTTGCACTAAGGATTACTAAGGACTATCATTACCCGCTCTTCATTTATTTGCAAGTAGAAAACAGGTATGTGATTGTAGTATTCACAAATATTACTATCAATAAATTAAAAAATTCAGCACTTTGATTACTTTAATATTTAGCTAATTAACTCTGAAACCTTGGAGGGTTTTATGCGTTTTCTAAAGTCAGTGCCAATTTCATAATTACTTCGATCACTTCCTAAACTGCTAAGTTTATCAGGATACCAAATAGTAACTAATGAACAAAAAACATGAATCTGATCCTTTATCAGTTTTTTTTCCTCAACACACCTGAATCAGGTTGTTGCTGAGGTACTTTTCTTCTTTATAGTGTGGCTGATTAATTACTGAATCTTCCAGGAAAGATGTAACTTTTTTGCAATCCTTTTCAAGAGGTTAAAGAAGAACCATCTTCTAGGCATGGACTTGACTCTGAGTTTTATAAAGAGTAAATCAATAGACTCTATGGTTATACAATCACTTCTGTATTTTTTTGTTAATACAGGTTATAAAACTACTGATGATGGTGGTCTTTACCCTTAGCCCTTCCAATATTTATGTCCCTGGTCCAATAACCAGAGGGATCATAGAGGTGTGTTTTATCTTCATTTTAGCCCTCTTGATACCGTTTTAGTCCAAAAGGGAAATCAAATGAGATACAGAAGATGCTAAACTTGCACAACTCTCAGGTCATTAGAAACTAATTAGAAACAGCTTATGGATTTCAATGATCCTTTAGGTAAGATGTGAGAGAGGGATCAAGGAACATTTAACATCTTCACTTCCTCATTCTTTCCAGAGAATGTGCAAGTGTGTGACAGAGTTTCTGACTTATTTTTTTATTGTTGTGTTTTTTACAGTACAAACTTTTATTTTGCAGAGTAGGTGAAGTGCAAGAAAATACTGAGATACTAATCTAGACAGCAGGTCTTTTTACTATGACTTCATTTATTATTATTTAAATGCTATGGTTTTCTAAACAGATAAAACGTAAAATTCTACCTAAATTACAGCTCGTGTCATTATTCCTTTATTAACTGTTAATAACACTGGGATAAGAAGCATAAAAGACTTAAGGGAAAAAAAAATATTTTCTGAGGTATTCTCCTATATTTATGTAAATTTTAGCTAAATTTTTATGCCTCCTTTTCGTGTTATTTCTGTTGAATTACAAGAATTTCTGGAGCATGTCTGGTCTTTCTTTCATAAACACTTCATTCATTCTTTGCCTTTCACTTCCATGACCTGACCTTTGACTAAAGATACCTTTTTTTAAATGAGAGGCTTTTTAGTTACTCTTCTTTCTAAAAGCCCTATCATTGTTTATACAGCTCCCTTTCTCTTACAGCAAATGTTCTCTATCTCCAGCAACTCCTTTCTTTCCAATCAATCTTGACACAACTGGCTTCCTTCCCAGGATGTTTTTTAGAGTGGTTGTTCTTTGGTTGTTGGAGACCAGTTGCTAAGGTTAAAGGTTCCCTTATACATGTAGGCTGAAGAATATGTGTTGCAACCTGTCAGCAAACACTTGATCCACATCAAAAGAGGACTTCAGACTTACATGTTTTTATGGGCTGTGCATAGACTGATTCCCTAAATCTTTCTCTTTTTAAGGCATTTTTCAGTAAGGATTCAGGAAATCTCATCTTGTAGTGCATGTCATCCAGTATTCTGTCTCCATCAGTGAAAAGCCTCAGCTGTCTTACAGAATGAAAAACATGTAATGATTTAGCAATTATAAACAACATTTACTGGTTGTTTTCATTGTATTTCACGTTCACCAGTGGTTTTGGGGGATCATCTCATCCATCTTTATTGGACTTCTGCAAATATACAAAATATTTGATAGGTCCAACTATTTTAAGGTTGTCTGTGAAGGGACAGTACAGAAAGATTATTTAAATATTTAGATAAATCACTTTCAAAATAACAATAGCTCCCAATATTTTCATGTATTAATAATGATGCCAGGTTAGAGGTGACAGCAGACAAATATTTATTATGTATCATTTGGGGAAATAGAGAAAATCCCTCGTGCACAATGCTGAATGAATAGGAACAATATGGAAAGAAATAGCAGTTCCACTACAAGGGTTTTTAATTAATCTGTTGAACTGTATGACATACAATATGATGTGAGAACAGTAAATATTTTAGTCATGGTTTTCATTATCTGAATTAGTGCTGGGCTGGAATGCCCCAGATAATGGAAGAGCACATTTCTGGCCACCTGCTTGGAAGTTTCTGGGCAACACATCCCATACATAGCACCCTTCTTATGAATGTTTATTATTTTAGGAATAGAATTAAGTCTCTTAATAAAAGTGTAGTGTGAAGTTAATGAAGGATCAAATGTGGTATTGTAGTGTTCTGGTTTCCTCAATCAATTAGTCACGGGAAAATAAGAAGGGACAGGCCACAGCAATCTTGGGAACAAAATGCAGGTGTATGTGAATGGACTCTGCACATAACTGGCACAGTCTGGTAGAATTCATCAGTTTGTGCCTAGTACCATAAAGTTTTACCTACACCACAGTTCGCTACACAAAGTAGAGCTATATTTGCATAGATTTGCTCACTTGTCACTGGTTCCATAGACTGGCTGGTCTGAAACTTTAAAGAGACAAGTAGCAGGTAAGTGGGAGACTTGTTTACACCTAAATGTAAAAAATCCAAGGAAAAGGAGAAATTTCTTAACCTGGCAACCTTTAAAAAATAGTAAAGAGTAGTTCAAGTATGCATGAGCATCAATCTGAGGATGGGATAAAACACAGTGTGGCTTTAATTTAAAGAGACACTTTATGGGTTTGGGTTTTTAATAAGGAAAATGTGATAGATATGATCTGAAAGGACTTCAACACAACATTTGATGTATTGTCTCAACGGAAACGACCAGTAAAGATGGGATCAGTAAAAAACCAATAAAGTGGTGAAGAGTTGGCTAAGGAAAACTATAATTTGTTCTATAAAGCAGAAGTATGAAGCGAGATTATGAATGTATTTTTTTAGGATTAATGACACTCACAGATATTATTCTTCAGCCTAATCTGTCCTTCCTGTATAGTTCATAACTAGGTATTACACTGCACTATTACTAAGCTTTGTTCCATCGTATTCACAAAATGCCTCTTCTGTGTAGCTTCCCTTTGTTCCCAGTGTCCTATGCCACTTCTATGCTATTTTTTTTTTCATATAAATATATAATTTTATCTTCTAACAGAATTATTATTTTTTATATATTGTTGTGGTTTTTTCCTTTGGTACCCTTTTTTAGTATGATATGTCCTCAGTGTGTTCACTTGGCATCCAAGAGTTGTTTTGGACTCAGGTCAAGGAAAAATATTCTTCTAGTTTCCTCTGGCCTTCTAATCCTATTTACCAGCAGCTAAAATCTTGGAGTTACAAATAGGTTAGGATAGAGTGGAGAGAGTAAGTAGGAAGTAGGGAATATAGAGTTGTCAGAGCTTAGTAAATAATGGTAAGTTATGTTAGCCACTGCAGGCCTAACTCATGCTGACATGATTGGATTCACAGAAAGCCACAACCATATCAAATGAAAAGAACACTAAAATGTAGGAGTTAAAATGGGTACTTCCTCTCTCTGTTCAGCCTGGCAGAATAGTAATTAATTACAGTCCTTTCTCCAGATGGGAGGACCACCAGTTTCTGAGTTGTTACACTGGCAGTGTGATAGATTTACTGATATAACTCTTCCTGCTGTATCACACTGCAGAAAATAATAAATGATTGTGTGTCAGAGAGAGGAAGCATGAGTTAGTTCTGTAAGACAGTAATCAGGAGATGAAAGAGGAGTAGTCTTGGGTTTCCAATCCTTGTATATCCTCCAGTGATTGTTTAATGTAATGAGTAAATAGTCCTGAGAGAACAGAGGAGGAAACAGAGAATTACTCAAATCAGTGAGTTCCACAATCATACTCTTCTTTTTTCTTCATCTTTCATATTTCTGTATAGAGAGAAAAAAGATCCCCCAATAATAATTTGATTACTGTCCTTCAAAGACAAAATATTATTTTTAGATAGGGCTAAAATATGGTCTCACCATATTTTGGTGGGTGCTTTGGTTTTTGGTCTGTTGAGTTAGGTAGGGAGATATGAGAAGGAGAAAGGAAATATTAATACTATAATTTGCTTCTCTTCTGGGAATTTTTTAAGTGAAAGAAGTGATCCCTGTTCTCCTGAGAGGAAGTAATTTATGCTTCTAATTTGAGGAGATGTAGTGGTTTTAACATCAGTCAGAAATTAAACTCCAAGTAAGCCAGTCCCCTTTCCTCCCACCCCTTCTGGTAAGAGAGGGACAGAGGCAGAGATTATGGGTTGAGATAGCAATTTACTACAATCAAAAACCAATGGAATAAGAAGGGCACGGTAGCAGCAGCAATGTTAATAACAAAAGTATACACAAAAAAAAAAGTGCTTTACACACAAAAGCTGTTCTCCACCTCAACTTAGTGCTCCATGGCCACTAGGACAAAGACAAGACGGCAAATGCTCCCCATAGGTTGTGTCCAAGTGGTTCCCAGGACAAAGATTGCAGCTGTTCCCACAGCTGGCTCTCCTGTCCCCAAGCCCAAGACAATGGAAAACAATGATTTTCAAACCCCTGAAAGCTCAATCGTACACAGTCCTGCTGCGCTGCTGCTTCAGACGCTGGACTTCATTCCACCCACCTGCTTCTGGCACCAGTGTCTCCACTCAGCTCCCTTCAGCTCAGATCCTTTCAGCTTGGGTTGGGCTCAGCTGGACTTGGGCTTACCTCCTCACTCAGTTCCATGCAGTGCTTCTCGCACCAGTGCAGCTTTCCATTGTAGCAAGTGAAGACTGGACACTCTTGCTGCTTTGAAGAGAATCATTTAAGGCAGCTACAGACATTCTTTTATACTGTACAGCTAGGTAAAACGTTTACAATGTGCTAGAAATATTCCAGCTAGAATTCCAGCTAGAAATATTCCAGCTTGTTAGCATTCTTGTTAGCTGAACAAACACACGTTGCCTGCCTCCCACTTCCCTTATCACCTCTCGCACAGCTGTCCGTGTGCTGTTCTGACCAATGAGGATTCCGGTCAGGCGGCAATCACGCAGGTGCTTATATGACTTGGTTTTGCCTGTATGTCAGCTATACTTTTCCCAAAGTGCTTTTTCAGTGAGCAAAAGTGAACAAAAGGCCTTTTACTTTTTCTGTAAGATTTCTCTTCTCTGCTACATTCCATCACCATGTCTTGGAGCTATGTCTCAGCAGAACGGGTAGGGGATGGGCAGCCACAGCAGAGGACAGGGTCTACAGGGCTGATCCTGACAACATTCCCACTGGAGGGGGGGGGCAAAATGGCACACTTCTTTTCTTCCCCCTGAAACCACATCCTTCAGTGATGATGTGCATGGTATAGAATAACAGCCTAATCACAACCACACGGTGCTAAGCTCCGTCCCCGCTCTGGAATCAGGATGGGAGAGCATCCTGAATTGCAAATATTGTTCTGCTCTATGCTCAAACACTTAACGCTCACAGTGAGCTTTTATAGTTGTCTGACTTCTGAGCGGTTTCTCTTTAAAATTTTTAAAGAGAGCATACAAACCTCATTTAGACGTTTGAATTTTACAAACCAGATACTGAAAGCTTAACAGTGGCACATAGGATCTTTATCTCTTCTTTGTCATTTGGAAGTTTTTATGATGACATTAATTTTTTTTAGACGTTTATTTCTAGTGTCTTGAAGTAGCTGCCTCGATTCCCTAGTTGTTCTTCACACATATGATAAAGTACTTATATTTTTTGAGTTAATGTTCTTTTTTTCTGCTGTTGGTCGTATCTAATGTAAAATAATTCACCTTGTAGAGACTATCTTTCTTACAATCAGCTACGACCTGTCCAAAATCATGGCCCCTAATGGTTGTGATGCAAGGTTCTAAGACTTGGGAATTTTCCTTTGGATACAAATTAACTTTTTCTCCAAAGATGACAGACACTAACTTCGTCTGTTACATTCAGGATCAAACTAAGCTGATACACTGTTGAAAGACACTAATGCATTGAAAATTAGTGTAAATAGAAAAACCAAAATATATATTGACAAGAAAAATGACAGGTTGATCTTCATGCTGGCAAGATTCTGTCATATCTCAATTCTTTGAAATTTAGGTTTCATGAAATACATACCTTTTGAAATAGCTTTTGTGAAAGGTAAAATCAATATATTAGATTGTAGATAGAAAAGAACTTTTGTAATAACAGTGGGGTTGGGGTTTTATCTTTTCTAAAATGTGCTATATTTCCTAGAGTCACTAAGGAGTTTTATTTCACAGATTTTTAACTGTTACAGTAACTTTGTATATTGACAATGTCCTGAATTGCTCCTTCTCTCTTTTTGTGTCATAGTATGTTTGTAGCTTTTGGTCTTTCCTACAGATACATTTTTTCTACATTTAGTAGAGGATGTTGAGAAAATTCTGCAGACTCTGAAAACATGTTGACAAAATATATCTACTCAGAATTAGAAAAAAATTCTTTTGTTTTGTTGCCTGCAATTTAGAGAACTAGATTTGCCAGCTTGAGTGATCTGTATTGGCATTGTGTTTCTAGCACTTACTATAAACTGAACTGAAGTTCTTATACTTCAGGAGATTCAGAGACTATCATATACAGTATCCACTCTTTTCAAATCTTTAGAATATGTATTTCCAAGGTAAAAATTACCTTCTTTATTAATCTAAAATTTTGACAGCCTCCTTGTGATGTACTTTTGTCCTATGTGTCTGAATTCAATCTGAAACGGAACAAACTGAGGGCAATTAGCTGCATAACTTAATGCAATACAGCTTTTGGTGAGGCCAGGAGAACTGATTCTTCTTGGAAGCAATTCAACAGGTCATAACTTGTCTTTTTTTTTAAATGACCATCATAATTTTTCAATGTTTTCTATTTTTTTACACAGGTTTATTGTAAAACTTTAAAATTAAGTGTATAGGATTTGAACAATATGTCACAGATGCTGGAAGCTATTGTTTCCCCTTTCAGGCTTCTACTGTTTAATTGCAGCTTCATAACTATGTAAAAGTTATCTCTTCAATTTAAGGGGTTTATTTTCCATTGATACACATAGGATTTTCCACAGGTCAGCCAGAGGAGCAGTGCTGGGTCATGATGCATCTGCTTAAAGCTCCCAACACATCAAGAGCAAGATAGATGACTCTTGTCAGAGGGAAGCATGTTGGACAACTGCTCCCTAAGGCTCTGGTGTTCATAGTAATTGTTAAATCATTTACATCATAAATTAGCTGGAGCAATATAGCTACAGTAAATGACTCACATATCTGCTGCTTTGTATTTACTTTAGAGAGATGGTAACTGTCAAGTTTCATAGGTGCTGATAAAAGCAATACACTGCCTTAATTAATCTTGTGTTACTTCTCAATGTTCAGATATAGCAGAGATTCTCAGAAAAGTACTGTGAAATACACTTCAAAAATTAACTCTATTTTAGTGTAATTGTCATGAAAATACAATCTTTTAAGTAGGTTTTCGAACATTTATCCCTCCTTAAATTCTAATTTCATTGGTTTCAATTTATCTTACGGTCTATTCATTCTTTAAAAACACAATAGGGACATAATTCATGTTTCATAAAATGTACAAG